>OY728131.1:2064304065-2066804065 GCA_963277665.1 Viscum album
TGAAATGTATATAGCAGTGTGTTTTTTTATATTCATGATGTCAAGTAAATTTATATAGTATTTTTTGTGAAACTCTTGTGTGTGTTGTTTTGTTCTTCTGTGATTTGTTCATGTGCAGGTGTTGTTTTGTGCAGGTGTGCAGGTGCCGGTTGTGCTGTTAAATAAACAGCACATCACAAGCAACTAAGCCTTTATGAGCGCTATTTTGAGCGTTGATAAAGGCCCATTTTATCAGTGCTAATTAAGTGTTGATAAATTGGGCCTTTATCAGTGCTCAAAATAGTGTTGATAAAGGTGTCCCTTTATCCCCGCTAAAAAAGCGCTGATAAAGGGGGCCTTTATCAGTGCTTTTTTTAGTGCGGATAAAGGGCCCCCTTTATCAGCACTTTTTTAGCGTTGTTAAAGGGGACCCATTTATCTTCTTCATGATTAACAAAAATTTTCTAGAACTGTTAAAAGAAGTTTATTGCACTTTTAAAAGTCTTATTTTTAGTAGTGGGCTTTGACCACTATGATAGTCTTGAGAGTGAAATTTGACTATGAATATAATGTAATGGAGAGTGAACCCAATCCATTATGATAGTCTTAATAGTGAGTCTTGACTAAGGAAATGATTTTCTATGATTATTTGTATGCCACAAACTTATGTCTTATGTCAATGTTAGGCTCTCATGACTCATGTTCTTTGATTTCTTTATGATTCATGTCTTATGAACTTCCAAGATTTATGTCATGATTCAGATGGAGGTTATATCGTTGATTATAATTATTTAGTTTTTTGTTGGTGATTTATGTATTAAATAATTTAGTTGTTTAATTCCAAGTTAATCGTTCTTTAAATCTGAATCTCAAGATCTGTTCCTCCTCTCTCGTTTCTCGTTCACCTTATAGAAATGAATTTTTCTTTTAACTTTGATTAAAATAAAATAGAGTATCTCATCCGGAGGTGTCAAACGTTCCTGGTCGTATAACACAAGAATACATAGTGTGTATTCGAAAGTACACGTTGTGCAGTCTAGGTCCAATGCATCGGACTGGTCTGCCAAATCAGGTCGTGTATTGGAGTATACCTAAGTCATAAATGACACCATGTGTTGACCAGGAACAAGTGGCACATGGTTTCCAGATTACACGTCGTGTGGTCCACTGAACATGGCGTGTAGTCCCTTTGGGTTAGGGTTGGACCGTGTACCCCATACACGGCTTGCTTAGCTGGAAACCGTGTAACGCGGATACTACATGGCGTGTGTCCCACTGAACACACCGTGTACTCTGAAAATTTCCAAAGTACATCTACACATCATGCCCCCGGGCGTGTACTTCGGATGGACGGTGAACAAAACTACACACCGTGTAGTTGAAACTACACACCGTGTACTCATCCAAATTACGTAGATTTATTAAAATTTATTATTATATTATAAAAACCCTTGAGATGTGTACCATATTGCAAGCGTAAAGCAGAGGCACAACACGTGATAGGTGTTTTATATATATGTGTTTAATTTAACATCTATGTAATGAACGAGAATTCACCGGGTTGCCTCCAAGGTACAAGTTACGTACAATGATAATTTTAAATTTATTTGTTTAAAATTATGATGGATGATAATTTCAAGGAAATTCAGAAAAGGGTTTAAGATAAAAGGATTGATTAATTAAAGATAATTAATTAATTCGAGCGTGATTTATCTTAAGCAAGAATGATTAAAGAATTTAATGCTAGTTTTATTTATGTGTAAATATCATTACATGTATGGATGATCATGAGCTAGACCAAGACCTTTGTATGTGAATGGTTTCTTTTAATTTATTTATTTAAATTAAATTTGTTGGCCTGCGAGCCTTCTCCGCATTAATATGTAGGGTCTGCGCACCCAAGGATTCTTTTATGTAAAAACCCCTTTTACCCCTCACCTGCATGTGAGATAAATGCATATGTAATATATGGAGCTCCCAAGCTAGTGGAGGCGGCTCAAGTCAGGAGCCAAGGTGAAACCAATCCAAGGAGATAGAAAGGTGGACAAGTAGAAATCTATAAACATGAACCCAAAAGGTTCAAGGTGTTTATCCCCTAGGTCTTGGGTTAGTTTATCAACTGGTAGATAAACTAACAAACAGAACAAGCTCATGATCATACCATTTATTTTATTTTTGTCAGTTTCATGGTTTATTTATTGTGGGTGTGTTGTCACGATCACACAATTAATGAATTAAAAAAGCATGCAAGATGGAACTAAAATAAGATCGTATTATGCGTAAATACTATCTTAGACATGGTTAATCACTTAATTATATCCCACTTAATATTAACAAGCATGTAATAAAATATAATAAAATGTAAATTTACGTATAAGGATAAAATCCCTCAAAGAAATATTAAGTTGATATAGCCTTCCATAATCTTGGTTATAATCGAACCATAGTTCAAAGTGTTTGACCAACCCTAGTTGGGGTGATTTCAATTATCGAGGAATTATAATTCAAGATTTTGGGTTGACTTGACTTGATTTGCATCAAGGGTTTACTGCCACAGCTGGACTTGGTGTGACCAAGAGGCAAAGGTTGAGGAAATCCAAAATAAAAGGATTTCAGGATTGGGGAGTCCACTCAGCGGATCAAGGAGATATGAGTTAATGCAGTTGGCATTTGGAATGCCTAACTAAAACCCTTCAATTTTCTTGACCAACCCTAGTTGGGGTAATTCTAAGGGAAATATGGATCATTTCCACTAGAATATTCAAAAAACATAATATTCTGAAGTCAATGGTGAGGGCTATTGGATTTCGATAAAATAGTGGGAGACTAATAAGTATTAATTTATTTATTTGTCTCAGTTTTATAAAGTACTAAAACCTTTGTTTATCTTAATTTGTATAAATGACAAGAAAAATGAATTCAAACATATCATTGCGAACCATACTCGAGAAGGAAAAACTTCTCACCGGTACCAATTTCCAAGAGTGGCAGAGGCGTTTACGCGTTTCCTTCACCATAATAGGAAATTGTATGTGCTCAAAGAGCCTATTTCAGTTGTTCTTGGGAAAGAGGTCAGTGATAAAGAAATATCTCTCTATGTGAAACAAATGGATGATTCCACAGATTTCCAGTGTTTCATGCTATCATCCATGTTTAATGAGCTCTTGAAGCAACATGAAAACATGGATGCGTTTAGCATGATGTCTCACCTTAAGGATCTCTACCAAGAGAAGGCGAGACAAGAGAGATATGAGATCTCCAATGATTTGTTTACAACTAAGCTTGGAGATTCTGCGCCAGCTGGGCCTGATGTAGTCAAGCTTATTGGTTACATTGAACGTCTGTACGTCTTAGGGATTAAATTCTCAGATGAGTTGTGTACAGATCTCATCCTATCATCACTGCACAAGACCTTCTCTAGCTTCATTGTCAATTATAACATGAGCAACAATTAGAAGAGTCTATCGGAACTTCAGACCTTAATTTTCTAGGTAGATAAGGACATGGGGCATGACAAACCCATAGTCTTTATGGTAAATAAGAAAAGGAAGGACAAAGCCAAGAGGCCAAAGACTTATAAACGGTCTAAAGCCCCCGAGAGTCGTCCCTCCAAGAAGGGGAAGATCCAGAGGCAGGGCAAGGAATGGGAGGCAGTGTGTTTTTCATGTGGCAAGCAAGGACACTGGAAGAGGAACTGCACTCAGAAGCGTGGGAACACTAAAGGTGTGTTCGTTATCGAGGGTAATCTTTCTATTTCTACACATTGGGTATTAGATACAGCTTGTGGGTCTCACATATGTATTCAAATGTAGGAACCATGTAGATTTAGAAATATTTCCAGAGGAGAGGTGGATCTTCGAGCAGCCATTGGCGCAAGGCTGGTTGCGTTGGCTATTGGTGATTACCATCTCTCATTGCCAACTGGGATGATTTTGGTTTTACATAACTGTTATTATTTGCCTAGTGTTACCAAGAACATAATTTATGTATCTTGTTTGAATATGGATGGATTTATTTTCAAGTTTAGAAATAAGGGTTGTCTCTTTTATAAGAACAATGTATGTTATGGTATGGAATATTTAAATAATGGTTTGTATGTATTAAATTATGAAAACCAAGTGTTGGAAATCGATAATGAAATGAACTCACATGACTCATACATCACCCAGTTGTGGCATCACCGTCTCGGTCATGTAAATGAGAAGCGCTTGACAAAGCTCTGCCAAGATGGTTATTTGGACTCTACTGAGCTAAAACCACTTGATAGATGTCATGCTTGTTTATAAGGAAAAATGACCAAGTCGCCCTTTGGTGAACAAGGTGAAAGGGCCACATAGCTTCTAGGATTGGTGCACATAGATGTGTGTAGACCATTTCCAGTAGAAGCTAGAGGTGGATATTCTTACTTCATTACTTTTACTGATGATTTGAGTAGATATGGCTATGTCTACTTAATAAGGTATAAGGAAGAAGCCTTAGAGAAATTTAATGAATTCAAGAATGAAGTAGAGAATCAGCTTGGTAAGAAGATAAAGAAACTTTGATCAGATCAAGGTGGAGAATATATGAACCAAGAGTTCATCGATCTTCTACAGGAGTCTGGGATTCTATCTCAGCTCACTCCTCCTTATACACCATAGTGGAATGGTGTTAGTGAAAGGAGGAACCGCGCCTTGTTAGATATGGTGAGGTCTATGATGAGTCATGCAGATCTTCCATTATCCTTTTGGGGATATGCATTACAAACTGCAGCATACACATTAAACTGAGTACCAAATAAGGAAGAAAATGGAATTACCTCCGAGTTATGGAATGGAAAGAAACTCATTTTGTCGCATACACGTGTATGGGGATGCGAGGCGTTTTTTGTAATGGCCCTGACCCTCATGGTCCATCCCTTTTCCAAATTCTGGATCCTAAGGTGGTGCCTCGATGGTACGGCGTCATTTCGGTGTGCGATCAATTTGTGCGCCACCGATCGGTGCGACCGATCCTTGTGCCACCAATCTGTGTGCCACTGATCGGTGCGACCGATCTGTGTGTCACCGATCAGTGGGCCACTGATCGGTGTGCCATCGGTCGGTGTGTCACTGATCGGTGTGCCACCAATCGGTGCAACCAATCGGTGTGTCACCGGTCGGTGTGTCACCGGTCGGTGTGTCACTAGTAGGTGTGTCACGGATCAGTGTCACATAGCCTTGTCGAGTTTTTCTTCTACAGATTTTTCCCGTAACACCACTTTTATCCCTTTTTAACCTTTTTAAAGTGGTTCAAGGCCGTTTTCTTTTAATCCCATAATAAATGTTCAAATTCCTAAGAATGGGGTGACCCTCAACGGACCCAGTTGTGTGTCCGCGTAACATTTCCCCTCTGTTTATATAAAATCCTTCAAAGTCACAGCTGTTACCACCTTTTCCCGATGAGAGTTATTAAATAATAATTAAATCAGTCGTATGTAACCACCCAACCGCGTGGTGAAACCATGATCCAACTTTATAGACGTCCAAAATTCTATATCCTGTGACAACCGGATCTCATCCTTATATTGCACGGGAATTTATTCTTCTTCTTCATCTTTTCCTCTTGGCTGGTCTTCTTTCTTCCTGGTGCATTTGGAGTTCCCCTTCCCGAGGAAAGTGGTGCGCCTGTACCGAAGCTTTTCTTCTCACCCTTGGAGTCCATGACGTTCCTCCCCAGCAATTCGTGCATCCCCAGCTCTTGGCGCGTGGAGAAGAACTCTGATCCTTGATCAACCAGGTAGGGATTTTCCTTCATATCTCCTTACTATGTATCATGAGGGGTGGGTATGCTATTGTTTCTGTGGGATGGATGGAACCAAAACATTGATGAAGATAATAAAAGGACTTTTAAATAATGACGGTGGGGTGTGATCGATGTTCTGATGCTTTTTTTCCTTACCCTTGATTATTTATGTTGTGAATTGTGTGGGCCTATGCCCACTGAAAATCATGGTCGTTGGTGGTCTTTCTTTGTGCATTATTGAACCACCGTCTTCTGTGATGATTGAATGGCTACAACATGAGAATTTGGTTAATCACGTAAACTTGGCCGATTAAATGAACGTCCAGTGAACAACAAACCTTGTGTGATCACCCCTGTTAACCAAACAGAAAGAAGAAAACTTAGTGAATGTTGTGCTTGAACCTGGAAGTTTCCCTACTGTGTTATGGTAGTAGGTGTGTTGTATTGTTTGATGCTCATGGGGTGATGTGGGTGAGGATGGGATCCTCCGTTGTGGCACGGTTGTTGGTTGTGGATTTGAATCGGTGTGGGGTTGTATCTCGAGGCTTGGTTTGGTTCCAGTACTTCGAGGAATATCACTAATCCCTTTGTTGTTGTGACTTTACAAGAGAACCGGGTGTGAATGCTTAAGTTGTTGTTTGGCTGTTTCTTTTTCTCTAGCTTGTGGTTATGCCGGTTAGTTTCCCAGTAGTGCATAATTCACCTAAATGGGATCACTTGAACATGAAAACAAGAATGAGTTAAATGGGAAATTGGTTTTGGGGGTGAGTTGTGACTTGGACGTGAGTGTTGTACTTTTCTTTTATGAATGAATAGTAACAGGGTGTTTGTGATTAGGTTGGCTTCGGAAACCTTAGGTTGGGATGAGTGCTTGTTACCTATACATATAATTGTAGTTCTTATGTTTCTTATTCACTCCCCACCCAAGTTGAGCACTTAGTGCCGAACACCCCCATTTCATGGGGGAGGGTGTTTTTTCCAACACTCCTATGAGTGGATGGTTATTAGCTCATTTTCTGCTCCCTTTCCCGAATAGCCCAAGACTCTTCAGGCAGGCTGTGATGGCCTGAGGTCCATTATAGCCTAAGATTATTTGGGCAGGGTAGTTGTGGTAGTTGGCCCATGTGTGTGCAGGCAGGTTGTTTCCCAAGAATATTCGGGATGAGGCCCAGGTGTCTTCGGGCATGGCAGTGGTTGTTCTAGCCTAGGTGTTTGTGGGCGTGGTTGCGCGTGGTGGTTGTGGCCTAGGTGTTTGCGGTCGGGATGTGTGGTAGTGGCCTAGGTGTTTGTGGGAGGGATGTGTGGTAGTGGACCAGGTGTGTGCGGGCAGGGTGTGGCAGTGGGACTGCGATGAGAATGGCGGTATTGGTTTGATGCGTACGATGTCTTCAATAACCAGTGGGAAAGTGGCGCGGGGTACCCAAACATCGATGTGATATTACTATACTTTACTTGACTTGCGTTATTTGGGGAGTGTGCCTTGGTGAGGCTTAGGTGGATAGTTTTCTTTGCTATGTGCTTTGGTTGTCTCTTTTCTCACGGGGCATTAGAATGTCTCCCCACTTGTGCATGAGAGTCTTTGGTTTTCCTTACTAAGTATACTTGTATGCTCACCCTACGTATGTAAAACTGCTTTCAGGTTTCTAAGAGGACTTCAAAGATCGTGTTGGGCCATACTAGCTCAGACGTTGGGATAGTTTCAGTTGCTATTTTTCTTTTCTTTGGTACTTTACCTTTGTAGTCTCCTTATACTTGTGGTATTTACTTTGTAACATGCATATGGGTATGTTTTTTCTTCAGCTTTACTTTTACCTCCAGTTTTGGCATTGTTGGGATTCACTATCTTATCTCCAGATCCTAATAAAGAAAAAGGGTAATTCCTTCCATATTTTTTGTGATTCTATACCCTTGGTGCTAGTCGCCACTTCGGGACCTATTGAAGGCGGGTCTCGAGGGTCATTATCTCTCCTTCAACTTGAAGAAGGAAGGGCATGGCAATCTTCTGTCCCTTCTCTCATCTTGGTGAAGGAGGGTCGTGAAAGAATGGTATCAGAGGCAGAGGTTGAGAGATAGGATCGGGTCTGGAGTTAGGCATGGTGAGGATTTCATGGGATGGTAGGGCAACAGTGTTGGGTGATCTTGGTGCGTGAATTAGGTCAGGAAAGACTGACTAGGACACAGGATTTTAGGGGCCCCCGTGATCCGATTCAAGGACTCTGGACCTACCAAATGACCAAGTGAGACTACACTGATTGCAGGGTAGATACCCTAGGGAAGGTACATGCATCATAATGACTTGTGTTCTTGAGTCTCATGGGTATTTTGGAAATTTAAAATGAATGAGAAGTATGAGAAATTTAAGAACAATATTCTACACTACTCGGGCTTAGGCATTCCTTGTTTACCTTGCAGCTATGGCACCTGGGAGACGACCATGAGTAGTGAGGGCGATCGAGGCCCAGGAGGTTGACTTGGCTGATCGACAGAGGGATGACCGAGAAGAGGAAGACGATCAGTGGTAGAGGATGCTCTGTGCCTTTCAGCGGCAGACCCTCGGGAAGTACGAGGGCAGCATCTCAGACATGGAAATAGAGAGCTGGCTAGAGGAGCTGGTGATAGCTTTTAGCTTGATCTGGGATCCAACGGAGTACTGGGTTCCTCTGGCTGTGAGCCAGATGTGCGGAGCAGTGCGTCAGTGGTGGATGCTTTATCTTGGGGAGAAGAGGGATACTAAGGTTACGTGGGCTGACTTTGAGAAGGGGTTCCGAGCGGAATTCCTCTCTTCCACGATGAAGGCTGAGAAGAGGTAGGAGCTACTCTCCCTCCAACAGGGGATCATGTCAGTGAGAGAATTGGGGATCAAGTTCAAGGATCTCCTCCACTTCGCTTCGGACCTCTTTCCGGATGAGGAGTCTTAGGCGAGACGTTTGGAGGAGGCACTTCGACCTTCTCTTCAGTATGTTGTTACTCCCTTCACCCTACCGACATACTTAGAGGTCCAGAAGAAGGCTGAAGTGGTGGAGAGGATGCACACGCTGTGAGGTGTATCATGAGAGGGAATCCAATTGGGCTCGTCCAAGGGGAAAGTTGTCAGCAGCAGGCCTCCAGCGTCAGGACCCTCTAGGTTTCGACCAGTAGGAAGCAGGCCTCAGCAGTTCCAGTTCTGATCTCCTGGCCCTCGCCCTTTCTTTTCAAGCCCAGGGTCGAGATGCTTCATCTGTGGAAGCTATGGGAACCTTCGGAATCAGTGCCCGGACAAAGTGCAGTACGGCGGTGGTGGGCAGGTTCAACGCCCACCTCATCACTAGCAGTTTCTAGCTAGACCCTTTCAGTAACAGGGGCAGCAAGCTCCTGCTCCTCTGAGGGCAGGCGTTGCAGGAGGAGGCCGACCTCAGGACGCCCCTCAGGGACCTCAACCAGGGTGTGGTCAGGGAGGCGGCTGACAGCCGAGAGGCATGGGAGCTGGGCGTGGACAGTTGCACGCCGCGGATGTAACACCCCAGGTAAATAAAGAATATTACATTTTTATATTTATCCATATTTGTGAATAAAATATTAATATGACTTTAAAAGGGATGCTATGCTCGATGGCGTACCCAACACGCAACAACGAGTTTCTTGGAAATCTTACGTTGCACTCTAATAATAAAATAATATTATTTTAAATGGCAGTTAACATGTAGCTGTTGTATTGGCGGGAATGGATAGAAATAACTAAAATATGATTATAAATGTTTTTAAATGTTTTTACATTTATCCAATAAAAGATAAAGGCTAAAAATATGGAAAGAATTCAATTTTAGGCGTATATGCCCTGGTTTTCACTAAAGGGTCACTTATCGCCTTTTGATGGCGAACCGTCATTAAATATAGTTTTGTTCACTCTTATACATTCAATTGGACCAAATAAAACTCTTCTTAAGAATTGGGACATCAAAATTTACTTTGTGTAAATTTTTGGTATCTTTCCGATAAAGTTCATTTTTTTAAATGAATAGTGTAAAATGTTGTATTTTAATTCAAAACCTCTTTTTAATCTAATTTATTTATATGATTATATTATCTTTTGAATTGGTTTTAAAGTAAAATTAGAATATATTTTTACCGTTAAATCCAATAGTGGTCGTTGGAATTAATTTCACTTTGAAATCAGACTTAAACCAGTGTCAATCTTTTGATACTTATTGTTTCATAAAAACACGATATTTGATCTGACAGCGGGAATTAATTATTAAATTAATTAATTTGACTTATATGTTATGAATTTTATAAAATAAACATCATTTTTGAATTCGGAATATCAAATATAGCTTAGGGTGAATTTTTGGTAATTTTCTGAAAAACTCCAATTTTTGATGAATAGTGAAACCACAAAGTGGTAATCAAGCAAACTGATTTTTCAGTTAAATGAAAGTTTACCACTAATGTGTATTGAATTTTGAAAATCCGACATACATGGTTGTCATTAGTATGTAAAATGTGGTTCAATAGGATGAAAATAATTTGTTGGTGAATAGTAATTTTTTTTCATTAATCGCGATTAGAGGTAATTAGTGTAATTTAAGGTAAAAATGATATTATAAAAATATGAAAACACCATGACACTTATCCTACCCCTATTGGATGAGTCATGGACGACCAAGACAACCCATGGGTCAACTTGGGGACCCCATGGAGCCACTTTGGTTGGAAAATGACATTAATATATATTTATTTAATGTTAAAATTAAATTGACACAAACATGAGTTGTTTTACTAAAACAGTTTTTAAGTGGGGTTACACAAGTCCAAATTTTGACTATAAATATTCATTAGAAATCTAAAAAGATTTCCTACATCATAGTATTTTTTTTATAATTTTTAGATATTAAATAAATTAATTTAATTACGACATCATGATGATGCAACGATGACCTCATTAATGAACAGTTTAAATAAAATGAAACGATAATATAAAATCTAAGACCTACACTTGTCCAAAAACTATTGGATGAGAATATTTAGAAGCCTTATCATCTTATCTTCGAAATATATCAATGTGGGACCTTAGAAATTCGAAACACTTTTGAAAATAAAATAATAGTTTCATGATTTCCAAAAGTGCCCCTCCTCTCCTCTTATAAAAGACCCCCACCTCTACCTCATTTCACACACTCCTCAAGCCTTTGGCTCGGCCATACCCTTCCCATTTACTCTCTCCACATCCCTCTCCTCATCCTAGAGGATTCCCTTTGGGCATAATCCTTTCAAAGGAAGCCTTTAGGCTCAAATCAAAAGGAGTTACACTTTTAAAGGTAATTCATTCTCTCATGTTCATTTGTTTTATTTTGCTTCTCCAACCCCCTAAACTCTTTTTATTTACTTCTTTTGTAACAACACCAGTATCTTAAATATACTAGGATGTTTTTATAATATTTATTCGAGCTACACTCTCACACAACTACATCAAATGGTTAAAGAACATACGGTTTCCGTGGATGGCGAAATTCTGCCTCCCGAAACGATGATTGTTCAACACTCATATAACACCTTCAAAGGTGGACATTTAGATGACACTATATTTATATATGATATATAATATGTTTATGTTTTACTTAAGCTTATGTATTTTCATTTGTTTCATACCTTTATGGTTTCCATTGTGGGTAAACACGATAATTTCATTTTAGGAAGTGCGGACTACCGCCCCCTCAAAGTGATTTGATTCGTTAATGTCATACGTGGGACGTATAAAGGATGGATTTAAAGTTATTATATATGATTTTATACTGGAATTATAACATACCTCTATATCATTATTGTTTCTTTCCATTAAATTATGAGATAGAAATGAAAGTAGCGTTCATGCGTACGTACGGCTTACCGTCTCCATGAACGGTGCATTTCATTTATTACCTCTAAATGATTATGTAATATTATAAATACATGTATATGCTGGATATATATGATATATATGATATCCAAATCATGAATATCATTCTGGATATAATGAACCTTTGACCACACAAACAACATGTAATTGTAAGAAGTCCATTTTCGACTAAAGAACCAAATATTGAAAAAACAAACATTATTAACTTAAATGATTACATAATGTTTATAACATTGAAATAAGTGATATAAAAGGAATAATTAACTTTAAGAAGGTTCATAAGAAAGTATAAATTAACTCAAATTTATTATTCATGACGTTAAAGAACGATCGAGTCAAGTCGGACCCGAGGTAAGGGATCTTACACCTCTCTTTCTTTTTAAGTACATTCTTTTATGTCATTCCTTTTAAGCTCATCTTTCTTATGATTGGGATGTTATTTTATATTACTCCCACTGTACTTATTATGTTCATATGATGAGAGACCCTATTTCCTCTCATCAATCCATTTTGGAAGTTTTAAGTGGCGCCGTTAGGCTGCCGAGTTTTCGTAAGGGATTTTTCATCTCACTTTTATTCCTGTGAGATTTATGCTACATTTGCCACAATTTCATTTGAGTGGTTTATGTACTACCCATTATTACACTCCTTTTTTAATATAATTCCATTTATGGGTATTTAAATATTCATTTTATGACACTTCTTCGATGGGGTGTACTTTTCGAAAGTTACCCAAGTCGGTAAGGGAACCTTTCACCCTCCTTTTTTTAAAAGACTTCATTTGTTATGTCTTTTAATTCACATACTATTATGTTGGGATATGTTCTTCTATATCCTGATTGATGTAAATTTTATTTCCAAGTGATGAGATTCCCTTTTTATCTCTCATCAACTCATTTTCTAAATTTTTGAAGTGACGTCGTTATGCTGTCGAATTTTACCAAGGGAACGTTTTAACCCAATTTCGATTTCTTTGGGTTCAACGTGTAGTTATTGAATATGTCATCCTTTGAATATGTGTGAATGACCTTTTATTGTTTTACACTTAATATCCAATTATATTGGGTGTATTTATTTTTGTAACACATAATTTTGATATTGATTTATCCTTAATTTAAGGATACCTTCCTTATAAGGGATTTCATCACATTTTACATCCCTATTGAGACTTCATTGTTGTTATGCACCAATTCACTCTTATATGGTGTATATACTGTCCTTTGGAATATTATATCATGAATCCATTTATTCTCATGATATTATAAAGTTCTGATTAAATGTTATTCCTCAATTATTGTATTCAAGTGTCTCTAATTTTGGTAAAAACCCTTTGACCAAAATATCGCTTTAAATGTTTTAATGACTTGTTCTTATTAATATCCATGTTTTCAAAATGGTTTTAAGGATTTATTTATATGGATATTAATGGTTTAAAATGTTAAAAGCTTCAAGGTGGTATGGGACACTTTGATTCAAAATTCTCCTTATTAAATGTTTTAAATGGTTTTGGAAATGGTTTCTTTTTGTATGGATTCATTATTTCAAAATACTAAAATGTTATATTGTGATTGAAATGTGGAAATGTTTTGTTTCCTTTATGCATGTTTTATGTGATACGTTTATGTTATGGTTCTTGGGAATTGTTATGAAAACGGGTGGTTCCGTGATAAACTAAGGGCGGGTGAGCCCGATATAGCTCTCTAATGCATTGGGTAACGCGAAGGAGTGAAACGTTAAGGTTTCTCCGAAGAGATTTAGGGAATATACTGTGATGGGTATTCCAAACGTAACCAAGAGGGTTACTCACTACGTAAGAATGTTATGAATGCCTCAAGTTACCTTTATGTCTTATGATTTCTATGATTTATTCATGGTTTGATGAGGTATGTTAAAGTGCCTATGTTTAGTGGGTAAAGTATGATTTCATTCTTATGTATAGATGAACTCATGTTTCCTTTCCATATTTTTTTCTATAACCCTTACTGAGCTTTTTATGCTCATCCCAAGTTTTTGAAATGTTTTTCACAGGACCTAAAGTTGAATAGGGTCAAGGATGGGATCAAGAAATGTCAAGCTGTCCAAAAACAAGGAACTAGACATGACCCTTTTGTTCAAGAGTTTTTATTTTGTGAAAAAAATGGAAGCTGAGTAGATGTGTCTACTTTGTAATCATTGAGATGTAATAATTATGTCCTAATTCTTTAAAACTCTAAACCTGAAAATATCATCAACGTGTAATCTTGTGATAACTCAAGATTATGTAAGGTTTAAGGCTGGGGCCTTATAGCGGAGGCAGTAGTTCCGGCAGGGCCAGAAGTCGTTCGAGGTATGATCAGCTTGTTTAGTACTCTTTCCTATGCCTTGTTCGATACAGGAGCTTCGCACTCCTTTGTTGCACCCAGTCTGGCTTGTGCTCTGGGTTTAGACGCTGAGAGACTTCCAGTGCCCCTGGAGTTGAGAACACCAGTCAGAGGTCAGACTGACTTGTTCTATGTTTTTCGAGGGTGTAGACTGATGATAGGGCCACATCAGTCTATTAGGGATCTTCTACGGTTGCAGATAGAACCTTACGATGTCATCCTAGGCATTGACTGGTTGTTCTCTGTGTTTGCCATCATCAACTACTTCCGAGGAAGGGTTGTGTTTTCAGAATTGGGTGACCGACGTGTAACTTTCATCGGTGAGCGAGGTTTCCAGAAAAGCAGCAGACGAGAGGAGCCCCTCCCTTCCTTGTTAGTTGAACTATCAGTGGAGTCGGTGGATGCAGAGATGGTGGAATTCCCAGGAATCGTTGGTGATTTTATGGACGTCTTCCCTGAGGAGGTGGAAACTCTACCCCCTCGACGCGATGTTGAGTTCGGGATAGACTTTCAACCTGGCGCCCGTCCGATTTCGATGGCTCCCTACCGGATGGAACCTTCCGAGTTGCGGGAGTTGCGGATTCAGATTGACGATCTGATGAAGAAGGGTTTTGTTCAACCAAGTGCATCACCATGGGGTGCTCCAGTCTTATTCGTAAATAAGGAAGATGGTGGTCTCAGGCTGTGCGTAGACTACCAGAGACTGAATTTGGTAACAGTCAAGAACTGTTACCCTCTCCCGAGGATAGACGGCCTTTTCGACCAATTAAAAGGGGCAGGGTGGTTCTCCAAAATTGACCTGCGATCAGGATATCACCAGTTGAGGGTGAAGGAAGGTGACATCTCGAAGACTGCCTTCAGATGCAGATATGGGCACTTTGAGTTTGTGGTCATGTCGTTTGGCGTTACGAACGCTACAGCTGTGTTCATGGGGCTCATGAACTCCGTCTTCCGGGAATACCCGGATCAGTTCATAGTCGTGTTTATTGACGACATCCTGATCTACTCAAGATCAGAGGAGGATCACACTGAGCACCTGAGGACGGTTTTAGAGATCCTCTGACAGCACCAACTCTATGGGATGTTGTCCAAGTGCAAGTTCTGAACGCGAGAAGTGAACTTCCTTGGGCACGTGGTGTCCAAGCAGGGAATAGCGGTGGACCCATCGAAGGTCGAGGAGGTTGTTTCTTGAGAAACACCCAAGAACATGGCAGAGATTTGTAGTTTCCTTGGAATGGCAGGTTACTACTAGAGGTTCGTACCCAACTTATCCCGAGTTGCAGCACCTTTGACAGCTTTGACCAAGAAGGACCAGGCTTTCGTGTGGAATGGGCAGTGCGAAGTAGCCTTCAGCTATCTGAAGGAGAAGTTGGTGAGTGCCCCAGTGCTGAGGTTTCCAGAAGAAGGGGAACCGTATGAGCTATTCTGTGATGCTTCAGGACAAGGCCTCAGGGTGTGTGCTGATGCAACGACAATGGGTGATCTCTTATGGGTCTAGACAGTTACTCCCCCATGAGTGGAATTATGCCACCCATGATCTGGAGCTTGCGGCGGTCGTTTTCACGCTAAAGTTGTGGCGGCATTACCTCATCAGGGAGCGCTTCGTGGTCTTCACAGATCACAAAAGCTTGAAGTATATCTTCTCCCAGCAGGACCTGAACTTACGGCAGCGAAGGTGCAAGGAGTTCCTTTAAGACTACGACTTCGAGATTTCCTACACCTCAGGAAAATGGAATGTGGTAGCTGATGCCTTGAGTAGGAAGTCACAAAAGGATGTGGTTCGAGAGTCGGAAAATGCTTGGAAGGTGATGGAGGAGTTAGATGCCCTGCACCTGTATGCGAGGAAGGATGGTGGTAGAGGTTGCCTGTATCAGATGACAGTGCAATCTTCTCTACTACGACAAGTGGAGGAGTCTCAGTGGGGAGACATGGAGAGTGAAGTGATGCGTGACCGGGTTAACCAAGGCGATGCTCCGGAATAGTGGACAGAGGATAGTCAGAATCAGATGCTTTTCCGAGGAAAGTTGTTTTTTCCAGAGGTGATGCGTGAGAGGGTTCTTGGTGAGTTCCACAACTCACCACTAGCAGTGCACCTGGGATTTTGCAAGATGTATCAGGGCTTGAAGGGTCAGTTCTGGTGGCTCGGGGTAAAGCGGGCGGTGGAAGAGTGCGTGGCCAGGTGCCTAGTGTGTCAGCAGGTGAAGACTGAACACCGTGTTCTAGGCGGTCTGTTACAACCTTTTTATTTCCCCAAGTGGAAGTGGGATGATATCTAAATGGATTTCATCATAGGGCTACCCAAGGTTCAAGGAGGCTACGACGCTATCTGGGTAGTGGTGGACCGATTAACAAAATCAGCTCACTTTCTGGTGGTCAAGGAGTCAGGTGTAGTGTATGCCTTAGCACGGAGGTACGTGGATGAGGTGGTACGATTGTATGGAGTTCCGAGGTCCATAGTCTCAAATAGGGATGCACGGTTTACCTCACGAGTTTGGAAGGGATTGCAGCATGCTTTTGGCACCCAGCTATGTCTTAGCACTGCTTTCTATCCCCAGACAGATGGATAGACAGAGCGCACCATTCGGACGTTGGAGGATATGCTACGAGCATGTATTCTAGATTTTGGGGGATCATGGGTGCGACACTTGCCTCTGGTTGAGTTTTCCTACAATAATAGCTATCACTATATCATTGGCATGGCTCCGTTAGAAGCCATGTATGGAAGGTCATGTCGCTCACCCGTGTGCTGGACTGAGGTTGGGGAAACAAGTTTTATTGGCCCGGAGGTGGTGCAGAACACGACGGAGAGGATTCAGCTTATACGGGAGAGGATGAAGGCGGCTCAAGATCAGAAGAAGTCATATGCTGATAATAGAAGGGGGCCCTTGGATTTCGGGGTCGGGGACCATGTATTCTTGAAGGTCTCCCCTCGGCGTGGGCAATGGAGGTTCGGCAGGGGGAGTAAGCTCTCTCTGAGGTTCATCGGACCATTTGAAGTGTTGCGGAAGGTGGGAGAAGTGGCTTATCATCTAGTGCTACCACTTCCTCTACTGAGGATACATGATGTCTTCCATGTGTCACAACTCTAATGGTATCTACACGACGTTTCACACGTCCTCGATTGGGGAAAGCTGGATATCGAGGACGACGTGACTTTTGTGGAAATACCGGTGAGGATCGAGGATCGTGAGGAGAAGGTGCTCCGTGGACAGACCATTCCTTTGGTTCTTGTGTTTTGGAGGCATGGCGGGCTTGAGGAAAGTACCTGAGAACGGGAGACGCAGATGTGCGCCCAGTACCTAGATTTGTTTTGAGTTTGTTCTGTTTTGTTATACTTGTTTGTGATGGAACACTTTACCTTGTTAACTATGGAATGTATGGTTTTCCTTATTTTCTAGATACATGTGAAAAGTCCTGACTGCGGGGAGGGGAGGACCCGATCCCTAATCAAGACGCATTAAGGTGGATGCGATTAAACCCGTGCGGGCGAGTCAGTGCCGCCCAAAGTGGATAGTATCTTGACATGGAAGAGGAAACTCCCTAACCCATATGATTTGACAGCTTGACCCTTTAATGATTGCATGGTTGCTTAAGGGGGAGGTGTTCCTATATGTCGGAGAGGTTCACTTTTGAGAGGTATCTTTCGGGGTGGTTGTTCGGACCCCCTCTTTTCTTCGGGTCTGGTTTTGATTCTCGAGGGCGAGAATAGTTTGAGAGGTATCTTATGTAATGGCTCAGACCCTCATGGTCCATCCCTTTACCAAATTTCGGATCCTAAGGTGGCGCCTCGGTGGTAGGGCGTCATTTCGGTGTGAGACCAATCCGTATGTCACCGATCGGTGTGCCACCGATCCGTGTGTCACCGATCGGTGTGCCACCGATCGGTGCGACCGATCCGTGTGCCACCGATTGGTGAGACCGATCAGTGGGCCAGCGATCGGTGTCACGCAGCCTTGTCGAGTTTTTCTTCTACAGATTTTTCTTGTAACACCACTTTTATCCCTTTTTAACCTTTTTGAAGTGGTTTAAGGCTGTTTTCTTTTAATCCCATAATCAATGTTCAAATTCCTAAGAATGGGGTGACCCTCAACGGACCCAGCTGTGTGTCCACGTAACGTTTCCCCTCTGTTTATATAAAATCCTTCAAAGTCACAGCTATTACCACCTTTTCCCGATGAGAGTTATTAAATAACAATTAAATCAGTCGTATGTAACCACCCAACCACATGGTCAAACCATGATTTGACTTTATAGCTGTCCAAAATTCCATATCTCGTGAAAACCGGATCTCATCCTTATATCGCACGGGAATTTCTTATTCTTCTTCCTCTTTTCCTATTGGCTAGTCTTCTTTCTTCCTGGTGAATTTGGAGTTCCCCTTCCCGAGGCAAGTGGTGCGCCTGTACCGAAGCTTTTCTGCTCACCCTTGGAGTCCCCGACGTTCCTCCCCAGCAAGTCACGCATCCCCGGATCTTGGTGCGTGGAGAAGAACTCCGATCCTTGATCAACCAGGTAGGTATTTTCTTTCGTCTCTCCTTACTATGTATCATGCGGGGTGGGTACGCTATTTTTTATGTGGGATGGATGGAACCAAAACGTTAATGAAGATAATAAGCGGACTTTTAAAGAATGAGGGTGGGGTGTGATCGATGTCCTACTACTTTTTTTCCTTTCCCTTGATTATTTATGTTGTGAATTGTGTGGGCCTATTCCCACTGAAAATCACGGTCGTTGGTGGTCTTTCTTTGTGCATTAATGAACCACCGTCTTCTATGATGATTGAATGGATCTAACATGAGAATTTGGTAAATAACGTAAACTTGGATGATTAAATGAACGTCTAGTGAACAAAAAACCTTGTGTGATCACCCCGGTTAACCAAACAGAAAGAATAAAACTTAGTGAATGTTGTGATTGAACCTGGAAGTTTCCCTACTGTGTTATGGTAATAGGTGTGTTGTACTGTTTGATGCTCATTGGGCGATGTGGGTGAGGATGGGATCATCCGCTATGGCACAGTTGTTGGTTGTGAATTTGAATCAGTGTGGGGCTATATCTCGAGGCTTGGTTTGGTTCCAGTACTTCGAGGGATCTCACTGATCCCTTTGTTGTTGTGAATTTACAAGAGAACTGGGTGTGAATGCTTAAATTGTTGTTTAGCTGTTTCTTTTTCTCTAGCTTGTGGTTATGCCTGTTAGTTGCCCAGTAGTGCAGAATTCACCTAAATGGGATCACTTGATCATGAAGACAAGAATGAGTTAAATGGGAAATTGGTTTTGGGGATGATTTGTGACTTGGCCGTGAGTGTTGTACTTTTCTTTTATGAATGAATAGTATCATTGTTTTTGTGCTTAGGTTGGCTTCGGAAACCCTAGGGTGGGATGAGTGATTGTTACCTATACACATAATTGTAATTCTTATGTTTCTTATTCGTGCCCCACCCAAGTTGAGCACTTAGTGTTGAACACCCCCATTTCATGGTGGAGGGTGTTTTTCCCAACACTCCTATGAGTGGATAGTTATTAGTTCCTTTTCTGATCCCTTTCCTAAATAGCCCAAGACTCTTCGGGCAGGTTGTGATGGCTTGAGGTCCATTATAGCCCAAGATTATTCGAGCAAGGTAGTTGTGGTAGTTGGCCCAGGTGTGTGCGGGCAGGTTGTTTCCCAAGAATCTTCAGGATGAGGCTCAGGTGTCTTCGAGCGTGGTAGTGATTGTTCTAGCCCAGGTGTTTGCGGGCGTGGTTACGCATGGTGGTTGTAGCCCAGGTGTTTGCGGGTGGGATGTGTGGTTGTGGCCCAGGTGTTTGCGGGTGGGATGTGTGGTAGTGGCCCAGGTGTTTGCATACGGGATGTGTGGTAGTGGCCCAGGTGTGTGCGGGCGGGGTGTGGTAGTGGGACTGCGATGAGAATGGAGGTATTGGTTCGATGCATAGGATGTCTCCAATAACCAGTGGGAAAGTGGCACGGGGTACCCAAACATCGATGTGCTATTACTATACTTTACTTGACTTGCGTTATTTGGGGAGTGTGCCTTGGTGAAGCTTGGGTGGATAGTTTTCCAATCTAGGTGCTTTGGTTGTCTCTTTTCTCACATGGCATTAGAATGTCTCCCCACTTGTGCACAAGAGTCTTTGGTTTTCCTTACTGAGTATACTTTTATGCTCACCCTACGTATATAAAACTGCTTTCAGGTTTCCAGGAGGACTTCAGGGATCCTGTTGGGTCTTACTAGCTCGGACGTTGGGACAATTGCAGTTGTTGTTTTTCTTTTCTTTGGTACTTTACCTTTGTAGTCTCCTTATACTTGTGATATTTAATTTTTAACATGCATATGGGTATGGTTTTTCTTCAGCTTTACTTTTAGCTCCAGTTTTGGCATTGTTGGGATTCACTATCTTATCTCTCGATCCTAATAAAGAAAAAGGGTAATGCCTTCCATCTTGTGTGTGATTCTATACCCTTGGTGCTAGTCGTCACTCCGGGACCTATTGAAGGTGGGTCCCGGGGGTCATTATCTCTCCTTTAACTTGAATAAGGAAGGTCATGGCAATCTGTTGTCATTTCTCTCATCTTGGTAAAGGCAGGTCGTGACATTTGTTAAGGCCTTCTCAGGCAACAAACAAGCACCCCAGGGAATGAGGTGTATCTTTATAGGATATCCCAAGGAAACAAAAGGATATTACTTATATAACCCTCAAGATAAGAAAGTGATTGTCGCCAGACAATCCGTCTTTCTTGAGAGGGAGCACATCCTCAAAAGGGATAGTGGGAGCAAGATTGACTTCAATGAAGTTGATGCTCAAGATATACAGGAGTTGGTACAGGAACAAGTTCCACAAGTCCCCGTGGAAGAGGTTCCAGAAACACAAGTACTACGTAGGAGCTCAAGAGAGGTAAGGGAACCGGAGATATTTGGTTTCCTAGTCACTGAGGATGGTGAATCAATATTGCTGGACAATGATGAACCACCATCCTACAAGGAAGTAATAGAAAGCTCAGAAGCTGCAAGATTTCTAGAAGCTATGAATTCTGAGATGGATTACATGTATCAGAACCAAGTCTGGGTTCTGGTCGATGATCCAGTTGATGTAAATCCTATTGGATGCAAATGGGTATTCAAGAGAAAACTGGACATGGAAGGTCAAGTTAGCACCTATAAAGCAAGGCTAGTGGCTAAAGGATTCAGAAAACATCAAGGAATTGACTATGATGAAACCTTCTCTCCAGTTTCCATGTTTAAATCCATAAGAATCATACTTGCTATAGCAGCTTACCATGACTACAAGATTTGGCAAATAGATGTCAAAACAGCATTCCTTAATGGTAACCTTCAGGAAGATGTCTATATGACACAACCAGAAGGGTTTGTGACACCAGGAGAATCCAAACAGGTTTAAAAGTTGCAGAAATCCATTTATGGATTAAAGAAAGCATCCAGGTCATGGAACATTCGATTTGATGAAGCCATAAAGGAATTTGGTTTCATTAAGAATGAATGTGAGCCATGTGTTTATAAGCGGTTTAATGGGAATGTGATTGTTATCCTGGTAGTATATGTTGACGACATATTGCTTATTGGAAATGATGTACCAGTCTTACAGTTAGTTAAGGACTGGTTGAACAAGTGTTTCTCCATGAAGGACTTGGGTGAAGTAGCCTACATTCTAGGGATCAAGATCATTCATGATAGATCCAATAGGTTGCTTGGACTAATTCAGGGTACATACATTGACCAGATAATAAAGAGATTTAGTATGGAACAATCCAAGAGGGGATTGGTTCCAGTGTCACATGGCCTACATCTTTCTAAGAAAATGTGTCCTCGGACACAAAAAAAGAAAGATATAATGAGTAAGACCCCATACGCTTCGGCTATAGGATCCATCATGTATGTCATGTTATATACCAGGCTTGATGTTGCCTATGCACTGAGCATGGTAGGAAGATATCAAGCAGATCCAGGATAACAGCATTGAACTGCTGTTAAGACTATCCTTAAGTATTTGATAAGAACTAAGGATATGTTCTTGGTGTATGGAAGAGATGAAGAACTTGTCATCAGAGGGTATGCTGATGTTGGTTTTCAGACAGATCAGAATGATCTGAAGTCTCAATCTGGATATGTTTTCTGTCTCAATGGAGGAGCTGTGAGCTGGAAGAGTTCAACACAGCTAGTTGTCGCTGATTCTACAGCGGAGTCTGAATATATAGTGGCTTTTGATGCAGCCAAGGAAGCCTTCTGGATTCAGAAATTTGTCTAGGAGCTTGATGTGGTTCCTAGCAGTAAGGATCTTATCACGTTGTATTGTGATAATACTGTAGCAGTGGCTCTTGCAAAAGAACCAAGGTCACATTAACGGACAAAGCACATACTCCAGAAGTATCACCTCTTGAGGGATTTCTATCAAAAAGGTTAAGTTTCAGTGAGAAGAGTGTCCACGGAAAAGAACATGGTGGACCCCATGACTAAAGGTCTATCTCAGCAGAAGCAT
Source organism: Viscum album (assembly GCA_963277665.1). NCBI lineage: Eukaryota > Viridiplantae > Streptophyta > Magnoliopsida > Santalales > Viscaceae > Viscum > Viscum album. Next base: position 2,064,326,532 of record OY728131.1, read on the forward strand.
GAATATCATGTGAGAACTAGCGGGTTAAAGGTTGTTAGCAATTGGCTCTAGTCCAAGTGGGAGTCTGTTGGAGTTGGTGTCCTAGAACCAACTACTTTTTACTTTATTCATTAATAAATAATTTATCACATCTTGATTGTTCTTCTGCATGACAATGCATGTGATAATGTCCTAAGGACAGCTATTACATTAAAGGGTCATAGCGGATCTCTGCTATGATGAGAACCCGAAAGTACTATAACACTGTTCTTGAATATATGTTCTATGGCCAGATGATGTTATTTGAGGGACACAAATAATACAGGTCATTAGGGGTGAGGACTCATAAAACTTTGAGGCACCTTCTCATGGTGTGTGCCCTTGGTAATATCCAGGAGGATATTATGAGAATGAGACCCGCCAGTAGGAAATCCACATTTCATAGTGTCATTGGATGTTCCTATCTGCGGACATGTGTATTGATCCTTAGACATTAAGATTATTATTAATGGGTATTACAACTCACGCACTTATATGTATTGACGAAAACTATGATGACACAATGTTCGCAACGAGGTAGGATACGTTGGGTGCGTCATGAGTGATACTGCATTAATAGATAATGCGAGAAAGGATTTTTCCCTTCTGTTCATAACGGAAGTAGATATCTCAGGCTCTTTGATGGAATTTATATAGCCTAAATAAATCCATGGTCATGGTAAGGTATGGGCGAGTTCAATTTCAGGAAGTCAAACGAAAGAATAATCGATCACATGGGTTGATGGCACTAGCATGCAACCCGCTTGATTAGAGATGTCAAGACAAAGGGATTAAATTACATGGTAAGTGTTCATATGAGGTGACACATCAATGTGGCATCAACTTCTTTCTCTTGGGTGCCTTGACCCATTTCTAGACAGTAATCTTGGACTTTAGGCAAGTCTGCCTAATGCTAACGAGAAAGATGCCTAGAGGGTCACACACTAAGTGTATCCAAGTATCTCAAGTAGAATAAAGATTATTCTCGTGTGTGGTTTAATAATTATTCACGGAATCCTAAATAGTTTTAATTTTGGAGGAAGAATAAAATGAAAAACAAGATATACATGTCGTGTACATTGAATGTACACGTCATGTAGCTTTCATTTTGGAAAGGAAATGAAAAACAAGTACACGTCGTGTATCAATGATTACACACCATGTAGTTTTTCCATTCGGGATTTTGAGGAAATAATATTGTTTTATTAAATGATATTTATTATAATCAGCGTGGGCGCATGTCAAGAAATTAATGATTCAACATGGGGGTTTTCAATAAGAGTTAATGAAATAAATAAAACGTGTAACGCGTTTATTTATTGTCATAGATTTATAACCTCAAACCCGATTATAAATATCCTCACAACCCCAACACTTTTCCATAAATCATTGTGCACAAAAATTCTGGAAAATTCTCTCAAGGCCGAGAGAACTCCTTCCTCCAAAAACACTCTCAAGAACGAGAGAGTTACTCCTTCATCGGATCAAGGTGATCTAATGCGGACAATGCAAGCAAAGGCTTCTCCACGCTGGCACTCGGATATTCCTTTGGCGACGCCCAGAGATATGTGGTGCACGTTTGGATCACCGCTAGAGGAAGTCTATACTTGGCTTCTGCGACGCAACGATGAATCACATAGAAACGTGACTGGAAAACATCAACGAAGAAATAATTTTATCAAGGTAATTATTGTCAATTAATTAAATTAATTATAACCAACATATGATGATCCTCTCGATGGTTCTGGGACCCTTCTCTTTCTTTTCGTTCTTCATTTTATTCTGAAGATCTGGCATTTTATTATCGTGACGGATCTCGGATTGAACGTTGTTTAACGCTAAAATTGAAGTTGGGCAAACCCACCAACGCGCTTCCGCTACGCCTGGAACCTACATTATGAACTTCCAAGATTTATTTCATGATTCAAGATTATGATCTATGATATGTTGCGTATGAATTAAACTTTTACTATAAATATAATGTAATGGAGAGTGAACCCAATCCATTATGATAGTCTTAGCAGTGAGTCTTGACTAAGGAAATGATTTTCTATGATTATTTTTATGCCACAAACTTATGTCTTATGTCAATGTTATGTTCTCAGGGATTGTGTTCTTTGATTTCTTTATGATTCATGTCTTGTGAACTTTCAAGATTTATGTCAGGATTTAAGATTATGATCTATGATATGTTGGGTGTGGATTTTCAAATGTCACACCCTTACCCGTGCAGTTATTTTTATTTTATGATTTCTTTGACTTTGAATTTTTTTTTTTGGGGTTCGTGTCCAGTCTCGGATTAAATTTTTTTTGAATTTTTTTTAGAAAGGGTGCTTTTCGACGCGACGTCGTTGGGCGCGCGAGCGGAACCTGTTTTGGAAACCCCGCGTGTCCCTGCTCGGGTAATTGCGCATCCCGTTCGTCTTCGGAAAAATTGAAATAAAATGTTTTTGTATTTAAAATGCATATTAATTAGAGTGTCGTTTAAATTTTTATTGTGCTAATAATTTTGCTACTATTGAAATAATAGGAATACTTTTATTTTATTTATTAAGATTATTATTATTATTATTATTTCTATTATTATTATTTAGAGAATTATAATCGTTAGAATAACTTTTATATTAAGGTTCATTATTATTATTATTATTATGGTTTTTCTTTTCTCTTTTTCTTTTTTTTTCTTTGCCTCCTCTCTAACCCTAGTGGCCCCCCTTTTTATTCTTTTTCTTCTCCCTCGCAGGAGCCGCCACCCCCCCCCCCTTCTTCTTCTCCCCCGCTGCATCCCTCCTCATTTCCTCCTGCTACCCATCGCCCCCCCTACTCGGCTTCCCCCCAGCGCGCCGTCCGCATCCCGCACCCCCAGCACCCGACCAACCTCCTGCATCCAGCTCCCGCGCCGCACTGCTCACCTCCGCATGTGCCCGCTTCTCCACCCACCAGGCGACCTCCCCTCTCCGGTGCTCGTTGCCCCTGGCTCCGTCTCGCCCCCTGCAAGCCCTCCAACCGAGCTCCGGCGAGCCCCGCCGCCGGCCAGCAGCCTCCCTCCCCTGCACCCCGGCGCTGTTTCCCCCCTCCTGCACGCCGCTGCTGCCCGGTGCCCCGACACCCCTGCATGCGCCGCACCCTGCCAGCGCAGGACCCCCCTGGCTCCTATTCTTCTCCCCGTCGCGAACCCCCTCCGGTTTCACCCTGCACAGTAGCTTTCCCCCGACTCTACCGCAACTCACTCACAGCACCCGACGCCTCGGCTTTCCCCTCTTTCACCTCGCGCTGCAGCCGCGTCACCCAGCCCTCCTCCCTCCTGGTGCGGCGAACGCCCCTTGGCCGGATCCTCCCAGCTGCCACGCGACCCATCCCGGGCTCCTCTTGGTTCGCCGCTGCTCCACGACCAGCCGCATACCCCCCCCTAAGGTTTATTTTATTTTATTCTATTTTGTTTATTTTATTTTTACTTTGATTGTCATTAGTATTATTATTATTATTAATACTATTATTATTATTATTATTATTATTATTGTTATTGTTAATTTTAATATTATTATTATTATTATTATTATTATTATTATTATTGTTATTATTATTATTATTATTACTATTATTATTATTATTATTGTTATTATTATTATTATTATTATTGTTATTAGTATTATTATTATTATTATTCTTATTATTATTATTATTATTGTTATTATTATTATTATTATTATTAATTTTATTAATTTTATTATTATTATTATTATTATCATTATTATTATTTTTTGTTGTTATTATTATTATTATTCTTATTATTATTATTTTGTTGTTATTATTATTATTATTATTATTATTGTTATTAGTATTATTATTATTATTATTATTATTTTCATTATTATTATTATTATTATTATTTATTTTATTATCATCGTACTCTTGTTGGATTATGGGTTTTAATTGATGATGAGTTTTTATTTGTTGGTTTAGGATTTTTAGGACCCGCGCAGGGTGTTTCTGAGTGAGCGCCATCGCCGCTCCTTATTTCCGAGGTTTCGTCGTCGTCGCGCTTTAGTTTCGAGGTGGGTGTTTCTTCATGTCGCTTGGTTTCACATACAATAAATGGGGTTATGTATGTGTTTTGAGTCCTTGAATTTTATTATGTAGGGCGTTGGACTTTGCCGCGCATTTTCGAACGGGCGTAGTTTCATCGCATCGGGTATCTGAGGTAGGTTCCCTTTGCACTGCTTTTAAAATTTAAGTTACATTATATCCTGCTATTTGCGCACACTAATTGTTCAAAATAAATATTTTATTAATTCTAAATAATGTGAGATAATATACGATAATAAATTTTTAATATAAGATAGCAAATCTTTAAATGGTTATTTAGTGTAAAAAGAGCCGTTTATTTTATACAGGACGCTTGAAATATTTTTTTGATGAGAGGACACCCAATAATGAAAAAATTCCCGTTTGGATTTTAAACATAATTCACGGAATGTAAAATAGAGTTCTGGTTTAATGAGAAATGATTTATTTTGAAGCGTGAACAAGTACTTTGGTTCTTTTGAGAAGTTGTCTGGTTGGCTCTTAAAGTTTATTTGGAAAAATAAAATGGTTTGGTTTGGTTTGGTTTATAAAAATATTTTCAGCCTGTGAAGTAGTATTTTGGGGGTTCTTTAAATGGTTTTAAACTGGGTTTGGTCTTGTAAAGAAGTTTTGCTTTTTTTTAGAGTAGTGATTGTAAAATATATTTAATGCCCATTTGGCACTTTATGGAAAGCGATGAAAATGTTTTGATAAAAACCCTCTTAGGACGACTCTCATGTCTTGGTTGCAATTGATTGATCGGGAGGTCGCGCTTAGAGGCTCCCGGGTACTTGAGAAGTTAAATTCAAGAGGTTGTCCCATGGAGTGGCTCGGGGTGATGCCTGTTGTGCTTCATATATAGATATATCTGATTGGATGCTCGGTTGACATCGGTTGGCTCACCCCCTTTTTAAACACTTGAGACATGGGAATCTGGAATATTGAGAGAATATTCTAAGAATGATTGCTGCACTGGTAGGTTATGGTTCTAACCAGTGGCCCATAGTAGGTGGATATATTGGGTTTATTACTATGGGATTTGCCCTCGACCTGCCTGAGAGAGGATGGTTGAGCGTATTGTGCGTTTTGATTTCATCGTGACATGTCGATAAGGATGATTTCTCATGTATTGGTGTCTTTTGGTTTATTCTCAATCTCCTAGGTTCACCCATGTCTATTCAGCTTTTGTTGCTTGCAGTAGTGTTTATGATGCTCATATGCATACCTACATTGCCCTTGCTGTGTGTATTACTTTGTGCATTTTGATGTATTTCTTTTCCTTGAAAAGTGGTAAATTGCTTTTGATTAGGTTTCTAAAAATGTTTTTCAAATGAAAGTGTTTAATCCTCTTTGTACAAATTTGAAAATATAAACACCACTTTCCCTTTCCCTAAAATTTCATTGACACTAATGAATTGAACCCAAATTTGGAAATGGTTAAGGGCAATGGTTCGTACTTTGTTTTTAAGTAGAATATTTATAAAAACATACTTTTATAAATTGTAGTTCAAACTTGAAATGATGTTTCTTTTATTTTAAAGGTAGTGCATTGGGAATAGATATCGGGCTAGCCTACTGAGTTTTAATACTCACGCCTATAGTTCTTTTCTGTTTTTAGTGTTTGTGCAGGCTATAGCTTGAGTGCGCTCGCCTAGGGCGACGCTTGATCATTGAGTCGGAGAGCGACCCGTGAGGTCGCACGGAGTTTGTTCGGACGTCGTGTTTGGTCAGTTTGATTTCTGTTTGTTTTTGTTTAGTCTTTTCTTTTGGTTTAATTGTCATGCGCTGCTCTGTATTATTTTTATACTATTTTATTTATTTATATTGGGCGAAATCGTTCCCACAGCCTCTGTTGATGCCCCGGCGCTTGTCGCCAGCCCGGGAGGATCAGGAACGCCTCCCGGGCCATGTCGCGGGCCGGCTCGGGTGACCGGTTCAGGGTCGACCTGGGTTGGTTCGTGACAAAATGATATCAGAGGCAGGTCATCTCTTAGCAAACCTCGCTTTTTAGAGTGCCCTTTGTTATTTGGGATGTCAAGGTAGACGGAGTAGGATTGTCGGGACTATGGTCAAGTCACCCACTGACACTAGTCCCTTGTTTGAGTTGTTTTGGGTTTCCCTTGATTTCTGAAAGTGGTTTGAATCAGAAAAGTTGTTTTTTTTAAAAAAAAATTGGTTGTTTGAAATGACATGCTTAATTTGTATATTGTTTTAAAAGAAGTGGTATGAATGAATTGTTTTTGGAAAATGAAGTTGCTTCGTTTGGGCCTTGGTGTTCCGATGAGTGCTCACATGCATTGTGGTATGTTGGAAATGTGGATGGATTTCTGGTATGGTGGATGGATGCCTGGGGTGGCACAAATACATGCATGTGAGTGAGACTCTAAGGGATACAAATAGCGAGGGTTTAACCCACTAAGCTTGTTTTAAATTAAAGATGTTTTCAAAGAGAAAAGTTTTGATGTTATGATAACTTGCTTCCTCGTGTTTTGAACTTATCACCTATGCAGTGTTTCATTTTGAGGTTTTTATTCACTCATTGAGTTGGCCTTGATTGGGTTTTTGACTTTTCCTTATCCAGCGGTTATCCTTTTGAAGCTTCAATGGGTGATCGTAGTGCGGTTGATCAACCTAAGGATTTTATGCTTGAGTTTCGGAAGTTGGATCCACCTCTCTTTTATGGTCAAACAGAAACTTTCGTGGCAGAGGAGTGGATACAGAAGATTGAAAGGGACTTTAGCCTCATTGAGTTGCCCGAGTCGTTGAAGGTCAAGTTTGCGACCTTCATGCGTGAAGGTTCACCATGGATGTTGTGGAAGTCAGTGTCTCGGAACAAGCCCCATCAAGAGATTACTTGGGAGTTCTTCAAGGATTTGTTCATTCGCCAGTATTTCTCTAAGGAAGAAAGGGTAAGAAAGGGGATGAAGATGTGTTGTCTGCAGCAGGGCGACGGATCCGTGTTAGAATATTTCCAGCGCTTTGTAGAGCTAGTACCTTATGATTTAGGGTATGCCACGAATGACCCCATGAAGGCTCGACGCTTCGAGGCGGGTCTCCGCCCTGATCTACAGTCGAAGGTGTCAGAGTCCAACCTAACTTCTTTTGTCGATGTGGCGAGACAAGATTTTCATGACGAGGTCGCGATGGCAGGAGTGCTTGAAGTAGTTCTCCCTCCTTCGATCCCTATGAGCACTGGTGAAGATTCTAGAAAGGAAATGAGTAAGTAAATGGAAGTGGATGGATCAGGTCATGGAATCAAGAGGCCTCGGGATCCTTCATCAACCTCTTTGGAGCGAGAGATTATTGTGTGTTATCAGTGTGGCAAGCGGGGTCACAAGAAGCCGTCGTGCCCAAGCACTCTGAAGCCCTGTCGGGCATGTGGACACCTGGGTCACTTGCGGCGATTTTGTCGGGGCGTTGCAAGGAAGCGTTGCAGAGGAAGTTCTCCGAAGTAATGTGTTGTTGGGTCCTTGTTCAAAGTTTTTGGTGTAATTTTTTTCCTTTCAACGTAAGTGATCTTTTATCGTCGCAGCTGTACTAATGGTGTTTTGGGGTTTGACATGTATGGGATGTTGTGTGTCTTTTGATGAACTCCAGTTTTCAATACCAATGTGGATTTTATTTCGAATTTCTGTCTATTCTTTGGTCAAATCAAAAGAGGTATGTTTCTTGAAGGGATTTTCAGAACCTGACTGCGAGGCAGAAGATGCTTCATCCATCAGAGCTCCAGCCAAAAGGTCTCAGAGTGAATCCGGCGCGTAGTCAGGAACTCCCGGGGGAAATTTTAAGGAGTCTGGTTAAGGTTGCGCCTCTATCGTTGGGGTGAGGCAGTTTTAACGTGTATGTTGTAGTTTCATCGTTATTATAAACTTTCCTCTTGTCGCAGGGAGCACGATGGACTTATCCCTCGCACAATGTCTCTAATGGTGCATTTTTGTTTAGATGTGAGGTGTCAATTAGTGGTCTTGCATGGACCACTGATGTAAATCAGTTGCGGCCCTGATTTGTGCCCATCCTTAAGTGATGAGTCATGGGTAGTTTTTCTGTCCAAGTTTCAGTGATCCAATCCTTGGGCCCACCCTCCCTGCCCATGGGGTAAGGGTTTTTGGTTTACGCGGACTTTTTGGATCAACTTTTATTCCATTCAGATGGGAGTAAGTGGTTTAGATGTTTTTGTTGAACTTTTTATAGCTTGGGTAAGCTGATGCAGGTCTAAGTTGGTTTTCTGGTTGGTCGCTATAGGTCGGTCCTTTATGGTGGGGAGACCCACCATGAGTCTCTTTGGGTTTTCTCTTATGTCGTTATCGGATGATAGTTGAGTGCTTATGGTGGGGAGCCCGTTCAGGCCTCCCTTCTTTTGGTGATTTATTTTGGGCAATGAGGTTCAGTCCCGCTGGTAGTCGCTGTGATGTCCTTGGGTTAAGAGGTTGGATCTCGTTAATGTAAAATCCTTAGGCGTTGATCGATCAGCTGGTTGGCGTCGTGGCTTTCCGGGGATGGAAAGCATTATGGTGGGGAGAATTGTCACACCCTTACCCGTGCAGTTATTTTTATTTTATGATTTCTTTGACTTTGAATTTTTTTTGTTGGGGTTCATGTCCAGTCTCGGATTAATTTTTTTTTTGAATTTTTGTTAAAAAGGGCGCTTTTCGATGCGACGTCGTTGGGCGCGCGAGCGGAGCCTGTTTTGGAAACCCCGCACGTCCTTGCTCGGGTAATTGTGCATCCCGTTCGTCTTCGGAAAAATTGAAATAAAATGTTTTTGTATTTAAAATGCACATTAATTAGAGTGTCGTTTAAATTTTTATTGTGCTAATAATTTTGCTACTATTGAAATAATAGGAATACTTTTATTTTATTTATTAAGATTATTATTATTATTATTATTTCTATTATTATTATTTAGAGAATTATTATCGTTAGAATAACTTTTATATTAAGGTTCATTATTATTATTATTATTATGGTTTTTCTTTTCTCTTTTTCTTTTTTTTTCTTTGCCTCCTCTCTAACCCTAGTGGCCCCCCTTTTTATTCTTTTTCTTCTCCCTCGCAGGAGCCGCCACCCCCCCCCCCCCCCTTCTTCTTCTCCCCCACTACATCCCTCCTCATTTCCTCCTGCTACCCATCGCCCCCCCTACTCAGCTTCCCCCTAGCGCGTCGTCCGCACCCTGCACCCCCCAGCACCCGACCAACCTCCTGCATCCAGTTCCCGCGCCCCACTGCTCACCTCCGCCTTTGCCCGCTTCTCCACCCGCCAGGAGACCTCCCCTCTCCGGTGCTCGCTGCCCCTGGCTCCGTCTCGCCCCCTGCAAGCCCTCCGACCGAGCTCCGGTGAGCCCCGCCACCGGCCAGCAGCCTCCCTCCCCTGCACCCCGGCACTGTTTCCCCCCTCCTGCACGCCGTTGCTGCCTGGCGCCCCGACTCCCCTGCATGCGCCGCACCCTGCCAGCGCAGGACCCCCTGCCTCCTATTCTTCTCCCCGTCGCGAACCCCCGCCGGTTTCACCCTGCACAGTAGCTTTCCCCCGCCTCTACCGCAACTCACTCGCAGCACCCGGCGCCTCGGCTTTCCCCTCCTTCACCTCGCGCTGCAGCCGCGTCACCCAACCCTCCTCCCTCCTGGTGCGGCGAACGCCCCTCGGCCGGATCCTCCCAGTAGCCGCGCGACCCAACCCGGGCTCCTCTTGGTTCGCCGCTGCTCCACGGTCAGCCGCATACCCCCCCCCCCAAGCTTTATTTTATTTTATTCTATTTTATTTATTTTATTTTTACTTTGATTGTCATTAGTATTATTATTATTAATACTACTACTATTGTTATTATTATTATTGTTATTATTAATTTTATTATTATTATTATTATTATTATTATTATTATTATTATTATTATTATTATTATTATTCTTATTGTTGTTATTATTATTATTATTATTATTGTTATTGTTATTATTATTATTACTATTATTATTATTATTATTGTTATTGTTATTATTATTATTATTATTATTATTATTATTATTAATATTGTTCTTATTATTATTATTATTATTATTAATTTTATTAATTTTATTATTATTATTATTATTATCATTATTATTATTTTTTGTTGTTGTTATTATTATTCTTATTCTTCTTATTATTATTATTATTTTATTGTTATTATTATTATTATTATTATTATTATTATTATTATTCTTATTATGATTGTTATTAGTATTATTATTATTATTATTATTATTTTCATTATTATTATTATTATTATTATTATTATTATTATTATTATCATCGTACTCTTGTTGGATTATGGGTTTTAATTGATGGTGAGTTTTTATTTGTTGGTTTAGGATTTTTAGGACCCGCGCAGGGTGTTTCTGAGTGAGCGTCATCGCCGCTCCTTGTTTCCGAGGTTTCGTCGTCGTCGCGCTTTAGTTTCGAGGTGGGTGTTTCTTCATGCCGCTTGGTTTTGCATACAATAAATGGGGTTATGTATGTGTTTTGAGTCCTTGACTTTTATTATGTAGGGCGTTGGACTTTGCCGCGCATTTTCGAACGTGCGTAGTTTCATCGCGTCGGGTATCTGAGGTAGGTTCCCTTTGCACTGCTTTTAAAATTTAAGTTACATTATTTCCTGCTATTTGCGCACACTAATTGTTCAAAATAAATATTTTATTAATTCTAAATAATGTGAGATAATATACGATAATAAATTTTTAATATAAGATAGTAAATATTTAAATGATTATTTAGTGTAAAAAGAGTCGTTTATTTTATACAGGACGCTTGAAATATTTTTTTGACAAGCGGACACCCAATAATGAAAGAATGTCCGTTTGGATTTTAAACATAATTCACGGAATGTAAAATAGAGTTCTGGTTTAATGAGAAATGATTTATTTTGAAGCGTGAACAAGTACTTTGGTTCTTTTGAGAAGTTGTCTGGTTGGCTCTTAAAGTTTATTTGAAAAAATAAAATGTTTTTGTTTGGTTTGGTTTATAAAAATATTTTCAGCCTGTGAAGTAGTATTTTGGGGGTTCTTTAAATGGTTTTAAACTGGGTTTGGTCTTGTAAAGAAGTTTTGCTTTTTTTTAGAGTAGTGATTGTAAAATGTATTTAATGCTCGTTTGTCACTTTATGGAAAGCGATGAAAATGTTTTGATAAAAACCCTCTTAGGACGACTCTCATGTCTTGGTTGCAATTGATTGTTCGGGAGTCCGCGCTTAGAGGCTCCCGGGTACTTGAGTAGTTAAAGGCAAGAGGTTGTCCCATGGAGTGGCTCGGGGTGATGCCTGTTGTGCTTTATATATAGATATATCTGATTGGATGCTCGGTTGGCATCGGTTGGCTCACCCCCTTTTTAAACACTTGAGACATGGGAATCTGGCATATTGAGAGAATATTCTAAGAATGATTGCTGCACTGGTAGGTTATGGTTCTGACCAGTGGCCCATAGTAGGTGGATATATTGGGTTTATTACTATGGGATTTGCCCTCGACCTGCCTGAGAGAGGATGGTTGAGCGTATTGTGCGTTTTGATTTCATCGTGACATGTCGATAAGGATGATTTATCATGTATTGGTGTCTTCTGGATTATTCTTGATCTCCTAGGTTCACCCATGTCTATTCAGCTTTTGTTGCTTGCAGTAGTGTTTATGATGCTCATATGCATACCTACATTGCCCTTGCTGTGTGTATTACTTTGTGCATTTTGATGTATTTCTTTTCCTTGGAAAGTGGTAAATTTCTTTTGATTAGGTTTCTAAAAATGGTTTTCAAATGAAAGTGTTTAATCCTCTTTGTACAAATTTGAAAATATAAAAACCAATTTCTCTTTCCCTAAAATGTCATTGACACTAATGAATTGAACCCAAATTTGGAAATGGTTAAGGGCAATGGTTCGTACTTTGTTTTTAAGTAGAATATTTATAAAAACATACTTTTATAAATTGTAGTTCAAACTTGAAATGATGTTTCTTTTATTTTAAAGGTAGTGCATTGGGAATAGATATCGGGCTAGCCTACTGAGTTTTAATACTCACGCCTATAGTTCTTTTCTGTTTTTAGTGTTTGTGCAGGCTATAGCTTGAGTGCGCTCGCCTAGGGCGACGCTTGATCGTTGAGTCGGAGAGCGACCCGCGAGGTCGCACGGAGTTTGTTCGAACGTCGTGTTTGGTCAGTTTGATTTCTGTTTGTTCTTGTTTAGTCTTTTCTTTTGGTTTAATTGTCCTGCGCTGCTCTGTATTATTTTTATACTGTTTTATTTATTTATATTGGGCGAAATCGTTCTCACAGCCTCTGTTGATGCCCCGGTGCTTGTCGCCAGCCCGGGAGGATCAGGAACGCCTCTCGGGCCATGTCGCGGGCCGGCTCGGGTGACCGGTTCAGGGTCGACCTGGGTTGGTTCGTGACACCAAAGGTTAATCTCATGTTCTCATACTCTTGTGTTCATGTTATGTTTAAGTGATCATCGATATCTCTTTTGTTTATCCTAACTGAACATTTGAGCTCACATTTTCTTATGTCTGTTTTCCTCAGGTCATGAACAAATGTTTTAAGTATGGTATGTCTAAGAAGAGTACTATGTGGGAAGATCTCTGTGAGATATGTTGAAGATCCTTTATGAAATAAGAATATTGTGTATCTAGTCTCCAAAGATACTAAACTTTTACAGTTCTGGCGAGGATCATAATGTTATGTATTGAATATTCATCTAAAATGATGTGATATTAATGTATAAAGAGTATGGGTGTAAAGACCCGTAAATTTCAAGGAATTTTTTTTTCTTAATTTTCTTTGGAATTTTACAAGAACGCAGTTTCTGACGGTGCCTGATTCCGAGGCCGGGTGTGCCCGGAATCATTTTCTGAAGTTTGGCTCGGGTACGTTCAGTGAACGGACGAGCGGGTTTTTCTAACTTTTGAACCGGTGCCCGGAATCGAATTCTGAGGGCACCGATGAAATCGCAGCGCCGGTATTTGCTTAGAAACGCCTCTTCCGGAGTTGCGTTTGCTCAGACGTGGTTTTTAAATTTTGCGGCTTTAAGTCAGAAATAAAATAAAGTTTGTGCGACAACTTTATTTTATTTCACTTAAGCTGCTTGGAAGCCACTTGAAGCCACTTAAAGGCGGCTTGAACTGAGTTGAACTGGATAGGATGCTATCCAGAAATATCCTACCCCCTTGGTAGGATATTTGTGAGGTAGGGCCCGCACGAGCCCCGCCGTTTCTTTCGCTAAGTAACGCACCCGCGAAAACCCGTCAAAGTAACTGAAAAGTCAACCGACGCGTTTTCTTTAATTCTTAACAGACCATTTAATTGGGCGGTTTATTTCGTGAATTAAATGGGCTGTTTCGCTCGTTGAATTAATTCAACGAACTGATGGGTCGTTACTTACGCTTTTGCGTTTGTTGGCATGTTTATAAAATAAGACCAACCTAAAAATCCTTTGAAAGGATTTGAGAGAATCTTGTTTCTTTGGCTCCCCGCGAAGAACGCGAAGAACGCGAAGAACGCGAAGAACGCTGGCGACCGGAATTCGACGACGCACACCGAGATCTGCGACGTCGACGAGCTTTACCCACGACGTTCTTCGGCGACGCCTCTTCTTCCGCGGCCGATCCTCGTTCGGCAACTAAGGTGAGAATCGGATCGTTAATTCTCCCTTTTTAAATTTCATAACAACGGATTTAATTAATTAAACCGTTTGATCTTGATCCGGAGATTGGCGACGCGACGCCGGATACCACGACGACGCGACGATCCCCCTTCTTCCGCGACGAGCAATCCCGCGACGATCCCTCGATCGGCAACGACGACGACAAGGTAAGGGTTGATTTGAAATATTTTCCTTTCCCGTGATTTTATTTCTTTTAAAATGAGGAACCGATCACGGAACAATTTTAAATTTATTTAAAATTGTTGATTTGGTCGTTTCTTGTTTCTCCCGTGGTTTATGACTAACGCGGAGGGTGCGGGTCTAACAAACAAGACCCGACAACCCTCCGCCGATCTTCCTTTTTGTGCGGATTTGGCGGGCGACGGCAAAAGCATGACGCAAGGGCCTTTGGTTGATCCCGCAGTAAAGAACGGAACCCGGGAGGAACAACGGCGCAGACGAGAAGGAAAACGGGTCACCGGAGCGACTCCGGCGGCCTGCGGTAGCCGGAGGTGGCGCGGGTCGCTGGCGCGGCGGCGCCGGCGGCCGGAGGCGGCGGCACCCCGCGGGTGTCCAGCGCGACACCCCGCGGGTGCCGCGGGTGTCCAGCGCGACACCCCGCGGGTGTCCAGCGCGACACCCCGCGGGTGTCCAGCGGCACCCCGCGGGTGTCCAGCGCGACACCCCGCGGGTGTCCAGCGGCACCCCGCGGGTGTCCAGCGCGACACCCCGCGGGTGCCCAGCGCGACACCCGCGGGTGCCGCGGGGTTGTCACGCGGCACCCCGCGGGTGTCCAGCGCGACACCCCGCGGGTGCCGCGGGGTGGTCACGCGGCACCCCGCGGGTGTCCAGGGCGACACCCCGCGGGTGCCGCGGGGTTGTCACGCGGCACCCCGCGGGTGTCTGGCCGACACCCCGCGGGTGCCGCGGGGGTGTCACGCGGGGCGGCGGCTTTCCCCCGCGTCGGCCGCTCGGCCGCTCGGCCGAGCCGAGCCGGACCGGCCCTGGCCGGGCCGGGCCGGGCCAACCGAGTCGGACCCGACCCGGTTCGGGCCAACCAGGGGGGGTCGGGCCGGGTCGGCCCGGGCCCGGACCCCCCGTCTTCGGACGGACTTCGTTCAAATGGCTGTATCTTGAGCTTCGGGCCTCCAAACGACCCGCCGTCAGCGGCAACACGATCCTTGGATCGAGACGGTCGTTTCGGTTTATTATACTCAAGGTTTCGGAAGACTTTGGGTTCGGCCGGGTTGGTTCGTACACGAAACCAACCGGGCCCTCGGAGCGGAAACGCTCATAACTTGAGCTACGGACGTCCGATCGACGTACCGTCAGCTGTGGTAGTTTCCTCTAAGTGAGACGGAACTTTTGGCATACTCCGCCCGGGGATCGGACACAGGCGGAGTACGGTCGGGTTGGTTTTGCCCTAAAAACCAACCGGGCCCCTGGGACGAAAATGCCAATAACTCTCAGACCGGGCGTCCGATTGACGCGCCGTCTGTTGCGTTGAGATCCTGTTGTCGATACGGAACTTTTGGATACATCAACTTCGGACTACGTGTTAGTTGATGTATCAGCCTCTCGACTCGTGGAGCGGACCCTCCTAAACGAGCTCGCTATGTGCGGGAACCCTAGTGCTGGTTGTGGCTTCGACGACAGAGCAGAGATCCTCCGTGGACTGCGACGACGGCAGAGCAGAGATCCTTCGTGGATTGCGGCGACGACTGTGCAGAGATCCTCAGTGGACTGCGTCGACTACTGCACTCAGCGATCCTACGTGGAACAGTGCTACCGAACCTGTGTGAGCTGAATCTTCTTTTTACCTTGAGCGGTGGAGCGCTTGGGTGTAGCGGCGGACCCGTGGTACTTGACAGTGGTGGTGCGCTTGGATGCAGCAGCAGACCCTTGGCGGTGGAGCGCTTGGTTGTAGCGGCGGACCCGCGATACTCCACGGAGTGTGTGCGCTTGGTTGTAGCGACAGACCCGCGACGGTGGAGACGCGCGTGCGGAGTACGGAGACCGTGTAGATAACTGAGACCTGACGACTGCTTGACCGACTCGACTTGGAGTGAGTCGACTAGCCCAGTGGACGGAGCGCCCAGTAGTTGGCAGCAGACCCACGGCGGACGGAGCGCCTGGTAGTTGGCGGCAAACCCGCGGTACTCGACAGGAGGAGTACCTCAGTAGGCTATCTGGGTGAGCGCCCGGTATTTGGCAGCAGACCCTCAGCGGACGGAGCGCCCGGTAGTTGGCAGCAGACCCGCGGTACTCGACAGGAGGAGTACTTCAGCAGTCTTAGGTTAGTGAGCAGTACCTCGGAGTCGTGACAGGACCACTGTACACTTCAGAGATGGGGCTCTTCAACATTTACGGTTTCGATAATGAAAATCCTGGTTGAGCTGAATCTTATGTTACTCTCCTTTGTGGATTGTGTTGAACTATCCTTTGTGGATTTACTGTTTACTCTCCTTGTGGATTTGAGTCTTGCTTTCCTTTGTGGATTGAGTTGTTCTTGAGCTCGTGAGCAGAGCTAGAATTGGGGACTTAGGTATATGTATGGGCATATACCTAAGTCAAGTCAGATGTTACTTCGTGATTGCATCTTTCTTTTGTGCTATATCCTTTGTGGATTTCGGGAGACCTTCGGGGGTCTCGGGGTCCTTACTGAGTAGCTTATACTCACCCCTGCACGGGCTATGCCCGCACTTCGTGGTGTTGGTTGCAGACGACGGACAGCGCTGATCGCGGTTGGGGCGTGGAGCAGGACGGTACCTGGAGGTGGACCACTGGGCAGGACGTGCTCGGAGCGGACGTGGGACCCGAGGAGCCTGGAGGCTATCTGTACCCACCCTTCAGGTGGGATTTCCAGTGGACGACACGAGGCCGCCGTCTTTTCTTCAGTTGTTGTACTTTACTTTTCAGTTGTACTTTACAGTTGGGCTTGTATTCCGGCCCCTTTACTTTTCTGCACTTTACTTTCCGCTTGCTGACTCTGTGTGGTTGTTACTTATAAAGGCAATGCCTTCCCTGTTTACTGGGATTTTACGCCTTGGTGCTAGTCGCCAGCCCCTGGCCTATGGAAGGCGGGCTTGGGGTAGTCACGGCACGGGCCCCGAGGACGGGTCGTGACAAATTGGTATCAGAGGTGGTCGGTTCTACCGCAGACTCTGATCTTCCTTCTATGTGAAGCAATAGTGTTTAGCGTATTGAGTGTAGTTATCAGTCCAGGGAGTCCAGTGTTGGTGCGGCGGCCGACGTATCCATACACCAGGACCCTGACTTCTGATTTCCGACTTAATGCCCGAAAACATTGATTGCATGTGTGTTTCAAGTTTTCTTTGTGATTACTTGTGTCAGCTCACCAGGTATACTGTTCTGACCGTGGCATACTTGTTTTTTTTCAAGGATGGAACGACGACAGCAGCCAGCTAGGGTTCCTAGAGCAGGGCGCGACGACAGCCCGCCGAGCGACGAGGCCTCGGTACAGGGCCCGTTGACAGCAGAGGCACCGGCGATACCTTTACCCGCCGAGCCCCCGATGCTTCCAGCACTGGCAGCTGACGACGCACGACGCCTCGGAGCTCTGCATGAGTTTCAGAGCCAGCGACCACCCAGGTTCCGTGGGGAGTCGGACCCCCAGGCAGCCGAGGACTGGCTGGAGGCGGTCGTCCGAGTTTTCAGGCTAGTGAGGACACCAGCAGACCTCATGGTGATCCTCGCGGCGAGCCTACTGCACGCAGCAGCCGGACGCTGGTGGAGCCTGATGCTCCAGGTACACGATGAGGCCACCCTCATCTGGACGGACTTCGAGAGCCTCTTCCGCTCAGAGTTCGTCCCGGCCACCCTCCGTGCGGTGCGCATCCAGGAGCTTCTTCAGCTGCGGCAGGGCAGCCTGACGGTCGCTCAGTACGCGGCGAGGTTCACCGACCTTTCTCGGTACTCGACAGACATGGTACGGGACCCCTTCTTTCGGGCCCGGACCTTCGAGCAGGGATTGAGACATGAGATCAGGGCATCGCTGATCTCTCTTAACATACCGACTCAGACAGGAGTACTAGAGCGGGCCCTTCTGATCGAGAGCTTCCTTGCTGAGTCTACACCAGCACAGAGACCCACCGCAGGGCGGCACGTAGCGGAGTCTTCGGTAGCAGGTAGCCGACAGATGACTCAGGGTTCCAGGCAGACCAGACCTACCGGTGGATGACTGCACGACTCAGGCTCAGTTGTGCGAGGGAACCGGGGTGGAGTCAGAGCCAGGCGTGCTGAGAGTGGGCAGTGTTACTCCTGTGGCGGGATTGGTCACATGGCTCGTGATTGTCCGACCCGCCATGCTGATGATCAGCAGTTAAGTGAAGAACCTCCCAGGCAGAGGCAGAGGTTCGACCGTGGCGGTTCGCAGGGAGGAGGCGGACGAGGCAGAGGAGCTGGCCGCGCAGCAGGAGGTGGGAGACGCTTTGAGGCTCTGCCACCACCACCACCAGGAGGTCCGCCCCGACCACAGGGAGTAGGTGAACATGCGAGAGCTCAGCTTCAGGCAGCCGAGGCCTTCGATAATGGAGCTCTGGGAGCAGATGGACAGGAGAGGAACTAGCTCCAGACCTGGAGACTTTTGTTCATGTTGCTTCTAGTTTTGTTGATGTATGTTTGTAGATGCTTTGTGTCTTTGTACTTGAGCTACAGTAATAAAAGACACCCTTTCTTGTGGCATTTACTTCCCTGTCCTCTCTTGTGTTGTTACTAAGAGGTTCCAGTTTTGACTGTTGACTTGACCCTCACTTGTGAGACATCTACTGGAGGAGACCCAGTTACCACACACTGATGCCGACAGTGTGAATCAACCCTTGGAGGCGAGAGTAACGGTCGGATCTCTTGGTAGTAGCGTCGAGGCCTTACGACGTCATCCTTGGTATGGATTAGTATCATCCATCTCGGGATTGACCGTATTAGGCGAAGAATGTGGTTCATCCAGGGGATGAGACCAGGTTTCTCTTATCGGCAAAGAAGAAATCTAGCAGCTCTAGTGGGACCAGAGGTGGTCCGGGCCACGATAGAGAAGGTCCAGGTGAGCACATGGAGCGGAAGGCTCAGATGCATGCTCAGTACCGCCTTTTGTATCCCTAGTTTGTGTTGAAGCTTTACGAGGACATAAAGCCCTGTGGTGGGAGTAATGTAAAGACCCGTAAATTTCAAGGAATTTTTTTTTCTTAATTTTCTTTGGAATTTTACAAGAACGCAGTTTCTGACGGTGCCTGATTCCGAGGCCGGGTGTGCCCGGAATCATTTTCTGAAGTTTGGCTCGGGTACGTTCAGTGAACGGACGAGCGGGTTTTTCTAACTTTTGAACCGGTGCCCGGAATCGAATTCTGAGGGCACCGATGAAATCGCAGCGCCGGTATTTGCTTAGAAACGCCTCTTCCGGTGTTGCGTTTGCTCAGACGTGGTTTTTAAATTTTGCGGCTTTAAGTCAGAAATAAAATAAAGTTTGTGCGACAACTTTATTTTATTTCACTTAAGCTGCTTGGAAGCCACTTAAAGGCGGCTTGAACTGAGTTGAACTGGATAGGATGCTATCCAGAAATATCCTACCCCCTTGGTAGGATATTTGTGAGGTAGGGCCCGCACGAGCCCCGCCGTTTCTTTCGCTAAGTAACGCACCCGCGAAAACCCGTCAAAGTAACTGAAAAGTCAACCGACGCGTTTTCTTTAATTCTTAACAGACCATTTAATTGGGCGGTTTATTTCGTGAATTAAATGGGTTGTTTCGCTCGTTGAATTAATTCAACGAACTGATGGGTCGTTACTTACGCTTTTGCGTTTGTTGGCATGTTTATAAAATAAGACCAACCTAAAAATCCTTTGAAAGGATTTGAGAGAATCTTGTTTCTTTGGCTCCCCGCGAAGAACGCGAAGAACGCGAAGAACGCGAAGAACGCGAAGAACGCTGGCGACCGGAATTCGACGACGCACACCGAGATCTGCGACGTCGACGAGCTTTACCCACGACGTTCTTCGGCGACGCCTCTTCTTCCGCGGCCGATCCTCGTTCGGCAACTAAGGTGAGAATCGGATCGTTAATTCTCCCTTTTTAAATTTCATAACAACGGATTTAATTAATTAAGCCGTTTGATCTTGATCCGGAGATTGGCGACGCGACGCCGGATACCACGACGACGCGACGATCCCCCTTCTTCCGCGACGAGCAATCCCGCGACGATCCCTCGATCGGCAACGACGACGACAAGGTAAGGGTTGATTTGAAATATTTTCCTTTCCCGTGATTTTATTTCTTTTAAAATGAGGAACCGATCACGGAACAATTTTAAATTTATTTAAAATTGTTGATTTGGTCGTTTCTTGTTTCTCCCGTGGTTTATGACTAACGCGGAGGGTGCGGGTCTAACAAACAAGACCCGGCAACCCTCCGCCGATCTTCCTTTTTGTGCGGATTTGGCGGGCGACGGCAAAAGCACGACGCAAGGGCCTTTGGTTGATCCCGCAGTAAAGAACGGAACCCGGGAGGAACAACGGCGCAGACGAGAAGGAAAACGGGTCACCGGAGCGACTCCGGCGGCCTGCGGAAGCCGGAGGTGGCGCGGGTCGCTGGCGCGGCGGCGCCGGCGGCCGGAGGCGGCGGCACCCCGCGGGTGTCCAGCGCGACACCCCGCGGGTGTCCAGCGGCACCCCGCGGGTGTCCAGCGCGACACCCCGCGGGTGTCCAGCGGCACCCCGCGGGTGTCCAGCGCGACACCCCGCGGGTGCCGCGGGTGTCCAGCGCGACACCCCGCGGGTGCCGCGGGGTTGTCACGCGGCACCCCGCGGGTGTCCAGCGCGACACCCCGCGGGTGCCGCGGGGTGGTCACGCGGCACCCCGCGGGTGTCCAGGGCGACACCCCGCGGGTGCCGCGGGGTTGTCACGCGGCACCCCGCGGGTGTCTGGCCGACACCCCGCGGGTGCCGCGGGGGTGTCACGCGGGGCGGCGGCTTTCCCCCGCGTCGGCCGCTCGGCCGCTCGGCCGAGCCGAGCCGGACCGGCCCTGGCCGGGCCGGGCCGGGCCAACCGAGTCGGACCCGACCCGGTTCGGGCCAACCGAGTCGGACCCGACCCGGTTCGGGCCAACCAGGGGGGGTCGGGCCGGGTCGGCCCGGGCCCGGACCCCCCGTCTTCGGACGGACTTCGTTCAAATGGCCGTATCTTGAGCTTCGGGCCTCCAAACGACCCGCCGTCAGCGGCAACACGATCCTTGGATCGAGACGGTCGTTTCGGTTTATTATACTCAAGGTTTCGGAAGACTTTGGGTTCGGCCGGGTTGGTTCGTACACGAAACCAACCGGGCCCTCGGAGCAGAAACGCTCATAACTTGAGCTACGGACGTCCGATCGACGTACCGTCAGCTGTGGTAGTTTCCTCTAAGTGAGACGGAACTTTTGGCATACTCCGCCCGGGGATCGGACACAGGCGGGGTACGGTCGGGTTGGTTTTGCCCTAAAAACCAACCGGGCCCCTGGGACGAAAATGCCAATAACTCTCAGACCGGGCGTCCGATTGACGCGCCGTCTGTTGCGTTGAGATCCTGTTGTCGATACGGAACTTTTGGATACATCAACTTCGGACTACGTGTCAGTTGATGTATCAGCCTCTCGACTCGTGGAGCGGACCCTCCTAAACGAGCTCGCTATGTGCGGGAACCCTAGTACTGGCTGTGGCTTCGACGACAGAGCAGAGATCCTCCGTGGACTGCGACGACGGCAGAGCAGAGATCCTTCGTGGATTGCGGCGACGACTGTGCAGAGATCCTCAGTGGACTGCGTCGACTACTGCACTCAGCGATCCTACGTGGAACAGTGCTACCGAACCTGTGTGAGCTGAATCTTCTTTTTACCTTGAGCGGTGGAGCGCTTGGGTGTAGCGGCGGACCCGTGGTACTTGACAGTGGTGGTGCGCTTGGATGCAGCAGCAGACCCTTGGCGGTGGAGCGCTTGGTTGTAGCGGCGGACCCGCGATACTCCACGGAGTGTGTGCGCTTGGTTGTAGCGACAGACCCGCGACGGTGGAGACGCGCGTGCGGAGTACGGAGACCGTGTAGATAACTGAGACCTGACGACTGCTTGACCGACTCGACTTGGAGTGAGTCGACTAGCCCAGTGGACGGAGCGCCCAGTAGTTGGCAGC
Source organism: Viscum album (assembly GCA_963277665.1). NCBI lineage: Eukaryota > Viridiplantae > Streptophyta > Magnoliopsida > Santalales > Viscaceae > Viscum > Viscum album. The sequence continues at coordinate 2,064,348,437 of OY728131.1, forward strand.
AGACCCACGGCGGACGGAGCGCCTGGTAGTTGGCGGCAAACCCGCAGTACTCGACAGGAGGAGTACCTCAGTAGGCTATCTGGGTGAGCGCCCGGTATTTGGCAGCAGACCCTCAGCGGACGGAGCGCCCGGTAGTTGGCAGCAGACCCGCGGTACTCGACAGGAGGAGTACTTCAGCAGTCTTAGGTTAGTGAGCAGTACCTCGGAGTCGTGACAGGACCACTGTACACTTCAGAGATGGGGCTCTTCAACATTTACGGTTTCGATAATGAAAATCCTGGTTGAGCTGAATCTTATGTTACTCTCCTTTGTGGATTGTGTTGAACTATCCTTTGTGGATTTACTGTTTACTCTCCTTGTGGATTTGAGTCTTGCTTTCCTTTGTGGATTGAGTTGTTCTTGAGCTCGTGAGCAGAGCTAGAATTGGGGACTTAGGTATATGTATGGGCATATACCTAAGTCAAGTCAGATGTTACTTCGTGATTGCATCTTTCTTTTGTGCTATATCCTTTGTGGATTTCGGGAGACCTTCGGGGGTCTCGGGGTCCTTACTGAGTAGCTTATACTCACCCCTGCACGGGCTATGCCCGCACTTCGTGGTGTTGGTTGCAGACGACGGACAGCGCTGATCGCGGTTGGGGCGTGGAGCAGGACGGTACCTGGAGGTGGACCACTGGGCAGGACGTGCTCGGAGCGGACGTGGGACCCGAGGAGCCTGGAGGCTATCTGTACCCACCCTTCAGGTGGGATTTCCAGTGGACGACACGAGGCCGCCGTCTTTTCTTCAGTTGCTGTACTTTACTTTTCAGTTGTACTTTACAGTTGGGCTTGTATTCCGGCCCCTTTACTTTTCTGCACTTTACTTTCCGCTTGCTGACTCTGTGTGGTTGTTACTTATAAAGGCAATGCCTTCCCTGTTTACTGGGATTTTACGCCTTGGTGCTAGTCGCCAGCCCCTGGCCTATGGAAGGCGGGCTTGGGGTAGTCACGGCACGGGCCCCGAGGACGGGTCGTGACAATGGGTCACTATAGTTGGCATCAAAGGAGGGTTTAGTCAATCATTAGAGATTAGGAATAGATAACTTAGGTGAAAACCCTGGGGATGAGTCTAAATATAGGTTAACACCCTAAAGTTTTAGTAAGGTGGAAATTATGGTGTTTTCCTAGCAATACATCTTTATATGGATACTAGAAGTGGATGTGGTTTTGAAACAAATGCATCTAGGGGTAATAACCCCAAAAAGAGTTGGTCAAGTATATCTCGATCATCATTCTGGTACACAGTGGGTGTGGTCTTATTGCGCACCTGGTTTGACACTCCTAGGGGATATGTTTGGGTTAACTCACATTTTCCCTATAAACCATTATGAAGGATTTGAATAGATGATAACCAAGGATGACCTAGGTTAAACCTAAGGTATCATTGATTGAAAATAAGGTGTCATGATTTAGACATCCTATGAATGATTTTTCATGATTATATGATTTCTCACTATGACTATTGTTGTTCACACAATGCTTTTTAGTTTTAGTCAATGGTTGGAACCATGAGGAATCGTGTTAACATGAAATGTGATGGACAATGGAATGATGGTCCTCATGAGCAACTAAGTGAAATGGGAGATGGAAGTAGAAACCTTGTGATTATGCATAATCATCAATCTCATTATATGATTAATAATATCAACTTGGGTAAGTTTCCTAACACACCTAATAAGAGAACAATATAGTTTCGGGAAGACCATGGAGGGAAGAAGATTCAACTTCCAACTTGTCAAGTATATGGGAAGAAGCACTCAGGAAAATGTCTCAGAGGAATAAGAAGATTTTTTATGTGTGGAAAAGAAGGGTATAGAACAAGTAATTATTGAGGAAAAATGAAAAGTTTGATGGAGGGATATGAAGTTCATCCTAAGGTGCCATTTATAATCCAATGCCTTATGTGTGGAGAATATGGGCATTATCTGATCCAATGCCCAAATCTAAGGGTTAACTCATAGACCAAGGAAGGACATATGATATGTCAATCATTGAAGTGAAATGATTGAAGTGTTTATGTATTGAGACTAGAGAATTATGTTGTAGAAGTGTTATATCAATGATATTTTGGTTATAAGAGTCATGAAACACCTAAGGATTGTTCCATAATAGTTTTTCTTTAAGGATTTGAAAACATATTTAGTGATTAGGGATATTTTTGGGAGATGCTTGATTGAGGGACAGATAACCCTTAATATGTGCTTGATGTTGAGATAATAATGTTTAATTAGGATAAAGATGTGATAAAGTAAATTGTATAGTGTTGATGACATTGGAATTGATTGGTGATTTGATGACAAAGTGATTTATGTGATCTTTGGTAAATTTTACTGCATTTTTTCATTTATAGAGTATATTGGAAAGTTTGTAAGCATTTATGTTTTCATTGAGATTTTACGTGATGGAATTTTGAGGTGACTTGAAACTTTTACTAGGTTTTAGGAAGAATAATCTATTGAGGTTTAAATAAACCTTTTGAGTTAATATATGATTTGATGATAAGTTAATTATTGTCAAATGGGTGGTGAGATGTATATAATCTTGATGGTTGAAAAGTGATTCATTGACAAGATGATATTTTCAAATATATTTATGGTCAAGCTAAGGATTACCTTTCAGGTTAGTATCTAAAATTGATTCATGGTATTTTGGGAGATGGTTCATTAGGGTTGAGGTATATGTAACTCTTAGGTTTAACATGTGGTATTATATGAAAGATTATTTAGGAAGAATACAATTAAATTTTTGGGGATGTAGACTGAATGGTATGAGATCGCCTTTGTGGTCAAAATATTCTTTAATATTGAGTTTATTAAGGTAATTTGGAATGTAAGTTTATTTATTTATGGAGTGATCTAAGTTGAACCTTTGGTGTTATTGTAGATTTTTTGGAGAACGTATTATTTTTTTCATGTAAAGGTTTATACATTTTGAATATTATCTTACTTTGGGCTGACCATTTTGGTATTTTTATAATGATTAAAGATGGGAGGAATAGCTTGTTATCCTTTTGTGGATTATGTGATCCATTAGAAGTTGATGTTAGTGCTTCAAACATGAAAAAATTCATCATGAATACTCATTGTTTGGAGAAAAAATGAGATTGTGGTCGAAATTGATTAAAGGATGAAATTCTATTTATTAGGTATATTTCATTATATTCTTAGTCTAAATGATAAAATAATTATGAACTCTAGGAAAAGGGTCTTGGAACAAAAATGTTATCATATTGCATTCATTTCTGATGAATCGGTGGTCTTTTTCACACCTCATTGATTGATGATTTTGCAGTCATTAATTTTCTCATGATCATTCACTTTTTTGTGATCAATATTCTCTCTCTCCCCATAATTATTTGGACATTACTTTTTTCCACCATGTTCATATTTTCACTTCCCACTAATGTTCTTCTATTTGGAAACCTAATTATACGTTCTTTCAAATGACCTTCGAATTTCTCTTACCCACTTTTCAAGATGAAGTTTTATTAACCATTTTTACAATATAGGTTTTCAACAAATGAATTTTCAAATATCAAACTCTTGATTACTAAGCAAAAGTTCAAATTGTGAGGATAAAACTTATTAGAGAGAAGAATATAACAACATGGGATTTTAAAAAACTCTATGTTCTATAGTCTATACAACACACAACATCGAGGTTAAACGAACCATGAAATTGTATTTGATAAAAAGAATATCATTTTTGAAGTCAGAATGTCAAAATTAGCTTATGATGAATTCTGTAGATTTTTCTGAAAATATTGACTTTCCAGTGAATAGTGAAAATTTTCAAATTTTTATTGAAAACTGTATTTTTTTTCAAGCATATACAAAGTTCCATTTTTTTTAAATGATTTCAAATTAACATTAGTTCTCTTATACTGTGAATAATCCAATTAAGTTTATTAAAATTAATTGTATAATTGAATTTGGTATAAACACTTTTATATAGACATTTTTCCAAAAAACAATTTTTCATTTTTATCTTAAATTAATTTCTACCACTTCTAGAAATTGAATCTTGAAAATTAGATTCCATATTTGGAATCAGGATGTCCAAATTTGATAAACATATCCTTTTTATTTTTTATCATCATGAATAATAACCATAGTAAATTTTTATTACCACGATAAAGGTAAAATGGGTAAATTGGGGTTAAAACTAATGTGATAAGGATTCAGATTTATTCAAACATTTATCTTTATTTCATTGGATGATTCTATTTCGTTCATAATCATCCAAACTTCAAAAATATGACATTTTATTGTTATTTAACTTTGATTTTAACCTTTATAATATTTAAATAAAAGATAAAGTCAAAAATGTTACTTTATAGATTTTAATATCTATAATATTTTATGATAGGGATAAAAACAACTTATGTTCGGTTCTAAAATGTTAATTGAAAGAAGAATAAATTGTTTTTATCATAAAAATTTGTTTTCTATTTTTAGAGATGAAATAATTACCTTACATGTTTATGCAATGTCGACATATCATTTGTGCAAGCAGTAAAAAAATCAGGTAAATGATTTTAAACTCTAAAAGTAATATTGTTTTGATTAGTTTAAGTGTCCCACAGATTTTGAAGATAAATATAACATATTAGAGATGTTTGAATAGTTTAGATTCAAATTCCATTATTGTCATGTTTTTTTCAAAATCAAATTATGTAAATATTTCTTAAAATGATATTAATAATATTTTATGTTAATTATGTTTTATTAATTTTTTTAGAAAATCATAAAAATATTGTAAAAGGACAAGAAAGATAAGAAATGGTCAACAATGTCATCCATTTTCCATTTATGAGTCAATTGTCACCTTATAAGTGAAATTATAACTCTTTAATATTGAAAAAGACATTACCATGATTAAAGTTAAAATTAGTTAACTAATGAGTTAAACCAACAGATAAAATGATATCTAAACCAGTCATAATTTGATTGGATGATTATAATAAGACCATGTCTTCCTTATCTTCAAATCCATATCATTTTGGAACTATTCGACATGAGTAAGATGCATATTATATTATAATATTTCATGTATTTTCAAAAATGACATTAATGATATTTTATAATAAAGAATATGTTATTAAATGATTTAAAATTCATAAAAATCGTATATTCAGCCAAGAGAATGAGATATGGTTGAAATTATCAACAATATTCCATTTATGAATCACTTGTCCTTTTATAGTATAAAAACTTTAATATTGCGGCAATTGTCAAAAGGGATAACGAAACATAACCAAAACTTGTTCAAATTTTATTGGATGAAAGAATTTTGACTCATTCTCATATTATCTTAGAATTATATAAATTTGGATCCATTTATCCATGAAAATCAATTTATATTAATTTAATAAATTAAGTAATTTCAAGTGTGTCTCTCCCATCATTTATAAAAGGACACGTTGTCTCCTTCATTATTCGCAATGTTTGAGCCTTCTAGCTCGGTCAAACTCTACCCTAATATCATCTTACTTCTTTCACCACATCATAGAGCTTATGGTCTCTCCAAAATACCATCCTTTCAAGGCTTAAGGTGTAAGCCAAAAGAGACTTCTCAACGAAAAGGTATAACTCTTAACCAAGCGTTTTCAATTTTAGTTCTTTTTCTACCTCTAAATCTATGGTATTAATTCTAAAATAATGACTTAAATGTCATCAATATACTAAATTGTTATTATGATTATGGAACAACCATTATCCAAATTCTATCCACCATATGAGAAGCAAAAACATCGTTTGTGCGTAGGCATGGCGTCTCCATGTAGTGTTGTAATTCATTTTTCATCACCTCTTTACTTGGATGGTTGTAATGATGGATTTAATAAATGTGTTATTTGTGATATTAACATGATTCTAGAAAATTGAATTATTATTTACCTTTCATTTCATCCATCGAAAAATGGAAACAACGTCCATGCGTACGTACGGTCTACCGTCTTCATGAACAATGTAGTTCATTTTTCTATCTCTACCTTTTATGGATAACTCTATATATATAACGAATATATATGATATTTATATCATGGTTAATATTCTAAATATGATATAACCATGATCAAAGTATAAGGATCGGAATTGTCGAACCGAAACATGCATGAGAAACGAAGCAGTTATCACCAGAAACGGTGACTTTTATAACAAATTGTTGATAAACAGGTGATAAAATGTTATAAGTAAATCATATATGCTATGATGTATATGAGCATGGTTCTAGAATACATATATAATAAATCTATATTTATTATACAGGAGGTTCGAACGCGTATGCGTACGAAGAAAGATGAGACTTGAGGTAGGGGTTTTATGTTACGATCGCATTGTTTACTGAGATTGTTTATGATTGAGTTTCTGATGATGAAATTTGATGACCTGTCTTTCAAAAATCTCATGACTTTTCTTCTCCTCTGGTTATTTCTGGAGATTATATGTTTTCCTTTCATTTTCATCTCTTTAAGTACTCAAGAGACTAAAAGAATATTTTTAAGGAAAACCGACTTAATTACTCTCTTCGATCAAAAATATTATTTCTTCTATATCCATGTTTTCTAAATATGTTTTCAAGACTATTTAATATCATCCTATGATTGTTTAAAGCCAATCTTACTCATGATTGACTATTTAAAAAAAATGGTTTAAAAGTAATCTTATCATTTTTTGAATAAGGTAATTTTGACTTTTTACTGAAAACGAGGACAGAATCTTCATTTTAACGTACACGACTTCGATGAAATTTCTTGCTTTTATGATTGCTCAATGTTTTAAACCATTACAAGTTTTCATAGTTCTTTTCAAAGAAAATGCATTCCATAATAGTTTTGGAAAATTTTAGATTTTAAAGTGATTTCAAAATAAAAAGGGCATTTTCCTCAAAAAATATTTGAAACGGTCTTTTAAAGACATTTTAATCTAAAATGGCATCCTTTGATGTTACTTGTATTTTAATAAGGATGTGATCTAATGATATCATCTTTATTCTTTCTCTGGGTGATTTATGATTAAGATTATGAAACTTGTTTATTTTTCACGGGTTATGCTATGATGAATTGTTGAAATGTTTATGAAACTCGTTTAGTTTCCACGAGTTATGCTATGATGAATTGTTGAAATGTTTATGAAACTTGTTTATTTTTCACAGGTTGTGCTATGATGAATTGTTGAAATGTTTATGAAACTCATTTAGTTTTCACGTTTTATGATATATGATGAATGATTTATGATCTTATGGCACAAATATGAATGGATTATGATTATATGATGGGTGGACCCAAAATTATATAGATCTCCAATCCATAGAGTAAAGATAGATATCTCATGTGATAATAAGGAGTGGAATGGAGAGTGACCTCGGGTCAGTAAAAGACTATGTCCACTATGATATTCTTTAGAGTAAACCTTGACTACAAATATGATGAAATAGGGAGTGAACTCAATCAACTATGGTAGTCTTAGCAGTGAGTCTTGACTAAGGAAATTATTTTCTATGATTATGTGTATGCCACAAACTTATGTCTTATATCAATTTTATGCTCTCATGGCTCATGTTCTTTGATTCCTTTATGATTCGTGTCTTATGAACTGTCACGTTTTATGTCATGATTCAATATTATGATCTATGATGTGATGGGTATGGATTTGAAAATGTTAAACTCATATTCTCATACCCTTGTGTTCATGTTATGTTTAAGTGATCATTGATATCTCCCTTGTTTACCCTTACCGGGCATCTAAGATCACCTTTTCTTATATTTTTTCCCCGGGTTATGAAGAAAGGTTTTAAGTAGGGCATGTGTATGAAGAATACTATGTGGGAAGATCTTTGTGGAAAATATTGAAGATATTTCATGAAATAAGAAGATTGTGTATCTAGTCTCCAAAGACACTAAACTTTTATGATTCGAGCATGAATCGTAATGTTATGTATTGAAAAGTATGAAAAGTATGAAAAGTATGAGTGATATACGATGATCATGCCAACCATAAATAACCACATGGAATTTAGGAGGTCATACTGACATTCCTCAGTATCACACAGAATTCAGACGCTCATCATGGCATTCTTATGGAACTCAAGCCCTCGCACTGGCATTCCCCATAATCAATCATCACTTGAATCCAAGCGCTCATCCTTGCATTCCACGGAATCCGAGAGCTCATGCCAGCATTCCTCAAATCAGTCATCATATGGGTCGAGGCATTCCACCTGCCCCTCCCTGCATCATCGTCAATCACATAGAATATGAGCTCTCATCTCGACATTCTCAATCATCAAATATCATATGGAATTCAGGCGTTCATCCTAACATTCCCAAGTAACATGTGTGATATGGAATCCAATGAGCTCATCCCGACATTCTGAAGCATTAGGCATCACTTTAATCATTTAATCAATTAGACTAACTGAAAATTAACTTTTTTATTATCAAAACACTTTTGAGGAAAAGTGAGAAACCATCCAGATCATCCGGGAATAAAACCATCAAAATACATAACATAATCATTTAAGATAAGTTTGAGCCTATTGAAAACTTTTTCCCTAAATAATTTTCAAGAGAGAACTTACTTGTATTCTTGGATCTTCCCTTGTAAAGTCTTCAAAGCGACACGCCATCTTCTCCCAAATTTGGATGTACTCCTCACAATTGATCTTTCCTTCATTGAAGCCCCTTATCAATATACGGTCCTGCTTATTAATCCATGCAATCTGCTCTCCATTGGTTTCCACTTGGAGTACTCTTTCCATCATTCTGTATGTTTCCTCTATTGTGGCATTGATAGTAAGATATTCCTCCATCATGGCCTCCCCCGAATGAGCTAGGAGCTCCAGTGGGTTCATGTTATGGTCATTCTCGACCCCCGTATCCTGTTGCTAACTATCCAGAACACTCTCTGACATGGCCTCACCCAAGCCAAAACTCTTTCCTTCAGGATTTCCCTCCACTTTATCATAATCAACAGTCAAGCAGACCATCTCTTTCAGTTTAGTTTTCTTACTTGACCTGGTCTCCATCGTTTTTGGAAGGAATGAATAGTCTTTGCACCCTTTTTTTCTTCCCCTTAGTCAAATTGTAGTTCCCGGAATCCAACCTAGTCTTCTTCCCCTTCTTTCTCAAACTATACAGACCTTGGTTGTGTCTCCCACCTGCATTGTCCTCTGAATAGTAACAGGGAGATTCCTCTCTCGATGATGTTCCATAAATCTCTTGCCCCTCAATGTCGTTCTGCACCTGCATTAACCCTTCCTGATCTTGTGCCACCCCCTTAGGATCCAAGCCTTCAAATTGGTTGCTTATTGGGATGCTAATCTGGTTCTGCCTCATGGTGGTTTCATCCTTTCAACACACCAAATCATCTAGATTGCCCTAATTTGCAGATACTAGACCCTTGTCACCACTGTCTTCCTCCACTGCTGCCAAAGACACCACCCCTTGATCAGGGGTTGCCTCTGGATGAGGTGAAATTAGCCTAATGTTCAGGGACTCATCAACTCTAGCCTCCTCAGCCTTCTCTGTATCCAGCGGGGCCTGCTCAGTTAGCTTGCGATCACCCAAATCGCTCTTCAGGTGAGCAAAAATATCCACAACCTTCATATTGGTTGCAGGTCTTCCTACTTCTAGATGGGGATCAGGAACCATAGCATTACCTCCCGCCTGAGCCATTTCCTTGACTCTGCCCATCTTCAGATCATCACACCCACACCTAGCTCCACGCCGGCAACGAGAATCTAGATGCCCCAAACGCTTACACATCTTACAATAATCCACCTAGAATTCGAAGAATACCGATTGTTTGCACCTGAATTCTTCACCAACAGAAACCCACACCCACTCCACCGGTGGCTTGGAGACATCAACCTCCACACATATCTGTGGGTTAATCGGATGGTTGACCGAAAGTGTTCTGTTGTCAGAACACAGAAAACGTCCAACCATGTACCCTAGCATCCAGAGGATTGTAGGGTTTTGGAATGGCAAAGCAAGTTTAGGGAAAGAAACCCAGATTGTGAATGAAGAGGAATCCTGATTCATATGAAAATCATAAGACCAGCGAAATAGAAAGAATTTGTAACCAATGCACTTACGTGGAGCACTGGACCACACGCGATCCATATCTTCCTCTGAGGAAAAACAAACCATCAGGTGGCGTTTGTCAAGAAGACCAACAATCGTGCGCCCTTGTAACCCCCAAGATTCGAAGACAACGCAGTCAAATTCATCTACTGAAGGACGTCGATGTGTGAAACGAGCCACTAGGGTCAGATCCAAGAGGCTTGAGGCTTTTGTGAACTCCAAAAGCGATAATGGAAGTTGAGACGCGCCATCAAAAATCTCGGGAACCTTCAGACTTCGTGAAATAGTCGTAAATTTAGGGCGAGCATCAGGGTTGGAGAAAGGGAGGAAGGAGCGGGGCATCAAAGCCGGTTGGGCGAGATCCTCCCCCCTTCCGATGACGAGAAGGGGGGAGGCCAAGTTTGACGAGAAGGGGGGAGGCCAAGGTTGTCTCCATGTCTGTTAGGGCATCGCTGGTGAGAGCCGAAATTAGAGAGTCGACGAAGATAAACCCTGAAGTAGAGTAATAAAGACTAATCATTTAATCAATTAGACATTGATTTCATTCAATTCTAAAAGGACCCATGGCCACCAGTAACCATAGACATCATGTCAAATTTTATGTTCCATTCCAAATACCAAAACCATGATTTATTACTTTTATAAAACCTAGCCATCGAGTACTTTCAAATCCCATTTCATATAAGTTTTATTACATTCCCCAAGGCATCTACTTAATCACCCCACGCCAAATATCATTTAACAAATTCAATTCTATTTTATAAAAATTGGATTTACCCAACTCATTCCGCTAAAATCATGCCACCACACAAGCCTCCCTTTACAATATCACAAATCTCCTTCCATGAAATTTCATTTCACAACCATCGGTCTAAACTGTTTCCCTCATTAACCAAGTAACACATGATTAGGCTTTTAATAACATCAAGCCAATTCAAGGTTATTTCCCCTGCTAAGCATTTCACTTGGAATTATCATTTCCTAAGGTCTAAGGCATACTAAACAGACATTTAAATTAGGGAAACTCAAACTAAAACATTTTAATGTAAATTAGGTCAAGCACGGTGATGTCAGCTTGATCGCTCCACACACGCACTTGAAACAAATAGTGAGAATATGGGTTAAATAAAGAGACCACTTGCCTTTAACGACGCTTTCCACACTTTAAGACCAATGGTCGGCAACTTTGTCAAGACCCACTGAGACTCGCATCACCACACGAGTCATATCATGTTCCACAACATCAAAACAATTATTTATAATTAACAATTATAATTAATAAAACAATTGACCAAAAGGGCATAACAGCACAACACTTATCGGAAGCCCTCACCGCATCAGAAATGCGACCAACCATTCACCGATTGCCCATGGCGTACCTCCAACCACATTCCAGACCAAACCCTAACCAACGGTGCCCAAACAACATCAAACAAATTCAATTTTAAGGAAAAACCTTAAAAAATTGAAGACGCATCATACCTTTATTGAAACGATGCGCAACGGGTGCAGACATCGTCTCAGGATCTCTTCTAAGAGGGCTGAGCAAAAGCCCCATGAGAATCGGGCAATTCCACCATGATCTGGTGGAATTACCAACAAAACCTAAACCGGAGAACTTAGAAATTAAAGAGAATGAATAAAAGATGAGAAGAGGAGCTTGGACGGCTGGGAGGGGTGAGCGCAAGGAAGAAGGAAAAGGGAGGGTTGTGGCTTAAAAGATTGGAGGGAAAATTTACAGCAAACCTTGCACCGTTAGTTGGCCCCCTTCACAAGGTTTAAACAAACCATGCCCCTTCTTAAAACAAGCTGCACAGTTAGGGTTCACAGTTAGTACTAAACTTGTGCTAACCATGCACTCTAGGTCGTAACTCTAAAAACCCAAACTTCGAGCCTCAAACCCCCATGAAACTCTTGAAACCTTCGATCTCTTTAAGGAACTTCAATCCAAACCCAAATTGGATCCTTTAAGGGGTTCCAACCCTCGGAAAACCGTTTTGACACCCAGTTCAAAATCTGGCCCTTCCACCAATTTTAAAATTCAAACTCCTCCTGAATTTGAAACGCCCTTACAAACACGAATCTCACAACCTCCTCACCATAACACTTCCCAGCCCCGAGAAGTTCTAGTGGTCGTCCAGCCGCACCTCCTAACCTACGTAGGTTATCAATTTAAAGTCAATGACCTCGTTCCATTCCGAACACCTGAAATGTATTCAAGGCATAACTTTCCAACTCAAGGCGCTGAAGCTCCTAGAACCCAAACCAACACCCATCAGCATTACTGAAACACCAAGACGGCGCTTACCCGAGCCCATCTACCCCGAAACACAAATGGTGTTGTTGTCCAACCCCGACAGACCTATGGTGCTCCCCTCCATAAGCTTCAACTTACAACTGCATATTTCGATGCTCTGGAACCTTCATTATCGAGAAATCCCATTGAAGCACCGCTCACGCATTCCAACAACGCGCTCGATGCAGCTTCCAACTCACCACACCCAAACATCCACAAGAATGCCAGCTAAACATTGGTACATGTCCTCGTTTACAAAAACCAATTGAGGATGGACGCATAATCGTCGTCCATACACCAGCCAGAATCTCGTCGACCTTACTTCAAATGCCCGATTTGAATCTCGAAACGCATCAATCATTTCAAGAAGGACACAATGGACATGGTTTCCAACTCAACGTGTCCAATTACACACTAAAGCACTGTTCGAAGCAGACCATTCTTGAAAACGCTAGACTCCACCCGCCAACGTTTTTACCAACACACCCGATCACGCCCGAAGGCATTCTATGATCACCTGAACATGCTCGTCAGAGTCAACTCCCAGTGAGATTCCAAGGTTAATTCCTCAATCATCCCAAAATCGTCATTGTGCTCTGTCACACAACGATGCACTATGGATCCAAGCATCCTCAAATCGTTTTAAACCATCACGAGCCCGAATCCATCGATCAGCCTCAATCCACCACCACACTCAACTTTCCATTTGGAATTCCCTATGGAAACCGTGCACGCACCTCATCGGTTCCTCACCAGCATCTTGATGCCACTACGACCGTCCCACGGTCAGTTCCACACTCTTGCGACCCTTCTAGTGTGAGGTTCATGCTCCCGCGACCGACACGTCACTCCTCATCATAGGAGTGTCATTGTCGCTGCCTCACTCGAGCAACTCCAACTGCCAAGGCTCACACTCCATTCTTCATCGAACTCAAGGATCGGAAGTGGCTGCATCGCTCCCACCTGAACGACAAAATGAAACACCAGCTGTGCACCCCCACCATAGGGCTTTACTTACCACTCCTTAGGCGTAACCCCCAAGGTTCATGTTGAAGACAATGTGTGTCGCACTTCCCAAGCCACGCTCAACGCATTCTCAACCCCTGACGTCTACATCTAGGTCAAAACTGGTCATCTGTGCCGACGCACTCCAATCCATTCACAATGTCACCTCTCAACACAAGGACATCTAAAACCCCAACCAAAAGCCTTAGGGATCTCTACCTGCAAGCATCTCGTCAACTCCCGACCACCTCGCTCCAAGAGGGGCTCGTTAACCAAGGCCATCCATAACCCCGCCACCCTCTGCCAAGTAGTCACGAGTTAACTTTCATCATGGCACTACCGCCACCAAACCACTTGAGCCTCTCCATGCTCCAAATGATTCTCCATGAAACACAACAACTCGTTTTATCGACTTGGAGCCAAACAACCTAAGGCATAGCCTCCGCGCATCACCTTGATCTCACCGAGAAGCAACGGCTGCTTATTCCCGAGCCACCGGGTTTCAAGATTCAAATGGCACTGTGCATCTCCAGTACATGCATGCCACTTCGATCTCACCCAAAAACCCAGGGTCGCACACTCCCTTACGACCACTCACTGAACCAGACTCACAACCTCATGAGTCGTACATCACTGAAACAAGGATCAGTCACCCACTCAAGCATCTGGCCACATCTCCTAGCTCGTCGGTCCCATCAAGCTAGAGACATCCCTGATGCTCACGCCCATCCAACTCAACACTCCTTGCGAGCCAAGTCTAACCGCACGGGCACCCATCATCCAGGGAATCATTCCAATATCAGAAGCACATACCCATGATCTTTCAGCTCTAGACGCATCCACCCAAGGTCAACACCGATTACCACATCAAGTTTGCGTCAACAACCACAGGGTCAGGCATCTGAACGACCCAACCCTTCTGAAACCAGCCTCAAAACCAAAACACAAGCACTCAAGGAGCTCCCTGATAGAAAAGACTCAAGGCATAATCATTCCCTTACCAAAACCTCGATAACACCTTTCATGCATCGATTTTGCACGCTGAGACATCTACTCGCGTCTCCCACCTGCCTAAAACATCCAAGATATCAGGCTGACCCGTCTCACAATCACCCTCGATCACCAAACGCGCCAACTCGAGACCACAACCTGGGTCGTATTCCCAAAATCATTGGGCCCTCTTACCTAGCCCCTACGGGCAAGGCCTCACACGGCCACTGCTCATGGACTGTACTCTTACCCCTATTCCAAAACTCACACAGTGCAAACACGCCAAAGTCAACCGCTTATTCTAGGGTCTCACACACACACATATACAACTATCGTTGTCAAGGCACACGCCCTAGGGTCCAACACAACCCACAAGGGTCACCCCACAAGGGTTATAAGAAACCACAATACCATGCAGCATTTGACAACATCTAAGTCACACAGCCCAACTGAAGGCACAACAAACAACATCTCATTATCCATTACGTCCAAGCTCATCAAGGTCTCACAACCTATAACAAAGGGTCACACCACTCGAGCTCTCACTCTCTCTCTAGCCCAACTACCTATACACGAGGTCAGGTCATAAGCGTAAAAAGCACTCATCACTGAGATCCCTAAAGGTCTCATCATTCTCATTTTCCTTGATTCAAACTTTTCCATTTTTTAAAAACCAATGATTCACATTTTAAAAACATTTCAAAACTCAACGTTTTACAATTCTCAACTTTATTCAATTTCACATTCCATGGTTTGGCTAAATAGAATTTCATTCACAAGTTATAGAGGAAAACACTCTAAGTTGCTTACTGATAGTTTATTTAACCAAAACCATCTCTTTATACCTGCCTATTAATCGGAAGTCGCCTCATGAGTTAGTCAAGTAGAATGTCATCATACACTTATATGTGAAACATATAAATGGATGCAGACACTTTAAATACCAACCCCTCTAAATTATATAAAACCATAGGCAAATATAGCAGACATAATCACAGATAGACGAAAAATAAAACATCAATACATGTGAATCTCAGGTAGTTATCAATCACAGGCAGTATGTGGATGACATACCAATCCTATGTGTCTACCATGATGCATAAACGCACACACTCCTTGCCATACTAGGCCAAGAGATAAAAACCCATAAATAAATAACATCACACCCAAGTGCACCACTCGAGGTGGAAATCAATCAACCGTAAAAGCGCAAGGCAAGAACAACAATTTCTCATCCCTAGAAACTTGGTTTTCTCCCGTACGTGGGGTTGCACCACCCAGGCACGAGCTCGTTACCAAGCTCCAGCAACATCCTAATCTCTTTTCTACCATGCCCAAATAATAAGACAAAAGAAAAGAAACTTTTGATACTACTTTGTAACATTTCACCGCCCCAAGCCATTGTGCGGTGTCCGGACCGGCAGTCACCACATACCTCAAGCACGCCTGCTCATACGCCAGAGGCTGTCGACTAGCGGCAAAAACCTGAGAAGTTATCATGGGAAGACTATACCCTCATGATCAGAGAATAATAATGGCATAAATAAAATGAACAAATAACATCAAACATAATATCACGACCATGGCAAGTGCCGATAAAATAAATACAACATCAGGTGCAATAATGAATGAATGTGTCATACATACCACATTAAATCCCCTATGGGCGGATCACATACAAGCAATATAAAAGAAATAAAATAAAACTAAGGCCAACAACCTCTCCCCAACTGGTCTCGAGTCCTGCCTGGTCCCATCATCCAACTCCAACCCAGACAGTCCAAGCAACAAACCTCGGGTTCTTCCCTGAAACCTATACCTGCGACAAATAACATCGTCGTCTCGGGTACCCCGGTGTCATGGCGGCCTGAGCAGGGTGTGAATATAACTCAATAGGTCATCATCAATGGTGTCCCTAAAATAACCAATCTGATAAACAGTGTTGCATAAGCACTATAAATAAATATTTAATCAATTATAAAACTTTTTATACGAAAGCAACAAATAACCACTGATCCCTAGGTTCTCAATGACACCTGAGATCGACCAGTGTTAGGGTGTCTCTAAGCACGTCACGATGATCGCGCCAACCATAAATAAGCACATGGAATTCAGAGGGTCATCCGGACATTCCTCAGTATCACATAGAATCCAGATGCTCATCCTGGCATTCCTATGGAATCCAGGCCCTCACCCCGACATTCCCCATAATCATTCGTCACTTGAATCCAGGCACTCATCCTGACATTCCACGAAATCTAAGCGCTCATCCTGACATTCCTCACATCAACCATCATACGAGTCGAGGCACTCCACTTGTCCATCCCCACATCATCGTCAATCACATGGAATCTGAGCTCTCATCCCAACATTCTCAAACATCATGTGTCATATGGGATTCTGGCGCTCATCCCAACATTCCCCAGTAGCATGTGTGATATGGAATCCAAGGAGTTCATCCCGACATTCTGAAGCATTGGGCATCACTTTAATCATTTGATAAATTAGACATTCATTTCATTCAATTCTAAAAAGGTCCACGACCACCATTAGCCATAGACATCATGTCACATTTTTTATTCCATTCCAAATTCCAAAACCACGATTTATTACTTTTTAAAAAACCTAGACATCAAGTACATTCAAATCCCATTTCATATATGTTTTATTAAATTACCCAAGGCATCCACTTAATCACCCCACACCAAATATCATTTAACAAATTCAATTCTATTTTATAAAATTTGGATTTATCCAACACGTACCGCTAAAGTCATGCCACTAAACAATCCTCCCTTTACAATATCACACTGCCCATTCCAATGGGTCCATTTCCAATTTAAAGGTCATCCCATTTACAACTATCAATGGTTGTGAAATTTCATTTCACAACCATCGATCTAAATTGGTTTCCCTCATTAACCAAGTAACACATGATTAGGCTTTTAATAACATCAAGCTAATTCAAAGTTATCCCCCCCCCTGCTAAGCATTTCACTTGGAATTATCATTTCCTAAAGTCTAAGGCACACTAAACAGCCATTTAAATTAAGGAAACTCAAACTGAAACATTTTAATGTAAATTGGGTCAAGCATAATGATGTCAGATTGACTGCACCACACACACACTTAGAAACGACGAGACTATGGGTTAAATGAATGGACCACCTACCTTTAACGATGCTTTCCGCACATTAACGTGACCGAAAACTTTGTTGAGGCCTGCTGAGACTCGCATCACCACCCACCTATCTCATGCCACAACATCAAAATAATTAATTATAATTAACAATTATAATTAATTAAAAAATTAACCAAAATGGCATAATGGCGCAACACTTACTAGAAGCCCTCACCGCACAGGAACCGCGACCAACCAATGGCCAATTACCCATGGCGTACCTCAAACCACATTCCAGCTTAAATCCCTAACCAATGACGCCCAAACAACATCAAACAAATTCAATTTTAAGGAAAAACCCTTAAAAATTTGAGGGTCCATCATGCCTTAATCGAAACAACATGCGACAACACGCATACATCATCTCAGGATCTCTTCTACCAAGGGCTGAGTGAAAGCCCCATGAGAATCAGGTCATTCCACCATGCTCCGATGGAATCGCCAATAAAACCTATGTAGAGACTCAGTTTTTGGCTTGTAAGACATTGAAATATTTCTATATAGAGAGAAAGAGAGAGAGAGCTAAGCGCTAAGACGGCATGCGATTCTGAGGGCTCGTGTGCCTGGAATTGATTTTATAAAAATATTAAATATATTTTATATTGCGTGTGCAACTTCTTAAAGAAAATGTGATAACTCTTAAACAGAAACTCGGATCAAAAATCTGAGATCATGGTTGACTCCAGAACGCGGTGTTTACCCTACGCATGAAATAAAATGGGTCAGCGCGGGGCGTTCGGACTCCTCACTCGTTGGCGGTACGTTCAATGAAATAATTAATTTTTTAATTAATTAATTATTTATTTATTTCATTTTAACACAGCGAAATGTTCTATAAGAATATCATCATGGAGAATCCTCCAGGGTTAGTCGCATAAACCCTGGGAGGATTCCAGAGCTCCTTCCACCTCCTTCGTTGGCGAATCACATCGGATGACGACGAAATGCTGAATCCGAGCAAATCAGAGCGCAGCGAACACAACGACGCCCTCCAGTCATTGACGAGTGCGTTCTTTGACGACGAACGATCCAATCTCCAAGTAGGACTCATCAATTAGTGATTTACGGCCTTTTGATTAAATAGATTGAGCAGATCAAGCCCTATTCTTGGATTTGCGCCAATTGCAGCATTTGCATGCGCCTACGTACCGGTTTATTTTGGTTATTGAATTGTTTTCTAACCCTGAATCACCGTTCTTGATCGTCGACCAAGAACGTTTGGCCAACAAGGGATAAACCTTTGTTATGGTGCCTTTCACCCAAATTTCTCTTCGCGTTCATCACCGATAAGACCTCGTTGTCTCGGTTCAACATTGTCAGGCGATACTGAGCCTGATCGGACCCACGAAACCGCAACAGATCAATAAAAAAAGCATGAATCGATTAAGTATGGACATATCTGGAATCATCACGAGGCATGGATGGTTGTTTTGATGATTTAAGGTCAATAAATTGAAGGTGGAAGTTGCGGTGAGTACGGGCTGAACGACGAACCCTCGAGGACCACCGGAATCCGATTTTCGGCGAACGACGGTCGGAAACCACGATCCTCGACCAAATCCACTATTTTCGGACAGAGATAGGGCTGGATCTGAAGCAGTGAGGCATAATTCAAGGCGCCGATGGTGGATCTGAAAATCTGAAGAAAAACCCGACTACACGCCGTGTACAGGGATGAACACGCAGTGTGTAGCCCCTTGGCGGCAGCTAGGGTTTTGGAAGAGTTAAGGATGACACAACATGTAGCCCTCTTACATGTCGTGTACCCCTTCCCTAGATGGCCAACCCATGTAGAGGATCACACTGGCAGGATCCCGTGTGAAGTACACGGCCGTGTACCCGACCGAGTACACAGACACAGGGTCGTGTAAGCGGACATGGCCAGGTTGCACTGGCGGCACCCTATGTGAGGTAACACGCCGTGTACAGAGTATACGGGCACGAGGTCAATACACGAACACAACCAGTACGACACGACCCAGTCTCAGTTAGTCTGGACACGTCGTGTAGTCCACCTACACGATGTATACTACTACATGGGTTGGGAGTCGTGTGTCGGCTAGGGACACGACCAGGCGGTGGAGCGGGACCACATGTCGTGTGGGTCCCCTCACATGATGGTGCCCTCGGTTGTGGCTTTCGTGATACGATGTGAAATGTTCCGGGCACAACGCTTGATTTGGCAACGCTCGATGACAGCAGTGATCATGCAGGATCGTTAGAGGATTCTTCCGAGTGGAACCCCCCTATCGAATAAGGCGCGGGTCCTCAACCACTAGAGTAGAACCCCCATCAGCATGGGTGTGGGTCCTCTACAGCTACCTTCTGAGTGGAACCCCCCTAACGCACTAGGGCGCGGGTCCTCGAAGACTAGAGTGGAACCCCCTGTGGTACAAGGGTGCGGGTCCTCGACCTATAGAGTGGAACCCCCCATCAGCATGGGTGCAGGTCCTCTACCTACCGAGTGGAACCCCCTATCGGCTTAGGGCACGGATCCTCGTGACACTAGAGTGGAACCCCTCATCATCATGGGTGTGGATCCTCTACAGATACTATAGAGTGGAACCCCCCATCGGCATGGGCGCGAGTCCTCTACTTCGAGTTTATGGCCCCTCGATTGTGTGGCACAGTGGCGAGGGGTTCTTGACTTGCACGGTTACTTCTGGGCAGATGTGTGAGATGTTGGGTATCGTTGATGGACTTTTGAAACTGTTGGTTATTCTTCTTCTTGGGCTAAGTTGTGAGATAGTGATCTTTTTACTCTCTCGTTTCGACTTCTTTGATTGGGCATATATATATTATCCTATGTATTCATACACTTGGATTTGGTTACTCTCCTACCAGGAGAGGCGAAGACGCGTGGGGTATGTCACGTGCTTTCCATGTTTAGCTTCTCGTGATTAGATGAGTTTACTCTTCTGCTATAGGTGGTGAAGACTCGACGTGTAGTTCATCTACTTACCGTGTTGAGCCCCTTATGTTTGGACGATGTTACTTCTACTCTTGGTTTGTGTTTGAATATGGCACGTGTCATGTCTTATGCAGATGACGGACAGGTCGACCATGATGTTAGAGGATCTTAGGGATACCTAGTACTTTGGACCACGTATGGTGGTCACAGCTTGGAGACTAAGAGTTGGGCTCTCTCCGTAGTTCACTTTTCCAGTTTTGTTGGGCTAGGACATATTTATGATTGGGCGTGTATTTTACCCCTTTACTTTTCAGTTTGTATCGTCGTACTCTTGTACACCCTAGAGGTTATGCATGTTTGGTTTACTTTCTAGTTTTCTTGCATCTTTTACTCTTTCCCTATGTACTTCTGCATCGAGATGGTTGTGTGTGTGTGTGCAGGTACTTAGGCAAAGATCTCCCCATGTTAGATATGCTTCCGACGCTGGTCGTCAGCCCCTGGCTTATGGAGGCGGGCTTGGGGTAGTTGCGACTCGAGCCCCGGCTTGGGTCGGGTCGTGACAACCTACACTAGAGAACTTAGAAATTAGAGAGAAGAAAGAAAAGAGGAAAGGAGGGATGTTGAAGGTTGGATCTTACCTCAAAACACCAAAGAAACAAGTCGGAACAACCCAAAATCAAAGGTCATCAAAGGAGAGAAGTGGAGTTTGGATAGCTCGAAGGGGCGTGCGAGATGGAGAAGGAAAAGAAAGGGTTGGGGCTTAAAAGATCAGAGGGGAAAATCGGTCATTTACCTCTTTTAAAGGGGTGCATGGATTGGTCGTAAGGTTGGCCAAACTGTGTGCTCATCGTGTGTCTAGCACTGTCCAAAGTCAGTGACCTCACACGGTTAAGGCGCACGAATTATCGAACAATGCGTCAATCGTGTGCATGGCTCTGCAACTTACTGCAGACCTTACACGGTTAGTCACCCCACTTCACACGTTTTAAACAAATTGTGCCCCTTTTGAAACCGAGCTATGCGGTTAGGGTGCACAATTAGCATAATTGTGCACCCTAAACTACAACTCCAAAAACCCAAACATCGAGCCCTGAACCCCTGGCACACTCCCGAAACCTCTAATCTCTTTAAGGAACTTCATTTCAACCCAAATTGGGCCCTTTAAGGGGTTCATGCCCTCAGAAAATCGTGATGATGCCCGTTTTAAAATCTGGCTCATCCACCAGTTTGAAAATTCAAACTCCTCCCGAATTTGAAACGAACGTACAAACACGCAATCTTACAACTACGTCCACACAGCCTTTAAAAAAGTGGTCTTGCCCTTATGCAGCTCAAACTAACTTCACGTGGGAAAGGGGTATTTGTAAGGGTTGGTGTCCTAAGAACCAACTGTTTTGTACTTTGATTACATAAATATACACTTATTATATATTGTTCATTGTTCTGCATGACTATAATATAATAATGTCCTGGAATATTTGTTGCATTGATAAGGTCATGACAGATCCCCGCTATGATGAGAACATTGAAATGCTATAACAATATTCTTAAATAAAGTTCTAGGGTTGGATGACATACTATGATAGGACACATAGTATACAGACCGTCATGTGCGAGTACTCATAAGAAGATGAGACTCTCTCTCATGGAGTTCGCACTTGGTAATCTATAAGATGGAAGATTATGAGAACAGACCCGCCAGTAGCAATTCCGCATGTCTTGGTGTCATTTGACATTGCTATCTACGAGCGTGTTTAATGGTCCTTAGACTGGAAGATTATCATTAACTCATCTTATGACTCGCGCACTTAGATTTGCTGACGAAAACCGTCACGAAGAGAGTTGGCGGGAAGTAGGGTATGTTGGGTGCGTCACGAATGACATGTTGTTAATGGATAAGTCGGGGAAGGATTTGTCCCTTCCATATTTATGAAAGTAGATATATCGGGCCCTTTGATTGAAATAGAACAGTCGAACAAATTCCATGGCCATGGTGACACGACGAGTTTATTTCTGGAAGTCAAAGAATGACAGATCAAGCATATAGGTTTATAACAACCTGCTTGATGAGATATTGAGACAAAAGGATTAAATTACACAGTAAGCGTTCGTATGAGGTGACACGTCAATGTGGCGTCAACTTCTTTCTCTTGGATGCCTTGACCCGTTGCTAGACAGTAATCTTGGACTTTAGGCAAGTCCGCCTAATGCCAACGAGAAAGAGGCCTAGAGGGTTACACACTAAGTGTACTCAAGTATCACAAGTAGAATAAATATTATTCCCGTACGTGGTTTAATAATTATTCAAGGAAGCCTAAATCGTTTTAATGTTGGGAGAAGAATAAAATGAAAACAAGTACACGTCGTGTATTATTGATTACACGCCGTGTAGTTTTTATTTTGAAAACAAGTACATGTCGTGTATTATTGAATGTACACGCCGTGTAGTTTTCATTTTGGAAAGGAAATGAATAAATGAAAACAAGATATACACGTCGTATAGTTTTCAATGAAAAACAAGTACACGTCGTGTATTTATGATTACACGCCGTGTAGTTTTTCCAGTCGGGATTTTGAGGAAATAATATCGTTTTATTAAATGATATTTATTATAATCAGTGTTGACGCATGTCAAGGAATTAATGATTCGACATGGGGTTTTCAAAAAAGAATTAATGAAATAAATAAAACGCGTAACGCGTTTATTTATTGTCATAACTCTACAACCTTAGACCCGATTATAAATATCCTCACAACCCAACTCTTTTCCTAAGAATCGTTGTGCACAACTATTCTGAAGAATTCTCTCAAGACCGAAAGAATTTCATCCTCCAAGAACGCTCTCAAGACCGAGAGAGATCCACCTCCACCGGATCAAGGCGATCTAAGGCGGACAACGCAAGCAAAGGCTTCTCCACGCTAGCACCCGGAGATTCCTTTGGCGACATCCAGAGATACGTGATGCACGTGTGGATCACCGCTAGACGAAGTCTACGCTTGGCTTCTGCGACGCAACGACGAATCACATCGGAGCGTGATCAGAAATATCAACGAAGAAAGAACGCCAAAAGGTATTTCTTGTCAATTAATTAAATTAATTATAATCAACCTGTGATGATCTTTCCTTTATGGTTCCGGGACTTTTCTTCTTCTTTGTCTATTTATGTGATTCGATCCATGGAGTCTGGCGTTTATCGTCGTATTGATCCCGAATTGATCGTTGCTAATGACAAAAAGCCAAGTGGGCACATCCACCCATGAGCTTCCGCTGCGCCTGGGACCTTCAAGTGGTATCAGAGGGAGTCACAACGTTGATTATAGTTATTTAATTTTCGTTGATAATTTACGCATTTATATTTGATTCAATTCAAGAGAAATCATTCTATGAAACTGAATGAACGAGATCTGTTCTTCCTCCTTCGTTTCTCGATTCACATCACAGAAACGAACTTTTAATTTTAATTTTGATTAAATTAAAAATGAGGAACTCGTCCGGAGGAGCCGCTCTTTCTGTCTGTACAACACAAGAATACACGGCGTGTAGTGAAAACTACACACTGTGTACTTAGGTTCAACAAACCGGTACTGGTCTGTCAAATCACGCCGTGTGAATTGAGTATACTTAAGTGTTTATCACACCGTGTTGACCAGAATTGAACGGCGCGTGGAAACCGGAATACACGGCGTGTATGTTGAATCAACACGCTGTGTAGTCTGATCTGGTCCATGTGAAACCATGTACAAAGAGAGGCCGTGTTCCGCGTACACGGGATTGCCAGGCCGGTAACCGCGTAACAAGGAAGTACACGCCGTGTTAGATTAATCTACACGCCGTGTACTCCAAAATTTCCAAAGTAGAGAAAACACGCCAAAGCCCCCGGCGTGTACTTTGGATAAAGGGTGAAAAGAAATACACGCCGTGTAAATATAAACTACACACCGTGTACTTTCCAGAAATAGAATTTCACCAGGTTTCCTCCAAAGTACAAAGACCCGTACAAGGAATATGGATGAGAAGAATCTCAAGGAAATTCAGAAAGGAATTTAAGATAAAGAATTGATTAATTATAAGATCATAATTAATTGAATTCAAGCGCGACTTATCTTAAATAAGAGAACGATTAAAGAATTTGAATACTAAATATGCGTAAATGTCGTTGCATGCTATGGATGATCATGAGCTATACCAAAGACCATTTGTATGTGTGTATGGTTTCATTTAAATTTGTTTAATTTAAATTTGTTGGTCTGCGAGCCTTCCTCCAATAAAATGTAGGGTATGTGTGCCCATGGTTTCTTTAATGTAAACCTCATGTAATGGAGGATCTCCCAAGCCAGAGGAGACGGTTCAAAACCCGAAGCTGAGGCGAAACCAACCCAAGAAGATATAAAGGTGGACAGGTGGGAGCTGCAAAACACGAACCATCCGTTCAAGGTGTTTTTCCCTAGGTCAGGATTAGCTTATCAAACTACTAGATAAGTTAACCAATAAAAGTCCATGATCATGTCATCTTATTTTATTTTTGTCTGATTGCATGGTTTATTTATTATGTATGTGTTGTCGCGATCACATAATTAATGAAATAAACAAGCATGCAAAGATGGAATAAAATAAAAGCCGGACTATGCGTAAACATTATTAGAACATGGTTAATCACTTAAGCAAGCATCACTTAATATTAACAAGCATGTGATAATGAAAAACTACGCATAAAGAATAAAATCCCTCAAATACCATATTAAGTCAGACCAAGCCTTTCGTTACTTAATTAAGGGCAAGACTCAATAAAACTATGTGTTTGACCAACCCTTGTTGAGACACTTACTTTTATAAAGGAAGCTCTTATGAAAGTTCCGGGTTGACTTAAACATTTTACATCAAGAGGAGTAGCTCTTGCTAGATTTGTTGTAAAATGGAGGCAAGTGTTGAGGAAATCCAAGTTAGGATTTCATGATTGGGGAGTCCACTCAACAGATCAAGGAACTGTAAGCTCACAGTTGGCAAAGACCTGCCTACCTAAATACCTTCAAATAACTTGACCAACCCTTGTTGGGGTTATGCGAAGGGGAATATGGATCCTTGCCACTAGAATGTTAAAGCAACTAGACATTTCGGGTTCAATGGTGAGGGTCATTGGGACTTGATAAAATAGTGAGAGAATTAATAAATTCATTTATTATTTCTCATAAAATGTAATCAAGAAAGTACTGATAAATCTGCTCTTAATTTGTAGAATCGATATGAAAAACTCGTCAACCACCTTTTCTCTGCGATCAATTCTGGATAAAGACAATATCATCACCGGCAGTAACTTTCAGGAATGGTTTAGGCGCCTTCGGGTTATCCTACGCCATGAACGAAAGTATTACGTACTGGAGTCCTCACTTCCTGATTCTCCTGCCCAAGGGGCGAGTGATGAAGATTTCTTGGTCTATGATCAGCATTTGAGCGATGCACTCGACGTTCAATGTTTGATGATATCATCAATGTCAAGTGAGCTCATAAAGTCTCATGAGGACATGGATGCCTATAGCATGCTCGAGCACCTCTGTGGTCTATACCAGGAGAGAGCAAGACAGGAAATGTTTGAAATCTCTAAGGCTCTATTTCAAAGCAATCTTGGAGAGGGTGCCCCAGCTGGGCCTCATGTAGTCAAGCTCATTGGCTATATTGAGCGCTTGGAGGTTATAGGGTTTAAACTCCCCGAGGAACTGGGTAACGATCTCATTCTCGCATCACTCCCTCAAAGCTTCTCCAACTTTGTTGTAAATTTCAACATGAACAACATTGAGAAGTCTCTATCTGGTCTTCTTATCCTTATTCGCCAAGTGGACAATGATATGAAGCGTGAAAAGCCTTATGTCCTTATGGTGAATAAAAGGAAAGGGAAGGCGAAGAGCTTTAAGCCCAAGGCTTCTTCAAGGCCTTCCAAGAAAAGGAAGATCAAAGGGGAGGCAATAGAACAAGATATTGTTTGTTTTGCATGTGGCAAGAAGGGCCACTGGAAGAAAAATTGCACCCAGACAAGGAAGCAATGGGAAGCTTCAGGTGCGTTTGTTATCGAATGCAATCTGTTTCTACAAAATTGGGTATTAGATACAGCTTGTGGTGATCACATATGTATCCAAATACATGAACCAAGTAGATTCAGGAAGATTGATCGAGGGGAGGTAGATCTACGAGCAGCAACGGAGCCAGACTTGTTGTTGTAGCTATCGGGGACTACCACCTCACATTGTCAACTGGAATGATCTTGGTGTTAAAGGGTTGTTACTATGTGCTTTTTGTTACTAAAAACATTATTTCAGTATCCAGATTAGATACTAATGGATTCATCTTCAAGTTTGGAAATGAATGTTGCTACTTTTATAAAGATAGCATTTGTTTTGGTAGGGCACATTTATATAACGGCCTTTATGTGTTAGACTACACAAACCAAGCAATGGCAATCGATGATAAAGTAAATCCACACGACTCATACCACACCCAACTTTGGCATCACCAGCTAGGTCATGTCAATGAGAAACGTTTGACAAAATTACATCAAGATGGATATTTAGATTCTTTCAAACTAAAACCACTTGGTGTATGTCATGTGTGTCTACAAGGCAAAATGACCAAAGCCCCATTTAGTAAGAAAGGTGAAAGGGCTAAAGCGCTTCTAGAATTAGTTCACACAGATGTGTGTGGACCATTCCCAGTTGAAGCAAGGGGTGGGTTCTTGTACTTTATAACTTTTACTGATGATTTTAGTAGATATGGATATATTTACTTAATGAGGTATAAGTCAGATTCTTTTGATCGGTTCAAAGAATACAAGAATGAAGTTGAGAACCAGCTTGGTAAGAAGATTAAGAAACCCCGCTCAGACAGAGGAGGAGAATATCTTAATCAGGACTTCATTGATTTCTTACGGGAGTTTGGGATTCTATCTCAACTCACTCCTTACACGCCTTAGTGGAATGGCGTAAGTGAATGGAGGAATCGCACCCTATTGGACATGGTGAGATCAATGATGAGTCATGCGAGTCTTCCATTATCCTTTTGGGGATATACATTACAAACAGCAGCACACATACTAAACCAAGTACCAACTAAATCGATAAATGGTATTCCATACGAATTATGGAGTGGGCGCAAAGCCATGTTATCAAATTTACATGTGTGGGGTAGCGAACCATTTGTTAAGGCCTCTTCAGGTAACAAGCTTGCACCCCGAGGCACAAAGTGCATCTTTATAGGATATTCCAAGGAAACAATGGGATATTACCTATACAACCCCTCAGATAAAAAGGCAACAGTGGCAAGACACGCCATATTCCTTGAGAGGGAGCACATCTCCAAAACAGATAGTGGGAGCGAGATAGACTTCGATGAAGTCGAGGCTCAAGATACACAAGAGTTGGTACAAGAACAGATTCCACAAAGCCCCGTGGAAGAACAATCTGTTCCAGAGACACAAGAACTACGTGGGAGCACGAGAGAGGTGAGAGAACCAGAACGATATGGTTTTCTTGTCACTAAGGATGGTGACTCATTATTGGTTGACAATGATGATCCTCTTACCTACAAGGAAGCAGTTGAAGGCACAGACGCTGCCAAGTGGCAAGAAGCCATGAATTCTGAAATGGATTCCATGTACCAAAACCAAGTATGGATTTTGATAGATCCTCCAGTTGATGTAAAGCTTGTTGGTAATAAATGGGTATTTAAGAAGAAACTGGACATGGAGGGGCAAGTCAGCACCTATAAGGCACGACTGGTTGCAAAAGGTTTTAGACAGTGTCAAGGAATTGACTATGATGAAACCTTTTCACCAGTTGCGATGCTGAAATCCATCAGAATCCTATTGGCCATTGCCGCTTACCATGACTATGAAATTTGGCAAATGGATGTCAAAACAGCATTCCTTAATGAGAATCTCCAGGAAGATGTCTACATGACACAACCTGAAGGGTAGGGGTGTAATTTCGGCCCGGGTCGGGTCTGCCATGCAAAGAGTCGGGTCGCTGACCACTATTCGGGTCGGGTCGGGCTGGCCCGAACAACCCCATGAGGCGGCCCGAGCTCGGCCTCGGGCCGGCCCAAACCATCAGGTCGGGCCGGGCTTTTTCGGGCCGAGCCGGGCTTTTTCGAGTCGTGCCATGGTGGGCTTTTATTATTTTCAAAATAATTCTCTTTTAAATTTTTTTATTTAAACATTTTTTTAACATTTATTTAAAACGCTTCTTTGCATTTATTTTTAAATGCATGTTTTTTGTAAAAACGTTTATTTTATTTTTTATTAATATTTTACACTAGGTGGATATGTTTTCTTGTCTAAATAGATTTATATATTGTGAATATATATATATATATTATTTGCAAATTGTAAAAAAAAATAATGAGGGGTGCGCAGCTACCGTGGGTGAGTTTAAAAGCTTATTATTTAAAAGTTTTTCTAACATTTATTTAAAATATTTTTTACATTTATTTTTTTTTTCAACATATTTATAATTTTTTAAGCGTTTGTTAATATTTTTTATTTAAACATTTTTATTTAAACCGTTTTTTAACATCTGTTTAAAACATTTTTTTACATTTATTTTTAAATGATTAATTTAAAACATTTTTGAATTTTTTTAAACGCATGCTTTTTACAAGTATTTTTTTAAAACATTTAACTTTTTTTTCATATTTTAAGGTAAAAAGTATTTTTTAAGTGTTTGTTTTAAAAAAATTAATTTAAATGTTTGTTTTAAAAACTTTTTTAAACATTTTTATTTAAACCTTTATTTAAACCATTTTTTAACACTTGTTTAAAACGTTTTTTTTTTACATTTATTTTTAGACGTTTAATTTAAAACGTTTTTTTGAACGCATATTTTTTACATGAATTTTTTTAAACATTTAACGCGTTTTATGTAAAAACATTTTACAGTGGGTGGATATGCTATTTTTTTCTAAATAGATTTATACATGTATGTGAATTTATATATATTATGTACAAATTAAAAAAAAATTAATGAGTTATTGGGGGGCGCGCAGCAGTGGGTGGTGGGTTTAAAGTATTGTTATTTAAACGTTTTTTTATCACTTATTTAAAACGTTTTTTTACATTTATTTTTTCAACTTATTTATGAAAAGTATTTTTAAGCGTTTGTTTAATTTAAAACATTTTTTTTAACGTTTTTAATTTTTTTGCAGGGCAGGCCCAACCTGGCCCTGTCTGAACTGAAATTACACCCTTAGCGGGTGCGCAGCAGTGGGTGAGTTAATTTTTTTTTAAATAGATTTATATATGTATATATAGTATATATAATATATGCAAGTTTTATCATATTTTAAAAAAATTAATGAGGTTGGGGGTGTGCGAATATCATTTGGTGAGTAGTTATTTTTTTGTTAATATATAATAAGTTATTATATATATATAATATGAGAAAATTGTAAAAAAAATTAGGGGTTGGGGGGTGTGCTGCAGTGGGCGGGTTAATTTTTTTTCTAAATAAATTTATATATAATATATGCAAGTTGCAACATATTTAAAAAAATTAATGAGGTTGGGGGACGTGCACGAACATCATTAGGTGAGTGTGTTATTTTTTTTTTGTTAATATAAAATAAGTTATTATATAATATTAAATCATTTACACACACATGTTATTAATAGCTTTATATATAATATTAATGGCTTTGTTTATATATATATATATTAGTAGATTTGTTTTTATATATACATATATATAATATGCAAGTTTCATCATATTTAAAAAAAAATAGTGAGGTTGGGGGTGTGCGCGAATATCATTGGGTGAGTGTTATTTTTTTATTGATATATAATAAGTTATTATATATATATAATGTTAAATGATTGATATATATATATATATAATATGAGAAAATTGTAAAAATAATAATCAGGGGTTGGGAGGTGCGTCGCAGTTGGTGATTTGATTTTTTTTCTAAATAGATTTATATATGTATAGTATATATAATATATACATGTTGCAAAATACTTAAAAAAAATTAATGAAGTTGAGGGACTTGCACGAACATCATTAGGTGAGTGTTATTTTTTTTATTAATATACAACAAGTTATTATATATATATAATATTAAATCATTGATATATATATATATTAATAGCTTTGTTTATATATATATATATATATATATATATATATATATATATTATATTAAATCATATACATATATATATATATATATATTATTAATGGATTTTTAAAAGCCACACTTAATTGATATATATTATTAATAGTTTTATATATAATATTAATGGCTTTGTATATATATATATTATCATATCATTGATATATATATATATATAATATGCAAGTTTCATCATATTTAAAAAAAATTAGTGAGATTGGGGGTGTGCGCAAACATCATTAGATGAGTATGTTATTTTTTTTATTAATATATACTAAGTTGTTATATATATAATGTTAAATGATTGATATATATATATATATATATATAATATGAGAAAATTATAAAAATAATAATTAGGGGTTGGGGATGCGTCGTAGTGGGTGAGTTAATTTTTTTTCTAAATAGATTTATATATGTATAGTATATATAATATATGCATGTTGCAACATACTTAAAAAAATTAATGAAGTTGAGGGACTTGCACGAACATCATTAGGTGAGTGTGTTATTTTTTATTAATATACAACAAGTTATTATATATATATATAATATTAAATCATTGATGTATATATATATATATATATATTAATAGCTTTGTTTATATATATATTATATTAAATCATATACATATACATATATATATTATTAATGGAGTTTTAAAAACCACACTTAATTGATATATATTATTAATGGCTTTGTTTATATATACACTATTATATATATAATTATATATCGTTGTATATATATATTTATACACACATTATAATTATATATAATAATTATTATATGTATATATATATTATTATTTTTTGTTAATATATAATGATATATGCACATGTATATAGAAATATAGATATACACACATATATATATATATAGATACATATATAGATAAATATATATGTATGCATATACATGTGTATATATATATAGGTATATGTATATATACAGATATATATATATATATATATGTTGGTGATTATTTTACAGGCGCAGCCTTGGGAGCTCGTGGTAGGGGGATCGAATCCCCTTACCCGCAGTTTCCCCGTTAAATTTTTTACAGCAGGCGGGTTTCGTGCGGGCTGGGCTTCGCGCGGGCCAACGGGCCGAGCTTTTTCGGGCCGGCCCAGCCTGGCCCGCGGGCCTTCTTGGAAAGGCCCAGGCCCGACCCGTTGAACCTACAGCCCGAGCCCGGCCTGGCCCGATGCGGGCTTTGCCGGGTCGGGCCGCTCGAGCTTTCGGGTCGGGCCTGTCGGGCTTTCGGGCCGTCGGGCCAAAATTACACCCTTACTGAAGAGTTTGTGACTCCAAAGGATGTCAACAAGGTATGCAAGTTGCATAAATCCATTTATAGATTAAAGCAAGCATCAAGGTCATAGAACATTCGTTTTGATGAAGCCGTAACGGAATTTGGCTTTGTTAAGAACGAATGTGAGCCTTGTGTGTACAAAAGGTTTAGTGGAAGTGCAGTTGTTTTCCTAATAGTATATGTTGATGACATGTTACTAATTGGAAACGAAGTGTCTGTCTTACAGTCAGTTAAGGCGTGGTTGGATAAATGTTTCTCCATGAAAGACTTGGGTGAGGCATCATATATTCTTGGGATCAAGATCCAAAAGAATGCTGGACCTAAGTCAAAGTACATACATTGACAAGATACTGAAGAGATTCAGTATGGAACAATCCAAGAGGGGATTGTTGCCAGTGTCACATGACATTCATTTTTCCAAGAAAATGTGTCCTCAAACACAAGGAAAGAAAGAAAATGTCAAGGATCTCTTACGCATCCGCGATTGGGTCAGTCATGTATGTTATGCTATGTACAAGGCTAGATGTTGCTTACGCATTGAGTGCGGAAGGCAGATATCAAGCTGACTCAGGAGACCGTCATTGGATGGCAGTCAAGACTATCCTTAAGTATCTGAAGCCTACTAAGGATATGTTCCTGGATTATGGAGGAAATGAGGAACTAGTCATCAGAGGACATGTAGATGCTAGTTTCCAGACTGATCAAGATGACATGAAGTCACAGACTGGATACATCTTCAGTTTAAATGGAGGTGCAGTGAGCTGGAAGAACTCAAAGCAAGGTGTGGTCGCAGATTCTACAACATAGTCCGAGTATATCGCAGCTTATGAGGCAGTTAAAGAAGCAGTATAGATGCGAAGCTTCGTCCAAGAGCTGGATGTTGTACCTAGCAGTAAAGATCCTATCACACTCTATTGTGATAATACTACAGCGGTGGCACTTGCAAAAGAGTCAAGGTCACATCAGCGGACAAAGCTGATACTTCGGAAGTATCATCTCTTGAGGGATTTTTTTCAGAGAGGTGAAGTTGCAGTGAGCAGTATTTCCACGGAAGACAACGTGGCGGACCCCTTGACTAAAGCCTTGACTCAGCAGAAACACGATCATCATGTGAGGTCTAGCGGACTAAAAGTCGTAGGCAGTTGGCTCTAGTCCAAGTGGGAGTTTGTAAGGGTTGGTGTCCTGAGAACCAACTGTTTTGTACTTTGATTACATAAATGTACACTTATTATATATTGTTCATTGTTCTGCATGACTATAATATAATAATGTCCTGAAATATTTGTTGCATTGATAAGGTCATGGCAGATCTCCGCTATGATAAGAACCTTGAAATGTTATAACAATATTCTTAAATAAAGTTCTACGATTGGATGACATACTATGATAGGACATGTAGTATACAGACCGTCATGTGCGAGTACTCGTAAGAAGACGAGACTCTCTCTCATGGAGTTAGCACTTGGTAATCTCCAAGATGGAAGATTATGAGAACAGACCCGCCAGTAGCAATTCTGCATGTCTTGGTGTCATTGGACATTGCTATCTACGAGCGTGTGTAATGGTCCTTAAACTGGAAGATTATCATTAACTCATGTCATGAATCGCGCACTTAGATTTGCGGACGAAAACCGTCACGAAGAGAGTTGGCGGGAAGTAGGGTACGTTGGGTGCGTCACGAATGACATGTTATTAATGGGTAAGTCGAGGAAGGATTTGTCTCTTCCATATTTATGAAAGTAGATATCTCGAGGCCTTTGATTGAAATAGAACTGTCGAACAAATTCCATGGCCATGGTGACACGACGAGTTTATTTTTGGAAGTCAAAGAATGACAGATCAAGCATATAGGTTTATGACACTACCATGAAACCTGTTTGATGAGATATTGAGACAAAGGGATTAAATTACACAGTAAGTGTTTGTATGAGGTGACATGTCAATGCAGCGTCAACTTCTTTCTCTTGGGTGCCTTGACCCGTTGCTAGACAGTAATCTTGGACTTTAGGCAAGCCCGCCTAATGCCAACGAGAAAGAGGCATAAAGGGTCACACACTAAGTGTACTCAAGTATCTCAAGTAGAATAAATATTATTCTCGTACGTGGTTTAATAATTATTCAAGGAAGCCCAAATCGTTTTAATGCTAGAGGAAGAATAAAATGAAAACAAGTACACGCCGTGTATTATTGATTACATGTCGTGTAGTTTTTATTTTGAAAACAAATACACGCCGTGTATTATTGAATGTACACGCCGTGTAGTTTTCATTTTGGAAAGGAAATGAATAAATGAAAACAAAATATACACGTCGTGTACATTGAATGTACACGCCGTATAGTTTTCAATGAAAAACAAGTACACACCGTGTATTTATGATTACACGCCGTGTAGTTTTTTCAGTCGGGATTTTGAGGAAATAATATCGTTTTATTAAATGATATTTATTATAATCAGCGTGGGCGCATGTCAATGATTTAATGATTCGACATGGGGTTTTCAAAAAAGAGTTGATGAAATAAATAAAACACGTAACGCGTTTATTTATTGTCATAACTCTACAACCTCAAACCCGATTATAAATATCCTCACAACCCAACTCTTTTCCTAAGAATCGTTGTACACAAATATTCTGGAGAATTCTCTCAAGACCGAAAGAACTTCATCCTCCAAGAACGCTCTCAAGACCGAGAGAGATCCACCTCCACCGGATCAAGGCGATCTAAGGCGGACAACGCAAGCAAAGGCTTCTCCACGCTAGAACCCGGAGATTGTTTTGGCGACGTCCAGAGATACGTGGTGCACGTGTGGATCATCGCTAGAGAAAGTCTATGTTTGGCTTCTACGACGCAACGACGAATCACATCGGAGCGTGATCAGAAATATCAACGAAGAAAGAACGCCAAAAGGTATTTCTTGTCAATTAATTAAATTAATTATAATCAACCTGTGATGATCTTTCCTTTATGGTTCCGGGGCTTTTCTTCTTCTTTGTCTATTTCTGTGATTCGATCTGTGAAGTCTGGCGTTTATCGTCGTATTGATCCTGAATTGATCATTGCTAATGACAAAAGGTCAAGTGGACACATCCACCCACGAGCTTCCGCTGCGCCCGGGACCTTCAGTGTTGTGTGAGGGTAAAAAAATATTTAAAAATAATTAAATTTCAACAAAATAAACTTACAAATAATAAAAAGGGGACTTACAAATCATGTAAATAATAAAGGGGTTATTATTATTTCCAAAATTCCAAATTTACTTATAAAATAATTGAACCGCTTTAAAATTACTTTCATAAATTATAAAACCATTTTAAAACAACTTTTAAAATGCAAAAAAAACCCTCACAAGCCACCAAACACCCCAGAATTAAAAAGGAAAGACTCGGGGAAAATTCGGGCTTTTTACAGTTACACTAGATAGTTGCATGCTTCTAGTGTCACCCTAATTGTGTTGTATGTCAAGGCTAGTGGGGAGTGCCCCCGATGATGTGAGGTGCGGGCTAGTCGACTGGTTCGTGTTGTTTGGACACAACATATGCAAACGGTTAATCCCGTGTATTTGGTAAAGTCTAGAACCGTCTCACCTTAGGATCAAGTGTGTTTCCCATAATACCTAGTGTTGTTGATGATACCGTATAGGGGATTCCAGCTTTGTCGTTTTTGCTTCACCTCGTTTAATTGACTCATGTGGTACCCTGGTGTGTGTGATGTTTATTTCAATTCATTATTGATATGGTACCATGTTGAGTGTGTTTTATTTTTATGTGGCGCATCTGGTTCTTTAAAAAGGGATTTTCATAAATGAATTTAAAAGAGGTGTTTTAAGGGAAATAAATGGATTTAAAGGAAAAGAAGTGGATTTTAGTTTATGGGAAGTTTTTCAAAGAAAGGTTATAACAGTTGTTTAAGTGGTGTGTTTTATCTATGTTTTATAAAAAGAAATGGATAGTTTTATGAAAAAAGGGAAATGACATGTGATTGGCTTTACTATGCTTACTCATAAAAAACTATTTTTGAAATGTACCTCAAACTAGATTAAATGAAATGTCATTTGAAAGGAATTGCACAAACACTTTGATGGAATCCTATTGGGATCGGTTTCACTCACACCCTGCATACATCAATCGGTATATGCAGCTTCTTTGTTTCTATTTGAGGTGCTCCTACTGCTATCGCCATTTTTGGCTTGGATTTCTTTCTGGTTTTTATCTTTTGTATGAGATGCTCGTTATCTTTTATCATCTGAGCTATATGATAGATCAGTTTTACTAGTTCATTTTATTATTCCTTTTACGTTACTTTGGTTATGTTTATTATTCTCGAGGGTGAAATCGTTCTCATTGGATGCTCTGTTGATACTCTGGCACTAGTTGCCAGCCAAGGGGTGATCGGGAATGCGCTTCGAGCCTTGCCACAGGCCAGCTTGGGTGTCAGGTCCAAGGACAACCCAGATTGGTTCGTGAATCTCAAGCATGCCTTGTCTTCATGATGAAAACAATGTTGTTGTAAGCAATCCTCAAGCTCTTTTGAGGGATCATGTATTTCTCCTTCACCATTTTAATAACTCAAGTGAGCTAACTACCCAATGTCATTTCAGAAGTCATGGTTGTTGATCTTCCAGTTTTCGTCTCATTCCAACAATTTCGCCTTCAAGCGCTTCAACTCATTTGACCCGCTCTTTCACTGCATTGGTCAATTATTAAAGTATACTCTTCCGTTTAGAGCTTGAGCTCAACTATATTCTCCAAGTTATTCTCATATTTGAGCTATTTTATTTCAACTTATAACACGTGTTTCCCCTCTTATTGCTACTGCATATATAGTTTAAAGTCATGTGCCATCAAATTAGCTTTCTTCGTTTAGACCCTCCAAACATCTGTCTACTCAAGTGTGGCCTCATTCAACTTTGGGTTTTACAACACCCTCAACTTCAACTTCTTCACTTTCGTTACGATCCTCACTTTGTGGTATGTCAGTGACAACCACAAGTACTTCTTCAATGAGGTTGTTGCAGTTCTCAATCTCCACTAATTTTGATTCCTTTGAGTTATCACCTTCTTGTGAAAGTAGGTTCTTTTTAAAAGAAATTGTGTTTGGTGTGTTGGATTGGTGTCACCCGATCCGGTTGGGTCGAATGCTTGTGGCCTGTAACTGTCGCGAGTCGAGCTTCGCGGCTCTTTGGGGATTGCAGGAGGCAACGCGCCCCTGCTCCGGGGGTCCAGGGGCCGAAGGTCCCCGACCCAATTTTTCGGCACTGTAGCATCTCTGACATTGTAGCAGAGCTGACCGACCGACACCGACAGGCACTGTAACAGTGCGGACTTCGGAGTCAACTATACTGTAGCACTTTTGACAAAGTTGATTGTCTTTCACTGTAGCGACGCAGACTTCCTGTGCAAACAATGGATCGTCTTCTCCATTTTATAGCCCATTTTTCAGGCTAGTGTTACTACTGCAAAACTCTGTAATTTGTGCTCCCGATTTGAGTGAGAATTCTGCCTCTCCGTGGACGTAGGGATTTTTCCCGAACCACGTAAATCGTTGTGTTCCTTGTGTTTTCTTTTCTTCTGCATTTTATCTCGTTTCTCGTTTTTGTCGTTGCGACTCCCGATGATTTCGCAACATGGTGTTCCTCTTGTCATACACATCCTTGAAGGATTTCTTCAATGGTAGATCATCTGAAGGTACCGGACGCAGCGAAAGCATCGAATGGGGCATGTCCAACTCGACTTTTTATCGTAATCAATGATTAATCCGAGATTTACACGACAATGAACGTCGTGATCAACGGAATTGAATCAAAAGATATAGACGGTAAAAAAATGCCAAAACCAAAACGCAAGATAATCACATATTATTTATAATTAATTTAAACAATTAAAAATTTACTTTTTGAATAATTCTTTCTTCGTTGATGGATCTGACAACGTCTCTACGTCGTATCGTCGTTGCATTGTAGAAATCAAGAGTAGATTCCCTCCACCGGTGATCCACACGTGCTCAACGAACCTCTGAACGTCGTCGTAGGAATCTTCAGGTGCTAACGCGGCGGATCATAACACTTGCGTCGTTCGCCTTTAATCACCCTGAGAATCTCTTCAAGGAAGGATTCGCTTTGATCTCTCTAAACTTGAGAGTGGTAGTGGAGGATCGCTCTCTGTTCTTGAGAGCATTCTTGGAGAGTGAGCTTTCTAAGACTTTGAGATGATTCTCTTCGGATGTTGTGCACAACAAAATGAATTGGCTCCTTAGAGAAATAATATAACTGGGTTTATATATCGCTAAGGTTAGAAAATAATAATTAGATATGTACCCTTATTATTTTTTTTAATTCATGTGAAACTCCATTTCTATAATAATAATATTATTATTATTATTTCTTTACATGAGCTAAACTTGTGAATTAAATATTATTAATTCAAATAATATTCAATATATATTATTTCTCACCGAACCTTAAAACTCGGTCCGTCATTCCTCTACAATATTTATCGAACCTTGAATAATGACTATTTATTTAATAAATAGATATCACTGCATTATTCACCAATAAATAAATAAATATTATATTTACTTAATAGAAAATAAATATTTATTAAATATTCTACGTAATATTTTTCTCAAATAACTTGTGACGGAATATATGTGATCAATCAAACATGAAAATTTATTAAACCACTAGCGGGAATAATATTTATTAAACTTGTTAAATAATAAATAATATTATTATTTAACTGAGGTTCTGGATACACTTTATATGTGATCATCTAGGTCTTTTTCTCAATGGCATTAGGCGAAGCAGCCCAAAGTTCAAGGTTAGCATCTAGCAACATGCTAAGACACTCATAGATGTAAAAAAAAAATTAATGTCGCAATGACATAAAACAACATACGGACGCTTACTATGTAATTTAATTCCTTTATCACGATATCTCTAATCAAGTAGGTTGCATACTGGTGTCATCAACCTATGTGTTCGATGTCTCTTTCTTTAACATTCCAGAAACTGAACTTGCCTACAGAACACCATGATCATGGATTTATTTAAGCTATATCACTTACATCAAAAGGCTCGATATATCAACTTTCATTAAAGAACAGATGGGACAAATCATTTCTAGCAATATTTGTTATTGAAATATTACTCATGACGCACCAAACGTATCTCACCTCACCGCGAACATATGTTGTCACAGTTTTCGTCAGTACATCAAAGTACGCGACTTATAATACTCATTAACAATAATCTTAAAGTTTAATTATGAATACACACGTTCGTGGATAAGAACATCCAATGACACATATAAATGTGAATTTCTTACTGGTGGATCTCGTTCTCGTAATATGCTACATGGGATATTATCAAGGTCATACATCATGAGAAGTTGTCTCAAAGTCTTATGAGTCTTCACCTATGATAGTTCGTATCATTTGCGTCCCTCGAATGATTCCAACCAGCTATAAAACATATATTTAAAGATATTGTCGTAACAATTCTAGGTTCACATCATAGCGAGAAGTTGTTATGGCCTTTCGGTGTGATGGTTACTCTTAGAACATTATCACATACTATGTCACGTCGAAGAATAATCATGATG
The DNA here is from genome assembly GCA_963277665.1 of Viscum album. Classification (NCBI taxonomy): domain Eukaryota; kingdom Viridiplantae; phylum Streptophyta; class Magnoliopsida; order Santalales; family Viscaceae; genus Viscum; species Viscum album. The sequence continues at coordinate 2,064,388,009 of OY728131.1, forward strand.
TGATGGGGAGCTTATTAATATTCAAAACAATAAATACAGGTTATCATAAAGTACAGAGAAGTTGATTCTATGGCACTAACTTCAACATCGTCATCATAAAATACAGAGAAATTGATTCTAGGGCACCAACTCCAACATCATCTTCTTTGTCATCGTGGGATTTCTTGGGACGCATAGCAGCAAGGTGCCCAACTTTTCTACATTGAAAGCAAGTGAAAGTTTTCCTTTGAATTTTCCTTTTCCTTTTCCTTTTTCGAATTTGAGAAATGGAATGACATCACCCCCCCGACTTCTTTCTCTTTTAGATTGTCTTCAATGGTGACCTTCATCATCATCTTGAATGTCACTTTCCTAGACCTCTCCTTTATCATAGGATCATCCTCGTTTGTGCTCATCTCATGTGCGACAAGAATATTTTCTAGTCATCTGTTGAGACAGTCTCGGGATCATTTTCCTCAATCACTGAAACCTTTGGAATGAAGTGAGGAAGCAATCTTCTCGATATGTGCTTTACAATATTGACATCTTCAAGTGTTTCACCCAATCCACACATGTCCACCACAATTACATTCATCGTATTTGCCCCAAATTATATGCGTTTTGGTTTCTCTCACCTTTGCATCGCCTTCATATATGTTTAACAGCTTTTTACACGTGACATTTGAGGACTTACACAACATCATTTTCATGTAAATTGTGTTGGACAAAGCTCTCATGAAGCATCAAGTCCTTTGGCATTGTCATCAAATTCCTTGGGATCTCTTTCCATGAGTGCCCCGCTTTCAATGTTCGCAATTCCACGTATGTGGCGGAAATAGTGTTATTCTTCCCTAATCTTAAATTGTGTCCATTGAAGATTGAAATTCCCTTGTGATAGACAATTGTTTCCATATTTATCGAACAAATAAAACATGTTAGCAAAAGAACCTTCAGATTTGATGTCAATGTCAATTCTCGACCTTCACTCGGATACCATTTGTTGATCTCGATAAGGTATAATATCCTGTGTAGGAGGTGAATTAGGATAGATCAATTTCATAATTAACCATTCAATGATCTTGTTTTGTGGTGAGTATGAACACGTCTCTTTCTCACCAAATATGAAAGCGATAAAATCACAAGGCACAAGCAATTTGACTTTCACCTGCAATAGGTCGTGTCCAAAGAGCATTCAACCACAATATGATGATTTACCAAAATTTACTAAGTAAATTGTTTGTAAAAGGTTTAGAGCCAATTCATTGTCCCTTTTAGTTTACAACCACTCACAATGTTAAAAGCTCGTTACTCTTTTTCACAAAAATAACCCACTAACAAGTTAACAGTTTGATCCTCACATGAGAACAAAAAAGAATACACCACTTCGTCACGTAGATGCTCTCCTTCCCCTCATCCTTTGACTAAGTGCATCAATGGTAGTCAATTCTCCTCTCTTTCCAAAGAATGTTTTTTTCAAGGATCTCTTTCTTCCAAATCTATCAAACTTTCCCTCTTACCATCAATCTTATTTCCAGGCTTTCCCTAATCAAATTTTCACTCCAACTAATTATGATCAAATCCATGAGTGAATACCTCCAAGATAAAATCCACATTTTTCAATTTTTAAGATCTTAGAATCTGCAAAACATGAAGACATCTACCCAAACCACAGTGTGTTTTTCAATCAACACTCTGAAAACCACAGTTTTCATATCCCTGCATCCATAAAAACACCAGTTACTTCCTTTTGAATTACATATCTGCTATGTACCACAACGTGTTTGGTTTCAAACCATGATGTAGTTTTGCCTTCAAGGAAAACATCTAAAACCATAAGCTCCTTGTTTTTGTCAGGACCATGATACCAACAACAAATTGGTTTACCTCCTCATGGCAATCAATCTTCAGCCAGAACAACCAACGCCATGATCAACACACAGACAAATTTTCCTGTTTTCCTTAAAAACCTCCTCAAATCACGACTGTTTTTCTTTCGCACTGCTTCAGCCAAGAACTTCAAATACACAAATCCAACCACATCATACACTAAGATGTGTTTGCCTCAGCCTTCCCATTTTCCAATGTCACATAGAAACCACCGGATCAACCACCACGTGGTTTTGAGTCATAGTGGACAGTAAGGTCATCAGAAACATCTTCAGCAGCCACCACCTGAACTCCAATCGTTTCTTCAAACACTGTTTTTTTTATGCCTTATTAATATAAATTCATAAAGAAAAATCACAACCCTAGAAGTTAATTTGAATGAAAATGCAATGCAAAATGTGAACCACAACTCAACAAAAAGTATAATTATATTTATTTACTGGTTTTAGTAAATAAAACGTTAAAAACATGAAAAAGATAAATATACGTCATTTTTGCTCGCTTTCGTTCAAACTTATAAACATAAATCAAACATGTACCAAACCAATTATTTTTTACAAGATAAAAATCAAACCAGATCTCATCATATGCCGATTTTGATCAAGTTCTTTTGGCTCTATTTGGTTTGATTTTGTTCAATTGATTTGGATCTTTTTTGAACATCCTAGCTAAAACTGCCCACTGCAAGATCCAATGAATAAATTAACTGGGGAGGACGAAGATACCTTGAAATGGAAAAATCCAACAACATTAGATAACAGAGAAGAAGAATTCCAACGAGAAATACCTCCATCCACGCATAAGTCGTCAAAATGTAGATTCAGTTTCAGCCTTGAAGTCCAAGCTCAAGCTCAAGCTCGTTGTCCTCTTCAAACAGCTTCAGGAGCCTAGCATACTGGTCTTCCCGTTTTTTCTTCTGCCAAGCTTTATACAGGAAAAACAGCAGCCACGCTGCTGCCAAAAGAACAAGGCATATGATAATTACCCTACTCCCACTGCTACTCATGGAATGAGCCTCAGCCTTTGCACTATTTTCAGAGTTTGGTGTGTCTCCTGAATAGGCCGGTGAATAAAAAAAAAACTGAAATAAGCATCAGTAAGATCAAAGTTTTTAGGAACTAAAACTAAGCAACAATGAAAGGCCAACACTTTTACACATGGCTGAAATTTTAAGTATCAATAACATTGTTTTCTAATTAAATTTTAAGAACTTCCACTGCCGAAAGCTCCATTACCAGAAGCCATCACTTAGATTGATACAACAAACCAATAAACTTTAATCAAATGAAAATTAGACTTGAAATATTTAAAGGAAATAAACAAGACTATTTAATTTCACGTCAAAGGTTTGAAGGATTACCATTGAATATGTTCGTTATCCAAGATAGTTGGTAAATGTTATTTACTTGATATCACCAACACTGATTCAGTGAGACCGTTTGAATTCTGTATCAATAAAACATAATAGGCATGGGATAGGAACCACAAGATTCTCAAAACCCTGCCATTTTTCACATCTTTCTTAAAATCTATCGACAGCCAAGAGCTCACATCCTTTCTAGCAATGGCAAGGCAGGGCCCATAAACTAAGGACTTCCATTTTTCTACCAACAGTATACGTCATTTTCTCTGCCTTGTGAAGTTATCAAACTAGCACCCCCACCGGGTAGCCGCAAACTTTTAGCAGTCATTCTGAAGATTGCTACTATGTAACAATGAACACAACATGCCTTGTATCACCAAGGGAGATTATTAGCCAGATAGGAGGAGCGCCTTCTCACACAGAAAGTGGCAAAAAAATGAAAGGCTGCTCACAATGGCGTTAATGGGGGATATAACATAAACATCAATTGATCTACGAGGCTCATGGTTAACAAAATCTGGTAAATTAACTCAATGGTAAATGAACGGATATTGAAAACCAATCGATGCCTTCATTTAGCTTAAACCCTAGTTTTTACAACTCAGGACTGCCTTGCTCTCCCTATTAACCGAAGGTACGGTGTTGTGTGGATTAATCATGCTCATTAATGTAATTAACCAACATCCCCGATCTTCCGGTTATTTTTTATGAAATTATGTCACTAATTGGAATATGTCATGGATGTTCCAGAAGAAAGAAAAACAAAAGGATAGATCCCTGAAGACAAAAAAACAATGCACGGAAGGTTTCATATTTTACTTCTTCCAAATTGAGAGCACCACATAGCGTCAAGCAGCTACCGTTAAAACATAAGATCTATCAAAAGAAACGGTGATAAATTGAAAATAATACAGAAGGAAATTCAGTCCCCAAATCACTGGAATCAGCGTCAATAGAGGCGTGGAAATCAACTTCTAACTTCGACAATTCAGATCAATGAAGGGAAGCTGTTGGGGCATATATGAATCAAGACATGCGAAATCATTACGAACCTGAAACAAAACCGGCAAAGATCGAAAACATGAAGATGATGATTCGTGCAGACCATCGTGACAAGGATTCATTCATCTCTCTGCCCCTAGCCTCGATTTCCTTCGGCCTCCGTGGAGATCAAATTTTCACCGGTCATTTTCAAAGAATATAACGAAATTAATGCAGAAGCTGTTTTATAATTAACCCGTATTTTCGGATTCGAGCCTCCATTACATACATGTATTTAATTATCATTATTTTTCATTGTTTGGGTTGTAACATCTGCGCCATCACAACCCAATTTTTTAGACGTATGTTTCAAGACTAATATGTGATACCAAATTATGACTTGTGACATGGGTTTTGGACCCTGACACATTGCATCATTCATCTGGAATATGACGGGATACATATTTTTCACTGGGTGACATTTTTGGACAAGTGAATAGCTTATCCGAAGTATTTTTTCTCTATAAATCACAATGGTGCAATCTGTTTGACCATCTGAAACTATTTGAAAAATAAGATAAGTTGATTTTGAATTTAACTCAGTAGGGTCGATGACTGGGTTCAAGTGTGATCTTGGGAGTGTCATTGGAATGGTGTATTTGTGTTAGGGCACATGCCCCCCATATCTTTTTACAAATTAGGTCGGTATATCCACACACTCGTTTGGGGCAAGGGTCTTCTTTATGTGGATGCAGCGTCCTAGGTTCAGTTCACTATCAACTAACCGAACCTTGGAGTCATTTGGCCTCATGTGCGCCTCCACATACGCAAAATACTGTCGGTTAGCAGCGAGAGTTCAAGATGATACAAAGAGGATATTATACCCACACGATTAGAGTGAAACACAACAGTATAAAATAATGAATAAATATCAGAAGTAGTAATAATGGAACAATGAAAGTAAACATCTAAATGAGAATAAATCACCGAGCCAGAGGCAATAGCATAAACCAATAAATAGGTCCACATCCACTATCATATACAAAAAGATGTCATGAATGTATGCTATACAAAAACGGGGTACATATGGGACAGAGCACCAGATATATACAACATGTTATACAAATCAAGCGTCCATAGCAGACCACTTTCTCTTGTCCTTACTTGCATCCATGAAGTATGTTCGAGTACCAATCAACGACCTGAATATGGTGTGAGATATACCCAGTAGGTCATCACCAATGATGTCTATAACAAATCCAACATGTGCATATAAGCGGTAACAGTGTGCAGGTAAAACAAGAATAAAACTGAAATAATAAAGTGATGCAATCCAATCTATAAGTACATGCTATGACGCGAAATCTACAAATGATGAAAAACTGAATACAAGAGTAAAGCATCACACTACTACACATATGGTCTTTCACAGTACGCAAAATGGCTTTTAAAAGTGCTAAAAAAGCACTGTTAATCGCAGCGATGATAGGGGTTCCCTTTATCAGCGCTTTAAATAGCACTGATAAAAGGAGTCATTTGTCCGTACTAAAAATAGCGTTGATAAAGACCTAGGCGCCTGCATGTGTTGTTAATACAACAGCACACCCATAAGCAAAAACCTACAATTTCCATGTAATTTCAAACAACGCTATAATTTCAAACAATGTTATATATATTTAATAAACCTCATGAATACAAAAATGTTCACCCATGGTATATAAAAAAACACTTCTATTTACATTTCAAACAAAATGTTTTATATAATTACATTTACAATTGTCCAACAAACATTCTAAAACATTAATATTTCATCTTTTGACGCATGTGATCCCTTCTAAAAAATGTCCACCCATGGTATCAGTTGCCGAACAAATCATCTCAACCCGAGCAAAAGATTCAACCTATATAAGAAAACAAATATTATGTTAGTAATGCTATAAAGAAATAAATTAAACATTAATATGAAAGAACAAATTAATAAAATGCTAATATTTAATAAAAATGACACATTTAGAGTTATACCGGTCACACAGTGCGTCCTATTGAGGCGGGGTTGATTACTACATGTTACAAATGAGTTATGGATCGTTGTCCTAAAATATAAAAAAAATCCGAATATGTTTGTTCAATTTTGAGTATGTCACTTGTTCTTTTACTAAAATTAATGTCAATTTTAAATAATGACACATTTGGAGTGTAAGAACCCAGTTTTTCACTCAGGTATGGATCTTTTAAATACCGATCTAATTCTTTATTTTGGGCCTAATATGGATGCCTAATGGGCTAGTGAAGGTTCCAATGGTGTCTGGGGGTTTTTCAGAGTCTGGAACCCATCTTTTTGAGAAAACTGGTCATGTCGCACGGTTGACGCACGATTTGCCTAACCATGCAGATGGTCTATTTTCAGGCAAAACCATATCGCAGAGTTGGTGCACGGTCGTGCGGCCTAACCATGCAAGTGACCTTTCTTTCCTAGGTGCTCATGCATGGTTGGCGCACAGTTTGGAAAACCGTGCACATGCTAATTTAAGGGTAATTTTACTATTTTGTCCTTAATGATCTAATTAAGCCTCCTCCTTCCTCATAATCCAAGTTTATGCAAGATTGACCTATTTTTCTTCCCTTTTGGAGCTCTTTGAAGGCATAAGTTAGGGATTGGAAGATCTCCTTCATCTGAGATCCGATGAAGCTTCTGTTCGTCACGTTGGATGCATAACGGTAAGTACTCGAGTCATTTTTAGCTATTCTTCTCCTCTCTTGTTCTCGACCTAGTTAACGAGATGTGAGTGTTTCCCCCCTTTTCTCAGATCTACTTCGTTCTAAGTTGAATTAGAGGCTGATATTGGAGGAGAAGGATCGCACAACCCTAAGGTGGGTGGTTTATAACTCATCCCTCAAGTTCGTTGATTTTGGAATTATCGTGTGGGCCCCACCAATTTCATCGGGTGTCGTTTAATGAATTTATATGTCATGATTATAATCATTAGAATCATATGGTTATGCTATTTCCATATATGTGATTAATTGTTGGTGGTTATTCCCATAACTCCATCCATCCCATGTAGGATGTTATGCCATAATTGGGTTTTTAGTATTTGACATGTTTGAGCTACCGTTCGGATGTGACTTGGATTGACCCTTCTAAGGGTAATCTTTTCTATATTAAATGGATTGATTTATATCATGAATTGCATAATGGAAAGTACCATGTATGCTCACCACTTGACCCACCTATGGTAAGTGATTCAAATTGATAATTAAAAATGAAAGGGAAATTGGAAAGTATACTAAGTATATGACTTGACCAGATTAAATGTGAATGATTAATAGGTTGCATTTCTGTAACACCCTTTACCACATTAATGGAAGGTAGCAGAATGAAACTTAATTATTAAATATACCTTAAATGGAATTAATAAAGGTTGCATGCTACTTGGCCTTGTCACACTAATGAAAGGCAAGGCTTGAACCAAATGGACTTATTGATTAATTATGTCTCGATTACAAGGTTTCATTCCATTTGACCTTATAATACTAATGAAAGGAAAGACTTAGAACCAAATGAAATATTAAATGACTTCATAATTAAATAGGAATGGCCTGACTCGAGCTCGCCTTGGATTCTTATTGGGGAATGCCTTGAGCACTTGAGAACCCCATTCTGATTCAAGGATACGACTTGCTTAGTTTGAGACCCACCTAGATCCCGAACCTTGTCTATTCTTGGATGCCTGGTATGAAATTGTAGGATCCCTCACATAGTATTAAAGGATTCCTTGGATACACTCCTTGGATCCAACATTTACAGGTAGGTGCCATGATTAAAGCCCATAGGGCCCAGTCACTACTTAGCCCCATTTTACCTTGGACGATCACCTTGGATTCAGTAGACATCTTATTATGTAATACCTTGGGATATGCTCCTTGGATTACAATCTTACCCTTAGCCAGGCTATAGTTATTACTGAGTTGGATACCCTTGAGGTCTACGTTGCCTTGGTTATTACCTTGGAACTTCATTATTAAATGTCATTACAGGTTCCCTTGTCATAACTTTGAACCTTAACTATTGTTAACATGTGACTTATTTATAAATTGGTAATAATCAATTAATGGGCTAGTTATGTTCAGACTCCATCTGAGGGTTGAAGCAAGTATTTGGGTATTTAGTTACATTATATTGCTTTAATTTATATATGCATGCTTGCACACTGTTACATTTCCATTACACGGGCCGAATGTTATAGACACTATTGGTAGTGGCCCACTGAGATTTATCTCACACCCTCTCTGGGTACTTTTTGGTACCCGAGGCAGATTACATGAATGCATGTGTTGATAAAGGGAAGCATACGACTTCAAACACTTGATTTCTTTCTATTTAGGATGAAGCTTGATACCAGATGACTGAGCCGAAGCTCGAGATGCTTGGGATAGTCTTTTGATTTCCTTTATACTTTTTTGTAACATGTTATGCCTACTATATTTTCTCCATGTTTTCTAGTTTTTCTATGACATGACATATCATCATCAGTTGTTGTATGTTATTCCAGTTATTTCAATTATTTTTACTGTTGTCTTTATTTTCCATTGTGTCTTCTGTTTACTTTTATTACTTCTACTATTTACCTATGTTCATATTTAACTGTTCTGCTACAATTTGGTAATGAGGACATAGTCTCCCCACAGACACACCCCTGACCCTCGCTTCTAGTCGGCAACCTCTAGTGTTTGGGGAGATGCGCTTGAGGCCATGTGGCCCACCGGGCTCGAAGCACCTATTAAGTGGCATCCGAGTCTGAGATGTCACAAAGTGGTATCATAGGAGGTTCCTTTCTTGATTTACTATTTTAAGAATATATATTGGAGATTAGGAACACTTGGGACTTAGTCATAAGTCATGCTTGGGCGTCGCAAACCCATGTTCGGGGTAAAATCCAAGTTACCCAAAATATAATTATTGCTCTGTTTTTCCTATTACAATTGATATTATTTCACCATTAGGTGACACACATGATATGTGGATTTGTTTATTATTACTATGATTGATTATTTCTTTCACCCTTAGTTCGATGATGTAAGGACAAGGTGCATTGTTACATGCATCATTATAGGCACATAGAATTCACATGTCATGCATATTGCCATGACATATAGGTGCATTTCACTGCTTTGCATTGCTTGATATGCTTGTGATTATTGAGTGATCCTGTGATAGTTAGCTTATACATGTATTACTTTTGGTTGTGATTGAGTGATTGTCTGTCTCAATTCATGAGGTGTATGGGATCTCATGGGTTGGGATGAGTAATTTACTGAGTCGAGCCATTATACTATAAATAAATGGGTGTCGTTTTCATTGATGAGGCGTATAAGCACTGAATCAATGGGAATGAATATCCATTATAAAGTGAAACATGAATTATAATATGAAATGGTTTCATTTCCTTACCCATCCTTTTCATATTTATGAAAGTTAAAGGAGTGAACTTGGAAATTAAATGTTAAATGAAATGAAACTTATACTTGTGCACTCACCGATACCCGGTCGTCTAAGCAGGTAGTTCAGGTAGTATACCTTGGGTAGTGATCCTTCCTTGTTTATCCTTCATAAGTGATGATATTTATCTACTTAAATCTTCTTCTAAGGCGTGTGCTTGGAATTTTTAGACCAATGCTGCCACACCGTCCTTATATCGTACACTAGGAAGGTGGTGATGACCATGCTCCAGATGCGGTTGGCCCTGAGCCGCCACTCTTACATCCAAGAGTTTCACTTGAGGCACCACCTATTGTACCTGATATAGGCACTGATTCCCAAGTTTGTGATAGTTTCCTACATTTGATGCAGTCCATGCATGGTGTTTCATGGCTTGCACCTATGATGACTGATCTGACTCATGAGTTCCAGCAGCAGCATCCTCCTACTTTCTCAGGGGATGACTGTCACGAACCAGGTCGGGTCACCATCCGACTCGGTGCCCGACCCGGTCCGCGACATGGCCCAAAGGGAGTTTCCAATCCCCACGGGCTGACACAAGTGCCCGAGTATCAAAAATAAAACTTGGGAACGATTTACCCAAATGAAAATAACTAAAGCAGCGAAAAAAAAGTAGAACAACGTACTAACCTGACCTCAACAAAAAAATCCTCGTGACCTCGAGAGTCACTCTCCAAACCACAACCAAGTCTCTCCCACGGCGAACAAGCTCGTGTCAACCTACAACAGAAACTAAAAACAAGAAAACACTATAATCATGAGTATTAAAACTCAGTAGGGAGTCCTGACTAATTCTATTCCCAACACACATGCCATTAAATAAAGAATTCACTAATTTGAATTTTGAACTACAATTTATAAAAGTAAGTTTTTATAAGTATTTTTCTCAAAAGCAAAGTATAAACCATTGCCCTTAACCATTTTCAAAACTAAATTCATTTCATTAGCATCAATGGATTTATAGAAAGGGAAAGTGATATTGATGATTTTTTTTCCAAATTTGTACAAGGAGGATTAAACACTTTCATTTGAAAATCATTTTTAGAAACATGATTAAAATCAGTTTACCACTTTCCAAGGAGGACAATACACTAGAAATTCACCGAAGAAATCGCACAGGAAGGGCAATGTAGGTATACATATAAGCATCATAATCACTACTGCAAGCAACTAAAGCTGAATAGACATGGGTTGAACCTAGGAGCTCACGAAAAATCTAGAACGTACCATACATGTGACTCATCCTGAAGGAATTCCCTAACTCGATGACGTCATAACGCCCATACTACTACCTGATATAGCCCTGCATGGCCTAACCGAGGGGCCCAATCCCTATAGTAGCAATAACACAGTATTCCCCTGCTATGGGGCCACTAGCCAGTGCATAATCTAAACTAGTGCAACATCGTTCACAAAAATTCACTTACTATGCCAGGTTCCCATGTCAACGTGTGTAATAAAAGAAAGGGGGTGAGTCAACAAATTCAATCAATCAGTACAAACATCACACACAAATTATGCAATCAACGTACATAAAATATCACATCTGAGTCACCCCAAATAGAGTTTTCCCAAATACTTTATTTCATTAAAGTGCCAAACGGGCCTTCACCAATTTTAAGAAAAATACTCATTTCTCAAGTGAACCAAAACGCTTGTTTGCGCTTCAAAATAAATCATTTACTAATAAACCAAAACTACATTTAAAATTCCGTGAATTATGTTTAAAGGCCAAATGAGCATTCTTTCACTATTGGGTGTCCGCTCATCAAGAAAACATTTCAAGTGTCGTGTATAAAATAAATGGCTCTTTTTACATCGAGTGATCATTTAAAAATTTATTATTTAATACTATTTCTTATTTATTAAACTTTATAAAATATCAAGCAATTAATAAATTCTAAATTTAAAGGCAAGTGTAGTGGGGGACCTACCTCGACTCGCCGCTCGATCGTGACGACACGACTCACTTCACACTTGCACATAAGCATGCGCAAACCGATAACCACAGTATCGTGGACTTTTGTTGATGACACACTGCAACAACCACAAGACTTTAAATGCCAAAACCTTTACACAATTTAACCAAAACAAATTTTCACCCTTAATAATTATTTAATAAAACAATTCAAATTTTCACAAATAACTTTTAAAGACAAAACATTGCTTCAAACATTAGACCAACCCAAACCCTCCTACATGACCACACACACACCTCGCCATCTTAGAAACACAATCTAATTTACGCACGTAATAAAAGAGAACCACCCGCCCAGTTAAAAAATACCATTGCTATAATTAAACGAACTACCAGAAAAATTTGTTAAACAATTTCGAAATACGCCGCACGACATTAGACGCCACAAACTCATTAAATGTTCATTTATGACAAAAACGCAAATAGACGCTACACCCAAAACACCATTCGCACCCTTTGCACATTCTAAAAAAAATAAACTGCACAACTTATGAAACACTAGCAAGCAGTTCGACAGGGGTTTTCACAACAACATACTCATTTCATATTAACACGCTAATAAACACATTAAAACATGCTGAACCTCAAGTTGAAAATTTAATACGCACCAAACAAACTGATTAGTAAACATGCTAAATTAATTAATTAAGCAAATGAACTTAGCAATTAATAATCATACATGGAACTACCTACCTCGGTGTAGACCGACTTCACAAAATTGGTGCGCAAAGTCCACCGTACTTCAACATCACCTCAAACAATAAAACTAAACCTTAAAATCAAATAATCGAATCAATCACACCGTAAGGAACCAAACACAAAACTGAAACCCCAATAAATATGAACTAAAACCCCAAATTGGGGAAGGAGGGTTTACCCGGAGGGAATTTGTGCTGGAGAAGGGAAGCGGGGCGCTGAAATTTGTGCCGGCATGAGGCCTGTTCGAGTTTGCAGTGCGTCGAAGGAAATTAGAGGGGGAGAGCATCGACAGTTGTTACAAGGAGGTTGGTGCGATGGTGCGAGGTCCGACCATGGAAAAGGGGGTAGTGCGCGACTATTACGGACCAGAGGGGAGGGTGCGTGCGGCGGTTCGGTGCACTGAAGGAGGTCGACTGGGGTGTAGGGGAGTGGGTCAGTGGTGCTGCTGCAATAGGCAAGGCTACCGCGATGGAGGAGAGGTGGGGCACGACTCGAAGGAAGAGGGAGGTAGGGCACAGGATGGCGGTGCACCAAAGGAGGCCAGTGGGGGGGGGGTCTGGTGAGAAGGTGGAGGGAGCAAAGCGGCCTGGTCGACGTGCTAGGGTTAGAAGGGGAGCGCAATGCAAAACGGGGAAGAGGGGGAGGCCTAGCGCGACAGGGGAAAGAGGAATCAAGAGAGAAACAAGAGAAAAAAGAAAAAAAAAGAGAAAGAAATAAATGAATAAAAAAAATAAGGTGAAATAAATCCTAAAAAAACAAAACCAATCAAAAAATAATAATGATAATTACAATAATAATATGTTAAAAAAATCAATTATGATAAAAATTTAAATATTAAAAACCTATGTAAAGTATTTACAAAAAAAAAATAAAAATAAAAAAAATAATAATAATAATAATAATAATAATAATATTGTTGTTGTTGTTATTAAAACAACACAAAAATAATTTTATCTTTGCGACCACAATTTAATATTACAACCAAATTTAATATTAGTTGAAATAACGAGAATAATAATAACCTAATCAAAATATTAACTTAAATATTAATAATACTAATGATAAAACAAAAGTAATATAACCAACACGGATGATAATATCATTATTGATTGAGGTTGGACACCGCGCACGGTCGCGTGTGCGGTCGCGTGCGCGGTTGCGCACTTGGTTGCATGCCTGTATAATAATTAATTAAATAAAAAAACGTTTTGTTATTTAATTTGGGCACTATGCACAGTCACGCATATGGTTTCGCACCATATATGAACCCAAATCTCAAACAAAAAAGAACCCGGCTAAACCTGCAGCTCAAAAATGAGATCCAAAATTGTTAAATTAAAAGGATGTGTCGGTCGGGGTGTGACAATCCTCCCCACGATGACACTTTTTGTCCCCAGAAAGTCCCCAAAGATTGGGTCAACCCAAGATTCCAAGCAAGAACACGAAGACGCTTAAAACCAAACATCAATCGCCCAAAGGCCGAGCATTCAAAACGCTCATGACCTGAAACATCAAATATCTCAAAACCAGAACCACCAAGAAAAATAACCAGCAACAAGGAATTCACTTCAAATAGAACTACAACATGGAACACCCCGACCCCTGACGTGGGGATCACCAGGGCCGCTCGAGATCTCCAAGAATGCTCGTCAAGAGACCCACTACTCAAGCTATCCAGTTACCATGGTCAGGGTAGGGCAGAGCAGAAGCAAGGGGTCTCCCTGACAAGTACACTTTGAAAACGTAGTTTTTCCAAAACTCATCCTATGGTGGTCTCCCCACCATATTAGGATTCTTGTCCAACATTGGTTCTCCCAACCAAGATTACTCACAAGCCCAATCAAACCTTTAACACTTTCTTGAACCACCAAGATCCCTAAGTTAAACCAAACCCACACAAGAGGAGATGCCGGCGAGACCCGCAATGGGTCTCCCCACCATTTTAAAATTTCCTAACACCACGGAACCTGCGTGGGTATTCCCAGTTTACTTTGAGCGATACATACTGAACTCTGCATCACAAACCCACCAACATAGGCCAGCCTGCACGAAAGATTCCTACACTGGACAAAACTTTTCCCCATGAGATGACTTTGATAGTAGAAACCCTTAACCCGGGGGCGAACCAGCCAGGTGCTCTTCAATTCCACAAGACATGAACATCTCTGAAACAAGTACGATTTCGATCCATAACCAACCACAAGAAGGTTCATAGGGCACGCCCGCCACCTTTACAAGAATACGGGGTTTCCAAACTTCTTTAAGGCCAAAGAGGAACTCCCATAAAATAAGACCACGAAAAGTATAAAAGGGCTCCACACCCCCCACAATAAGAATGAAGTCTTCAAAGAGGGTACTGCAATAAGGAAATTTAATCTTTCCCCATCCTATCACTGCGAACTTAAGTCGGATCAAGCTCATCCCACGTCCGATGAGTTTTGACTGCGTGCAAGCTTCACCCCGATACCTATGGTTGGGGCCCTGATGTCTGAAGCATCTACAACCTCGCAGTCATAAGCTGACCACCTTTGACTGGAACTTCCTCTACTGAAAAATAAACCTGCATATTACTCCTCATCCCCCAAGCGGACACTCCGTCAACATGCCAACTAATAATTGCAGCGAACGAATTAGGGTGTCCGACTGACCACACTAGAGGTAGGAGATTAAGCAGTCTGTCAAATGTGCTACACAAACTGAAAGAAGGAGCACTCCAAGAACAATTCCCTTTGGTTCACACTCTTCATTGGACGAGGAACCTGCACTTAACACAATATGGATGAGACCAACAACTATTACGAGCTTTAAGCTAATTGTTCCACACTACTTCTGGGGAACATGAAACTGACTCATAATAAAGGTTAACGCACCTCAATCTCCGCATGTTGATTGATTGAGCACCTATGAGATACACCAATTTCTCTCGCCATCACTTCCTTAGGTACAACGGCGGAATGTGATTAGTCTTGAGGATCGCTCACAACATTCCCATTCACAACTAAAAAGAAACAATCCATGTTCACCAATCTAGTCATGCTCCACCAGACATACCCGATACAACTTACACCCACACAACATCTAGAGTTCCTCCAAAACTAGAGACACTTCCAACTTTCTCATAGCACACAATGACATCCAACTTACCTCGACGTCTATGAACAGTCGACATCACCAAGCAGAACCCAACTCTGCCACTCCACTGAGAGTCTGGGCCGGGCCAAGAACTGAGAGGGACCTGCTGGAACCCAAGGAATGTTTCTAGGGGGAATATCCCAAACAAGAAACACAAAACAACCTTCCAAAAATCCAAACACATCACAAAAAAAACATCAACATTCCAGAAAAAAATCCAATAATTCCAATTTAAAACATCAATTCATTTTCAAAGAAAAACACTCACATAAAAAACCAAGCACTGCACAACAAGCCCAAAATCTATTTTGAAAATCCATCTTTACTCTAAACACAATGTCATCTTTTTTTCCATTTCCAAAACCATTTAAGCACAAAAAACCATTTAATAAAAAAGCCCACTCTCTAGGAAACAATAAGCAACCTTAGAAATCAATCAACCACCACTGATATTCCATGGTGCCTTGCAAGTATGCATTTTCGTGCCACTCAGGCACCCGTCCATACGATTCACCAACTATCCATTAATCAAGTCCACATGCACATGCGAGCACCCATAGGAATACCACTAGAAAGAAACAAGGCTACTCCACTTTCAAAACAAAACATTCTCAATATCCAAAAATACCCTTTTTTCAAAACCATTTCAAAAATTAATGGCAAATTTCAAGAATGCTTTACATTTCTAAAACAACCCATTTCAATTTCAGATAACCCAAGACATCCTTTTAGAAATTCAACTTCAACAAATCAGCGTCAAATTCAAAAAACCAGGTCCAAGAGAAATGCACCCCAAATATCATGCCAACCGCACACCAAAATAAAATAAGAGGAGCAACAAAGTCTGCTTCCCTTTTTAAAGGAAATTTTTTTTGCGCCAATCCCAAAATTGAAGCAAGATATAACAAATATTAAAGCACCTGGACGGAGGACTAGTGGTCCTGTCTAACCCAGCTACATGGTTTAGCAGACCATGCCCTAAGCAAGCACCAACCACTAGGAGTGTCGAACCGTACTCTCAGGCATCACATGAGTTGCTACTCCATATGAGACCGCGCGCAGTACTGGTTTACTCCCATTGTCATCCCCTATCCACAAAGTCCAAGGCCAAAACTTAAATCCCGAACTACACCTCATTACTCAAGGGTCGGAACGAGTAAGAGTTCGTGACGCTCTCCCCATACCTACCACTCGAGTATCGACAATACTACCTCCAATCTACCTGACATCCCAAATAACAAGAAAAAAACCCCTTTGATACTATTTTTTCACGAACCAGGCTGGGTCGCCATCCAACCCGGTACTCGAACCGGTCTGCGACATGGCCCGAAGGGCGTTCCCGATCCCCACGGGCTGGCACAAGTGCCTGATTATCAAAAATAAAACTTGGGAACGATTTACCCAAATGAAAATAACTAAAGCGGTGAAAAAAAAATTAGAACAACGTACTAACCTGACCACATCCAAAAACTCCTCGTGACCTCAAGAGTCACTCTCCAAACCACAACCAAGTCTCTCCCACAACGAACAAGCTCGTGTCAACCTGCAGCAGAAACTAAAAACAAGAAAACACTATAGGCATGAGTATTAAAACTCAGTAGGGAGGCCCGACTAATTCTATTCCCAATGCACACACCATTAAATAAAGAATTCACTAATTTCAAGTTTGAAATACAATTTATAAAAGTAAGTTTTTCTAAGTATTTTTCTCAAAAGCAAAGTACAAACCATTTCCCTTAACCATTTTCAAAACTAAATTCATTTCATTAGTGTCAATGGATTTTTAGAAAGGGAAAGTGACGTTGATGTTTTTTTTTCTAAATTTGTACAAGGAGGATTAAACACTTTCATTTGAAAACCATTTTTAGAAACATGATTAAAATTAGTTTATCACTTTCCAAGGAGGACAATAAACCATAAATGTACAGAAGAAATCGCATAGGAAGGGCAATGTAGGTATACATATAAGCATCATAATCACTACTGCAAGCAACAAAAGTCGAATAGATATGGGTCAAACTTAGGAGATCGTGAACAATCTAGAACGTACCATACATGTGACTCATCCTAAAGGCATGCCCTAACTCGATGACGTCATAACACCCATACTACTACCTGGTATAGCCCTGCATGGCCTAGCTGAGGGGCCCAATCCCCATAGTAGTAATAACACAGTATTCCCCTGCTATGGGGCCACTAGCTAGTGCATAATCTAAACTAGTGAAACATCGTTCACAAAAATTCACTTACTATGCCAAGTTACCATGTCAACGTGTGTAATAAAATAAAGGGGGTGAGTAAACAAATTCAATCAATCAGTACAAACATCACACACAAATCATGCGGTCAATGTACATCAAATATCACATCTGAGTCACCCTAAATAGAGTTTTCCCAAATACTTTATTTCATTAAAGTGCCAAACAGGACTTCACCAATTTTAAGGAAAATCCTCATTTCTCAAGTGAACCAAAACGCTTGTTTGCGCTTCAAAATAAATCATTTACTAATAAACCAAAACTACATTTAAAATTCCGTGAATTATGTTTAAAGGATAAACATGAATTCTTTCACTACCAGGTGTCCACTCATCAAGAAAACATTTCAAGTGTCATGTATAAAATAAATGGCTCTTTTTACATCGAGTGATCATTTAAAAATTTATCATTTAATACTATTTCTTATTTATTAAACTTTATAAAATATCAAGAAATTAATAAATTCTAAATTTAAAGGAAAGTGCAGTGGGGGACCTACCTCGACTCGCCGCTCGATCGTGACGACGTGACTCGCTTCACACTTGCGCATAAGCAAGCACAAACTGATAACCGTAGTGTCGTGGACTTTTGTTGACGACAAGCTGAAACAACCGCAAGACTTTAAATACCAAAAAACTTTACACAATTTAACCAAAACAATTTTTCACCCTTAATAATTATTTAATAAAACAATTCAAATTTTTACAAATAACTTTTAAAGACAAAAAATTTCTTCACACATTATACCAACCCAAACCCTCCTACATGACCACACACGCACCTCACCATCTTAGAAACACAATCTGCTTTATGCACGCAATAAAAGAGAACCACCTTACCAATTAAAAAATACCATTGCTATAATTAAACGAACTACCAGAAATTTTTTTCAAACAATTTCGAAATACACCACACAACATTAGATGCCACAAACTCATTAAATGTTCATTTATAACATAATGAAAATAGAAACCACGCCCAAAACACCATTCGTGCCCTTTGCACATTCTAAAAAAAATAAACTGCACAACTTATAGCAAGCAGTTCGACAGGGGTTTTCACAACAACATACTCATTTCATATTAACATGCTAATAAACACATTAAAACATGCTGAACCTCAAGTAGAAAATTCAATACGCACCAAACAAACTGATTAGTAAACATGCTAAATTAATTAATTAAGCAAATGAACTTAGCAATTAATAATCATACGTAGAACCACATACCTCAGTGTAGACCGACTTCACAAAATTGGTGCACAAAGTCCACCGCACTTCAACATCACCTCAAAAAATACAACTAAACCTTAAAATCAAATAATCGAATCAATCACACCGTAAGGAACCAAACGGAAAACTGAAACCCCAATAAATATGAATTAAAACCCCAAATTGGGGAATGAGGGTTTACCCAGAGGGAAGTAGTGCTGGAGAAAGAAAGTGGGGTGCCAGATTTTGCGCCGGCATGAGGACTGTTCGGGTTCGCAGTGCGCCGGAGGAAATTAGAGGGGGAGAGTGTCGGCAGTTATTACAAGGAGGTTGGTGCGATGGTGAGAGGTCTGGCCATGGGAAAGGGGGTAGCACACGACTATTATGGACCAGAGGGGAGGGTGCGTGCGACAGTTTGATGCACTGAAGGAGGTCGTCCGGGGTAAAGGGGAGCGGGTCGGAGGTGCTGATGCAATAGGCAAGGCTACCGCAATAGAGGAGAGGTGGGGCGTGACTCGAAGGCAGAGGGAGGCAGGGCGCGGGAAGGCGGTGCGCCAAAGGAGGCCAGTGGGGGGGGGGGTGGTCTGGCGAGAAGGTGGAGAGAGCAAGGAGGCCCGATTGACATGCTAGGGTTAGAAGGGGAGCGCAGTGCAAAACATGGAAGGGGGGGGGGGGTAGCGAGATGGGGGAAATAGGAATCAAGAGAGAAACAAGAGAAAAAAAAGAAAAGAAATAAAGGGAAAGAAATAAATGAATAAAAAAAATAAGGTAAAATAAATCCTAAAAAAACCCAAACCAATCAAAAAATAATAATGATAATTACAATAATAATATGTTAAAAAAATTCAATTATGATAAAAATTTTAATATTAAAAACCTATGTGAAGTATTTACGAAAATAATAATAATAATAATAATAATAATAATCTTAATATTAATAATATTATTGTTGTTGTTATTAAAACAACACAAAAATAATTTTATCTTTGCGACCACGATTTAATATTACAATCAAATTTAATATTAGTTGAAATAATGAGAATAATAATAACCTAATTAAAATATTAACTTAAATATTAATAATAATAATGATAAAAAAAAGTAATATAACCAACATGAATGATAATATCATTATTTATTGAGGTTGGACACCGCGCACGGTCGCGTGTGCGGTCGCGTGTGCGGTCGCGTGCCCGGTTGAACGCCTATATAATAATTAATTAATTAAATAAAAATGTTTTATTATTTAATTTGGGCACTATGCACAGTCACACATATGGCCGCGCACTATATATGAACCCAAATCTTAAACAAAAAGAACCCAACTAAACCTGTAGCTCAAAAATGAGATCCAAAATTGTTAAATTAAAAGGATGTGTTGGTTGGGGTGTGACAATGACATTCTTAAAGCTACTAAGTCTTAGCTAGAGTCCACCCTATATATCTTTGAACATATGGAGATGCCTCCATAGTGTAGGGTCAATATTTACACATACATGCTTCGGGATTCATCCAAGCACTGGTGGGATGTGATTACCCAGGCTGGTCATCATCCGGGCATGTTATGGGTTGATTTCCAGACTGCCTTCTATGATCAGTTCTTTCCTTAGATGCTGAGAGCTAACAGATCCAGAGAGTTCATGCATCTTGAGTAAGGTTCTATGTTAGTCATGGATTATTCATCACGATTCATGGAGTTTCAGGAATTTTCACCACTTCTAGTTGGTGATGAGCTTTCACATGCTAGACGCTTCACGGATGGGATCCAGTATTCCATCTGTACACAGGTGAATGTTTTTCACCTTCCTACCTTCTCTGAAATAGTAAATCAGGCTCTTATAACTGAGTGAAACTTGAGGGATGGTGATGGCATCGGGGCATAGAGGACCAGTGCCGCATCAGACCAGTAGTTATTCTAGTGGTAGGAAGCATTCTATCAAGGTTTCTCATTAGGGTAGTGACAACCAGATTACCTGTTTCGAAAGCTCCAAAGTGTGTCATCAGTGTGGATGATGGGGGAACTTAAAGCCTTATTGTGATATAGACCCAATGGAGTGTCGAGATTGTGTACATATGGGGCATCTTCAGAAGTTTTGCAGTACCTTTCCACCAGCTTTGAGTGGAAAAGGATCCATGCTAGCTCCACCTTCAGGAGCAAGTTCTTTTACGCCATGTCAAGCGGAGAGTTGGAATAACACTGAAAAGACTGGCCGAGGAGGAGTTCATGGCCATGGAATCTAGACCCCTGATCACCAGTAGTGCCAAAAGATAAGTTATGATCACGGTAGTCCATCTATTGCATAGGGTCGTGGATTGGTTCAATTTAATGCACTACAACCATACTTGAGGATCAAGATGTGGGATCATCTACAGTATTAGGTACCATTCTTGTGGAATATACCATAGTATATACTGTATTTGATATAGGTGCTTCAACCTCTTTTATCTTTGTATCTATCGTGTAAGGTCTCAGTCTAAAGATATAATATTACTATGGTGTAATGACCTTAGATATGTCATTAGGGGTACGAATAGAGGGTATACGCTAGTGTAGGGACTACCCCTTGAGGTAGGCAGTTACCATTTCTTATGGAAACTCTTTGTTCTCGAGATGATGGGATTCGATTTCATTCTCAAGATAGATTGGTTGGTTCAATATCACGCTTTTATAGATTGTTATCATCACATGGTAGAAGTTATCTACATAAGAGTGAGTGGGATGTCCAGGATGGTAGAGCTAGACCAAATTATCATGGGCTAGGTAGAGTGACCAACCTGATTGAAAATCTCTTCATGTATGATCAGGGTTTATGAAAATTTGATTTCCCTCCACTAGTGGATTATTTCAGGGATGTATTTCCTGATGATTTTTTCTGGATTACCTCAAGAGAGAGAGGCATATTTTACAATTGAGCTTGTTCTAGGAGCAACTCCAGTGTCCATTCCTCCATATAAGATGGAACCTATAGAGCTTCAAGAGATCAAGCAACAGTTAGAGTATTTATAGACCAAAGGTTTTATATGGCCCAATACATCATCTTGGGGTTCACCCATGCTTTTTTCCAAGAAGGTGGATGTAACCTCACATCTATGTGTGTATTACAGAAAGTTGAACTAGATTATGGCTAAGAACCAGTATCCACTGCCTCGAATATAGTGACCCAAGCCTCTTACATATAACATTACATGATTTTAAGCATAATTATACATCAAAGTACAAGCCAAGGATCATTAAGTCTAGTGTCGTGGAAGACTAGGTACATAAAACATAAAACATGGGGAAAAAAATTTCTTTATTTAGTCTCCATAAAAAGCCCATAACTTACTTTGAGCCCTTACATCTGCATAGGGTACCCTAGGGAACACATGAACAAAGGGATGAATTGAAAATCCCAGCTAGGTAATGAACATAAGGACACGTCTTAAGCACATGAGTTAGGAGGCATAACAGACTGATATCCAAAGCATGGAACATATAAAATCATATCATATAAGAATGAAATCATGTAAAAATGGAATCATATAAATGTGATAGAATAATAAAACATATCTTTAGTATGGGTCAAGGATAACCTCCAATCTCGTTTCCCATTTTAGTATGGGTCAAGGCTCACCACTAATCCCGTTTCCCATTTTAGTTCGGGTCAAGGCTAATAGCAAATCCTATATCATATCACATCTCATGAGACTTAACTTTACCCAATGCATTGAAGCGCTATCTGGGAACATCCATCTCAACATTTTCATGAATATTCTTTTCACATAAATAATCATACATAATCAACCATACATAAACATAAGGGTACCCATGGAAAGAATTGGGTACCACAATCACGACATAAAGCATAACCAAGGGGCGTATCATGAAAGTGTCCATGAAATAAAGATATTATGAAATACATGGAAGTTCATAGGGTAAAATAGCTATATAAAATGGTAATTGATGTCGAACATAAGTGACAACATATAAGAAATTTATTTTAGAAACATTAGCATTAAAACATTTTTTAGCGGTTTTAAGGAAAATATTATAGAGCTTTTAAAATAGAAATGAGGACAAACTTTTATATAAAATAAGAATTGAACAAATAAGTTTTTAATAATAAAAATAATGATTTCATAAAGAAAATGGTGGATTAAAACATAGGATATATTTCACTTGAAATTGGGTAAAAATTTGGGAAGTTCCCTTAAAACAAGTTTTCTTATCAGGAAGTTCTAAGGAGGGAATCTTTTAAAAACATGTATATCCCCAAAATAAAGTGATTAAAGGGTCTTGATAAATGATTTTTTACAACTAAAACGAATTTATAAGATGCAAATAAATATATAAGATATCACCATTTTGATATAAAGAAAGATAAGACAACCTGAAAGAACAAAGGAGGTTCGGGTAGAATTCGTTACGGTTTATCAGCATGGTGTTGGGTGTACCTAAGAGAGCTTGATGAGAGAGATAAGGGGTTTCTCATCACTTATAAAACATTAGGGAAGTATGGGGGAGGTGAGGAAACATATCCCATCATTTGGGATTTCACATAAAAAGCATAGCATAGAGGACAATCTTGATTAAGAGAGAAATGGAGAGGATCACTTACCTTAAATCTGTTGGTGTTCTCCACTTGTTATTGAAGAACTGAATAAACAAATTAAGTTTATTAATTAATAATTAAAGAACCTCTTTTATATTTAATTGGTTTAGTATAATCATTTTAAGTTCATTTATAACCATTTTGATTGGTTATGAGGTTCAATTTCATTGTTTGACCTTATTTGTTTACTTGGTTTTAATGATCGGTTCACTTATATTCATGTTTGGATAAACATGTAAGATGAAAGTGGTTGTCCAGAATTGAAGTTATATTCCATTAGTTAACATCCATGATATTAAATGGTTTTAAATTTAATTTGGTTACTTATAGTGAAGTTGAATTATTATATATATAACCTTAGTGTCAATCGTTTTGGTTAATCGGTGGGTTTGATTACAAAGAACATGTTTTTCTTTATAACATAATAACATTTGTACAAAAGGATTACATAACAAAAAATAGGATATATTAAATATATAATAATCTGGTTCAACCATAACACAAATGGTTTCATGATCATAATTAAAGATGATAATAGAAATTGATAAATCATTGTCCTTGAATGTGCTAAATTAGCACTTCTCAAATGGTGCTTTCATTTCTTTCAAATAAAAGGTATGGAAAGGAGAGAAGATAATGAAATATCCAATTAGCATAAAAAAATTATATTACATATATGTCACTGGATTTATCATACTATTTGGGTGAGTGGAGGTGAGGAAAGAAACAAAAAGAAAAGAACTTAAAAGAAATGAAGGAATTGAAAAAAGGAATTTACCTCTTGAGACTTCCTCCTTTGAGAACCTATTAAGGGGAAATGTTTTGGTATTTTTAAGAGGCTAGGGAATTTTAGACATGGGTGAGGATATTGGGGAGAGATTTGGGCTGAATATTGGCAAGGAACAAGGCTTGAGAGTAGTGATGAGAAGAGGGAGTGAGGGAGAGTTTTTATAGTGGAGGAGAGGAGGGATTTCATAATATTATAATCATTAATTTATTATTTCTTCACAAGACAAGGAATAGTAAGTATTCCATGACCAAGAATAGTAATAAATACATGTGACTTCGAACCAATTGGGCTTACATCAGCAGATCATCATCAATGACTCAATAAATCTGTTATTTAGCATTTATCGTAAATTATCGTATTTTACTATTCATAAAAAATTCAAGTATTTCAGAAAAATCTAAAAAATTCTCCCTAACCATTTTTCAATTTTTATAATCCAAAAATAAAATCCATTTTTCAAAAATAATTTTCTAAATATGATTATTTTAATATTTAATTAAAATGATAATTTATTATTAAAAACCAGTTTTAAAATATTCATTAACTATTTCTAAAATATAGGTATATCGTACTTTCAACTTGAATATTATTTATACATTATCATAGGTAAGGTTAATATTCATTAGGTCATATCACTATTTATAAGGGTATGTTACTATTCATAAGGGTAGGTTACTATTCACCAAAAATTAAGTTTTTCTTATCGGACTCCAAATAACTTACTGATCGCAACCGTGTATGTCAGATTTTTTGAAATTCCAAACACAGAAGTGACAAACTTATGTTTAAAGGTCACTTAGAACTTAGTAATCATTATGTTGTATTTTCATGTGATTTTATGACATATTTATAAGAAGAGAATTTCCATTGAAAAACATTGGGTCGTTACATTCTTCCCCCCTTCAGAAATTTCACCCTCAAAATTTCATTTTACATTCTAGGACAAAAATAGGTGGTATTTTTTTCCTTCATTTCTTCCTCTAGTTCCCATGTAGCCTCTTCGTACTTATGGTTTCTCCATAGTACCTTTACCAGATGAGTAGTCTTGTTGCATAGAACTTTGTCTCTATGATCTAAGATCTTCACTGGTTGCTCCTCATAGAAAATATCATCCTGCAACCGTACCACCTCTGAAGAGAGTACATGTGAAGGGTCTGGTATGTACTTCCTTAAGAGGGATACATGAAATACATCATGTACTTTCGACACGGTAGGTGGAAGTTCCAGTCGATAGGTCACAACTCCGACTCGACCAGGGATCTCGAAAGGGCCGATGTACCTGGGACTTAACTTCCCTTTCTTTCCAAACCTCATAACCTTATTCCATGGAGATATGTGTAAAAATACCATGTCTCTAACTTTAAACTCAAGGTCTCATCTAAGGTTATCTACATAACTCTTCTGTCGACTTTGGGATGCCTTGATATTATGCTAAATGGTTTTCACCTTCTCCAAAATATCTTCAACCATTTCAGGTCCTAGCAACTTACGCTCACCGACTTCATCCCAACACGCCAGTGTTTTGCACCTTTTCCCATAAAAGGGCTTCATATGGTGCCATTTGGATGATCGAGTGGAAACTATTGTTGTAAGAGAATTCAACCAGTGGAAGATGTTGGTCCCATCCTTCTTTTAATTCCATAGAACACGCTCTCAACATGTCTTCCAGTGTATGAATAGTTCGTTCAGATTTGCTATCCGTTTGAGGATGATAGGCTGTACTAAAGTTCAGTTCAGTGCTTAGAGCATGTTGGAGACTTTTCCAGAACTTTGAGGTGAATCTCGGATCATGATCAGATATAATAGACAGTGGCACTCCATGCAGCCTTACCACTTATTTGATGTAAATCCGTGCAAGTTGATCTAATGAGAAGTCCTATCAAATCGTGATAAAGTGAGATGTCTTTGTAAGATGATCCACAATGAACCATACAACATTGTTCCTTCTAGATGTCCTTGGAAGTCTAGTGACAAAGTCCATGGTAATGTTCTCCCACTTCCATGCTGGTATGGTTAGTGGTTGCATCATCCCCTTAGACTTTTACCTCCCATCCTTCACTTACGGACATACCAGACACTTTGATGTATATTCAACAATATCCATTTTCATATTGTCCCACCAAAAGTTTTCTCATAGATCTCAATACATCTTTGTACTCCCTGGGTAGATAGAGAAGGTCGAGCTATGTTAATCATTCAATAGCTACTTCTTTATCTATAGATCAGATGGTATACATAATCATGTCCCAAATCTTACAACCCCTTCCTCATCATTTTTGAAATCAGAGGATTTCCCATTTATAATAGCTTCCACCCTTTTTTGAATTTCCACATATTTTCTTTGAGAGTCCTTTATTTTCTCCAAGAGGGATGGTTGAGCAATAATTTGAGATAGGATTGATAACATTCATCCCTTAATGATTCCCATGTCTATCCTTTAAAAATCTAAGAAGATCAGATCCTTTTCAATTCTCATCATTGATAAAGATGCAAGATCCTTTCTACTTAGAGCATCCTCCAACTTGTTTTCCTTACTAGGATGGTAGTGGATTGAGTAGTCATAATACTTAATAAGATATATCCATCTTCACTGGTTCATATTAAGCTCTTTCTGTATGAATATATATTTGAGACTCTTATAGTCAGTATATATCTCACACTTCTTCCCATAGAGATAATGCCGCTAGATTTTCAATGCAAATATCATAGCTGCCAACTCCAGATCATGTGTGGGAGAGTTTTTATCATGTATTTTCAACTGCCTTGAGGCATAGGCTATCACTTTATCATTTTTCATTAGCACACAGCCTAAAACCTTCTTATAAGAATCACTATATACCAAAAAGAGTTCTCCACTTGTAGGGAGTGTGAGTACGGGCGCAATGATAAGCCTCCTTTTCAACTCCTTGAAACAATCTTCACATTCTTATGTCCTGAAAAAATTTACTCCCTTCCATGTCAGATTGGTCATTGGGTTTGAAAATTGTGAAAATTTCTTCACAAATCATCGATAATACCCAGATATACCAAAAAAGCTACAGATCTCCATTATAGAAGTTGGCCTGGTCCACTCTTAAATTGTCTTCGTCTTGGAAGAGTCCACAGATATCCCTTTGTTGGTGATAACATGCCCCAAGAATGATACTTCCTCCATCCAAAACTCACATTTACTGTACTTTACATACAAATTCTCCCTTCGCAAAGTCTTTAACACAGTATTCAAATGATTCTCATGTTCCTCCTACCTCTTGGAGTATATCATAATATCATCAATAAAGACTACCACAAATTTGTCGAGGTAATCTCTAAATAATTTATTCATTAAATCCATGAAAATTTCTGGAGCATTAGTGAGTCTGAAGGGCATCACTATGAACTCATAGTGTCCATACCTCATTCGAAAGGCAGTCTTGGAAACATCTTCCTTCCTCACCTTTAATTGGTGATATCCCGATTGAAGGTCCACCTTAGAGAAATAACTAGCCCCACGAAGCTGATCAAATAAGTCATCTATCCATGGTAGGGGATACTTTTTCTTTATCATGATTTTATTGAGTTCATGATAATCAATGTAGAGGCGCATTGATTCGTCCTTCTTCTTGACGAAGAGGACTGGCGCACCCCACGGTAAAGCACTCGGGCATATAAAACCCTTCTCTATATTCTCATGTAACTACTTCTTCAGCTCTTCCATCTCTACAGTGGCCATTATATAAGGTGTCTTTGAGATAGGAAGAGATATAGAGATAAGTTCAATTAAGAATTCAACCTCTCGGTTATGAGGAAGACCATACAACTCTTCAAGGAATACATCAATGTAATCCGTCATGATGGGAATGTCTTCAAGCATTATTCTCTTCTTTGTCTCAATCATTTGAGCTAGATATGATTTTTTACATGGAAGAAATATCCACACTTGAGACGATGACTCTAAAGAAGATTCATCTTCCTCCTTACACTTGTAAAGAATCGGAGGATGCTTTGGGATGTGAAAAGTGATCTCTCTTTCCCAAAAGTTGATGTTGGATTTGTATAAATATAGCAAATCCATGCCCAAGATAGCGTCAAACTCCACTAAAGGAAGTATGAAGAGACTTTCCAGGAGGTTCAGTCCACAAATGTTAACTGGGGAGGAGTTATAAACCATGGATGCAATAATTTCCCCATTTTCTATTCTCACATATAGCTTTTCCTCCAAATTTTGAGGTGGTGTTTGAATAGTTATACTAAACTTACAAGATATGAAAGAATTCATAGAACTAGAATCAAATAGTATGTTCATTATTCTTGAATGAATAACTAGCGTACCTGTAACCACATCGTTTTCTGACTCCACCTCAATAGTAGTGATAGCACAAGCCATTCCTTGTTTCCTTGGATGTTGTTGTTGATTGCCTCCGACACCCCATGGCTTAGGGAAATTATTTGCATAATACCCATGCTTCTTGCAGTTGTAACATTACACTACAGGCCGAGTGTTGCTCTGAACCTTTCTTTCTTCTTCAACATTAGTAGGATTTTTTATATCCCTTCAGTAGTTCTTGGCCAAATGACCAAACTTTCCACATTTGAAGCAATTCTTGGTTCCCTTCAGACAGTTACCAGGATACTTCTTCCCACAACTTTTACAAGGGGAAAATTCAAGCTTATTTTCATCATGGTATTTGTTTGATGAACCACCCATGTTGTTCTCCATTTTCCACTTCTTTTCACTGGGCCCACAATACCAATGAGAGTCTCAAATCTCCATTTTAAACTTAAGGGAACAACAGACAATATCCTCATAACTTTTGAAGTCTCAAATAGCCAATGATTTTCATAGACTCAGCTTTAGTTTGCTAAAGAACCGATCCACCTTGCTTTTGGTGTTCATGATAAAGCCATAGGTGTAACTTTCAAGCCTTGTAAAGTTTTATTTATACACCCTGATGGACTCATCTTACTTTTTCTTGAGTCTGAGGAACTCTCTTCCCATCTTGAGATGGAGGGTTCGAGGAAAATATTTTTTGAAAAACATCCTCTTGAATTTAGCCCAATCCATGGAA
The DNA here is from genome assembly GCA_963277665.1 of Viscum album. NCBI lineage: Eukaryota > Viridiplantae > Streptophyta > Magnoliopsida > Santalales > Viscaceae > Viscum > Viscum album. The sequence continues at coordinate 2,064,417,423 of OY728131.1, forward strand.
TCAATTTTCTCTTGGGACTTTTTATTCTTGATCAGTGTCCACCACTGATCAACTTCCCCATCAAAATGATAGACCACCAGTACAACCTTCTCTTCTTCTAAGCACTGGAGTACAAAGAATATCTTTTTAATGAAGTTAATCCATTATTCCGCAAGGAGGGGATCAAAAGATCCGCTAAATATGGGAGGCCTTTGTCGCATGAAGGATTATATGGAAACTTGATCTTTCCTTAGAGGAGGAAGGAGTTCCACATGATTGAAGTTATTATTCATAACTCGAGCCAGCTAAGCAAGTACTATCATGAAGTTTTGATCACCCTCTTCCATCATATCAGGCATATCATTAGGGAAATCTTCACATTGCCTATCACATTGGTTGTTTGAACGTTTTCCTTTATTTACCACCATTAACTAAGAAAAATAATGTATAATTAGAGGTCTTGAATACTTATCTATTGAGCATAAAAAGGAGACTTTAAACATAAAAGGATAAACTTATAAAGAAGAAGTATATACTAACTTGTGATTCCTTAGGTTTATATCTAGGTTATGATTGATCTATTTCTTAACTTATATTCTTATAGGCTTTTTTTTGTCCCTTAATAATGGTTTGTGCTAAGCTCGTGGATCTACCAAAGCATATCCCCCAAGAGTGTCGTAACCAAGAGTGCAGCAAGGCCCATCGTCGTGTACCAGGATACCCCGGGTCAAGCCCAAAACTCTTTGTTGGAGTTTTCACTCCTAGGTACATCTATTCCAGAGTCTCCTCTACCTACTCGTATCTAGACATGGATGTATTTTCTTGATAAACCACTTACTCAATACTCACCAAAATATAGGACTATTTTCTTATACTTAGTCTCATCCTTAAGGTTCTCACTAAGGGTCTCTACTCCTAATCTCCAAAAATAACTAGACCATACTCTGATACCAACTATAGTGACCCAAGCCTCTTACATATAACATTATACGATTTTAAACATAATTATACATCAGAGTACAAGCCAAGGATCATTAAGTCTAGTGTCTCGTAAGACTAAGTACATAAAACATAAAACATGGGGAAATAAATTTCTTTATTTAATCTCAATAAAGAGATACTAACTTTCTTTGAGCCCTTACATCTACATAGGGTACCCTGGGGAACACATGAACAAAGGGATGAGCTGAAAAGACCAGTAAGGTAATGAAAATAAGGATATGCCTTAAGCACATGAGTTAGGAGGCATGACATACTGATATCCAAAACATAGAACATATAAAATCGTATCATATAAGCATGGAATCATATAATCATGGAATCATATAAATGTGACAGAATCATAAAACATGTCTTTATTATGGGTCAAGGCTAACCACCAATCTCGTTTCCCATTTTAGTATGGGTCAAGGCTAATCGCCAATCCTGTTTCCCATCTTAGTTCGGGTCAAGGCTAACCACCAATCCCGTTTCACATCGCATCTCATGAGACTTAACTTTAACCAATGCATTGGAGTGATATTTGGGTGCACCCATCTCAAAATTTTCATGAATATTATTTCCACATAAATAATCATACATAATCAACCATACATAAACATAAGGGTACCCATGGAAAGAATTAGGTACCACAATCATGACATAAAGCATAACCAAGGGGCGTATCAAGAAAGTGTCCATGGAAGAAAGGGATTATGACATACATGGACGTTCATAGGGTAAAATAGGCATATAAAATGGTAATTAATGTCTAACATAAGTGAAAATATATAAGAAATGTATTTGAGAAACATTAGCATTAAAATATTTTTTAGCGGTTTTAAGGAAAATACTATAGAGATTTTAAAATAGAAACGAGGACAAACTTTTATATAAAACCAGAATTTAACCAAGAAGGTTTTAATAATAAAAATAATGATTTTATAAAGACAATGGTGTCTTAAAACATAGGATAAAGTTCACTTGAAATTGGGTAAAAATTTGGGAAGTTCCCTTAAAACAGGTTTTCTTATCGAAAAGTTATAAGGAGGGAATCTTTTAAAAACATGTATATCCCTAAAAGAAAGTGATGAAAGGGTATTGATATATAAATTTTGTAAAACTACATAAAATTTATAAGGTTCACATAAATAGATAATATATCATCATTTTTATATAAAGAAAGATAAGACAACCCGAAAGAACAAAGGAGGTTTGGGTAGAATTCATTACAGTTTATCGACATGGTGTCGGGTGTACCTAAGAGGGATTGATGAGAGAGATAAGGGGTTTATCATCATTTATAAAACATTAGGGAATTACGGGGGAGGTGAAAAAACATACCCCATCATTTGGGATTACACATAAAAAGCATAGAATAGAGGATAATCTTGATTAAGAGAGAAATATAGAGGATCCCTTACCTTAAATCCGTTGGGGTTCTCCACTTGTTATTAAAGAAACAAATAAAAAAATTAGGTTTATTAATTAATAATTCCATAACCTCTTCTATATTTAATTGTTTTATTATAATCATTTTAAGTTTATTTATAACCGTTTTGATTGGTTATGAGGTTTAATTTCATTGTTCGGACTCGTTTGTTTACTTGGTTTTAATGATCAGTTTGCTTATATTCATGTTTGGATAAACATGTAAGATGAAAGTGGTTGTCAATAATTGAATTTATATTCTATTAGTGAACATCCATGATATTAAATGGTTTTAAATTTAATTTGGTTACTTAGAGTGAAGTAAAATTATTATATATATAACCTTAGTGTCAACCGTTTTGGTTAATCGGTGGGTTTGATTATAAAGAACATGTTTTTCATTACAACTTAATACCATTTGTACAAAAGGATTACATAACCAAAAATAGGATATATTACATATATAATAATCTAGTTCAACCATAACACAAATGGTTTCATGACCAGAATTAAATATGATAATAGAAATTGATAAATCAGTGTCCTTGATTGTGCTAAATTAGCACATCTCAAACTGTGCTTTCATTTCTTTCAAATAAAAGGTGGGGAAAGGATATAAGATAATGAAATATCCAATTATAATAAAAAAATTATATTACATTTATTTTACTGGAGTTATCATACTATTTTTGTGAATGGAGGTGAGTAAAGAAACAAAAAGAAAAGAACTTAAAAGAAATAAAGGAATTGAAAAGAGGAATTTATCTCTTGAGACTTCCTCATTTGAGAACCTATTAAGGGGAGAGGTTTTGGTATTTTGAAGAGGATAGGGGATTTTATATGTGGAGTATGATCTTGGGGAGAGATTTGGGTAGAATATTGGCAAGGAACAAGGATTGAGAGTAGTGAAGAGAAGAGGGAGTGAGGGGGGGGGGGGTTATAGTGGAGGAGTGAAGGGATTTCATAATATTATAATCATTAATTTATTATTTATTCACAAGAAAAGTAATTGTAAGTATTACATGACAAAGAATAGTAATAAATGCATGTGACTTCTAACCAATTGGTCTTACATCAGCAGATCATCATCAATGACTCAATAAATCCATTATTTAGCATTTATCGTAAATTATCGTGTTTTACTATTCATAAAAAATCAAGTATTTTAGAAAAATATCAAGAATTTACCCTAATTTTATTTCAATGCGTAGAATCCAAAAATGAAATCCATTTTTAAAAAATAATTTTCTAAATATTATTATATTAATATTTAATTAAAATCATAATTTATTATCAAAAACCAGTTTTAAAATATTCATTAACTTATTCTAAAATAGAGGTATATCATACTTTCAACTTGAATATTATTTATATATTATCATAGGTAAGGTTACTATTCATTAGGGTACATCACTGTTTATAAGGGTATGTTACTATTCATAAGTTTAGGTTACTATTCACCAAAAATTAATTTTTTCTTATCGGACTCCAAATAACTTACTAATCGCAACAGTGTGTGTCAGATTTTCGAAATTCCAAAACACAGAAGTGAAAAACTCATGTTTAAAGGTCACTTAGCACTTAGTAGTTCATTTTGTTTTGTTTTCATGCGATTTTGTGACATATTTATAAGAAGGTAATTTCCATTGAAAAACATTGGGTCGTTACATCGAATAGATGATCTCTTCGACTAGCTTCAGGGAGCCAGGGTATTCTCTAAGATCAACCTGAGATCGGGTTATCATCAGGTGTGAGTTAGGATATGAGACATACTACATAGAACTTTCCATAGTAGGTATGGTTTGTATGAGTACCTTGTTATGTCGTTCGGTCTTATGAACGTTATTACCATTTTCATGGCTCTTATGAATAGGGTGTTCCACCCCTATTTAGATTCTTTTGTTGTGGTCTTTGTGGACGATATCTTAGTGTATTATCACACTTGTAGAGACCATGCCAATCATCTTGAGATTATACTTAGTACACTAAGAGAGAATCATATTTATTCCAAGCTTTCTAAGTGCCACTTTTGGATTAACAAAGTTCAATTATTGGGTTATATTATCTTAGAATCAGGCGTATCTGTTGAACTGGAAAAGGTTAGTGTTGTAGTTTCCTAGGAGCATCTCAAGAACGTGCTTGATATACAGATTTTATTGGGATTGGATGGATATTACAGGCATTTAATATAGTATTTATCACATCTTGATTCACCTCTTACCGGACTTACAAATAATGGTCTCAAGTTCCTTTGGTTAGAAGCATGCGAGAAAGCCTTTCAGGAGCTAAAAGGGAGGCTTGTCTCGACACCTATTCTAATTCTTCTAGAGCCAGGCATATGATATATTGTCTTATGTGATGCATCAGGAATCGACCTAGAAGAAGTGTTGATGTAGGAGGTTAGAGTCGTTGTGTATGGATCTCAATAGTTGAGGCCTCATGAGAGAAATTACCCAACACATGAACTTGATCTAGCAGTAGTTGTCCATGCCTTACATTGCTGGAGACACTATCTGTTAGGTGAGTGCTTTGTGGTGTAAACAGACAACAAGAGACTTAAATATATCTTTAATTAGCATGAATTGAACCTCAGACAATGAATACGGGCCGAATATCTACAATACTTTGATTTTGATATTTCCTATATGCCTGGGAAGGGAAATTTGGTTATAGATGCATTGATTCAGAAAACTCAGGCACAAGAAATATGGGAATCCAGTGATAAATGGAAGTTAAAGAACCTATTCTCTGAGTTGCACCTAGAGTTTCATGGTATTCATGAGAAGTATTATCTATCATCTTTTTTAGTTACCTATTCCCTCCTTGAGAAGGTGAAGAGTAGAAAATTTTCAGATCCTAAAGGCTTGGTACTCCATGAGAGTATATCAGGAGATAATTTGCCTTCAGATTGGTCTGTAGATAGAGATGACATATTGTATACCCATGGATGTCCTAAGTCCCTAAAAATATGAGAGAGAAGTTGATGAAAGAGTCCTAAACCTCTCAGTGGGTAGTTCATCTAGGAATCTAGAAGATGTATCAAGACATGCGACACCAGTATTGGTGGTCTAGGATGAAACATCAGATAACAGACCTTATCATAAGGTATTCCACCAGTCAGTCAGTGAAGGCGGAGCACTAGAGAACTGTAGTATTATTACAACTATTTCCAATCCTGGAATGGAAATGGGTTGATGTTTCTATGGATTTTATAGTCATTTTACCTAAGTAACCTAGAGGTAGTGATGCTGTATGAGTTTTCATTGAAAGACTGAAAAAAGTAGCCCACTTCATTCATATTCGGAAAACTTTCTCAGTCGATGAGCTGGGAAAATTGTATGTCCATGAAATCATATGACTCCATGGGGTCCCTTGTACTATCATTTTAAATAGGAATTCTCATTTCACATCATGGTTATAGAAGGGATTGAAAAAGTCTATGGTAATACATGTTCTTCTAAGCACAACTTTTCACACTCAAACCGATGGACAATCAGAATAGACAATACAGGTTCTAGAGGATATGATTCGAGCATGTGTCCTTGATTTCAATAGTTTATGGGAAAATCATATCCATCTCATTGATTTCACTTATAATAATAGCTTCTAGATGACAATTCAGATGGATCCTTTTGAGGCCTTATATGGTAAGTCATGTCGTTCACCCCTATACCAGAGGTAGTTGAGGTAGCCCTACTAGGTCCCCATCACGTTCAGGAGACTTTGGAGAAGATTTAGCTGATCATAAAGCGTATGACTACTGTCCAGTCTAGACAAAAATCGTATATCGATCGTTTTCAACAACCTCTAGAGTTTGAGGTCTGGGATCATGTTTTCCTTCAAGTATCACCCAGGATCAAGAATAAACGGTTATAGAAGCAAGGGAAGTTATCACCTCATTATGTAGGGCTATTTGAGATCCTAGAGAGAGTCGGGTCGGTATCCTATTGGTTGCTACTACCTCAGAGGTACCGTTCCAGGCACGACATCTTCTATGTTTCATTCTCCAGTATCATACTGACCTATCTCATACCTTTGATCTTGAGGAAGCTAAGTTAGATGTTGATTCTACCTATGAGGAGTATCCAGTACTCATCGTTTACCGGAGCATGAAGGTACTTCGAGGTCAGTTTTTCCCTCTAGTATAGGTGTTATGGAAGCATGGTCATGTGAAGGATGATACTTAGGAGTAGGAGGTCAACATACGTGCTCAGTGGCCAGAATTGTTCTGATATAGTGTTTCTACACCCTTGGAGGTGAACTCAGGGACGAGTTCTTTTAAGGGGGGAAGACTGTAAGAACCTAGTTTTTCACTCAGGTATGGATCCTTTAGATTTCGGTCTAATTATTTATTTTGGGCCTAATATAGATGAATAATGGGTTAGTGAAGGTCCCAATGGTTTCCGAGGCTTGTTTGGAGCATAAAACCCATCTTTTTGGGAAAATTGGCCTTGTCGCATGGTTGGCACATGATTTGTCAAACCGTGCAGATGGTTTATTATTGGGAAGAACCATATCGCATGGTTGCCGCATGACCGTGCGACCTAACCATGCAAGTGTCCTTTCTTTCCCAGGTACCCATGCATGGTTGGTGCATGGTTTTACAAAATGTGCGACCAAACTATGCACATGATAATTTAAGGTTAATTTTACTATTTTTGACCTTAATGATCTAATTAAGCCACCTCCTTCCTCCTAATACGAGTTTATACAGGATTGACCTATTTTTCTTCCCTTTTAGAGATCTTTGAAGGCCTAATCTAGGGATTAGAATATATCCTTCATCTGGTATTCGATCGAGCTTCCATTCATCACGTTGGATGCATAATGGTAAGTACTCGATTCCTTTTTAGTCGTTCTTCTCCTCTCTCGCTCTTGACCTAGTTATCGAGGTGTGAGTGTTTTTCCATTTTTATCAGATCTCACTACTGGAAATAGAGGATTTCCCAACGGTTTAGAACCGTTGGGAAAGGCTTGGGAACCGTTGGTATATGTTATACCAACGGTTCTGCCAACCGTTGGCAAGTAAGCCGTTGGGAAAAACTTTTCCCAATGGTTTACATTGAACCGTTGTTATAGGTGGAGAAAAATACTAAAAAACATTCCCAACGGTTGACAACCGTTGGCAAAACTCAGAACACTGTTTTTCCCAACGGTTTTGAAAACCGTTGGGAAAAACCAATAGTTTTGATGAACTCTTTCCCAACGGTTCTAAACCGTTGGGAAAAGAGTTATTACCAACGGTTCATAGAACCGTTGGTAAAAACATATTTTTAAGATTCTATGCCAACGGTTTAAAACCGTTGGCATACCCTAGGCTGCAAATTGCAGCAGCCTGCAATTTGCACAGCGCTCTGTACATCAGCCACCTCTCATCTCATCAGGCCTCATTCTCACCTCATTTTCGATTTGTACCTGTAATAAACTAAAACATACATATACAATTACGAACAAATTCATACACATTTAACATATAATGGATCCTGAAACTATACACATCCATAATTAATTTACAATTCATAAACATACATAATTCATATATAATTCAATTTAAAATTTAGATGACAATTATATGTGGAATCCGATTGAGACGGGGATGATTGGTACACGTCACATATGAACCATGGATCGTTATCCTAAAGTTTCAATGGAAACCGAATGCGTTTGGTCGGTTTTGCGTATGCCAGTTCTTTTCACTTATAATACTACCCATTTTAAACAAAACAGACACAGTTAGAGCGGTGTTGGCCACACCGCGCCTCGGATTGAGTCGGGGATGACTCGTACACCTCACATATGACCCATGGATCGTTCTCCTAAAGTTTCAACAGAAACCGAATGCGTTTGGTCGGTTTTCCGTATGTACTTAAAATGATGTCCATTTTAATCAAAAGAGATCCACTTAGACTGATCCTGGCCACACCGCGACACGGATTGAGCCCGAGTGGGCTCGTACATGTCACATATGACTGATGGATCGTTGTGATAAATTATCAACAGATTCGGAATGCGTTTGGTCGGTTTTGCGTATGCCAGTTGTTTATTTCACTTATAATCATGTCCATTTTAAACAAAAGATACACAGTTAGAACGGTGTCGGCCACACCGCTCCTCGGATTGAGCCGGGATTGACTCGTACACATCACATACGACCCATGGATCCTTGTGCTAAAGTATCGACACAGTCCGAATGCCTTTGGTCGGTTTTTCGTATGTCACTTGATGATTTTCACTTAAAATGACGTCTTTTTGAAACAAAAGACCGACACTTTGAGTGGTGTTGGCCACACCGCATCTCCGATTGTGGCGGGGTTGATTCGTACACGTCACATATGACCCATGGATCGTTCTCCTAAAGTTTCAATGGAAACCGAATCCGTTTGCTCGTTTTTCCGTATGTACTTAAAATGGTGTTCATTTTAAACAAAAGAGAGCCACTTAGACTTATCCCGGCCACACCGCGACTCGGATTCATCCCGGGTTGGCTCGTACACGTCACATATGACCCATGGATTGTTGGGATAAATTATCAACAGATTCGGAATGCGTTTGGTCGGTTTTCCGTATGTCAGTTGATGCTTTTCACTTAAAATGACGTCCTTTTGAAACAAAAGACGGACACTTTGAGTGGTGCCGGCCACACCGCGTCTCCGGATTGAGATGAAACCACCGTGCAACATTCTAATTATTATTTGTGACGTGTACGCGCAGACGACACGTCAATCGGACGTGCCGTGTGCCCGCGGTGACCGACAACGCAGTTCTGGTGTCATAAACGGCCAAAACGGGCGTCCAACGGTCAAATTCATAGCGGACGACCTCGGATTGAGCTGAAACCACCGAGAAACATTCAAATTATTATTCGTGACGTGCACGCGCAGACGGCACGTCAATCGGACGTGCGGTTTGCCCGGTACGGCTCAATATTCTTGTTTTAAGTGATGCACGCGCTTCGTAAACGCGCGTGAGGGGGGTCCAAACGGGCCGAACGATGTCGGAATGGCCTGAAATCAGACGACAAATACGGGTGAGTGATTTCTGAAGTGGTCGAGCAGACGACACATCAATCGGGCATGACCTGTGCCCGCGGTGGCCGAGAACGCAGTTCGGGTGTCATAAACGGCCAAAACGGGCGTTAAATGGTCAAATTCATAGCGGACGACCAGAGATTCACCCTAAACCACCGTGCAACATTCTAATTATTATTTGTGACGTGTACGCGCAGACGGCACGTCAATCGGACGTGCGGTTTGCCCGGTACAGCTCAATATTCGTGTTTTAAGTGATGCGCACGCTTCGAAACGCGCGTGAGGGGGGTCCAAACGGGCCGAACGATGTCGGAATGGCCTGAAATCAGACGACAAATACGGGTGAGTGATTTATGAAGTGGTTGAGCAGACGGCACGTCAATCGGACGTGCCGTGTGCCCGCGGTGACCGACAACGCGGTTATGGTGTCATAAACGGCCAAAACGGGCGTCCAACGGTCAAATTCATAGCGGACGACCACGTATTCACCCGAAACCACCGTGAAACATTCTAATTATTATTCGTGACGTGTACGCGCAGACGGCACATCAATCGGACATGCGGTTTGCACGGTACGGCTCAATATTCGTGTTTTAAGTAATGCGCGCGCTTCGTAAACGCGCGTGAGGGGGGTCCAAACGGGCCGAACGATGTCGGAATGGCCTGAAATCAGACGACAAGTACGGGTGAGTGATTTATGAAGTGGTCGAGTATACGGCACATCAATCGGACTTGTCGTGTGCCCGCGGTGACCGACAACGCAGTTATGGTGTCATAAACGGCCAAAACGGGCGTCCAACGGTCAAATTCATAGCGGACGACCACAGATTCACCCGAAACCACCGTGAAACATTCTAATTATTATTCGTGAGGTGTAAGCGCAGACGGCACGTCAATCGGACGTGCCGTGTGCCCGCGGTGACCGACAACGCAGTTATGGTGTCATAAACGACCAAAACGGGCGTCCAACGGTCAAATTCATAGCGGACGACCTCGGATTGAGCTGAAACCACCGAGAAACATTCTAATTATTATTCGTGACGGGTACGCGCAGACGGCACGTCAATCGGACGTGCGGTTTGCCCGGTACGGCTCAATATTCTTGTTTTAAGTGATGCGCGCGCTTCGTAAACGCGCGTGAGGGGGGTCCAAACGGGCCGAACGATGTCGGAATGGCCTGAAATCAGACGACAAATACGGGTGAGTGATTTCTGAAGTGGTCGAGCAGACGGCACATCAATCGGACATGACCTGTGCCCGCGGTGACCGAGAACGCAGTTCGGGTGTCATAAACGGCCAAAACGGGCGTTAAACGGTCAAATTCATAGCGGACGACCAGAGATTCACCCGAAACCACCGTGCAACATTCTAATTATTATTTGTGACGTGTACGCGCAGACGGCACGTCAATCGGACGTGCGGTTTGCCCGGTACGGCTCAATATTCGTGTTTTAAGTGATGCGCACGCTTCGAAACGCGCGTGAGGGGGGTCCAAACAGGCCGAACGATGTCGGAATGGCCTGAAATCAGACGACAAATACGGGTGAGTGATTTATGAAGTGGTCGAGCAGACGGCGCGTCAATCGGACGTGCCGTGTGCCCGCGGTGACCGACAACGCAGTTATGGTGTCATAAACGGCCAAAACGGGCGTCCAACGGTCAAATTCATAGCGGACGACCACAGATTCACCCGAAACCACCGTGAAACATTCTAATTATTATTCGTGATGTGTACGCGCAGACGGCACGTCAATCGGACATGCGGTTTGCACGGTACGACTCAATATTCGTGTTTTAAGTGATGCGCGCGCTTCGTAAACGTGCGTGAGGGGGGTCCAAACGGGCCGAATGATGTCAGAATCGCCTGAAATCAGACGAAAAATACGGGTGAGTGATTTCTGAAGTGGTCGAGCAGACGGCACGTCAATCGGACTTGTCGTGTGCCCGCGGTGACCGACAACGCAGTTATGGTGTCATAAACGGCCAAAACGGGCGTCCAACGATCAAATTCATAGCGTACGACCTCAGATTGAGCTGAAACCACCGTGAAACATTCTAATTATTATCCGTGACGTGTACGCGCAGACGGCACGTCAATCGGACGTGCCGTGTGCCCGCGGTGACCGACAATGCAGTTATGGTGTCATAAACGGCCAAAACGGGCGTCCAACGGTCAAATTCATAGCGGACGACCACGGATTCACCCGAAACCACCGTGAAACATTCTAATTATTATTTGTGACGTGTACGCGCAGACGGCACGTCAATCGGACGTGCGGTTTGCCCGGTACGGCTCAATATTCTTGTTTTAAGTGATGCGCGCGCTTCGTAAACGCGCGTGAGGGGGGTCCAAACGGGCCGAACGATGTCGGAATGGACTGAAATCAGACGAAAAATACGGGTGAGTGATTTCTGAAGTGGTCGAGCAGACGGCACGTCAATCGGACTTGTCGTGTGCCCGCGGTGACCAACAACGCAGTTATGGTGTCATAAACGGCCAAAACGGGCGTCCAACGATCAAATTCATTGCGTACGACCTCGGATTGAGCTGAAACCACCGTGAAACATTCTAATTATTATCCGTGACGTGTACGCGCAGACGGCACGTCAATCGGACGTGCGGTTTGCCCGGTACGGCTCAATATTCGTGTTTTAAGTGATGCGCACGCTTCGAAACGCGCGTGAGGGGGGTCCAAACGGGCCGAACGATGTCGGAATGGCCTGAAATCAGACGAAAAATACGGGTGAGTGATTTATGAAGTGGTCGAGTAGACGGCACGTCAATCGGACGTGCCGTGTGCCCGCGGTGACCGACAACGCAGTTATGGTGTCATAAACGGCCAAAACGGGCGTCCAACGGTCAAATTCATAGCGGACGACCACGGATTCACCCGAAACCACCGTGAAACATTCTAATTATTATTCGTGACGTGTACGCGCAGACGGCACGTCAATCGGACATGCGGTTTGCACGGTACGACTCAATATTCTTGTTTTAAGTGATGCGCGCGCTTCGTAAACGCGCGTGAGGGGGGTCCAAACGGGCCGAACGATGTCGGAATGGCCTGAAATCAGACGACAAATACGGGTGAGTGATTTCTGAAGTGGTCGAGCAGACGGAACATCAATCGGACATGACCTGTGCCCGCGGTGACCGAGAACGCAGTTCGGGTGTCATAAACGGCCAAAACGGGCGTCCAACGATCAAATTCATAGCGTACGACCTCGGATTGAGCTGAAAACACCGTGAAACATTCTAATTATTATCCGTGACGTGTACGCGCAGACGGCACGTCAATCGGACGTGCCGTGTGCCCGCGGTGACCGACAACGCAGTTATGGTGTCATAAACGGCCAAAACGGGCGTCCAACGGTCAAATTCATAGCGGACGACCAAGGATTCACCCGAAACCACCGTGAAACATTCTAATTATTATTTTTGACGTGTAGGCGCAGACGGCACGTCAATCGGACGTGCGGTTTGCCCGATACGGCTCAATATTCTTGTTTTAAGTGATGCGCGCGCTTCGTAAACGCGCGTGAGGGGGGTCCAAACCGGCCGAACGATGTCGGAATGGCCTGAAATCAGACGACAAATACGGGTGAGTGATTTCTGAAGTGGTCGAGCAGACGGCACATCAATCGGACGTGCCGTGTGCCCGCGGTGACCGACAACGCAGTTATGGTGTCATAAACGGCCAAAACGGGCGTCCAACGGTCAAATTCATAGCGGACGACCACGGATTCACCCGAAAACACCGTGAAACATTCTAATTATTATTTGTGACGTGTAAGCGTAGACGACACGTCAATCGGACGTGCGGTTTGCCCGGTACGGCTCAATATTCTTGTTTTAAGTGATGCGCGCGCTTCGTAAACGCGCGTGAGGGGGGTCCAAACGGGCCGAACGATGTTGGAATGGCCTGAAATCAGACGACAAATACGGGTGAGTGATTTCTGAAGTGGTCGAGCAGACGGCACGTCAATCGGACGTGCCGTGTGCCCGCGGTGACCGACAACGCAGTTATGGTGTCATAAACGGCCAAAACGGGCGTCCAACGGTCAAATTCATAGCGGACGACCACAGATTCACCCGAAACCACCGTGAAACATTCTAATTATTATTTGTGACGTGTACGCGCAGACGGCACGTCAATCGGACGTGCGGTTTGCCCGGTACGGCTCAATATTCTTGTTTTAAGTGATGCGCGCGCTTCGTAAACGCGCGTGAGGGGGGTCCAAACGGGCCGAACGATGTCGGAATGGCCTGAAATCAGACGACAAATACGGGTGAGTGATTTCTGAAGTGGTCGAGCAGACGGCACATCAATCGGACGTGCCGTGTGCCCGCGGTGACCGACAACGCAGTTATGGTGTCATAAACGGCCAAAACGGGCGTCCAACGGTCAAATTCATAGCGGACGACCACGGATTCACCCGAAAACACCGTGAAACATTCTAATTATTATTTGTGACGTGTACGCGCAGACGGCATGTCAATCGGACGTGCGGTTTGCCCGGTACGGCTCAATATTCTTGTTTTAAGTGATGCGCGCGCTTCGTAAACGCGCGTGAGGGGGGTCCAAACGGGCCGAACGATGTCGGAATGGCCTGAAATCAGACGACAAATACGGGTGAGTGATTTCTGAAGTGGTCGAGTAGACGGCACGTCAATCGGACGTGCCGTGTGCCCGCGGTGACCGACAACGCAGTTATGGTGTCATAAACGGCCAAAACGGGCGTCCAACGGTCAAATTCATAGCGGACGACCACGGATTCACCCGAAACCACCGTGAAACATTCTAACTATTATTCGTGACGTGTACGCGCAGACGGCACGTCAATCGGACATGCGGTTTGCACGGTACGACTCAATATTCGTGTTTTAAGTGATGCGCGCGCTTCGTAAACGCGCGTGAGGGGGGTCCAAACGGGCCGAACGATGTCGGAATCGCCTGAAATCAGACGAAAAATACGGGTGAGTGATTTATGAAGTGGTCGAGCAGACGGCACGTCAATCGGACTTGTCGTGTGCCCGCGGTGACCGACAACGCAGTTATGGTGTCATAAACGGCCAAAACGGGCGTCCAACGGTCAAATTCATAGCGGACGACCACGGATTCACCCGAAACCACCGTGAAACATTCTAACTATTATTCGTGACGTGTACGCGCAGACGGTTTCAACACAATCCGAATGCGTTTGGCCAGTTTTCCGTATGCCAGTTGATGGTTTTCACTTAAAATGATGTCCTTTTGAAACAAAAGACATACACTTTGAGTTGTTCCGACCACACCGCGCCTCGGATTGAGGCGGGGATGACTCGTACACGTCACATATGACCCATGGATCGTTGTCCTAAAGCATCAACACATTTCGAATGCGTTTGGTCAGTTTTTCGTATGTCACTTTTTGTTTTCACTTAAAATCTTATGGAAATTCATATAGAATATTTTTATATCATATTTAGTATGGATTAGATTTTAGTTGATCGTGCTATGAAACATTTCAGAGCTAATGAAATTAAGGAAGGTGGAGGGGCTGTCCGGGGGGCTGTCCGGGGGGGCTGTCCGGTGGGTGTCCGGGGGGCTGTCCGGGGACCAAGGAGGAGGGTGGGGGGGCTGTGCGGGGTCTGTCCGGGGGGTGTTTGGGAGTTGTTCAGGGGGTTGTCCGGGGTTGTTCAGGGGGCTGTCCGAGGGTTGTTCAGGGGGTTGTCCGGGGGTGTTCAGGGGGCTGTCCGGGGGGTGTTTGGGGGGTTGTCCGGGGTCCAAGGGGGGGGGGGGTGGGGGGGTTGTCCGGGGTCCAAGGGGGGGGGGGGTGGGGGGGTTGTCCGGGGGGCTGTCCGGGGGGCTATCCGGGGTCCAGGGTGGAGGGTTGGGGGCTGTACGGGGGGCTGTCCAGGGGGCTGTCCGGGGGGGCTGTCCGGGGGTTGTTCAGGGGGTTGTCCGGGGTTGTTCAGGGGGTTGTCCGGGGGGTGTTTGGGGGGTTGTCCGGGGTCTAAGGGGGAGGGTGGGGGGGTTGTCCGGGGGGCTGTCCGGGGGGCTATCCGGGGTCCAGGGTGGAGGGTTGGGGGCTGTACGGGGGGCTGTCCAGGGGGCTGTCCAGGGGGCTGTCCGCGGGGCTGTCCGGGGGGTGTTTGGGGGGTGTTCGGGGTCCAAGGGGGAGGGGGGGTTGTCCAGGGTCCAAGAATGAGGGGGGTTGTCCATGGAGTTCTCAAACACACAACCACTAAAAGACAACAACATCCATAAAAACAGACAATATATAAAAATAACTCAACTCCAATACTATACTACGAGTCTAGATAAAACCAACAACTAGAATAGATTAAACATCAAATCTCAAGTCAAAAATGTAACGGATCAATATGTCCCACATCAGCATCACCATCTCCATCATCATCATCATCATCATCGCCCTCGTCATCGTCCTCCTCATCGTCCTCACCCTCCACAGCGCCTTCCTCCTCGCCTTCGCCCTCCTCCTCGCCCTCCTCATCTCCCTCCTCTTCCGCATCAGACTGCTCGCCATCATCATCTTCAAGCTGGACATCGGCCTGACCACCACTGGAACTGCCACCTGGTGCACCATATATAGAATGTATCGACGACATGTATTCATCAATCGCTGGGCTGGCCTCTGCTGGAAGTGTTGGACGTAGAACTTCAATAAATTTCATAAATGCACTGTTTGCCCTAGCAGACTGTTCTGCCGTCTCTGTGGCCCTTTTCTCAGCCTGTTCTGCCTGTGCCCTAACTTGCTGCAGCTCGGTGGCACTACAACTCGTACCTGAGGCAGGCCAATACCTCGTCGGGGCTATCCTAGGTCGGCAGCGTACTCTGCCAGAATGATCCTCTCCCAACACCTGATGTAAGTGATCAGATGGCCCAAAATTGTCTGCTTCTTGGGCATCGAGGGCCTCTAAAGCATCCTGTTACAAATATAAATATAATATTAAGTTACTAAATAGATATTAAAATATAAAATCAACAGATTAAAACTTACAATCTGCTGCTGAGTCGCTTCGTTGACAGCACGTCCATCCTTTTTTCGTCTACTCGAGCAAAACAGTTTTGCTCGAGGCACACGTCCTTCAATATTTTGTACTTGCCTCTACAATGACATTGAAAACAAAATTTATATAAAGACTTCAGAAAATAATTGAATAATTGAGGAAACAAAAGAAAATGTAAGTCGTAAAGAAAACTTATAAACAATTGTCATACCTGCTGCCTCTCATGATCCGGCATCGTCGTGCGTCCTAGTGTATGGAGGTATTTTTTTGCATCAATGTTTTTTTTGTTTTTTCCAGATGATTCCTAAATAAAATTCGATAATGCAAAGGATAATATTAATGCAAAACTTGAAAGTTATTATTTAAATACCTCAAATGTAATTCATACCTTAAACTGGGTACTCGTCCAATGAGTAATCATCTGACGATACTGCTCTATAGGACAATCATCCACGACTGGTACCGCCTCTAACTCAGTGCCAACTCTAGCACGCCAGCCAATATACAGCTCATGCTTGTAGGCTCTCCAAAGCTCGCCTAAATCCTTTAGACGTTCCAGTCGTGCACCCTCACCATCAGGAAAATTAAATCGAAGCTGAAATGAAAATATTAATTTATATAAATACAAAAAAAATTCATGGCATTAAATACAACAGATTTTTTTACCCATATCTCTGCCCAAGCTCTATCTTTGACCTCATGTGGCAAATGTCTCCACGACAGCGGGCTGACGGGAATGATGTCGGAGTATTTGGCAAGCGTCGCCATAAAACTCCGACATTGATGCCCTGTTTTCTCAACCATCTGATTGTCTTCATTATATTCCACCATAACCTGTGTGCGACGGTTCCACACCGAACGCATGCGTGTACGGCCCCGCCCCCGCCTCCTGTCAGTAGATGTATCTGTCATGAAAGAAAAACAAATATTTTATCAAAACATGTTATAATGAAAATAAATATTGCTATAAAAATTTGATAGGGTTTTATAAATATACCTGTGCTAGTCTGATCAATGAGTGGCGCCGGATCCACAGAACCTGATGGAACACCCTCTGGTGGAACAGGAGTCGAAGACGATGGAATATAAAAGCTCGGAGAGACAGAAGTAGAAGGAAAAGAAGATGGAACAACTGTATGACCTGATGCTGACTGGGGAGTGGGAATCATCATGGGATGTGAAAATGATGGGGCAGAAGATGCAGAAGGTAGCGAAAACATGGGAGGTCTAAATATCCCGTGTGTCCCTAACGACACACCGGGATCAGAATGTGGGAAGGCTGAAATGTCAGTGGGAGGGGCAGGGTCTAGTCGGGCACGCGCAGCTCTATGTCCACCTCTGGTACGAACCCTCCTCGTACCACCGGCCTGAGTACTAGGACCAGTACTAGGCTCCTCGTCGAATAACTGTCGACGTAATGGTGGATCCTACAAAAAAGTTTACAAAAAAAATTAATCACATGTCATTATTTATTCTGTAAATATATATATATATTTGAAATAAAGTACTCACTGTAGGCACTAATGGTGGAATGCCCATCTCCTCCATCCGACGATTGTTCTCCGCCATTTTTTTTCTTCATCTCTCTTCAATTGGCTTCATTTCCTGCATTGGAAAACAAATATGTAATTAATTAGAAAAAGAAAATTAATGTGTAAACCAAAAAACTAAATATATGAGGGAATGAGGGGATTCATTGGTAATTTAGCTATCAATTGTTTTAGAAGAGCTTGAATGAATTTAATAAAACATACAAGTTGTAATGTTCACCAAGTTAGAAATATTGTTTGATTTGGTTTGAATACAGTTCAATTCCAAATTAGAAAATGCAATTCAAATAAAACAGCAACCAACCTTAACAACCCAACTCGAGGTAAACCAAAAGAATTGAGAACATGGATGAATGATTCTATATATTTCCAACCACAACTTCAGGTTCACAATCAACTCTGACAATTGAGCTATTGGAGTCATCAAAAGAAATAAATGGATTGGTTCCAATGGCAATAGGGACAGTGTCAATTCCATCATCAGCATCATCAAAAATATGTCTTGGAATTACTTCAACTACGACACCAAATTCTGGTTGAAGTTGATCTTTGACATAAAAAACTTGTTTAGCCATTGATGCCAACACATATGGTTCTTCAGTTGCAAGAGTGCGGGTCATATTAATTACTCGAAATCCACAATCATCAATAAATGTGCCATGTCTCGTCATCGAATCAAACCAATGGCATTTCATCATTGTGACTCGTCCATGAGAGGTAATATAGTGGGCAAGCATGAATTTCGTTCAGCGGTTTCCTCCCAGAATAAACTGCAATCTTTCGGGCAAGCATGAATTTTGTTTCTTGAAAATCCAAGTTCCTCAACTAACTTCCATGCCATATAGTGGTTTGAGGGAATATCTGCATCATCTGGAAGTAAATCCTTCAAGAGGGTAAGAATGTAATCGATTGCTGTATTAGAAATCCCATACATAGTTTTCCCATGAAATAATCGGATTAAAAATTCCAGCTTTTTCATTTTATCGCATTGTCGATATACTGGAGTCGTGGCAGCATCATTCAATTTTTTCACCCTATCAATATCATCATTTTCACTAGATGCATCAGCTGTCCTCATATCGAAGTCTTCTTGAGTCGAAATCCTTTCTTTTTCATGATGACGAATAAATGGAAACCGATCATCTAACAAATTCTCCATTCCAGTCTTTTCATTTCGATCATCACCAATTTGAGATTTCGTTTTCTCCCCATTGTGATACCACAGAAAGTAGTTTGCTTGAAACCCATTTTTGGTTATGTGGTAGCTGACTTCTTCACGGCTCAACCAAGGTCTACCAACATAATTGGAACATGGGCAGTGTATGCGACCACTATCTGAAGCATTGTGAAATGCAAAATCTATAAAGCTCTCCAAATTGTTTTGAAAATCGTCTGAGATCCGATCGGTTTCATACATCCAACTTCTGTCCATTCTGTAAAAAGAATTTATATAAGTCATTTTGTCATAAACAATTCAATAGGCATTAACTATAATAGAAAATACATTTAAGTAAACGATAAAGGAAGAAAATAATCAAGGTATCAACTACACATGTCAAAAAAACATACAAATGTGTTATTGAAAAAATGTAAAACCAACAAGAACTTAATGTATTATATCACATAACAGCATGACTCATCCCATAACCATATTAGTAGGGTATCATGAACATGAATAACATCAACCTTGTGCCATCCTCCTACCCTACATGACCCCAACCACATGCCACATCTTATTATAGCCTTATCACATCACACCTCACCGAAAAACACTAGGGAAATCATAGTACATCTCACCTGAAGACACATGGACAATCACATCGCATCTTGCCTAAAAACACATGGTCAATCACTTTTTAAGGAAGAGTAGGGAAGACATGGTAGCTATCCAAACATATAACCACCATCCTAGATATTAGAAAAAATACCCATAACTCAAAACCTCTGATCGTTGGTAAGTTTATCCAACTCTGGTTGGGAATGTGTAGAAATAACATAAAAATACATGATATATAGATAGCACAAAATACTCAACCTATGGGTTCACATTAACTACATAATCACACACTTCACTACTACCATAAAACACATAAACCACACCACCACCACACAAGATGCATATCATAGGAATATAATTCTACATTCAATAAGTCTATCTATGAAATTATCATAAGAATCCATGTATCAATTGGAATATAATTCTACATTCAATAAGTCTATCTATGGAATCCCTCCCTTGGATCCATGTATCACCAATGGCTTAATCAATATTCAAAGAAATGAGTCTATCCGTGGAATTCCACTGTGAATCCATTTATCACATAAAGCATATAAGTTAATAGAAACAAGATTATATACCTGACATCCTAATAGAATCCATGTATCACTATTTACTATTAATCATTTAATGAATTTCATTTCATTTAAACAATTCATTAAACATACCAAGGTCAAAAACAAAGGTATTTAATACAACTCACCTCAAAATGGCGACTCAATCAAATAAAATTCAAGCACTCACATGGGAATTTTTAATATAACACTCCTAACAAGACTATAAAGATATCACATGCATTAGTTATAATATATCTAACATGGTAACATAAAATATAAGTGTTAAAGGGGAATGCAAACCATAAAATACCCTTAATTAATTTAATTTACAATTCAATTCATAAATCGAACAATCAATTCGATTTATATAACCTTTCACAAATGACATCCCATGTTCAAAGGGTAAAATCCAAAAAGGAATTTTCAAGAAAACTCACCCTTAGGCGCCGGCAGTAGCTCCAAAATCGTCTAAACTGAAGGAAAAAATAAAAATAAGTTTCAATACTATCCAAACATTTGAATACCTTTTGAGATAAAGAAGAAGAATAACCTGAAGAAGAGCTTCAAGGTCCGGCCGGCAGTACTCCAAAATCGCCTGCTGCTGCTCCCGTTAGGGCTCTGTAACGCGAATGGGGGAGAGAACGGGCCGCTGGTGATTTGGGGAAAACCTTTGCCAACGGTTTTTTAAAACCGTTGGCATATCTCCCCGAAACAAGGCCTATCCCAACGGTTCCATAGAACCGTTGGGAAACACTCCCAAAACAAGGTTTTTCCCAACGGTTCCTAAGGAACCGTTGGGAAAAACTGGCCTACCCCAACGGTTCTAAGGAACCGTTGGGAAAAACTCCTCAAAACTAGGCCTATCCCAACGGTTCCCTAGAACCGTTGGGAAAAACTCCCCAAAACCAATCTACCCCAACGGTTCTAAGAAACCGTTGGGAAAAAACTCTATTTTTATCATTTACCAACGGTTTGATAGAACCGTTGGTATGTAACCGTGGGGAAAAACCCACATTCCAGTAGTGTCTAATCCATTCTAAACTGAATTAGATGCTAGTATTAGAGGATAAGGATCATACAACCCTATTTTGGGTGGTTTATAACTCATCCCTCAAGTTCGTTGATTTTGGAATTGCTGTATGGCCCCCACCGATTTCATCGGGTGTCATTTTAATGAATTTATATACCATGATTATAATCATTAGAACCGTATGGTTATTATATTTTCATATATGTGATTAATTTTTGGTGTTTATGCCCACAACTCTATCCATCCCATGTAGGATGTTATTCCATAATTGGGTTTTTAGTATTTGACATGTTTGAGCCATCGTTCGGGTGTGACTTGGATTGAAATTTCTAAGGGTGAGCTTTTCTATATTAAATGGATTGATTTATATTGTGAATTTTATAATGGAAAGTACCATGTATGCTTTCCACTTGACCCGCCTATGGTAAGTACTTCAATTTGATAATTAAAAGTGAAAGGTAAATTAACAAGTATACTAATTATATGACTTGACTGAATTAAATGTGAATGATTAATAAGTTTCATTTCTATAGCACCCCTTACCAAATTAATAGAAGGTAGTGGAATGAACCTTAATTATTGAATATGCTTTAAATGGAATTAACAAAGGTTGCATGCTGCTTGGCCTTGTCACACTAATGAAAGGCAAGGGTTGAACCAAATGGACTTATTGATTAATTATGAATTGATTAAAAGGTTGCATGTTACTTGAACTTATCACACTAATGGAAGTCAAGGCTTGAACCAAATGAAATATTACATGACTTCTTAATTAAATAGGAATGGACTGACTCAATCTCACCTTGGATTCTTATCGGGGAATGCCTTGAGCACTTGGGGGCCCCATTCCGATTCAAGGATACGACTTGCTTAGGTTGAGACCCACCTAGATCCCAATCCTTGTCTATCTTGGATGCCTGGTATGACACTGTAGGATCCCTCACATAGTATTAAAGGATGCCTTGGATACAATCCTTGGATCCATCATTGATAGGTAGGTTCCATGGTTAAATCCCATAGGGGCCAATCACTGCTTAGCCCCATTTTACCTTGGACGATCACCTTGGATTCAGTAGGCATATTATTATGGAATTACTTGGAATATGATCCTTGGATTACACTCTTACACTTAGCTAGTCTATAATTATTACTGAGTTGGTGACCCTTGAGGTCTATGTTGTCTTGGTTATTACCTTGGAACTTCATTATTAAATGTCATTACAGGTTGCCTTGTCATAACTTAGAACCTTCACTATTTTTAACATGTGACTTATTTATAAAATGTTAATAATCAATTTATGTACTAGTTATGATGAATACTGTGAGATTATTCTGAAGATACTGCTACACTCCCTAGGAGAATAGCGTTTTTAGGGTTCCGCGTTTTCACAGTCCCCCATCTGGGCGTCAATGTCAATCCGGCCTCAGCTTCACACTTCGGTGTTTCTCTTTATCGACTCCTCTCTCTTACTATTTTGGTCTTCATATTTTCGCTTCCGTCTCCTGCTTGACTCAAATGTTGATCAGCCTTAGAACGACGCGGTCATGCCTCATGTCTATTAGTTGACTTCGGGTCCGGAAAGTTCCAACGCACGTCTTCCTCCTCCAAGGACTTGCGAGCGGTAGATCATTATTTCAGAGGTTGCGGTGCTTCTCTCTCTTCAGATCTACTTCAGATCTGCACAACCGAGCTGAATTTTCAACTCCATGATCTCGGCGGTTGTCCTCAACACCCCTCTACGTGAAGGAAAGGGACCCCGATTGGATCGGGATCCTTCGAGCAGTGGTCCATTTTGATCGATGGAGGTATGAAGTTTTCATTTTCTTCATGCCTGCATTAATGATTTGTTCGCTACCTGCTCGAGTTGTGATTCAGTCTCTGCTTGTGGTTGATGCCCTTGAATCTTCAGTGTGGTTTTAAAGGATGTTCTGAATTTTTTGTTAAGCTAGGGATTTTCTTCAGTTGGTGATTGAATTTCTTGCAGTTTGCACTGCCCCTCTAGTTTGACATCAGATCCGTGCCCCCGAGACACTATTTTGTTCATTCATGTGGCGACGTACGGTTGTCGTTGCCTCTTCATGTTGCCTCTTCCAGATGATTATTCTTGAAGATCAATGAATTTAGGGAGTTGTGATTGGATTTGGAGGGCTAATCTGCAATGATCTTGGATGCACTCGCCTGATTTTTTGAGCTGTTTCCCATTTTTTTTTTCTGATGATGATCTTTGGGTGGTGGATTTTTGTTTTGAGTGTTCAGGGGGAGGCCATGGGTTGTGCATTGCTTGCTGCATTGGGGTTCTTGTAATAGACCGTGTCTTTGATTCTGAATGCTAGAGGAGTTTCATATGTCATGATAATTGTCCAATGTCTCTTTTCATTTGGTGTTTGTTTCTTACAGATGGTGTTGGGTGGGTGGCCTCGAAAGAGGGATGGATGTGCTGAAATCCGTCATTCAGCTGTCAGTCTTTTTTGGACTAATGGGTCCTCTGTTTGTTCTTGCATGTGTTTTCTATCTGGTTTATGCTACATCAGGTTGAAAATGCAGTTATTTCCTCGCTTTCATCGTCAGGTGGGTGGCTCGCATGAGAGATTGGTGTGATGGCATCAATCATCCAGTCCTCTCTTACATTTTGGTGTTGGAATGAGGAGTGCCTTACCTTAAGTGTATTACCATCATAACATATTTCTTGGCAAGGGGGGAAGCGCATCATCCTTGATTGATTTCGTGGTTGCAGGTTCTAACAGGAAAAAAAATACTCTTGGATGGTTCTTATTTTGATGTTTGTCTTTTTTTTTGGAATTTGGGTCCATGTTTGGCCTTTGTGCCCTTTTGGTTTTTCATGTTATCATTTGGTTTTTTTAATGGGTTCCTCCTTTTCCTAGTCTTCAAAAGGAGTTTTTTTCTTCCTGTTTAATTTTAGGGGTTCTACCCCCCACCTTTTATAAAAAAAATAATGTACTAGTTATGTTCAGATTCCAGCTGAGGGCTGAAGCAGATACTTGGGTATTTAGTTACATTGTGTTGCTTTACTTTATATATGCATGATTGAAAACTATTACATTTCCATTACATGGGCCGAATGTTATAGACATTGTTGGTGTTGTCCCACTGAAATTTATCTCACACCCTCTCCGGGCATCATTTGGTACCCGAGGAAGATTACATGAATGCAGGTGTTGATAAAGGGAAGCATACAAATTTGAACACTTGGTTGCTTGCTGTTTAGGATGGAGGTTGATAGTAGAGGATCGATCCAGAGATCATGATGCTTGGGATAATATTTTGATTTCCTTTATACTTCTGAGGAACATGTTATGCCTAATGTCTTGTCTCTATGTTTTCTAGTTTTTCTAGGCACATGACATATCATCATCAGTTGTTATATGTTATTCCGGTTATTTCAGTTATTATTACTATTGTCTCTATTTTCTATTGTGTCTTCTTCTTACTTGTATTTCTTACTCTATTTACCTCTATTCATATTTAACCATTACGCTATACTTTGGTAATGAGGGAATATTCTCCCCACAGACACACCCTAGGCCCTCACTGCTAGTTGGCAGCCTCTGGTGTTTGGGGAGATGCACTTGAGATCATGTGTCCCACCAGGCTCGGGCACCTATTAAGTGGCATCCGGGTCCGAGATGTCACAAGGAGTTATACCAGCCACACTATGTGTTGTATTGAGGTGCGTATAATTCCTACCTATAATAAATTTTCGATGAATCATTTTTCTAAAGTATCAAAATAATTCGAATGCATTTGCTCAGTTTTCAGTATGTTAGTTGTGTTTTTTTACTAAAATGTCATTTCAAACTAGAAACACACATTTTGAGTCATACCAGTCACATCATACATCAGTTTGACATGAAAATACTCCATAAAAATCAAAAACGACTTATGAATCACTGTCCTAAATTATCAAGACAACCAGAATGTGTTTTTTTGATTTTCAATGAGTGACATATTTTGAACTAAAATGTCAATTTTAAAATGATAAGAAACACTTTTAGTCATACCGGTCACAGCGTGCATCAGATTGAGGTGTGGTTGACTTTTACATGTCAAAAATGACTCATAGATCATTTTAATAAATTATCAAAAAAATATGAATGTGTTTTCTTAGTTTTTAGTATGTCGCCTTTTGTTTTTACTTAAATTAATGTCAATTTTATATAAAAAGTGACATTTTGAGTTATATCAGCTACACCGTGCATCATATTGAGGTTAAACTGATCCCTACATGTCAAAAATGACTAATATATCATTTTAATAAAATATCAAAACAATCTGAATGCATTTTCTCAGTTTTCAGTATGTCACTTGTTGTTTTTACTTAAATTAATGTCAATTTTAAATAAAAAGAGACACTTTGAGTGATATCAGCCACAACGTGAATCGTATTGAGACAAGGCTGATTCCTACACATCAAAAATGACTAATATATAATTTTCCTAAAATATAAAAACAATATGAATGTGTTTTCTAGGTTTTCAGTATATCAGTTATTGTTTTTACTTAAATTAATGTCAATTTTAAAAAAAGAGACACTTTGAGTTATACCAACCACACCATATGTTTTATTAAGGTTCAGATAATCCATACACATCAAAAATTACTAATAGATAATTTTACTAAAATATAAAAACAATCTGAATGTGTTTTCTTAGTTTTCAGTATGTCACTTGTTGTTTTTACTTAAATTAATGTCAATTTTAAATAAAAAGGGACACTTTGAGTGATACTGGTCACAACATGAATCGTATTGAGGTGTGTATGATTCCTACATGTCAAAAATGACTAATATATCATTTTCCTAAAATATAAAAACAATACGAATTCGTTTTATTAGATTTTAGTATGTCACTTGTTGTTTTACTTAAATTAATGTCAATTTTAAATAAAAAGAGACACTTTGTGTTTTACTGGACACACTGTGCGTATTATTGAGGTGAATCTGATTTCTACATGTCAAGAATTACTAATAAATCATTTTCCTAAAATATAAAAACAATTTGAATGCATTTTATCGGTTTTCAGTATGTCACTTGTTGTTTTTACTTAAATTAATGTCAATTTTAAATAAAAATAGACACTTTGAGTGATACCGGCCACACCATGCATCTTATTGAGGTAAGGATGAAATATAAATGTCAAAAATGGTTAATATATCATTTTACTAAAATATAAAAACAATCTAAATGCGTTTTCTTAGTTTTCAGTATGCCACTTTTTGTTTTTACTTAAATTAATGTCAATTTTAACTAGAAAGAGATACTTTGAGTTATACCGGCCACACCATAAATCATATTGAGGTGAGATGGATCTATACACATAAAAAATGAATAATATATCATTTTACTAAAATATGAAAACAATCCAAATGTGTTTTCTTGGTTTTCAGTATGTCACTTGTTGTTTTTACTTAAATTACTGTCAATTTTAAATAAAAAGAGACACTTTGAGTGATACCGGACACACCATGCATCATATTGAGGTAAAAATAATTCCTAAACATAAAAAATGACTAATATATAATTTTCCTAAAATATAAAAACAATCCAAATGCGTTTTCTTGGTTTTCAATATGTCACTTGTTATTTTTACTTAAATTCATGTCAATTTTAAATAAAAAGAGACACTTTGAGTTATATTGGCCACACCGTGCATCGTATTGAGGTGATACTGAGTCCTACATGTCAAAAATGACTCATGTATAATTTTACTAAAGTATTAAAACAATATAAATGTGTTTCTCAGTTTTTAGTATGTCACTTAATCTTTTTACATAAATTAATGTCAATTTTAAATAAAAAACACTTGGAGTCATACTGGTCACAGTGTGCATCGTATTGAGGTGTGGTTTACTCCTACACATCAAAAATGACTCATGGATAATTTTAATAAAATATAAAAACAATCCAAATGTGTATTTTCAGTTCTCAGTATGTCACTTGTTGTTTTTACTTAAATTTATGTCAATTTTAAATAAAAAAGAGACACTTTGAGTTATACCAGACACAACGTGCATCGTATTGAGGTGAGTCTGATTCCTACATGTCAAAAATTTATTACAAATTGTTTTCCTTGAATATAAAAACAATACAAATATGTTTTCTTTGTTTTCATTATATCAGTTGTGTTTTTTACTAAAATGTCATTTCAAACTGGAAACACGCATTATGAGTCATACCGGACGAATCATGTGTCGGTTTGACATGAGACTAATTAATACACATAAAAAATTACTTATGAATCACTGTACTAAATTATAAATACAATCAGAGTGAGTTTTATTGGTTTTTAGTGAGTGATGCATTTTGAACTAAAATGTCAATTTTAAACTGATAACATACACTTTTAGTCATACTAGTAATATCGTGTGGCAGATTGAGGTATGGTTGATTTATGCATATCACAAATGACTCATGGATAATTTTACTAAAGTATAAAAACAATTAAAATGTGTTTTCTTGGTTTTTAGTATGCCGCTTTTTCTTTTTTCTCAATTTAATGTCAATTCAATATAAAAATACACACTTAAAGTCACACTGGCCACACTGTGTATCAGATTGATGTGTGGTTGATTTGTACACATCACAAATGACTCATGGATCATTTTCCTAAAATATAAAAACAATATAAATGTGTTTGGTTAGTTTTTAGTATGTCACTTGTTCTTTTTACTAAAAGTAATGTCAGTTTTAAATAAAAAGACACACTTTGAGTGATACCGGTTACTTGTTATTTTTTCTCAATTTTGAGTAGGTCAATTACTCTAATACAAACTATATTAACCCCAAAATTTTATACATAAATATAAAATCTTAGTAGATTAATATTCCTTACATAATATAATGACTCATGCCAGAATAGTTTAGGTCTAGTGCTTTTGGAAACATGAAAACATAAAGAACTAGTTCATAAGAGTCTCTCATTAAGTTATTATTTACTAGAAAACTTATTATACATATCATTTATAAAACCATTATTAATAAACTAAGGATAAAAAACATAATAAAGGGTGATCATAGATGCTCAATAAGTGTAAACAAGGGAGATATCAATGATCATATAAGGATAACATGAGCATAAAGATGTTAGAAGGTGATATTAACATTAGAAATTCATACCCTGTATATTATAGATCATAATCACGAGTCATGGATCAAAGTATGGTAGTTCAAAATACATGAATCTTAAAGGATTAAAAAATATTATTAACTAAAAACATACACTTCGATTCATACCTAGCACACTGTGTGTTAGATTGAGGTGCGACTGATTGAGATGTGGTTGATTAGTACATTGTTTAGGAAAATATTCATGACAGATCTTTTGGGAATTCATAATTTTCATTCAACTGTTGCGAAGTCATACTTTTCATTCAACATGATCTCTCTTTTCGGGCTTGTTTCAAATATTTAAAAGGAAAACATGACTTCCCAAAAGATCTGTAAAAAAATAAATAAGTATTAGATAAAAATGATAAGGAAATTAACTTAAAAATAATAGATAAAATAATGAAAAATTAATTAATTAAAAAGTAGTAGGAATTCACCTTTATACATTCTAGAATCACTTCCTTGTTGTCATTATCTAAGTTTCATCCTTGAAGTTTAATCTTTCATGAGCATGATCATCTTTGAACAAACCGCCCCGACTCAAACAAAGGAATCCTCCTATATAATAAAACGATTTTATGTGAGTAATACTAAAAAAAGTAAATTAAACATAAATATGAAACAATCCACCAATTCTATAGAAGTCACATATTCATGCTATTTGTGCACATTCTTCCATCAGATATGCTGCCCATTCGTTTCTGAGCACATATATATCATCTTGTGAATACAAGTCTTTTCGAGTCATCAATCTGAATATAAATAGAGGAACATAATTACGTTTTTGTTTTATTTCACATAAAATTATTACGGTCGATTTAAAATGCGTACTAATTTTTTTAAGTGAAGTGTACCCCATCCTTGCTTTATGGTAGGGGTATGCTGGTTTTGCTGCTTATTCCTTATTTCCATCACTCAGTTTCTATTTCATAAATAAAAAATTATCAATCAAAGTGATGAATACACGTATTGTCAAACAAAAAATTACTAGCCACAATGTACCTGAAAAGACACACCCACATGATGGAAAATAAACACTTCTCACGCTTCTTGGGTTATCAGGTGTGCATAGATAACTGGTGGGTGTGGGTTTATTTTCCCTTCAGGATTTTTAAGATGTTTTCTTGTTAGAATTGTGAGAAATCCTATATGAATATTTCCAAAAATCATTAATACATACTTCTTATGGGATTCATCTACTATAAATGCACTCTGAAATGGATGATGGAGAGTAAGTTGATGTTCAAATATTTTAATTTTTAGTAAAATAAAGAAATGATATCATAATGTTACCGTAATCTCTTCCCACATCAGTGTCTTTAGCCTGGGCATAACATGGTGCCACAAATCTACATCAATAGGAATTCATTTCTGAGTGACGATTCCAATATTACTACTGAACATGGCCTTATTGGGGTTAATATACTGACCTCGCACATTTCATCCCACCTAAAATTTGATGACTTTGACTTTCATCTAAATTATTTTTGATAACACCATCAAACTAAGATGCTCTTATTTTTTCTATGACTCTGGTCCTTCGTCACCTACTATTTCCTCAAAATAAACATCATCAATACTTTCCTATGGAATGGTAGCATCATCATGTGAAGATGGTCATTATACCTCTGCATTGGGAGCAATAATAGGTTGAGTAACCTATTATTCCTTAGGAATGGGAGCACTAACACGTGCAGAAGGTCATTCCTATGCACTGTGAGCAACAGGAGGTTGAGAGACCTATTGTTTCTCAAGATTGGAATAACCAGTATGTGTGGAAGTCATTATCTAAAGAAGTGGTTTAATATTTAATTTAGAGTACATAAATGAAGCAACAAACAGATAATAACATGAGGCAACACAATGTATATTATAAAAAAATGTAATCTAATTATTGAACTCTATTTTTCTTTTTTAAAGGTTGAAGGGATTTGACCCCTCTATCGAAAATATAAATCCCTTTATTGTGGTCTCCTATGACATACAAAATGTCGTCTATGTTGGGACCGCTATGAAATGATTGCGATTTCCCAATGAAAGGGTCATCCTCGGTTGAATTTTCATCTAACCCTTCAGTGGTTTTGGTCAATAACAAAACAATTGAACACTTTTGGTTTGAGGGATCTACAACATAAATAACTTGTACTACCTGTGATGTCATTAAAAACGGTTCATATTTTTTCCCTTACTAAAATCAACTTTCATGAATCCCAATTCATCTATTTTAACAACACTCCTATTATTAACCCACTTGCATTGAAAAATTGTCACTTGGAATGTTGTATAATCCTATCATGACCTGTCCTCTGGGGTCTATGTCATGACTATCCCTAGATCACCTTCTATATGCTAGGGGATGGTGACTAGCACTACAAAGGCATATCCCAAAGAGGGAAGGAATTGACTTTAAACCTATACACACACACACCCAACCAAATCCCAATACACCTAAAGGGGGAAAAATAGACCACTAAAACAAGGATGAGCG
The DNA here is from genome assembly GCA_963277665.1 of Viscum album. NCBI lineage: Eukaryota > Viridiplantae > Streptophyta > Magnoliopsida > Santalales > Viscaceae > Viscum > Viscum album. The sequence goes on from OY728131.1 coordinate 2,064,448,381, forward strand.
CAAGTACAAGTGAAAGTAAGTGGGATAGAATACAAACCCAACAAGGAACTGGAAACAAAAAGTAGAAAAGAAAACTATGATGGCCATCTATGGAAAACCCCACCTGATCGTGAGAGTAGCGAAGATACTTTAATCCGAAGTAGTATGTCCTGTCCGCCCGGTCCTATTGGGCTCCACCTGGTCCGAGGCCACCAAGTCCACTATCGTAGTGTCCATCAGTCCTATCCCCCTAAGTACCTCGGTCGAAACGTCGATCGTCTGAGCCAGAAAAAACACGTGCGGGCGAAGCCCATGACGGGGTGAATATAACAATACTCAGTAGGGACCCCGAGACCCCCAAAGGTCTCTCAGTAATCCACAAAGTAAAACAACACAAAGAAAATACCATAGAGGTAATACCACTAAGAAATATCTTAAAAACATAGCACAAAATAAAAGATACAGCTCACACCATGTATAATTTAAGTACAGAAGTAAAGATGATTAATTGTAAATCTAGATCATCTTATTCTATTAAGAGGCTCTACTGTTGTCCTGCATAGGGTCACTAGGTGCTGACCCACAGAGGTTCGCTAGGTGATGACCTACAGAGAATCATTAGGTGCTGACCCATAGAGGATCGCTAGGTGCTGACCCACAGAGGATCGCTAGGTGATGGCCAACATAGGATTGTTAGATGTTGACCCACTCAGGATCGCTAGGTGCTGACCCACACAGGATCATTATTCTTTCTTTATGTCACAGCCAGCCACTGGATTCTTGCACTTAGCACGCTTGATTTCTGGAGGATCCTCTCCTCAAGCCATCGGCCATACCTCAACCACCACGAAAGTCCCACATATAGTAACCCCAAAGGACCGTCTCACCGTAAGGGTCCCAATGTAATAGATGACACATCGTTTGGATTCCCGGTCTGTAAGTTATAGGCTTTTTAGTAAAAATGTCTCGGTTGGATTCAAGTCTGATCTAACCCATCCACACACCAACTTCCAGAAAAACTCACATAGAGTATCTCAGAAGGTCCACCTCATCGCAAGGGTCCCAACAACACTGACGGCACGTCAATCAGACGCCCGATTTGAGAGATACGAGTGTTTTAGTAACTATGGGGCCGATTATGTCTGGGCCCGGTTTGACCCGGTCAAACTGACCCGACCAACCCAACCCGGGGGTTCCACATACCCCGGTTCAATTAGACAGACTTGACCTGACCTGATTCGGGTCATGGTCGGTCTGGTCTGTCTTGGCCAGTGGGCCAGGCCCAATGGGATTCGTTGGACCCGGCCCAGTTTGGCAGAGGGTCTAGCCCGCAGGGTCACCCGGTGACCCGGTCTTGTCCGCATCAGCTCGAAGGGTGTGGGTCTGGCCTGCTGGCACAAGTCCAGCACGCTGGCTGGGGCGCGACCCGCCAGCCAAAGAACGAGGTAGAATTCATCATTAATTTTCAAAAACGAGGAAGAATTCATCAAATAATTAGAACGAAAAAACCCATACCTTGTTGATGTTCGATGTTGAAGTGTTATTTCTCAAGGTTTCAATAATTTAACATCACTTTGGATCCATTCTTTGAGGCACATCAAAGACGATGAAGTATCACTAGTGTTCTTCACTTCATTCTTCATTCTTCATTGGAGAGGGATTCCACCGGTGGTTCATCACATATTTCCCCACATTTGTTAATTCCAAAATTCCAACACATTGGATTTAATAAAATAAATAAAAAGTGCAGAAATATTGTTCCATTAATGATTCTCATTAAATGAGCCACATTTAATGAGCCGCATTTAATGAGCCACATTTAATGAGACACATTTAATGATCCACATTTAATGATCCATTAAGATAACATCATTGCGGTTTCAAATGAGCCATTATTGACCCTCTATTAATGTGCCTCGCTGTTGCCTCATTGCTGCACTGCAACATCGCCATCCTCCACTCAACGATGAGAATAAATAAAATAATTCTTTTATTTTTATTGAAAAGTCTGAAAAATAAATTTTTCGCTCGGCCCTTTCCAGCCAAAGATAAGTCATTTCTAAGAGAATCCTGGAGTTCTGAGTTCAATGGTTCCCTTGTATTTTTTATCTGAGCATTGGTTCAAAAGTTAGAAAAACCCGTTCCCACGTTTATTTAAACAAACCTTAAAAAAAGTTCAAAAATTAACTTTCACCCTCAAATCAAGCCGATCGAGGTTAGTCTCTACCTAAGGGGAACATGCCCTCATGAGCTCAACGGTAGTCTCAAATTTCCAATCTGAGTTACCATTTAAGAGTTATAAGGATTTGACAGTAAAATAATTGTTACTTAATTATTTTATTTGTGGACAAAAACTAACTTCCACTGTTATCCCATTCCAACCAATGTTAGGATCTATCTAAGGAAAGTATACCCTCACGAGCTCAGCCGTGGTCTCAAATTTTTAATCTGAGTCACTGTTCGTGAGTTATAAGCATTTAAAAAATAAAATAATTTTATTTAATTATTTTATTTACAGTTATGCCATTTTTGAGTTGTCTCACTGGAGGCTTGCACCGACTAAACTTAAGTCATGCCTAGGGTAAACCCACCAACCTAAACACAACAGTTCCCTCAGATTTATAATTTAGGCACCTGTTTAAGAGTTGTTCCACTTTTTTAGGAAAACCACTCACACACTCTATTTAAAGATTAACATTTTTTGACGGATCATTTCAGGCACTTCGGACCTCGGAATCACACATCTTATCAATGCTTGGTCTCGAAATAATTCTATATATATAAAATTATATGGAAATTCTGGGAAATTACATTCTCCCCACCTTAGGGATTTACATCCCTGAAAGACAAAACAAAGGCTAATCAAACTAGTGGGGGGTATTGAGCATTAATCTGAGCCTCCTGATCCCATGTGCTCTCCTGGAGATTACCATGCTACCACCGAACATGCACCATAGGAATCAACCATCCACAAAGGACCTGCTCCTATCAACCCTCTATCTCTACTGGGAAATCCACAAACGTCACCCCATCATCAATGTCCAGCTCGCCCCAGTTGATGACGTGCGATGGATCATGCATGTACCTCCTCAGTTGCGACATGTGAAAAACATCGTGCACCCAGTACATCTGTTTGGGAAGACCTAGGTGGTACGCCACCTCACCAACTCTACCAAGGATTTAAAAATGTCTAAAGAACCTCTGAGATAACTTTCCACCCCGGCCAAATCTTCGCAATCCCCATCGGGGTGAGACCTAAAGGAAAACATGGTCTCCCTCCTCAAACTCCAAGGGTCTCCGTATCCTATCAGCATAAGACTTATGTCTGGTTTGTGCAGTCCTCATATACTCCTAGATGATCTTCATCTTCTCAATTGTAGCCCATACCGACTCTGGACCGATGAGTGTAGACTCCCCTGGGTCTATCCAGCATAGAGGTGATCTGCATGGCCATCCGTATAAGGTCTCAAACGGTGTCATCCCAATAGTAAAGTAATAGCTATTACTGTACGCCAACTCCAATAGTTGTAGGTGGTCCTACCAACTATGACCAAAATTCCGGACACAAGCATGAAGCATTTCCTCCAAGGTTTGTATGGGCTGTTCCGTCTGACCATCTATCTGAGGGTAAAAAGTTGTGCTCAAGTGCAGTTGAGTCCCGAACGCCTCCTACAACCTCTTCCAAAACCAGGATGTAAAGCATGCATCATAGTTTGAGATGATCATCGAAGGAACCCTGTGGAGCTACACTATCTTCTGAACTTAGAGTCATCCCAATCCCTCTAACGGTCCCTACTCCTAGATGGGTAGAAAGTAAGCTGACTTGGTGAGTCAGTCAACAATCACTCAGATGGAATCATGGCCCCTGGATGTATGTGGTAACCCCATCACAAATTACATCGAGATACCATCTCATTTCCACTCTGGTACCTCGAGTGGCTAGGCCAAGCTTGCTGGAACCTGATTCTCTACCATCACTTGCTGACAAGTGAGGCATCACGAAACAAACTCGGCCACTGCTTTCTTCATCCCTGGCCACCAGTACTGACGTCGGAGGTCCTGATACACCTTCTCCACTCTAGGATGTACCTCTAAAGGTGATGTATGTAAGTCCTTCAATGAATCCTCCCACAATATCACTGGTACTATGGTGTGCCCTCTGAAAAGGATGACGTGATCCATACCTATCGAAAATCCATCAGGAGCCCATTCTAAGGATAACTAAACATGTCAGGCCTCGTAGTCATCATCCACCAACTGTGCCTCCCTGAATTTCTGTAAGAGTGGGGGAGTGACAGTCATAGACTGGAGGTGAGATACTCCATCACTATCCACAAAGGATATCCACAACGCAGCTAGCTGCTCTGTCGCCTCACTCAGTAACTACAAACTGAACCTCTTCTGAGTGCGTCTACCACCACGTTCTCCTTCATAGGAGTATATAATATCTCAAATTCATAGTATTGGAGGAACTCCAACCATCTCTAATATCTCAACTATTGAAAAGCCTATGGGAACCTTTCCATCCATGCGAAAGGCTACCCCATTTAACTGATTGATGTGCCCAATGACCCTTTGGTAGTGGGTACTCGTTCTCCACGACCACTTGGTTAAAGTGACGGTAATCCACACATAACCTCAAATACTGGGTCTTACTTATCCCTTCCTCTAAAAGTCCTCCAACTATACTCTCAGCTCCCGGAGCTCCATAGGAGCCATATGATATGTAGGTGTAGATATCGATGTCATCCTTGGGTACAAGTCAATGCAGAAGTCCCTCTCTCTGTGAGGAGGTAATCCTAGAAACATCTTTTGAAAGGATGTTCTAGCACTCTGCCAATACTATTGGGAACTGAAAACTAAAAACACCTGCTACCACATGGGTAAGTCTGGGCGACTCAAGAGTGATTGGCTACACCCTCATATGCATGAGTTTATCCTGTGTTTCCTGGGTTTCCTTTTTTTTTTCTGACCAAGGAAAACCCCATTCCAACGTTGTAGATATACTACACCCTTTTGCCAAAAATAGTTAATCTAAGAATGAATTGGGGATGACCAGTCCATACCCAGACCAACGTCATAAGTCCTCGACGCTACCACCAAGAGGTTCCAACCAAAACTCTCACCTCAAGGTTTAGATCACACTGTCAATATAAGTGTGATTATCGAGTCTCCTCCCATAGGTATCTCCAGATATAAGGATCAAGTCAACAGTTTAACCAGAAACTCTAGGTCTTGAACAAGATTCATGAAAAGAAGGAATGATTAGTACCTATTTATATTAATACGACAACTAGTATTAGACACATACCATACCTTGAATAATTCTTGTAGCCCTTGGGTCATACTCCTTGACCGCATGCAGCTACTCCCTTCCCCTATCCCCCAGCTCCCTAAGCCTGGTGGGGACCACATTGGGGTGGTGTTTGTAACATGTCAAAATGTATACCACCTTCTACTACTCTCCTAGCTCCTCTTCCATGTATGATACCCTACATATTCATCCGTCCCTATCACTTCCTCTTACCAAAACATTTTACACATCTAAGTCACTAAGACTGACATCAGTTTTCTACTTTCCCACTACTGACATTCGCTGGTTGTATCTTCTCAACTAAAGAAATTTAAACCACAAAGGTCCTCTACAGCACCCTAATATATGTAGTAATGTATAGAGGAATAGTGCTGGCTAAGATTTCCCTAAACACATCTCGCTTGGAGGTCCGATCCCTAAAGCATTGGTTGTATTGTATTCATCGAGTACCTGGAATGGTTGGTATGCCTCGATTAATACTCATCTACCAACATGTTTTCCTTTTGAAGATATAGAAGCTCTTGGGAACATATACCACTTTACTTTTTATGGTAAGATACCCCTTCTATGAGAAAGTTTCTCAAGCTATGTCCATGGAAAATTAACCTCATCATAAGATGGGGTAAATCTAAACCCTACCATCACCCTACTGATCCATGTAGAAGGATCACTGCTAGAACCACCATCTAATCTAATGGTTCCCTGGCTTGATGGAAACTCGGTCACCACCTCAAGACAGTCATTAGTTGCTTATGAGTTGGGATCGCCTCGAAACATGAGGGGTATCTATCATTGAAACTCATGTAAGGTATTGGGCCTACATGTGTACTCTACTAGTAGCGCCAATAGAAACTACTGACCAACAGGAAACGATATTGCTAGGACACCGCTTGAAGGTACTATCTCAGGCAACGATACATGTACCGAAACCTCATCACTCTGTGGACCATCTTAATAGTCACACACTATAATCCTGGTTGGCTATCTGCATGGAGGTATGTTGAAATAGAATCAAGATGAACCATGAAAAATAAGATATACCTAGTGAGATGACTCAAAAGAGATCAAGAGAATTTTTTTTTCCAAAACACATGAAATCAGGGTTTTCGTGTACCGAGTCTGGAAACAGGATTTAGGGTCTTGGTGTATGGATATGTCAGCCGCCACACCAACACTAGACTGCCCGGACTGAAAGCTAATCTCAAGACACTTAACAATATTTCCCTAATCAAAAGTATAGAATCGTAGTTCTTTTGGTAAAACCAACCGCCCTCTAATACCACTTTTTCATGACCCATCCCATGGGATTCGTGTCATGACTACCACAAGCCCGCCTTCCATAGGCCAGGGGCTAGTGACTAGCACTGGAAAGGCATATCCCAAAGAGGGACGATATTTTCTTTAAACCTGTACACACACACACGCCCAACCACATCCCAACACACTGAAAGGGGGAAAAAAGTATACCAAAAAAACAAAGCTAAGTTCAAGTACAATTAAAAGTAAGTGGGCTATAATAAAAACCCAACAAGGAACTGGAAATAACAAGTACAAAAGGAAACTCTGATGTCTATCCATAGAAAACCCTACCTAATTGTGAGAGTAGTGAAGCTACTAGAATCTGAAGTAGTATGTTCTATCTTCCCAGTAGTATTAGGCCCCACCTAGTCCTAGGCCACCAAGTCCACCATCGTAGCATCAGCTAGTCTCGTCCCCCTAAGTTCCTCTGTCGAAACATCGATTGTCTTCACCATACATAACACGTGCGTGCAAAGCCCGTGCAGGGATGAGTATAACAATACTCAGTAGGGACCCTGAGACCCCTAAAGGTATCCCGGTAATCCATGAAGGAAAACACAAAAAAGAAAATATCATAGAGGTAATACCACCAAGAAATATCTCAAACACATATCACAAAGTAAAAGACACAACTCACACTAGGTATATCTTAATTACAAAAGTAAAGATGATTAGTCGTAAAGCTAGATCATCTTATTCTGTCGTGAGTCTCTGCTATTGGCTCGCACAGAGTCGCTAGGTGATGAACCATAGAGGATTTCTAGGTGATGACCCACATAGGATCGCTAGGTGCTGACCCACATATGATCTCTAGGTGCTGACCTACTCAGGATCGCTAGGTGCTGACCCACGTAGGATTGCTATTCTTTCTTCACGTCATAGCCAGCCACTGGATTCCAGCACTTAACACACTTGATTTATAGAGGATATTCTCCTCATTATATTGGTCGTACCTCAACCACAACTAAGTCCTACATATATTAACCCCAAAATACCGTCTCATCATAAGGGTACCAACACAACAGACGACACATCATTTGGACGCCTGGCCTGTAAGTTATAGGACTTTTAGTAAAAAGGACCCAGTTGGATTTGAGTCCGATCCAACCCAGACATATGCCAACTTCTGCCAAAAATCACGTAGAGTATCTCAAAAGGACCACCTCATCTCAAGGGTCCCAATGCTACTGACAACATGTCAATAAGACACCCAGTTTGAGAGATACTGACGTTTTAGTAACTAGGGGGCCGATTGTGTCTGGGCCCGGTCCGACACAGTGGGACCGACCCAACCAACCCAACCTGGGGGTCCCACATACCCTGGTTCAATTAGACAGACTTAACTTAACCTGGTTCGGGTCGGGGTTGGTCTGGTCTGGCTTGGACAGTGGGCCAGACCCAATGGGCCTCACTGGACCCGACCTGATTTGGCCGAGGGTCTAACCTGCGGGGTCGCTAGGCGACCCGGTCTCATCCGGACTGGCCCAAAGGGTGCGGGTTTGTCCTGCCAGTGCAGGTCTGGCCCAGACCACTGGCTGGGGTGTGGCCCACCAGCCGAAGACCGGCTGCGCGGTGCGGCCGGTGGGGTGCTCTTGGGACGCAGTGCCAGCCGCATCCGGCCTCTGCTGGCCCCACGCAGTGTGGGGACTTTCTCCCACCATAGTCAAATAACTGTGACTTAGTGAACCTGGGTGGCCCGAATACGGGCCACCCTCTCCACGGGGCTCCCTCCTAGTGCCGCGGTGCCAACAATAACTTTGATGGGCCATCATAGTCACTCCGGTGGTCTGTTTCTCGAACCGCTTGTGTCCACAGGCTCCATTGGATGCCACATTCACTATGATGCCTTCAAATTTTACTTGCTGACAAGTTGACTGGTCGACTTCGAAGAACACACCAAGAACAACTATGCTGGAGGGACTGGGCCTTATTCGAGTCGGCATGCACCCTCTGCGTTAGAGTTTAATCATGGGGATAAACATGATGATAACCACATAGCTTGAAAAACCCCAAATTAAATCCCCGCACAATATTCACCCACAAGAACGAGTGATTCTTGGATTAACCCATTAGTCGGTTGATCCACGTTCGTCATTAATCTTCAATAATAAGGAATAATTTATAAAATACTTAGAATGCATAAACCCCTACCTCATTGACATTCGATGATGAAGCATTTGTCCTCAAGGTTTCAAGAAATCGACGTCGCTTTCAACTCTGTTCTTCGAGGCACGTCGAAGACAATGAAGTCTCACTGGCGTTTGTTGCTTCATTATTCATTCTTCACTGGAGAGGGATTCCACCAGTAGTTATTTAGAGATTTCCTCATGTTTGTTAATTCCCAAACTCCAACACGTTGGATTTAATAAAAGAAATAAAAATCATAACAACATTGCACCATTAATGACGCTCATTAAATGAGCCACATTTAATGATACATTAAGATAACAACATTGTGGTTTCAAAGGATCCATTATTGAACCTCCATTAATGTGCCTTGTCGCCACATTGTTGTTTCATCGCAACATCACCATCCTCCACTCAACATTGAGAAAAGAAATAAAATAATTCTTTTAAATTCTTTTATTATTTTTCTCAAAAATTCCAAAAAAAAAACCTTTTCTCTAGGCCCTTGACGACTGAAGTTAAGTCATTTCTAGGTGAATTACAATGTTACGAGTTCAAATGTGCCCTTAGATTTTTTATTTGATTACCGATTCAAAAGCTAGAAAATCCCGCTCACACATTTATTTAAATGAACCTTAAAAAAAGTTCAAAAATTAACTTTCACCCTCGAACTGTGCTAATCGAGGTTAGGCTTCGCCTAAGGGGAAAATGCTCTCATGAGCTCAATGTTACTCTTGGATTTCCAATCTGAGTTACCATTTAAAATTTATAAGGATTTGAAAATAAAATAATTGTTACTTAATTATTTTATTTACAGCCAAAAACTAACTTCCATTGTTGACCCACGCTGGCCAATTTTAGGATCTGGCTAAGGAAAGCATACCCTCATGAGCTCAGTGGTGGTCTCAAAATTTTCATTCGAGTCACTATTCATGAGTTATAATCATTTAAAAAATAAAATAATTTTATTTAATTATTTTATTTACGGTTATGCCATTTTCAGGTTTTCTCACTGGAGGCCTACACCGACTAAACTTTAGTCGCGCATAGGGTAAACCCTCCATCTTGAATGCACCAGTGCCCTTGAATTTTTGATCTAGGCACCCATTTAAGAGTTATTCTAAATTTTCAGGAAAACCACTCACGTGCACTATTTAAAGATTAACATTTTTCAACGGGTTATTCCGGGAACTCCAGGCCTCGGAATCGTACATCGTCTCAGTGCCTGGTCTCAAAATAATTTCATATATAAAAAAATTATACAAAAATTACAATACATTACAAATCCAACTCCCATATTTTTTTGATGATTCCAAAGTATGAAATATTTGCGTAAATTGGATTTTTATCCTTAGTACTAGAAACATGCATCGCTTTAGCCATGAGTGTAAATCTACTATTTTGCATGGTACTGTCTTCATCCTGATCATTTTTATGGAATGTATAACTATTAATTACATAACCATTATAAGATAATACATACACACTTAGTCCTACGACTAGACATCGAAGTCATTCTAAAATTGAATTCGTATTTTCATCCGACTCGTTAAAAATATGGTCCCGAAACCATCCTATAAACTATTCATTATGTGTATTTGATATCCATATTTCAGCACTTGATGGATTCAAATGACAAAACATTTCTTTGTGGGTTTCAACATATGGGGAAACCTCCAAACTATTATGAAAAATGTAAAGGTGGACCTACTCCTGATCTATAATATTGATTGTAAAAATATCTATTCTATAAATTCATTCACCCACAAGCTTCCTAGTGTGATGAGATTTTGATAGACCAATACTTTCCATACCAGACAAGTATTTAGTACATAATTCAATGGCTTCTTCAACAATATATTGTTCCACAATACAACCCTTTGGCCGACTTTGATTTTTGACATACCCTTTCAAAATCTTCACATACCGTTCAATGGGGTACATCTATCTATAGTGTTCAAGACCACATAGTCAAATATCTCTCACTAATTGAACCATAAAATGAACCATCATATCATAGAATGTTGGATGGAAGAACATTTACAATTCATATAATATGACAAAAATTTCTGTTTTCGTAGTTGAAAAATTTCTCTAGGTCTATAACTTTGCTACATATAGCTTCGAAGAAGAAACATAGTTTGGTTAATTTATAATATAAATTCTTGGAAAAAATGAAATGTCAAGCTATAGAAATTATATCTTGCATCAAAACATGGTATTCATGTGATTTCAAACCCATTAACTTTAAATTGGTCATTTACACGATGTTCTTGATATTTGATGAATACCTATCTGTAACCTTTACATCATTCAAGAAGTTTCAAAACTAATATCTCTCCTACTTGGAAAGAGTATAAGCAGCTGGTGGAAGAAAAGTTCATTTTTCACCCTTTAATGATGCCAACTCTTCTTGTATTCCCATGTCAACCATGTCCAACCTAGCCTTAATTCCATCCTTTGTTTTGTCAGGTGCATTTAGCAACATGCCAATGACACTATCACATACATTTTTTTCAACATACATAACAACAATAAAATTTATGACGTATAAATAATTCCAATATGGTAATTAAAAAAACTGATCTCCTTTTCCAACTGTTTTTTGTAAAGTTTTTCAAAAATGGTTTACCAAAAGCAGTGTACACATATTTTAATTTCTCAAACAATCGATCACCTGTTAGTGGAGATGGTGTTGTACATTATTCTGAACTTCCATCGAATGATGTCGTCCAAGATCAATACTTATACCAGCAGGGTATAAATCTGTGATGTCCTAGAAACACAATTTTCAATGAATGTTTCAACCTAATTGAGTGTGTACGTTGTTCGTAGATGGGAAATCCTTGAGTTCCTTTAATTCTATATACTGACAAATTTCTATAAGTAAGAAATTCATTTATCATCTCATACAACATGGATCTCAATGTGAAATATTCATTTCCATAAGCATCATACAACATAACACCTGAATCCCACAATAATTTTAAATTCTCAATCAATGGATCCAAATAAACATCAATATCATTAGCCAGTTGTTTTGGACTTGATATAATCATAGACAACATGATGTATTTTTGTTTCATGTATAACCATGGTGGAAATTTATAATTTAACAACATAATCAGCCATGTACTGCGAGTGATACTTTGAAAACCAAAAGGATTCACTCCATCTTTAGATAATTCAAGATAAAGGTTTCTCGGATCATTTCCAAATTCAGGATACTCATGATGAATTCTCTTCCACTAAGTAGAGTTTGTGGGTGATATAGTTTCCCATCTTTATTTATTGTGTCTGTATGCCACATCAATTTCCCTATAGTCTCCTCACTTCCATATAGGTGACTAAACCTTAGAATGATTTAAACGTAATATACAAATTTCATAGGACCAAATTCATCTTTCTTGTATCGAGAAGCACCAAAATTTGGTCATTATCTAAGTGATTTTTGGTCCTTTTGAAATATTATACAGTCATTCGGGATGGCGTGTATTCTTTCAGAGATCAAACCCATCGAGCATAACATTCATTTGGCATCGTGTGTTCATCTTGGGAGATCATTATCTTCTGGGAGCATGTCATTCAAGAGGGATGATAATTTCATAAAACTAGTATCACTCCATATGTTTCCTACTTTCAAATTATATATATTCAGTATAGATGACAATGCTATATATTTAGTGCAACCACCATACAATGATGTCTTTGCACAACTCTTTAACTTCTCAAAAAAATTTGGGCAATCATGAAGTTTATCTTCAACATTCCTTTTCATTTACTCATTATTATCACCATCATCATTCACATATGTAATCACATCCTTGATATGGTATTCTTCATTTTCTACATTTTTAATCATATCAGATGATCCATAAAACACAGTGATATCCCAGCCACTGGCTATATTCTCTTTTCCCTGTGTTTATTTTAACATTTACAACTTTGATCTATTCCATGATAGATCAAATATTCATATAACTCTTATAGACTAACTTTTCTTGAATAACAATAGTGTAAATATAGACAAAGTATTTGAGAAGGGTCATATGCACGATCTTTTTCAAACTTGATGAACTCTTTCACTCCATATTCATACTCTTTTGTCAAAAAATTGGCATCCATCCATTCTTTATTCATATACATACTATTTGATTTGGTGATATTAATATTTAACAAAATAAATACACAAAAGGGGCCTTTCAAACAAGGGGAAATACACATTTGAATGATAGTTATTATTGCATTTCATTTCCTAGGACTCATCCCCTTAGAAGCTAACACCAAATTCCTTTGAAAAATATTTATAAAATCACACTTTAAATCCCATTAAAAAAACCAACCATTTAAACAAATTACTATTTAAAATAACAAACCCTTTTTAAAATGAAACCAAATTTAAATATGCTTTCTAAACATTCACATCCCTTTATAAAAGTCAATCGGGTGAGTTGAAAAACACTTGACATGAAACCTAAGTCCATGCCAAGTGTTTAAATCATTTTAAATCTATTTAAAACCAAAAAAGGGAATTTTTAACACATATAATTTTTTAAAAAACATTTCAGAACACTCTAATAATTTTAAAAGATCCACTTAGGCATTTTCACAAAGTCATAAATCCCAAGAGAGCCACTTTATAAAGGATACATGAATAAAAAATAACTAACATTTTATAAAATATAAATCGATAAAAGGTTTATAATGTATCTCATGAATAAATAGTATGAATACAATATTTTACTCCTGTAATACTATTGAGGAGTGAATAAGTGATAGATAAAGATATAAGTGTCGCTTGGGCATGATACTTTTGAACATAAAGTCACATCTCTTCAAAGTGGGTAGCCATCTTCCACTTGATGCTTGAATCATATACTACCTAATCTTGGTCATTATAATACAGTACACTAGAAAAAATGTTTCCTTTCTTGAGGATATAAATTAGGTCAAAGTTAAAGGACTATAGTTACTAAAACCTTCTCCATTATCAATGGTTTATTTCACTTTGTGATTAAATCTATTTCAAACAATTTTTAGTGTATTCCAAAAATATCTCACCCTAAAGATAATACCATTAAAACCTCATGGAAATCACCACCATTTACAAATCTAGGAAATTATTTGGAAATTTTCTCTTATGCGTCCTTAATTATCTGGACCCATAAGCAACCACATGACCATCATGGACTGGAACTTTTCAAATCCCGACTCTTGATACATAACAATATAATCCATAATCATTACCAAGCTCATTTATATTTAAGATTTGTGTTTTCATCGATCTACCATTAATATATTATAAGGATATCTCATGAAAATCTAAGAAAAGGAACCATACCAAATTCTTGGTTAAGGCCTTCTCAGTGCTTCCAATAAGGAAAAATCCTGGTTGACCCTCTAGTAATAACTAGAAATTCCCAACCAATTCCATAGTGTATGAATGAGTCATTTAATACTCTCAAATTTCATTAGGGTATGTCTTAAATACTACCTTGTATCATAGAGGCTTACAATATATGGATTTGGGTTTTCGGGTGATGCGTCAAGAACAACACTATAACTAGGGAATCAGTTGGTGAGCTAGATTAATCATCACCATGAACTAGCCTAAGAAAAGATCTTAGTTATAGGATGATTCATCAGAAAGGTGAATCATATATATTTTCATTACCTCAATTATGACCTTATAAACCTAGAGGAATGAAGACTTATTCCAAAGATTGGTTCCCATAGTTATGATTCTATAATAAAAATTAAATTATTGACCAATGATTGGGTTGGATTTTGAGTTGGTATCTACACCCTATAGGTGTTTCCAACATGGACTGGGGTTGTCCCTTCAAGGTGCAACAAAAACATAAATATTTTGATAAGATCTTAGTTTAATTGAGTTATATGAATTGTTCTAGGCATTGTAGTATTTCTTTCTCTTCAACAAAAAATTCATATCAGACCTAATCAGTAAGTGGATCAAGTACATGAACATGTTCCACACGGTGAATGAAGTGGTCAGGATAAGCCTCCAAGAATAGTTTCATCATTAATTAATTAAAATTTTCCCTATTTTATTCCTATATCTATTTCAACTCTTCTTCATTATTATTTTTCTCCACATACCTCCATTTTATCATTTTTTTCAATGTCCTATTTTTCATTATTCTACTACTCCAAATCATATAGTGAATATTTTTCATGGGTTGGGGTTTGTGGAATAGTGGATGAAATTATATTACTAGATGGGGTAATTCCTTTGTATGATAACTAATCTTGTTTATTATCCATGGATATAATGATATCTATAACCTACTTCTCCAATATGGACATGAAAGTTGATGATTATGGGTGATGGTATAATGAGATGTGGGTGAAAGTATAATGGCCCAATCTCAAAATAGACGAATTAGTTCACTACTACACCAAGAGTGTACATTTCTTCACTAGGGTTGGTGCATATCACTTAGTGTATTGGTTTAATATGTGGGGCACAATTTTCCCACTTTGAGTAAATTGATAAGCTATAATTGAAATATCCTAATAACCAACATGAAACAGTCATATGAAATAAAATCTCAAGAAAAATAAACAATACATTCCTCTATAATTGAATAAAAATATAAAAGAAACACCAACGTCACTATACGAATGAATTCAGAAACAATAAACCATATCCATATATAAAAAGATGATAAAAAACATGTGAAACTACATCGAAAAAACATAACTAAAATGGATGGGTTATATTCTATGACATGATCTCTAGCCAAACATGGCATCCATTATCAAAATCACATAACAAATAAACCAATTCCTATGTCACTAAACATGAATTGGGCCACAAGAATCCAATAGCTAACCATATACTTATTGAACCAAAAATGTACTTAGATCATTACAAGAATACTCACAGTGGTAGCACCTGAGGAGTTGGGTCTGCGGTGGAGGTGGGTTTGTAGAGGAGGAGGTCTTCGCAATGGAGGTGGGGTTCAACGGTAGTGGTGGGGTATGTAGAGGAGAGCTTCATGACAGAGGAGAGCTTCGCAGTAGCGATGGAGGGCTTCGCGGTGCCAGGAGTCAGCGATAGAGGAGGAGGGCTTCACAGTAACAAGAGTTAGTAACGGAGGAGGAGGAGGGCTTCACAGTAGTGGAGGAGGAGGAGGAGGCGGTAGGGTTCGACTTCTGCTGGATCTTGAGTCGTGCGATAGGAGGAGGAGACCGTTAGTGTTTATTTATAAAATAGGGTAAACCTTTTATCAGCACTAGCTAAAAAGTGCAGATAAATGTATATTTTATTAGCGCTAAAATAGAAAGTACTGATAAAACATGCCTTTATCAGTGCTAAAAAAGAACTGATAAAAAACCTCTTTATCGGTGCTGAAATTTTAGCGCTGATAAAGACAGATTTTATCCATGCTTTTTTAGCGCAGATAAAGACCAATCTTTATCAGTGATAATAAAACTATAATGATAATAAATTATTTATATTTTTATATATATTTATAAAATTATATGTATAATAAATATATGTATGTATTTATTTAAAATAATAACTATAAATAAATAAATATTTATTTATATTTATATATTTAAAAAATATAAATATATTTATCATTATAAATTTATAATAAATAAATTTATTATATTTATAATTATATATAATCAATATATTTATTATAATTTTATAATTATTTAAATATATCTATATTTATTTAAAATTATATTTGTAGATATCTATTATAATTTTATAATTATTTAATAACTATAAATTTATATATATTTATTACATATTTATTACATATATATTTTAATTATAGTCATAAATATAAATAATTTTTTATATATATTTAAATACTTATGAAATTAAAAATAAATATATTAATTATATATAGTCATAAATAAATAAATAAATAAATATATATTTAAATACTTATGAAATAAAAATAAATATATTAATTAAATATTTTTTTTATAATTTCACAATTATTTAGATAAATATATATTTATATTTAAATAATTATGAAATTATAATAAATATATTTATATTTGTAATTATAATTATAAATAAATATATATCTATTTACAGTCATAAATATAATTAAGTCGGTCCATCCAGAAGCCAAAGCTCCTGACTATTATTAAAAATAAAGAGAAAAGTAACAAGCAAAACAAGAGAGAGACGGGGTCAACCAACCAAGCCCTCACTGAAGAGAAAAATCTACATATCACAAGTATCAATGTCATCACCATGACCATCACCAAAGTCTACACCATCATCAATCAACTCCCATTCATATTGCGAATTTTTTTTATTAAGTAGCACATAATACATCTCCTTGAGCCTTTTTTGCTTTAGTGTAAATTGATTTGTAGAAGAATGTCTAGTGGACCACCCTCATTCATCACACCCACATCCCTGACCATGTCCTATGGTGTGCCTCCCCCTCTCTATATTTTTGGAAGACAATATCCATGCTCACCATCTGGGTCACCCATTCCATAATCCAGGGGGACAGGATCAGAAACAGGAGACTGGCCTTCTGGCAGGACATCAAAAGTCACATTTTTCCCAGTCAACTTTTTCTGAGGAGGGACCATCTGGAATCCCTCAGCATCTGCAAGAGATTTCTATTGAGTATGCACGTGTAAATCAACATATACCTTTTTCTTTCCTTTACAGCTTGATGAAATATCCTACTCAAACATGAACTTTTGATCATCCTCCCTTTGTATGTCATCTTCATTCACTTGCACCACTTCTTGTTCCTATCCTTTGACATTAGCATCATCTTTATCAGCAATTGCCTCATCTGTGAAGATATCAGGCCAAGATTTATTATTACTCATCTTTCCCTAAGTTCCCATCCCTATAGAGGATTCTAATGATGTCATTATAGGTTCAGCACCTGCTTTCCCACTAGGATGAGTGTTTGCGTCAGTGCCATCATAATGAGTAGCATGTCCACCAATGTGAAGAGAAGTGGGGAAACCCCAACTTGTCCCCACAGTTGGATGAACCATATGCTGGGGGAGGACACAACCCCACTTGCACTATCCATACCAACCGAACTACCCATTCCACTCCTTTTAAAACACGAGGTTTCTTCATGTCCTCTACCATAGAAAAATTAAAACACTAAATAGCTTCTGCATTTTGAAGCCTCATGACCAATCCTCTTGCAAATAGAACAAAAATGAGGAATATTCTCATACTCAATATGAAAACTGAATTCCTCTTCATCTGTTGAAAGATAAACTCTATCGATAGAAGTGGATCATAGGTCGACTTCCATCATAAAGCAAGAGAAATGACCATAGCTTTCCAGTTCAGTTTCTTTATTCATCCTTATTGGAATTCCAATCACCAAAGTAATGTCATAAAAAAATATGGGATGACAGAAAATCCAATTCAATCCATGTACGTTGTCCTACAATTGGACGTAGGAGCTGCTAACGTCCAACAGGTTGAAACTTTGATCCCATTCACAGAATTGAATAACACCCATCTTGACCAAAATTGAACCCATATCCCATGCTCTCGTCTTCAAATCATCCGAAGGGAACAACATATGAAAAGACCCACGCCCCAAAGAGATGCACTTTCAATCAGAAAACCCCAAGATGCATGACATATGGTCGACCAGTTCTTTAATTTTCAAAGTTTTGGAACCCTTAGGCAGAATCAAACGTGCAATTAATGAAAAATGACCAATCTCCAATCACTCTGAAACAGTAGTAAAATTCTCTTTGACATAAGTGGTGCTACCCTTTCGATGTAAACCTCCAGCGATAGTGCCCTTGAAAATCAAAAAAGAACGAGAAGAATCATCCTTCCCTGACTTCGGCTTTACCAGATCCGCCTTCGTGGGATGTACATCGTCAAAACCATGAACCTTTGACCCTGAACAGATCGCAACAGTCCTATGTGAATCAAATCGCCCAGGAACCAAATGATTCACCATCTAGACCCAAGAAGAACGTGGTGTCATAGTCATAAATACATACATACATATATAATTATATATATTTTATTTATATTTTATTTATTTATATTTATTTATATTTATGACTATAAATAGATATATATATTTATAAATATAATTATAAATATATTTATTATATTAATTATAAATATATTTATTATAATTTAATAATTATTTAAATATAAAAATATATTTATTTAAATAATTATGAAATTATAAAAAATATATATAATTGATATATTTATTTTAATTTCATAAGTATTTAACTAAATAAATAAATAAATATATATATATATATATATATTTATGACTCTGTATAATTAATATATTTATTTTAATTTCATAAGTATTTAAATATATATATATATATATATTTATGACTAAAAATAAATAAATATATTTATAATTTTAATTATAAATATAATAAATATATTTATTATAATTTTATAATTATTTACACACACACACATATATTATTTATAATTATAATTATAAATATTTGTATATATGTATAAATATTTGTATATATTTATAAATATATTTATAAAATTATAATTATTATAAATATATTTATTACAATTTTATAATTATTTATATCTATATACCGCAAACAGTAGACCATGGAGAAGGTCCATGGCCTCCAAAAATTATTATAAAAAGAGTAAACATTACATAAGGAAAGATACAGGTAGGAGGGGGAGTAACCCCACAAATACAACAAACAGATATCAAAGCTACCCTATCCTTCCATGACCCCATCCACGAACTCCACCTCTACCTCTTCGATGTCTTCCTCTTTACCACTGTTTAGGAGTATTCCAAGCATCACTTGCATTTAATATATGCATTGGATCAACAATTTCATCATCCTTGTGAGCCACACATTGATCTACCATGGAATCCTTGTCATCCCCTTGCACATCTTCAGTCCGCACCTCACCAGTCCACACATGTTCAGTGGAGGGTTTCCCCATCTGCACGTCCTCAGAAGGAACCTGCTCCAGTCCAAATTCATTTTTCATGATAGTAGACAAAGATGTCTTACCTTTTCGACTCCTGCTCTCCCTATATACTTTGTCAAAGTCTGGAGAATTAATGGAATCCAGCATAGTGAAGAAGTTAGGCTTCACAGTATTACCACCACCTACAACCTCATTCAAAGGCCCTTGTAATGGAACCCAAACAGACACATACTGAGAGTATTGAGAACCCACAGTAACATCACAAATTAGGACACCACTAGGCGCAGAATGTGGAGTCTACTCCTTAGGGGCATGCTGCTCCTCGATCGCTATAGCCTCATTATCAGAAACAGGAAGCACACACTTTCCCATGGCAACATTGGTAGGGTTAATATATAAATATATATTTATAAAATTATAATAAATGTATTTATTATAATTTTATAATAAGTGTATATATAATTATAAATATAATAAATATATTGATCATTTAAAAAAATTTCAATAAATATATGTCTTTAATGAATATATATATATATATTCATTAAAGACATATATTTATTTAAATAAATAAATATATTTATAATTATAATTATAAATAAATATATTTAAAAGGTATTTATATATAATTATAAATATAATAAATATATTTATCATTTAAAAAAATCATTGTAATTTTATAATTATTTAAATTTATATATATTTAGTTATATATAATTATAATTATAAATATATTTTAAAAAGTAATTATATACAACTAAATATTTATAATTATAAATATAATAAATATATTTATTATTTAAATATATTTATTACGATTTTAAGTATTTATGAGAACATAATAGCTTCATGGGAACATGAATGAATCATATACACCAAGTAAAGTATAGATCTCATAAAAAAAGAGTCATCATATATATATACAACATGAATAGTAATGAGAGTGTAATATATAAATGAACATTCATGATGAATACATAACATATGAACTTCAATTATATTCATGCACCAATTGAACAAATTCATTGGAAACATATATTTATATATATATATATATATATATATTTATAACTATAATTATAAATATACATATTTAGAAAGTATTTATATATAATTATAAATATATAAATATAATAAATATAATAAATATATTTATTATTTAATGAAATTTATTATATATATATTTGAATTATTAAAAAATATATATTAATTATAAACATGGATTTTTTATTCAATGTATACAAATAAACATTATTTTTGAATATAAATATAATAATTTTATATAAATTAATTATATTTTTTATTAAAAACTTTTATCAGTGATAAAAATAGCACTGATAAATCTGCCCTTTATTAGTGCTAAAAAAGCGCTAATAAAGGGTACACCTTTATCATCATTTTTTTAGCATTGATAAAGGGAAGATTTATCAATGCTTTTTGCTAGTGCTGATAAAAGCCCCCCTTTTATCAGCACTTTTTTCTTAGTACTGATAAAAGCTGGTGCATCCCTTGCCCAGATCTGTGGTAGTGTCAGCTATGACATACGCTAATTATATTGAGTATCAGACCTATGGGGGCCAGGACCTAGGGTCATTGGCCAAGGCATCCTCTTTGAGTCAATGGAGCTCATCCATATAAAACTCAGTATAATGTAGACCTATATGGGATAGCACCCAAGGCCATTGACCAGGGAGTCCTATTTGAGTCCATGGAGCTCGTCCATAGTAAACTTTGTATAAACATGGAGGATACCAAGGAGTGAATCCAAGGCGGTTCAAGAAATCCAAATCCAAGGTAATAATCCAAGGTATTCATTCTAAATTAATTTTCGATGCCATACCGTGATGTTGATTCCATACCAAAGTATTCACCATTAAAAATTTTACATAAGGGATCAATGGGTCCATGTTAGTGTCCATGCCCATTTATCAATTTAATTCATCACACTGATTTCATTAGTCAATTCACTTAAAAGTGATAAAAAGAGGGACCATGTTAGTGTATATGCCACATCACCAACCATTTACATTAAATGCCTAAGCTAAGAGGTTATCCACCTCATTTAATAATTCCCAATTAAAGAATTTTATCATCCCTTTCATTTATAAATGATATGGTGTCAATGGAGGTATTTACCATTTAACATTTCCTTATAATTCATATACAACTTCCACCCATGGGTGGCAAGACCAGCTCACCCAAAGGGGTGAAATAGTCATAGGAATTCAAATGAACCCACCTAAATGGGTGGTTCAGGTTTAGGTTGGTGACCTCTAATTGTGTCAAAGGGGCTATGGTACATCAAAATATGTTTTACAACATTTAGCTTTAAGGTATTTCTCATTTTAGAAGAAACACACGTAGATTCCAATGTGCGAAACAACAATACGAGTTAGAAACATCACGAATTTAAGTGAAAAGGTATAGAACACCTGTATTAGACGGGTAATAGACTCCTTTTCCATAATTGACCTCTAATTTAGGCTAGGATGAGAGAATTAAAATAAATAGATGAATATACTCAAAATAGGGCATATTAGCTCATATGCATTTTTCATTCCATATGATGAGATAAATGAAAAAAGGAATGAAAAGTATGGGGGAGCTTATTTATATGGATCCCACATGACCAACGACGAATGAAACAAATTTCAAATGAAAGAGTTAGCTCAAAGCCTAGCTTGGATTCCAAATGAGAGCTCCAACATGGTAGGTGGTTGTTGTGCATGCAAATGAGAGAAGAAGGGAGGAGGTAAATTAAAATAGGAGGAGAGAAAATGGAAATTTCTTCCATTTTTAAAGGGTGCATGGATTGGCCACATATTTTTTCAAACCATGCACTAACCGTGCATATATACTGCCTAAGGTGGAACCACCATACATGACTGGGCACATGGTTTGACAAACCATGTGCAACCGATGTAAATCACCTTTTCAATAGGTATTCACCATTTTTCATGGCCATGAGGCCTCTATCACATGGTTTTTTAAACTATTCTCCTTTATATATGGGTTACACGGTTGAGCCACACGGTTTTTACTAACCACTTGTCAACCATACACCTCAAACTATTTCTCCCAAAATTAGATCTCTAGGCTCTGAACTAGACTTGGATGCTCTAAAATATTCCTTAAACATTTAGTAACTTCTATAAAGATAAAACAAGAGGTTAAACCAAATTATAAAGGATCCATACCTCAAGAGAAAAATCGGGACATTACAATCTCACCTCCTTAAAATAAATCTTCCCCAAGTTTCCCTTTTGAGGGTGGTACGACATCGTTTGAGAATAACTCCATACATTAAGCATGTACATTGGACTCTACCTATTGGGTCTTATACTTTATATGTCTGTGCTTCTATAGCACCAAAACTGGAGGAACTGACCTACCAGACAGAGCCTTTGTGCTCTGATCCATGATACGCACTAGATACTCCTCAAAAGTGAAAGTACCGGGCGTACAGTAGAAGCCCCAAAAGTGGGATTTTAAAATTTTCTAGAAATTAATGACATGAACTTATCGACGTCGGTGAATTTCTACCCGATTAATTCCTCAGGATCATGCGTGAAAGATATCAAGAACAATATTAAAACCGTAAAATACCTAGTTTAGATCTAAAGTTGTGTACGATGTCTGCTCGTCGTTAGTGATCGCTGCTTGAATAATCCGAAGATGAATTCCTCTAGATCATCCACACATGCTTCAAGAATCTGTGGAAGCGCCAATCATTTAAATCCAAGTGCTATCGTGGAATTCTGATGACACCTTCAATGGTCCAACAATCAATGCATCACCTTGCATGCGATGCATGAGAGAGAGATTGATCTGATCTCTAAAATCTAGAGATTATCTCTCTAGATCACAAGAGAGAGAAGAAGAGAGAGAAATACCATGAAATCATCATTGTCAAATCCCTCTTCTTCTCTATTTATAGTTTGAAATGGAATTTCCCTAAAATTCTAGCCCGACCCCCGAATAATTAACACACTATATAAATAATATTTGGACTAATAAATTGAGTAAAAAATATTATTTATTATTATTATTAATTTTTTTAATATAATAAATATATTACGTGATAATACCTGATCCATTAACTTAGTTCGTACTTCCCACAAATATTAAATGAACCATTAATAATTTAAACTAATATTTGTTCACTTAATATTTTTATGTATTTACTAAAAACTTGTAAATAAATTTAATAAATAAATTTAATGCTAATTATTATTAACTTGAATAATATGAATTTATTTATTATTTGGTGATCGTATCTCCTTAGACAAATCCCGGACCTTAGTGATGGGGCCCACCATGTCCAATATACACATTCAACTGAATAGGGCAGATTCTTGAATATGCTATTATGTGTGACCCTCTAAGCCCTTATCTCGATAGTAATGAATACTATTAACAGACCAAGAGTGGGATCTACCAACCCATCATGACCCCTAAAGAGATAAAGATTTTTATAGTAGTGACAATAAACCTACGAACATGCACTGTGTAATATAATCTCTTTGTCTTTAAATATATCATAAAGTAGGACGCACACCCGTGTAATCATCCTTTTCTTGATTTATTTTTTGTTGATCTAACTGGAAAGACTTACCCTTGACTTCCATGGCCATAGTCTTATTAAATAACTATCATCCTGATCTACGTGGTCAGATATATATTACTCCCATAACCTAAAAGTGAAAAATCCTTTCTTGACCATTCAACCAATGTCATGCCACCAATGACGCACCCAACACAAGATACCTCACCATGATTTCATTATAATGGATTTTTCCTTGCATAAAAGTATACAATAAAATGGAACACATCAGTAATTATCTCATGTTAAGAGAACATTACACATGTTCATAGATAGGAACATCCAATAACACCCAAAACATGTGGTGTTCCTATTGGTGGGCCTGTTCTCATGATCTCACTATTAGAGATCATCGAGTGTGAACTTTATGAGATTAAGTCTCAATGATTATGAGCTCCCAACACTTGATAATCAATTTTATACTGTTCTCAGTCAGTAATATGCATTTAGACCATAAGACCTTTGTTTAAGATTAATTTCATAGCATCTCGAGGTTCTCATTATAACCTTGGATCTACTATAATCTTTTGATACGATAATTAATCTATGGACATTACCATTAAATAATGGATGTAGAAAAGTATACACTATTATGGTAAGAATACACCATGTATAACTAACTGTATACACGATATGGTAATCAAAATTACTGCATATTTGGGTTTAGGGAACCCACTATTACCACAAAAAAAGCATATACATCTAACTCAATCTCATCAGGTTGAAGAACATGATACATATCTAAATGATGATGGTGAATCTATGAAATATGGAAGATGTCGTGCATGACTTGATACCTGACATTCCCAAAGGGAATTTTTATTTCCCCTAGGTCTAATCGAAAAAAGAAATTTATTTTATCCCGAACAACACTAACTAATATGGCGTAGTAAATTGGAAGTACGAGGTCGAACCCATAAAGAGCGAGGAACATGAGATACAATTCTTGAACAAAGGTTGGGTCACTCCAATTTCAATTGATTTTATTAAACTAATTAAGAATCACAAAATAAAATGTTGAAATAAAGACAAGAATGGATCATGGTCAATTTTAGGGTATAGTCAAAATATAATCCTAAATCTAACTTGGGATAGTCCTATATAATAGGTTGCGAAGCAGTGAAAGGGTCACCAATTGGTTTTGGTCAAACCAATTGGATCTACCTATGCTGTAACTATCCCTTAGTCTAGGCATAAATAACATCCTAGATGAATTATACTTAGATTATATATAGAAAGTTTCACAAGCTAATGGTCATAGCCTGATCAACTCCAATTAGGTCAGATTTGTTCAATTTCACCTCCCATAGTCAAGGTTGTGCAAAAAAAATGTGATGAAAAATTGTTTTAAACCTAATTATTATCCACACAGTTATCAAGGTCTAATTTATTGATTCAGTATAACTAATTTCACCAACACTCTTGAACCCTAACCCTAAATATATTATCCATGCATGACAAACTTAAATGAAAGCAGGGAAAAAATGACATGCTTGACATAATGATCAAATTATTCAAAACAAGGCAATCCACAATTGAAACAATGAAAAATAGATTAAAAAACAACTTGAATAAAGAAACAACGAAGGACATAGTAATGGACGAATGAATGTGAAGGATAATGAATAAAAGAGGGATATTGAAATTAAACTAGAAAACATTCAACATTATATAAACTAAAGAAAATAAAAAACAAATCAAAAAAGAAAAACTATCTAGGAAGAAATCTGGGTTGGAACCCTACGATAACCTCCTAATGGTCACGACTCAAGCTTGAAATGGAATTCCTGAATATTTTGGCAAGAAACCATATTTATAATCCTTGATGTCATGAATGGGATTCCATGAGTCAATGGAATGATTTAATGGTTGTTCAGGTTGTCAAGGATAAAAATCCCATCAAAGATACATTAGAAATTATCATTTTTCTATCATGTATGACACTTACATATCATGTAAAGATTATATGACATGAAATCTTCAGATCTTGAAAGTTTCAGGACATGCTGTTTTCTTCTTCTTCACAAAATTTAAATAGTTCATGAATTATAACTTCATGTTTTGTAATGATTTTACATGATGTGTAAAATGTGTTTTCAGCACCAGAATCTCAATTTTCCCCAATTCTTCATTTTTGAGCCTTCGGTACCTCCCATGATCATAAAAAATCACGGGAAACTATTATTCAATGGATTTATTGATCTCTTTGGATTCAATCAATCTTTTCTTAAATCTTCAATTTCTATTATCGAGTGGAGCTGCTTTCCAACTCGGCATAAAGTGCCTTTTTGTTCCTTAATTGCCATGTTTTCCTTGGTGTTTCTCCAAATACTAGTTCTTCATAACAATACACAATACATCAATATTTCCCATGAAACTAAACTTTAATCAATTAATATTCAATGAATTAAAATATTAAAACCTATCAATATATACATATAAATAGATATAATTACCTCGGATGTAACTGCAACCGATTGGCTACTGGACCGGCTCTCTCCAAGATCGAAAAGGGTCCAATGAACCTAGGTGACAACTTTCCTTGTTTCTGAATCCATTAATGCCCCAATATAGAAAAACTTACAAGAAGACATGATCTCCCACCTCAAACTCCAAAGGTCAACAATGATGACTGATATAATACTTATGCCTAGACTGAGCTATAATCATTCACTTATTTATAAGTTGTACTTTCTCTAAAGTCTCCTGAATGAGATAATGTCCAAGAAATATTGCCTATCCTACTTCTAACTAGTACAAGGGTGAATGATATAACCTACCATATAAGGCCTCATAATGATGCATCTGTATAGTCTATTAGAATCTATTATTATAAGAAAACATAGAAAGAGGTATGTGTTTCTCCAAAGAACCTCTAAAATCAAAGATGCATGCTCAAAGAAACTACTCTACCACAAGTATCATACACTCAGACTATCCATCAATATATGGGTAATAGGATGTACTCAGAAGTGCCTGTGGACCTAGTTCCATCTATAACCCTTACCATAACTATGATGTGAATTGAGCATCCCTATTTGATATGATAGTAAATGGAAATATGTGAAGGCATAAAATATCTTTAACATATATCCTTCCTAGATAATCCAATAAAAAGGTATAATAAATAGGAAAGAATTGAGTGACCTTTTTCAACCTATCTATGACACCCATATAACGTTACAACATCACGGTGACCTAGGTAAACCCATTATGGAATTCACGGTGACGTTATCCTATTTCTACTTAAGAATGGGTAAAGGCTGTAAAATACCCACTGGTTACCGGTGTTCCTCCTTCACCTGCTAACATGCGGAACATTGAATAACAAAGGCATTTTCCTCCTTCTTCATCCCCGACCACCAATATTGGTGATGTAAGTAATCATACATCTTGGTAATACTGGGATGTACTACCCATGTAGAGGAATGAAACTCTCACATAGGTTCCTCTCAGATGTATGCAGGAACCTATAAACATCCATGAATCCATAAGACCTCATCCATGTTTATGATCCAACCAGATGATGGGTCCTTACATGAAACACTCTCCCTTAAGACCAATCCCTCAGGATATGAAAGTTTTGTCATATTCACTTTATCTAGAAGTGTATAGTTCATTGATAATTATGTAATTATAGTCTATCTGTGATAACGTTTTACCTCAAAATGCATCCCAGAAAACAAATTCATCAACAAAATCTTACTACCGGCCCCCTGAATTAGCTACGTCTGAGTCTTCTGACCCAAATCACCAGCCACTGTATTACCCTTCCTAGGAATATACACAAGATCAAATTAAAATGACTATAGGTATTCAACCCATATTCATTGTCTGAGATTTAATTTGTGCTATGTAAATATGAATATGAGGTTTTTGTGGTATGTGAACACTAAAAACCTCTCTCCAAGAAATCAATACCTTTAATAATGAAAGTCATAAACCATAGTTTCTAACTCAAGACCATGCATCAGGTAATTGCGCTTGTGAGGTCTCAACTAATGAGATTCTTAAGCCACGACTCAATCTACTTACATTATAACAGCTCCCATCTCAATGCTTGATGCATCAAAATAAACCATATAACCTATGAAAGGATCTGGTAAGATTAGGATCAATGATGAATTAATCCTTCCTTTAAAATCCTAAAATTCTTCCTCACCTTCTTAAGATCATGTAAAATTGACACCTTTCTTGGTCAAGCTGGTTAGTGGTGCTATAAGGTGTGAGAAATCATGTATAAAATGACTATAAAAACCATCCATCCCCATGAAACTCTGAATTATAAAGACATTATTGGTCTTCTCCTAGGAAAATATGGACTCTCACCTTCTATAGGTCCATAGATACTCCCGATTCTGAGATTATTTGACCCAGGAAGTGAACTTTATTGATCCAAAAGTGGAATTTTGTGAGCTTAGAATACATATGGATATCTCTAAGTGAACTCTAAAACCATATCAAGGTGTTTTTAATGTTCATGTCTAGTATATGAGTGCACCAAGATTTCATCTATGGAAACTACAAAAAATTAATCTAAATATGGGTGGAAAACCTGATTCATCTGATCCATAAAAACTTTTGGCATGTTTGTGAGGCCGAACAACATGGAAAAATACTCATAAAATCCATATCTAATAAATAATGTTGTACGTGGTATATCCAATGTCTGAACACAAACTTGATGGTAGACCAACCTCAAATAAATCTTAGAGAAAACCCTCACTCCTTGGAGTTGGTTTAAGAGGTATTCTATATGAGGTAAAGGATACCCATTCATAACTGTAAACTGAATCAACTAGCAGTAATCCACTCAAAGACTAAGGGTATCATTCACCTTCTTAGTGAAAATCATAGGTGAAACTAACAATGAAGTATTGAGTCATATAAAACCCTTAACTTACAAGTCATCTAGCTGCCTCTTGATCTCATGAAACTCTGTAGTAGCTATCCTGTAAGGAGGGATAGATTCTGGTGTTTCTCTTAGAACTAGATCAATAGTGAATTCAACCTCTCCCCCAGGAGGTAGAATATAAAAGTTATCATGGAAAATATACCTAAAATGATACACTATAGGAGGTAAATTTGTATGATATATTACCTAATCATCTAAAAAGAGACTAGCAATCTGGGTCTTCACTCCTCCTATCCCATGATGCTTTGGTCTAGCTCGACTCACCTGGACACCTCATTCACCCTTATGTGTTTAATTATCACCCCAAGGTGATATTAATGACACCCTTTGGTGATAATAATCAACGTATGCATGGTTAGGAACCAACCAGTCCATCCTGATAATAATGTCAAAACCTTTCATCTCTAGAATGAAGAGGTTCCATATAAAATGATTGTCACTTACCTCAAGGGGGAATTTCTTGCATTGGTGTACACTTTCTTAAATAATTACCAATGGGGTATCAAGTTTCATCACACCACAAAAATAATGAATATTTATCCAAATACTCTCCATAATTTCCATAGATATAAAAGAGTGTGATGATCCTATTTCAAATTAAATAGACACTAAATTATAGGCAACTAAAATTGTACCTCCAACTAAGAAGGATCAAAACTATTATCCTCAGGTATCAGTTTCACTGTATATATCCATCCTGAACCACATCCCTAATATATAACCTTGCTACCCTAGGAAGGCCTTCTCTATTGGAGCTATAATTATGATGTCTTGATACCTCATCCATGACTATCTCCTCAGCCTGAATGGCCCATAGTACTCCAGCTACCAGCCTGGTGAGTAACTAATAATCCTACTCCTAAAGGAGAAGCTAATACAGATCCTCTTCTACTAGACATAGGTGGAAATTTATACAAAAACCTATAAAAAATGAACATTCTACCAAAATATATATTCTCAACTGGGGCTCTATCACACCGCGACTTCATATGACCCTATTTACCACACTAATGAAAGATTCCATGGCTATCTAAGAACACACTATATATTATGCTACCTCCTTAAGAAGGATAAAATTAAAGTTTAATGCTGGTAGATATACTACTGATCCAATGAGGTACTAAACTTCCCTAACCTACACATTTAGCTTCCTTAAGGTTTTTCTTAGTGATGAGTACCTGGTTCACTATCTCAGTGATGGTAGTCAAATGAAACATATTCACCTGAGATCATATGGTGTATATAATCCCATCCTCAAAATATCTATCTTAGGACATATCATCCCTAAGGATAGAAGGAAAAAAACATTAGGATCTATAAAAAGATTTGAATAATCCATAACCGATGAGGTTCCCAACTCCAGGTGTATAAACTCTCTAGCCCTATCATCCCTCATCATATTAGGAAAGAAATAGTCATAGAAGACTATTTGAAAATCTTTCCAGACCATAACCAAATGCCGTTTAGCTTGGGTCAAAACATCCCACCATATA
Source organism: Viscum album (assembly GCA_963277665.1). Taxonomy (NCBI): domain Eukaryota; kingdom Viridiplantae; phylum Streptophyta; class Magnoliopsida; order Santalales; family Viscaceae; genus Viscum; species Viscum album. The sequence continues at coordinate 2,064,479,053 of OY728131.1, forward strand.
TTGGATAACCCTATAAGAATATATGATACAATATTGACCATCCTCTCTAGATACATCTTTAGATGGTCAAAAATAGATAAAATGTCATCTATCCAAGACTCAATAGCCTGGGGACCACCATACCCAAAAAATATAGGTGGATGTTACTATTGAAACACATAAATTAAATATTCCATAGTCAAAAAAAGTATCGGGTATCCCTTAATGGTCTTCATTATTCATAAGAAACCCTCTCAGAATTGGGATTCAGTACCTAGATTAGAAATAATAGGAGGTTCTGCAGGTGGAACTACAAGAGGTAATATCAGTGGCTCATGGCCCACCACCTTCGAAGTATATTTTTAGACACCCTCCCGGCACATAACTTGAGGTCTTCATAGAGGCATATTTATATAATTCCAAGCACACACCTCATACATAATTTGATAATATAAAAGATCATGAATAAATGAATAAGACAGGTACCGGTATTCCAATGTAAAAGTTGAAGGTTCTAGGAACAGTGGAAGAAACATTGGTGGGTGTTAAATTAAAATTTATTTTAATTTAGAGTTTACTAAAACCCCAATTAAGGATCTTACATACTAAATTTATATTTAATTTATTTATGATTGGAAGAAATGATTACCTCATCTTAAGATCCTTTCTTCTATAACATTGTTGATATTATGAAAACCTTTCAGATTACCTTTTTTGTTATTTAAGGATTCATGCGAGAACCCATTCTTTTCTATAAAATACTTTATAATATTCTTGATGTTACTTCAGATCATCACCCTCAGACGGCGTGCGATTTTGAGCCTCGGTGTGGCCGAAATTAAATTTTCAGTGCGTTCACACTAGACACACCGAATAAATAGGATAAATCCTAAACGAAGATCCAAATCAGAAATTGGAGTGCACATGTGGGTCTGAAATTGGGTTTTACCCTAGGAATGACATAAATCATGTCGGCGCAGGACGTTGGGACCCCTCGCCCGTTGACAGAACATTAAACGGATAAATAAAATAATTAATTTATTTGTTTAATGGTTAAACTCAAGTATATCTTAAACAGTAACTCAGATTGGAAAACCTAGAGCACCGTTGAGTCTGGAACGTGCCGTTTACCCTAGGAGGGGTGTAATTTTCGTGGGCGCGGCCCTTCTGTGGAAAATGGCCCCAGGGGCATTTTTGTAATTTAGCGGCCTCAAGCGTTAAGTTTTATAACTTTTTAATGGGGCCTCAAATTAAAATTCCAAGACCTCCATTGTGATCAAGAGGTGGTGTTTACCCTAGTAGAGGTCTAATCTTGACCCTGCCAAGAGTTTCAGATGAAGGTCAATTTGGAGTGTTTAAAAATTAATTAAAATCTTAATTAGTTTTTCTTTACTTAAACCAAACCCACCACCTAAACTCTTCTCCTTTGAGAATCCTCTGGTGGAAGCTCTCTCAACCAAGGAGCCCTCCCTTCAACCTCAAGCCCCTCTCCTCTCCAAGACGTTTGTGGATCCGGCTTCGGCGGGCCGCTCATGAAGCGACGGGCTACGCCCAATAGGTAGGCGTCGTTTTGTTTTGTATTAAGTTTCCACACCCTCTTTTATCTTAATTTATGGTGTCTAATTGCTGTTATTTTTTCTAGAGAATCCCATATATGCGTATTATTTGTTATAACCTTTCCTATTCATTTTTTAGTTTGAATTTTGGAGTCTCGGGGTACCCGGGGTGGCCCCGGGAAGATTTTCGACCACAAATCCTGGTTTTCGGCACTCTGGGACGGCGACAGCAGGCGGCGCGGGCTCCGGGATGGTGACAATAGGCGGTGCGGGTGGTGGCTGGGGTTAAGGGATTCTGCACGAGTGGGAAGCGACTGACGGCTGGGCTTCGGCGGCGGGTGAGGTCGAAGGCGCCGGGGCGCGACTGCGAGGGGGGGGGGGGGGGTTGCGGCGTGCGACCCAGTGCGGGAGACCGATACCCGCGCTCAGCGGGTCTCCACGCAAGACCAAGACCAGCCCCTCATGGCCGGCTGGTGCATGGTAGACCGTGGGTCTATGGTCGGGCCCGCGGCTGAGCCGTGTGCCAGCGCTGCGAGCCGGGCCGGCCGGTGGGGGCCGACCCAGGCCGGGCGGACCGGCCAGACCAGGCCGGTCTAGCCCAAGGGGGGTTCGTCGCCTCGACCTCTAACACCCGTAACTTTCACTACGGGTGTAAATTTCACATTCTGTCTGTGGTAGTGTGAACCTCGGCTTGAGGTGGGGAATATGAGATTGTTTTGGGGGGTTTAACTCCCGAGATGGAGGCCTTAGTGGCGCGACATGCCCATTAATTGGATTGGCGTTTTTCCGGGAGTTCTTGTTTGGATGGCGCAGACACATCTGGTGTCCAATTTAAGTGCCATCAGCAGCATTGGGAACCTGGTTCTGAGGCGGAGCTTTCCAGGGTGGTTTTAGGCGTTGAAGCCGAAGTTGAGGCGTAGACCCCACGACCCGTCTTTTAAGCTGCGTGCAACACTTTACAACTTTTTCATCGAACGTCCGTTCATGGCGTGCAATCAGTAGATTCTAGGTGTTTTTCCAAGGGCATTGTAATAGCGTAATCCGCCCGCTTTAATTCTGCATGATGGTGCGGGGCCCACGAGGTCCGTTTTGGGAGTTGGCGGTGATTTCCATCTTTATCACTCAGGGTCCGTTTTTGGACAAGTGGATAGTCAATCTTGTGTACTTTTTCAAGATGATTGCAATGGTGTGATCCATTCATTGTGCTTTCGGACTGAGATACGAGTCCCACGAAGCACCGCTCATGTGCAGTACGACAAAATGAATCTTTTTTTTTTCTAGATATTCGTTGCACTCAAATGAGAAGTCAATTTGATGTGTTTTCCCGAGGGGATCGCAATGGTGCGATGCGCCCGACTATTTTTGGGGTTGAGGCTCAGGACCATGGGACGCCGTTCGGGCGTAAAGCAGTGTTGAATGAATTTTACGTTGGATGTCTGTTGGAGGCGAGTAAATAGTTGATCTCGCATGTTTTTCTATGAGGATTACAATGGTACAATCCGTTTGGATGTGTGGAGTCTCTTTTGAGATCTCATTAAATGTGGAAGCATGAAAGGTGTACTGGTGGTGGTTCTTCATGCGGTGTTTGTAGGGAACCCTTGGTGTGTGATCGCGTTCACTCCTGTGAGAGTGAAGTTAGTGTTTAAAGAGATGTGGTTGGCCGTACTAGGGCCATGGAGGAAGCAGATTGGAGAATTTATGTTTTCTACCTTCACGTTGACGTTGGGTGTCGTGTGCATGATAGCCTTTGGGCTAGAGATGTGGTATACTCTGGGAGTATGCGGGAATGCTTGGAGGTACATGTTGTAGTTTGTACCTGAGAATGTTTGTTCTTGGTTTGGAGATGAGCTAGGGACACACGTCGTGTGGACCCCCTGTGTGCGCTGTGTACTTCTTTACGTACCTTTGAACTCTTACAGTGTAGAGAGTCCTTCTGTTAGAAGTGTTTAGACCGAAAGGGTTGAGGGGGGGGGGGGGGTGTCCCCTGGTTCTGTTCTCAATGGTTTGACTGGAAGAGTTGTTTTGGTTCCCCTGTTCTTTCAGATGAGGGTGTTTTCATTGTTGTGTTTCTTTCATCGGACTGTGACATCATTTACAGCTACGTGCATTCGTACAGTGTGGGTGTTCTCCCTCTTTTTAGAGTTAGTTGTCTTAGTCTGCTTCGATAGTAGAGTCAGTGGATTAGAGCATATATTACCCCGAGAGGCCCGGGGAGATCCTCATGTCCCTTCGTGTTCCCTGGTAGGGTTCTTTGGGTTTCAGTGTGACCAAAAAATTATGTGGGCACCGATCCTCTACCTAGGAGGTTGTTTCTAGTAGGGTATGGATCCCCTAGTGAGCCCTGGGCATAGACTCCCTAGATGTGTATCGAGATCATATCTTCCTTCTGTGATCTATCGTGATGTGTTTCCCACTACGTGTTCTGGTTACCAGTGAGGTACCATCCGTAAGGGATGGGCAGTGAGGTACCATCCAGTAGGGATGGCTAGTGAGGTACCATCCAGCAGGGATGGCCAGTGCGGTACCATCCAGCAGGGATGGATGGTGGGGTACCATCTAGTAGGGATGGCCAGAGCAGATCCGAGTCTCCCTCCAGCGGATCACCCTTTAACGGGACTGGGCATTGGGACCCGTTAGTGACTTTTTCTAGGTCTCCCTCCAGCGGATTACCCTTTCGCGGGGCTGGGTAGTGGGAACCCGTCGACTTTTAGAAGACCACTCGACTGTGTGACAGTGATGAGGTGTGGTTTGACTTTCCCCAGAACTCTCAAGTAGAAGGGGCGATTTCCCCACCAAGATGTGTCCTTGTGATGCGACCTAAAACCGTGCGGGCGAGTCAGTGCTGCCCAAAGCGGATAGTGTATAGTTGCGGTGATTTGAGGCCCTTGACTTGCAGTTTGGGGCAGACATGCGTGATACTGGGCATCAATGGTGTTTTCTTCTGGGACTTTGGCTACTCACTTTCTTGAGCTGAGCTATGGTACGGAGATCCCCTTACGATATTTTTTGGGTTTCTTGACATAACACACACACACACACATATATATATATGTATACCTTGTTCCAGTACCCACTTCTTGGGTTTTGGTTACTCTCCTTCCAGGAGAGGCGAAGATGCACGGGGTATGCCACGTGCTTTCTGTGTCTATATTCTCGTGGTTGGACAAGTCTACTCTCTTGCTATAGGTAGCTAAGACTCGAAAAGAATTTCATCTTCTCATAATTTCTAGCTCCTTGTGTTTGGACGAGTCTACTTCCTTCCTCTTATTGGGTTGAGATGTACTCTTTGCTGCACTCTCTCAGTTGTACTCCTTTACTATTCCCTGTTCGATCTACTGCTCACTCTTCAGTACCTCCTTTTCTACTCCCTCGATACTTTGGGGTATCCTACTAATTATTTTTATACTCACCCCTGCTTGGGCTTTACCCTCACTTGGTGTGCCCTTACAGACGACGGATAGGTTGGTCGTGACTTCAGTGGAGCTTAGGAGTTCGGGAGCTTGGACTGCGTGCAGTGGTCGTATTCGAGTTCCAGGTGTGGGACTCTCCCAGCTATTTACTTTTGTTTACCTGTTGCCGGGTTGTGGAACTTTTCTGGTTGGGCGCGTGTTTTGCCCTTTTCTTTTCAATTTACCTTCAACACTTTCTTTGTACTGTTTAGAGGTCGATTCAATTTTGTGGTTGTTTATAGAAGTTAGTACTTTACTTTTCCTTTTACTCTACACTTCTACATTGATTGGGCTACGTGTGTGTGTACAGGTACTCAGGAAAAGGCCTCCCCGAGTTGTTTATCCTTCAGCGCTTGTCGCCAGCCCCTGGCCTATGGAGGCAGGCTTGGGGTAGTTGTGGATTGAGCCTAGGTAGGGTCGGGTCGTGACAAAGCAGTCGAGTCATGACAAAGTGGTATCAGAGGTGGTTCGTTCCTTGGGAAATTTTTCAGACGTCCTTAAAAAGGAATTGGTTGGGATCTAGGGAAACAATGTCAATGTGTCTCGAGAGTGGCTCTCAGGCCAGGGAGTCCAGTGATGGTGCGGCGTCCGATGTATCCATTCACTGGGACCCTAATAACCCACTTGTTGACTTGGAAATCTAAGACACTCGTTGTAGGGAAATTGGTTTTTGAATCACATAGGATTGAGTCTTGACCGTCCTTCTTGAGTCAGCTCCCCATTTTTGTTACTGTCATATACATATATGCTCATCTGACCTCGACACTCCTTGATAACATTCAGAATGTCTCTGCTAAGACAGGCAGCTAGGATACCATCTTTGGTTCGTGACGACAACCCTGTGAGCTACGAGGCCTCATTCCAGGACCTATCATGCGAGTCCCTTTCTCCCGGTGGGCCGGTAGCAGCACCCACACCTAGTGAGAAACAAAAAGCTTCATCAGAGAAGACTGATCTTGAGCACAGGTTGAGCGTGCTCTGCAAGTTCCAGCGGTAGATACCACTGAGGTTCAGTGGTGAGACAGACCCTCAGGCAGCAAAGGTTTGACTAGAGATAGTGGTTCGCCTCTTCAGGCTTGTGCAGACACCGATAGATCAGAGGGTGGCTTTGGAAGCCAGCCTTTTCCAGGGAGCAGTTGAGCATTGGTGGAGTTTGGTGACTCAGTTACTTTATGAGTCGTTGCTTTCATGGGGCAACTTTCAGTTGCTATTCTGTGAGGAGTTTTACCCCTCCTTCTTACGCTCCATTCATATCTAGGAGATCCTGCAGTTTTAGTAGGGAAGGATGATGGTGACTGAGTACGCGACTAGGTTTGCGGACCGTGCACATTTTTACCCGGACTTGGTCCATGACGACAACTTCCAAGTGCGGAATTTCGAGCAGGGTCTCCGTAGAGAGATTCATGCTGTTATAGTACCCTTGTTCATTTCCACTTATGCTGAGGTTCTAGAGAAGGTGTTGGTGACAGAGAGCTTCCTATCACACTCTACAGTTGGTGGTGGCAGCATGCATGATGGAGTCGAGACGTCTGTCACAACTAGCGTGTGTCGGCAGAAAGAACCTCGACGCAGGTGGTTTTCCGATAACCGGACTCATGGGCGTAGTCGTACACCACATTGGTGCTAGAGGGAACCCGGAAAGCCCAGAGAGTGCCGATGCTATGCTTGCGATGGGAGAGGTCACATGGCACGGGACTGCCCGACCAGGCACGCTGAGAATATCAGGCAGGTAGTAGGTGCACCACCACGGCAGAGGCAGCACCGTGATCGGAGTAGCGCCCAAATATTTGGTGCTTGCATAGGAGTGGGAGGAGTTGGAAGTGGAGGAAGACCTTACGAGGTCTTCCCATCACCACTAGGTGGTCCACGTCAGGCTCTGGGAGATGATAGTTGGGACCGCGGACAGCCGCGAGCTTTGGATGTCTACGATCCTGTAGAGCATGAGGTGAAAAAAGGTATGCTTTATGACTCTTATACTTTTTGCAGTATAATTGTTAAACTCTATGCGTGAAATGATTTTTTCCCTGCTCCTTTCTTGAGTTGATACCAGGGTGACGCGGGGCGTTGGTGTAACCCTGTGTTGGTAGATTAGAAGGCGTGGAACCTTTTCCATTAGTCTATGGTGTCGACTCCATCACTTTCCGAGTGTGTAAGAGAGTCTTGGTTGTGAGACATCGACTATAAAACCTTGTGTGACCAGATATCCTTGGGTGGTTCACCATATGGATATTCTGAAGGAGGGAATCAACGGGCTTTATCCCGGGTCCAAACGGTGATTCCAGTCGCGGCGTGCAACATGGGGGTTCGATCGGGGAGTTCAGCTACCCCCGAGGGCCTTTGGGCCATTTGAGACCATGCGAAGGGATGGCGAGGTTCCCTACCGCCTTTCCCTAACCCCAAGGTCGGGAGTGGGTGCATGACGTCTCCCACGCGACTCACCCGAGAAGAAGTGTGTGTGCTCCTATGCACGTCATCGGCAAGGTCATACCTCGCGTGAACAGATCAAATCCTTTGGTATGTGTGTGGTGGCACAGAACTGTGCATGAGTTCTTCTGGGTGCGGAAGAGCCAGGTGCGGGCTTAGTACCCCGAGTTGTTCCCTGGTTTTGCATTTTGGGGATGAAAATATTGCAGGAGGGAATGATTTAAGAACATCTTTTTTTCTATAAAAGACTTTGGAATATTCTTGATGTTATTCCAGAGTAGCTCCTTTAGACGACGTACGATTCTGAGCCACGGTGTGGCCAGAATTAAATTTCCAGTGCATTCACACTGGGCACGCAAAATAAATAATATAACTCCTAAACAGAGATCCAGATCAGAAATCTGAGTGCACGTGTGGGTCCTAAATTGGGTTTTATCCTAGGAATGATATAAATCATGTTGGCGTGGGGCGTTGGGACCCCTCACCCGTTGAAAGAACATTAAACAGATAAATAAAATAATTAATTTATTCGTTTAATGGTTAAACTCAATTATATCTTAAATAGTAGATCAGATTGGAAAACTGAGAGCACCGTTGAGTCCGGAACGTTCCGTTTACCCTAGGAGGGGTGTAATTTTGACGGGCGTGACCCTTCTGTGGAAAATGGCCCTAGGGGCGTTTTCATAATTTAGCATCCTTGAGCGTTAAGTTTTATAACTTTTGAACGGGGCTCAAATTAAAATTTTGAGACCTTATTTGTGCTCGGGAGGTGTTGTTTACCATAGGGGAGGTTTAATCTTGACCCCTCCAAGAGTTTCAGACGTGGGTCAATTTGGAGTGTTTAAAAATTAATTAAAATTTTAATTAGTTTTTGTTTACTTGAACCAAACCCACCACCTCACCTATTCCCCTTTGAGAATCCTTTGGTGGAAGCTCTCTCAACCAAGGATCCCTCCCTTCAACCTCAATCCCATATCCTCTCCAAGACGTTTGCAGATCCTGCTCCAGCAGGCCGCTCGTGAAGCGACGGGCTACGACCAATAGGTAGGCGTCATTTTGTTTCGTATTAAGTTTTTGCACCCTCTTTGATCTTTATTCATGGTGTCTAATTTCCATTATTTTGTTGAGAGAAGCCCATATATGCTTAGGATTTGTTCTAACCTTTCTGACTCATTTTTCAGTTTGAATTTTGGAGTCCCGGGGTACCCAGGGTGGCCCCAGGAAGATTTCCGGCCAAAAACCCTAGTTTCTGGCACTCTGGGATGGCGGCAGCAGGCGGCGCGGGCTCCAGGCGGAGGTGCGGGTGGTGGCCAGGGTTGACGGCATTGGCGTGAGCGGGCAGCGGCTGGCGGCTGGGCTTCAGCGGCATACGAGTTCGAAGGCGATGGGGCGCGAAGCGAGGGGGGGGGGGGTTGCGGCGTGTGACCCCACGCGGGAGACCAAGATCTGCGCTCAGTGGGTCTCCACGCAAGACCAAGACCGACCAATCATGACCATTCGGTGCATGGTGGACCGCGGGCCGACCCACGTCAGGCAGACCGGCCGGACCAGGCCGGTCCAGCCCAAGGGGGGTTCGTCCCCTCGACCTCGGACCCCCGTAACTTTCACTACGGGTGTCCGTTTCACATTCCTTCTGCGGAAGTGCGAACCTCGGCTCGAGGTGGGGAATATGAGATGGTTTTGTGGGTTTTAAATCCCGATATGGGGGCCTCGGTGGCGCGACATGCCCATTAAGTGTATTGGCATTTTTCTGGGAGTTCTTGTTTGGATGGCGCAGACACATCTGATGTCTGATTTAAGCACCGTCAGCGGCGTTCAGACCCTGGAGCCGAGGTGGAGGTTTACAGGGTGGTTTCTGGCATTGAAGCCAGAGTTGAGGCGTGGACCCCACGACCCATCTTTTAAGCTGCGTGCAGTGCTTTACAACTTTTTCATCGGACGTCTGTATGGGGTGTGTGAACAGTTGATTATGGGTGTTTTTTCAAGGGCATTGCAATGGCGCAATCCACCCGCTTTAATTCTATACGATGGTGTAGGCCCCACGAGGGCTATTTTGGGAGTTGACGGTGATTTCTATCTTTATCACTGGGTGTCCATTTTGGAAAAGTGGATAGTCAATATTGTGTACTTTTTCGAGAGGATCGCAACGGTGCGATCCGTTCGTTGCACTTCTGGACCGAGATGTGAGTCCCACGAAGCACCTCTCATGTGCGGTACAGCGAAATGCATATTTTTCTCCAGATATCCATTGTACTCAAGTGAGCAGTCAATTTGACGTGTTTTTCTGAGGGGATCACAATGGTGCGATGCGCCCGACTGTTTTTGGGGCTGAGGCTCGGGACCACGGGACGCCATTCAGGCGTAAAGTAGTGTTGAATGAATTTTATGTCGGATGTATGTTATAGGTGAGTAAATAGTCTATCTCGTATATTTTTCCATGAGGATTACAACGGTATGATCCGTTTGGATGTGCGAAGTCTCTTTCAAGATCTCATTAAATGTGGAAGCATGAAAGGTGTACCGGTGGTGGTTCTTCTTGCGATGTTTGTAGGGAACCCTTGGCGTGTGATCACATTCACTCCCATGAGAGTGAAGTTAGTGTTTAAAGAGATGTGGTTGGCCGTACTAGGGCCATGGAGGAAACAGATTGGAGAATTTAAATTTTATCCCTTCACGTTGACGTTGGGTGTCGTGTACATGATAGCCTTTGGGCTAGAGATGTGGTGTACTCTAGGAGTATGCGGGAATGCTTAGAAGTACATGTTGTAGTTTGTACCTGAGAACGTTTGTTCTTGGTTTGAAGATGAGTTGTGGCCACATGTCGTGTGGGCCCCCTGTGTGTGCCATGTACTTATTTATGTACCTTTGACCTCTTACGACGCAGAGATCCCTTCTGTTAGTAGCGTTTAGACTGGCAAGGTTGAGGGGGGGGGGGGGGTCCCTAGGTTTTGTTCTCAATGGTTTGACTGGCAGAGTTGTTTTGGTTCCCCTGTTCTTTCAGCTGAGGGGCTTTTCAGTGTTGTGTTCCTTTCACTGGACTACAACATCGTTTACGACTACGTGCGTTCATACAGTGTGGATGTGCTCCAACTTTCTGGAGTGAGTTGTCTCGGTCCGCTTCGACAGTAGACTCATCAGATTGAAGCATGTATCACCCCGAGAGGCCCGAGGAGATCTTCACGTCCCTTCTTATTCCCTGGTAGGGTTCTTTGGGTATCGGTGTGTCCAACACATTACGCGGGCACCGATCCTCTACCCAGGAGGTTGTTTCTAGTAGGGTACGGATCCCCTAGTGAGCCCTGGGCGTAGACTCCCTAGCTGTGTATCGAGATCATATCTTCCTTTCACGATCTATCGTGACGTGTTTCCCACTACGTGTTCCGGTTACCAGTGAGGTACCATCCAGCAAGGATGGCCAGTGAGGTACCATCCAGTAGGGATGACCAGTGAGGTACCATCCAGAAGGGATGGACAGTGCAGTATCCAACATGGATGCTCAGTGGGGTACCATCCAGTAGGGATGGCTAGAGCCGATCCGGGTCTCCCTCCAGCGGATCACCCTTTGATGGGGCTGGGCATTGGGACCCGTCAACGACTTTTTCTGGGTCTTCCTCTAGCGGATTACCCTTTCTTGGGGCTGGGCAGTGGGAACCCATTGACTCTGAGAAGACCTCTCAACTGTGTGATAGTGATGAGGTGTGGTTTGACTTTCCCTAGAACTCTCAAGTACGAGGGGCACTTTCCCCACCAAGACGTGTCCTTGTGACAAGACCTAAAACTGTGTGGGTCAGTCAGTGCTGCCCAAAGTGGATAGTGTCGAGGTGCGGTGATTTTAGCCCCTTGACTTGCAGTTCGGGGCAGACGTGTGGGATACTGGGCATCGATGGTGTTTTCTTCTGGGACTTTGGATACTCACTTTCTTGGGTTGATCTACGGGACAGAGATCCCCCTACGATCTTGTTCGGGTTTCTTGACAGAGCATATATATATGTATACCTTATTCCAGTACCCACTTCTTGGGTTTTGGTTACTCTCCTTCCAGGAGAGGTGAAGATGCACAAGGTATTCCATGTGCTTTCCATTTCTAGCTTCTCGTGGTTGGATGAGTCTACTCTCCTACTATAGGTAGCGAAGACTTGACAAGAAGTTCATCTTCTCACAGTTTCTAGCTACTTGTGTTTGGATGAGTCTACTTCTTTCCTCTTGTTGGGTTGAGCTTTACTCTTTACTTCACTATCTCAGTTTTACTCCTTTACTATTCCCTGTTCGATCTACAACTCACTCTTTGGTACCTCCTTTGTTTCTCCCTCGAGCCTTCGGGGTATCCTACTGAGTTTTTTTATACTCAACCCTGCTTGGGCTTTTCCTGCACTTGGTGTGCCCTTGTAGATGACAAATAGGTTGGTCGCGACTTCAGCGGAGCTTAGGAGTTCGGGAGCTTGGACCGCGTGCAGTGGTTGTAGTCGGGTTTCAGGTGTGGGACTCTCCCAGCTGTTTACTTTTGTTTACCTGTTGCCGGGTTGTGGCACTTTTCTGGTTGGGTGCGTGTTTTGACCTTTTCTTTTCAGTTTACCTTCAACACTTTCTTTTTACTTTTTAGAGGTCGATGAACTTTTGTGGTTGTTTATAGCAGTTAGTACTTTACTTTTCCTTTTACTCTACACTTCTGCATTGAGTGGGCTGTGTGTGTGTGTACAGGTACTCAGGAAAAGGCCTCCCTGAGTTGTTTAGCCTTCGGTGCTTGTCGCCAGCCCCTAGCCTATGGAGGCGGGCTTGGGGTAGTTGTGGCTCAAGCCCAGGTAGGGTCGGGTCGCGACAATTCTAGTGTATAATCCCTCGAGAAATGGTCCACACATGATCCATTAATCTTCAAGAAACACTGATTGATTTCTGAGTTCTAGCATAGTGAATCAATCATATTTTATTGTTCTTCTTGATCGGTCCAAGACCCTTCAAACATGAAGGAGTTATTCTCAATCTTGAGAGGAAGAGAGGAGAAGTTCAAGAGAGAGATAGAGAGATGTATGTTGTGCAAAACGATTCTATATTCTAAATTTTCTACCAACCCTACACAATAGAAACAACTGTATATTTATAGAGATAGGGTTTAGGTTAAAATATCATTTAATTTCATGTAATACCTTAAATAATATAATAGTCTTTATTAAACCCCATGTCAAAATAAAAATAATAATACTATCATTTTATAGTTCATGTGCTAACTTATGCAATAAAAAATATTATTTAACTAGATTATAAATTTATATTTGTCACTTGATGTGGTCTTCATCTATCCAAACTCCCTGAAATTTATTGAATACCTAAATAAGCACTTTATTCATAAAAAATATTTTATTCACAAATGAGGGAAAAAATATTTATTAAATATTTTAAAAAATTAATAAATATATTTTATTCAAAATCTGGTGAATAAATATTTATTTAATTTATGCAATCGATAAAACTTGAGTAAAATTATTCCTCAGTCTTGAGAATAATATTTATTCTATTAATTAAATTCAAACTGAATTTAATTGTGATCAACAGAAACACATAGTGTGTGACCCTCTAGGATTCTTTCTCGATGACATTAGGAAGGATTGCCTAAATTCCAATATTATTGTGTAGCAAAGGTAAAAGGCACCCAATAGAAATAACTTAATGTCGCAATAATGAAAACTATATACGAATTCTCACTGTGTAATATAATCCCTTTGTCTCAATATCTCATCAAGTAGGTTTCACATATGTTTCATCCACCTATATTCTTGATACATCTTTCTTTGACTATATAAAATAAACATCATTACACCATGTTCATGGAATTTAATGTGGTAGTTATATTTCAATAAAAGGGTTGAGATATCAACTTCTATAAAGATGGAGGAGACAAATCCTTCCTCGACTTATTAATTAACAACATGTCATTCATGATGCACCCAATGTATCCAACTTCTCCATGAACTATCATCGTAATGGTTTAAGAAATATATATAAGTGTGTGAGTCATAACATGAATTGATAATAATTTTAAAGACTAATGAACATTATACATGACCACATATAGAAATATCTAATGACACCAAAACATGAGGAATTTATATTGGTGCATCTATTCTCATAATCTCCAATCTTGGAGATTACTAAGTGTGAAATTAATGAGAAGAAACCTCATCCACTTAAAAGTACTCGCACATAGTGATCTATATACTGTGATCCCTATCATAGTACATTATCTGGCCGTAGAACTATTTTCAAGAATATTGTTATGAAATTTTAAGGTTATCATCATAGCAGAGAACTAATTTGACCTTATCAATGTGATAGATACTCCAAGACATTATCTGATCAATTTTATGAAGAATAAAAATTGATATGTGATAAGATATTTTTATTAATATTCACTCCTTTGAATATTCATGTAATCTAAAGTACAAAGTAGTTGGTTCTAGGGAACCAAACCCAAAAAAATACCACATGCACTAGATCTAACTACTAATGACCAATTAGTCCTCACATGAAAAACATGATTCTATTGAGTATGGTATAACTACTAATCATACCATGTTTCCATGGTTCGGGTTGGTAAAGACACATGTTTGAGCAATAAATTTATTTACTGCAACATTACTATCTTGTAAAAATCCCTCATGCAGTGATACAATCGATTATCCACCTCTTATTCTCATGTTATAATCTAGAAAGCCTAACTAAATTCATCTTCAATTATTATCTTAAAATGATAAATCTATTTGTTCTCATATAACCCAAAATCAGAACATGACATTGCTAAACCACTTCTTAAGTTGCATCAGAAGCTACAATGTAATCAGATATTATAGACATGGAAACCACTAGAAGTAATTAGTTTTTATTGTATATTACGTTATCATTTTCTATGATACTAGATCAAATTGAATCAACTATATAAAAATGTTCAATTACCTTGATTACTAGTAATCTCACTTATCTAGACACTAATAACTCATCCAGTTTTTCTTTTTAAAGTACCATTGAATAGTTATAACTGCAAGTTGATGAAATTATGTTGAATCTATTTTATATTCACATATTATACTTTATGAATTAGTAATATCAAATACCAATAAATATCATTTCATATGAGATGAATTCCTATCACTTTTTCTTATGAAATTCATTCAATCTCCATAATCCCTTCCTATTCCCATGTATATTCTATTGGATAGATTATATGCCAACAAAAACTCAGTCTTGAGTCCTTTCAACTTTTATTTTCAATACTTTGTTAATATATGTACTATGGATAGATTTATAAAACCCATAGATCTATTTTGTAGAACTTTTTCCCTAGAACACCACTGCTATTTTAAGTCATCCTTGGAGAAATTTCATTCCTTAGTCTTAAAAAGATGGAAATACAAAACATTTGTTTTCAATATATTATCAACATATCTATCTTGAAAACTTATAGCAATCCCACTAACCAGTTAGAGAAATATGTCACTCATTTGTTTCCAAATGAATTTTCTATGATCACTATACATGATTTATTCATAAATAAATTTATGTAATTAGTATATCTTATTGGTATATATTGATATCACCAACCCCTTTTAGTTATTTCTAGTAAACATATACATAGGGTATAATTTTTGGTCAGTCATATAGACATCCTCCATAAATATTCCTCTAAATGAGGTGGCCTTGACAATCAATAGCCCAAAATGATGATCATAAAAATATGCTTTGACAAGTGAAATTCAAAAAGGATTTTATTCATGATGAGTGGTGAATAAGTTTTGTCATAGTCTAAAACTTTCAATAATCTATCATTCTATATTGATACCATTTTGTACCATCCATGGCTAGTTTCTATTGAATACTCACCAACAATATCAAGTTGTAGAAACATTCATAATATGAAGTCTCCAAATCTTAATACATGGAGTCCATTAATTGAATTTATACATACTTTTCAACCTTATCATATTACCATTTACTTATTATTTTTAAAAGTATTTATTATTAAAGAATAATATATGTATCACCCAAGATGGTGAACATAAACCACCACTTTGGTTATATATTCCTATATAGTATGTGTCTTTAGAACCACTCCTGCCACTAAGATTAGTGGATCCCTATATTCCTTCGTCAACCCATATGCATTAAGATCCTTAACACATAGAAGTTAAGTCTTATCCCACTATAATCAAAGATATCAACTTCCTTTATGGAAACACCATTAATCTTGACTAAAGTTTAATATCCTTAGTGACTATAGGATCATTAACTCAGATGCACCTTAGTGTTTTAATGTTTGTTTGTTGTTAAGGACAAATTTTAACAAATGTATCTCAAAAAAACTTTTGGAAGTGACCTAATATATTCTTATCATATTGCAATTGATATGATATCCATTAAACAATATGGTTGGCATATGGTTAACTGTTTCACTTATATTTTTAAAACATGTCTTAGAAGGAATGATGGAAGATTTTCAATATATATAAGAGACATTATTGATCTTCCTTTTACTACTATCAGAACATTGATGTATGTAAGGAAGTATGAGTTAGGGATAAACTTTAATCTACATATATGGTCAATGATTACTTGGATAAGATATTTTTTTTGAAAATACAGCTCATATATTCCTCAATATTTACCAAGCACACTAATTTACTTTACCAATCATTTCTAAAAGCTCTTAAATAAATATCATGAATTATATGAAGTTACATTTAACATCAAAATAGTTCACATGGCCATGTTTAACTGATTCTAAAAGTTTTGTGATATACCTTTATTCATAAAGTTTTATTTATCTAAAAAATGATATGTAGTTTGTTTGTATATCTAGTATCTTAGATCAATTGAGACTAAAATATTTGTATGGGTATAAATAGGTAAATTAATTTCAATTTTATTTGAAAAAAATTATCTTTCTACAATCATGTAGGAGTCTTATATTTTATATTCACCATTCATTTCAATGGATATATGTGATTCAAGAGTTACTAAACTATTAGTCTAATATTAAAGTACCATAACAACATTTATTCTAAAAATGAAATAACGTCTCATTATGTCTAGCCAGACATTGAGATAAATGTTTTGGTAACACTTACTAAAAAATTGAATCAATCCAATATGGTAATAAGAAATAGTGATCTCCCATTGGTTGACATAGGAATCACCATTTCTCATCTCTTTTTGAGTTCACTCTATAACCTTTCTATTCCTTATTGTTTCTTATATTTAAATACATGTATGTTGTAAGCATATTTTATTTAATAAAAAAGTGTTGAATAGAAACTTTATGAATATACTTAAAAGTGAATGTTACTTCTTGCTTTTTCAATTCATTTTAATTTCTCTTACATTTCCCATTCTTTCCATATAAGAAGAAAATAGACTCACGTTCATTATTTTGCCTTTAAATATTTTGTCTCTTTGAATGAAAATGTAAAGGATATTTTGGATTTATATTAGACATGGGATCTTCATCATTTCCTTTCAAACTTTTCACCAAAATTGGTGGAGGAATATGTTTCAACCAATCCTTATACACTTAGTAAAGTATGGACAAAATTTTCCTAAACTATTTATCCATTTAGTTTATTCATATTAGAAAAATAAGAATAACCTTAATGGTAAGTATAATAAGATAATATTAATGGATAATTTATTATCTAAGTGGAATAATAATTTTTCTAACTGATCAATGTACCCCAACATTTTTAAAGAATGGTCTGTATCTAGATTTCCTTCTTCTAGATTACACTGATATAGTTCATTGACAATCTTATTTATTTCTAGTCTTTTTCTATCTTTCTCAAGAGAATAAAGATGTGATATTGTGGGGTATAAATATATGTATTTATGTTGTATCATTAAATTTCTAGACATGGTTGATAATATAATAAAACAGATATAGGAAACATCCTTAACACATCCATGGTAGGCATCCTTCTCACCTTCTCTCATCTGTTATGGTGGCAGAATAAGAATCAGGAATTTCAATACATAATAAAAAATTTATAATAAAAATGAATCACATAAATTATTGCACCATATCTAGAAATTTTTATTTGTAAGGACATACCTTGAGTTAAGTAATGATTGCATTGTTTTCATGGTTTTCTTTCCATTTTACATAATGATTTAAATAGATGATTAATAATTTACTTTATTATAAATTATGTGAGAATAATAATAATTAATTTTTTTAATTCTCCCTCTATTTTATCAAATATTAAAATCCCTCACTATTTTACTTGGAATGTATAGTTTCTCTAACATTTAAGTGGAAAGGATCCATATTTATTTTCTTATAATCTAGACAGAGGCTATGAAAATTACTAGAATGTATTTAGTTAGGTGGTCTTCCTAACTGAGGGATTGTATCTCCTTAATCCATTGAGTGAACTCTCCAATCCAAAAAGACTAACTCATATTTACTTTACACTTTCCTACAAATTTTCATTGGATAGATGGAGGACATTAAACTGAATATAAATTCAGTTAACTCAATACACTATCTTATTTAAGACTTATTGATAATCAAAAGTGTCCCCAATGGAGGCTGAACCAAAACTTTAACTATGAGTTCATCTTAATTCAGATGATGTAAGGCTTGATGACTTAATATTAACTTGAGGTATTTTTATTTATTTTGCATAAATTTTATCTCATTTTATCCTTTAGATAACTTTTTAATATTAAGTGGATTTCAGTTAATTAATTAAACATGTTGGATAAAAAATTTATGCATAAAATAAATAATGCATATAAAGAAAGAAAGAAAGAAATAAATTACTCGATCATGAGCTTATCTAAACGGTTGATTTATTTAGAGGAAAATAAATCTAGCTATAACTTAGGGGAATAAATCCTTTTTACAGTCTTAGCATGAGTTTCAACATCCCACCTATCTACCAGTGTATCATCTGAGTTGACATCATTACGGTTTTGTCTTGAACAACCTCCACACTGTAACACCCTGAGATTTTATGAAAAATATTCTTTTTAATTTCATTAATGTCTTGTGTTGTACGCTACACCAAAAGGATATTGCACAACATGCATACTTGACTTGCCTTGCATTACACGCAATCACGACCTTCCTCGATAGCGTGTGTAGTACGCAATACCGAGTTTCAGTAAACAACGACATGCTATTAAAATATTATTAAAACTAGCCATTATGAATAGTAATAACCACCTTTTAAAATTTTAGAAATTTTATCTCTTAAAATGGACTTCATTTTTGGATTCGGAATATCGAAATTAGCTTAGGGTGAAATTTTGGTACTTTTCGGATAACTTTCATATTCTGATGAATAGTGAAAATTACTAAATCATAATTAAAAACAACTTTTTTAATCGAAATAATTAATAGTGATAAATTATTAATTTGAGTGGTTTTAAAGTATATTTAGAATATATTTTTACAATTTAATACAATGTTGGTCATTGGATGTAATTTCACATTTAAAACAGACATAAACAAGTGTCAATCTTTTGATAGTTATTATCTCTTAAGAACACGCTATTTGTTTTGACGACGGGAATTAATTTTTAAATTAATTAATGCAACTGATATGTTTTGAATTTGGTAAAATATAAATCATTTTTGAGTTCATAATATCAAATATATCTTAGGCCTAATTTTTGTTATTTTTCTGAAAACTTTCAATTTTTGATGAATAGTGAAACCACTAAGTGGTAGTTAAAAAAACTGAATTTTTCATAAAACTTAATTTTACCGCTTCTGTGAGTGAAATTTCAAAAATCCGAGAGACACGGTTGATGTCAGTAAGTAAAATGTGGTTCAATGAGATGAAAATAATTTTTGGTGAATAGTAACTTTTTACTTTTATTTACCACGGTTAAAAGTAAATAGGATAATTAAGAGTAAAAATGATATTATTATTACCCTAAAACATGTCCTAATTCTATTGGATAAGTGTAATTCGACCAAAAACAAACTTAGGAATAAAATATGACCATTTAGAACCACTTGAATTAGATTAGGACATTTATTATTATTTAATTCAAAGAAGAGTTAAAAGAGTTAAAATCAAAGTTTATTTAATAAAACATTTTTAATATAGGGTTATACATAAGATAAATTCGACTATAAATATTCATTAGAAAGCTAAATAGATTTCCTACATAATGGTATTTTATTTGTAATTTTTAGACATTAAATAATTTAATTTATTTATGACACAACGATGATGCAGTAATTATCTTATTAATGAAATATTAACATAATTGATGTTATAAATACCCAAATAAATATAATTTGAGACTTTTTATGAATTACAATAATTTTCTAGATTAATATGACATGTTAGTATTGATTTAATTAACTTTGTTTGAACTTATCATTCTGTTATGATTTTCACAAAAATCAATTACTAAATAGTGTCAAATTGACATAAAATAGTTTTTTAAAACAAATATTATATTATTAATTGTTATTTTATTCCTAAAAATCTAAGGTTAGGCCAAATGACATAGATAAGGTTATATATATTAATAATAAACAATTTTGGGTTCGTTTTACTTCTTATAGTATGTTTATTAACCTTATAGTATAAGAACACAAGAAGACACGGTAAAAGTAAAATTATTTAACTTAATGTTAAATCTAAATGATAAGGTTAAAATAGGAACCTAAACTTGTCTAAATTATATTGGATGAGAGTATTTCGACCCATCCCCACCTTATCCTCGAAATAAATCATTTTGGAGCTATTTAAAACCGAACTTGACTTTATAATAAAATAATATTTTTAGTTATTCCAAAGGTGCCCCTCTCCTCCCTTATAAAAGGGAACCTCCTCCCTCTCTTCCTCACACAACTTTGAGCCTTCAAGCTCAGCCAAAACCTGCCAAATTCCCTTCTCCACTTCCCTAGAAACATCCTAGAGGTTCTGGTATTCCTCAAAGACCAATTTTAGTGCCCTAAGAGGAGGTCTCAAAGAGGCTCTTCAAAGAAGAGGTAATTTCCGTTACCGATTATTTCACCTTTATTTCTTCTTCAACTTCTTCTTCTTAGGTTGTTTCATTATGAAGTAATAAAATCAGTATAACTAATATACTGATATTTTATTATAAGTATGAAACAATCCTATTTCACCATCTATCCATCCTACGGAAAACGAAATCACCGCGCGTGCGTACGTACGGAATACCGTCTCCAGGCCGTGGTGTAATCTATTTTCCGCCACCACCTTAATTGGATGGGTATAATGGTGTAATGAGTAACTATATATGATTATTATAAAGTTATATTGATACTGGAATAGTATACATACACTTCAACACAAGTTCACGATCATGAGAACGATATCATCGCTCTTGCGTACGTACGGAATACCGTCTCCACGACGCGATGAGATTCATTCTCCACTTTAACCATTCATGAATGATTATAAAGTATATATAATGAATAATAATGAAATATATGACATGTTAAATCTACTGGATTGTATATATATATATATATATATATATATATGTATGTCATCTACTTACTTCCATTCAAGACAATAAGGAAAGGAAAACAGCGTTCATGCGTACGTACGGACTACCGTCTCCATGAACGGTGTATTTCTTTCCATTTATCGATCCATTATATATATGTATATTCTGAATATATATTATATATAAATCATGTCCTATAATTAAGTAATAATGATCTAAGTAATCATATGAATAATTACAAGTTAAAACACGAACGACAAATGAGACGATTTTACCCAAAACACTACTTTAATATGAATTTACAAAAGAATGGGTAATATAAAGTCATAAGTGAACCATATATGATATAATAAAAATGAATATGATTCTGTAATAAGTCAATGACATTATTTAAATCATTATATAGGAGGTTCGGACACTTACGAAGCAAATCGGACCTAAGGTAAGGGAAATATCACAATCTCATTTTTATCTGAGATTGTTTATACTTTGGTATTTACTAGGGTGTATTTTATCATCCACATCCATGTTTCCTCAATATGTCATATTATTTCCATCCACTTACAACTGTTTAAATCCAATTTTTACCCTTCGGTGAGTTTTTAGTAAAAGAAATGAAAGGAATCTTTTGTTGTTTTTCGTACGAGGTACTTTTTGACTTTTCTGACAAAAGTATGAAGAATGTTTTTTAAAATTATACGGCATGAATGGATTTTTAAAACATTATTTCCAAGAAGCTTCCTTTAAAAGTTTTCAAGTTTATTTTTAATCAACTTCTTTTAGTTTAAAATTGTATGACAAGTTAATGAAAGGAAAATGTTTTTAAAGTATAAATGATATTTTCCTCAAGAATGGAAATAAAGTGTTTTATCAAAATTATTTTCCATCTAAGATAATAAAGGGTTATGTTTTTATCCCTATTATTACATTGATTTGATTATGTTGTGATGGAATTATATTTTTATGAATTCCTTTATCTTATATGAATTGTTTTATGATGTTTAAGATTCCCATTTTTATTACATGGGTTATGAAATGATGTATGATTTATGATTTTGTGGCACACATAAGAATGGTATAATTATGAGATGGGTGGGACCTATATCTCCCTACAATGCATTGGTTAAAGATTTTATATCTCATGAGATAGACATGGCTGGAATGGTAGGTTATACCGATTCAGTGAAACAGGACTGAAACGAGGGTGACTCGGTTCAGAAAGGGACTTTGTCCACTAAGATAGTCTTGGAAATGAGTCTTGACTAACAAGAAATGATTCTCTATGATTATGTGTGTATGCAGAAAAGTTTCATGTTTTAAGTTATGATTATTGGATTTTCATTTCACTACTAAGATTTATCCCATGTTATGAAATTATGCTCTCTTTTACAGGTTAAGATTTCCAAAATGTTATGTTCTTATGAATATGATGTGATTGATATTTCTTTTAATTACCCTTAATGAGAATTTGAGCTCACCCTTTTATGTTTTCTTTTCCCCAGGATATAAATAAAGGTTTTAGGTAAGAAAAAAAAGAGAAGATATTTATGGGAGATGTTGAAGATCTTTCACCATGATTAGAAGATTACGTTCCGAGTTTCCAAAGACACTAAACTATTACGGTCCTTGTGTGTGTGTTTTTGTTATGTACTAAGTATTCCGCAAATGTAATGTAGTTCCAATGTACGTCAAGCTTCGGGTCTCTACAGTTGGTATCAGAGGAAAGGTTTAGTCAACCTTTGGAAACTAGGATGTGAAAGCGTTAGTGAGATCCCTAGAGATATTTCTAAGGTATGTCTAGGGATGTCCCTAAGGATAAGTATACGTATAAGATACAGTCCTAGAACTACGGTAACGATCATAGAATTTAACCTAAGAAGTTAGATATTGAGGATACTCCCCCTTTATAATGTTGTTTTCCCTAGCATGATTTTTGCCTCTCACACTATTCTTTTTGGGTTTTAGAAAATGGCTGGAAATAAGATGATTCACGATAATGGAGGATATGATGGAAAATGGAATGATATTCTTCATGAGAAACCAAATGAAATGGTATTTGGAGGTCTAAACATCATTATTATGCCGAATCAGCAATCTCATAATATGATCAATAAAGTAAAATTTGGTAAGTTTCCTGACTCATCTAATAAGAGAAATATGGAGTTTCATGATGATTATAGAGGAAAGAAAGTTCAATTTCCCCTATGTAAGTCATGTGGGAATAGGCATCAAGGAGAATGTTTCAAAGGAACTGGAAGATGCTTTGGGTGTGGAAAAGAAGGACACAAAGCCAGTAAGTGCAAAGGAAAAGGTTCAGTTAACACCAGGGATGAGGATAATGGTCTTGCTACGACATCAAAAATGGTTAAATGTTTTCAATGTGGAATGTACGGGCATTATGCAAACCAATTCCCTAAGGGAAAGTCTCATGAAGAGAATCAGTATGGTCGTATGAGTAGTATTTATGTTGATGATGATGATGAGACTACAAATGATATGTGAGATGAAAGAATTGTTGAAGCTCGGTCAATGGTTTAAGAATTTAGTGGAATGATTACATGTTTATCATGTGTAATGTTGTATAAGTAATCTCATGGTACTATGGAATAAAGAGACATCTAAGGATTGTTACAATATTGTCTTTCCTTGAGTTTTGAAAGTGTATGATTAAGGGTACCAGTATCCATGAAAGGTTATTCAGATATTTTTGGAATGTAGATGATATGCGCATAATGAAGGGATAAGGAAAAAATTAAATGTTTGATAGTATTCATGAGCTCATGACTGATATAAGGAGAATGTTATATCATGGTTTGAGTATATAGAATTTTTGGATTTTGGTATGTGGAAAGAGTTAACTTTTGTCAGCATTCATGTTTTCACTAAGGTTCAATGGGTATTCATTCTTCAAGAGAATACATTATTAAGGTATTCACATGTTTGTAATTTGACCAACAGGATATATCTTATGATATATGGGGGATAAATGATGGCATTCACGTGATTGTTCTGTGACATTTCAAGTAATCATTTTCTTTATACTATGAGCTTGGACTGAAGTATTTTAGATAAGCCTAAAGATTATAATGGATTATGTTGGACATAAGTTAGGATAAAATGTTTTTCGATATTATTGATGGGATGTTATAGTAATATAGATTTAGAAAAAGGACAACCTGCAGGACGGGCGACAACCCATCGCGTCGGACATGGCTGTGGGAATCGAACCCGCAACCGAAGTGCGACTGGCCTTTATCGCCTACCACTGGCCTACAGGAAGTCCCTGTTTAGTAGAAACTAATTTTATTATATTAAGCAGTATGATCTATGAAGTATAAGTCCATTTTATGAACCATATATGATTAATCTCACTATAAAATGACTTATGTATATTTAATAACTTTTGCTAACCTTTTGTTTGAGACAGATGGAATGACCCGTCATTCTATCACATGATCTACTAACACTTCATGAATAACAAATTCAACTTCATTTATTTAAGATATGAAATAGAAATTGTTCAAGGCATGAACAATAGTGAGATTGTACCAAAATAAAGTAAGTATTTATTCTAATTCAAATTCTTCAACTTTAGGGAAATGATCTTGAAAACCAAAAATGTTGTCCTAGTGCTCTTATACCTGATTAATCAGATGGTACCTTAGATCATCAGAAATTTATGGATTTGTGATTGTTGGCTTTTCCATAGCCATGTTATCTACCACTCTCCCTCAGAACATGATGGTTAGATTTTTCTTCCATATCCATATTTTCACCTATGTGGAAACCCAGTGATTAGTTTATTTGGGTAACCATTACATTTCATAATTTTGTTTTTAAAGATTTATTTTGGTATTCCTTTTTACGATGTGGGTTTCTATCAAAGAAACTTTCGAATAGTAAACCATTTATAACCCCGACGAATTTCGAGGGCGAAATTCATTTTAAGGGGGGTAGAATGTAACACCCTGAGATTTTATGAAAAATATTCTTTTTAATTTCATTAATGTCTTGTGTTATACGCTACACCAAAAGGATCTTGCACAACATGCATCCTTGACTTGCCTTGCATTACACGCAATCACGACCTTCCTCGATAGCATGTGTAGTGCGCAATACCGAGTTTCACTAAACAACGATATGCTATTAAAATATTATTAAAACTAGCCGTTATGAATAGTAATAACCACCTTTTAAAATTTTAGAAATTTTATCTCTCAAAATGGACTTCATTTTTGAATTCGGAATATCGAAATTAGCTTAGGGTGAAATTTTGGTACTTTTCGTATAACTTTCATATTCTGATGAATAGTGAAAATTACTAAATCATAATTAAAAACAACTTTTTTAATCGAAATAATTAATAGTGATAAATTATTAATTTGAGTGGTTTTAAAGTATATTTAGAATATATTTTTACAATTTAATACAATGTTGGTCATTGGATGTAATTTCACATTTAAACCAGACATAAACAAGTGTCAATCTTTTGATAGTTATTATCTCTTAAGAACACACTATTTGTTTTGACGACGAGAATTAATTTTTAAATTAATTAATGCAACTGATATGTTTTTAATTTGGTAAAATATAAATCATTTTTGAGTTCATAATATCAAATATAGCTTAGGCCTAATTTTTTTTATTTTTCTGAAAACTTTCAATTTTTGATGAATAGTGAAACCACTAA
This sequence comes from Viscum album, assembly GCA_963277665.1. Classification (NCBI taxonomy): domain Eukaryota; kingdom Viridiplantae; phylum Streptophyta; class Magnoliopsida; order Santalales; family Viscaceae; genus Viscum; species Viscum album. Next base: position 2,064,504,633 of record OY728131.1, read on the forward strand.
GTGGTAGTTAAAAAAACTGAATTTTTCATAAAACTTAATTTTACCGCTTCTGTGAGTGAAATTTCAAAAATCCGAGAGACACGGTTGATGTCAGTAAGTAAAATGTGGTCCAATGAGATGAAAATAATTTTTGGTGAATAGTAACTTTTTACTTTTATTTACCACGGTTAAAAGTAAATAGGGTAATTAAGGGTAAAATTGATATTATTATTACCCTAAAACATGTCCTAATTCTATTGGATAAGTGTAATTCGACCAACAACAAACGTAGGAATAAAATATGACCATTTAGAACCACTTGAATTAGATTAGGACATTTATTATTATTTAATTCAAAGAAGAGTTAAAAGAGTTAAAATCAAAGTTTATTTAATAAAACATTTTTAATATAGGGTTATACATAAGATAAATTAAACTATAAATATTAATTAGAAAGCTAAACAGATTTCCTACATAATGGTATTTTATTTGTAATTTTTAGACATTAAATAATTTAATTTATTTATGACACAACGATGATGTAGTAATTATCTTATTAATGAAATATTAACATAATTGATGTTATAAATACCCAAATAAATATAATTTGAGACTTTTTATGAATTAAACTAATTTTATAGGTTAATATGACATGTTAGTATTGATTTAATTAACTTTGTTCGAACTTTTCATTCTGTTATGATTTTCACAAAAATCAATTACTAAATAGTGTCAAATTGACATAAAATAGTTTTTTAAAACAAATATTATATTATTAATTGTTATTTTATTCTTAAAAATCTAAGGTTCGGCCAAATGACTTAGATAAGGTTATATATATTAATAATAAACAATTTGGGGTTCGTTTGGCTTCTTATAGTATGTTTATTAACCTTATAGTAAAAGAACACAAGAAGACACGGTAAAAGTAAAATTATTTAACTTAATGTTAAATCTAAATGATAAGGTTAAAATAGGAACCTAAACTTGTCTAAATTCTATTGGATGAGAGGATTTAGACCAATCCCCACCTTATCCTCGAAATAAATCAATTTGGATCTATTTAAAACCGAACTTGACTTTATAATAAAATAATATTTTTAGTTATTCCAAAGGTGCCCCTCTCCTCCCTTATAAAAGGGCACCTCCTCCCTCTCTTCCTCACACAACTTTGAGCCTTCAAGCTCGGCCAACCCCTGAAAAATTCTCTTCTCCACTTCCCTAGAAACATCCTAGAGGTTCTGGTATTCCTCAAAGACCAATTTTAGTGACCTAAGAGGAGGTCTCAAAGAGGCGCTTCAAAGAAGAGGTAATTTCTGTTACCGATTCTTTCACCTTTATTTCTTCTTCCAGTTCTTCTTATTAGGTTGTTTCATTATGAAGTAATAACATAAGTATCACTAATATACTGATATGTTATTATAAGTATGAAACAATCCTATTTCAACATCTATTCATCCTACGGAAAACGAAATCACCGCGCGTGCGTACATACGGAATACCGTCTCCACGCCGTGGTGTAATCTATTTTCCGCCACCACCTTATTTGGATGGGTATAATGGTGTAATGAGTATCTATATATGATTATTATAAAGTGATATTGATACTGGAATAGTATACATACACTTCAACACAAGTTCACGATCATGAGAACGATATCATCGCTCGTGCGTACGTACGGAATACCGTCTCCACGACGCGATGAGATTCATTCTCCACTTTAACCATTCATGAATGATTATAAAGTATATATAATGAATAATAATGAAATATATTACATGTTAAATCTACTGGATTTATGTATATATATATATATGTATGTCATCTACTTACTTCCATTCAAGACAATAAGGAAAGGAAAACAGCTTTCATGCGTACGTACGGACTACCGTCTCCATGAACGGTGTATTTATTTCCATTTATCGATCCATTATATATATGTATATTCTGAATATATATTATATATAAATCATGTTCTATAATTAAGTAATAATTATCTAAGTAATCATATGAATAATTACAAGTTAAAACATGAACGACAAATGAGACGATTTTACCCAAAACGCTACTTTAATATGAATTTACAAAAGAACGGGTAATATAAAGTCATAAGTGAACCATATATGATATAATAACAATGAATATGATTCTGTAATAAGTCAATGACATTATTTAAATCATTATATAGGAGGTTCGGACACTTACGAAGCAAATCGGACCTAAGGTAAGGGAAATATCACAATCTTATTTTTATCTGAGATTGTTTATACTTTGGTATTTACTGGGGTGTATTTTATCATCCACATCCATGTTTCCTCAATATGTCATATTATTTCCATCCACTTACAACTATTTAAATCCAATTTTTACCTTTCGGTGAGTTCTTAGTAAAAGAAATGAAAGGAATCTTTTGTCGTTTTTCGTACGAGGTACTTTTTGACTTTTCTGACAAAAGTACGAAGAATGTTTTTTTAACTTATACGGCATGAATGGATTTTTAAAACATTATTTACAAGAAGCTTACTTTAAAAGTTTTCAAGTTTATTTTTAATCAACTTATTTTAGTTTAAAATTGTATGACGTGTTAATTAAAGGAAAATGTTTTTAAAGTATAAATGATATTTTCCTCAAGAATGGAAATCAAGTGTTTTATCAAAATTATTTTCCATCTAAGATAATAAAGGGTTCTGTTTTTATCCATATTATTACATTGATTTGATTATGTTGTGATGGAATTATATTTTTATGAATTCCTTTATCTTATATGAATTGTTTTATGATGTTTAAGATTCCCATTTTTATTACATGGGTTATGAAATGATGTATGATTTATGATTTTGTGGCACACATAAGAATGGTATCATTATGAGATGGGTGGGACCTATATCTCCCTCCAATGCATTGGGTAAAGATTTTATATCTCATGAGATAGACATGGATGGAATGGTAGGTTATACCGGTTCAGTGAAACAGGACTGAAACGAGGGTGACTCGGTTCAGAAAGGGACTTTGTCCACTAAGATAGTTTTGGAAATGAGTCTTGAATAACAAGAAATGATTCTCTATGATTATGTGTGTATGCCACAAAGTTTCATGTTTTAAGTTATGATTATTGGATTTTCATTTCACTACTAAGATTTATCCCATGTTATGAAATTATACTCTCTTTTACAGGTTAAGATTTTCAAAATGTTATGTTCTTATGATATGATGTGATTGATATTTCTTTTTCTTACCCTTACTGAGCATTTGAGCTCACCCTTTTATGTTTTATTTTCCCCAGGATATAAAGAAAGGTTTTAGGTAAGAAAAAAAAGAGAAGATCTTTATGGGAGATGTTGAAGATCTTTCACCATGATTAGAAGATTACGTTCCGAGTTTCCAAAGACACTAAACTATTACGGTCCTTGTGTGTGTGTTTTTGTTATGTACTAAGTATTCCGCAAATGTAATGTAGTTTCAATGTACATCAAGCTTCGGGTCTCTACACACACACCTTGGGATACTACATTTATTACATCATTTATAACTCACACATAGGTGAGAGGAACTAAAGGATTGGTTAATGGGGATTACATAAATAACCTTGGATATGCAAGTCCTACATAATAATGGAGGAAGGGATGTCTCGCAAGTCATCAATTTTAATTTAATAATTAATAATTACAAACCCATTCAATAAAATAAATTAAATAAATTCCAACACATACATAGGCCCTAGTCAATCTCTTTACCGGTTAAACAAGTAAGGAATATGTAAAAGTGTCAGAATACCATTCATTTCTTATTCGTTATTTATTATTAAGATAAATGTGCTTGAATTAATTAATTAATTAATTAAATTTCTTTCATCTTAATGACCATATGAATTCATTTGGAGATATCCATCATTAATAGAATTCATGGAAAATAAATGACAAAACCAATAATCATAGATTTATTACAATAAATTAATTGAACATTTAAAAATATTTAAAACCATTATTAAATTTTCAAACACACCAAGTATGCCAATAAATAAAATAATGTTTTAATTATGAAATATTCAATTTAATGTAATTTAATTCTATACTTTATTGGGAGACTACGCAACATGTACTTACAATATATGCGTCGTATACCCAAGTTACATGCTTGGGGCTTCAATCATGTACCATGTCTAGAATACATGGAATGTACAAGCCAACTAAACACCATGTATCACTCTTGTCATGTGTCCATGAAACCCACCAAAGAACTCGACATGTTCGTTGGTCACAACTACATTATGTGTACAGACGAGCTACATGTTGTGTATCACTCATTCCATGTGTTTGAATAAATCACCGAATGGATCAATGTATATTTTGGACATGAGAAATGATGAGCTACCCTATGTGTACACTACATGCACATAGTGTATATCATTAATGGTCCAAATTATTAGTATCACATAGTTTGACCATGTATAATGACTACACAGATTTCATGAATTTCACCGCTGACCTATGTAGACTACACAACATGTATTCCAGCTATACACCATCTAATCCAACATGTCATGTACCATGTTATCCTGGTCTACATGTTGTGTGAAATGAATTCACTGTGCGTAATTACTACCTGACACATCATGTATCCCATGACACAGATAAGTGAAGTGCACTTAAGTACACAACATGTGATAAGATTACACGTCGTGTAATCCCATGCTATCCAGCTGGATTCCTTGACACTTACCAATGACATCTATGATCGTTATTCATCTATTCTTGAACTTATGAAATTTCAAATATTGAACAAAGAAATTAAAATGCTGAAAACATGTTAATTCAAATCAGATTAAATAACGAATAATATGAAATGAAAAAAATAAACCACTATTGCACATATTGATCAATAATCAAATAAATAATTATAAATTTAAAATGTGACCACTCTGATACCACTTGAAGGTTCTGGGCATGGTGGAAGTGCCTTCTGGTGGGATATATATATATATATATATATTAAAATTTATCATAAAATAGAGTTTCTCAAAACCCCAATAGGAAATATTGCACATTAAATTTATAATTAATTTATTTATGATTAGAAGAAATGATTACCCCATATTAGGATCCTTTCTTCAATGAAATTTTTGATATTCTAAAAAACCTTTTGGATTACTTTTTATGTGCTTCAATGATCCAAGTATAGAATCTCTCTAGTGACAATTCATACATGCTCCTTTGATATTTGAGAAACGTCGATTGATTTTCAAGTGCTAGCGTGGTGAATCAATTGTCTTACGTTGTTCATCTTGATTGCTCCAAGATCCTTTAGGATTAAAGGAGTTCTTCTCATTATTTAGAGGAAGAGAGGAGAAGTTTGAGAGAGTGAGAGAGGTCCATTATGTGCAACAATTCTCTATTCTTAATTTTCGACCAACCCTACACAATAAACATAACCATCTATTTATAAAGCAATGGTTTAGGTTAAAATATTATTTAATTTATTACTGACCCTCAAATAATATAACCATATTTATTAAAACCCATGTTAAAATAATAATAATAATAATAATAATAATAATAATAATAATAATATTTTATGGCGCACATTCACACTTGTGAAATAACAAATATTATTTAATTGAATTGTAAATTAATATTTTTCACCAGATGCAGTCTTGGTCCATTCAAACTCCTCTGCATCTATTGAATACTTGAATAAACACTCTATTCATAAATAAATATTTTATCTACAAACCAGTGAACAAATATTTATTGAACATTCAATAAAATAAATAAATAAATTTTATTCACAATCTGGTGAATAAATATTTATTTAATTTATGCGAATGATTAAACTTGAATAAAATTATTCCTAAATCTTGAGAATAATATTTTTCCATTAATTAAATTTAAATATAATTTAATTAAGATTAATAGAAACACATAGTTTGTGACCCTCTAGGATTCTTTCTCATTAACATTAGGTAAGATCACATAAAGTCCAAGATTACTACCTAGCAACGGGTCAAGGAATCCATGAGAAAGAACTTAATGTCATAATGAAAACAACCACATACAAATGCTCACTGTGTTACATAATCCCTTTTTCTCAATATCTCATCAAGTAGGTTGTACATATGTGTCATCTATCTATATGTTTGATACATATTTCTTTTAATATCTGAAATAAATGTCATTACACCATGGCCATGAAATTTAATGTGACAATTATATTTCAATCAAAGGGCTGAGATATCAACTTCCATAAACATGGAGGGGATAAATCCTTCCTCAACTTATTGATTAAAAACATTTCATTCATGATTCACCCAACATATCTAACTTGGAAATGAACTATTATCATCATGGTTTATAAAATACATCTAATCGTGCGATTCATAACATGCATTAATAATAATCTTAAAGTCTAAGAACCATTACACACACTTACATACATAAATATCAGATGACACCAAAACATACAAAATTCTTATTGGCAGTTATATTCTCATAATATCCCATCTTGGAGATTACCAAGTGTGAACTTCATGAGAAGAATAATCATTCGCTTATGAGTAATCACACCTGACGATCTATATACAATGTTCCCTATCATAGTACATTATCCTACTATAGAACTATTTTTAATAATATCATCATATAATTTCTAGGTTTTCATCATAGAAGGGAACTTATATGACCTTATCAACACAAAAAATACTCTAGGACATTATCACATCAATGTTATAATGAAAAAATCAATATGTGATAAGATATTTATATTAATATTCACTCCTATTAATATTCATGTAATATAAAGTAAAAATTAGTTAGTTATAGGGAACCAACTCTAATAAAATTCACACCCCTATACCTGCTCCTAAATCTAGGTCTAGGTGGTATATAAGATCATAAAGGTTAGGATATATACTCCCCACTATCCAATACTAAGGCCGGGTCAAAGGAAAGTTCTTTGTTTCACATCAGGGGTTCTAGTACATGGAGTGTCAATTACAAGTTGAGGAAAAAACCCTTTAAGTTGTAATTAGAATACCTATTTAATAGTAACCATGCCATTTTTATTATTTCAATTCAATTTTCTACACACACACACACATACACACATATATATATACACATCACGATTCAGTTAGATGAGTTACCATTCCCAAGTTAAAAAGTCCTATTTTTTATAAGTTACAATTGGAATTTCATGTAACTATAACCAGTATTTTATAATGGTTCAATTATATGGATCACCATTCCTAATTTATAGAGGCACACACACTCTTAAAATCGTAATTGGCACCCATTTAATTGAAACCACTAATGTTTTAACCCATGTGACCAATGGTCCATGGCTAAAACATGACATAATTGTAAAATTAAGGTCCCACCATCAAGACATATGGGGAAACACTCTTTGAATTGATGAAAAAACTTTAATTGACCAATTATTTATCTCATTCATCACACAAAAACACGATTCAGATAATAGGTATAGTGGTCGAGGCACTATACCATGTTGTAGGCAATGCATGCAGTAAAATAAAAATGGCATAGCATATACATGACATGTGAATCCTTGGGTTCCTAGAATTATGTATGAGGTAGAACCTCCTTACCATATCGGCCAAGGGTAATGAAAAATATATAGTAATAATAAAAATGCCAAAAATCATGTGCGTCACCTAATGGTGAAATTAGGATAACTATAATTGGAAAAAACTAGAACATCAAGTCTCATCCTAGGACACATAGTTTTTTCCTGTATGTGGGTTAGCTACTCCCAAACACAACCTCATTTCCAAATTCCAACACATTCATAATCTCCTGTCTACCAACCCCAAATAGTAAGAAAAAAGGAAGAAAAATCACTGATACCACTTGTATCATCCTAGGTCTAGTTCAATATCAAATAACTGAACCTGAGAGCCACCCAACTTTTAACAAACCTTCTCATATTCTATAGGCTTATGACTAGCAGCAAGGGTTAAAGATGATATAGTGGGGTTACTATACCCTCATGATCAGAGTAAAACAAAGCGGTATAAAATAATAAATAAATAGCAGATGGTGTAATAATGGAATAACAAAAGTAAACATCTAAGTAAGAATAAATCACAAAGATAGAGACAATATCATAACCAATAAATAGGAACAAATCCACTATCATATACAAAAGTATTAAAATAATGTATTCTATAAAAAATAGGGTACATGGGATAGAGTAGCAGACATATGAAACATGCTATAAACAATTATAAAAAGTCCAAAAGACATCTTCAATAACATAATGAGCATATGATCAATCCTCTACTCCCATACTCCATCCTAGTATAGAAAAATAAAACATCCATTACAATATTATTTCCCTTGTACCTATCCACATCCATGAATTATTTATGGGTACCAATTGATATCTTTATTAGGGTGTGAAATATACTCAGTAGGCCACCATCAATGGTGTCTATAACAAATCCATCCCATGTATATAAGTTGAAACGGTGTACATGTATAACAAGAATAAATATGAAATGATAAAGTGATGCAATACAATCTATAAGTACATTATATGAAAAGATGTATACAAATGATGAAAAACTATATATAAGAGTAAAGAAACAACTATGAAGTACACTAGGTATATAAAGGTCAGGACTCAGTTCCATTGACCAAAGATTTATCTTCGAGTCTATGGATCTCATCCATATAAAAATTAGTATAATGTTGATCCACATGGTCCAGAACCCAAGGCCATTGACCAAAGCATCCTCTTCGAGACCACAAAGCTTGTCTATAGAAAACTCAGTATCACTAGTACAAAAACTATTTTTAACATTGCCTTTTTTCATGTCGGTTTTTTAGAACCGATGTGAAAATTTCTAAAAAGTGATTTTTCACGTCAGTTATTATATAACTGAAATTGAAATCCATTTTTTCTGATTTTTCACATCAGTTATATAAGAACCGACATGAAAAATTATTTTTCATGACTTTTTTATGTTGATTATTAAATAAATGACATTAAAATGAATTTATCATGTTGGTTATTTAATAACTGATGTGAAAAATGTTTACAAACATGTATCTCATTTTCCAAGATTTGATTTGACTGGTCTCAAAGCTCAAACTGAGTTACAAATAAAAATTTATGGCCATCAGAAGTTGATTATCTCTAAACAAAGTCTTAGGGAAGACCAACTTTCGATGGCCATAACTTTCAATCCGTAACTCCGTTTGAGCTCTGAGACTAGTCAAATCAAAGATTGGGAAATGAAATACATGTTTGTAAACATTTTTCACATTGGTTATTAAATAACCAATGTAAAAAATTTCTTTTAACATTGGTTATTTAATAACTAATGTGAAAAAGTCATGAAAATTGATTTTTCATGTCGGTTATTATATAACCGACATGAAAAATCAGTGAAAATTTTAATATCTTTTTATAAAGGTTATCATAAAACAAACGTGAAAGATAATTTTAATATCCCACCAATACGGAATTTAATTTTTTTTACATTGCGACATCAAAATTTTCAATTTCCGCATAAAATTTTTAATACTACATTTTCTTTTACCATATCTATTATATGTTTTCATTATACACATGTCATAATTTAACTACCATTTCATTCAACCATCATCGTCCCACTGAATCAAATCATTTGATCTTCAACATGAATCCACTATTTCTTATTTCTGCAATCTCATCAAGGTTTTGTAATTATTTATCCATGATTTTTTATGATTAGTTTTATTAATTGATATACCATTTAATGATCATTTATTTCAACCATCATCATTCCACTGACTCAACTTGTTTGATCTATCATTTGAATCCACTATTTCTTATTTCCGCAATCTCGTTAAGGTATTTGTAATTATTTTTCCATGATTTATGTTTTTTATGAGTAGTTTTCTTAATTGATATAAATTTAATGATTATTCTTTTATTATAATGATGAATAATGCTTTGTATCATGGTAAAAATAAAAATCCTACTTCAAGTTCTAAAATTTCTTCTAAGACGAAGCGATGATTGGATCATTCTATCTTTCTTAAAAAAAATATATCAAACTTCTGATGGTCATAACTTTTGATCCGTAACTCTGTTTGAGGTCTACGACTTGTCAAATCAAATATTAGAAAATTATATACAAGATTATAGAAATTTTTTACCTTGGTTTTTAAAAAATCGACATTAATTTTTTTTAATGTTTTTTTAAAACTAACATAAAAAATGACTTTTAATGTCAGTTTTTTAAAAACTGATGTAAAAAATAGCTTTTTATTGTCATTTTTTAATCAAAATGGTATTTCAAATCGGTTTTTTAAAACCCGACATGAAAAACTATAAAAAATATATTTTCAAAATTAGTTATTAAATAAACGATGTTAAAAATCATATTTATAATGTCACCCATAAAGTCACCGCCTCAAAACTGACATTAAAAAGCTAAAAAAACTGACGTAAAAAAGTGTTTTTATACTAGTGTATAGAGTTGTAGGAGCCCAATGATAAATCTTAGGTGGTCCAAGAAATAAAAATCCAAGGTAACAATCCATTTCATCCAATTTAAATGTGTTTTCAGTGCCATATTGTGATGTCAATGCTATTCTAAAGTGTCAATCATTAAACATTTTTTATGAGGGATCAAGGGGGACATGTTAGTACCCATTCCCATTTATCAATTTAATTCATCACATTGATTTCATTAGTCAATTCACTTACAAGTGATAAAAGGATGGTCCATGTTAGTGTCCATGTCACATCACCAACCATTTACATTAAATGCCAAAGACAAGTGGTTATCCACCTCATTTCATAATTCCTATTTAAACCATTTCATCATCCCTTAAATTTATATATGATAAGGTGCTATAAGAGGTATTTAACCTTTAACATTCCCTTCTAATTCATATACAACTTCCACTCATGGGTGGAAATCACATCTCACCCAAAGGGGTGGCATAGTCAAGGGAATTCAAATGAACCCATCTCAAGGGGTGGTTTGGGTTGAGGTAAGTGACCTTTAAATGAGTCAAATGGGTTGAGGTACACTAAAACTTATTTTTTACAATTTTTAACTTTAAGGTATTTATCATTTTAGAAGTAACACATGGAGATTCCAGTATGTGGAACTATGCAGTGATCTAAAAGCATCATGAATTTAATGAAAAAGTTATAGACCATCTACCTTATATAGTTAATAGACTCATCATCCATTATCAGCCTCTAATTTGGGCTAGAATGGGATAAATCAAAGAAATAGATGAGAACCTTGAAAATAGGGAATATTATCTCATGCATATTTTTCATTCTATGCAGAAAGATAATCGAAGAAAGGAAGGAAGAGGACTGGACATCTTACTGATACAGATCCAACGTGACCAACAACAAAAGAAACCGATGCTAAACAGAAGATTTATCTCAATGTATATCTTGGATGCTAAAGGAGAGATACAATGAGGGAGGTGGTTGTTTTGTGTGAAAATGGGAGAAGAAGCAAGGAGGTGAATTAAAATTGTAACATCCTAGTTCCGGGTGCCACTCAATGGGTTCCCCGAGCCCGGTTCGCCACGTGTCCTCAAGCGCATTTTCCCAAACGCTAGAGGCTGCCGACTAGTAGCGAGGGAACAGGTCTGATAGTGAGGAAACTATGCCCTCATTTGTCAAAGTGTAGTACAACGGAATGAGAAATAAATCATACATCAAACAGTGGAAGCAGTAAAACATACACAATTGAAATAAAAAACAGCAGTGGATATATCCAACAGTATATAAATAATGATGCTACATGTCTCAAGTTCTAAGAAAATAGCTAGAACATGTTATAAATCAATACAGTACAACTGAAAGCAGAGTAAAACGAAACAAAGAAAAACAGCTGGCAGTGGCATCGGGAGCCTAGGCTCAGTCCCATGCCCTCCTACTCCTTAGCAACAATCATGTACCTGTATAGGTACTTTTTCCCCTATCCACACCTGCAGCAACGTAATCTGTTTGGGCGAAAAAGCATGACCCAAATAGGGTGTGAGAAATATATCTTAGTAGGCACCCACCAAAGGCCCGTGCCCAACTGCGTATAAGCATGCAACAACAGTGTGAAATAGTAAAATGCAATAAAGTAAGTAGTACTGAAAAGTAACTAACTTAACAATTAAATTGCCATTTTATTATTCATTACATCCATTAAATATTAGAATTCACCACAGTGCATTTCTAAGTAAACAGTCCACATCCTCAGACAAGAAAATCCTTACCCTTAGGTAAGCAGAATCCAACCCGCAGGTATAGCCCTCAGGCGTAACAGAATTTTCCCTCAGGCGTAGGAAGTGTTGTCCTTAGGAACAGAAGTCAAGCCCTTAGGCACGGAAGGTTACCCTCAAGAAAAATATAACGATGCCCTTAGGCTAATACAGTCACGCCCTCAGGCTATCACAAAACACCACCCTCAGGCATAAGTAACCGGGCCATGCCCAACATATAAACATGCAATTTGAATACAATTACTCTCAAGGAAAAAGTAATGCATAATTTAAACAAGGAATACCCTCAGGTATCCTATCCAAATGGCTAAACAGAGGAACGCACCCCTCGGGATGGTCCTGGATCCAAGCAATGATCCCAACCAACATTTTATTATCATAAATAATCACCTAATCAATTCTAGGTATTTAATATAGCAATGGCCTTGGCAACACGACACCCCAACATGGGTTTGTGGAATAAAAATGAACAAAACACATGACAGTTAGAAAAATTAACACCAAGCCACCTACCTTATATGCCAATGAGCGCTATACTCGAACGTCGGTTCCAAAAACATCCAACAATGACGTAGATCTGATGAAGAAGAAAACCCATTAACATGTAAATAACTTTCCCTTGAGAAATAATTGGTATGAACGACTTAAGGAGAGCAGAGGGCTTATCCGTGTGGTTCTAATGAGATCATATGAGGCAGAAATGGATTCCAGACGAACACCCGTCAGATCTTCAAAGGTTCGGCCATCCCCTCCTACTCCTTCCTCCAGTTCTAATACTTCCCTATGAACTGGGGAGGATACTTCCCATTTTAAGCGAAAAAACAAAGTGCACGACATGTACTTCCAAGTACACGACGTGTACTTACCATTTTTTAAACTGTTCCTCTGGCGGCTTTCTGCCAGCGTGACACTATTCACCTGCTGACATGAGTACACGACATGTACTCCTGAGTACACGGTGTGTACTATCGCCCAGCTGGTGGCTGCTCCACCAACTTACTTTTCTGGCCTGCCTACTGACTACACGGTGTGTAAAGGACCCATACACGTCATGTAGTCAGTTCCTACACCCTTCATCCCCGGCATGGCCACACGCCCCGTGTACCCATCCCACACGGCCAAAATTACATGGCGTGTGGACAAAGTACACGATGTGTACTTTCCAAATTTGGTATTTTCCCCATTTTTCCATATTTTCTCAAAAACACTTAAGGAAAAGAGAAAGGAAGAAACCCGTACCTCAAAAATAAGAACCGGGTTCTTACAAACTTCCCCCCTTATAGCAATTCATCTCCGAATTTCCCTTCCAAGGGTGGAGAAGATATAGCCGTGAACAACTCCGGCCACTGGGCACGTATATCGATCTCCTGCTCCCAGGTTTCGTCTTGCACTCAGCCATGCTACTATAGCACCCGTACGAGAGGAACTGACTGGCCTCAGAGAACCTTCTTGCTCCTGTCAACGATACGTATCAGATGCTCCTCGAAGGACGCATCTAACTTGAGCTCAACCTCCTCGGGCTGAAAGATGTGGGACGGGTCTGAATGATAGTGGTGCAACTGAGATACATGGAAGACGTCATGCATGTCTCGGTACTGCTGTGGTAACCGCAACCGATAGGCAACCAGCCTGACTCTTTCTAGAATCTCAAATGGCCCCACATACCGCGGTGAAAGTTTACCCTATCTCCTGATCCGCTTGTGTTCCATCCTCGGTGAAACACGCAAGAAAACATGATCTCTAACAACGAAATCCAAAGGTCATCTACGGCGATCAGCGTATGACTTCTGACGAGACTGTGCGGTAGCCATCTGCTTCTGAATCAATTGGATCTGCTCAGAATTCTCCTGCACGAGACATGATCCCAGTTGAGCTGCCTCACGTGCCTCTAACCAGCACAAGGGTGATCGGCATGGCCTACCATATAAATCCTCGTATGGTTCCATCTCAATAGTATCCTAAAAGATATTGTTATAGTCAAACTCAACTAAGGTTATATGCTTTTCCCAAGAGCCCCCAAATTCTAGGATGCATGCACGCAACATGTCCTCTAGCACCTGTATCGTACGCTCTGACTGGCCATCTGTCTGAGGGTGGTATGTTGTGCTCAGAAGAACCTGTGTACCCAGTGCCCTCTGAAAACTCTGCCAGAAACGAGACATAAAGTGGGCGTCCCTATCTGAAATGATAGAATGAGGGACCCCATGAAGATGCACGATATCTTAGATATACAACTTTCCGAGATCGTCAACACCAAAGGTCTCCTTGATTGGCAAGAAGTGAGCTACCATTGTGAGTCTGTCCACAACAACCCACACAAAGTCATTACCACGAGGTGACCTCGACAATCCAGTCAAGAAATCCATCGCTACATCATCCCATTTCCACTCCGGAATGGGTAACTGCTGTAAAAGTATAGCTGGTCTCTGATGCTCTCCCTTCAACTATTGACAGGTGGAACATCGCGTAACATAAACAACTACATCTCTCTTTATACTCGACCACCAGTACTGACGTCTCAAGTCTCGGTACATCTTGGTAACCCTGGGGTGAACTGCCCAAGCTGAAGCATGAAAATCCCACATCATCTCCTCGCGTATATCCCCTGGAACCTATACACATCCATGGAAACGCAGAGCTTCATCATCGCCTATCATCCAACCAGGAGGAGGGTCCACACATGCCACTGAATCCCATAGAACTAGGCCTTCTGAATCAGATAGCAATCTCATCCTCACTCTGTCCAGGAGGGTAGATGTCACAGCTAACGAGGAAAGATAAGTCTGCCCCTGACTGTCGTGCACCTCCAGATGCATCTCCGAGAACAAAGCCATAAGTTGCCACTCACTACTAGCTTCCTGCATTGCATGTATTTGAGTCTTCCTGCTCAATGAATTGGCTACTGTATTACTTTTACCAGGTGTATAGGCAAGCTCAAAATCAAAGGATATTAGGTACTCGACCCACCTTCTCTGCCCCAGATTCAGGTCACGCTGAGTAAAGATATACTTGAGGATTTTGTGGTTGGTGAAGACCACAAAATTCTCTCCCAATAGATAATGTCTCAAAAAGTGCAACGCATGCACAACTGCAGCCAACTCGAGATCATGCGTCGGGTAATTCCTCTCATGCGGCCTCAACTTCCGAGACCTGTATGCAACAACTTGATCACCCTACATCAACACTGCTCCCAGCCCAATACCTGATGCATCACAGTAAACTGTATAGTTCTTCCCCTGCTCTGGGAGTATTAGGATCGGTGTTGATGTCAACATTCCTTTCAGGTCCTGAAAGGCTGCCTCGCAAGCTTCCGACCAAATGAACTTCACACCCTTCTT
This sequence comes from Viscum album, assembly GCA_963277665.1. Classification (NCBI taxonomy): domain Eukaryota; kingdom Viridiplantae; phylum Streptophyta; class Magnoliopsida; order Santalales; family Viscaceae; genus Viscum; species Viscum album. Next base: position 2,064,520,202 of record OY728131.1, read on the forward strand.
AGTCAGACCCGTCAACGGTGTTGCTAAGTGGGAGAAGTCCTGTATGAAGCGTCTGTAGTAACTAGCCATCCTTAAGAAACTTCGTATCTCAAACACGTTCTTAGGCTACTCTCAGGAAACTACTGATCTCACCTTCTCTGGGTCTACTGAAACTCCTGCCTCTGAGATAATATACCCCAGGAAGTGAATCTGGTCCATCCAAAAGTGGCACTTTGAGAGCTTAGCATATAGCCGATGCTCTCTCAGTGTACTCAATAAGATCTCAAGATGGGTGGAATGGTTGTGTCGAGTGTGAGAGTACACTAAGATTTTATCCACAAATACTACCACAAAAGAGTCTAGATAAGGATGGAACACACGATTCATCAGATCCATGAAAACTACTGGCGCGTTCGTGAGTCCAAACGGCATAACCGTATACTCGTATAGACCATACCTGCTCCTGAAATCTGTGAGAGGTATATCATATGGTCTAACATGCAACTGATGATATCCTGATCTCAAATCAATCTTAGAGAATACTCGTGCTCCACAAAGTTGATCAAAAAGACCATCAATCCTTGGCAAGGGATATCGGTTCTTAACCGTCAACTGGTTCAGCTTCTGATAATCCACACAGAGTCTGAGGGTACCGTCCGCCTTCTTTGCAAAAAGGACCAGAGAACCCCACAGAGAAGTACTGGGTCAGATGAAACCCTTTTACTGTAACTCCTCTAACTGCCTCTTGAGCTCCTGCAGCTCAGGTGTAGCCATCCTATAAGGAGGAATGGCCACCGGTGCTGCCCCTGTCCCTAGCTCAATAGAGAAATCCACCTCACGCTCTAGAGGTAGACCTGAAAAGTCGTCCGGGAAGAAATCCTTGAAATGATCAACCACTGGAGGGAAATCCATCTAACAAGTCCCCTGATCATCCAGATATAAGCTCACAATCTGGGCTGTGACTCCACCTCGCCCACAATGCTCTGGTCCAGCTCAACTTGCCTGAACATCCCACTCGCCCTTGTATAGAAACTCTCTGCCCTCTGGTGATGTGAAATGTACCCTAAAACGATAGCAGTCTACAAAGGATTGAAAGGGAACCAACTAGTCCATCCTGAGAATGACGTCATAAGCGGTCATCTCTAAGACATAGAGGCCCCAAAGGAAGTGGAACCCACCAACATCAAGGGGGAACTCCTTACACTGATGCACACCAGCCGTCCTAGTCCCCAACGGAGTGTCTAGCATCATGATATCAGAAGAAGTTGAAACACAGAGCCCAAGGATCTCTACAACGGGCACATATATAAAACTATGTGTAGCACCTGTATCGAAAAGTACTAAAGATAAGACAAAAGCTACTAGAATAGTACCTCTGACTGTAGAAGGTCTGGGATCCTGCTCAAGTTGGGTCTGTTGCACCGCATATGTTTGGCCTGTGCCACGGCCCTGCGACACAGCCTGGCTATCCTGAGCTGTCCCACCCTACTGCCTCTGAGATCCTGGTGTCTGGCTACCCCGACCACGACCACCATCTCTACCTGCACGCCCTGACATATTTCAGTTTCCGGACTGGTAAGAAGCCACTGGTCCTACTCCCGCATGCAGAGTCTATACAGAACCCCTCTCACTAACCACTGGTGTAAATTCCCTGCAGAAGCATTGCAGATGACCCATCTTGCTGCAAGCTCGACACTCCACTGGGTCTTGTGGACACTGCGGTCTCTTGTGTTCCTCTTTACCACACTGGTAGCACCTGATCGGGACACCTGAAGAAGCTGCCTGGCTGGTACTGCCACCATGAGAGAAGTCCATCTGTCTCTTACTCTTTCCAGTAGAAATAGTACCAATAACTAGTGTTTAACCTCCCTGGCCCACACCGCTAGCTTCCCGCAGGTTCCTCTCAGTAATCAGCGCATGATTCAAAATAACATGTACTGAAGGCAACCTGAAAACATTCACCAGTTCTCAGATGTCATACTGAAGACCATCCTCAAAACGTCTGGCTCTCAACGTCTCATCACCCACCAGCATGGGTGAAAAATGCTGAAGCTCGGTGAAATGAGAAGAATAGTCCATCATCGACATGGAACCCTGCTGTAGATTCATGAACTCTCGAGCTTTGTCTGCCCGCAACGTCTCGGGAAAGAATAAGTCATAGAAGACTACCTGGAAATCCTCCCACGCCATGTCTCTGTGATGATCTGACTGGGTGGTAACATCCCACCACCTCTTGGTGGAATCACACAACATGTATGTTGCGAGCTTGACCCTCCGCCCTAGAGGCGTCTCAAGATGCTCAAAAATAGTCTGCATCGACCCCAACCAAGAATCCACAACCTTTGGTCTTCCATCACCTAAAAACGTCGGCGGATGCTGCTACTGGAATATGCGCGTCAGCTCAGCCATAGATGTGGCAGCCAGTGGTGCTCCCTGAAAGTTCTGCATAAACCGCAATAAGCCTTCACGGAACTACGCCTCCGCACCTGTTTCCGGTATAGCAGCTGGTGCCGCATCTGGCTCTGCTGGAGGATCAACTGGTAGCCCATGGCCCACCATCTCTGGAGTATTCTCATTACCGCTCTCCTGGTGAACAACGCACGGTCGTCTAGGCAGCATGACACTACAAGGTCAAAAACACGCCTTAGATTCAAGATTATCAACACCGAAAACGAAGGAACCACAAGAAAAAAAGAGGAATATGTCATTTCAAGATTTGTAAAACACGACTACATGGCGTATATAATGACTACACAGCGTGTACTTAACTCCCCTTCCCCTGCCCGGGTCCTTCTGCATAGCTAAGCCACACAGATTCCGTTGAACAAAAACTACACGGCGTGTATGGTGTTATTTTCCAACTGCCCGTGTTGTTTGTGACACGGCCGGCTACTCGGCTTGACACTACACGACGTGTTACACCCACACACGGGGTGTACACCACCCCGTTTTCCAGTCACACGGCTAACTCCACACCGTCTGTCCTCGGACAAGACTACACGGTGTGTCCCACAGGTACACAGCGTGTTCAAGGAGAGGTGACACCGACCCGTATTGTTAGTTACATGGCCGAGTCCCTAGGTCACACTACACGGCGTGTTCATCATCGACACAGAGTGTTCTGTAAAGGAGTTCACCGACCCGTGTTGTTAGTTACACGGCCGGACTCTGGGTCAACACTACACGACATGTACATTCGGTACACGACGTGTTTTACCCAAGCTCTTCCCTTCCCCGTGTCGCCGCCCACACGGTTTGTGACATGGTAAGAGACTACACAGCGTGTACTCTGTGTACACGACATGTACTCAAAAAGTTAATTTTTTTCTTCCCGAACAGAAGGTCATACACGGCGTTTTTAAAATACTACACGACATGTATACTAGGTTTCTGGACAGTATGCCTCAGAAACTTCCCCGAAACCCAGAAAATACTGAAAAACAACACCTAAGTGTCAAATTCCGACCCGTGAGGGCATATACTCCCCACGAATCAAAGTTTGACATCTTATCTGTGTTATAACAAAATAAACAGTCAATGATCCACCAAATTCCGGTAAATGTGGGCCCATACTCCCTAAAAACCAAAGTGTGGCATTCATTCAATAAATCGGCTCATACAAAATACCCTATCAAATAGCAGGTATTTTATCAAAGCAGCTACCACAACATCATGCTTTACTAGCACAACAACTTTCACAACAACATGCACTTTCTAATGCACCTACATGGCATGGAACTATGCATGGCATGTGATTTATAGCATGTGCCTAAATGATGCATGAGATGGCATACCCTCATCTCATCGGGTTGCAACTAAATAGAACCCACTGATAAAATATAAACAAGACAATACAAGTGCGTCACCCAATGGTGAAATCATATCAACTGTAAATTACAAAATCAGTAAGATTGCAATACGAGGTAAATTGGATTTTCCCTGTACACGAGTTAGCTACTCCTGGGCACAGCTTATTACTAACTATCGTTTGTCCTATCCCTGACTACGACGCCAAATAGTAATTCAAATAAAAGAAACCCCTCTGATACCACTTTGTAACGTCCCGGTTCTGGGTGCCACTCAACGGGTGCCCCGAACCCAGTTCGCCACGTGTCCTCAATTGTATTTCCCCAAACTCCAGAGGATGCCGACTAGCAGCGAGGGCCCAGGTCTGATAGTGAGGAAACTATGCCCTCATTTGTCAAAGTGTAGCGCAGTGAAATACGAAATAAATCATACATCAAACAACAGAAGCAGTAAAACATACACAACTGAAATAAAAAACAGCAGTGGACATATCCAACAGTATATAAATAATGATTCTAGATGTCTCAAGTTCTAAGAAAATAGCCAGAACATGTTATACATCAATACAATACAACTGAAAGCAGAGTACAGGGAAACAAAGAAAAATAGTTGGTAGCGGCATCGCGAGCCTAGGCTTGGTCCCATGCCCTCCTACTCCTCAGCAGCAATCATGTACCTTTATAAGGACTCTTTCCCCTATCCACACCTACAGTAATGTAATCTGTTTGGGCCGAAAAGCGTGACCCAAACAGGGTGTGAGAAATATATCTTAGTAGGCACCCACCAAAGGCCCGTACCCAACTGCGTATAAGCATGCAACAACAGTGTGAAATAGTAAAATGCAATAAAGTAAGAAGTACTGAAAAGTAACTAACATAACAATTAAATTTCCATTTTATTATTCATTACATCCATTAAATATTAGAATTCACCACAGTGCATTTATAAGTAAACAGTCCATGTCCTCAGACAAGAAAAACCTTACCCTCAGATAAGCAGAATCCAACCCACAGGTATAGCCCTCAGGCGTAAATTTTTTTTCTCTCAGGCATAGGAAGTGTCGCCCTCAGGCACATAAGTCAACCCCTTAGGCACGAAAGGTTTCCCTCAGGTGAAATGGAATGATGCCCTCAGGCTAATACATTCACGCCCTCAGGTTATCGCAAAACACCGCCCTCAGGCATAAGTAACTGGGCCATGCCCAACATATAAACATGCAATTTGAATACAATTTCTCTCAAGGAAAAAGTAATGCATAATTTAAACAAGGCATACCCTCGGGTATCCTGGCCAAACGGCTAAACAGAGGAACGCACCCCTCAGGATGGTCTTGGATCCAAGAAATGATCCCAACCAACATTTTATTATCATAAATAATCACCTAATAAATTCTAGGTGTTTAATATAGCAATGAAATCTTCCACACGACACCCCAACATGGGTTTATGGCACAAAAATGCACAAAACACATGACAGTTGGAAAAATTAACACCAAGCCACCTACCTTATATGCCAACAAGCGCTATTCTCGAATGTCGGTTCCAAAAACACCCAAGAATGACGTAGATCTGATGAAGAAGAAAACCCATTCACACGTAAATAACTTTCCCTTGGGAAAGAATTGGTATGAACAGCTTAAGGAGAGTGGAGGGCTTACCCGTGCGGTTCCAACGAGATCGTCCGAGGCAGAAACGGATTCCAGACGAACACCCGGTAGATCTTCAAAGGTTCATCCATCCCCTTCCACTCCTTCCTCCGGTTTTAAGCCTTCCCTGTGAACAGGGGAGGCTACTGCCTATTTTAAGCTAGAAAAACAAATTACACAGCGTGTACTTCCCATTTTTTAAACTGTTCCTCTGGCGGCTTCCCGCCAGCGTGACACTATTCACTTGCCAACATGAGTACACAACATGTACTCCTGAGTACACAACGTGTACTATCGACCAGCTGGCGGCTGCTCCACCGACTTACTGTTCTGGCCTGCCGACTGACTACACAGCATGTAAAGGACCTATACATGGCATATAGTCTGTTCCTACACCCTTCATCCCCGGCATGGCCACACGCCCCGTGTACCCATCCCACACGGCCAAAAGTACACGACGTGTGGAAAAAGTACATGGATTGTACTTTCAAAATTTTGGATTTTCCCCATTTTTCCATATTTTCTCAAAAACACTTAAGGAAAAGAGAAAGGAAGAAACCCGTACCTCAAAAATAAGTACTGGGTTCTTACAAAAATAAAAGGAGGGAAAATGGAAATTTTACCCATTTTTATAGGGTGTAATATTTAGCTGCATGGTTGGCTAAAATGTGCACCAACCATGCACACTTACTGCCTAAGGTGGCACCCCATCACGTAGCTAGGCACATAGTTTTAAAAACTGTGCGCAACTCGTTCGGATCACCTCTGCAATAGGTCTTCACCATTTTTCATGGTCATGCTATTAGAACCATGGACGTTCTTTGAAAGATTTGGATTATGGTTTGTGTTTGTTGTCAATTATTATTGGAAGTTCAGAATGTTTTCTAGTCTAGTTATTATACATTTTAAGTAGACAACAATATTGAAGGTTATGTCATTTCTCAGTGTTTGCCAATTTTTTTGGGCCTGAAATTCAAAAAATGAAGACATGGGTTTTTGAAAAAAGGAGATGTGAACAAAAAGGAAGTGGTGCACGAAATAGGTGTCATGTGAATGAAAAATAAGTTGGTTTGTGAAATAGTGGAGTGAGGTTTTACGCGCAAGAAGTGTTTCAAGATGAGAAGATCAAAAATCGGCAAAGGCATGAGGTGCATGAAAAATTCGAGAAGTGTGCAAAATATTGGAGAGGTGTGCGAAATATTGGTGTGGTGCACAAAATAGAGGATCGGTGTTTTTCATGCAAGAGGTGTTTCGAGGTCTAAAGCTTGAAAATTGGAAAAGGCATGAGGTGCGTGAAATATTAGAGTAGTGCGTGAAAAACTATAGTGCGCAGAAGATGTGTTTTTTGTGCTCGAAGTGAATTACGCAATCAAGGAGGGTTTTTCGCATAGGGGTAGTTTTTGCCTATAAATATGAAGTGACCCCATCATTTGGTAGGGTTGAAGACTTAGAGAAGATATGAGTTCTGATGTGTCTAAAAGGTGCGCGTAAAGGGTGGTGCATGAAAAAGTTTAAGTTGCGTGAAAATGCTGATGTTGAACATAAAAATTGGTGTTGCACGTAAAAGTTGAAGGTGCACGAAAAAAATAGATGGGTGCAAGTAAAATTGGAAGTTGCATGAAAAAGTCGAAGCCGTGCATAAAAGTTGAGTCTGAGCGTAAAAGTGAAGGTTGCGGGTAAAGGGGGTTGGTGCGCGAAATACTTTCCGCGCAAAAATCAAGTATTGCATGAAAAAGTAAAATATTTCACGCAAAGGATAGGTGTTGTGTGAAATCATTAGTGTAACCTGTTTGCATGTTCCAAATATCTGGTTAAGTGGTTCAATGCTTTCAAGTGCATCAATTCAAGACTTCGATGCAAGCAGTGTCTCATACTGAACAGAGATAAAGACTTTAATGAAAAACTATTGAAGATACCTTCAAGTCGATAAATTGTGTTTGACTTCTCTCAAAGCAGTGAGCTAGGGGGAGTAGAAGGAGGTGATCCGAGGGATAAAGTGAGTGTTCCCTGAACCTTTATAAAGGCAGTATGCCAGGCATAGAGTGACTGTGACCAAAACTTGTAATCCATAAACTTGTGAAGATTAGTGGATTTTGGTACGACCGACACACTGTTGGCGTATTCTACTTGGACGTAGCCCTTTTTGGTGAACCAAGTAAAAGTGCTGTTTCAACTTCTTACTTTCATTTGTTTGATAGATTTAACAAGTTCCTACCAACGTGGTAACAAGATCCACAATTTGAAAAGAAAAAGTTGACACCCTGATTCACCCCTCCCCTCTCAGGGTGTTATGGGGTCCTTCAATTGGTATCAGAGGGAGGTTAACTGGTGTTTGATCTGTCATATTCCATTATGGACAATTCAACCAATGTCAGGGGAGTCCCTCTCTTCGATGGAATTAATTTTCAGATCTGTAAAAATAGAATGAGATCTCATCTAAGATCTCTTGAAATGGAAGTCCTTTTTTCTAATGTGCAAGGAATACAATTCACTGATCCAACAGACCAGGCTATGGCTGACGCAGACAAGAAAATTCTTGATGCAGATGCTAAATCACAAAATGCACTCACTACAGCCCTTTCTGATCAGATATATCTAAATGTGATGAGTTGTACCTCAAAAAAATCCATGTGGGATAAAATTGAAAATATATATGAAGGAGATAACGAAGTGAAGGAGGAAAAACTACAATTCCTACATAATAGGTTTGATGATCTGAAGATGCATCCAGATGAGAATGAAGACTCATTATTCAATTGAATTACTGAATTGGTTGGAGCAATTCTGGGTCTAGGTGAAGAAATAAAAAACATTGATATTGTAAAGAAATTATTAAGAAGCCTTCCACCCCTGTACAATTCAAAGGTGTCATCCCTTGCAGAAAGAGATATTTCCAAACTTTCTCTAAATAATCTGCTGATCAGTTTGGTATCATATGAAATGAGAGTCAAGCCAGAAGATGCTATGACTCGAGTGAGAACAGAAATGGTGTTCAAGGCCATGGAGAAACTGAAAATTTCAAAATATAATAGTGGTGAAGATGATGAGGAAAAAGAAATTATTTCTCTCATTACAAAGAAGTTCTAGAAGGGAAAAGGGAAATTCAAAGGGAAGTTACCTCTTTCTTGCCTTTATTGTGGAAAATTTGGGCACATTGCCTCTTAGTGCTTAAGAAAGATCAATAATGAAGATAGTGAAGATGAAAAAATTGAGAAGCCTCAAAAAATGTTTTTCAAAAAGGGAGACTTAAAATCTAGAAAGAAAGTTCCGAAGAAGCATTTTATCTGTGAAAAGGAAGATGATGATAATGAATTATGTGAATAAGAAGAACCGGATTTTAAAATTGGAAACCATGCTTCCATGATGGAAACTATTAAAAAATTAAAACCATCAAAAGATAATGGTCGTGACAATAAGTTGACAACTAATTCCAATTTCAAGTTACAACTTAAAGATTCTATTAGTAAGCTTAAGATCAAATGTAAGAGTTTCAATAAGTGGAAATCAATTGTAGAAGAATCATATGATTATATTGATCAGATCGAAGCTGAAATTGAATGACTGGAAGGATTTGTGAAAGTGCAGTATAAAATTCTTGAAAGCACTAATGATGTAGTGGATCTGAATCTGATAATTGAAGAGAATGAAATGGTCATCAATGAACTCACCACTAAACTGGAATAAAATACCAATACTATTGAGAGACTTGAAGAGGAAGCTGTTACTCTTAGAAGAAAACTTGAGAGTGAATCAATTTCAAAAGAATCAAGGAAGAAAATACAGTTTGGAAGGTTCTTAGATGCTGAGCTGTTGGAGAGAGAAAAACATGGTTCTAATGGATTTGAAAAGATTCTGAATGATCAAAGACCTGCCTGCATGGGAAATAGTGGAATCGGTTGTGAGGCATAGTCATCAAATGATACAAATAAAGGTGACCAAAATAAAGGCATGATAAAAGTGGGTAATGTGGAAAATTCATCTAAAGTGATAAAGTAGAAACCCCCAGTTCAATTTGAAAGAAGAAAAGAAGATTATCCTCAAGCCTCCTATAAAAGGATCCCTCAAACTATTTTCCCACCGAAGAAGGAATGGGGATAAATATAAGTGAGAAGACATTTAATCTGATTAAGTGTTAGTTCTTTGGATATTTGGTCCATACCATGTCCTATTGCGAAGAGGCAAGAAGCTATCTGAATGGAGAAGATATGAGAGTTCAACAGGTGAGAACAAATTCATATCCTAATTCATTTAGAAGAAACTGTTTCTATGGATATTGTTTTCGTTGTTCTAACTTTGATCATAAGGCTATTAATTGAAAACAGAGGAGGGACATGGACACCTCATATCAGACTTCGAGACAAGTCAAATATCGTCAACAAGATAGTGTTTCTCTCACAAACATGTTTTCTCCTCTCGAATAATATTTCGACTATGAAGAACCAACATACATGGAAGATAAAATTCAAAGGCCATCAGTGTTCTACACTCAATAAAATGTCTCATGGAAAGAAAAGAGGAAATTTGAGAAATCCAACTTTGTAGAGGTGGCCCTCAAAGCTACAAAAAGAAACAGTACCTGGATTATGGATAGCGGTTGTTCATCTCATATGACAGGTAATATAGGCCTATTAACGGATAAAAAAAGGAGGGTTGATGGAATAGTACAGTTTGTTAATGATAGAGCTCTGAAAATCAAAGGTAGTGGAAGTACTGAATTGGCTAATGGTGAGCTAAAGAAAACTGAAGTCCTTTATGTAGATGGCCTACGTCATAATCTCCTCAGCATGAGTCAACTCTGTGACTCGGGACTTATATTTAATTTTAATTAGAAAGGATGCACTATCAACGTAAATACATGCAATTCACTTATGAAGGGATGCATAACAGAAGGAAACATGTATCAGGTTGATAGTAAAGAAAATGTTTGTTACATGACTGTTAAAGAAGAAAAAAATTTGTGGCATCAGAGATTGGGGCACATCAATCAAAAAGAAATGGAGAAAATATCAAAATTGAGGATTTTCATGGACATTCCCAACCTAAAGTGTGAACGTGAAAAGTCTTATGATTCTTGCATTTGTGAGAAGCTAGTCTGCAGTTCATATCAGACAAAGAAGAAAATGGCATCGCATCTTCTTGATCTCATTCATACAGATGTATGTGGCCTGATAAATGTTTCCAAAAATCATGGAGAAAGGTACTTTGTCCTTTTCATAGATGATTACTGTAGAATGGAATGTGTAATGGTTATACATAGGAAACAACAAGTACTTGAATGCATGAAAAAATATCGTCGAATTGCTAAGAATGATACTGTAAGAAAAATCAAAGTGTTGCGATCATAAAATGGAGGGGAATATACATCCATTGAATTTGAAAACTACCTGGAGAAGCATGGGATACAACATGAGGTAGCTTCCATGAGAACTCCACAGAAAAATGGATTTGTTGAGTGCAAAAATTGACAGGTGAACAACATGTAAAGAACTATGTTGATTGAGAGTTATATTCCACGACATTATTGAAAAGAGGCCATTCAAGCTACAATGTATATTCAAAATCGAATAGGACTTTATATGGGTGAGACGAAGACACCTTATGAATTGTGGCATGGAAGGAATCCCTGAAATACTTTCATATTTTTGGAAGTAAGTGATTCATCAGAAACAAAGAAGGAAATCAAGGGAAATATGGAGACAATGCAGATGAAGGAATTTTCCTTGGATACTCAATGAAAAGAAAAGCCTACAAGTGTTACAACAAGCGATTAGGTAGGACTGTGGAAAGAAGTGATGTTAATATCATTGAAGAGAAAACCAAAAATTCTCAAAGGACTTCATATGATGATATGATAGAAAGTGAGGAATAAAGTGAACATGGAGTAAATACAAATATAGAAATAGAGGAATGCGTACAAAACACTCAGGATTCACATCATAATGTTGAATCAGACGAATAATTTGAAGAGGAATCCTTGGTTGGAGAAAATTTGATTGAACCTCACATAAGAAATTGAAGAGATGATATTGATCCATCCAACATAATTGGGGATAGTAGTGCACCCACACAAACAAGGAGGATGAGTAATAACACACAATCTGCATTTCTATCAGTTATGGAGCCATCCTCATTTGAAGAAGCTGTAAAGGATGAATCTTGGCTGAAATCCATGAATGAAGATTTAGATCAGTTTGAAAAGAACCAAACATGGGATCTAGTCAAGAGACCCGAAGGTCACAATGTGATTGGTACAAAATAAATATTCAAGAACAAGTTTGATGAGCATGGAAGTGTTATTAGAAACAAGACATGACTGGTATGTATGGGATATTCCCAGATTGGAGGTGTTGATGTTGAAGAAACCTTTGCACCAATGGCTAGACTGGAGTCAATCAGGATTTTCCTTTCCATAGAACACCAAAGAGGATATAAAGTATATCAAATGGATGTCAAGACAACATTAATGAATGGTGTACTCGAATAAGAAGTCTACATTGAACAACCTGTGGGTTTTCTTCTTGGTACCGATGAAACAATGGTTTACAAACTAAAGAAAGCACTCTATGGCTTGAAACAGGCACCACGGGCTTGGTACTCCCGAATGGATTTATACCTCAAGAAGCTAGAATTCAAAATAGGAGGAGTATATCACAATATCTATGTGAAGAATTCTCCAAAAGATCAATTCATGGTTCTAGTTTACGTTGATGAAATTATATTTGGTGGTAGCAAGCAGAAATCAGTAGACTAATTCGCCAATAACATGAAATCATAATTTGAAATGTCTATGATTGGGGAGCTCACATATTTCTTGGGGCTGGAGGTGATTCAAAAGAAGGATTACACATTCATTTATCAGGAAAAGTATGCAAAAGAACTACTGAAGAAATTTAATATGCATGACTCAATACCAATGTAAAATCCAATTGCACTTGGAAGCAAACTTGGAAAGCATGAGGATGGGACCTCTATAGATCTCACAATGTATATAAGAATCATTGGGATCTTGTTATACCTGAAAGAAACAAGGCTAGAAATTATCTTTGCAACAAGCTTAGTAGCCTGCTTTCAGAGTAATCGTAATGAACAACATATGGAAGTAGTAAAAAGAATCATGAGTTATATTCAAGGTACTCACAATTGTGGCATATACTTTGTTTTAAGAAGGGACAATGAATTATCAACATTTTATGATACTGAATGGGTTGGTGATGTAATGGATAGAAATTCCACCAGTGCCGGAGCATTCTATATTGGGTAGAAATATGTTGGCTAGTTGAGCAAGAAACAAGAAATTACTTCTCTTAGTACTGTTGAAGCTAAGTATATCTCTACTGCAAAGGCATGCACTCAACTACTATGGATGAAGCAACAACTGAAAGATATTGGTGATGAGGTGAAACAACCAATGGTGATTTACTGTGATAACAAGAGTGAGATTGATCTTATGAAGAATCCTGTTCAGCATTCTCGTACAAAAAATATTTAAATCAAGTATCACTTTATCAAAGAAAAAGTTGAGCAATGCATGATTAGAATGGATCATGTGGGAACTGATGAGAAAGTGGATCACATCCTGAACAAGACACTTTTATTGGATGCATTTGAGAAACATAGGTTGAACCTCAGTTTTCAACCACCTCCTAGTGTATAAGGAGGTTACAAAATACCCCTCTCCCTAGTTATGTTAACTATTTTTAATCTATTTGTGGATGTGATGCAGGTTTATGGGGGAGATACTATCCAGGGGTTGTTTTCAGATGTTCAAGGAAAAAATACCCATTTTTGGATTTATTGTCAATGGGGGAGAAGAAATAAATTCAAGACATGGGATGGACTTGTAATACTTCTGTGACACGATGAGAATTTTGTGATCGGAGGAGAAGTATCTCATAGGAGAAGAAATTCATTCAAGGCATGTAATGCTTATGTGACACAATAAGAGAATAGCTTGGGAGTCTTTGACAATTCCAAAACACAGGATCCCAATTCATGCTTCCCCTCTTGTTTTCTACACTGAGAAATGATCATGTAGACTTATAGTGTTGGCTGAGTTGATTCTTGCGTTTTAGGTTTTCATGTGGCTGGCACTCTATTGAATTTATTTGATGATTTCCAAAAAACCCAAAGGGGGAGATTTTTGGAACCATGGTTGTTCTTTGAAAGATTTGGAGTATGGTTTGCATTTGTTGTCAATCCTTATTGGAAGTTCATAATGTTTTCTAGTAAAGTGATTATATAGTTTAAGCAGACAATAGTATTGAAGGTGGCATCATTTCTTAGTGTTTTCCAATTTTTTTGGGCCTAAAATTCAGAAAATGAATACTTGGGTTTTTGGAAAAAGGAGATGCGTGAAAAAAGGAAGTGGTGTCTGAAATAGGTGGCCTCTGTGCGAAAAAGAAGTTGGTGCACGAAATAGTGGAGTGAGTTTTTACGCGCAAGAGGCATTTCAAGAAGAGAAGCTCAAAAATATATAGAGGCATGAGGTGCGTAAAAAATTTGAGAAGTGCACAAAATATTGGAGTGGTGTGCGAAATATTGGCATGGTGCGTAGAATAGAGGATTGGTGTTTTTCGCACACGAGGTGTTTTGAGATCTAAAGCTTGAAAATTAGAAAAGGCATGAGGTGTATGAAATATTAGAGTAGTGCGTGAAAAACTATGGTGCATGAAAGCTGTGTATTTCGCGCTCAAAGTGAATTATGCGCTCAAGGAGGGTTTTTTGTGCAGGGGTCATTTTTGCCTATAAATATGAAGTGACCCCCCTCATTCAGTAGGGTTGAAGACTTAGAGAAGATCTGAGTTCTGATGCGCATAAAAGGTGTGCGTAAAGGGTGGTGTGCGAAAAATTTTAAGTTGCGTGAAAATACTGATGTTGCGCTCAAAAATTGGTGTTTCACATAAAAGTTGAAGGAGTGTGAAAAAAATAGATGGTTTCACATAAAAGTGGCATTTTCACAAAAAAGTCAAAGCCGCGCATACAAGTTGAGGCTGCACGTAAAAGTGAAGGCTGCGCGTAAAGAGGGTTGGTGCGTGAAATACTTTCCTCACAAAAATCAAGTATTGCGTGCAAAAGTGAAATCATTCGTGCAAAGGATCGGTGTTGTGTAAAATCATCAGTGTAACCAATTTTCATGTTCTGAATATACGGTTTAGTGGTTCAGTGCTTTCAAGTGCATCAATTCAGGACTTCGATGCAGGCAGTGTCTCATGCTGAACAGAGAAAAACACTTCAATGAAAAACTATTGAAGAGACCTTCATGTCGATAAAATGTGTTTGAATTCTATCAAAGTAGTGAGCTTGGAGGAGTAGACATAGGTGATCCGAGGGATATAGTGAGTGTTACCTGAACCTTTGTAAAGGCATTATGCCAGGCACAAAGTGACTATGACCAAAACTTGCAATCCATAAACTAGTGAAGATTAATGGATTTTGGTACGACAGACACACTGTCGACATATGATCCTTGGACGTAGCCCTTTGTGGTGAACCAAGTAAAAGTGTTGTGTCAACTTAATCCTTTCATTTGTTTGATAGATTTAACAAGCTCCTACCAACATGGGAACAAGATCCACAACTTTAAAAGAAAAAGTTGACACCGTGATTCACCCCTCCCCTCTCAGGGTGTTCCGGGGTCCTTCACATGCACCATCACTTACATGGTTTTTGAAACCATTCTACTATATATATTTGGTGCATAGTTGAGAATCATGTTTTTTACTAACCATGCACCAACCATGTGCCTCATATCATTTCTTTAAAATTTTGAGCTCAGGGCTCCAAACACGCCCCAAATGCCCCCCAAATCTTCCTTAAACTTTAAAGAACATCTATAAAGATAAAACAAGAGTTTCAAATGAATTATATAGGACCTATACCTCAATAAAAAACTATAAGGTTATAGTGGAGTTGTTACTCTCCCTTTTAAGAGAACTGGTGGGGTGTGAGTCCTCCACTGGGGTCGGTACTCCCTCGACAGAGGTGACCTTCAGTGTGGTGTGGGACCCCACTACAGATCTTATGAGGTTATGTGGGGTTTCATGGTATTATTTGTTCAAATAATCGATTAGTGGTGTGATATTGATAAATAAAAATGTGCTTTATACCTTGATATACATGCATGTTGTAGCTATGATCTAGTCACTACTACAAAACCATCTTATCTCATCACTAGAAATGGGTTTTGTCAGTACAAAAAAGCACTGATAATCTGACCCCTTTAAATGATCTCAACATTTTCAGTTCTAAAAAAAGTGATGTTTTTCATTGACAATATGAGAACCCTTAAAATTGACTGAACTTTATCAGCACTAAAAATAAAGGACTAATAAAGGCCCACTTTATCAGTGCTTTAGTTTTAGCACTAATAAAGTGGTACTTTATCAGCACTTTCTTTTATTATTGATAATGGCCATGATAGTTTCTGTAAAACATGAATCCCTACAGTATCCCTATAATATAACCATATTAGAAAAATATAATCAAATTGGAATGAAAATAATACATAAAACTATATTGAAATAAAAAATATTGCATTACTCTATTATTTCAATTTAAAATTTTCAAACAAAATATTTACATTGATTGGAAATTTAATATTAATAAAAAAATTACAAACCAATATAAAAAATCATAACTATTATAAAATTATTTCTCCAATGATCAAACTCCATAAAAAAGCTTGTCCCTACAATAAAACCAATGTTTATTTTAGTAACATTATATAGAAAAATAAACAAATTATAATTTTATTTTTATATAATCCACATATGATAAATTATATTATCAATTAATAAATATATTAATGATATTATTATTTATAATATTAATTATATTATTAATGATTTTATTGTTAATTTTATATTAATTATTATTTATTAATTATACTATTAATTGATAATTATATCATGAATTATTAATTACATTGTTAATTAATAATATATATAAATTATATTATTACTTACTGAATATATAAATGATATTATCAATTATTAATTATCTTAATTACTTAAATAGTTGTTAATAATTATACAATTAAACTAAAATGAAATTTTTATATTGAAAATACACACTTTGAGTCATATCAGGTATAAGATCTCAGGTTTTCCTATGAGGCACAAATATTTTTTATTTCAGTTAAACTTCTTCATTTTGACCTAGTGTGAGTAAATTTTGAGATCAAGAGAGTTTTGTGAGTGTTTGAGGATTGTTCTGATTCCAGAGCTTGACTTTTGGAGAAAAATATCTGGGCCTCACGATTAAGAGAAATCGTGCGACCAAAGCCACACAGTTTGAGAAACCATGTGAGGGAGGGAAAAATGGATTTAGTAGGATAAATGGTTTGAGGAAACTATGAATCCTCAGACACATGCCTATGTAGGAAGCTCTACAGTTTTTTAAAGATAAGTTTTCATGGTTTTCACATGGTTAGACAAATTGTATGCATGAAACCCCATGAGGCCCACCTTGATATAGTGATGGGTGCACGATTAGCACACAATTTAGGAAACCGTGAGGCCAAACTGTGTGACCTAATTAAAAGATGGGAAATTAACTTTGCACCCTTAAAATATTTTATAAATTAAACCTATTTTTTTCTTCCTCCAATGGATAGACTTGGGGAATTAGGAGCTCATTTGAATCCAAATTCATATATTTTTCTACTGTTTCTTTATATAATGTACTATGTGAGCACCCTTTGTCTAATTGGATCTACACTGGTGATTATTCTATTCCTATCACATCATTATTCATTTGTATTCATATTTATGAAGTTATTTGGGTGCAAGATAATATTATCTATTTCCATGAATTTCATCCGTTCTTCATTTTCTCTCTCAATCTAGACCAAAAAAGGAGCTGATACTAGATGACCACTCTACTACGGAACCATGGTAGGTGGTCTATACCATTCTTGTTGAAACCACAGATTTTTAATTTCTTTAAATGGAGTCTTGTTTGTGTTTTTTTTCAATCCACATTGCGTTGATCAAGGAATTTTCAAAACAAGTGTTTTTATGGTGTGGATGACTTCAGTGTTGAAGATGACGTTGTTTCCTAGTGTTTTCCAAATTTTTGGGTCCAAAATTTAGAGAATAGAGAAAGGTGTTTTTGGAAGAGGAATTTATGTGAAAGTTTTAAGGTGAATTTTAATGTTTCTCTCAAGTTAAGTTTTGGGATCATCTCATTAAAATATGTAAAAGGAAAGAATCACATGTAAGATTTTTTTTGCGTGAAAGATGGTTTGCATGACAGGAAGATTTGCGGACAAATAAGAAGGTTTATAAGAATCTTATATGCCAAATAAGACTTTAAAAATGAGTTTCATGCAAGTGAAGTTTTTATATCATCACATCAATATATGGTAAAGGTATGAGTCTCACGCAAAAGATGAAATTACGCGAAAGGATCTTACGTGCCAAATACGATGTCAAAAATCATGCTTCTATGCCCTAGGGAAAGTTTCTTATAAAGTTTCAGGCATGAAAATAACTTTCATTTAGGTTCATATAGGTCTATAAATATTTTTTCACCCTCTTCATTCCAAGTAACTTTTTCCAACAAAGATTTGGTGTCTCTATTGTGTGAAAGATTTTAGTGTAGAAGCCTTACGTGTAATGAATCTTTCACAAAGAATGTTCCTTGTGTCTATAAATGCCAACTAAATATCATGGTTTGGTTTCATGAAATATAAGGGTTGCAAAAAATTTTTCTTTCATGAAAAATCAAAAAAAATTCATGCAATAATAGGTGTTGTGCGCAAGTGTTGAGTTATGATTGTTTCACGTTTTGAATATCTAGTTTGGTTGATCAATGATTTCAATTGCATCAATTCAGGACTTCGATGAAAGTAGAGTCTCATGCTATTCAGGGACAAAGACTTAAATTTCAAACTACTAAAGTGACCTTCAAGTCATTAAACTGAGTAAGACTTCACCCAAAGCAGTGAGAAAGGGGGAGTTGGTGGAAGTATTCTAAGGGAGGTAGTGAGTTATCCCTAAAATCTTATAAAGGTAGTGGGAATAACACAAAGTTAATGTGTATAAACTTTTGTATTCCACAACTAGTGAATATTAGTGGATCTTGGTACGACCGACCACTATCGACATATGATTCTTGGACTATCCCTTAGTGGTGAACCAAGTAAAAATGCTCTGTTGTCTCTTCACATGTGAATGTTTGATTACTGTAAGTTTCCATCAGACATGTTTAACAAGTTACTACCAACATGAAAATAATATTTTTTTTCTTTCAGAGTAATCTAAATGAACAACATATGGAAGTAGTAAAAATAATCATGTGGCATATTCAAGGTACTCAAAATTGTGGATTATACTTTGTTGCGGGTAGGGATAGTGAATTATCAGCATTTTCTGATGCTGACTGGGCTGGCGATGTAATGGAAAGAAAGTCCACCAGTGGTGGAACATTATATATTGGGTAGAAATATGTTGGCTGGTTGAGAAAGAAACAATAAAGTACTTCTCTTAGTACTACGGAAGCTGAGTATATCTCCGCTACAAAGGAATGCACTCAACTACTATGGATGAAGCAATAACTGATAGATATTGGTGATGAGGTGAAACAACCAATGGTGATTTACTCTGATAAAAAGAGTGAAATTGATCTTATGAAGAATCCTGTTCAGAATTCTCGTACAAAATATATTGAAATCAGGTATCACTTTATCAAAGAAAAAGCTGAACAAGGCGTGATTAGAATGGACCATGTGGGAAATGATGAGCAAGTGGGTCACATCCTGACCAAGCCACTTTTAGTGGCTTCATTTTAGAAACATCGGTTGAACCTTGGTGTTCAACCACTTCCCAGTGCATAAGGAGGTTATGAAATACCCCTCTTCCCAGTTATGTTAACTGTTTTTAATCTGTTTGTGGATGTGATGCAGGTTTATGGGAGAGATACTATCCAGGGGTTGTTTTCAGATGTTCAAGGAACAAATAACCATATTTGGATTTATTTTCAATGGGGGAGAAGAAATAAATTCAGGACCTAGGATGGAATTATAATAATTCTGTGGCACAATGAGAATTTGGTGATCGTAGGAGAAGTATATCATAAGAGAAGAAATTCATTCAAGGCATGTAATGATTCTGTGACACAGTAAGAGAATAGCTTGGGCGTCTTTTATAATTACAAAACATGGGATCCCAATCCATACTTATCCTCTTTTTTTCTACACTGATCACTTCTCACGCAAACTTAGAGTGTTGGCTGAGTTGATTCTTGCATTTTAGGTTTTCATGTGGCTGGTGATCTATTGAATTTATTTGATGATTTCCAACAAAACCAAAGGGGGATATTGTTGGAACCATGGATGTTATTTGATATATTTTGAGTATGGTTTTTGTTTGTTGTCAATCCTTATTGTAAGTTCAGAATGTTTTCTAGTAAAGTGATTATACAGTTTAAGCAGAAAACAGTATTGAAGGTGGCATCAATTCTCAGTGTTTGCCAATTTTTTGGCCTAAAATTCAGAAAATGAAGACATGGGTTTTTGGAAAAAGGAGATGCATGAAAAAAGGAAGTGGTGCATGAAATAGGTGGCCCGTGTGCGAAAAAGAAGTTGGTGCACGAAATAGTGGAGCGAGGTTTTATGCGCAAGAGGTGTTTCAAGATGAGAATCTAAAAAATCGGTAGAGGCATGAGGTGCGCAAAAAAAATGAGAATTGCAAAAAATTTTAGAGAGGCGCGTGAAATATTGGCATGGTGTGCGGAATAGAGGATTGGTGTTTTTCATGAAAGAGCTGTTTCGAGATCCAAAGCTTGAAAATTGGAAAAGGCATGAGGTGCGCGAAATATTGGAGCAGTGCGTGAAAAACTATGGTGCACAGAAGATGTGTATTTTGCGCTAGAAGTGAATTATGCACTCAAGGAGGGTTTTTCATGTAGGGGTTTATTCTTCCTATAAATATAAAGTGACCCCCCTCATTTAGTAGGGTTGAAGACTTAGAGAATATATGAGTTCTGATGTGCATAAAAGGTGTATATAAAGGGTGGTGTGTGAAAAAGTTTAAGTTGCGCGAAAATGCTGATGTTGCGCGTAAAAATTGGTGTTGCACATAAAAGTTGATGGTGTGTGAAAAAAATCGACGGGTGCAAATAAAATTGGTAGTTGCACAAAAAAGTCAAAGCCACGCGTAAAAGTTGAGGCTGCGCGTAAAAGGGAAGGCTGCGCGTAAGGAGTGTTGGTGCGAGAAATACTTTCCTCGCAAAAATCAAGTATTTCACACAAAAGTGAAATATTTCGCGCAAAGGATAGGTGTTGTGTAAAATCATCAGTGTAAACTATTCTCATGTTCTGAATATACGATTTAGTGGTTCAGTGCTTTCAAGTGCATCAATTCAGGACTTCGATGCAAGTAGTGTCTCATGCTGAACAGAGACAAAGACTTCAATGAAAAACTATTGAAGAGACCTTCAATTCAATAAATTATGTTTGACTTCTCTCAAAGTAGTGATCTTGGAGGAGTAAAAGGAGGTGATCTGAGGGATACAATGAGTGTTCCATGAACCTTTGTAAAGGCAGTATGCTAGGCACACAATGGTTATGACCAAAACTTGTAATCCATAAACTAGTAAAGATTAGTGGATTTTGGTACGATTGACACACTGTCGGCATATGCTCCTTGGATGTAGCCCTTTGTGGTGAACCAAGTAAAAGTGTTCTGTCAACTTCCTTCTTTCATTTTTTTGATAGATTTAACAAGTTCCTACCAATGTGGGAACAAGATACACAACTTTAAAAGAAAAAGTTGACACAATGATTCACCCCTCCCCTCTCAGGGTGTTCCGGGGTCCTTCACATGAAACATCACTTACATGATTTTTGAAACCATTATACTCTATATATTGGGTGCATAGTTGAGAATCATGGTTTTTACTAACCATGAACCAACCATGCGCCTCATATCAATTCTCTAAAAATTGGAGCTCAGGGCTCCAAACAAGCCCCGACTACCCCCAAAATCTTCTTTAAACTTTAAGAAGCATCCATAAAGAAAAAACAAGAGTTTCAAATGAATTATATAGGATCCATACCTCAATAAAAAACTAGTATGTTATAATGGAGTTGTTACTCCCCCTTTTAAGAGCACTGGTGGGGTGTGAGTCCTCCATTGGGGTCAGTACTACCTCAACAGAGGTGACCTTCAGTGTGGTGTGGGACCCCACTACAGATCTTATGAGGTTATGTGGGGGTTTCATGATATTATTAGTTCATATAATCTATTAGTGGTGTGCTATTGATAGATAAAAAGGTACTTTCTACCTTGATATACAGGAATGTTGTAGCTATGATCTAGTCACTACTACAAAACCAGCTTATCTCATCACTAGAAATGGGTTTTGTCAGTACAAAAAAGCACTGATAATCTGACCCCCTTAAATGATCTCAACCTTTTCAGTTCTAAAAAAAGTGATGTTTTTCATTGACAATATGAGAACCCTTAAAATTGACTGAACTTTATCAGCACTAAAAATAAAGGACTAATAAAGGCCCACTTTATCAGTGCTTTAATTTTAGCGCTGATAAAGGGGTACTTTATCAGCACTTTCTTTTAGTATTGATAATGGCCATGATAGTTTCTATAAAACATGAATCCCTATAGTATCCCTATAACATAACCATATTAGAACAATATAATCAAATTGGAATGAAAATATTACATAAAACTAGATTGAAATAAAAAATATTTCATTACTCTATCATTTCAATTCAAAATTTTCAAACAAAATATTTACATTGATTGGAAATTTAATATTAATAAAAAAAAATTACAACCCAATATACAAAATCATAACTATTATAAAATTATTTCTCCAATGATCAAACTCCATAAAAAAGCTTTTCCCTACAAAAAAAATGTTTATTTTAGTAACAATATATAGAAAAATAAACAAATTATAATTTTATTATTATATAATCCTCATATGATAAATTATATTATCAATCATTAAATATATTAATGATATTATTAGTTATACTACTAATTATATTATTAATGATTTTATTTTTAATTTTATATTTTTTTTATTAATTATATTATTAATTAATAATTATATCATGAATTATTAATTACATTGTTAATTAATAATATATAAAAATTATATTATTAATTACTGAATATATAAATGATATTATCAATTATTAATTATCTTAATTACTTAAATAGTTGTTAATAATTATACAATTAAACTAAAATTAAATTTTTATATTGAAAATACACACTTTGAGTCATATTAGGTATAAGATCTTTGGTTTTCCTATGAGGTACAAATATTTTTAATTTCAGTTAAACTCCTTGGTTTTGACCTAGTGTGAGTGAATTTTGAGATCAAGAGAATTTTGGGGGTGTGTGAGGATTGTTCGGAGTCTGGAGCTTTAATTTTTGAGAAAAATAGTTAGGCCTCATGATTAGGAGAAATCGTGCGACCAAAGCCACACGGTTTGAGAAACCATGCGAGGGAGGGAAAAGGGATTTATCAGGCTACATGGTTTGAGGAAACCATGCATCCTCAGGAACATGCCTATACTGGAAGCTCTACAGTTTTTATTAGAGGAGTTTTCATGGTTTTCACATGGTTAGACAAATTGTATGCATGAAACCCCATGAGGCCCACCTTGATATAGTGAAGGGTGGACGATTAGCGCACAATTTAGGAAACTGTGAGGCCAAACTGTGTGACCTAATTAAAATATGGGAAATGAACTTTGCACCCTTAAAATATTTTATAACTTAAACCTATTTTTTTTCTTCCTCCAATGGATAACCTTGGGGAATTAGGAGCTCATTTGAATCCAAATTCATATATTTTTCTCCTGTTTCTTTATATAATGTACTATAGGAGAACAATTTGTCTTATTGGATCTACACTGGTGAGTATTCTATTCCTATCATATCATTATTCATTTGTCTTCATATTTATGAAGTTATTTGGGTGCAAGATAATATTCTATATTTCCATGAATTTCATCTGTTCTTCATTTTTCTCTCAATCTAGACCAAAAAAGGAGCTGATACTAGATGGCCACTCTACTACGGACCCATGGTAGGTGGTATATACCATTTTTGTTGAAACCAAGGATTTTTAATTTCTTTAAATGGAGTCTTTTTTGTGTTTTTTGTCAATCCACATTGCGTTGATCAAGGAATTTTCAAAACAAGTGTTTTTATGGTGTGGATGACTTCAGTGTTGAAGATGACGTTGTTTCCCAGTGTTTCCCAAATTTTCGGGTCCAAAATTTAGAGAATGGAGAAAGATGTTTTTGGAAGAGGAAGTTTTGTGAAAGTTTTAAGGTGAATTTGAATGTTTCTCGCAAGTTAAGTTTTGGGATCGTCTCATTAAAATATGTAAAAGGAAAGAATCACATGTAATATTTTTTTTTCTTGAAAGATGGTTTGCATGACAGGAATATTTGTGGACAAATAAGAAGGTTTATAAGAATCTTATATGCCAAATAATACTTTAAAAATGAGTTTTGTGCAAGTGAAGTTTTCATATCATCACATCAATATATGGTAAAGGTATGAGTGCACGCAAAAGATGAAATTACGCGAAAGGATCTTACGTGCCAAATACGAAGTCAAAATCATGCTTCCATGCCCTAGGGAAAGTTTCTTATAAAGTTTTAGGCATGAAAAGAACTTGCATGTAGGTTCATCCAGGTCTATAAATATGTGGTCACCCTCTTCATTCCAAGTAACTTTGTCCAACAAAGATTTGGTGTCTCTATTGTGCGAAAGAGTTTAGTGTAGAAGTCTTACGCGCAATGAATCTTGCACAAAGAATGTTCCTTGTGTTTATAAAAGCCAACTAAATATCATGGTTTGGTTGCATGAAAGATAAGGGTTGCATCAAATTTTTCTTTCATGAAAAATCCAAAAAATTTCATGCAATAATAGGTGTTGTGTGCAAGTGTTGAGTTATGCTTGTTTCAGGTTTTGAATATCTAGTTTGGTTGATCAATGATTTCAAGTGCATCAATTCAGGACTTTGATGCAAGTAGAGTCTTTTCTAGTGAGGGAAAAAGACTTAAATTTAAAACTACTAAAGTGACCTTCAAGTCATTAAATTGAGTAAGACTTCACCCAAAGCAGTGAGAAAGGGGGAGTTGATGGAAGTGTTCTGAGGGAGGTAGTACGTTATCCCTAAAATCTTATAAAGGTAGTGGGAATAACACAAAGTGAATGTGTATGAACTTTTGTATTCCACAACTAGTGAATATTAGTGGATCTTGGTACGACTGACCACTATCGACATATGATTCTTGGACTATCCCTTAGTGGTGAACCAAGTAAAAATGTTGTGTTGTCTCTTCTCATGTGAATGTTTGGTTACTGTAAGTTTCCATCAGACATGTTTAAAAAGTTACTACCAACCTGAAAATAATATTGGTTTCTTTAAAAGAAAAAATTGACACCCAGATTATATTACCTTACTAGGTGTGTGAGTGTTTTCCTTATTAGAGGGAGCCATTATAATTGTTGAGAATTGAATTGTGATTTTAGGAGATAGTTGATTCCTCCTTTTCCATGTTATAACATTATTTGAATGGTTTTAAATATTTAAATGGATTTTATAGTAACTGTTATATGAGTTGAATGAAATCAGGGAATGTGATTAATTTTAAGACGATGAATTTATGGATTAATGAATTGATAATGGTAGTGGATGAATTTGACCTATTTACTCCTTGGATCCTGATTCCATAAATTCCATGGACATATCCCCCATGGATATTGTTTACGATAGTATATTCCTTAGACCTGTTTACTCCTTGGGTCCTAATTCTATAGGATTCCTTGGTCCTTGCTACCCCTTGGATCTGGCTTGCTTGGGCTCACAATGGACATGGTCTGTTGACATGCTTTTGGACCCCACCCAAGTATTTATCAAGTTTCCATTGAGATTCCATTGGGAATCGACATTTATTCCTTGGACTTCTATACCTTGGATTCAGCCCTTCATGGTCTGAAATTTTGATTATACAACACAACCATTATGGATGTTTACACTTGATTATATGAAATGGTCATGTTAGTCGTTATACAC
The DNA here is from genome assembly GCA_963277665.1 of Viscum album. Lineage (NCBI taxonomy): Eukaryota > Viridiplantae > Streptophyta > Magnoliopsida > Santalales > Viscaceae > Viscum > Viscum album. Next base: position 2,064,545,706 of record OY728131.1, read on the forward strand.
CTGGATTATATGGAATGTCCATGGTATATGTTATACAACTGATTACAGGACATGACCATAGTGGATTTTGGATATTATTATAGATATCCCTAGTATGGGTATCAGTTCGCAGTTGTTAGATCAGATAATATCACATGTTTATTTCTACTTACAACTGCCTTTTTTATGGGATATTGACTATTGTTTTCATGGATCCTTGTTTAGATGAACAATACCACTTGCTTTTATCATATATGACTTGGGCACTTTAGGTTTAGTACTTCCATACCTATTGTATAATTATATTGCACACTACCATTTTTTATATTACATAGATTGTATTTGTCATAAAAACCATTGGCGGTGGCCTATTGAGTGTTATCTCACACACTGTTCGAGACACCATTGGGTACCTAGACAGATTTCATAGATGCGGGTATGGACTAAGGCAAGCACCTATTGTATGATGATTGACTTGATTTCTTGTTGCTTAGGAGTAGGAGAGCACAAGACTGATCTAGGATTATGATGCTAGTTGGTATAGTCATTTTTAGTGTTTTTGGTATTTTGATACATGTATTTTACTGGTCACCTGTATACCTATTTTCCATCTTTGTAGTGACATGACATGATCATCATATTGTACATGAATTCTTTTGGATATTTATTATTACAGTCTTCTAGATAATTTATCTTCTATCTATTATTTATATACTTTTGTTATTGATCTATATGATTACTACCACTGTGTCAAACTTTTACATAAAGGAATAGTCTCCCTACAGACACACCCCAGGCCCTCACTGCTAGTTGGTATCCTCTGGAATATGGGGAGGCATGATTGAGGCCTTATGACCTACTAAATTGGGGCATCATTTAGTGACATCCGGGTTATGAAATTACAAAGTGGTATCAATTCATTTTTTCTAGTTGATTTAAAATTTTGAGACAATATAAAGGGATTAGGAAGGTATTGGAATTTGATAATGAGATGTTCTTGGGAGTAGCTAACCCATGTATAGGGAAGAGCCGAATTTTATTGAATGGAAATTTTTTGTTTTGTATTTTGACTATTACAATTGATTTGATTCTACCATTGGGTTATGCACTTTAATTTTGGTGTTATTATTGATATTATTGAGGATTTATTTTACCATTTCCTGATGATATGAGGGTATGCGTATTATGCACCATTTTAGGCACCTGTCAGGATTCACATGTTATGCATTATGTCGTGCCATATAGGGTGCATTGCTTGATTGCATGATATTGTTATACGTTCCTTGAGTGATATAACTGCTATTTGATATATGTTTTGTGTAGTGTAATGATAAACATGATTAGTACTTATAGTTACTTCCATAACCTAAATAAAATTTTCATTTATAGGCTACAACAGACACCCTTAGCAGCCAATTATGGCATGTTGAGTCATGGGCTATTGATCAGATGGAATGGAACATGTTATGGTGTGGATTAAGTAGATTCCATTATTAAATTCATGAGGTGTATGAGAACTTATGGATTAGAAGTGGTAAACCATTTGGTTCAACCATCTAAAAGATAATTGTGAAATTAATGTGAATTAAAATGAAATAGAAATTGTAAAACATAGAACTGGGCCTTGATCCAGCTTTATAGTGGGAAGTAGGTAGTGTCTCTAGTGATGTCTACGACTATTTATTTTTACCTAGTATTGGATTTAAAATAAGGAAAATAGATGTGATATATTTATAGGATGGTTTTTAACTATTCTACACTTTAAATTGTGATCTTTTGGTTATGGATCTTTTTAGAGTCATGTGTTTGGCATTGTAGCGACATGCCACCATGACAACCTTCAATCGTACTCTAGGAAGGTGGTGATGAACATGATTCAGAGGTGGTAGGACTTGGGATACTAGTATATTATCATGTAAAAATGGTTTTAGAAACAATAGTTATATCAAATAAAAGTGATGAGGAACAATTTAATGCGGGTTTTATATGCTATATGCAGACTTTTTAGGGAACCCCACAACCTGCCTCATCTATGGAAGTGTTGACATGAGTGTTCCAGCAGCAGCATCCTCCCATGTTTTTAGGGGATGGTGGTCTAAAGGATACTGAGTTAAGGATTGAGACTAAGTTTTTGATTTTTGATCATCTGGAGTCACCTAATGAGAGGAGAGTGAAGCACATGACATATATGTTTTGGGGAGTAGCTAAGAACTAGTGGGATGTTTTGAACTAAGAAATATTCTACAAGATATGGTTTGGAGAAATTTACAATACATAATTTATGACTAATTTTTCCCCAAGACCTTAAGAGAAGAGAGAGCTAGTGAGTTCATGTGTCTGGAGCACAGAACGATGAAAGTAATAGAATATTCGTCATTCTTTATAGAGCTTTAGTGTTTTGCACTGATTTATCTTGCTGATGAGCTATCGAGGGAAAGATTCTTCAAGGAAGGTCTTAGGAATGCCATTTTATCATAGTTCAACATGTTTAGCTTGATTTCTATTTTTGAGATGGTGAATCAGGTGCTGATTATAGAGAAGAACCTGAGGGAAGATGGGGGTGCAAAGTAGGGAAGAGTAGCCTCTCGACCTAGTGGTTTGGTGACTTCTACTAAGAAGTACTATTTTGAGTCCTCTTTTGAGGGGAGTACCAGCCAGGCTATGAGTGATGGTATCTCTTTTTTTAGTCATTAGTTTAGTAAAATGAGGAAATATGAGGAATCAGTGTGATAGAGACCCAGTCGAGTGTCGAACTTGCGGAAGGATGGGTCTCATACAACATTTTTGTAGGACCATATATCCAAAAGTTTGTGTAAGGGGATCGACTCTAAATCTAGGTTCAGGAGTAGGTATCAAATCTCCACATTGGGCTAGGATCTGGAGAAATATCGTTTGTTTAGGACGAGGTGGTGGTCATAACCGAGGCATCCAAACACTAGTTGTACCTAGACAACAGAGTGTAATTTATTTAGGTAGTGAGGTTGTTTTACAGGGCCATGGTTCAGACCAAATATACTATGTATAGCCAACCCCTAAGGAGTAGAGAATTGTGCCATATATAATGAGAGGTATGATCTTAGTATCCTTTACTCTTGTATCTAATCTTTTTTATACAAGTTCATTACATAGTTTCATATCTGTACCTGTGGTGGAATGAATTGGGATTGTTGTTTAGTTTTTTGATGGAATCATGACACTCAATATTTTTTTGGGGATCATAGCGAAGGGTGTATGCCAGTGTAGGTAGATACATATTGATATTTGTGGGTGTAACTTCTTATGGGTTCTTTTTTTCTCTCAAGATTACAGGGTTTGGCATTATAATCATGATAGACTGGCTGGTTTCTTATTGAACCCATATCATTTTTTATTTCCGAAGGGTAACCTTTACATCACTTGAGGGTGAAGTTTTTATTCAAAAAGGTGAATGGGATGTCTAAGCGAGCTGAGATGGATCAAATCATCGTAGACTGGGAGGGATGATAGCCCATACTTCTAGTTTATATCTAGATACTAGGGATTGTGTCAGGAAGATTTCCCTCTAGTGGTTGTTCATTTTAGGGATGTTTTCCCAGATGAATTTTCTAGTTTACCTCCTGAGAGAGGTGGATTTATCTATCAATATTGTTCTAGGATCTGCACTGGTATCCATTCATCCTCATAGGATGGCTACTACAGAGTTTTAGGAGATCAAGAGGCTGCTAGAGGATTTGGAGGAAAATGGGTTTATATGAACCTATACATCACCATGGGGTTCAACTATACTTTTTGTGAAAAAGGTGGATGAAACCCTCAAGTTATGTATAGATTATCAGAAATTGAATCAGTTGAAGGTTAAGAATTGGTATCCTCTACTATAGATAGATAAATTTCTTGATCATCTTTGAGGAGCTCAGGTGTTATTGAAAATTTATTTGAGGTTGGGTTATCATCATGTGCATGTTTGACCTGCAGATATACCTCGTACAACTTTTCATAGAAGGTATGGTCTATATGATAATTTGGTCATGTCGTTCAGTCTCATGAATGCACCAATGATTTTCATGGTGCGAATGAATTGTGTTTTCCATCCTTATCTAGATTTGTTTGGGGTGGTATTCGTGGACAATATATTGGTATATTCTATCAACCAACATGACATTGACAAACATCTTGATATCATTTTGGATATGCTGAGAGAGAATGATTAATATGCTATGACTACAAAGTTACACTTTTGGATGGATACGATTCACTTACTGGGTCATATTATCCTAGAGACAAGAGTATCAGTTGACCCAGAGAAGGTGAGAGATGTAGTTTCCTAGGAACATCCCAAGAACATCTTTGACATATAGAGTTTTTTGGATATAGATAGATATTATAGGCATTTTATATAGGATTTCTCATTTTTAGCATCACCTATTATGATCTTGACTAATAAGGGTGTGAATTTTGTTTGGTTAGTTACCTATGAGACAACCTTTCAGGAGTTCAAAGGGAGATTGACTTTAGTACTGGTCCTAATTATTCTAGAGCTAGGAAGAATCTACACTATGTATTGAGATGCATTAGGTATTAGGCAAGGAGTATTTATGATACAAGGGGATAGAGTCATGGTGTACGAGTCTTGTCGGTTGAGGCCTCATGAGAGGAATTACCTGACATACAATATTGAGTTAGATATAGTTGTTCTTACTTTGCGTTTATAGAGGAATTATTTATTGGGAGAGTGTTTTTTAGTATACACAGACCACAAGAGCCTCAAGTACATATTTACATAGCGTGACTTGAATTTGAGGCAGTGAATGTGGGTTGAGTACCTACAGTATCTTGAATTTGAGCTCGCCTATATTCCTCAAAAGGAAAATGCAGCTGCTGATTCAATGAGTAGGAGGAATCAGATATAGGCAGTTTAGGAGGACAGTAGTGAGTGGAAGCTTATGGATTTGTTTTTAGAGATGAACTTAGAGGTTAAGGGAATTCACAGCCAGAATTTCCTTTCTTCTTTATCTACGACCTATACTTATCTAGATAGAGTGAGAATGAGACAATTATCTGATTTAGAGGGCCTAGTTCTATGGGAGATTGTGGCAGGTGAGGAGCCACTTCTTGGTTAGACTGTGGGTGAGAATGAAATTCTACATGTCCATGGTTATGTATGGGTTCCATCATATATATGCGAGGAGCTTATGTGGGAGTTTCATTCATCAGTTTTGGAAGTACATCCTGATGTTACCAAGATGTATCATGATTTACATCATTAATATTGGTGGATGGGTATGAAATGTGTGGTAGTTGGTTTTGTCACAAGGTGCTCCATCTGTCATAAGGTGAAGTCAGAACAACAATGACTAGATGGGGTTTTATAGTAGTTACCCATTATTAAGTGAAAATGGGAGGATATCATGATGGATTTTGGGAATAGATTGCTAAGGTAACCATGAGATAGTGATACCATTTGGTTTGTTTTTGAAAATATCACAAAGGTTTCCCATTTCCTACCAATCATGGAGACCTTCTTAGTAGATGAGATTAGGAGATTATATATCCATGAGATAATACAACTTCATGGTGTTCCTCAGAATGTGGAATCAGATAGGGAAACCCAGTTTATGTCTCATTTCTAGAAAATCATGTAGAGCATTTTGGGTACATAGGTGCTTCTGAGCACTACACACCACCCTCAGACTGATGTCAAGTCAGAGCACACAATACAGGTGCTTGAGGACATGTTGTGAGCATGCGTCCTGAATTTTGAGGGTTCTTGGGAGGGGTATATACCCCTAGTTGAGTTATTCTAAAATAATATCTGATATGAAACTATACAGATGGAACCTTATGAGGCTTTGTATGGTAGGCCATTCTGATAACACTAATACTGGTTAGAGGTAGGAAAGGTAGTGTTGCTCGGATCACATCTCGTTCAGGAGACTTCAAAGCATGTACAATTGATTCAAAAATGGATTTCTATTGAACAGTAGAGGAAGAAATCTTAATCCAATCATCATCAATGACCTCTATATTTCAATGTTGGGTATAAAGTCTTTTTATGTATCTCATTGAGGCTGGGACCCAGATGGATTAGGAGATAGGGTAGTCTTTCACTGTGAAATGTTGGTCCATTCAAGATTTTGGAGAGAGTTGGTCTAGTAGCCTATAAATTATAGTTACCTCATAGGTACTAATCCATACATGATGTCTTCCATGTATCTCAGCTGCACCATTATCACCCAGACACATCTCACACTCTGCAGCCATATGATGTGGAGTTATAGGTTGATGTGTCCTTTAAGGATCATCCTATTTGTATCGTTGATAGAAGAACAGAGGTTCCCTGAGGCTGGTTAGTTCATTTAGTATAGGTGTTATGGAAGCATGATCATTTATAGGATGAGTCTTGGGAGTGGGAGGCCAACATACATGTTTAGTGGTCAGAGTTATTCTCATTCAATTCTTGGCCACCCTTGGAAGGTCAATTTAAGGACAAATTGATTTAAGGAGGAAGATTTTAAGATCCCAAGTTTTCCTATAAGGGATGGATCTTTTTATTTTTGGTTTAACTCCTTGGTTTTTACCTAGTGTGAGTGAATTTTGAGATCATGGGAGTTTTGGGGTTGTCTAGGGATTGTTCAAATCCCGAAGCCTAAATTTTGGAGAAAAATAGTTGGGCCACACAATTAGTAGAAAGTGTGTGGCCCAATCCCTATGGTTTGAGAAACCATGAGAGGGATGGAAAGAGGGATTCAGAAGGCCACATAGTTTGAGGAAACCATGAAACCTATGATACAAACCCATGAAGGCAGCTCTATAGTTTTTAGCAAAGGGTTTTGCACGATTTGTGAACGGTTAGGTAAACTGTGCACATAAAACCACGAGAGGTACCCATTGACACAATGAAGGGCGTATGGTTGGTGCACGGTTTGGCCAACCATGAGGAAAAAATATGCAACCCAGTTAAAATAGGTGAAATGAAATTTTCACCCTTAAAATATTTTATAACTTAAGCATATTTTCATTTCTTCCTTCGATGGACATCCTTAAGGTGTTGGGAGATCCTTTGAAGCCAAATTCATAGGATTTACTCACATTTCTTTGTACGATGTCTAATCTGAGCACCATTTGTCTCTTTGGATCCGTACTGGTGAGTATTCCATTCCTCTTGTGTTTTTATTTATTTTTCTTCAAATCGACAAACTTATTTGGGTGCAAGCTAATATGACCTATTTCTAGGATTTTTGTCCATTTTTCATTCTTCTCCTAATATTGACCGAACCAGGAGCTGATAATGGATGATAACTCTATTATAGACCTACAATAGGTGGTATATACCTTTTCCTTAGGGTTAGGTGTTTTATAAGAATAATTTCTATTATTCCACACACCATACTTTCCAGTGGTTCCCTTTTAATTAATTAAATGATTGAATTGAATGAATTGGAACCTGTTTATGTTTCCCACTAGCACCTTTGAGTTTGTTGGAGGTTGTTAGCCCAACCTAGTCCACCCATGGGGTGTGCCTTTGTATCTGCCCCACTGGGTGTGTGAGTGATTTTATTGTTAGAGGGAGCTTTTATAATTTTTAAGAATTGAATTGTGATGTTAGGATAGAGTTTATACCTCCTTTTCTATGTGATAACATGTTGTAAATGGTTTTAAATGTTTAAATGTATTTTATATAAATTTTTATATGAGTTGGATGAAATCATGGAATGTGATTAATTGTGAGATAATGAATGTATGGATTGATGAATTGATAATGGTAGTGGATGCATTATACCTTTTTACTCATTTGAAAATGATTCCATTAGATTCTATAGATGTTTTCTCCATGGATATTGTTTATGGGAGTGGATGCCTTGGACCTATTTACTCCTTGGATCCTAATTCTGTAGGCTACCATAGGCCTTTCTACCCCTTAGATCCATCTTTATTGGGCTCATAGTGGACATGGTCTTTTGAAATACTCCTTGTACCCACCCAAGTCTTTACTGAGTTTCCATTGGGATGATCCTGAGACTCGATAAGGATTCCTTGGTCTTTTATACTTAGGATATAGCCCTTTGTGGTCTGACATTTTAATTACACATCACGACCATTGTAGATTTTTACACTTGATTATATAGAATGGTCTTGGTAAATGTTATACACTTGTATTATATGGTGTGGCTGTGGTATATGTTATACACCTAATTAAAGGGCATGGTCATGGTGGATTTTGGATATGCTTACATATAGCCCTAGTATGGCTATCAGTTCATAGTTTTTAGACAAGGCAATATCACTTGTTTATTTCTATTTATAGCTTTCCTTGTTTATGGGAGATTGACTATTGTTTATAGGGAGCCTTGTTTAGATAGAAAGTACCACTTTATTTTATCACATATGCCTTTGGAACTTTACTTTTAGTACTTCCATACCTGTTATATATTTATATTGCACACTGAAATTATTTATATTACATTGACTAGATTTGTTATAGACATTGTTGGTTATGGACTATTGAGTGTTATCTCAAACCCTGTTTAGGCCACTATTGGGTACCCAAATAGATTTTATGGATGCAGGTAGAGATTGGGGAAAGTTCTCACTGTATGATACTTGACTTGATTTCTTACTGCTTAGGAGAAGGAGAGAAAAAAACTGAGCTAGGATCATGATGCTAGCTGGGATAATACTTTTTGGTATTTTGATACATGTATTATAATCATTACCTATATACATGTTTTCCATATTTGTAGATATATGTAATGATCATCATATTTTACATGACTTCTTTTGTCTATTTATTATTACAGTCTTTTGGATGATTTATCTTCTCTCAGTTATTTATCTACTTCCTCTATTGATCTGTATGATTACTGTCACAATGTTACACTCTAACGTGAGGGAATTGTTTTCCCAAAGATATACCCTAGGCCCTCACTACTAGTTGGCAGCCTCTAGAGTATGAGGAGGTGTTCTTGAGGTCATGTGTCCCACCAGATCGGGGCACCGTTTAGTGGAATCTGAGTCGGGATGTTACACCAAGAACATCATGTGTCAGATTTACATGTGGTTGATTCCTACTCATCAGAAATAAACTATGAATAATTTTCCTAAAGTTTGAAAACAATTTGATCTCATTTACTCAGTTTTGACAACGTGACACATGTTTAAAACTAAAATGAAACTTTTATATTGAAAACCCACACTTGAAGACATACCATCCACATCATGTGTTGGGTTTATGTGCGGTTAATTCCTACATGACACAAATGAATTATGGATCATTATACTAAATTATCAAGAAAATATAATCTTGTTTACTCATTTTTATCTTAGTGATGTATGTTTTTGAGTATAATGACACTCTTTATGTGAAAACACACCCATTGAGTCATACATACCACATCATCCTTCATATTGATGTGTAGTCAATTCTTGCACATTAAAAATGAATTATGGATCATTGTACAAAATTATTAGGACAATCCAAACTCTTTTACTCGGTTTTGGCTACGTGACATGTGTTTTAGAGTAAAATGACACTTTTAATGTGAAAAATAGAACATAGATTCATTCCGGCCATATCATGCGCTGGATTGATGCGTGTTCAATTAATACATGCTAAAAATGAATTATGGATAATTTTCCTAAAGTTTTAAGACAATCCAAGCTCGTTTACTTAGTTTTTTCTATGTGATGCATGTTTTATACTAAAATGACACTTTTATATTGAAATAATGCACTTAGAGTCATACCAGCCACATCATGTGTTAGATTAATTTTTGGTTTATTTCTACATGTCAAAAATTAATTATGGATCATTTTCATAAATTTTGAAAACAATATGATCTTGTTTTATTAGTTTTGGATATGTAATGCACATTTTAAACTAAAATGACACTTTTATATTGAAAACACAAACTTAAAGTCATACCAGATACATCATGTGTTGGATTGAGACATGGTAAATTCCTATATGTCACAAATAAATTATGAATAATTTTCCTAAATTTTAGAAACAATATGATCTTATTTTCTCAATTTTGGCTATGTGAAACACATTTTAAAAAAAAATATCACGCACTTTGAGTCATTCCAACCACATAATGTGACAGATTGACATCTAGTCAATTCATATACATCTCAAATTGATTATGTGTTGTTTTATTATTTTTTGAAAATAATCCAATCTTGTTTTCCCAGTTTTGTCTATGTGATGCGAGTTTTAAACTAAAATGCACTTTTATATTGAAAACATGAATTTTGAGACATATTGACCACATCATGTGTCTGATTGAGGTGTGATTAATTAATACTTTTCATAAATGAATTATGGATCAATTTCCTAAAGTTTTAAAACAATTTAATCCCATTTTCTCAGTTATGACAATGTGATTCATGTTTTAAACTAAAATGAAACTTTTATATTGAAATAACACACTTTGAGTCATATAGGATGCATTGTGTGTTAGATTGATGTGGAGTCAATTACAACCCATAAAAATGAATTATGGATAATTTTACTAAAGTTTCAAGACAATACACAATCGTTGAAACATGCAGCCGATTGTCTCCTATCGACCGATCAAGGTTTTGGTGCTCTGCTAATGTGTATAGTAGCACTCGGGTCGAATCCTCAGTGATGATACTTTTTAATAGTCATTTGTTTTTAGTTGATTGTATTCTGATTGGGGGGTTTGTTTGTAGAGCTTAAATGAAGTGATTAATGATTGGTGCTTGATTTAACAATTTGATAAATATTAGGGAAAGTTTATTTATAGGGAGTTAATCTTGTGATATCCTGTATCTTTGCTTTATATTGTAGTTAATTTAACACCCACTTTGCAAGATAACATTGATTGGAATTACTAAGTGTTAAGGCTTTAATCCAAGCCTTAACTTAACTTAGGGTTCTAATCTCAATCAGAGCTTGTTGATGGTAGTGTATTAATGGTTCCAATAATCCATGGAAACCGCATGTTAAACAAAACAAGTCATTAATCCATGACATGTTAAGTTCAACATTCACAATGTTAAATTAAAGAATATTCATCGAGCAAATACTCTTAATCACTTAACAACCCTAAATTTTGACTCAACACAATAATATATTTACTCAGAAATTAATATTAATATTAATATGGTTTATATATTTATGATGATTAATTAACAAGAGAAGAAAAATAAAGGGATAAGAAAAGAGTGGTACGTCGTACACACACACACAAACAACGATGAGAATTAAAAAACAGACTTTCGATTGAATGAGGAATCAAAATAAGGGAATTTAATTCAACTATATTTAAACTATTTTAAGAAAATTAATATTAAACTACAGAATGTGGATGAAAATAAGAGATATTGAAAAAGAAACCTTCATTAAAACAAAATTACAAAACACAAACTTACAAGATTACAAATGAAGAACAACACAAAAGTGAAAGGAAACAAAGAGAGGAGGAAGGGTATCTCAAGTGAAAAGTTGAGTATTGAAGGTCCTCCCAATACCTTGGAAAGGCTTTGGTCGTTCGAATACATGCTCCTCTCTTCTGAAATGCCAACCCCTTTGAAGGAGAGGAGGAGGATGCATTTATAGCCCAAGGTAGTGGACTGTTGGAATTCCTAATCTGTCCCTACAATTGGCTCGAATATTTGGACATCCAGACAACATAATATAGAGATATATACTTCTTAAAAGTTGTATATAATAATTTTGGACAACCTATCTCAATATTTGGAGTCATTTAGACCTATGGAGCCAAAGTTATGGCCGATTTATTAAACAATTTTAATCTGTACATTTCAATCCAATATTTTTGAAGTCCAAAATGTGAAAGGATTTTTGAATAGGAATATGCCTTAAAATCTTAATTATTTATTCAAAAAAGTATGCCGCCTATATCTCCTCATTCACACTGCAAAATCTCAGCTCGATTTGATGATTACATCATGAGACATGTCATGAATAGTGTTCGGATTTTAATTCCAAGCCAGAATGGTGGGATGGAATTCAAGGCATTATTTGGGCCCATTTTTATTGTAGTTGGAACTTCAAATTTTTATCCATGATTCCTTTGGATAATATAGAATATATGGTGGAGTTTCATAAAATTTGGGCTTCGGTATTTAGACCAGAAACCCAATCATCATTTGTGGTCCAGTTTCATCACAAATTCTTTGGGTGTTCTTGTGTTGACCATATGAGCCTTCAAATGGCAGAATTGGCCACTTATTACTTATAATGATATGTGATAAATTGAATAAGGAATCCTAAAAATCAAAAAACACACAATTTTAATCAGTAGGGTGAGAGTTATAAATAAAATAGTAAACTGACTCAATTGGACTACTTCTAAAAATGCTTAAAAATTATACTTAGTATTAAAACATTAATATTTCACACAAATTATGCACATTTCATATAAAATCAGTAAAGGGGGTATATAATAATTCATGAAAATATTAATAACATCAAATTCCCCACACTTAGTCTTGTAAATTTCCTCATGCGCAACAAATATAAAAACATAACAAAAATCATTTTCACTCACCAACAAATATTAAAATTTTGTTTTCTCCAATCAGGGGAGGTTTAGACTATTTCACTCATCCATTTTGAATTCCACCACAAGTTGTTACAGAAAAAAATTTCCAAAACTAATTCATTTTTTCATGCTCAAATTTAGAAATGGAAAATTTGGACACTCAAAACTCACAACTCTCAAGATGATAAAATTTATTTGTGGAGGTTCACTCTTTCACCAACCAAAAGTGAAAATCTTAGAGTTTGAAAGAGCTCCCAGCTTCCAATCCCTAGAAAAAGTGCACAATAATCAAGAGGTATTTTTAAGGTGTTTTTCTGTGTCTATGGGACGGTAGAAATATAATGTCCAAGAGAGAGAAGAAGAGGGGTAAAACACCAACATAGAAAAAGCAATGCACATTTTTTTGAAATAAAACATGAAAGGAAATGAAAACACATATTTAAAAGGGAATTATTGTGTGAATGAAGACACAATAGAGGATGAAAATTTGAAGGGGATGAGAAGATGAAATATTTAAAAACCACAAAACTTCTCCAAATGACATAAGAATATAATGAAAGTGTTCTTTTTTTCTTTTTTTTCTCTTTTTTCAAAATTTGAACTTGGAAAAGATCTCACACTCATATCCCAAACCATGATTGATCTCCTCACGAAACTAATTGTAATAGTTATAACAAGATCAAAGGTCGATGAAGAGTGATTTTTGACCTACCCAAAAAAACAACCCAATTTTTTTGTTCTTTTTTTATAATTTTTTGAACACTTGTCAATAACATTTACAAAATTACATAAATTAAAGTACATTAAATTCCCCCAAAAAACTTAATGACAACCTCCCCCCCCACAATGAAATGGATTCTTGCCCTCAAGAATATGATAACATGGTGAAATCAACAAAGGGTACCCATAATGAAATCCATTACCCCCACACTTAAATTTCAAAAAAAAATATTCCATGAAAAATCCATGTTGATATTGGGTGGTAAATATTATTGGGCTTGTAATGTGGCTATCAAATAAAAGGTTTTCATAGGCTCAAAGGGGCTTTCAAAAGGAGGATTAATTTAATGGAAATGGGAGGCTATTTGGCAATTCTGATTCTCATGTGGTTCAGAAAATTACTCTATCATATTAATGCACACTAAAGTAGGAAATTAATATTGAAGGTCCACAAACTCAAGACTCACAAATGAGGGTGAAAACATACATTTTGAAAAGATTGCCATAGGTATCCCTAACATGAAATCCAATTTTGGTTCTCATGTTTGGGGAAAATCATTTTCCAAATCAATAACTGAGCATTTAATATGTATTATTCTTGACACAAAATTCTTTATACAAATATATGATGAAAACACAAAATTTTTGAGATGAAAAAATGTCTTTAGACTCCCCAAAATGGTTAGACAAAATTTGAAAATTGAAGGTGAGTAAGTATGACTCTTTTGGTTTTTTTTAAATTTTTTTATTTTTTTATATTTTTTAGTGTTCTTTAAAATAAACACCCACACAAAATAGAAAGATAAATAGAAAGGGTTTGATGAAGAAAGTGGTAAAAAATGAAATAGAGAGGAAGAAGAATAAAGAGTGAGAGATAGGAAGAGATAGAGAGAGTTAAAGGGAAAGAGGTACCCCCTAGTTTAGATTTGGTGGGTCGCCATGTCTATCTAGTGGTGGGTCCACTGTAGAAGTTGGGGATATGATGGAAGTCGAGGTGGTTCCTGAGATGTGTGTCCTTTCATGGTGATGCTTTAACTGATGTCCATTAACCGTGAATGTTCTTTTTGAAGAGGGGTCTTGGAATTGCACTACACCAAATTGAAAAACATGAGAAACAATAAAATGACCTTCCTAATGAGAATTAAGCTTACCTGGGTGAGACTGAAATTGAGAATTGAAGAGAATTACCTTTTCACCTTTATGAAATACCTTTCTCAGGATGTGTTTATCATGGAGTTCCTTGGATTTTTCTTTGTAGATATTAGAATTCTCATAAGAATCAAGTCAAAGATCCTCCAGTTTAGCCAATTTCAACAATCTTTCTTCACTGAATTTTTCAAGATCAAAATTACAAGTTTTAACTGCCCAAAAAGACTTATGTTGGATTTAAACTGGTAAATGACATGATTTACCAAAAACTAGCCTAAAAGGAGACATCCCAATGGGTGTTTTATAGGCAGTTCAATTAGACCAAAGTGCTTCACCAAGTCTTTTAGGCCAGTCTTTTCTGGTGGTTTTATAATTCTCTCAAGAACTCTTATCAGTTCTCTATTAGAAAGTTCATCCATTCCATTTTTTTGGGGGTGATATGCATTTGAAGTTTTATGTACAACCCCATTCTTTTTCAAAAGAGATTCCATGGTTCTATTATAGAAATGGGTTCCTAAGTCACTTATCAAGGCACGTGGTGTTCCAAATCGGTGGAAGATGTGTGTCTTTAGGAACTCACTAACAGTATGTGAATCATCCTTTCTAGTGGGTTTGTCGTCGACCCACCTAGAAACATAATCAAATGCAATAAATATTTATGAGAATCCATTGTAAGGGGGAAATGGTCCCATGAAATCGATGCACCAAACATCGAAGATATCATATAAAATTAATGGTTTTTGGGGAATTTCATTTCTATTTGAAATTGTGCCAAACTTTTGGAAAGTGGGACATAATTGACAGAACTCATGTGAGTCCTTGAAGAGTGAAGGATAGAAGAATCTAGATTCTAGGACCTTTAGGGAGGTCCTTTATGGTCCAAAGTGGACACCACTAGGCATTGAGTGACAAAATTCTAATATAGAAGAATTTTCATTTTCATCAACACATCTCCTTATTATCATGTCAGCCCTTGTTTTACAATGTTTATTTTCTTCCCAAAAATAGTATTTTGAACCACTTTTCAACTTTATTTTTTGTTCTTTTGAAAATTTTTGAGGAAAAACACCAGAAACCAAGCAATTTACAATTGGGGAATACCATGGTATTTTTGGAGTGAGAGATGAAAGGTGATCAGTGGGGAATTCAGGATTGATGATTTCAGAATGAGAAGAATTAGAAATTATACTCAAGTGATCAGCCACAGGGTTTTCTTTTCCTGGTCTATATTTTATTTCAAGGTCAAAATCTTGGAGCATTAGGATCCATATTATTATCCTTGGTTTGGAATCACTTTTCTTGAGTAAGAACTTTATAGAAGAATGGTCTGTGAAGATAATGATTTTGGAACCTAAGAGATAGGGTCAGAATTTATCTAAGGAAAAAACAACTGCTAAAAGTTCTTTTTCAGTGACAATGTAGTGAGATTGAGTTTCATCCAATGTTTTTGAGGCATAATAAATTACATGAATAATTTTTTCTCTTATTTGACCAAAAACATCCCCAAAAGCTCTATCAAAAGCATCACACATCAACTCAAAGGGTAAGAACCAATCTGGGGATTGGATTATCAGGGAAGATGTAAGAGAAATTTTGAGTTCAATGAAGGATCTATTGAAAAACTCATCAAAATGGAAAGTGACATCATTTTGTAGCAACCGAGTGAGTGGGAGGGAAATTTTACTGAAGTTATGGATAAATCTCCGATAGAAACCGGCATGACCGAGGAATGAATGGATGTCTCAAACAGAAGTGGGTTCAGGAAGTGATTGGATCACTTCAATTTTGGTAGGATCAACTTCAATACCATCTTTTGAAACTACGTGCCCTAGAAAAATCCCATTTTCAACCATGAAGTGACATTTTTCAAAATTTAACACAAGGTTACACTTAGCACACTTTTGAATGACTAGAGAGAGTGAATTCAAGCAAGATTCAAATGAATCACCATAAATGGTAAAGTCATCCATGAAGAATTCCATACAGCGTTTAATGAATTCTGAAAAGATACTCATTATACACCTCTGGAATGTTGCAGGAGCATTGAAAAGGCCAAAAGGCATTCTTCTATATGCATATGTTCCAAAGGGGCATGTGAAAGTAGTCTTTTCTTGGTCTTGAGGTGCGATTGGGATTTGGAAGTAGCTGGTGTATCCATCAAGAAAGAAATAGTGTGACTTTCCAGCTAATTGTTCCAGAATTTGATCAAGGAATAGAAGAGGGTAGTGGTCTTTTCTTGTTTCAACATTCAATTTACTATAGTGGATGCACACACGCCATTTTTTATTCACTCGAGTTGTGACTACCTCCCCATGTTCATTTGTGACAACATTTATCCCACACTTCTTAGGTAAAACTTGAATTGGACTAACCCATTCACTATCATAAATTGGGTAGATAATACCAGTTTGAAGAAGCTTGGTGATATCTTCCCTAACTACCTCCAGGATGAGTGGATTGAGTCTTCTTTGTGGTTGTATAATTGGTTTGGATGATTCCTCAAGATGGATGTGATGCATGCAAAGAGCTGGGTTGATTTCTGGTATGTCATCTAGGGTCCACCCTAAGGACTTTTTGTTTTCCTCTAACACCTGAAATTTTTTTAACTCCTCAGTTTCAGTAAGTGAAGAAGAGATAATGACATGATAAGAGTGATTATGAAAAAGGAATGCATATTTCAGGTGTTCAGGAAGAGGTTTCAGATCAGTCTCATCTTTCATTTGTGGGTTAAAAAACTCAAGAATGGAGGAAGGGACTTCAGTTGAATCAGATTCATTTTCCTTAATACTATCCAAGGTGGAGCAGTAGAGATCAAAGTTGATGTGGTATTCAAGATATTTTTCAAGTTCCTCTAGATTGATGGAGTCTATGAATGAGAGGTCCACATCAAATTCACCATTTATGAATTGTTAAATCATGGTGTATATTTCACAAGATCCTTTATCATTAGAATAGGATGAACATGATGGAATGGGGTTCAATTGACTCTTAGAAGTGTCCTCAGAAGCATGGATTGAGAATGTAGATTGATCCTCAGATGGGTATCGCATGTCTTGGAAAATGTTGAATTTGACCAGTTGGTCACCAAATTCCATGGATAAGATGCCTGAATGGACATCAATCTTGGTTCTTTCAGTCATGAGGAATGGTCTTCCTAGAATTAGGTGAGATTGAGAAGATTTCATCTCACCTTCCATGTCAAGGATATAAAAATCAACATGGAAGATAAGATCATTGAATCGGACAAGGAAATCCTCAATTATTCCCTTAGGACTGGCTGTGCTTCAATTGGACAATTGAATGAAAACACCCATTGGATGTAAGGGACCTAGACCAAGGTTGAAGAATATGGATTTGGGCATGACATTAACTAAGGATCCTAGGTCTATGAGTGCATCATCAAAGTTGGAACTTCCAATTTGACATAGAACCATAAAGGTCCTTGAATCTTTGCACTTAATGGATATGGACTATTGGGTTGAAACATTTTCGAAGGTCCTAAGTTGCCTATTGTGAGTATATAACTCCTTGAGAAACTTATCATACTTATGAATTTTTTTATGGCATCTAAGAGGGGAATATTGACTTCAACACGTCTAAACATGTCAAGCATTTCAGGATTGGGTTCAAAGGACTTCTTTGTCTTAGAAACAGATTGAGGAAAAGGAATTGGGTTTCTAAGTGAAATAGAAGGAGGTGAGGGAATGGTTTTAGATTCCTTTTCAAGTTTCTTTTTCTTTTTCATTTTCTAGGTCAACATTTAAAGGTGGTTTATATGGATTATCTTGAGGTATAACAATTTACTTTCCTGATCTAAGTGCAATTTCACTTACATTACCCTTGGGGTTGGGTAAGGGTTGAGCAGGGAGTTGGGAAGAATTGGATGGCTGCTGCTGACTAAGGTGGGATGAAAGTTGACCAATTTGGGTTTCAATGTTCTTGAGGCTGGAATGGGTGAAGGAGGAAAGATCTTCTACTTCACTTTCTCATGGTTTCTTGGAAGAAGAGGCTTTTTCTGGATTGGGATTACCTAGATTTTGGTTCTTGGGAAAGTGATTTTATTGGTTTTGGAATTGGGAAGGCTCACTAGAATAATGGAATCTAGGAGGAGGATTGTTCCTTTGAGGTTGAGGAATAAAAGGATAAGGTTGTTGGAAGTTACCAAAACCTTGACCATATTGGAACTGGTTTGGGTTTTGAGGAGGGAATTGAGGGGGATGAGATATAATATTACCATACCTAAGGCCTTGGTTATAGGAAGAAGATAAGGGCTCATAGTGAGGTTGGTTGAAGTTTTTAACAAATAGATATGATAGTTGAGGGTTGGTGTTCTGCTGAGCATATAATGCATTGATCTCCATTGGTCCAGATGAATCAAATTGATCCTCTTGAAGTTTTGGACATGTGTCAGTTGGATGAGATGAAGAGTTGCAGATTCCACAATTTTTGACAGGTCCAGGAAACATTGATTGTGAAGAAGATGAGGTTGGGGATTTGGTAGCCTCAACTAGTTGTCGCAAAAGACCTGTAAGTTCACTCATCCACTCGCTCATCTTGTTCATATCAATTGATTGATTATATTTGGCTTGTTTGACTTGAGCATGTGTTTGAGTATGGATTTTGTGTGTGTTTGCAACCATGTTACTTATGAGATCTCTTGCAGCTGTATGAGTTTTATCAACAAGAGCACCGCTACTTGTGGCATCAATGAGAGTTCTCTCCATAGCCAATAACCCCTCATAGAAGTATTGGATCAAGAGTTAGTCAAGAATTTGGTGATGTGGGCAGTTTGAAACAAGATTTTTGAACCTCTCCCAGTACTCATGGAGTGATTCACTTGAGAACTAACAGATAACACTTATTTCCTTTTGGATAGAAGTAGTACGAGAATCAGGAAAGAAATTCTCTAAGAAAAGTCGCTTCATGTCATTACATGTGGTTATGGAACCAGGAGGGAGGTAGTAAAACCATAAATTAGAAGTGTCAACTAGGGAGAAAGGGAATGATCAGAGTTTTATTTGTTCCTCAGAAACCCCAAGAGGCTTCATGGTAGAGCACACCACTTGGAACTCTTTAAGGTGGAGATGTGGATCCTCACCGGCTAGCCCATAGAAATGAGGAAGAAGATGAATCAAACCCGATTTGAATTCGAAGTCAGCTTCTATGTTTGGATATTGAATATCAAGAGGTTGGTAATTCATATCAGGGGAAGCAAGTTCATTAAGTGTTTGTTCCCCAGGAATGGCCATATCTAATTCAATTGGTTGGACAAGGACTGGTTCTTGAATTATTTGATTATCTCTTATGTTCCTCCTAAGTTGGGAAAGTGTTCGCTCAATTTCAGGGTCAAAAAAATCCGAGGGATTGTTTGGGAGGCTACAAGGCATTCATAAAGATTTTAAATAAATATGAAGATAGTTTTTTTGTGTTTTTTTTCAGTTTATGATTTTTATGAGAAGGCGGGTTTTTCTTTGTGTTTTTTTTTCAATTTTTTTTTCAAAATTTGTTTTTTTTGTTTTTTTACAATAACCAGAAAATAATGTCTACTTAAAGCACCATAACTTGCAATTACACCATTTTAAATGTGTGGCCGATTGTTTCCTATCGACCGGTCAAGGTTTCGGTGCTCTACTAATGTGTATAGCAGCACTCGGGTCGAATCCTCGGTGATGATAATTTGTAATAGTCATTTGTTTTTAGTTGATTATATTATGATTGAGGGGTTTGTTTGAAGTGATTAAATGAAGTGATTAATGATTGGTGTTTGATTTAAAAATTTGATAAATATCGGGGTGAGTTTATTTTTAGGGAGTTAAGCTTGTGATATCCTGGAGCTTTTCTTTATATTGCAGTTATTTTAACACCCACTTTGCAAGATAATGTTGATTCGAATTACTAAGTGTTGAGGCTTTAATACATTCCTTAAATTAACTTAGGGTTCTAATCTCAATCATATCTTGTTTATGGTAGTTTATTTATGGTTCTAATAATATATGGAAACCACACGTTAAACAGAACAATTCATTAATCCATGACATGTTAAGTCCATCATACACAATGTTAAATTAAAGAATATTCATTGAGAAAATACTCTCAATAACTTAACATACCTAAATTTTGACTCACCCAATAATATATTTACTAATCCATTGATATTAATATTAATATAGTTTATATATTTATGATTATTAATTAAAAAGATAATAAAAATAAATGGATAAGAAAAGAGTGGTACGTTGAACACACACACACGAACAATGATGAGAATTAAAAAATGGACTTTTGATTGAATGAGGAAGAAAAATAAGGGAAGGGGATTCAACTATATTTAAACTATTTTAATAAAATTAATATGAAACAACAGAAGGTGGATGAGAATAAGAGATATTGAAGAAGAAACTTTCATTAAAACAGAATTACAAAACACAAACTTACAAGATTACAAACGAAGAACAACACAAAAGTGAAAGGAAACAAAGAGAGAAGGAAGGGTATATCAAGTAAAAACTTGAGTATGGAAGGTCCTCCCAATCTATTTTCAAGGCTTTGGTCGTGAAAATATGTGTCTATCTCTTCAGAAATGCCAACCCCTTTGAAGGAGAGGAGGAGGATGCATTTATAGCCCAAGGAAGTGGACTGTTGGCATTCCCAATCTGTCCCTCCAATTGGATCGACTATTTGGACATCCATACAGCCGAATATTGAGATATATACTTCTTCAAAGTTGTAGATAATAATTTTTTATGACTTCTCTCAAAATTTGGAGTCATTTGGACCTATGGAGACAGATTTATGTTCAGTTGATTAAACAATTTTAATCTTTCCATTTCAGTCCAATCTTTTTGAAGTCCAAAATATGAAAGGGTTTTTGAATAAAAAGATGCCTTAAAATCTGAATTATTTATTCAAAAAAGCCGGCCAACTATATCTTCTATTTCACACTACAAAATCTCATATCTATTTGATGATTACATCATGAGATATGTCATGAATAGTGTCTGGATTTTAATTCCCACCCAGAATGGTTAGCGGACTTCAAGACATTAGTTGGGACCCTTGTTCTTGTAGTTGGACCTTAAAATTTTTATCCATTATTTATTTGGATAATCTAGAACATATGGTGTAGTTTCATAAAATTTGGGCTTCGGGATTTAGACCAGTAACTCAATCATCATTGATGGTCTAGTTTCATCACAAATTCTTTGGGTCTTATTGTGTTGACCATATGAGCCTTCAAATGGAAGAATTGGTCAATGATTATTTCTAATGATATGTGAGAAATTGAATAAGGAATACTAAAAAACAAGAACCACACATTTTTAATAAGTAGGGTGAGAGTTATAAATAAAATATTAAACTGACTCAATTGGACTACTTGTAAAAATGCTCAAAAATTATACTTAGTATTAAAACATTAATATTTCACACAAATTATTCACATTTCATATAAAATCAGTAAAGGGGGTATATAATAAGTCATGAAAATATTAATAACATTAATCGTTTACTCAATTTTGGCTACGTGACACATGATTTATACTAAAATAACACTTTTATATTGAAAACATGCACTTAGAGTCATAATAGCCACATCATACATTAGATTAATGTGTATTCGATTCCTACACAACAAAAATGAATTATGGATCGTTTTCTAAAATTTTGAATATAACCTGAGATCATTTTATCAATTTTTTCCATGTGATGCTCATTTTAAACTAAAATGACACCTTTATATTAAAAACATGCATTTTGAGTCATACCAACCACATCGTGTGTCAAATTATTTTTTAGTCAATTCCTATGTGTCAAAAATAAATTATAGATCATTGTCTTAAATTTTAACAACAATCTAAGTTTATTTTATTTATTTTGGATATGTGATGTACATTTTAAACTAAAATGAAACTTTTATATTGAAAACATGAACTTTGAGTCATGGTGAAAACAACATGTGTTAGATTTATGTGCAATCAATTCCTACATGTGAAAAATGAATTAAAAATCAATTTCCTAAATTTTAAAAACAATCCAAACTTGTTTGCTTTGGTTTGAAAATGTGACACATGTTTTAAACTAAAATGAAACTTTTATATTGAAAAAATTCACTTTGAATCATACCAACCACATCATATGTTGGATTTATGTGTGGTAAATTCCTACATGCCAAAAATAAATTATAGATTGTTTTCTTAAAGTTTCAAGAAAATTAGAGCTTGTTAACTTGGTTTTAGATATATGATGCATGTTTTAGAATAAAATGACACTTGAAAACATGAAATATCTTCTAAAAAATTATCGGTTACACCTATCAATGCATTATCACTACCTGATCATGATGCCATTACCCATCAAAAGAATCCCATGATCTTCTAAGTATTCTTTCAAAGGCTCATGCCCATCCCTTAGTGAAATTTCATGATGGGAATCTCAATTCAAGTTACACTTTGGTAACTTCAAAAAAATTTGAACCACACTATAGTAAGTTATGAAAATTTCAATTTAATCTCTAGTAACTTAAGAAAATTTTGATTTACACTTCTGTAACTTAAGAAACCTTTAAGTTACCCTTTAGTAACTTATGAAAATTTTGAGTTACCCTTAAATAACTTGAGAAATATTCAAGTTACCCTTTAGTAACTTAATTTTTTTTGATTTTACCCTATATTAACTTAAGGAAATTTTAATTAAACCTTTAGTAAATAAAGAAAATTTTTAGTTACCCTTCAAAAAAATAATAAATCTTCATGTTAATCATCATTAACTTAAGAAAATTTTGAGTTACCCTTCAATAACTTAAGAAAATTTTAAGTTACCCTTTATTCTAGTCACATCACATGTCAGATTAAAATTTAGTCGATTAATACATATCAAAAATGAATTATGGAATATTTTACAAAAATTTTATGACAATATGATATTTTTTACTTTGTTTTGTCTTTATAATATGTGTTATAGAGTAAAATGATATTTTTAATGTGAAAACACACACTTTAAGTCATACCTGCCACATAATGTATTTTATTCACAAGAATTCATTTCATACACTTCACATATGAATTATGGATTTTTCCTAAGGTTTTAAAACAATATGTGCTCATTTGATTGGTTTTGATAATGTGATGCATGTTTTAAACTAAAATAACATTTTTATATATAAAATAAGCACTTTGAGTCATACTGACCACATATTGTGTCAGATTGAAATGGGGTATACTCCTACACATCCCAAATGAATTATGGATTAGTTTCCTATAGTTTAAAAATAATCCGAGATTATTTTCTTGGTTATGACAATGTGAGACACCTTTTAAACTAAATGGCACTTTTATATTAAAAATAAGCACTAATAGTCACACCAAATACATATTGTGTTGGATTGATGTGTGGTTAATTCCTATAAACAGAAAATTAATTAGGTATTTTTGTCTTAAATTATCAATAAAATCAAATCTTTTTTACTCAATTTTGGATATGTGATGCATTTTATAGAGTAAAATGACACTTTTAATGTGAAAACACACACTTTGAGTCATACCGATCACATTGTCTATCAGATTGATGCGTGGTCAGTTCCTATAAATTACAAATTAACTATGAATCATTTACATAAAGTATCAATAAAATCAAATATCTTTTACTCAATTTTTATTATGTGGTTTTCATTTTAGAGTAAAATGACACTTTTAATGTGAAAACACACAATTGGAGTCATAATGGGCAATTCGTGTGTTGAATTGATGTGTAATCAATTACTACATTCCAAAAATGTATTATGGATCAATTTTCTAATGTTTTAAGAAAATCCAATCTCATTTACTTAGTTTTGGTTATGTGATGTTAATTTTACACTAAAATAACAATTGAAAACACACACTTTGAGTCACAATAACCACATTGTGTGTCAAATTGATGTATGATCAATTATTACACATTAAAAATGAATTATTAAGGTATAAAAACAATTCAATCTTGTTTTCTTCGTTTTGGATATGCGACACATCTTTTAAACTAAAATGACATTTTTGTATCAAAAGTACACACTTTATGTTATACTGGGAGAATCATGTATTATATTGATGTGCGGTTAATTCCTAAACATCAAAAATAAATTATGTATCATTGTCTTAAATTTTGAAAAAAATATGAGTACATTTTTCTCATTTTTGACAACATGACACATGTTTAAAACTAAAATGACACTTTTAATGTGAAAATATGTACTTTGAGTCACACACATCATATCATGTGTTATATTGACATGAAATTAATTCCTATATTCCCAAAATTAATCATATATATTCTTAATTAATTATCAAGACAACCCAAGATCTTTTTCTTAGTTCAGGCTATGTGATGAATTTTTTAAACTAAAATGATACCTTAAATGGGAAAAAATGTACTTTGATTCCTATAGGCCACATCGTGCGTTAGATTGACACGTGTTATATTGCTACATTTCACAAATAAATTATTGATCATTTTCCAAAAGTTTTGAGAATAATATAATCTCATTTCTTTGGTTTTGAAAATGTGACATGTGTTCTAAAGTAAAATGACACTTTTATATTGAAAACACCCACTTAGAGTCATACTAACCACATATTATATCATATTAACACATGGTAGATTCATTCGCATCACAAATGAATTATAGATTATTGTTCTAAATTTTAAAAGCAATTCGTGCTCATTTTCTCAGTTTTTACAATATGACACATGTTTTAAACTAAATTTACCTATAGAGATCAACCTATGTCTAAAAATTCTCAACTTAAAACCCTAGTTAAACTTCATTCATAGTCAGTTATTTGTTTCTACTTTAATATTTGGATTAGGGTATGGGAGAGGCATATCTATTAGTATTTATAATATCTTTCATTGTAATGTATTTGGTTGAATTAAATGTGAAAGTAAATGAATTCATATTGTTTCTTCATCATAGAGGTGGAACTGATTGTAATAGGGATGAGACTATTTTTACAAACACATCAAAATACAACAATACACAAAATACAAATGATAAGGCTAAAATCATGGATGTACCTTCCCCAGTTGTTGGTAATATGTATTCAGATTTGTGGGAAGAAGGATCCTTGACCCATTTCTCTCTCGCCATTGTATCAGCTACAACCTTAAAGTCCAATCTCTCACAAGTACGAGAAACTTCAGACATGTTACCAGATTTTTGACAAAATCCATAGAGATCATCCTTCTATGATAATTTTTCCTTAAGAAATAGCTCAAATATTTCATACTTTGTAAGTTTATCAAAAAATCATTTTATACTTTCTACCAACTCATCTTAACCCCTAAAGGAAGGAAATTAGGGAAAAATTGAATTTTATATTAGGAAAAATAATATCTAAGAATTATGATGCTAATGATTCACTTAAAAAATATATCTCTAAGGTTATATCCTATACTAGATCACATACATAATAAGTAATCACCCCAACATGAGGTCAACAAACATTGTAACACCATATACTATGTCCAATCATCTCTAAACAAATTCACTTCTTCTTTTGAATATGTAGACCGTTGTAAGTTCTAGTAGTACTAATAAAATATAGAAAAAAAAACAGATATTTTTAATGAAATGGAAATTACCTTAAAAAATTACATGTTTGGGGATTCTATTTTGTTGATAGTATATAATATCCTTCATAAATTTGTAAACTTAATATCCACAATCATTGTCGTTATTTTGTTTCAAAAACTATGAAAACATTTACCAAAATAAGTAAATTATTTTGAAATATGTTTTGATAGTTAAATCTTACTACATATACCTTAATTTATTTCCATTTGAAGAAATCCATAGGTTTCTTGTGTTCAGTCACTGACCTCATACCATGATTTTTTTGATATTTATAGATTATCCTATCTTAACAAAAAAAAATTAAAACATAAACTAAAACATATAATTTGAAGTTTATCTATAAAATTATTATTGTAGTACATAACAAATTCAAAATGGACATCGTGTGTGGTTGATTTATTGGAAATACATGATTTGGATCCAAAAAATGAACATTTAGAGTATCCAAATTTATTGTTATTAGCATCCATTTCTTCCTAAAAACAAAAAAATAAAAATAAAAAATAAAAATATATTTTATATGATTAGATTGAATTATGAAAATGTACCATGTCATGACCCAACCCAACAGGCCTCGAGCTGCATCACCCCAAACCCACCTCCATAGGCCAGGGGCTGGCGACTAGCACTGAGTAGAATATCACAAACAAGGAGGCCTTAGCCTAAAGTACCTATACTCACATATCCACAAAAACCTCTATGCAATAGTATAGAGATATATAACAAAAACTGAAAAATAAAAAGCATGCATACATCTATCCCAAACCAGAGTACAAGAGAAGTACAAAAAGGGAAAATATAGGTCCCACAAAAAGGAAAACTAAAAAAGTTTCCAACCCACTCTAAAGGAGGGGATCACTACTAAAAACCTGCCGGTAAGATCCTCCTCCAAGCTCTGGTGAAAACCCAAGTTAGTCCAGCTACTACGCTCCACCTTTCCCAAGCCCAACTAGGACTCCATCAAAGGACCTGTGGTCTGCACAAGATACAAGACATGTGTGGGAAAATACTGCATAGGGGTGAGTATAAGAATACTCAGTAGGCTCCCCAAAAACCCCAAACCAAAAAAGGGAGTAACTGATAGGCATCAGTTAGCTCAACCCAGCCTGAGGGAACCCAAATGAGAGAGAAGCTCCAACTCGAGACCATCCTCGGCAATACTTGACTAGTCGACTCAACATCCCTGACATGTCAATAAAACGAAACATGCCACGAGGACACCCAAAACACACCCAGATATACTCATCTCTAAGTGTCATTGTCCCGATAATATATTGTTTATGGTAAATGACTCGAGCTTCCAATGCAACACTCATAATGATCCCATGAGTTACCGACCTCATAGACAACAAAAAAATCCAAGCCATCCCCGACAGATCAGAAAACAAAAGTAGGAAAGCATCGACAACTCAAATTCAATGAGCGAAACACACCATCCTAGATGGAACTCCACCGAGTGCTGCCACTCCATTAGTAAAGAAAAAAAAAATGGCACACCTGGCCAACCGTCGTGATACCTGTCCACGAGGGTGCACTCAATGGACAACGCCATAGAAGATGTCATCCAGTGACTAAACTACCACCAACTCCTCAGGTAGGGGATCCCACCCAGGGTCCATTGGGGGACACTAAACCCTAGCTAAAACACCATACATAGAAAGGGGTATCGCGCAACAACCCGAATCTAGAACAAATCACCTAGTAGAGGATCCACACTCGTGTGGAGTTGGTCACACCAATTTCGAGAACTTCACCAAGGAAAATTCCACGATAGATCATTGAAGGAAGAAACACATCTCAATACAAAAATGGGGAGTCTATGCCCAGGGCTCATTGGGGGATCTATACCCTACTAGAACATATTGGGTAGAGGATCAACGCTCAGGTAAATATTGGTCACGCCAACACCAAAAACCCTACTAGGGAAACATAAAGGGACGTGAGGATCACATTGGGCCTCTCGGGGCGACACATGCTCCAAATCAGCTGAGACTGCTGTTGAAGTGGATTGTGACAACTCACTCCAGAAAGCGATAACACACCTGCACTGGATGTATGCAAAGCAGTCAAAGAAGGGTCACATTTCGGTTAAGGGGATGTGGTACTAAGACCCTCATAGTATCCGAAGAGGGGTCATAGTCCAATGAAGGGGACATGATATCAAAACCATTATAGATAAAGGACCAGGGGGACCCACTCAACCCAGCTAATCAAAATGTTGCAAATAGGGACTAGGGGGACCCACTAAACCCTTCTGGTAAAGGCATCGCTAACCCAATAAACCCACAAAAACATCACCTACACACCGTGTCTCCTAGGCCCAAACCATGCCCAATACTGTGTTTGATGTAGAAAAACACACATGATAGGATATTTACTCGCCCAAAGCAGAAAACCGGTGAAAAAGGTACTATTAACCACAACGAGTCCTCGTGGGGCCCATGCCTAGATCCTGGAAGACATCAAATGGTTTGAACTATTGTGATCCTCTTAGAAAAAACACATGGGGTCAATTACTCATTCTTCCAAAACAGTCACCTGATGAAAAATTCACATTTCACCACAAACACCCAAATCGGGCCTCATGGGGCCTACACCCTAATTTCAGTTTTAGAACCCAAAATTAGTCTTGAAACATCTGTATTTAAGTTAGGGTCACAACGCCTCTGACAAAACTTCATGCCACCAAGCATTGAGAACGATTCAAAATGTCCTCAAAGAATCCTCAAAAGGTCCACCTCGAAGTAAGGGTTGCATGGATGCAGACTTCACACAAAATAGACTCTTGGATTGTGATTTACAGGGGTTTAAAGAACCCCCAGATGAAAACAGGATGGACCGGCCCGGTCTGAACCGCGTTGCAGACCTGGCCTGAACCGTTGTCCTGCTGACACTCTACACCACCACCCACTAGTCGGGCTCCCTTGTGCACCAACACCACACTGCCTCGCTCCCCACTAGACTCGAACACGCCCAGCCGGCCTCTGTCGCGCCGCCCACCGGAACACCGCACCACTACCGGAAAATCACTACACCACCCTTAGAACTCCGCACCACCACCTTCTGGATCCACATACTACTATCTTCATGAACCACTAGGAACACTTAGGTGGTACAAAAATTGATTTGAAACTTTTTTTGGAAACCTTGGGACCCAATTTACATATCCTTTGTGAATAATCGAATAAAAACAAACCATAAAAGGGGGATAAGATCAAATATCAAACCACCTACCTCTTGGTGAAACACTGACACTTTTACACTAGATCCGCACTCCTAAGCTGCTGCTGCATGATCCGGGAGCATCCACCATCAAGGTATGAATCTGACTGCACCTTGTTTCTTCGATTCAGATAAGCATTCATTGAAGAGAAAGAAGGAGGAGTTAGGGCTACTCTATCATGCATAGCATGGGGTAATGGGGGAGGGGGGTTTATTTTTTATTTAATTAAATCCCCTCCACCTAAAAGCCCTTCTCCCGACTTGAATCCATTTGAAAACTCAATGACGATGAAGACTAAGTCACCACTAGGGTAAAAATAACGTTCTGAACTCAACTATGATCTCAAAAATTAGATCTGAGAACCCATTCAGAAATTATTCAAGGTTACGTCCAAAATAAATAAATTTAATTTATTTATGGAAATTACCTCAGTAACTTTTTCTATAGTAGGCTTTCACTGACAATACTTATACCCTTCCTAGGGTAAACGACATGCTCCAGACATAACCATTCCCTCATATTTCTAGTTCGATCTACCATTTGAGAGATAATGCTCTTCCACAATTTGAATAGTATAAAAATACTGAATATTTTTATAAAATTTATTCCAGGCACACTGGGACTCAGAATCACATGCCATATCCATTCCTAGATCTTGAATTATTTGTAAGAATATTCCAAAGTCTAACATGGTAAAAATTAAGTCGCTACATGCTCCCCACCTTAAAAATTTTCATCCTCAAAAATCAAAATCCTAGGAAGATGGGAAAGGATCTGATCTCTCCACTTGGACTCCCACGCCAGCAAGCTCATTAATGGTTCCCATGCTGTAAAAAACACACACCAAGAATCACCACAACACCAATAATGAAATATAGGGTGTACAAACCTCAGCGATAGCCTAACGCCCCTAGCTATCACTTTGAACCCTCGACAAGATCCAACCGAAAATAAGACCTCATCATCGAACACCCAGGGCCAACCTCATTAGTCTAAAACCACCCCAAACGAGCCCCAATAGACCTCAAACAGCTCTGAACAGTTTGTTCCAACACCAATATGATGTCAGGGAAAATACCACCTCAACACACTGTCTTTCCATGTGACTAGTTTCAACACCAAACCTCATAAGGTTGATACACTCCCCACCTTAAGGAAACTCCTTCCCCCACTGGATATCCCATCACGTGAGACCTTGAAAAAAAACCAGAACACCTCAAGGAAAATATCTCCACCACCTGGAGAACAAACAGGGTCACCCAAGTGTACACACTGGGTCTTACATGCCCTTACAAAACTATCACAAATTCATGGAAACAACCTCAAACTCATAGGTTGAAGTAACTCATCCACCGCACCTTGACACTATCAAGTTTGGATGACACTGACACACCCACATGGTTTTGGATAGATCCTTAAGGAAACATCTTAGTGGAGGAAGTTTCCATCCTTCCTGTGAATTTTAGGCCACAACAAACCACAACACAAACTCCTTGAGTGTACCATGTACAAACTAACGATGAGAACGCGAGGGAACTCATGAAAAAAGAAGGCCTTCCCAGAAACTCACACTAGATCTTATCGGGACCTAGGCTACGAACACGCTGCCAAGACTCATGTACAAAATTCAAAGGGAATCAACCACTTCACCTCAATACTATTCTATTTGGACAGCACTAAATTTCCCACATGATTTTCAGATCGTTAGAAAAACATGTCTCGGTGGGGGATGGATCCCTCTTCCTCGTATAGTCTAAGCTACGCCAAAAAACACCAACCTAGAGTCTTACCAACGTATCTCTCCCACTTTTAACCAAAACCCTGACTTGAAACCCTCTAATTATACCATCATGAAAACATATTGAACAAATTCAAAACACACCATAGTCAATGAGTATATCTAGGGAGATGACTCAAGAAGGATAAGAAAAACCCAAAACCCAATCCTATATGATGCATATACCATTATTCACCTACAACTAGTGTCCTAATGTACCAAGTCAAAAGACAGGTTATAATAGTCTTGGTGTATGGATACATTGGCCACCCGTAGCAATAATGAAGTCCCTATCCTGAAAGCCAAACACGAAACATCCTAACACCAATGTTATACAACCCAAACCAGACTCACAGCTAGACCAACTATGATATGAGGTCCCAAAGGTGGAACCTTTATTATCCGGTAAAAGAGGATAATATTCATTTTTAATATCTTAATATTCACGTGTTTCAAAGTTCATAAACATCAATTTTAGTTCATTTTATAAATTATACTTCATTTCTCATCACAAGTATAATTCATGTTTAAAGTGAAAATTTGGGCCCAATAAATCATCTATTTTTATAATTCATTAATTTAATTTTTTGAATTTAATATTTTGGGATATGATTGGTCACTTTGTTTGGAAAATTTTATCTTTTAGGATTGATGGATGAATCCCAAGGGAAGATGGATATTTTTCAGTATGAAAGAAGAAATTTTCTAGACAAATCATAATGGGACTAAGGCTCATAAAACAAAAGTGGAGCCCAAAATCCAAGCCCAATGAAGCTAAAATTTTTTAATTTAGAAATAGAAAAATATGGGTATCATTTCATTAAACTATGTTTGGAGCTAATTATGAAGTTTTCATGGAGATAAAGGGAGTCGAAGTTGACATTTAAATAGTGGGCCATATTTGAACGCCCATAAAGTCATCACACTAGATTGAGCATAACTTCCATATGGCTGTTAAAATTTGCCTAAAATTTTGAAATATATTAGAGGAAGCTTGAAAGAAGATATTTTCTTTATACAACACCTTAATATTTTTTCATATTAAGTTATAAATTCACACGTCAAAAAGGGGGAATAATCCCGATGAATTTTATGGTCAACTTTGAAACGTAAAATTTCCCTTGATTTTATCACCCTCCTTTTGACTTTATTAATGATTGGTGAAGGAATGTATTGATGGTGGGTCAAACTAATGCTCAGAATATTACTATATAAGGATCTGGTTGTGAAGGTAATTAGGATGCAAGTTTTTCTTTCAATGAAAGTCTTTCTTTCAATTGTAATTTCCTGCTTTCATTTTGCAATCGCATATTCATTTTTTCCATGTAATTTTTTTTAATAATTTTAGTTTATTAATAAAAGTTGTTATTATTATTAAATTATTATTTTAATTTTCTTCACATGTTTATACTATTGAATAAAGGTGTGAATTTATTTTCACTAACACTTGTGAATTCATCACACAACAGCGGGGTGTTTATTTTTCAATGTTTTTCTTCATCAATACCATTTTTTAAGTCGAATACCCACATTCATTAATAGTTTAACATAAATTGAGGGATAAAATTTTATGGTTTGATCCCAGGGAGTTTAATGGGGTGGATTGAATATTATTTAATTTTCTTAAATTGTTAAATCTATTCTTCATTTTAAGAGTTCCTTTCTTTGATTTATCTTCTTCTTTATCTTCACCGACTTTAACAACAACACATTTTGAGTTATAGTACAATACAATTCCATAGAGTGATCATGAAAGTGATCATCTAAGTACATTGGTGATTAGACTTAAAATTATGTATGTATTAAATTGGAGAATGATATTGAGGAATTATTTCATTTAATGGATACCTCGTGAACTAATAAACAAAAAATACAAAGAAAAACAAATACATCCAATCAAGCTTAGGGTCGACTCATATTAATTAATTTTTTTAATTCAAGTCATTTTGTATTTTTTTCTTGGTTCTTTAAATCAAATCACTATTTCTTCAAATCAATCAACACCATAGTTGTCCACTTCATGGCCAAACATCCTAATCCTCCATCGACCTCTTTGAGTGTCTAAAGGTTACTTTTCGGTCCCTGTGTATTTGATAACCCAGATATACTAAAAGTGACCAATTTTACCATATTTCTTGTGTAAATTTGGGCGCAACAAAATTTTGGCGCCATTGATGGTGATCCAAGTAAGTAACTTAGACACTATCTTTCTTTTCTCACCCCAAATTATCTTTTCTGACCCCCATTTCTCTTATCTTTTCCCCTTTCTGTTTCTATGTGTCCAAATAATCTCAAATCCATATTTTCATATACTCCAATGGAGTATCATCAACCATTCCCCATCATAAATCCTGGATGGAATAAAATGAAAAATCAAAATTGGAGAACCACTAACCTATGTAATTTATCTGAACAAACCTTCTATGATTACCTCACACACGATGATGTGTACAATCAATTGGATAATGAATGTTTAAAAGATAAATTTACAAACCTATCAAGGATGATTTAAGGGATAAATCTTGGATAATATAATGATGTTCAACCTCTTACATATTATATTCCTCAAACATTGATTGAAAAATTGAGTAATCAAATAGAGATAATGAATTCTAAGGTTTCATATTTGAGGTTAGAACTAAAAAACATTGAAACTTATGTAGACCCAATTCCCACTCAAACTATCCCTTCCCAAAAATTGATATAATAATCTAGTTACCCACAAGCCTCTCATAAATTTTTGGAAGAAAAAACCATTGAATATATTTAACTTGAATAACATGAAGGAATTGTTGATGTTTCTTTAAATCATAAGGAAATTGATTTTTTGGATTCCAAAGAGGGAAATATGTCATCATGGATTGAATATTATGAATATGGATCCATGGTTGATTTTTCATGACCAAATATCACTAAAAAATTGGTAGAAGTAATAGAAATTAAGTCCTTACCCACTTCAAACATTCAAATTTCCAATTTTGTAGATGATTCATATTTTCAAAAGGAACCAATTCTTTCTAAATTTTTTCGAAGAAGAAGGTTATTTTTATTTAAATTACCAATATTATTTAGTAAATTTTAATCAAACCAACCTCAAAATTATAAACCTTCCATCCCCACTAAATTTTACCTTTATAGGGTACAAAAAAGACCTTTCAGTTGTCATTAATCCATCTCATGAAACTAATAATGTAGGAATGATCCTTGATGTATTAGGTAAGACTATAGAAGAAACTCAATGAACCATTTCAGATATTCCTTGTATTTTCCCACTCATTGTAGAAAATAAGATTTTACATAAAAAAATAAAAAAAAAATCAATCTCAATCTTGTTGAAGTAAATAAAGATGGTTTCATTAAAATGATTAAAGTTGTAATTGGATATATTGGGGAGTCCAAGTCGATCTAATGACTTTAAATTTAGAACTTTATGTGAGGCAACCAGTTTATACATTTTTTTTGTTTTTTTCTCAAGGGAGACCCTTGGGGTTTCCAATGTGATCTAATATCTCTTTTGTGCGAGATTTAGGTTTTGATTCATTTTAGTATTTCAAAATAAAACCCTTTTATTATAAATTTCAAACCCAACCTTCAACCATCCCTGAGGAGTCTACTTCTGACATGAATCCAATGTGATCAACTACTTTTTGATGTTCATCAACCTTAAACTAGGTGATTTTGTTCCATGAATTTATTTCAAATCACATTCTTACCCTTTTTTCCCAATTCTAATCTCTCTATTTTCTTCTCTTTCAAAATTGAGGGCAGTTTCATTCTAAGTTGGGGGGAGTGAAAATATGTGATTTAAAAAAAATTGGGATTTTATGATAAAAAAATTCAATTAAAAAAACTCAATTCATTATCCTTGAATGCATTAATATACATTACGAAAAATGAACATTGAATTTCAAATGATTTTGAATGCATGTTTAAGTTCATGAACATAGTTTTTGGAAATTGCGACTATCCAATGTGATTTTTCAAAGTTTACATTTTCATCCTCTTAATTAAAATTCCACAATGCACATCCATTGGATATTGGGTGTAAATTTGAGTTCTTGGGTCCCTTTCATCATATCATAGGGTTCGAGGATACTTTTATTTTAATTTGAGTATAAAAAAATGAAAAAAATGACCACATAGAGCGATGTTTTGTCCAAATGTGTGGCATCCAACACTTGGGGATCATGATTCCATAGTTGTCTTGCCAAGAGTTAGGCTTTATATCTCTATTTTAGAGCATGGAATTGACAATATGTGTGGTGTAAAACACTTGGGGATTATGACTCCATAGTTTTCTTTCCTAGAGTTAGTATTTTCATATCTATTGTGGTTAAAAAAAACAAAACAAAAAAACAAAACAAAAAAAAATCAAAAAAATAAAAAAAATTGGATACTCATCTAAAGGTTTAATATGATTCCCACCCAGTGCTTCCATTTTTTCCCCTTGAACAAGAAAATAGACCCCATGTCTTTTGTGATGCACAACACACCATCATGCTTAATTGAAATTGGAAGAAATGTGATGATGACTTTTAACAAAGGAATGGGCTTGGACTTGGGATATGCTTTTGGACCAATCTTGTGTGAAATAATTTTGAAAGGTTTCATGATTATTTGGAATGATGATTTTATGAGAAAGGTTTGTTAATTTTTTTTTGAAAAATGGAATTAAATTTCATATTTTTAAGATACTTTTTGCTCGGGACTAGAAAAAATCATGTTTTGGGGTGTGATTAGCCACTTAAAGAGGATAATATTCATTTTTAATATCTTAATATTCATGTGTTTTAAAGTTCATAAACATAAATTTTAGTGAATTTTATAAATTGAACTTCATTTATCACCACAAGTGAAATTCACATTTAAAGTGAAAATTTGGTCCCAATAAATCATCTATTTGTGGAATTAATATCTTTAATTTTTTGAATTTATTATTTTGGGATACGATTGATCACTTTGTTTGTAAAATTTTATCTTTTAGTATCAATGGATGAATCCCAAGGGAAGGTGGATATTTTTTAGTATGAATGAATAAATATTATGGACAAAGCATAATGGCCCTAAGGCCCATAAAAAAAAGTGGGTCCCACAATCCAAGCCCAATGAAGCTCAATTTTTTTACTATAAAAATAGAAAAATATGGGGATCATTTAAACTATTCATGAATATAATTCTGAAGTTTTCATGGAGTTAAAGGGAGCCGAAGTTGACATTTAAATGGTGGTCCAGATTTGAATGCCCATAAAGTCATCACACTAGATTGAGCATAACTTCCATATAGATGTTAAAATTTTCCTAAAATTTTGAAATATCTTAGAGGAAACTTGGAATAAGATATTTTCTTGATACAACCCCTTTATATTTGGTCATATTAAGTTATAAATTCACATGTTAAAAAGGGGGATGAATCCGAATGAATTTTCTGGTCAACTTTAAAACATCAAATTTCCCTTGATATTCTCACCCACCTTTTGAATCTCTCAATTAATGGGGAAGGAATTTATTGATGGTGGGTCAACTTAAGAATCCAAATATTCCTATATAAGGAGTTAGTGGTGAAGGTAATTATGATTCAAGTATTTATTTCAATGCAAGTCTTTCTTTCAATTGAAATTTCCCGCTTTCATTTTGTAATCACATATTCATTTTTTCCATGTAAGTTTTTCAATAATTTTAGTTTCTTAATAAAATTTGTTCTTATTATCCACTTATTATTTTTCTTTACTTCACATGTTGATACCATTAAATCAAGGTGTAAATTTATTCACACTAACACTTTTGAATTCATCACATAAAGGTGAAGTGTTCATTTTTTAATGTTTTTCTTCATCAATCCCGCTTCTTTAAGTCGAATACCCACTTCAATTAATAGAATAGCATCAATGTTGGAATAAAATTTTATGGGTTGATTCTAGGGAGTTTCATGGGGTGGATTTAATGTTATTTGATGTTCTAAAATTCTTAAATATGTTCTTCATTTTAAGAGTTCCTTTGTTTGATTTATCTTCTTCTGTGTCTTCACTGACTTTAACAACGACACATTTTGAGTGATAGTACAATCCAATTACATAGATTGATCATGAAAGAGATCCTATAAGTACATTAGTGATGAGACTTGAAATTGTGTATGAATTAAATTGGTTAATGATATTGAAGAATTATTTCATTTAATGGATACCTCTTGAACTAATGAACAAAAAATCCAAAGAAAAAGAAATAAATCCAATCAAGAACTAGAGACAACCTTGGATTAACTAATCTTAATTAATTGTTTTAATTCAAGTAATTTTCTATTTTTTCTTGGTTCTTTAGATCAAATCACAATTTCTTCAAATCAATCAACACCATAGTTGTCCACTTCATACCCAAAAATTCCAATCCTCCATTGACCTATTTGTGTGTCTAAAGGTTACTTTTCAGTCCCTGTGGATTTGATAACCCAAGATGTATGAAAAGTAACTGATTTTACCATATTTCTTGGGTAAATTTGGGCATAACCAAACCTCCTCTAATACCACTTTGTCACGACTTGACCCAATGTGGCTCTAGCCACAACACCCCAAACCCACCTCCATAGGCCAGGGGATGGCAACCAACGTCGAGTAGGCTATCACACACAAGGAGGCCTTAGCCTAAAGTACCTATATGAATTCATCCACAAAAACCTCCATGAAATAGTGTAGAGATATATACCAAAATTTAAAAACTAAAATTCATGCACACATCTATCCCAAACCAGAGTACAACAGAAGTAAAAAAAAGGAAAATATAGGGCCTAACAAAAGAAAAACTATAAAAGAATAAAACACACTATAAATGAGGGGAATTATTCCAAAAACCCACTAGTAAGCTTCTCGTCGAAGCTCTGGTGAAAACCTTAGTCAGTACAACTACTACACTCTGCCTACACCTGGTCCAACTAGGACTCTATTGAAGGACCTGTGGTCTACACAAGACAAAAAAAATGTGCAGGAAAGTCCCATATAGGGGTGAGTATAAGAATACTCTATAGGGACCCCAAAAATCCCAAACCAAAAAAGGGAGTAACTGATAGACATTATTTAGCTTGACCCAGCCTGAGGGAACCCAAAGGAGAGAGAATCTCCATCTAGAGACCATCCTTGGAAATACCTGACTAGTAAGCTCGACGTATCTGGAATGTCAAAAAAATGACACATACCATAGAGACACCTAGAACACACCCAGATATACTTATCTCCAAGTCTCATAGTCCCAAACATAGACTATCCATGGTAAATGACTCGAGGTTCCAACGCAACACTTGTAACGATCCCATGAGGTACCGACATCATAGACAAAAATAAGAGCCAAACCATCCCCAATAGCTCTCAAAACGAAAGGGGTTAAGCATAGAAAACTCAAAGTTGATGAGAAAACCACACCATCCCAGATGTAACTCCACCATGTGATGCCACTTAATCGGTAAAACAAACAAAAGGCACACCAGGCCAACCCTCATGATACTTGTCCATGAGGGCATGCTTGATGGACAAGGCCACGGAAGAAGTCACCCAATGACTAAACTACCACCAAATCCTCGGGTAGGGGATCCAACCTAGGGATCAATAGGTGACACTAAACCCTAGATATAACAACATACATAGAAATGGGTATCGTACAACAACCCGAATCAGGAACAACTCACCTAGAAGAGGATTAACACCCGTATAGAGTTGGTTATGACAATTTCAAGAACTCGGCCGAGGAAAATGCCACAATATATCATAGAAGGAAGAAACTAATATTGATACACAGATAGGGAGTCTATGTCTAGGGATCACTTGGGGATCCGTACCCTACTGGAACATACTGGGTAGAGTATTAACACCTGGGTAAATGTTTGTCACACCGATACAAAAAAACATACTAGGGAAACATGAAGGGATGTGAGGATCACACTAGGCCTCTAGAGGTGACACATGCTCCAAATCTACTGAGTCTAATATCGAACCAAATTAAGACAACTCACTCTAGAAAGTAGGAACACACCCACACATCACGTATGCAAAGCAATTGAAGATGGGTCAAAGTTCGGTGAAGGGGACATGATACCGAAACCCTATTAGTATCCAAAGAGGGGTCACAGTCTGGT
Source organism: Viscum album (assembly GCA_963277665.1). Taxonomy (NCBI): domain Eukaryota; kingdom Viridiplantae; phylum Streptophyta; class Magnoliopsida; order Santalales; family Viscaceae; genus Viscum; species Viscum album. Next base: position 2,064,584,787 of record OY728131.1, read on the forward strand.
GAAGGGGATATGATACCAAAACTCTCACAGCTAAAGAAACAGGAGGACCCACTCAACCCAGATGACTGAAATGTCGCAAATAAGGACTAGGGAGACCCACTCAACCCTTCCGATAAAGGAATTTATAACCCAAGTGACCCACACAACATCACCTTCACACCATGTCTCCTAGGCCCAAACTATGGCCACCATCACGTTCTACATGAAAAAACATACAAGAAATGATATTTACTTTCCCAAAATAGAAAACCAGTGAAAAGGTACTATTCACAATAAAGACTCCTCACGTGGCCCATGCCTCAATCCTATAACATATCTAACAGTTCATTCCATTGAGATATTCTTGAAAAAACACATAGGATTGACTACTCATTCATCCAAAATGGACACTCGTTGAAGAAGTCACACTTCACCGCAAACACCCAAAACGATCCTCATGGGGCCCACACACTAATTTCATTTTCAACACCTAAAATTAGTCTCAAAACATCCACCTTTAAGTCAGGGTCCCAAAAACTCTAACTTCACATCAAACGGACACTCTATGCAGAAGTTATGTCCGATTCAAGGAGATCCAAATAAGAATAATGATATTATTATTATTATTAATGGATGTCACCTGCCACCAAGCATCGAGCCTGACTCAAAAATTCCTTAAAGTAGCCTCAAAAGGTATGAATCAAATCAAGGGTTGTGTGACTATAGATGGAATGCAAAATAGACCCCTAGATTGTGATTTATGGGGGTTTAAAGAACCCCCGGATGAAAACAGGTTGGACCAGCCCACACCGGCTGGTCCGACCCGAACCATGCTGCAAGCCCGGTCCAAACTGTTGGCCGGACTGCGCTGTTTCCCAGCAGCTAGGCTCTACCGCACCACCATGCCACCTCGCTCCCCTCCATACTTTGTCACTCCCATCCAGCCTTTGCCACGCCACCCCCTGAAACGTCACGCTGCCACTGAAAAATTACTATACCACCCTCAAAACGCCACGCCGCCGCCTGCTGGAGCTGCATGCCGCCACCTTCCTTGGACCACCAGGAACATTCCAGTGGTCCAAAAATCGATCTGAAACCTGTTTTAGAAACCTTGGGACCTTATCTACACATCCTTGTTGAAGAATCAAAGAGAAACGAACCATAAATAGGGGGGGAGATCAAAACTCAAACTTCATACCTCTTAGTGAAAAACCGATGCTTCTACACTAGATACGCACCCTAAAGCTGCTGTTGCACGATATGGGAGAGTCCTCCGTGAAGATATAAATCTAACAGCACATCGTTTCTTCAATTCAGTTGAGAATTCATCGAAGAGAAAGAAGGAGGAGTTGGGGCTCCTCTGTCGTGCGCAGTAAGGGGTGAAGGGGGAGGGGGATTTATTTTTGATTTAATTAAATCCCCTCCACCTAACATCCCGACTCCCGACTCACCTCCCACCAAAAAATCAATACTAATAAATTTTAAGTTTCCCCTAGGTTAAAAAAATGTTATGAACTCAACCATGATCTCAGAAATTTGATCTGAGGCTCCATTTAGAAATTATTCGAGGTGACATCCAAAATAAATAAATTTAATTTATTTATGGAAATTCCCTCGATAACATTTTCTATAGAAGGCCCACGCCAACAAATCTTATACCCTTAATAGGGTAAACGATATGTTCTATACATAACTATGCACTCAAATTTATGATCCGATCTACCATTTGAGAGATAAAACTATTATTCCATGCATATAGTATAAAAATACTAAATATTTTTATAAAATTTATTCCAGGCGCACCGAGCCTTGGAATCACACGCTGTCTCCACACTTAGCTCTGGAATTATTCGTAGGAATATTCAAAATTCTGACAGGGTAAAACCCAATTCACTATATAACCCATATATGTATCCACAACTGATACTCCCATCTATTCATACTTGATAATATCATTTATACTCTCAATACCAACCACGTCTATAATGGACTCGCCAAATATTTATTCTTCATATTCAATGTAGGACATATTTATATCTTTGAATTTTATATCTAAACGAACTTGTTATATTAATATATATGGAAGTGGAACTAGTGGGGTGAAGGTACTCTTGAAAGGTCCTTTAGATTTCTTGGTTGATCCATTGGATTATCTTGATTTGACCTTCAATTTCCCCTTTATTTTGTCTGTTTGAAATACCATGCCTCATTTCAGACCTTTTATCATCAACTATTAAAGTGTTTTTATTTGATTTTTTTAAATACATACCTCATTTATCTTTATAATATTAAATGACCGTGCTATGAAAGTTATAATAGCATTATCAACCATGGTAACATCAAGATCAACAAGCGGAATAGGAAACTCATCGTTCAGCTCAAGAGCTACTTCAATCCTGACTTTCATGTGATATTTTGGGAATATTTTATTATGTATAATGTATCCTAGGATATTTTACACCATACCCTCTATAATAAGGCAATTAATGGGTTTTTATAGATATAAATCACATATAATTTCAATATATAGACTTTTTGTAATGTAAAATTATTAGAAGTTATTTGATTCACATTTAAGAGAAAGAGTTATGAAAAAATTTATTACCTTAGGTAAGGCCAATAGTTAAGGGTAATGTACATCCTCAAATCTAGGGGGGTTATATGGATCTTTATGTATTGATTATTGTTCCAATATTGTTTTGATTTTATATTTTTGTATATATTGTTTTTTCAATCAATATCAGATAATATTATCTTTTAAATCACCTATCTGTTCCAGCATTCCTTTCATAATCTCATATGTATCCCCTGTAAGTTCTGAGAGTAGTGGAAGCGTGTGATGGGCGGTGCCCAACATTACTTTTTTCCATGTTCAATGATCAATCCGAGAGCTACATGAAAATAAATTCTATGTTTAAATGAATTTAATCAATGAAGGTAGACAACATGAATCACACCATAACTATAGAGAGAGAGAGGATCATCACATATTATTTATAATTAATTTAATTTAATAAGTATTACCTTGATGGAATTATTTATTCATTAATGGATCTGGTAATAGATCTATGATGTATCATCATTGTGTTGTAGGAATCAAGTATAGATTCCATCTAGTAGTGATCCACACATGTTCCACGAATCTCCAAATGTCGCCGAAAGAATCTCTAGGTGCTAGAACAAAAGATCCTAGAACTTATGTTATCTACCTTTGATTTCCTCAAGAATAACTTCAAAAGTGTCCCTCTAGATCTCTCTTGACTCGATATTGGGAGGTGGAGGAAGATTTCTTTCCGTTATTGGGAGTGTTCTTAGAGAAGAGAGCTCTATAGGCCTTGAGAGGATTCTCCAAATCCATTGTGCACAACCAAAAAAATGAATTGGATTGTTGAGAAAATAATATAATTGTGTTTATATATTTCTAGGGTTAAAATAAAATAATTACACAGGTGCCCTTTATTATTTATTTAATCTCTGTAGAACCCCATGTCAAATAATAATAATAATATTACTATTTCTCGACATGTTCTTAACTAGCGAATTATAATGAAAGATTATTTAACTAAATAATATTCAATATTTATTATTTATTACCGGACCATTAAAATCGGTCCTCTATTCCTCCATAATATTTATCAGGTCTTGGATAATGACTATTTATTTATTAAACAAATATCACTACATTATTTTCCAATAAATAAATAAATATTATATTCAGAAAATAGAAAATAAATTTTTATTAAATATTCTGCTCACATTATATTCTATTAAATAATTGGTGATGAAATAAATACAATCAAGAAAATATGAATAATTATTAAACCACATGTGGGAAAAATATTTATTCAACTTGTTAAATAATAAATAATAATAATAATATTTAACTGAAATTCTGGATACACTTAGTGTGTGACCCTCTAGGCCTCTTTCTTAGTGGCATTAGAAAAAACAGGATAAAGTGTAGGGTTAACATCTAGAAACACATCAAGGTACCCATAGAGAAAGAAGTTAATGCCACAAAAACATGTTACCTAATACATATGCTTATTTTGTAATATAATCCCTTTGTCATGGTATCTCTAATATATTAGGTTTCATGACGATGCCATCAACCAAAGTGCTTCATGTATCTTTCTTTTATTTCCTAGAAAATGAACTTTCCCATCGAACAACATGGACATGAATTTATTTAGGCTATTTAATTTCCATCAAATGGCCTAGGATATCAAATTCCATTAAAACAGAAGGTACAAATCCTTTCTTGAATTATTCATTAATGCAATATTACTCATGATGCACCCAACATATTCTACCTCACCATGAAAATATGTTGTCATGGTTTTCATCAATACATAAAAGTAAACGACTCATAATATTCATTAATAATAATCTTAAAGTCTACGATCAATACACATATTCATAGATAGGAATATCTAATGACATATAGAAATATGGATTTCCTACTGGCGGGTCTCATTCTCATAATAGCCTAAAAAATATTACCAAGAGAGTACACCATGAGAAGGTGCCTCAATTTCCTTTGAGTCTCCACCACTAATAGGCTATTTCATTAGTGTCCTTCAAATGAAATCATATAACTATAGAACATTTATTCAAGAATAGTGTCATAGAACTTCTGAGTTCTCATTATAGTGTGGAACAACTATGAACTTTTAGTGCAACAACTACTATTAGGAAATTATCAAATACTATGTCACCCAGAAGAACAATCATGATGTGATAAGTAGTTTATTAATATTCAAAAAATGGACATGTGTTATAAAAAAGTACACAAAAGTTGGTTCTATGAAACCATCTCCAACATAATCTCACTTGCACTAAATGCAACTACAAACAAACTTCAGTCCGCTAGCTCTCACATGATACTCATGCTTCTACTAAGATAGGCCTTTAGTTAAGGGGTATTCCACGTTCTCTTCCATGGGTAATATTCTCAATGAAACTTCAACCCTTTTATAAAAATCATTTAATAGGTTATACTTCTGGAGTATGTGCTTTATCCTTTGGTGTGACCTTGGAACTGTTGCAAGATCCACCACTACAGTATTATCACAATACAATGTGATAGTATTTTTACTTTTAGGTATCACATCAAGCTCCTAAAAAATGTTTTGAATCCAAAAAACCTCCTTATCTACATCATAATTCTCTATATACTCATAATCTACTATAGAATTAGCGACAACTGGCTACTTTGAACTCTTCCAGCTCACATCTCCTCCATTGAGATAAAAAACATATCCTGACTGCAACTTCAGATCATTATGATCTATCTGAAAACTAGAATAAGTATAACCACTAATGACAAACTCCTTGTATCCTCCATACACCAGGAACATACCCTTAGTTATTCTCATATACATAAGGATAGCCATAACAGCAGACCAATGCTATTATCCTAGATCTTCTTGATATTTGAATTCCATTCTCAATGTATATGCAACATCAAGTCTAGTACATAACATGGAATACATGATTGATCCTATCACTGAAGCGTATGAGATATTTCTCATCATCTCTTTCTAATGTTGTGTGTGCGAACACATTTTCTTAGAAAGATACAAACCATGTGACACCCGAACCAATTCCCTCTTGTATTTTTCCATACTAAATCTATTTAGTATCTGGTCAACATATATACTTTGACTTATTCCAATAATCCTATTAGATCTATCATGAATGATTTTGATCCTTAAAATATAGGCTGCTTCTTCTAAGTCCTTCACAGAAAAACACTTGTTTAAACATTTCTTAATAGACTATAAGGCCGTTATGTCATTTCCAATAAGTAATATGTCATTAATATACACTACTAGGATAATGACTAAATTCCCACTAAACCTCTTGTACACACATAGCTCACATTCATTCTTAATGAAAACAAATTATTTTATGGATTCATGGAATTGAATGTTCCAGGACCTGGATAATTTCTTCAATCCATAAATGGATCTCTGTAACTTGACAATCCTTTTGGCATCACCTAGAGTCCGAAACCCTTCTGGTTGTGTCATGTAGATATCTTCCTGAAGTTTACCATTAAGGAATGAAGTTTTGACATCCATATTCCAAATATCATAGTCATGGTAATATACTATATTAAGTAGAGTTATGATGGATTTTAACATAGAAATTTGTGAAAAAGTTTCATCCTAGTCAATTCCTTGTCGCTGTTTAAACCCTTTAGACACTAGCCTTGATTTATAGGTATTTACTTTACCTTCCATGTCCAATTTTCTCTTGAATACCCATTTTTATCCAATTGTATTTACATCATCTAGAGCATCGACCAGAACTCAAACTTGGTTCTGATACATGGAATCCATTTCAAAATTCATGGATTCTTTCCATCTTATAGTTTCTGAGCTCTTTACTACCTCCTTATAGGAGAGAGGTTCATTATTGTCACCCAATAATGATTCTCCATCATCGGTGACTAGAAAACCATATCTCTATGGTTATCTTACCTATCTTTCACTCATACATATTACTTTTTTTAGGAACTCATTCTTTCATTGGGACCTATGGAATCTGTTTCTATACCAAAGCTTGTGTATCTTGAGCATTAAATTCATCAAAGTCAATATTTCTCCAACTATCCTTTTTGAGAATGTTCTCCCTCTCAAGAAATATGACTTGTCTAGTGATAGTCACTTTCTTGTTTGAGAGGTTTTATAGGTATTATCCCTTTGTTTCCTTGGGATACCCTATAAAGATACACTTTTTCCCCCAAGGTGCTATTTTTTTTTTCTGAGAAGGCCTTAAAAATGCTTCTTAACCCCATACAAGTGTATGTGACAAAACATGTTCTTTTCCATTCCATAACTCGAAGGGAATTCCATTTTCCACTTTAGTTGGAACTCGGTTTAATGTTTATTCCATAGTTTGTGATGCATATCCCCAAAAGGATAATGGAATATCTTTATGACTCATTATCTAACTTACCATGTCTAACAAGGTATAGATCCTCCTTTCTCTAACACCATTCCACTATGGTGTATAAGGTGGAGTTAGTTGAGATATAATCCCAAAATATCTTAAGAAGTTGATAAATTATAATTTAAGATATTTACCACCTCGATCCAATCAAATATTCTTTATCTTCTTACCAAGTTGATTCTCTACTTTATTCTTGAATTCCTTTAATTTTTCAAAGGACTTGGACTTATACCTCATCAAGTAGACATATCCATATCTACTTAAGTCACTAGAAAAAGTTATGAAGTAAGAATATCCACCTCTAGTTTTTATTGGAAATGGTTCACACACATTAGTGTGTACCAATCCTAGAAGTTTTGTGGCCCTTTCACCCTATCCACCGAATGGTGGTTTTATACTTTTTCCTTGTAAAAAATCATGACATCTATCAAGTGGTTTTAGATCAAATGAGTATAAATTACCATCTTGATAGAGATTTATCAAACACTTATCATTTATATGACCAAGATAATGATGCCAAATCTGGGTGTTATATGAGTTGTGTGAACATGATTCACTATCAATATCCAACACTTGGTTTTCATAATTCAATATATAAAGACCATTAATTAAACATGTCATACCATAACATATTTTTTACTTATAAGAGAAAAAACTTTTATTGACAAAATTGAAAATAAACCCATATGGATCCAGGCATGATACAAAAGTTATATTCCTTGTAACTGTAGGTACATGATAACAATCTTTCAAAACCAAAATCATTCCTGTTGGAAATGAAAGGTGGTAGTCACCAATGGATAGATAATCAAAACATTCTCTATTAGTGGATCTCACATCCACCTCTCCTCTAGAAATCTTTTAAAATTTACTTGGTTCCTGTATTTGGATATAGATGTGATCCCCATAAGCTACATCTAATACCAAATGTGTAGACATTGAAATATTACACTCAATTAAAAATGAACCTTTAGCTTCCCATTTCTTATGGGTTCATATCCTCTTCTAGTGTCCTGGATTTTCACATGAAAAAACATACTACCTCCTTTTCCTTTACCTACCTCTATATCTTCTTCTTCTTGGAAGGATGGTGCTCAGGAGCTTTAGACTGTTTATAAGTCTTGGGCCCATTTTCCTTATTTTTCCTTTTCTTATTCAGTATAAGGATTGAAGGTTTATCATTCCCCATGTCCTTATCCACTTGGTGAATCAATGTAAGAAGTTATAAAAGATTATTATCATTATTGATTATATTTTAATTACTAATAAAGCTAGAGAAGGTCTTGGGAAATGATAAAAGTATGAGATCTAAAAGAAACTCATCTGGGAATTTAATCCTAAAGATGTTTAGGTATTAAATGTAGCCAATAAGCTTGACTACATGTGGCCCAGCTGGTTTAGACTCTCCAAGCTTAGTTGTAAACAAGAATTGGATATTTCTTACCTTTCTTATCTCACCTTCTCTTGATAGAGATCCCTAAGGTGAGATATTATGCTACAGACATCCATATCCTCATGTTGCTTCAAAATATTATTGAAAATGGATGATATCATGAAACACTGAACATTTGTGGAATCGTTCCAATGTTTCTCATAGAGTTTTAACTCTTCATCACTTTCCTTATTTCTCGGTGCATCAGGAATATGTCTTTTAGCACATATAATTTCCTTTCATGGTGAAGGATAACACATAAGAACCTTTTCCACTCTTAGAAATTTTTTCCGGTGAGAAGGTTATCCTTCTCAAGTATGGATTGAGATGATATGTTTTAAGTAATTTTAATGCTATTTCTATAAATAAGATGATTATAATTTTATTACTTTATCTGCTAAAATTGATACAAATAAATAAATATTAAATTTATTAGTCTCCCACTATTTTATCAAAACCCAATATCCCTCACCATTGGATTCAGAATATCTTGTTTCTTAGATATTCTAGTGGAAAGGATCCATATTCCACTTCTTAATACCCAAACCTTGGTTGGTCAAGCAACTCAAATGGTTTTAGTTAGGCATTCCAAATTCCAAATGCATTAACTCAAAGTTCCTTGATCTACTGAGTGGACTCCCCAAACCTAAAATCCTTAAATTGGATTTCTTCAACCTTTTCCTCTTAGTTACACTAAGTCCTACTTTGTCAGTAAACCCTTGATGTAAAGTAAGTTAAGTAAACCCATAAATTCAAGTTATAATTCTCTTATAATTTAAAACACCCCAACTTTAGCTGGTCAAGCACATTGAACTATGGTTCGATTTAAACCGAAATAGTGGAAGGTTATAATGACTTAATATTTTAATAAGGGATTTTATCCTTTTATTCATAAATTTCCAATTATTATCTTTATCACATGATTGTTAATATTCAGTGGGTTTACTTAAGTGATTAACCATGTCTTAGATAATATTTACGCATAATCTAGTTTATTTTAGTTATATCTTGTAAGCTCGTTAATTCATTAATTATGTGATCATGAAAAAAACATCCATAATGAAATAACCATGAAACTTGATAAAAATAAAATAATAAAATGGTATGATCATGAGTTTTACTAATGGTTAGTTTATCTATAGGTTGATAAAATAACCTTTGACCTAGGGGAAAAAACACCTTGAACTGATTAAGGTTCGTGTTATAGCTTTCCAACTATCCACTTATGTATCTCCTTAGATTAGTTTCACCTCAACTTTGAACTTGAACTGCCTCCACTAGATTGGGAGATCCATTATTTACATATTCTTTCTACTCACACGTAGGTGAGGGGAAAATGGGTTTTCATAAAATAAACCTTGGGCATGTAGGCCCTTACATAATTAAAGGAGAGAAGGAACACATGCCTATAATTTAATTTAATAAAAAATTAAATGAAATGAAACCAATCACATACAAAGGCTTGGTATATGCTCATGATCATCCACACTCATGAGATGAATTACACATTTAATAAAATTAGCATTTAATTCTTAATCTTTCATATTTAAGATAACTCATGCTCAAATCAATTAATTATAATCTTTAATTAATCAATTATTTTATCTTAATTTTCATCCGAATTTCTATGATATTCTCATACATTATAATTTTAAACAATTTTTTTTTAAAATTAACTATGTATATAAATGTACCTTGGAGGCAATATGGTGAATGCTTGTCCGAATCTACCCAACATGTATTATACTCGTATACTTTTTTATTCTTTGTGACATATAGCATACATGAATTATCACATAATTTTATGACATATAGCATCAACTTAATGATTACATAAATTACATGATTAATCTGTAATTTTTCATGCTTTAATGCACGTAGAGTAACAACTATAAAATGAATCATAAATGATATGTAGATCTGATCATTATGAAAATGTTAATTAAACTTATATATATATATATATAAATAAATATTAAAACCCATCACATGATGTTTACTATCAACTTAATGATAAGCTACATGATGTTTACATCTCTCACCATCTATCTGAGGCATACGCCTTGGGACTCAGCGTGTAAACCATGCCTCAGAAAAATGGAGTACACAATATTTCCAATGGGCAACATGCCATGTGATATCTGAAATACATGGTCACCTGTCAGGTAGGCCATGTATTGAAATACATTGCCCATCTTTGACTCAAAGGGACAACACACCATGTACGTGGGCTACACTATGTGTACTTCGGATGAATGTGCGTCAATCTATCCCAGTCTACATGCGATGTGAGGTAATAGCTACATCATATGTCATCAATTCATACAACTGAATTAATTACTAATTAATTCCTGAAGCATTAAATACAACTACATGACATGTAACTCCAATTACATGATGTGTACTACTATGTTATCCGACCATAATTCTTTGAACCTCTGAATGAGATCTTCAATTTTATTTTACTCATAAAATTAATCACATTGATTATATCTATGAGAAACGAAGGATGTAGAAGCATATCTCATGATTCAGATTAGAAGAATGATTAAAATTTAATTGAAAAACTAAATTAAAATGCGTAAATCACCAATAAACTCTAAATAATTATAAATAATTATGTGGCCCCTCTAATACCACTTTTAGGTTTTGGGAATAATGGAAACATGTGATTGGTGGTGCCCAACATTTATTTTTGTCATGTTCAATGATCAATCTGATATCACATGATGATAAACACTATGTTTAACAAAATTGAATCAAATAAGAAAAACAACATGAATCACACTGGAACTAGAGAGAGAGAGGATCATCACATATTATTTATAATTAATTTAATTAAATAAGAATGACCTTAATGGAATTATTTCTCCATTTATGGACCTGATAACAGATATATGATGTACTATCATTGTGTTATAGGAATCAAGTATAGATTCCCTCTAGAAGGGATCCAAATGTGTTCCAAAAATCTCTAAACATCATCAAAAGAATATCTAGGTGCTAGCATGACAAATCTTAGTGCTTGTGTCTTCCACCTTTGATCACCTTGTGAACCGATTCCAAAGCATTCTCTTGGATCTCTCTTGAATCAAGAGTGGGAGTTAGATGAATATCACTCTCTATTCTTAGGAGCATTCTTAGAGAGGAGATCTATCTAGGTCTTGAGAGGATTCTCTAAATTCATTGTGCACAATAAAACAAATTAATTGGTTTATTGAGAAAATAATATAACTGGATTTATATATCACTAGGGTTAAAATAAAATAATTGTACAAGTGACCTTTATTATTTATTTAATCCCTATAGAACCCCATGAAAAATAATAACAATAATAATAATATTTCTCAACATGCTCTTAACTTGAATATTAAAATTAAATATTATTTAATTAAATAATATTCAATATTTATTATTTCTCACCAGATCATTAAACTCGATCTATCATTCCTCCATAATATTTATTGAGCCTTGAATAATGATTATTTATTTATTAAATAAATATCACTGCATTATTTTCTAATAAATAAATAAATATTATATTCACCAAATAATAAATAAATATTTATTAAATATTTCACTCACTTTATATTCTCTCGAATAACTGGTAACAAAATAAATGTGATCAATAAAACATGGATAATTATTAAACCAAATGTAAGAATAATATTTATTTAACTTGTTAAATAATAAATAATAATATTATTATTTAGTTGAGATTCTGGATACACTTAGTGTGTGACCCTCTAGGTATCTTTATTAGTGGTATTAGGAAAAATAGGCTAAAGTCCAAGGTTAGCTTCTAACAACACGCCAAGGAACCCATAGAAAAATAAGTTAATGTTATAATGACATTTTACCTCATATAGATTATTGTTGTGTAATATAATCCCTTTATTGTGATATCACTAATCAAGAAGGTTGCATATCAGTGTCATCAACCAAAGTGCTCGATGTCACTTTCTTTGATTTCCTGAAAAATGAACTTGCCTATCAAACATCATGGCCATGGATTTATTTAGGCTATATCATTTCCATCATATGGCATGAGATATCAACTTCCATTAAAACAAAAGGGACAAATCATTTCTTGCATTATTTATTAATGAAATATTACTCGTGACACACCAAATGTATCCTACCTCACCACGAACATATATCATCATGGTTTTCATCAATACATCAAAGTACACAACTCATAATATTCATTAATAATAATATTAAAGTCTAAGGATCAATACACACATCTGCAGATAGGAATATCCAATGACACAAAGAAATGTGGATTTCCTACTAGCATTTCTCATTCTCATAATATCCTATTGGATATTACCAAGTTTGTACACCCTGAGAAGGTGCCTCAAAGTCCTATGAGTCTCCATCCCTCATAGCCTATATCATTTGTGTCCCTCAAATAATATCATCCAACTATAAAACGTATATTCAAGAACAATGTCGTAGCACTTCTAGGTTCTCATCATTGCTGGGAACTAGTATGACCATTTAGTAAAACAACTACTCTTAGGACATTATCACATACTATGTAACACATAAGAACAATCATGATGTGATAAGTAGTTTATTAATATTCAAAACAATGAACACATGTTATCATAAAGTACAGAGAATTTGGTTCTAGGGAACCAACTCTAACATCTCCTTATAACATTTTCTTCTCAAAATATATATGAGGTGACACTCCAAAAACTGCACCTTTAATGCAACCATATTGTTCTAGCCACTTCAAAGTCACTGGAAGTAGTTGTTCTTCAGGCATAGTTGATGTTGATTCTTGTGTCTAAACTATATAAAAATATATAAACATAAATAGATATTTTTATATAATATTTTTATTAAACATAATAAATTACTGTTATATCATACATACACATGACTCCCATACCACTTGTGTGTTTTCATCTACTAGTTTTCATTCTTTATTTACACAATAATCATTCAATATCACATGAAGTGGGATGGAAGTGGCATTTAATTTTGATTAATTAATCTACATACAAACAAAGGAATATAGGTTTCTTTATATCACATAAAATCTTTACTATAGATTTAAAATCTATACCATTTTATTTTCAAGTGAAGCATACCCCATCCTTACTTCATGATAGGGGTATACTGGTTTTGATACACATTGATTATTTTCATCACTCCTTTTATATTTCCTAAATTAACAATTCTGAATCAAAGTGGATAAAATAAATAATGTAAAATAAAATATTATCAACTACAATAAACTTGAAATGGTACCTCATTGCGATGAATAATTAAATATTTCTATGTTTTCTAGTTTATAATGTTTGTATACATAACTGGTGGGTAGAGGTCTACATTATCCTCAATATACTTGATATGATACTTTGTATGAAGTGTCTGGATGCCTCTATGATATTTTCCAATAACCATTAATCCAAATTTCTTATAGCAATCATCTAAAATAAACGAACTCTTCAAGGTATAATGAAAAGTCAATCAATATTTGATTATATATTTTTTTAGTAAAATAGAGAAATTATATCATAAAATTACCTTAATATTTTCCCAAATGGTTGTCTTTAATATATGCATGACATTTTTCTACAAATCTATATCAATTGGAACATGCATTCTCATTGTGACCCCAATGTAACTAATGAACATTGGATTGTTGGGGCCAATAGGTTGGCTTCATTGAGTCCAGCCAAAATCAAATTTTATATCATTTCATATTTCTTTGATAATTTTAGTTAACACAGTGATCCTAATCGATTATTATTTATTTCATCAACATGTTATTGATCCCTTAAAAAGTCCACAGTTTCATCATAAATCATGTTTTCTACCTTGAGATTGGTAACATTATTATGTAGAGAATTCATTATCTGCATGAGTAGTCAAAATTTTGATTTAGATTATCAAAATACAGTAGAGAACACATAATATTATGATGAAAATCAATGTATATTAAACAAACTTTAATTTTCTCATTAAATTATCATTTTTCTTTAAAGGTTGAATGAATTTGGATCCTCTATAGAGAATCCAAATACCCTTATTGTGGTTACTTATAATGTACGATAAATTGTCTATATTGGGACCATCGTGAAATGATTTTGATCTCTTAATTAAAGGGTCATACTCAATTGAATTTTCATCTGACCCTACATTTGTTTTAGTCACCAATAGAGAAATTGACCAATTATTTTTTACTATATTTGGGACATAAAATAATTGAAATATTTGTGAAACCATTATTAATAGTTTATCCTTATACCCTTCCACACTAAAATTCACCTTTAGAAATCCTAATTAATCTACTTTCACTACACTCTTCCTATTTACCCATTTGTGAAAAAGGTCCGTAATTGAAATATTGTATAATAAAACTTGAATTTTTATTTGATGATGCAAAAAAATGACATATTAGCATAATTTTAATTTTTATCATTGAAATTAGATACGTGCATCACTTCTTCTATAAGCATAACTCAACTTTTTTGAATTATACTACATTAATCTAGTTCCTTTATATGTAATGTATAAACATTAATTAAAAACTATTATAAGACATAACATTTTTATTTGATCCCCTAGCTAGCCATTAGAATCATTTAGCAATTGAATTCGGATTTTTAGATAAATACTTATAAATATGATCTCAGAAAATTCCTATAAATTGGTTATTATAGGTATTTGATATCCATCCTTAAGCCCTTGATGGATTTAAATGTATAAGAATTACTTTTTGGGCTTCAATTTATAGAGCAACATATACACTATTATGTAAAATGTAAATGTGAGCTTGCTCCCTCTTTGTAATGGAAATTATAATAACATCTCTTCTGAAAATACCTTCAATGAGAAGGCATATCTTGTGATGAAATTTTGGGAGACTAATTCTATAAAAATCTAATAGGTAATCATTATAGAATTCAATAGCTTCTTCAATAATAAATCTATCTTTAATACAACCTTTTTTCAAATTTCGATTCTTAACATACCCTTTTAAAATATTTATATACCGTTCAATGGAATACACCCATATGTAATATATAGGACCACATAGTTGAATCTATTTAACCAAGTGAACCATCAAGTGTACCATTATATCAAAGAATGATAGTGGGAAGAACATATCCAATTCATATAATATGATAGAAATTTACTTATTCATGATTGGAAACTTTACTGAGTCTATAAATTTACTATATATTAATTTGAAAAACAAGATAATTTTGGTTAATGTACATCATATATTTTTGGGAAGAATGAAATGTAAAGATATAAACATTAAATCTTGTATCAAAACCTGACAGTCATGTGATTTTTGACCATACAACTTCAAATTAGTCATTGAAACAACATTCTTGATATTTTATGAATATCTCTATGGAACTTTGAAACTATTAAGGATGTTTTAAAATTTAAAATTTTCTTATATGGATAGAGCATAATCTATTAGAGGAAGAAAGATGTTAGACCCAAGTTGTGTTTTGGTTGTGTTTATTGTCAATAGATGAAGTAATTTTGAAGTTGAGAAAAGGATAATTTTTGAGTTCTTAACCCATTCCATCAGTATGAGTAGTCGAAATCAGCCCATCGACATGAGTTATTAAATATGATCCATCAGATTAGGTTTTTGATAGAAAGTGAGAATCTTCTGAAAATCGTATTAAGTTTGGAATGAAAGTAATGATCATAATGAGGATGTGTACCAGAGTTTGAATGGATCAGATGTTAAAAATGATGATGCTTTAATGTTTCGTATTACATGAATCATAAATTATCTGGAAAAATTGTGATGCCATCCTTATGAAGTAAAGGGGGAGTGCTGGTGCTACCAATCTCATTGAGGCTCAGTTGGAATGAAAGAAGTTGCTGGAATAATGGGAATTTATAATGCTTTCCATCACAAGTCAAATGATGATATTCTGATCTTAAACGTTCTCAAATTCATGAGGAAGTCATGATACAAGTTGGAGTTTGTGGAAGAGAGGAGAAGATGATTTGAAGTATTTTTGGAACTAATCATTTTTATGTGAATCATTGGTGTGACATATCATAAGGATGGAAAGTTGATCTTACTAAAGTATAGAAGACACCTCCAACATCAGTCCATTAGACACGATATGACACCAATTCATCATAATGAATTCTAACACCGATCCAGTTTATAAATTGTTGGTATCCTTAAGAAATCTAATACCGAGTTCTATTAGAGGAATAATTGAGAAATATTTAATTGTATTTTGATTAGGTCAAGATAAAAAGAACAAAAGTATTGTTTCTTAAGAAGTGGTGCTAACTCATTAGACTGGTGCTAAAAATGATAAATCATATGATATAGAGACTGATCCATCAGAAGCATATTGACACTAATAAATTCATAAAACTTAGGATCATTGATCTGATGAAAAGAATAAAAGAAGAATTGATTGAAGAGTCTTTTTTTTCAAAAGGAATATTGGTATCTTTAAAAGTGGAAACTAAGTTTATGACAAAAGAAAGAATGCTATCAATATTTTAATACGTTTTTTTTTCATTTGGTAGGATCATATTAATGAGAAGTCATAAGGTTTTCATATATTATAATTTGGCAGGGAGTAATGTAATGAAGTATCTACTGTTGTATATATGTCTTCATCGTATTAGAGAAAATCAAAATTATGATCAGTATCTGACTGAACAAATGTTTTGTAAACTTGAAGAAGTATAAAGTTTTGAGAAGATTTGAGAATCTCCCATAAGTATAATTAAGAGTTAAAGAAGTAAAAGATGAAGTCTAAAATGAATTAGAAATTTGGGATATAAAAATTTCATTGAGTGGGAAGTTAAATTGGTTTTCCCACCTTTTCCATCTTGGGTGCCTATAAAAGGAGATCTCAGTACATTTTTACTTCTCCAACTTGAATTGTTCACGTACACTAGAGCTCTAATAATTATGGAACAAGTGTTGAGTTTATAACCAGACTCTGTGTTTCAGGTTAAAATGGAGGAATATTATGAGAGTGATGTTTAATCCGATCATTAGAAAAAGTCCATCAGAGTAAGTCTATTAGAGTGACATCCATCAAATCAAGGTCTATCAAAAGAAGTTTTTATCATAGTGGTCCCATTAGAGTGATATCCATAAAAGTATGGTTCATTGAACCTAGTTTCATCAGATGGAGGAATTTTGAACTACAAATTGATTTTCTAATCAGTTGAAGAAGGAAGAGAAAAGGGAGAATTAGACCAAGGCCAATTAGACAAAGATCATTGGATAGAGGTTACTGAATTATGGAATATTAGACTGACTTTTGTTGAGGAAGATTTCCAAACTAAGTTTCTAGAATAAGTTTCAAGACTAACTTTTTATTTATAGAATTGTGGAAGTTATTGAAGATTGTACACAAGTAAAGTTTGATCCAGATTACTTGTAGAGGAATTGAATACTTTCTGAAGTGGATCATAAAATAAGTAAATTGAAGATTTTAACTGTGGATACTTACCAGTTACTGAAAATGCTTGATTGTTTTCTTGGGTGTATAACCAACTATGGGAAATTGGATACTGAAAAGGATAGTTGGTGGGTATAACCAACTATATTAGGACAATTTTTACTAGTATTTTATAATTTTTCACTACTTGTGACTTTGTAATTCAGAAAGAAGATAGTGAAATAATCCATACTGGTGGGACTATCCAATATGGAAAGGAGTAAGTATTTATACCAAACCTTGTAAATATTTTTTGCTGCCTTCACTTTATATTTGTTGCATATGAAAGGCGAGGTTGAGAATTTATATTTGAGTGGATCATAAATTTAATAATTTTTAGAGGTTAATAAAGTTTATTAAATAAGTTAAGAAACTTTCTTATA
The DNA here is from genome assembly GCA_963277665.1 of Viscum album. Taxonomy (NCBI): domain Eukaryota; kingdom Viridiplantae; phylum Streptophyta; class Magnoliopsida; order Santalales; family Viscaceae; genus Viscum; species Viscum album. Next base: position 2,064,603,014 of record OY728131.1, read on the forward strand.
AAATAAAAAGGAACCACTGATCCCCTCCCTTAGTGGTCCCGATCATACTTGGGAATAAAAATTAATATTAGAGATGGTTACCTCTGAAAGATCCATCTATGAGAATGTAGAATTCCAATTCTATTAACAATAATGGAATTCCAGTTTTTAATAGAAATAACTATCATATCTGGAAAGATAGAATGCTTCCATATCTTATGTCCCTAGGGCATGATGTTTTGGACTCTATTACAGATATATTTCCTTATTTTATTGATATTTATCCTCTTACTACTACTGATAAGAAAAATATTGAGAATGATAGAAAAGCTAAAAATTCTTTACTCTCATCAATAAATGAAAGTGAGTTTGTAAGAGTAAAGGGAGTTGGAACTGCCAAAGGTATCTAGGATAAGTTAAAAAAATTATAAAGGAAATAAAAAGGTAAATAAGGAAAAGTTACAAATATGGAGTTTGAAGTATAATAATATGAAAATGGATGAGTATGAATATATTGGTGACTTATTTACAAGGATGAATGACATTGTTAGAACCATAAGATGTTTTAGTGAGAAGTTGGAAGACTAAAATGATTTTGAAAAGATATTGAGAATTATTCTTGATAAGTTTGATAACAAAGTTTCTTATTTAAAAGATAGAGATCCTAAAACTCTATTTTTGATGATCTTCACAGTATTATCATTACTTATGAAATGAGGAGATAGAATGTTATGAAAATTAAAGAAAAGGTTGATAAATAAATTTCCTTCAAATATTTTTTAAAAGGGAAAAAATATAAAGAAAATAAATAAGAGTTAAGTGACTCAAAAGCAAAGGAATAAGCTAAAGATTTCAATAAAATTATTACCCTTCTTTATAAAAAATAAAAAAAATGAAATGGAAAAGTAAAACTCTCAAATGTTGGAATTGTGAAGAGAATAATTTTTTTGAAAAAAACTGTACTAGGAATTTTTTTGAAGATTATGAATATAAGGAAGATGATGATAAAGTTCAGAAACAAAAGTGTAATAAACATAAGGAAAAATTTCCTTATGATAGAAGAAGGAAGGATGATTTCACATCCAATGATGAACAAGATCATCAACTCAACTTTATTGATCAAGTTATAAATGGAAGTAATTCTTCATAAAGTAATGATGATGATGAATAAATTAAATAAATGGAATGGATTCTAAAAGAAAATTTGGAAAAATAAATTAATGAAAATACTCAAATCAAGAAAGAAAGAAAGATGCCGAAGAAATATGTTGAATGGAATTTTTTTGAGAAAAATGATTGGATGAAGAAATAAGGGACACATATCAATTTTGTTAGATCTCAAAATCTAAAGATTGATGATCTTGAAAGAAAACTTAAAATATATAAATAAAGTTAAACCAATAGTGATAACCTCAACATGAAATGATCTACACTCATTGAAGAAATCAAGTAGAACAAGTTGAAGATAACTGAATCCAAAAAAAATGATAGATGCTCTGAAAGATAGTTTGGATGATAAAGAAGAGGAGTTGTTAAAAACAAAATCAATGATTCTTATAAAAAAAATTGAGATAAGAAATATAATATAAAACTTCACCAATATAGTTGATGTTAAAGGAGAAAATTTTAAATAAGGTGAAAATAAAGGTTTACAAAAGTAGGTTTGTGAGAAAATATCTTTCACAAAGAAAGATAAGAATTAATCAGAAAATTATCCTCTTAGAAAATTGGTCCATGATTTTTGAATAAAAAATAATAATAAAGTTCTAAAAAATTCCACTATCAGTCTAAAAGATCAAGATTTATAGGTTAATGTTAGTGTTGTGGATTTTTCAAACACATAGTTTATTTATACTGGTATAACATGTCTCTACCAAGAAACATGTACGAATCAAGGGGGAGCTATGATGAGAAAAGAAGATAAAATATGAAACCTAAAAAGGAAACTTAGAAGATGAAGACAAATGAGTATGTTATGAAAGTGGAGAAAAACAAACTTACTGAGTCTAAAAAGGAGTGATTAATTATTTGTCCAGAACAAGTTGACATGACTATAATGTTATAAGAAGAACCAAAATTATTTTAAGTAAAGGGTAATAAAAAGGTTTCTGAATATTTGGGAAAAGTTGATAAAAATATATCCAAAAATTGTGGATTGAAAATTTAGAAAATATATAGGATATGTGAGCAAGAAGGGAATGTTACTAAAAGTTGTTTGACTATCATGCCAGAAAAATAGGAAGGAATGAAAGAGTTGTTAGAAACTCACTATAACAAAATGGTTCCAAAAGGGGAAAATAAATTGATATCCTTATCATATGAGTCTATAGTTGAAAAGAAAATTATTACAAAACCTAATAAGGATGAATAGAAGAAAAAAGATACAAACAATTCAAAATCCAAGAAGAAGAAGAAAAAGGAAAGAATGAGTTAGGACTCTCAATACATTTTTTGCTTCTAAGAAACAACTGAGGTTCCTCATTATTTCCAAAATATTTGTATTTTTATTAAATTGCATGGAATTTAAGGATTTGAAATAAGAAATAGGACATGTGATTCTCTTACTTAAAAAATAAAGTAATGGGGTTACAAAATATGAGTTTTTTAAAGTTGTGTTTATATACATGAACTTTATGATATGTTTGTTGAGATGGGTGAAAGTTAATTTTATCTTAAAAAATCCATTTCCATATTTCCTTAAGAAATGTGAATTCTAAAATAATCATGAAAAAGTATTACATGAAAGTTGTGTTATGGAAAACATTGATAACCTTAATTATTCACTATTATTTTCTACACTGGTATCACCCACATAAACTTAGAGTTTTTCAGTTAAAGGATATTTTTTAAGAAAATCATGTGATACTTTTGTTCTCCTGAAGAAGAGTTTCAAGATTATGAGATGAAAAGTTCCAACCTTTTGAAATGATAAAATTTGTCAATATGGAAGGAAAATATTCATGATGTCCCCTTTGAATTTGATTGTCAATAAGGGGGAGTGATAAAAAAAGGGGGAGAGAAAAGAAATAGGGGGAGAAAGAAAGGAATGAGGAGAAAAAAATTTAGAAAAGAAAAACAATAAGTGGTATTATTTTTGAAGTGGGTATTAAAAAAACACAAAGGGGAAATTTTTTAGGCCCAAGTTATGTTTTGGTTGTATTTTTTTCAATATATGATATAAGTTTAAATTTGATAAAAGGATAAGTTTTGGGTTCTAGAAAAAGGCCATCAGTATGAGTAATGGGACTCAACCCATTGACATGATTCATTGAATATGATCCATCATATTGGGTTTTTGATAGAATGTGAGAAGCTTCTGGAAATCATATTTATTCTCGAATAAAAGTGGTGATCATAATGAGGAAGTATAATAGAGTTTGAATGGATCAGATGTTAAATATGATGATGCTTTGTTGTTTCATATTTCATAAATCATAAGTTATCTACAAAAATTGTGATTCTAGACTTATTAAGGAAAGGGGGAGTTCCATTACTTCTAATCACATTGAGGCTTAGTTGGAATGAAAAAAGTTTCTTGAAGAATTGGAATTTATAATACTTTCCTTCACAATTTAGATGATTCTATGCCAATATTAAACATTCTCAAAGTCATGATACAAGATGGAGTTTTAGAAAAGAGGAGAATATGATGTGAATTATTCTTGACATTGGTTATTGGTATGAGAATCATCATTGTGACAATATCAAAATCCTGGAAAGTTGATCTTGCTGAAGTACATAAGTTACTGCTGACACTGGTCAATCAGACGCAATATGCCACTAATTCATCATAATGAATTCTGACACTAATTCAATTTATAAATTGTTGGTATCTTTAAGACATTGAATACTGAGTTATATTGGAGGCATAATTGAGAAATATTGAATTGTATTTTGATTGGTTCAAGAGAAAAATAATGAAAGTATTGTTTCTCAAGTAGTGGTTCTAACTCATAGGACTGGAATTGACAATGACAAATCATGTGAAGTAGAGACCAATCAATCATAAGCATTGTAACACTGATAAAGTCATCAAACTCATCATCATTGGTCTGAGGAAAATAAGGAAAATAAATTTGATTAAAGATTATTTTTGTCAAAAGGAATATTGGTATCTTTAGAAGTAAAAACTATGTTTATAAAGAAAGAAAGAATGATATCAATATTTTAACAAGTTTTTTTAGTTGGTATGGAGAATCGTAATGAGAAGTCATCTAGTTTTCATATATGATCATTTGGTACAGAGAAGCATAATAAAGCATCTACTCTTGTACGTATGACTTCATCATATTGGAGAAAATCAGAACGATAATCTGAATTGAACTGAAGAAATGTTTTGTAAACTTAAAGGATTCTAAATTTTTGAGAAGATTCAAGAATCCCACAGAAGTATTATGAAGTGTTTAAGAAGTAAAATATAAATATGTAAATTAATGATAAATTTTGGATTTATGAATTTAATTAAGAAGATATTGAAATTGGTTTTCCTACCTTTTCCATTACGGGGTGCCTATAAAAGGAGATCCTAGTACATTTCTACTTCACAAAATTAAACTATTCTCTTGTGCTAGAGCTCTAAAAATCATGGAACATGTATTGAGTTTCCAACCATATTTTTCATTTATGGTTGAAGCTGGGGAATATTATTAAAGTGATGTTTCATCTGATCATCAGAACCAATCCATCAGAGTGAGCCCATCAGAGTGACATCCATTGAAGCGAGCTCTATCAGGCATAGTTATATCAGAGTAAGCCCATAAAAGTGACATCCATCGTAGCTAGGTTCATCAGACTGGGTTCCATCAGATGAAGGAATTGTGAGCTACCAATTAAGTTTCTACTCAGTTGAAGAAGGAAGAAAAAAAGGAGAATCATACCAAGTTCAATCGGATGAAGACCATCAGACATAGGTTACCAGACTGTGGAAGTTCATACTAAATTTTAATGAGGAATATTTTCAGACCGAGTTTCTGGAATAATTTTCAAGACCAACAAGTTCCATAGAGAATTATTGAAGTTCTTGAAGATTGTACACAGATAAAGTTTTATTTAGCTTACTTGTGGAGGAAGTGAAGAATTTCTGAAGTGGATCAAAAAAGAAGAAGGAAAGTGAATCTTGTAATTGTGGATACTTATCGGTTTCTAAAAAGGATTGATTATTTTATGGGGTGTATAACCAGATTTGGGAAAGTGGATACTAAAAAGGATAACTGGGGGTATAAATAAATATAGTAGGAAAGTTTATACTAGGATTGTATAATTTTTCATCACTTGTGCCTTTTTATTATAGAAAGAAGACAATGAAATAATCCATGTTTGTGGGACTATCCAACATGTAAGGGAGTAGGTATTTGTACCGAACCTTGTAAATATCATGTGCTACCTTCTCTTTGTATTTTTTCATATGAAAGGTGAGGTTGAGAAGTTATAATTGAGTGGATTGTAACTTTAACATATTTAATAGGTTAAGAAATTTTATTAAATAAGTTAATAAACTTTCTTATAAAATAAAAAGGAACCATTGATTCACCCCCTCTTAGTGGTCTCGATCCTACTTCGGAACAATAAAAGGGTTATCTTTCACCCTTCACTAGTTCCAACTCTTCCCTTATCCTTATGTTAATTATGTATAACCTAGACTTAATTCCATATTTTTTTATCTGGTATATATAGTAACATGATAATAACACTACCACATAGATTTTTTTTCTATGTGCATGACATCATGAAATTGGATTACATACAAATAATTAAAGAATGGAAAATCAAAGGAAATTGTGCTCCTTTTCAAACCTTATTTTTAAGGTTTTTCAAAAAAGGTTTATTGAAATCAATTTCAATATCTTTTACTTTCTCGAATAGTTGATCACCAATTAGTATAGGTGGTTTTGTACCTTGTTCTATGTTTCCATTGAATGATGTCATCCAGGACCATTATTTATGTTGTCCGGGTAATATTTACAGTGTCATAAAAACATAGTCTTTCATAAATGTTTCAACTTAACTGAGTATGTACCTTAATCACAAATGGGACATCCCAACTTTCCTTTAATACTATAGTCTAACAAATTTCCATAAGCAGGAAAGTCCCTTATCATTCCATACAACATGGATCTTAATGTGAGCTCTTCACTTATATGAGCATCATACAATGTAACAATTTTATCCCTCATCAATTTTAGATCTTCAATTAATGGATCCAAATAGACATCAATATCATTACCAGGTTGTTTTGGTTTATATATAAGTAGATACAACATAATGTATTTTTTCTTTATGCATAACCATAGTGGAAGGTTATAATTTACCAAAATAACTAGACATTTATTATAAGTACAAGTTTGTACACCAAAAATATTTATTCCATCTGTAGATAATGTAAGAAGGATATTTATCAGATTGTTTCAAAATTCAGGATACTCATAATCAATTTTCTTCCATTAAGGAGAGTCTGTTGGGTGATGTAGTTTCACATATTTAATTATTGTATCCGCATTCTAGGTAAATTGTCTAGCTATTTCCTAAAATATATATAGTCTTTTAATCATTGGAATGGTAGGAAAGTACCATAAAAATTTTAAAGGACTTGATTTATATTTCTTATATCAATCTATGCCACACTTAGGTCATTTTCTGAGCGATTCATAGTTCTTGTGAAACAATATACAATCATTTGGACAAGCATGTATTTTTTCAAAGATCATACACATTGAATATATAATTCTCTTAATTTCATATGTTAGACAAGGAAGCTCATATTATTTTGGTATCATATCATTAAGAAGACCAAGTAGTTTTGTAAAATTGGTTTCACTCCATCCTCTACCAGATTTCAAATTATATAACGTTAATATAGATGAAAATGGTGTATATTTAGTACAAATGGTATAGAATATTCTCTTTGCATAGTTATTTAACTTCTCAAACAAATTTGGGAAATCATTAAGGTCATCTTCAATTGTTATTTTCATTTCATTCATATGATATCTATTATTATTTACACCGGTATTCATATCAAATGATCCATAAATGGAAGTATCAGCCCAGTCAGTACATACATTCAGTTTTTCTCATTGTTTAGTCCCTAATTTATAGATTAGATCTATTCCAAGACAAATAAAATGTTCTTCTATCTCTTATGGATGAATTAATCTTGAATAAAAATAACATAAACACAGAAAAAGGATATTAGAAGGGTTTTATACATGCTCTATCACAAATTTGATGAACTCTTTAACTCCATCCTCATACTCCATTGTCATATGATTAACATCCTTATATTTTTGTTTCATATCCATCCTATTAGGTTCAAAAATATTCATTTCACACACAAAATAAATGAATACATACAAGGTATTCATAAAATGTATATATATATATATTGATATATAAACAAAATATTAGAATTTGAGTGTATGCATGCTATATTTTAGGAATATTTTCATATCTTGAACATGATTAAGGTCACTACTCTAAATCTAGTTCTTAATTTCCTAAAATGATAAATTATTCCCTTTTCAACCCTTTTTCACTCTTTTATTTTTTTTTATTCTTCAAAACCCATTGTTTATACACCCATTTTCCACTAAAAAACAAAATTTTGAATTATATCATAAATCTATTTTCAATAAATCTAATTCTATTCATTTTGAATCAATTAATATTTTATGTGATAAAGAACTCAATCAGTAACCGACTTATAATAAAAATTAAGAAATCAAAATCAATGGAAAGCATAATACACATATAAGAGAAAATCATATGAAGATCTGACCAATTGATTTCCCAGAACACTCAATAATTAGACTAAAATTGACTTATATTGATCCTTATAGACTCTACATAAACCTATAATTAGAAAGAACTATCCCAGACCTAAAATAAACAACCCTTCCAAACCCATTTACACAACCGTTTCAAGTTACATGATGTTATAAAAAATAAAATAATAAAATATTCACAAATTAAATTTCCATAAATTAGTAAAAAATAAGATCTATAAATATTATTAAGGAATGGGGTATTCTTAAAAAATGATTTAAATTATAAAATAACACCACATACAGTTCTTATGAAATTTATCAACATGATTTTAAAAAATAATATTCATCCTATTTAAAGGTGCACTATATATAATGGGGGGGGACTAGACACCTTATGAAGAATAAAAAAAATAGAAACCCATTTGAATCGATCCCAACTTGTAGCACATTAATTAAATTAAAAGCTGAGTGGCATGGTCAAATGAGAGAGAGTTCTTGAATTTTTCACTTCCAAATTTTCTGTTATATCCTCAATGGAAATAATGAAAGTATTCTGTGAAAAATTTAATTTAATGATAAATCATTTGGTGATATAAAAGAACCCAAATAAATAGAAAAAACCAATGAAATTCAGAAATAGAAAGATATATATGAATTATATAAACTCACCTTCGGTAAATTAAATAATAATTAAATTTTATTATTCAAATAGGTGATTAAAAATTTGTCTATCCAAATATATCTTCATAAATAAATATAGGTTCTATATAAAAATAGTGAAAAAATGAAGAAATATAAAGCAACATTATTTTGGAATTTTCCTGAATGGCCCGAAGTCCTTATTTTTATTTTATTATAGATAATCCCCCTTTTAAGGGTTAAAGGGGAAGCCGTACATGACCCGTAGGCCCAAGTCACCAGGATCGACATGACCCGGAATACATGACCCGAAGGCCCCGAGGCATACCATGCCCATTACATTACCCGTAGGCCCAACCCACTAGAACTACCCCCCAACATCTTGAATCATTGATCTCCTTAGCTCCCCACCTTGCATTGCTGATCGGTTAGCATTGCCTCATACAATGCTGCACAGTGCTTGGTCCCGATGGCGGCTGCCATACCCCCTCATTCTTCCAATACAGTTATCTCTGCATCTGGTGGCTGCTACTCGTGTTGCTCTGATTCTCTTCTGGGGCCTGTTTTCTGTGAACTGGTCTACTCCATGGTCTACGTGACCCGAATGCCCTGTAGCCTGAAGGCCTTGGATGACCCGAAATCCCTGGAGACCCGTAGGCCCAAATCGGTGGCCCGAAGGCCCAAATCGGGTGAATAGTTTCAGCTGCTACAATACCGAATAGTAACTGCTACAATACTACTATAGTACCCCCAGAAATTCGCCTCCACCCGGTTTTGAACCCGGGTCTCTTGGATGCCAAGCAGGAGCCCTTACCACTCGGGTACGGGCTTGTTGGCATTGTTTTGGAATTAGTGTTTAGCATTACTGAATCATGATGAAAGGCGAAGGGGAATGGGGGTTATAAGGTACACATGCAAAGAAGAAGTAAAAATTGTGAAACAATGAAAGATTGGCTAAAAAGATTATAAATAATCATATACCTTTGGTTCTGAAAGGTTTGATTCATCTGAAAAATTTGAGGGGGATCAGTAGAGAAGGTTGAGTTTTGTTATAGATTACACGATGCAAACAAGCGGGGTTCTCTGATAGGGCTATATTGAAAAGGTGCAATGGGTTTTATCAACACTTTCCAAAAATCACTGATAAATATTCATCCATTTTTGATTCATATTCTCCTTATAAGGTTCAATAATATTTATTTTGTACAAAAAATAAATAAATACACATAAGGTATTCATATAATGTATATATACATTGATATGTAAAGAAAGTATTAGAATTGGAGTGTATTCATGCTCTATTTTGGTAATGTTTACATATCTTGAGTATGTTTAATGTAACTACTCTAAATCTAGTTCTTAATTTCCTTAAAATATACAATCTTCCTTTTTCAACCCTATATCACCCTTTTCATTTGTTTTTCATTCTTCAAAACTCATCTTTTCCACACTCTTTTTACAATAAAAACACCATTTTGAATTACATCATAAATCTATTTTCAATAAAATTAATTATATTAATTTTGAATCAATTAATCTTATATATGAAAAAGAACTCAATTAGAAACCTCCTTGAGAGACAACTTAAGAAAAATATATTTCATTCCTAGGTAAACAATAATTTGAGTATCTAAACCCTTTGGAAATCATATCAATAATATAAAGAAATCATTTGAATAAATCACATGTTAATAATATTTATATAGATATATATATGTGAGTATTCTCTAGGAAATATGTTAATAATATAGTCTTTTCACAATCGAATACCATGTTAAGAAATAAAAATTAATGGAAAGTGTAATACACATATGAGAGAAAATTAGATGGAGAGCTGACCAATTTATTTCCATGAACACTCAATTATTAGAATACAACTAACCTATATCGATACTTATGGACTCTATATAAACCTGTAATCAGAAGAAAAAAAATTGCCTAGACCCAAAATACACAACAGTTCCAAACCCCTATCCATATATACACGAAATATATATATGTATATAGATATATGTGTGTCTACATATATAAATATATAAATATATATATATAATTTTGTACATATGTGTCCCCATATATATTGTATACATGCGTATAATATCAAAAAATTAAATCAAAATAGAAAAAAGTATATATATATATGTGATTTCATTATGGGGATTTTTTCATGTTAATTTTTTTTAAAAATTAACTTCATAATTTCATTATCATTCTCATATAATCTTTTGGATGAGTATCTATTAACATTCATAGGAAATTCTACCAATAATTTTTTAAGATCCACTGTCAAACTTGAAAACAAAACCAAAAATTGAGTATTCGAACCCTTTGGAAATAAAAAATGGTGGTTGTATGGTAAAATAACCAGCCATTGTGGTATGCAAAGGGGAATGGGCATAATATGGTACACATACATGCAAAGAAGAACTAAAAAGTGAGAAACAATACATGATTGACTAAAAAGGAGTAGAAAGAATCATATACCTTGGGTTTTGAAATTGTTGATTTGTCTGAGAAGATCAAGGGGGAGCAGCGAAAAATGTTCAATTCCACAAGAGCTTGAACAACGCAAGTGATAGGGTTCTCTGCTAGAGTTGTATTTAAAATATCAAAAGGGTTTTATGAGCACTTTCCAAAAAGCGTTGATAAATATAGGGTTTCTCATCACTAAAATAGAAAGCATTGATAAAGATTTGTCCATATCAGTACTTTTTAGTTTTGATAATGATAGGTTTTATGAGTGTTGTTTATTTTAGCACTGATAAAACCAATCTTATGAGTGGTTTTTGGAAAGAACTGATAAAAACTATATAAAATTAATTAAAATTTATTAAAAAAATTTATACTAAAAATGAATAAATTAAAAAAAGTAAAAATTAATTACATTATTAATAAATAAATAATCTTAAATCAAATAATGTAATAAATGATTGAAAATAAATAACTAAAAATATCAATAGATTGAAAAAATATAAAAAAATTAATAAGTGTTATTAATTATATATATTATTAAAAAAATAAAAAAGAATATATGTTAAAATGAAAATGAATACATATTAATTATATAAAATAAAACCAGATTAAAAACATTAAATGTTAATGAATAAGCATGTATAAATAAATATTAAAAATGGATAAAATTACAAAACTATTAAACAATGAAAAATTGAAAATGAATAAACTACCAAAAATATTAAAAAATAATTAAGATTATTAATGAAGAATTAGTATTAAAAATGAATTAATTTGAAAAAATATTTAAAAATTATAAATAGTATATATTGAATAAAAATATAAAAAATGAATAAAATTTACTGATTAAAAACATTATATATAATATCTTATTAAATAAAATTCAAAAATGATTATTAAAAATTAAATAAATTACAGAAATATTATATGAGTGTGTTTTTATATATAAAATTGCATCAATTGCATATATGTGCGTGTAAAATTAATTTAACACATGTTTTATATATGTTAAATTAACAATCTAGATGAAATTTTATTAAATGTTTATCACTCAATATTAATTAGTAGATATTTTTAATTAAAAATAATTTTTATTTATAAATCATTTTCACTAAATATATGAATTATTTAATCTCAATACATATTTTGTATTATATAAATCACATTTAAAGAAATATTATATATATATATATATGAATATATTTCTATATTAAAAATATTAAAAATATTAAAAATATTAATGAATAATTATGTATAAAATACATTAAAAATGAATAAATTTTAAAAATATGAAACAAATAAATATTTAAAATGAATAAATTAAAAATACAATTAAAAAATAATAAACATTATTAGTGAATAAATAATACTAAATAATATTTAATGAATGAATGTTAAAAAAGGGTGAAATTTAATAATTTAAAAATCAATAGATTGCAAAATATTAAAAAATGAATAATCATTATTAATAATATAGATTATTAAAAAAAGTAAACAAAAGAATATATATGTTAAAATGAAAATGAATACATATTAATTATATAAATTACAACCATATTAAAAACAATAAATGTTAACTAATAAAAATGTATAAATAATTATTAAAAATGGTTAAAATTATAGAAATATTAAATAAAGAAAAAATAAAAATGAATAAATTATAAAAAATATTAAAAAATAATTAATATTATTAATGAATAATTAATATTAAAAATGTATAAGATTGAAAAAATATTTGAAAGCAATAAATAGTATACAATGAATAAAAATATAAAAAATGAATAAAATTTACTAATTAAAAACATTATATATATTAAATATATTATGTTAATAAATAAAATTCAAAAATGAATATTAAAAATTGAATAAGTTATAGAAATATTATGTTTGTGTGTGTGTTTTATATAAAATTGCATTAGTTATGTATATGTCTGTGTGAAATTAATATAACACAAGTTTGATATATGTTAAATTGAAAAAAATGAAATTTTATTAAACACCCACTACTCAATGACAATTAGTCAATATTTTTAATTAATATTAATTTTTAATTATAAACTATTTTCACTAATATATAAGAATTATTTAATGTAAATCATATTTTGTATTATATAAATCATATTTAAGGATATATTATATATATTGATATAAATATATATGAATATATTTATATATTAAAAATATTAAAAATATTAATGAATAATTATTTATAAAAAAACATTAAAAATGAATAAATCACAAAAATATTAACGAAATAAATATTTAAAATGAATAAATTATAAAGAAAAGTAAAAAATAATTAAACTTATTTGTGAATAAATAATACTAAATAATATTTAATGAATGAATGTCAAAAAAGAGTGAAATTTAATAATTAAAAAAATCAATAGATTAAAAAAATATTTAAAAAATGAATAAGAGTTATTAATTATATAAATTATTAAAAAATTAAAAATGAATATATGTTAAAAAGAAAATGAATACATATTAATTATATAAATTACAACGATATTAAAAACATTATATGTTAATGAATAAACATGTATAAATAAATATTAAAAATGGATAAAATTCAAAAAATATTAAACAAAAAAAAACTGAAGATGAATAAATTAAAAAAATATTAAAAAATAATTAATATTATTAATGAATAAATAATATTAAAAATGAATAAATTTTAAAAAATATTAAACATTAATAAATAATATATATTGAATAAAAATAGAAAAAATAAATAAAATTTACTCATTAAAAAATAATATATATTAAATATATTATATCAATAAATAAAATTATAAAAGGAATATTAAATATTAAATAAATTATAGAAATATTACATGTGTGAGTTTATATTAAAATTGTATTAAGTATGCATATATGTGTGTGAAATTAATCTTACACAAGTTTGAAATATATTAAATTAAAAAAAAATTATATTTTATTGAATGTCTATTACTCAATACAAATTAGTCATTATTTTTAATTAATATCAATTTTTAATTATAAATTATTTTTCACTAAATATATGACTTATTCAATATAAATACATATTTTTTATTGTATAAATCTTATTTAAGGAAATATTATATATATCAATTTATATATATATGAATATATTTCTATATTAAAAATATTATATATATATATATTAATGAATAATTATGTATAAAAAATAAAAAATGAATAAATTAAAAAAATATTAAATGAATAAATATTTAAAATGAATTAATTATAAGGAAAAGTAAAAAAGAGTTAACATTATTAATGAATAAATAATATTAAATGTGTTATGACTTGACCCACCAAGGCCCACCTGGCTGGAAAAAGGCTGAGCCCCAACTACCCCAAGCCTTCCTCCATAGGCCATGGGTTGGCGACAAGTGCTAAGAAGACATATCTAAAATGGGAGGCCTTTTTCTAATGTACATGTGCACATACACACATCTATAATCCATTAAAATATTGAAATATAAAACAAATGATAACAATGCATTCATATATCTATAGTCCCAAAATTAGAGTATGACATAAAGTATATGAAAGCATAAAAAATGGGATAAATATAATCCCATCGAAAACTAGAAAATAAAGTCTAACCTACTCGGAAGGAGGGGACTAATGTCAATACAAAATTAGTATACACCTCGGCCTGTCTAGCCCAAACTAAGATCCTCCTACTCTAAGTCTTCCAAAGACTCTGTAAAAATATCTGTCATCTATATAATACATGATAGATGCAGGTATATTCAATACAGGGGTGAGTATAACAATACCTAGTAGGATAACCCAAAAACACAAAATATAAAGAATCAAGAGTAGTCAGATCATCAAACAAAGGTATGTAAAACAATATATGAGACATAATGACAACTAAGGATATCCCAAATATACTGATAAAATACTTAGAGTTTTAAAATATCTCAACCACTACCATTCATATATCTTCTTGAGGTTTCAAGGTAATGCTCGTTCGAGTGGAACCACTCTCGATCTATAATGCCACTGATGACAATCATCCTATATGTCATTCTCTTTAGGTATATCCAAGAATAATAACATTGGAAACTAAGAGGGTTCATCTGAGATACACACTCCATCAGACTAATACCCCATTGTAAAGATTAGATATCGATACTCAGATAGAGGGTCAATGCCCATGGCTCACTAGGGGGACACCAGAACCTACTAGAAACATTCCCTTGTATATGGGATTGATGCCCGTATAAGTGTTGGTCATGCCAATTCCATAAACCCTACCTAAGGAAAACATGAAGAAAATGAGGATCACTCCAGGACTCTCAAAGGGATACATGATCCAAGTCACTGAGGGGTCTGAGGTCTGATGCTCAAGACCATATTTTGTACTAATGACCATAGAAATGAACTGAGACAACTCACTCCAAAAGAAGCACATAGAAAATTTAGAGTGTTCATCGAAGATACATAATCCATTTAACAAATACCCCAGTAGAAAGATTAGATCTCGATACACATATATGGGGTCAATGCCCATGGATCACTAGGGGGACACTATATCCTATTGGAAACATCTTCCTAGATTGGGGATTGATTCCCATATAAGTGTTAGTCATGATAATTCCAAAAACCACACCTAAGGTAAAAATGAAGGAAATGAGGATCGCTCTAGGCCACTCTAAGGGATACATGCTCTAAGTCACTGAGGGGTCTAATATCTGACACTCAGGGACATATGAATTACTAACCACCATAGGAGTAGACTAATAAAAGTCACCCCATAAGGAGGGAACTCACCTATACTTCCATGATCATCAGGAAGCTATAGATTGATCACCATCCTATGACAAGGACATGATGCTACAACAAACCCTCATAGGAATGAACCAAGGGAAAAAAACTCAACCAATAATAGTCCAAGGAATCTCAAAATAGATCACTATGAATCTAAACCGAGAAGAAAGAGGACCCCAACCTATCCTCAAAGGAGTTCATGGAATGTCCCTAGTGGCACACAAAATTTATCACAAAGCCTGGAACTATCCATGTCTTGTGCTCACATGACATGAACTTTTCCACAATACATGATGTGTTACAAGGATAAACGATATGTAGATATCACCCTGACACTTGACATGTCATCTTCCTTTTTCCGTGTACATTGGGCCGTGCCCGTGTACTTGGACTTGTTTAAGTACACGGCTCTTCTCATGTACTTCAACCTTATCATGTACTTTATAAGTACAAGGTATGTGGGACCACATGTTTACCTGGGATTTTACTCTTGATACATGCCAATACATCCTCCATGTGTTACATGATGTGTGACTTGGCACACATTGCATGTAACACCACATGGATTCCTAAGCGTGTACACCCTGTACACACCAAGATGGTCGAAAAAGTGTCACATGATGTATGATACTTATCTCTACATAGAAACCCTAGAACCTCACAATAGGGAATACATGTCTTTTAGTCAAGTTTTTTTACAAAACCCATGGAAGAATTCACGTATTTTATGATTCTGATGTCACTGACACCAATTATTCCCAATGAAATCATATTTGGTCCAATTGAGTCTTTTCATCACCTTTTCATTGTTTTATGGCCACATCCACTACTCGGGAGACACCCGTCATCACACCTCACTACTGTCGCACACCAAAATTGTGAACACAAACTCCCAATCCATTCATGGATCTATTCCCATCATCTTACACCACAATCATAACATCAAATCTCCATCTCAAACCTGTGGTAGCAATCTGTTGTGCGAAGGACCAAATTCACAACAATCATTCACCAAGTATTCATTGAATCATAGGTTAAAAGATAATTCCAATGATGAATACATGTAGAACAAGGAGAAAAAGTGCACAAAACATAAATGTTAGTAATAGACCTTGTCCAATTCTCATGTTGGTCTTGATTCATTATAGTAGAATGAAAAATATAGAGAAATAAATAAACCAAAATAATATCAATTTCTATAACATAGGAAGATAAATCAATTAACCAAATTAAAAAATTGATCTATGAATTGATTAGTTAGATGATTAATTCTTATTTATCATTGGTAAATAAAAGTTGGGTAAATACACAAAAAAATACCTACCTAGATTTATATCAATCTCTAATGATGAATTATTACACGTTGTTGTTGTTTAAGAGATCCATAAGCTGGGTTGTCATTGGTGTTCGTTATGGTACTTCAATTATCGATCCATGATCCCAATGCCCACAAATATTCATCCAATCTCTCCTCTAGATTATTAGTTTTATGAGGATAACCCTGAAAATTGGTTATAACATCATATTATATAGGGAAAACTAGTTTTCAGTGTCAATGTAATAAAGAAATAAATTTAATTTATTTATTTTATTATTTTCACCCACGATGGATTTTAACCAAAATCCCAATTCCAAAAAAGATTACATCACCCCTAGGTTAAAAACCATTTTATAAACTCAATGAAGGTATCTAATTTCGAATCCAAGACTTTGTTTGGGAGTTATTCCACTTTTTTAGGAAAAACTTTTGTGAATGTGATATTAATATATTCAATATCATTAAAATATCAATTCCGGACTTACCAGGCCTCGGAATCTCATCTCATCTTAGCACCTAGCTCAGAAAATATTTCTTAATATATTTCAATGTCTTACAAGAAAAATAATAATATTTCAATATTATTCTCCCTTCAGGAATTTTCATCTATGAAAAGCACAAGATAAAAAAATATGGGGATACTAAGCTCTCAACTTGGTCTCCCACTCCCATGAGCCCCCCAATGGTTTCTTGTGCTGCCAAAAAGCATGCACCCAAGGAAAAAGCTTTCCCACAAAGGGTCTTTCTCTGCTGGTTATCAACGTCATTGGCTACTTGAAATAAGAAACTCCACTCTCACAACATAACTTACCCATGTAGATATTTTACAATTATTCATACACATACCTCCTTAGTTGTGATATGTGGAGAACACCAAGAAACCAAAACTACCATGGTTACATGATTAAGTAGTATACCATATCAATAATACCAACATAGTAATACGAAAAATAAAGGGCCTAAGAACCCTAGATATATCCTATCACCCTATTTAAAACTATATAACTATTGAACTCTAAAGGCCTTAATCATTGGTCTGTAATGAACTCTTGACATTTTTGGGGAAATCCCCATCTTCCCTTGGATGAACTACACCCTTAAAAATATCACTAGCACCAAATATGGGACCCAAGAGCTATCACCTACTAGCTGTGACCTGTATGATAACGACCTTCAATATCCATTATTAATGGACTAAAAAGGTTATACTTTTGTGGTGGAGTTATAATCATTATGATATGTAAAATCCAGAGATGGTAGATGAACCTCCCTACTAGGGACCAAAACCAACATGTGAACCTGAAGAATATTTACCAGAACCTAAATGGTTTACTTTAACTGGCCATCTGACTAGGGTAAAACACTATGCTCAACTAAAACTTAGTCCAAAAACACTTATAGCATTTAATCCTTAATCATTTTTTGAAGTAATAATCACAGTTTTCAATGATTGTTAAGGGAATTCCATGAATCCAAACTACCTCATGCATAAAAAAGTGTCCCAAACACTCCACAAAGCTCTATTGGTCATCACCCTTATATAGTAGATAAAATGATAGTTTAGATTTAAAACTTGTTGCAACTCCCTTGGCTGCCCAACCGATGCTAAGAGATCCCGATACATCCTCACCTCCACCAGATGTTTTACTAAGGGAAAACAACCCCCTCAGTACCTCCTACCATAGTGTGAATGGTGTCATTGTCCATCCTAAAACAAGTATAATGACATTCCCACAATTTTAAAATCTAAAAGGAATGTATCTTGTGGATATTTGGTCACACAACATCACACAATCAATATCCCTAAGTTGTATCTCCTTGGATATCTGAAGAAGCGGAGGGGTAACAACTATCGACTAGAGGTAAACCACAACATCCTTAGGTGGATCACATGATCAAACTTAGACACCAATAACACATGGATTTAATTGAAGAATTCTATTACAAAGTGATCCATAAAGAGTTAAGGATCCTGTCCATAAGTATTAAAACTCTACTAAGGCATACAACACGCCGAAGGGTATCACCACGAACTCAAAACATTCACAATGACATTGGAAAACCAATTCTAGTATATCCTACTCCAAAACTAGAGTTGGTGATAACCTTTATTGACGTCAGATTCTAAGAACCACTTCACCCTAGGTTAATGGTCTAAGAACTCAATGATTCTCAAGAGTGAATACTCTTACTCACATCACTTGGGTCAAGTGAAACCAATTCACATCCAACATCAAGAACACATTCACATATCAGGAGAATAACCCTAGTTTTCCTAGTTAAACACACTGGGTGTTATGAAAATCCTTTCTCTACAAAATCCTGATTATATATTTAGCTTATGAAGCTCAATGGGTTCGATCTGATATGTTGTTGAAAAAATCATGGGTGATCCATGGGGCTAGTCTTTACAGAAGCCTAAATTTTGGCATGGAGATAAACCTAGCATGTTCCTAGGAAAGACATCCTCATATTACACCACCACTATAAGAAAAAAAAGATTATAGAATCCAATTATATAAAGGTATTACTATCCAACTGATAAGAATTCAATAATAACCACCTATACATGGGCTCATCCTTCTCTACCTGGGATCACTTCCTATCAAAGGAGGAAAACTCCATACCAACAAGCTGAAAACACCACCACACTCACTTATAGGAAAAAAAATAAACATGGATAGTATGAAATTGTTCCATATTGAGGAAGACATCATAGGGTCTCACAACCACTATGAAGATATTTCACATGAGGCTCTCTCTCTCCTCTTAGAGTTAGGTTATGCTATCGGTCGAAGCATGTAATCACTGATCCTCTTATTAGGAGCCTCCAACACAATGGTCAAGAAAAAATGACCCACTGGTATTGATAATTCTCTAACATGGGATGTTCTTAGGGATATGTGTCTCATTAATCCTTGTGAAAACTACAACTGGGGTAGTGAAGATACACACCGTACCTCGAACAGCACTAGAAGCCTCTATGAGCTCCAACTACTTGGAACTCATACTTTCCGTTTCTTTCCTTTTTACCATAACCAGGGATATCTCCAAAATCAGAGAAAATACAAAGTAACTCAAACCCAAAATTCAAAGGAATTCATACACCACACATCGAAACTATACTCTTTGGGTTGTAATGAATCGTTCACATGATTTTGGATCACATCTCAATAACACGTCTCAGTGGGGGAATTGTTACTCTTCCTTTAATATCCAAAGTCATACTAAACATCACCAAAATAGGGATATGTTGATTACCCACATATAATGGGAAAATAATCAAACAAAGGATGAAAATAGTGTCATGTACCCATGTTTAACAATACCACAACAAAAGTAGAAGGAACACAAATCATACCTAGAAAAACTCATGGAGCCTCTGGGTAAAAATCCTCCAAAACATGTAGCTTTCCAAGATTATGACCACTAGATTACCAAGCCTATATTTTTTCACATAAGGGTGATTTTGGAATCATAAAACCATAGCAATAACTACCTCATACTACTTCCCTAGATCCTCCATCACATCTACCACCCTATGGATATCCTTACTCCAGCCGTTTCCTCTAACTAGGTGGTTTGTCAAAAACCTCTTTGACTATTGAATTATGGGTAGTAAAATCCAATGTGGCATGTCCATACTAATAACAATCATATAAATGATCATGCCTTAGTTGGATGAGTTGTCCCTGAGGTCTCTGTGAATGATGGTCCTATGATGAGACCTGCATCGCATTCCCAATGTTGGTGGGTCATACTAACCCTTTATCTCAGATGATCCTTATATCAGAAGCTCATGATACATACTTTAACCCTTAAAATCACCATCCAACACCAAATTATCCATCCAAAATTAATTATGACATGTTTCATCCACCTAAACCACTAGATGTGGTTCTACAAACTGATCAATAAGACAAAGAACCAGCTGCTGACCATCCTGAAGAAAGATCACCTCATTATTAATCCCCTTTAGGGAGGCCTCATCACTCATCGGGTTGTACTATTGAATTTACTATGGAAACCTCATAGGATGTATTTGTGGAAATATCCTACAAGATACATGACATACCATGGTCAATGAGTATATCTGGTGAGCTGACTCAAAAAGGACATGGAAACCACAACCTATTACTATATGATGCGTGTACCAATTTATTCCCTGCAACTAGTGCCTACATGTACTGAGTCAAAAAATAAGGTTATTAGAGTCACATTGAATGGATACATTATCCACTACACCAATATTAGAGTCCTTTCCATGAAATTTTAACTCGAAGAATTTTAACACTATTTCCCTAGTGCCTAAAAAACCTTACATCTAGAAAAAAATTCAATCTCTGATCCTAGGATGGAGATAACCTATATTACCACTCTTTCTTGACTAGAACCATTAGGGCCCAACATTATAGAAGAATGATAATCCAAAACTACTCCATTCCCACCTCCATAGGTCAATAACTAGTGACAAGCACTGAGAATGCATATCTAAAATGGGAGGACTTTCTCTAATGTTCTTGTATGCACACACACATCTCCAAGCACATACACTGATGAAATTTAAAACAAATAATAAAAATTCATGTATACATATATAATACAAAAATTAGAGTATGTAATAAATTACTAGAAATTATAAAAAGGGGTGAAATACTAGCCCACCAAAAATTTGAAAATAAAGTCCAACCTTCTTAGAGGGAGGGGACTGATGTTAATGAAACACCAACATAAAACTAAGTCCGTCTAGCCTAAACTAATATCCACATAATCTTAATCTTCCAAGGAATATATAAAAAGGTATGTTGTCTGCATAAGACATGACATGTGTGGGTAAATACCATATAGGTGTGAGTATAACATTATCCATCAGGAAACCCTAAAAACACCAAACATAAAGCATCAAGAGTAGTCAGTTCATTAAACACAAGTAATTCAAACAAGATATGATACGTAATAGTAACAAATAAAATCCTAGATATATACATAAATACTATAATTTATAAAACATCTAAACCACTACCAACAATATATCCGCTTGAGGTTTCAAGGTAATGCTCATCTGGGAGGAATGGCTCCTCGAGCTATTCTTCCACTGAAAAAACTCACCCTAGAGGTAATGCTCGTTAGGTCTAGCCAAGAAGAACCACATAGGAAATTGAGAGGGTTTATCTAAGATACACACTCCATCAGAATAATACCCCATTAGAAAGATCATATCTCAATACTTAGATAGGATTCAGTGCTCAGGGCTCACTGGGGGGACACCATAACCTAATAGAAAAATCCTCCTAGATAGGGGATTTACGCCCATGTAAGTGTTGGTCACATTAATTCCAAAAAACCTACCTAGGGAAAACATAAAGGAAATGAGGATCACTCCAAGCCACTTGGTGGGATACATGATCCAAGTTACTTAGGGGTTTAAGGTTCGATGCTTGGGACCATATACTATACTAATCCCCATAGAAGAAAACTAAGACAACTCACTATAGGAGAAGAACCTATAAAACTAAGAAGGATGACCCGAGATAAAATCTCTATTAGACTAATAACCCATCATAAAAATCAGATCTAAATACAATTATAGGGGGTCAATGCTTAGGGTTCACTGGGGGGACACTAGAACCAACTGGAAACATCCTCCTAGATAGGGGATTGATGCTCATGTAAGTGTTGGTCATTTCAATTCTACAAACCCTATATAGAGAAAACACAAAGGAAATAAGGATCACTTTAGGGATCTAGGAGTGATACATGATCTAAGTCACTAATGGGTCTAAAGTCTAATTCTCTCAACCATATGCTATACTAAGCCCCATAGAAGAAGATTGAGACAACTCACACCAGAAAGAGGGAACTCTCTCACACTTCCCTGATTATTTGAAAGTTATAGAGGGGTCACCATCCTATGATGAGGAAGTGATGCTACAATGAACCCTCATAGGAATGGACAATGGGAAAACACTGAACTGATACTGGTATAAGTAATATCACACAATCTCACAATGAATATGAACTGAGAAGTAATAAGACTCTAACATATCCTCAAAGGAGTAAAAGGAGTGTCCCTAGGGGTATACAATGTGTCTCACAAAGCCTGGAACTACCCAAGTCTCATGGTCACATGTCATGAACTTTTCCACAATACATAGTGTGTCCCAAGGATACAAAACATGTAGATTTCACCCTAACACTTGGCATTCCATCTTCTTGTTCCCATGTACACTGGTCCATGCCTGTGTACTTGGTTATGTTCAAGTACACAACTTTTCTTGTGTACTTCTCAGGTACATGAGGTGTGGGAAAAAATTTCCACTTGGACATGTACTCCATGTACACACCAAGCTATGCTCTATGTGATACATGGCGTGTGACTAGGAACACATGGCATGTAACACTACATGGCTTCCTAGGTGTGTACACCTAGTACACGTTGAGCTAGTTGGAAAAGTGTGACATGGTGTGAGACATGTTTCACATGGTGTGTGATACTTATCTTTGAATATAAATCCTATCCCAACACAGAGGGGACTACATGGTGTGTTTTCATAGGACTACATGTTGTGTAGTCCAGTTTTTTCATAGAACCCATAGAATACTTCACGCGTCTTCTGATTCTGACACCGATGTTGCTGATTTCACCCAAGAAACTCGGAGTTGGTCCAATAGAGTCCCACCATCACCTTATCACTAGATTATATCGACTTCCACCACTTAGGATACACTTTCCATCATGCATCTACATTGTTTCATGCCAAAAAAATAGAAAAAACTCCCAATCCATATGTGGATATACTTCCATCATCGTATACTACGACCATAATGTCAAATCTCCATTACAAACATGCGGTACCAATCCGTTATGCCGAAGACTGAATGCGCAATGATCATTCACTCGGTATTCATAAAATAGTAGGCTAAAGTAGAATGCTAATGATGAGCACATGTAAAATGGGGAGAGAAATGCACAAAACAAAAAAGTTAGTAACAGACATATTCCAATGTTCATGATGGCCTTGATTCATTGTCATAGGGTGATGTATGAGGACAAATAAATAAACCAAAATAATATCAATTCCTATACCATAGGAAGATAAAGAAATTACATGAATTAAACAATTGATCCAAGAATTAATTAGTTAGATGATTAATTCATGTTCATCATGGGTAAACTAAAATAGGATAAATCAACACAAAACAAAATCCCAACCTTGATTTAGATCAACCGATGAAGAAAATTGATCACACATCGTTGTCGTTGATTTGATCCACAAGTTGTGTTATGATTGACGTTTATTACGGTACTCTGATCATCAATCCATGATCCCGATGCCCACCAATGTTCCTACACACTCTCCTCTCAATTCTCATGGTTATGAGGATAACTTTACAAATTGGTAATAACAACTTATTTATAGAGGAAAGACTAGGTCACTGCATCAACATAATAAATAAATCAATTTAATAATTCTATTTCATTATTTGTGCCTGCGATGAATTTTAACCAAATGCTCAATGCTGACAAAGATTATATCACACATAGGTTAAACCCCACATTATGAACTCAATGACGGTCTTATATTTCTGATCCGATACACTATTTGGAAATTATTCCACTTTTTCAAGAAAACTGCATGCATGTGATATTAATATATTTAATATCTTTAAAATATAAATTTCGGGCACACCATGCCTCATAATCTCGTGCTGTCTCAACGCTTGGATCTGAAAATATTTCTTAATATATTTCAAAGTCTTAAAAGAAAAAACAAGATTTATAAAAAATTAATGATTATTAAAAATGATTGAAATTTAATTAAAAGATAAATAGATTGAAAATATATTAAAAAAATGAAATAGTCTTATTAGTTATTAAATTTTTTAAAAAATTAAAATGAAAATATATTTAAATAAAAATAATACATATATTAATTTCTTAAATTAAAACTGTATTAAAAAAATTAAATGTTAATCCATAAATATAAATAAATATTAAAAATGAATAATATTACAAAAAATATTAATCAAATAAAAATTAAAAATGAGCATATTATAAAAATAAGATTTTTTTAATGAAATAAATAATAAAAAATATGAATATATATATATATATATTAATTAAAAATTATTAAATAGTATATATTAAATATAAATATAAAAAATGAATAAAATTTAATAATTAAAAACATACCAAAGTGATGAGAACCATGAGTTTTATCCCATGGTCCTAAAATTTATTACAAAAGTAAAAGAACACAAAGTACATGTAGTACATGAATGGATAGTTAAATGGGAATCATGCCCAAATCCAGCAAAAAAAAGAAGTCATGATGATCCCAACAAATATTGCTAATCTTCTCGTACACCCCCTATGTCATTGAGGGTGTTGACTTCTAATTAACCTTGAAGTAATCCAGGGATTTGGATCCACCATCCCTCTTCCAATCATAAGTAATTCTAATTCAGTGTCTAAATAATTGAATTAAATTGTGTCCACTTTGTCACCACCCATTTCTCAAACATTATCTTCACTATTTTCAATTGCACCAGGTATTTTTTCAGCCTCTCCATGTTTAGTTTGATCAATAATTGGCTCAATCTAAGACTAGATTCTCATCACCACTTCCCTCTTCTCTTTATTAGATGTGATCTAGGAAACAATGTGGAATTGGGGATTATTGTAGAGCCCCTATATTTCTCCACTTATTGCAGGTAGGATTCCTTGATAGAAATACAATTAAGATGATCAAATCATAGTAAAAAAATCATAGAGTATGTATTTTATGTAGAATATTTGGGAGGATAAGGTATCCTAGCCACTGTGACCTTCTCCACATAAGTGAGGAAAATGGTAGGTATCTCTTTTACCTCCTTAATGGATTCCAGTTACTATTCATTAGGGGATTTTCCCTTAATAAAATCTAATCTACTGGATAAAGAAGCATATTGCTAGCGGTATGAAGCTTTCATGGTAGATGTAGCTTCCACTTCACTTAATTGAAACCCTTTCTTTTCACTAGTTTCTATGCTCATAGTTATAGGAGAGAGTCTTAAAACAACCTTCTTATGAGTGGAAAGGTTTGTACCACTTACATTTTTAGACATTTTCATCTAGATAGGAGGGTTCAGCCTTAAAACGCCATTTTCTCCCTTATTGTTACTGGAATTAAAATATACATCTTCTAGTATTTCAGTAGAGTCCAGATCCTCTGAGGACCGCCATTCCTACAAAGAAAATTCATCATTAACTAAAACAATAGGATGATTTACCTTGGTTCAATACATAGGATGGTGATAGCATTCCACATTCTTATTTTCAATATATGGTGTAACATCACGTTACTGTTTCAGGTATTCCTAAACTCTTTCTATGTTAAATTATTATTATGTTAATTGGGAAAAAATGTTTTATCAGTATAAAGTGGTGTTTTTGTTAAAACACGTCGTAAAATGGTAAAACACCCATTTAATGCTCCATAATATTCAATTAAATATCTTCTAAGTTAATCACTGTGTAAGTTTGAGTTTTAGAGGTCTACAAAGTCTCGAAGAGGACAGAATAAAAATATTCATTATATTATTTTAAGCCTGACCAATTTATTCAAAATAATTGAATAACTTCAAAACGGTCCGTCATATGAGAAATTTGAGACCACATTTATATCCGAAATATAGTGTTTACCCTAGGAGGGGTATAACTTTCAAAGGCGCCGGACATTTATATGTCTCGCTCGTGACATAAAGTTTTCAAAAATATTTAATATATTATTTATTAAAAATTAAATATCTCCCAAATGGTGTGTCGTATGGAAAATCTGAGACCACTGATGGGTCCGAAATGATGGTTTTACCCTAGATAAGGTATAAATTTTGTTCGCATCGGGTGTTTGGATTCCCCGCTCACAAGAATACCACTTTTTATATTAATTATTTAATTATTCCGAGTTTTAATTAAAAAATCATTAATATCTATCAAACCGCTCATCGTTTGAGAAATCCGAGACCACCGTTGGGTCCGGAACGAGGTTTTTACACTAGACACGTCATAAAATTTATGGTTATCAGAGTTTTGAGATTATTTTATTTTTTTTAATAAAATAAACAATTAAATGAAAAACATGTAAAATTATAACGCCTCTTCTTCCCCAAACCCGCACCACCATTGTTGACATTTCCAATTTCCAAAATCTTCAGTTTCTTCACCGTTTTAATTCGTTTCAATTGCAATTAATTAATTAGGTGAAATCAATGAATCCTTAATGAATTTTTGATAGAATAGATGATTAAATCGGACGTTCGGAATTGAGGGTTTTAATGATACGATTTTAGGGTTCTTAAACCGCAAAACACCTTAGTATTTCCATTGGTCGATCGTCTCAAGTCTGACTGATTGTGGAATCTCTCTTTGCGCGATCGGTGAAGCCACATATAATCTTCTCTTCACTTCCAAAAGCGGCGGATCCTTCTTGTGCATGGTTCCTTCTTGTGCGTGGTGCTCTTTACCTATTTAGTTTTCTTTTTTTTTAAACTTCTTTTCTTTTCTTTGAAAATGGTGGATTTAAGTATAATGGTAAAACCTAAATTATAATCCTTAAATTATAAAATGATAAATTGAAATGATTTATCAAAGATCAATTGCATGGAAATATCAAAGATTTTTTTAAATATATCATCAAAGGATAATTAATATAATTATCAAATGATAAATTCGAGATTTATCAGAGGTTAATTATCAATGTTTTTAAAATGATAATTGTGGGCTGGTGAAAGATAATTTTATTTTGGATTTTTCTTGCGATTGCATGCATTGACATAAAATGATAATCCAAAGATTATCCAGGAGAGAAAAACTATCTTCACATGTGAAATTTCACTTCTTTTTGAAATAAAATAACTAGTTTTGGTTCTAGGAACCCTTGAAAAAACGTCGAACATTGGTGTGTCGATGCTTACGATAATTCAGTCACGCAGAGGGGTATTGAACCACATAAGGTGGTTAATCTTTGCCACTGACATCGACGACCTTCAGGTAGGTGGTTCCGTCTAGATGTCAATTAAATTAACCTTATAATTGCTTGATTTAAATTCAATTGTTTGATTTAAATGCAATTGCCTGATTTGAATAAATTTCTTTCAATTGGTTATTGAATGGTTTTGGCATGACATTTGGCAAACCCCCATCTCCATTTAATTGGGGTGTGTTTATGGTAAAATGATTACTTTAAATTGTTTAATTTAAATTTCATATTTGATGGAAATAATTTCAATTAAATTGTTGAATTTAATTTTGAAAATGATTTCAATTAAATTGTTGAATTTAATTGTGAAAGAAAGAATTTTTGAAAATGATGGAATTGGTTTTGAAATAATTTCAAACACGTGAATGACTTAAAATGATTTGATAGAAACTCAGTGGTTTTATCTTGTGAAAAAGGCATGTTGTTGAATAAAACCTGTTTTGGTTTTAAATGAAATGGAAGTGGCATTTTGAAATGGGAGAATGGAATTGATCGTATTTTAAGCAATCTTAAAAAAGTTCACCCATCATGTAAGAGCGCATGCAAGACTTAGGTAGTTAGTGAGTTATTTGGATACACTCTACACTACGACAACGTTCTAAATCATATTTGCGGCAGGTCACATCCCCGAAGGGTCTGTGACGAGTCTCCTTTGGCCAGTGTCATAGGGACATGTGTATACACATTTTGCTGAGTTCACATAGAGAGTGCGGAATCCTATAACTGGTAAATACTGTTGTACCTTTTAGCATATGACCATGTTGCTCGCTTGTTTATTTATATTTGAGATATAAATATATGCAAATGATTTTGAACTGCTTACATGCCTGCTGAATTTATATAAACTGTTTTATATAAATGATTTACTTAAGCCATTATTTTAGAAATATTCCATCATTTTAAAGATTTGCTTAGTGAATTTTTCCATCACTTGAAAATATATAGCATGATTTCTTAAAATATGTTTTTGAATTTCCAAACCTATTTATTTGAAAATTGAAAGTTTTTATTTGGATAATCTATATTTGGCATCGGTCACGGAATATTTGGTGGTATCCTACTAGGCTTAGGCTCACACCCTACTTTTGCCTTCGGGTGTTTGTAGATTTTCTTCTTCCAAGATCGAGCAAAGGGAAGAGACCTCTTGGAGGTGGATCCAGCTGTTGATCTTTGGTCTTGGTGAGTTATTTACTTAGGGACCTTGGGGCTATTTTTTCCCATCTTTAGTACTTGGGTTGTTGTACTTTGGCATTTTTTTTCCTCTTTGTATTCTGGTACATCACTCCCAGTGGAGTTTCTTCTGTTATGCATACTGTTTGTTTACTCTTTCTTCCGCATTCTTGTGGAAAAATCGTTCCCACTTGTATGTTTTACGATGCTAGGTGCTTGTCGCCAACCTGTGGGGATCGGGAACGCCCTTCGGGTTATGTCAGGGCCGGCTCAGTTATCGGGTTACCAGGGTACCCAGGCTGGTTCTTGACAAAATGGTATCAGAGGCAGGTTAAATATCTTGCCTTGATAAAAATATGCATTTGAGTTTCCTTGTCGGGACTTAGGAGGTAGTTGTGATTGAGTGCCTGGCCAGCTCTCACCGCAATGAACCTTAAGTCACCAGGGTTTTTTAGGGAAATACGACTTGTGGATTAGTTTTAGTATTTTCCCTATTTTTATTTGGATACAGTGGAGTCCAAATCTTTTTTATCCCTTCTATTAAGAATAGTTTTCCTTGTTACTCAGTTTGAGTGTTAATCTAAGTTTTTTTTATGTTGTGTAGCATCATTCATCCGAGAAGACGTGGGAATCAAATTCAAAAAGAGGCTGTTGTTGAATCTCAGCGAGTCCTATTGTGGATCCGAATCTGGTTGAGGTGATTGTTCGCACTGTCCAAACTTTGGGACAGGCACCACCTCCAGTTCCTGTTCAGGCTCCAGCTATGGATCCTCTTGGTGATATTTTTCAAAGTCGTTCTCAAGAGTTCCTATTCCAGAAGCCACCAGTTTTCAAAGGCTCCACTGACCCTCAACATGCTGAGGAATGGTTGAGTAAGATTGAACGTTTGTTTGAGTTCTTGGAGACACCTGATGTGATCAAGGTGAAATGTGCCACCTTCATGATGGAGGGACCAAGTAGGAGATGGTGTGACTCGATGGTGATGGCTGGGAAACATGAGGGTTTGGAGTGGAAAGACTTTAGGGTTCTTTTCACTGATCAGTTCTATCCAGAATCAATGGTGTTGGCCAAGGTTGTGGAGTTTTTCAAGCTTGAGCAGGCCAATAAAACCGTGACCGAGTACTCAAATCGTTTTTCTGAGTTGGTACAGTTTGCTCCTGAGATTGTATCTAATGAGAAGATGAAGGATCGACGATTCGAGTTGGGACTTCGATCAGATATCCGTTCTCAGGTTTTCTTACTAAAGCTACCCACTTATGCTGATGTTCTGGATAGGGAAATAATGGTTGAGATGGACCTGGTAGGAAAGTCAGGGTTGAAGGGAGTTCCTTTTCCTCCTAGTGGCAATGTTGGTTCCTTTAAAGGAAAACAGAAGCACGGAGTTTCTCATGGTATTTATCGACAACAGAGTCATTACATACCTTTGGTAGCACCAGGAGGGGCTTCATTGACTTTCTATTAGTGTGGGAAGCAAGGACATTCTAAGAGGGTTTGCACTGAGGTTCCCAAGAACTGTAGCTCCTGCGGATGTTTAGGGCACCTACAGAGATTCTGTCATCACTTCTCTACTCCGCTTAGTGGAAAAGGATCATCAACACCTCCAAATACTGCAGGGAAATAAAATGCTTCATGTCCAAAAGGGTTCCAGCCTCAGGCATCCAGAACGAAGCTTCTTCACGCATTAGACGAGTCGCCAGAGGTAGCTGATACAGGTCCTGGAACTGTGAGAGGTACCATTACTATAGCTTCATCTTTGGTGACTGCTCTTTTTGATACTGGTGCATCTCACTCTTTTATTTCAACCCATATTGTTAATCTTCTTAATCTACCTATGGAGATTTTATCTTTTGCGATGGATATTACTACACCCCTTGGTACAATGAGAGAGAAGGGTCTTTGTAGTCCTGCTTGTGTCTTCTCTCTATCAGATGTTGATCATGCTTGGAGTTTTTT
Organism: Viscum album; assembly: GCA_963277665.1. NCBI lineage: Eukaryota > Viridiplantae > Streptophyta > Magnoliopsida > Santalales > Viscaceae > Viscum > Viscum album. Next base: position 2,064,634,099 of record OY728131.1, read on the forward strand.
GGTTCTCGACATGAAATCTTTTGACGTTATATTTGGGATGGATTGGATCATTTCCAATAAATCCCAGATCTATTGTTACCTTCGACGGGTCTACCTTACTACACCCAGTGGTGTGCCTCTTGTTTTTCAAGGAGAATGGGACCCAAGGTCAAGCAAAGCCGGACCCTCTTATCCAGAGTTTTGGAAAGTTATATCAGAGTTTTCTTTTGATCTAGAGAGAGATTCAATGTCTGGTGATCTTCCTCCAGTCATCACTGGGTTTCCCTACGTGTTTCCTTCTGACTTCTCTGGTTTGCCACCAGTAAGGGAGGTTGATTTTTCTATTGAATTAATGTCTGGTACTCAACCAGTTTCTATTCCCTCTTACCGAATGGCTCCTGCTAAACAAAAAGAACTGAAGTCTTAGTTAGATGATCTTCTTGAGAAAGGATTTATACGCTCGAGTGTGTCACCTTGGGCAGCACCAGTTCTCTTCACCAATAAGGCTGATGGTTCTCTTCGCTTATGTGTTGATTATCGAAAGCTCAATCGAGTTATGATAAAGAACAAATATCCGTTACAACGAATTGATGATTTGTTTGATAAATTGAAAGGGGAGAAGTGGTTTTCAAAAATTGATCTTCGATCTGGTTACCATCAGTTGAGGATAAAAGAATCTGACATTCAAAAGACCGCTTTTTGAAGTAGGTATGGCCATCATGAGTACCTTGTTATGCCCTTCAGCCTAACAAATGCTCCTGCAGTTTTCATGGCATTGATGAACAAATTTTTCCATGAGTATCTGGATACTTTTGTGGTAGTCTTTGTGGATGAAATCCTTGTATACTCCAAGTCTGAGGAGGATCATGTGCTTCATCTGAGAACAGTTCTGAGTCTTTTAAGAAATCACTGTCTTTATGCCAATCTTTCAAAGTGAGATTTCTGGATCCGGGAAGTGAAATTCTTGGGACATGTGGTGTCAGAACAAGGAATATCAGTTGATCCTGAGAAGGTGAAGGCTGTTATGAGTCGAGAACAACCAAGGAATGTTTTTGAGATTTGTAGCTTCTTAGGCTTAGAAGGATATTATCGCCGTTTTGTCAAAGACTTCTCAAAGTTAGCTTCTCCAATGACAGCTCTGACTCGAAAGGGAGTGAAGTTTTCCTGGAATGAAAAATGTCAGATTTCTTTTGTTGAGCTAAAGCGTCTCTTGACTACTACACCAGTGTTAACTCTTCCTAAGGCTGGGGCAGGTTATGTGGTCTTTTGTGATGCATCGGGTTCAAGTTTGGGATGTGTCCTTATGCAAGGTAATCATGTTGTTGCCTATGGATCTCGTCAGATTAAGCCTCATGAGAAGAACTATCCTACCCATGACCTTTAACTTGCAGCTTTAATGCATGCACTTAAATGTTGGAGGCATTACCTTTATGGAGAAAGGTTTACTGTGTATTCAGACCACAAGAGCTTGGGTTATATCTTCTCTCAAATAGATTTGAATCTTCGCCAAAGACGTTGGGTGGAGTACCTTCAATCTTTCGACTTTGACATTGCCTATACCCCAGGGAAAGGGAATGTCGTTGCAGATGTGTTAAGCAGGAAACTTCTAACTCAGGCTGTGAAAGAATCTTCAGAAGAGTGGAGTTTGATGGATCTTTTTTCTTAGTTGAATATTGGAGTTCAGTGGAAGGGGAATGAAGTTTCTTTAACCAATGTCCAGTTGACATCTTCTCTTCTCGAGTTAATTCTTCCGGAGAAAAAAATGGATGATGAATTCCATAGCATTAGGGACTCTATTTATGGTGGGGAGACCGATACCCAGTGGTCATTCTCCAAAGAGGGTGTTCTATGTTATCGAAACCGTTACATTGTGTCGTTATCGGCAAGGAAGGATGTGATGGGGAATTTCCATAACTCTCAGTGGGTTGTACACCCAGGAACCACAAAGATGTTCTATGATATGCAGCGACAGTTCTAGTGGCCAGGTATGAGACGGGACATTTCTGAGTTTGTATCTCATTTCTATACATGCCAGCAGGTGAAATCCAAGCACCAGAAACCTTCAGGTTTGCTTCAACCACTTCCAGTCCCTACATGGAAGTGGGATGAAATCTCTATGGACTTTGTGGTTGGGTTACCTCAAACCCAGAGGAAGAAGAATGCGATATGGTTTGTGATCGACAGGATGACCAAGTTATCTCACTTTATACCTATTCGAGATACAACCAAAGTTGAGGAGTTGGGAAATATCTATATGAAAGAAATTGTTCATTTGCATAGAGTTCCGTCTGCTATAGTCTCTGATAGGGATCCTCGGTTTACTTCTCACTTTTGGAGAGGACTTCAGGAGGCACTGGGATCTCAGGTCCGTTTGAGCACGGCCTACCATCCACAGTCAGATGGCCAGACAGAGAGTGCTATTCAGATCCTTGAGGATATGCTCCGCGCATGTATTCTTGACTTTGGTGGGTCTTGGGATGATCATCTTGGGCTAGCTGAGTTTTCTTATAACAACAGTTATTAGTCTGCGATCAAAATGGATCCTTTTAAGGCATTGTATGTTCGTCCTTTTAAATCTATTTTATGTTGGGAAGAGGTTGGTGAAAGTTCCTGTGTAGGACCGAGTTTGGTCCAAGAGATGAAAGTTAAGATCCAGTTGATTCGTCAGAGAATGTTGAACGCACAGAGTCGGTACAAGTCTTATGCTGATTGTCGTCGTAGACCTTTAGAGTTATCAGTTGGTGACTAGGTGTTCTTGAAAGTTTCACCCCGATTAGGTCATCGACGACTTGGGAGACAAGGGAAGCTTTCTCCTCGTTTTGTGGGACCTTTCGAGGTTGTTGGTCATGTAGGGAAAGTTGCTTACCATCTGGCTCTACCACCACAGCTGACGTCGATACATAATGTGTTCCATGTATCGCAGCTGTGAAAGTATCTCTCTGATCCATCTCATGTTTTGAGCTGGAGTGATCTTGATATTGAACCAGATTTATCTGTGATTGAATGACCAGTCAGGGTTGTTGATTCTGAGACCAAGGTACTTCGTGGGAGAACGATACCTCTGGTCCGTGTACTATGGCAGCATGGTTCTGATTCTCATGAGACGTGGGAAAGGGAGGCACTAATGAGAGAGCAGTGGGCTCATCTTTTTGACGTGGAATATTCTTCATAGGCTTTCTGGGGACAGAAAGATCCAATGGTGGGGAGGTTGTAACATCACGTTACTATTTCAGGTATTCCTAAACTCTTTCTATGTTAAATTATTATTATGTTAATTGGGAAATTTTTTTTATCAGTATAAAGTGGTGTTTTTGTTAAAACACGTCGTAAAATGGTAAAACACCCATTTAATGCTCCAGAATATTCAATTAAATATCTTCTAAGTTAATCACTGTGTAAGTTTGAGTTTTAGAGGTATGAAAAGTCTCGAAGAGGACGGAATAAAAATATTCATTATATTATTTTAAGCCTGACCAATTTATTCAAAATAATTGAATAACTTCAAAACGGTATGTCATATGATAAATTTGAGACCACAGTTATATCCGAAATATAGTGTTTACCCTAGGAGGGGTATAACATTCAAAGGCGCCGGACATTTATATGTCTTGCTCGTGACATACAGTTTTCAAAAATATTTAATATATTATTTATTAAAAATTAAATATCTCCTAAAAGGCATGTCGTATGGAAAATCCGAGACCACCGATGGGTCCGAAATGGTGGTTTTACCCTAGATAAGGTATAAATTTTGTTCGAATCGGGTGTTTGTATGCCTCGCTCGCAAGAAGACCACTTTTTATATTAATTAATTAATTATTCCGGGTTTTAATTAAAAAATCATTAATATCTCTCAAACCGCTCATCGTTTGAGAAATATAATACAACCGTTGGGTCTGGAACGAGATTTTTACCCTAGACACGTCATAAAAATTATGGTTATCGGAGGTTTGAGATTTTTTTTTAATAAAATAAACAATTAAATGAAAAACATGTAAAATTATAATGCCTCTTCTTCCCCAAACTCGCACCACCATTGTTGACCTTTCCAATTTCCAAAATCTTCAGTTTCTTCACCGTTTTAATCCGTTTCAATTGAAATTAATTAATGAGGCAAAATCAATGAATCCTTAATGAATTTTTGGTAGAATAGATGATTAAATCGGCCGTTCAGAATTGAGGGTTTTAATGATCTGATTTTAGGGTTCTTAAACCGCAAAACACCTTAGTATTTCCATTGGTCGATCGTCTCAAGTCCGACTGATTGTGGAATCTCTCTTTGCGCGATCGGTGAAGCCACATATAATCTTCTCCTCACATCTAGGAGCAGCAGATCCTTCTTGTGCGTTGTTCCTTCTTGTGCGTGGTGCTCTTTACCTATTTAGTTTTCTTTTTTTTAAACTTCTTTTCTTTTCTTTGAAAATGGTGGATTTAAGTATAATGGTAAAACCTAAATTATAATCCTTAAATTATCAAATTATAAATTGAAATGATTTATCAAAGATCAATTGCATGGAAATATCAAAGATGTTTTTAAATATATCATCAAAGGATAATTAATATAATTATCGAATGATAAATTCGAGATTTATCAGAGGTTAATTATTAATGTTTTTAAAATGATAATTGTGGGCGGGTGAAAGATAATTTTATTTTGGATTTTTCTTGCGATTGCATGCATTAACATAAAACGATAATCCAGAGATTATCCAAGAGAGAGAAACTATCTTCACATGTGAAATTTCACTTCTTTTTGAAATAAAATAACTAGTTTTGGTTCTAGGAACCCTTGACAAAATGTTGACCATTGGTGTGTCGATGCTTACGATAATTCAGTCACGCAGAGGGGTATTGAACCACATAAGGTGGTTAATCTTTTTCGCTGACATCGACGAACTTGAGGTAGGTGGTTCCATCTAGATGTCAATTAAATTAACCTTATAATTTCTTGATTTAAATTCAATTGTTTGATTTAAATGCAATTTCTTGATTTGAATAAATTGCTTTCAATTGGTTATTGAATGGTTTTGGCATGACATTTGGGAAACTCCCATCTCCATTGAATTGGGGTGTGTTTATGGTAAAATAATTACTTTAAATTGTTTAATTTAAATTTCATATTTGATGGAAATAATTTCAATTAAACTGTTGAATTTAATTTTGAAAATGATTTCAATTAAATTGTTGAATTTAATTGTTAAAGAAAGAATTTGTGAAAATTATGGAATTGGTTTTGAAAGAATTTCAAACATGCAAATGGCTTAAAATGATTTGATAGAAACTCAGTAGTTTTATCTTGTGAAAAAGGCATGTTGTTGAATAAAACCTGTTTTGGTTTTAAATGAAATGGAAGTGGCATTTTGAAATGAGAGAATGGAATTGATCGTATTTTAAGCAATCTTAAAAACGTTCACCCATCATGTAAGAGAGAATGCAAGCCTTCGGTAGTTAGTGAGTTATTTGGATACACTCTACGCTATGACAACATTCTAAAAAATATTTGCAGCGGGTCACATCCCCGAAGGGTTTGTGATGAGTCTCCTTTGGCCAGTGTCATAGGGATGTGTGTATACACATTTTGCTGAGTTCACATAGAGAGTGTGGAATCCTATAACTGGTAAATACTACCGTACCTTTTGGAATATGACCATGTTGCTCTCTTGTTTATTTATATTTGAGATATAAATATATGAAAATGCTTTTGAACTGTTTACATGCCTGCTGAATTTATATAAACCGTTTTAGTTAAATTATTTACTTAAGCCATTGTTTTAGAAATATTCCATCATTGTAAAGCTTTTCTTAGTGAATTTTTCCATCACTTGAAAATATATAGCATGATTTGTTAAAATATTTTTTTGAATTTCCAAACCTATTTATTTGAAAATTGAAATTTTTTATTTGGATAATCTATATTTGGCATCGGTCATGGAATCTTTGGTGGTATCCTACTGGGCTTAGGCTCACACCCTACTTTTGCCTTCGGGTGTTTGTAGATTTTCTTCTTCCAGGATCGAGCAAAGGGAAGGGACCTCTTGGAGGTGGATCCAACAGTTGATCTTTGGTCTTGGTTATTTATGTCCTTAGGGACCTTGGGGCTGTTTTTTCCCATCTTTAGTACTTGGGTTGTTGTACTTTGGCATTTTTTTGCCTCTTTGTATTCTGGTACATCACTCCCAGTGGAGTTTCTTATATTATGCATACTGTCTGTTTACTCTTGCTTCCAAATTCTTGTGGCAAAATCGTTCCCACTTGTATGTTGTATGATGCCAGGTGCTTTTCACCGAACCGTGGGGATCGAGAACGCCCTTCAGGTTATTTCAGGGCCGGCTCGGTTATCGGGTTACCAGGGTACCCGGGCTGGTTTGTGACAAAATGGTATCAGAGGCAGGTTAAATATCTTTCCTTGATAACAATATGCATTTGAGTTTCCTTGTCAGGACTTAGGATGTAGTTGTGATTGAGTTCTTGACCAGCTCTCACCGCAATGAACCTTAAGTCACCAGGGTTGGTTAGGGAAATATGACTTGTGGATTAGTTCTAGTATTTTCCCTATTTTGATTTGGATAGAGTGGAGTCCAAATCTTGTTTATCACTTCTATTAAGAATAGTTTTCCTTGTTACTCAGTTTGAGTGTTAATCTAAGTTTTTTTATGTTGTGTAGCATCATGCCTCCGAGAAGATGTGGGAATCGGATTCAAAAAGAGGCTGCTGCTGAATCTCAACGAGTCCTATTGTGGATCCGAATCTGGTTGAGGTGATTGTTCGCACTGTCGAAGATTTGGGACAGGCACCACCTCTAGTTCCTATTTAGGCTCCAGCTATGGATCCTCATGGTTATATTTTTCAAAGTCGTTCTTAAGAGTTCCTATGCCAGAAGCCACCAGTTTTCAAAGGCTCAACTAACCCTCAACATGCTGAGGAATGGTTGAGTAATATTGAAAGTTTGTTTGGGTTCTTGGAGACACCTGATGCGATCAAGGTGAAATGTGAGACCTTCATGCTGGAGGGACCAAGTAGGAGATGGTGGGACACGATGGTGACGGCTGGGAAACATGAGGGTTTGGAGTGGAAAGACTTTAGGGTTCTTTTCACTGATCAATTCTATCCAGAATCAATGGTGTTGGCCAAGGCTGTGGAGTTTTTCAAGCTTGAGCAGGCCAATAAAACCGTGACTGAGTACTCAAATCATTTTTCTGAGTTGGTACAGTTTTCTCCTGAGATTGTATCTAATGAGAAGATGAAGGCTCGATGATTCGAGTTGGGACTTTGATCAGATATCCGTTCTCAGGTTTTCTTACTAAATCTACCCACTTATGCTGATGTTCTGGATAGGGTGATGATGGTTGAGATAGACCTGGCAGGAAAGTCAGGGTTGAAGGGAGTTCCTTTTCCTCCTAGTGGCAATGCTGGTTCCTTTAAAGGAAAACAGAAGCGCGTCATTTCTCATGGTATTTCTCGACAACAAAGTCATTCCAGACCTCTGGTAGCACCAGGAGGGGCTTCATTGACTTGCTATCAGTGTGGGAATCCAGGACATTATAAGAGGGTTTTCACTGAGGCTCCCAAGAACTGTAGCTCCTACGGACGTTTAGGGAACCTACAAAGATTCTGTCATCACTTATCTACTCCGCGTAGTGGAACAGGATCATCAGCACCTCCAAATACTGTGGGGGAAATCAAATGCTTCACGTCCAAAAGGGTTCCAAACTTAGGCATCTGGAACGAAGCTTCTTCACGCAGTGGAAGAGTCGCCAGAGGTAGCTGATACAGGTCCTGCAACTATGAGAGGTACCATTACTATAGCTTCATCTTTGGTGACCGCTCTTTTTGATACTGGTGCATCTCACTCTTTTATTTCAACCCATATTGTTAATATTCTTAATCTACCTATGGAGCTTTTATCTTGTGCGATGGATATTACTACATCCCTTGGTACAATGAGAGAGAAGGGTCTTCGTAGTCCTGCTTGTGTCTTCTCTCTATCAGATGTTGATCATGCTTGGAGTTTTTTAGTTCTCGACATGAAATCTTTTGACGTTATATTTGGGATGGATTTTCTCATTTCCAATAAAGCACAGATCGATTGTTACCTTCGATGGGTCTACCTTACTACACCTAGTGGTGTGCCTCTTTTTTTTCAAGGAGAATGGGACCCAAGGTCAAGCAGAGCCGGACCCTCTTATCCAGAGTTGGGGAAAGTTATATCAGTGTTTGATTTTGATCTAGAGATAGATTCAATGTGTGGTGATCTTCCTCCAGTCGTCGTTGGGTTTCCCTACGTGTTTCCTTCTGACTTCTCTGTTTTTCCACCAGTAAGGGATGTTGATTTTTCTATTGACCTAATGCGTGGTAATCAACCGGTTTCTATTCCCTCTTACCGAATGGCTCCTACTGAACTAAAAGAACCGAAGTCTCAGTTAGACGATCTTACTGAGAAAGGATTTATACGCCCGAGTGTGTCACCTTGGGCAGCACCAGTTCTCTTCGGAAAGAAGGATGATGGTTCTCTTCACTTATGTGTTGATTATCGAAAGATCAATTGAGTTACGATAAAGAACAAATATCCGTTACCATGAATTGATGATTTGTTTAATCAATTGAAAGGGTCGAAGTGGTTTTCAAAAATTGATCTTCGATCTGGTTACCATCAGTTGAGGATAAAATAATCTGACATTCAAAAGACCTCTTTTCGAAGTAGGTATAGCCATTATGAGTACCTTGTTATGCCCTTCGGCCTAACAAATGCTCCTGCAGTTTTCATGGCCTTGATGAGCAAAGTTTTCCATGAGTATCTGGATACTTTTGTGGTAGTCTTTGTGGATGACATCCTTGTATACTCCAAGTCTGAGTAGGATCATGTGATTCATCTGAGAACTGTTCTGAGTCTTTTAAGAAATTCCCGTCTTTATGCCAAGCTTTCAAAGTGCGATTTCTGGATCCGGGAAGTGAAATTATTGGGACATCTGGTGTCAGAACAAGGAATATCAGTTGATTCTAAGAAGGTGAAGGCTGTTATGACTTGGGAACAACCAAGGAATGTTTTTGAGATTCGGAGCTTCTTAGGATTAGCAGGATATTATCGCCGTTTTTTCAAAGACTTCTCAAAGTTAGCTTCTCCAATGATAGCTCTGAATTGAAAGGGAGTGAAGTTTTACTGGAATGATAAATGCCAGAGTTCTTTTGTTGAGATAAAGTGTCTCTTGACTACTGAACTGGTGTTAACTCTTCCTGAGGCTGGGGTAGGTTATGTGGTCTTCTGTGATGCATCGGGTTCAGGTTTGGGATGTGTCCTTATGCAAGGTAATCATGTTGTTGCCTATGGATCTCATCAGCTTAAGCCTCATGAGAAGAACTATCTTACCCATGACCTTGAACTTGCAGCTGTAATGCACGCACTTAAATGTTGGAGGCATTACCTTTATGTAGAAAGGTTTACTGTGTATTCAGACCACAAGAGCATGAGTTATATCTTCTCTCAAAATTATTTGAATCTCTTCCAAAGGCATTGGGTGGAGTACCTGCAATATTTCGACTTTGAGATTTTCTATACCCCAGGGAAAGGGAATGTCATTGCAGATGCATTAAGCAGGAAACTTCCAACTCAGGCTATGAAAGAATCTTCGGAAGAGTGGAGTTTGATGACTCTTTTTGCTCAGTTGCATATTGGAGTTCAGTGGAAGGGGAATGAAGTTTCTTTAACCAATGTTCAGTTGACATCTGCTCTTCTCGAGTTAATTATTCAGGAACAACAACTGAATGATGAATTCCATAGAATTAGGGACTCTCTTTATGGTGGGGAGACCGATACCCAGTGGTCATTCTCCAAAGAGGGTGTTCTATGTTATCGAAACCGTTACATTGTGCCGTTATCGGCAAGGAAGGATGTGATGGGGAATTGCCATAACTCTCAGTGGACTGTACACCCAGGAACCACGAAGATGTTCTATGATATGCGGAGATAGTTCTGGTGTCTTGGTATGAGACGAGACATTGTTGAGTTTGTATCTCATTGCTATACATGCCAGCAGGTGAAAGCCGAGCACCAAAAACCTTCAGGTTTGCTTCAACCACTTCCAGTCCCTACATGGAAGTGGGATGAAATCTATATGGACTTTGTGGTTGGGTTACCTCAAACCCAGAGGAAGAAGAATGCGATATGGGTTGTGATCGACAGGCTGACCAAGTCATCTCATTTTATACCTATTCGAGATACAACTAAAGTTGAGGAGTTGGAAAATATCTATGTGAAAGAAATTGTTCGTTTGCATGGAGTTCCATCTGCTATAGTCTCTGATAGGGATCCTCAGTTTACTTCTCGCATTTGGAGAGGCCTTCAGGAGGCACTGGGATCTCAGGTCCATTTGAGCATGACCTACCATCCACAGTCAGATGGCCAGACAGAGAGAGCTATTCAGATCCTTGAGGATATGCTCCTCGTATATATTCTTGACTTTGGTGGGTTTTGGAATGATCATCTGGGGCTATCTGAGTTTTCTTATAACAACAGTTATCAGTCTGCGATCAAAATGGCTCCTTTTGAGGCATTGTATGGTCTTCCTTGTAAATCTCCTTTATTTTGGGCAGAGGTTGGTGAAAGTTCCTTGGTAGGACCGAGTTTGGTCCAAGAGACGGCAACTAAGATCCAGTTGATTCGTCAGAGAATGTTGACCGCACAGAGTCGGTACAAGTCTTATGCTGATCGTCACCGTAGACCTTTAGAGTTCTCAATTGGTGACCAGGTGTTCTTGAAAGTTTCACCCCGATTAGGTCATCGACAACTTGGGAGGCAAGGGAAGCTTGCTCCTCGTTTTGTGGGACCTTTCGAGGTTGTTGGTCATGTAGGGAAAGTTGCTTACCGTCTGGCTCTACCACCACAGCTGACATCGATACATAATGTGTTCCATGTATCGCATCTGTGAAAGTATCTCTCTGATCCATCTCATGTTTTGAGCTGGAGTGATATTGAGATTGAACCATATTTATCTATGACTGAACGACCAGTCAGGGTTGTTGATTATGAGACCAACGTACTTCGTGGGAGAACGATACCTCTGGTCCGTGTACTATGGCAGCATGGTTCTGATTCTCATGAGACGTGGGAAAGGGAGGCACTAATGAGAGAGCAGTGGCCTCATCCTTTTGATGCGGAGGATTCTTCATAGGCTTTCTGGGGACAGAAAGATCCTATGGTGGGGAGGTTGTAACATCACATTACTGTTTCAGGTATTCCTAAACTCTTTCTATGTTAAATTATTATTATGTTAATTGGGAATTTTTTTTATCAGTATAAAGTGGTGTTTTTGTTAAAACACGTCGTAAAATGGTAAAACACCCATTTAATGCTCCAGAATATTCAATTAAATATATTCTAAGTTAATCACTGTGTAAGTTTGAGTTTTAGAGGTCTACAAAGTCTTGATGAGGACGGAATAAAAATATTCATTATATTATTTTAAGCCTGACCAATTTATTCAAAATAATTTAATAACGTCAAAACGGTCCGTCATATGAGAAATTTGATACCACAATTATATCCGAAATATAGTGTTTACCCTAGGAGGGGTATAACATTCAAAGGAGTCGGAAATTTATATGTCTTGCTCGTGACATAAAGTTTTCAAAAATATTTAATATATTATTTATTAAAAATTAAATATCTCCCAAATGGTGTGTCGTATGGAAAATCCGAGACCACCGATGGGTCCGAAATGATGGTTTTACCCTAGATAAGGTATAACTTTTGTTCGCATCGGGTGTTTGGATGCCTCGCTCGCAAGAATACCACTTTTTATATTAATTAATTAATTATTCCGGGTTTTAATTAAAAAATCATTAATATCTCTCAAACCGCTCATCGTTTGAGAAATCCGAGACCACCGTTGGGTCCGTAATGACGTTTTTACCCTAGACACGTCATAAAATTTATGGTTATCAGAGGTTTGAGATTTTTTTAATAAAATAAAAAATTAAATGAAAAACATGTAAAATTATAACGCCTCTTCTTCCCCAAACCCGCACCATCATTGTTGACCTTTCAAATTTCCAAAATCTTCAGTTTCTTCACCGTTTTAATCCATTTCAATTGCAATTAATTAATTAGGTGAAATCAATGAATCCTTAATGAATTTTTGGTATAATAGATGATTAAATCAGCTGTCGGAATTGAGGGTTTTAATGATCCGATTTTAGGGTTCTTAAACCGAAAAACACCTTAGTATTTCCATTGGTCGATCGTCTCAAGTCCGACTGATTGTGGAATCTCTCTTTGCCCGATTGGTGAAGCCACAAATAATATTCTCTTCACATCCAGGAGCGGCGGATCCTTCTTGTGCGCGGTTCCTTCTTGTGCGTGGTGCTCTTTACCTATTTAGTTTTCTTTTTTTTTAACTTCTTTCCTTTTCTTTGAAAATGGTGGATTTAAGTATAATGGTAAAACCTAAATTATAATCCTTAAATTATCAAATGATAAATTAAAATGATTTATCTAAGATCAATTTCATGGAAATATCAAATATGTTTTTAAATATATCATCAAAGGATAATTAATATAATTATCGAATTATAAATTCGAGATTTATCAGAGGTTAATTATTAATGTTTTTAAAATGATAATTGTGAGCTGGTGAAAGATAATTTTATTTTGGATTTTTCTTGCGATTGCATGCATTAACATAAAACGATAATCCAGATATTATCTAGGAGAGAGAAACTATCTTCACATGTGAAATTTCACTTCTTTTTGAAATAAAATAACTAGTTTTGGTTCTAGGAACCCTTGACAAAACGTCGAACATTGGTGTGTCGACGCTTACGATAATTCAGTCACACAGAAGGGTATTGAACCACATAAGGTGGTTAATCTTTGCCGCTAACATCGACGACCTTGAGGTAGGTGGTTCCGTCTAGATGTCAATTAAATTAACCTTATAATTGATTGATTTAAATTCAATTGTTTGATTTAAATGCAATTGCTTGATTTGAATAAATTGATTTCAATTGGTTATTGAATGGTTTTGGCATGACATTTGGGAAACCGCCATCTCCATTGAATTGGGGTGTGTTTATGGTAAAATGATTACTTTAAATTGTTTAATTTAAATTTCAAATTTGATGGAAATAATTTCAATTAAACTGTTGAATTTAATTTTGAAAATGATTTCAATTAAATTGTTGAATTTAATTGTGAAAGAAAGAATTTGTGAAAATGATGGAATTGGTTTTGAAAGAATTTCAAACATGCGAATGGCTTAAAATGATTTGATAGAAACTCAGTGGTTTTATATTGTAAAAAAGGCATGTTGTTGAATAAAACCTGTTTTGGTTTTAAATGAAATGGAAGTGGAATTTTGAAATGGGAGAATGGAATTGATCGTATTTTAAGCAATCTTAAAAAAGTTCTCCCATCATGTAAGAGCGCATGAAAGCCTTAGGTAGTTAGTGAGTTATTTGGATACACTCTTTGCTACGACAACGTTCTAAAACATATTTGCGGCGGGTCACATCCCCAAAGGGTTGGTGACGAGTCTCCTTTGGCCAGTGTCATAGGGACGTGTGTATACACATTTTGCTGAGTTCACATAGAGAGTGCGAAATCCTATAACTGGTAAATACTACCGTACCTTTTGGCATATGACCATGTTGCTCGCTTGTTTATTTATATTTGAGATATAAATATATGCAAATGCTTTTGAACTGCTTACATGCCTTCTGAATTTATATAAACCATTTTATATAAATGATTTACTTAAGCCATTGTTTTAGAAATATTCCATCATTATAAATCTTTGCTTAGTGAATTTTTCCATCACTTGAAAATATATAGCATGATTTGTTAAAATATGTTTTTGAATTTCCAAACCTATTTATTTGAAAATTGAAAGTTTTTCTTTGGATAATCTATATTTGGCATCGGTCACAGAATCTTTGGTGGTATCCTACTGGGCTTAGGCTCACACCCTACTTTTTCCTTCGGGTGTTTGTAGATTTTCTTCTTCTAGGATTGAGCAAAGGGAAGAGACCTCTTGGAGGTGGATCCAGCTGTTGATCTTTGGTCTTGGTGAGTTATGTCCTTAGGGACCTTGGGGCTGTTTTTTCCCATCTTTAGTACTTGGGTTGTTGTACTTTGGCATTTTTTTGCCTCTTTGTATTCTGGTACATCACTCCCAGTGAAGTTTCTTCTGTTATGCATACTGTTTTTTTACTCTTGCTTCCGAATTCTTGTAGAAAAATCGTTCCCACTTGTTTGTTGTACGATGCCAGGTGCTTGTCACCGACCCGTGGGTATCGGGAATGCCCTTCAGGTTATGTCAGGGCTGGCTCGGTTATCGGGTTACCAGGGTACCCGGTCTGGTTCGTGACATATGGGGCAAGCCCATCTTGAGGCATCCTTTGGGTTTTAACCATGTTCACATTTCTTGAGATGTGAACCATCAGATCACCTCTTTACTGATACTACAACAACATATCCATATCTCCTCAATATTACCTTCTATATTTTTATTTAGCATATAAATCAAAATACCCAACAACCCACTTACCCTAAGGGTCAGTCAAACTATCCACTTCCCCATCCACTATTTTAGGGACCTACCTTTTCCTGCAAGATTTTTCAGTATGCCCTTTCATCCTAAAGGAAGAGAAAAATAGTATCCTATAGAAAACCTCAAAGGAATGTCCTTTGTTACTACAACCCTTATTATAATTTGGAGCTTTCTCATAGTCTACAATGAGATCAAGCTTAAAATATGTAGTTTATAGTACTATTATTTTAATTAAATGGGATCTATGATAAACTCAATAAGAATCCTTGAAAAGTTCCCAAAGTTAGACCTTTTCATCTCCTTTTCCATCTTTATTGGGACCCCTATAGAGACCCAACCCTAGATATACCAGAGCTGATGTATGCTATTAATTACATTGACATGATTATAAGGAATAAAATACTGAAGGACCAAGAGTTTAATAGTCTTGGTTAAATATATATGTAAATGTGTCTTGGATTATAAATGAATACCCTAATTACAACATATTTTCTTATTCTTTCTAAATAAAAAACCTCAAAGATAACTCCAATCCATCTAGTATATTCCTGCATATCTTTTATAGTATGATTCTTGGATTCTTGGGGAAAGAAACATGATAAGGTCGAGTTCAAATGATTATTAAGGGAGAGATATAATTGATGTAATAATGTGAATAATAAATATGTCACGGTAAATAACTGAACACACATACCATGTAATGAAAAACTAAGAAGGAAGTTCATAAAAAATATGGAAAGGTAATAAATGGAAACACATGCCATTCAAATAACTAGATAAGGAAAAATAAATATGGAAAAGTAAGAAACTGAAACACATGACATTTAATCAATGAACTAAAAATGAAATGTATCCATATATATGTTGAAAAAAATTTAATGGATGAATAATAACTAAAACTAAATAAGGGAAATTATTTCTTAGTGGACTTCATGTCTGAGGCACATGAAAACCTATACCATCAAGACCTTTCACAAGAAGGTTTAAAATATGGGTAGAAACCTATATATAATACTTAGAAACAAACTCAAATGGGTTTTTTCCAAATAATTTCATCTCATGAGACTATCGATGCATCGTGGGGATTTTATTAACCAGTCCCTAACCTACACTTCTTTCATAACCAATCTCTAACTTATAAGGCTTGCATTAACCAATCCACTACCCATATAGTAGATGTCCATAACATTTAAAAAAACAAAGTGCCTTATAAAATATCCATATTGTATAAAGGATATGGTTTTATAAATATTTCCATAAATAATCAAATAAATTTTAAATTAAATACCATATAAAAAATGGTATATGGTTCATGAAATAATTATATCCATGAAAAATGATATGGATATTTATGGGAAATTCAACTTCAAATGATAATAGGAAATTGAGTATTTCAAGGGTATTAAAATAAATCAAGGAAGTGAACGTGAATACTATACTTGACCAAATCAATCATAAACCGTCCTGAGGTGGAAAGAGGATGGCATCAATACAACATATCCTAAGTAATGTAAAATGAAGGGATTCTATTGTTAATGAATAGTAATACTATAAAAAGATCTAAAAAACATTTTTGAGGAAAATATCCTTTTGTTTTGAAAAAACCTTATGAATTAAAAATCACTTTTAATAAAATTTTCTTCAAAAAGTAACATTTTAAACATGGAAAGGAATCTTCAAAGAAACAATGGAGGGAAAATCTATAAAAGTTATATGAGGTAAATAAACATTCCTTTTGCATGATAAAAGTTTAAAAAAATTCCTTGTCTGGAAAGTGAAGAGAAGATTCCTTTGAAAAAATTAGTAAAGGAAAAAAAGGGTAAAAATTTATTTACCAAATCATTTTAAAAACATTTTTTAAAAAATTTTAATAAAACATTGGTTTTAGAAGAAAATAGGTTCTCTGACTAAAAAGAGAAATGTGGTTAGGTTTTATTAAAAACATTTTCTGAAAAACCTTGAGTACCAAAGATTGTAAAAGTGGTACTAATACTTGAAAAAGGTCATTATTAACCAAAGTAGAGGAAAATTAATGGCTTATTGAACAATGGTTATATAATATCTTCAAATGGAAATGAATAGTAAAATTATCCTCAAGGAAAATAATATTTAAACATTCCAAAGTGTCCCATACCAATTTGAAACATTTTAAATCATAATCCTATTGAATGAATAAAATTAAATGAAAATTATAATATCAAAATAGTAAGGATATTCATAATATATCATGTAAAAGGGCATTATATACACCATATAAAATAAACTAGGTGCATAAAAACAAATAAGTCTCAATGGAATGTAAATTGATATGAAATCCCTTACATTGAATTTCCTTTCAGTTAAACATACTTTAACTTAATTTCTAATAAAATTATGTTAATTATATACTTTCTTGGGATTTTTTTTTTAAAATTTATCATAATTTTTATTCCACTTTTTTATACAACTACTTAAATAATTATGTTTACGTTGGTTTTTTTGAACAAATTCAGTTTATGTGCCAGAAACAACTTTGGTAGGTCAACTAAGGTCAAATAGGTCATCATATAACATCTATAGATTAATAATCATGAAATAATTATAATATTTATACATAAATTATATAATAATTAAACACGTTTATGAAAAATGAATCAATGTTACAATCATGGTGACGGTAGGCCGTACGTACGCATGAGTGACATTCTCATTTTTCAATGATCATTATGAAAAGAAGTTAGGTAGAATTATATATTTCCAGAATTGTCATTGTATCATAAAAACCATATTATTTAATCATATATAATTATATATATATAATTATTGTGATGTAAAATAAATCACACCATGTTGAGTAGGCGGTAGTCTATACGTACATGAATTCCATTATCTCTTTTAAAGTGTGTGAAAGTGTAATATGGAAAATGATTTATATTATATTTCTAGAAAGGTAATTATGTCATGAATATCATACAGATATTTTATATATAAAATATTTTTTATTAAAACCATTCTTTATACATTCCGTGTATCGTGTGAATGAATTACATTGCTTTGAGGGGGTGGTATTCCACACTTCCTCAAACGATGTTATCGTATTCCCACAAAATGGAGTGAATAGAGATATGTGTTATAAAATAATTAAATAAGTATAAATAAACTAAAAATATAATATATTACATATATAAATATATTTTCCATCACAATTTCCAATGATTAAATTTGGTAAAGGAAAAATGAACAATCATCATTTCATGATGTGGTAGTTCGCTATACAGAGAAACAATATGTTTGTTACCCATTAGATGATTGTGTGTGTGAGTGTGGGTCAGAAACTTAGAATAAAAAAATACTATTATATTTATTATACTGGTGTTTTTATAAAATCATGAAATAATAATATTTTAGGGATTGAATAATTTAAATAAAATTAAAAATCTTGAAGAAGTTTGTTACCTCTTATTCGGGTAATTCCTTTTGGTTTGAACCAAAGGATTCCTTGGATTTATTTATTCCAAATGGGAGACTTATAGTATTAGGGGAGGTATTTTTAGAATCTATTTGGGCTGATATTTTTTGATAAAAAGTGTCTTTATAGGTGTGAGGAAGTGGAAGGAGAGGATGCCTTTTTATAGTGGAGGAGGAGTGATACTCTTGTAATATTTTGACAAAGGAATTCCATGCATGTTTTTTATGCTGTGAGTGGATCCAATAATGGTATAATTTAGATAAAATAGGGTATAGGGTTGATATATGTCCATAAAATTTCTCTTGGACAATTGTATAACTCATTTTAGGTCTTAAGGTTAAGGTTTAGTTCCTTATTAATCTTAATTTAACCTTAATCGCTGTAATTAATTTTAACTACATTCACTAATATTTTTGGTAAAAAGATAATTTTGTATTATTATACATTATAAATTATAAATATTCAGAATATGGAATCCATTTTTCCAAATTATAATCACATAAGTGGTAGAAATTAATTTAAAAATCATCCCGCAGGCGGGATGATAATGCTAGTTTTTAAAGTAAAAACAATCAAAAGATTGATAAGTTTTTACATTCAATTTCAAAGTGAAATTTATTAAAATGACATAAATTGTATTAATTGATAAAAATATGATCCAATTAAACTTTAAAATCAATTAAATTTATAATTTAAACTTATAAATAAATTATATGAAAAAATATTTTTGAACTAAAATTCAGTATTTTTAACTATTCCTTAAAAAATGATATGTTTCTGAAAAATATAAAAAATTCACCCTAACCTAATTTTTATGTTTCAATTTAAAATATAAATTTTATTTTTACATATTAAATCAAATAGAGTGTTGAAATTAATATTTAAAATGGGTTTTCCATTAAAAGGTGGTAAAATTGCCTTTATAAAAATATATGTTTTTATGTGTGAAATTGGGATTGTTCTTATCTTATGACTATCAAACCTAAGGGATGAATATCAAAAATATTTTATTGAATATATATAAAATTTATTTCATTAAAATAATTAAATAATTTTAATTAATTAGGTTTATTAAGACAAAAATCCTTTAGAAGCATACAAATAACAATATTTCTTTTTTATATCCAATTGGTTCCTATTTTCATTTCTCATTAACTGGTAACCATTGAATTCATTTTATATTTATATAAACCATAAATTTTAATAAGTTATTTAATACTATTCATAACCTCTAACATAAAAACTAGGTTATATTATATTATATTAAATATTAATATTTTAATAATATATTGTTATTTGGTGAAACTCGGTCTTACGTGTAATGCAAGCTATCAAGGAAGGCCTCTATTGTGTGCGATATAAGATAACATAGTGTTTCATGCATTAAAATCTATATAATGTATTGAATTCATTTAAAATATTAAATATATATTAGATTCTAAATATATTATATTCCCTTGAATGCTTGGTGATGCGTGTAATAAATCCTATCAAATACAAAGTTATACTTTAGAATTTTGGGGAGTTACATTATCCCAACCTTAATTAAATTTCATCCTCACAATTTAAACTCAAACTTGGTAATATACTGTTTGATATTTACTACATTTAAATCCCACATTATGAGAAGGGTTCATAAAACATCATCTAGAAAGGAGTGAATGAGAAGTACAAAGTTCACATGGACTTCCATGTATCTAAGTATCTAAGTGGAAATACCTACTTGGAGGGAAAGCATAAATATTTATAGAGATTGAATGAGGTCATCAATCAAAAAAAAATTGAATGATAAATATAAATTTTAGGGCCATAAATCCATAAATATTTGATGATTTAGGAGTCCATTGATTTAATAGAAATTAAGGTATTAGGACAACATTTCATTTCAAAATCATTTTCCTAATGTTGGGTAATTATTTTATTGACCAAGAATATAAGGAAATATTATTACTTTATATGTTTCAATTGCATATGAACAATCTTTACTATTGGTTGTGCTTCCATTAAATTTTAATTCATCCCTTTACTCCCAGAAATTAATTAGTAATAATGAATTTTTTTATGCCTAAAGCATTGAAAGAAACTTTTAAAGGATTGTAAGGCCTATAAAAGAGTGAAAAATCTAACTATTTGTCTCTGAATATTTTCTAAAACTAATATGGTTAACAAATTAATATATAATCCTCAAAAGTGATACTATTGGTTCATCATTAACATTTATTCATAAATTTTTTTAACTAAAATAATGGAAAATTAACCAAGAAAATGTGCAGGTCAATGGTTGGCGTGAAACCCTTATCATCATTTAATCACGGGTTCAAGTCCCACGACCTTTCCAGATATGATTTCCTGCCACCTGTCTTAAAGTTTTTTCATTTGTAAAACCATATTAATATAATTTCAAAAAAAATTATGATGGGAATCCTTAAAATAATGTTAATCACTAAATATACTTTTAACAAAGGTTTTCAATAAAACCTTAATACATAAATACTTCATCCATTTATTTCCACATAGGTCCTTCCTTGGCATAGGGTTTATCCATAATATCAATTGTAGGATTTCTAAATTATGACACCTTATCTTCAATAAGAAACACCTTTGGCTTAATATAGGTTATTCATTGTCAAAATCCTTCATAATAGTTAGTAAAGAAAATGTAAAATTTATTAAGCATATATCTTGGGAGTGTCAAATCAGGTATATAGTAAGGCCCATTGTCATTTACCAGGTTACACTGAGTTAGGCTCAAAACACCTTATTAGAGTTCTTACTCTTAGGTACATCTATTCCAGAACCATGTCCACTTGTAGTATCTATATAGGGATGTATTTCTAGTAATACCCACAAAATATCCACCTTAACAAAATTCTAGTTTGTTCTTTTATACTTATATTCAAATTATGCCTTAGGGTTATGTTCTCTAATCTATATTTTATTAAATCTAGTTCCCAAGGTTGCTACTAAACCTCCCTTTGATATTAACTATAGTAACCCAACCCCATATATCTTAGAGATAGTGTCTGCTATCAATTATATTGGCATGATTACAAGGAATAAAATCCCACACGATTGGGAGTTTATTAGTCTTGGTAAACTAGATACATAAATGAGTCTTATATTATAAATGAATACACTAATTACAACATAATTTATTTTCTTATTTATAAATAAAAAAATTCTAGGATAACTCTAATCTATCTGGTATATACCTTCATATATTTCATAGTATGCTTATTGGATTCCTGGGGAAAGAAACATAACAAGGGTGATCTCAAATGCTCAATAAGAGAAAGATATAACAGAAGTAATAATGTGAATAATAACCATGGCATGGTAAATAAATAAACAAACATACCATGTAAATAAAAAACTAAGAAGGAAGTGCATAAACAATATGGAAAGGTAATAAATAGTATCCCATGCCATTAAAATAACTAGATAAGGAAAAATAAATATGTAAAGGTAAGAAACTGAAACACATGCCATTTAATCAATGAAATGAAAATGAAGTATATCTATAGATATATCGATGAAAAATCTCATGGATTAATAATAACTGAAACTAAATAAGTGAAATTCTTTCTTAATAGACGTTATATCTAAGGCACATGAAAACCTATATCGTCAAGACCCTTCACAAGATGGTTTAAACTATGGGTATAAACCCATCTATACTGCTTGGAAACAAACTCAAAGGGTTTTTTGCTAACTAATTTCATATCATGAGACTATTGATGCATAAAGGGGATTTCATTAACTATTCCCTAACTCGTAGAGCTTACATTAACCAGTATTTAACATGTAGGGATTATATTAATTGGTCCCCAACCCATATAGTGAATGTCCAAAGAATTTAAATAAACAAATTGGATTATAAAATATCTTCATTGTATAAAGGATATGGGTTTATAAATTTTTTACCAAATAATCAAATAAATTTCAAAGTAAAAACCATATAAAAAATGGTATATGGTTTATGAAATAATCATATCCATGAAAAATGATATAGATATTTAGGGGAAATTCAATGTCAAATGATCATAGGAAATTGAATATTTTGAGGGGATTAAAATAAATCAAGGAAGTGAATGTGAATACTATTGTTGAAAAAATCAATCATAAAACATCCTGAGGAGTAAATAAGATGGTATTAATACAAAATATCCCAAGTAATGTAAAATAAAGGGTTTTTATTATCTATTAATATAAATACTATTAAAATATCTTTTAAAAAACATTATTGAGGAAAATATCATTTTTTTAGAAAACCTTTTGAAAAACCTTTTCATTAAAAATTAATTTTGAAAAAATTTTCTTTAAAAATAAACCTTTTAAACATGCAAAGGAAGCTTCAATGAAATGATGCCGGGTAAATCTGTACAATCTGTATAAAGTAAAGAAACATTCCTTTTTCTCGATAAAAGGTTATAAGAATTCATTGTTCAGAACGTAAAAAGAAGATTCCTTTGAAAACATTGGTAAAGGAAAAAATAGAAAAAATGTCTTTACCAAATCATTTTAAAAACATTTTTCATTTTTTTAATAAAACATGGTTTTTAGAAGAAAAAGGTTCTCTGACTTAATAGAGAAATGAAGTCGGTATTTCTTAATTTTTTTTTCTAAAACACCTTATATAAGGACCGAACCTTAAACATTACATAATCTTGAGTTATGTCAAGAATTCACATTGAGGATCTTTTCATGTTTAGATTTTTAGAGAATTAGGCCATAAATATTACATTACATATAAAATATTACAAATTAGAAAATTCTACTCTAACCATTTTTTTCACAATAATAAAACTCATTAAATAAAACAACAATTATTTTCTGATTAAAATATTCTTGAATTCTTCATTTCTCTTACCCTTCCTTATACCCTATGAAAACATTTCAAAAACATGAGATGAGCATAAAAATATCATTAAGGATTATAAAACAAGGAAAGAAAACATTAGTCCACCAATATATACAAATCAATGGAATCATACTTTTCACTCATAAAACATAAGCTCTTTAACATACCTCATGAAATAATAAGATTTATGAATAACACATAGAAATCATAAATCATAAAGATAACTTGTGGAATTCATAACATACTTACATTATAGATTTAAAATCTATATAGGGAGTTACGTTTAGAATACCCATCATAGTATATTTACTAAATATCGTAAGATAAAAATTAACGTTTACCTTCATCACGTTAACCAATGCATTGGAGAGATATCTCAGGATCACCCACCCTATGTTTATCATGGAA
Organism: Viscum album; assembly: GCA_963277665.1. Taxonomy (NCBI): domain Eukaryota; kingdom Viridiplantae; phylum Streptophyta; class Magnoliopsida; order Santalales; family Viscaceae; genus Viscum; species Viscum album. The sequence goes on from OY728131.1 coordinate 2,064,657,338, forward strand.
CCACCTGTATATGTAAACAATTCGAGAGAACCATAACATATTCATAGCACATAAAATATGCATAAAGGAAAGATAAAATTTCCACATTACAATCACAATATATAATTTCAAGATATTGACATAATAAATGATTTATCAAAACCATTTTCAATATCAAAATATGTAAAAAAGTTATATGGTATTTATTTTCCTTTTAAAAATATTATGGCTTGTTAAGGAATCCAAATATCAAATAATTCTTGCGGCGGTGGAAAGGTCATTGTCACCGCGTACGTTAAAAAGAAAGATTACCTTTTTCATTTAGTAAAATGATTCATATAAAAATATTCCTTTTGAAAACTATTGAATTAAATTAAAAGAAAAATGGTATAATTATACACCGTATAAAATAAAGTCATCTATAAACCAAAATATTCCTCAATAAAAGGAGATTGAGATGAAGTCCCTTACCTTGAATCTGACTCATCACATATGTTCATTGTTCATCCTGAATAATAAAATTAAGTTAATTTATACTTTTTTAGATCCTTTTTCAATTTTATTATTCCTTTTATATCACTTATTACAACGTTATAAACATTACATAATCATTTAAGTTAATATCGGTCGTTTCGCTGATATTCGGTACTTGAGTCAAAAATGAACCTCTTATAATTACAATTTGTCTATGTGGTCAAAAATCCATTATCTGTAGAATTATATTCATGATTTATATATCATATATATCCAGTATATATATGTATTTATAATAGTACATAACATTTGGAGATAAAAAATGAAATGCACCATTCATGGAGACGGTAAGCCGTACGTACGCATGAATGCTACTTTCATTTATTCTTCATATTTAAAGGAATGAAAAATAAATGATACATAGGTATATTATAATTCAATTATAATAACATATTTTATATATGTTACATAATTTCATTAATTCCATATTTTATATGTTCTATGTATGGTATGAACGAGTCATATCACTTTGAGGGGGCGATAGTCTGCACTTCCTCAAATGAAATTATCGTATTTACCCATTATGGAACCATAAAGTTATGCAATAAATGACAAATACATAATAATAGAGACAATATAAATATAATATATATCATATATAAATACAATTCCGTCATAATGTCCACCATGAGAGGTGGTAGGGAAAATCGAACAATCATTGTTTCATGAGGCAGTAGTTTTCCATACACAGAAATAATATGTTCGTATCCATTAGATGGAGGTGTGTGTAAGTGTAGTTATAATTATTATCATAAAACATCCTAATTTATTTAAGATACTGGTGTTTTTATTAAATCAAATAATAATAATAGAACATGATGTGAATAAGTAAAATAATGTAAAGGAACTTTAGTGAAGACGCTACCTCTTAAAACGTGTAACTCCCTTTGATTTGAGCTAAAAGGATTTATGGAATTTCATTATTACTAATTTAAGGATTCTAAGAGGAATATAGAGATTTTAGGAGCTTATTTGGGAAGATTTAGGATGATACAAAGGGCTTTAGAGGTGTTATTAAATTGTTAGAGGTGATACCTTTTTATAAGAGGGAGGAGGGGTCCTTTAGAAAGGTATTGAAATATTATTTTATTATAAAATGATTTTCAGTTTCAAATGGTCAAAAATTCATTTATTTAAAATATAATATGTTTTTGGATATAAAAAAACTCAACCAATAGGTTTTAGACAAGTCTAGGTCACACATTTAACCTTATATTTTAGCTTTAACCCTTAGTTAACTAATTTGACTCTTACCATGTCTTCTTGTATATTCATATTATGTAGTTAATATAGTTACAATAAAATGCCAATATAACCTCAAGTGGTTCATTAATGACATTTTTGACATTATATAAGTCATTTAGATGAATCTTATATTTTTAGGAATTTTATATCATATAATAAAATAGTATTTGTTTTAAAAACTCATTTATGTCATTTTTTATACTATTCATATCATGACTTTTTTAAAAATCAATAAAAACTTGATTATTTTTAAAAAACATAATCAATTAAAAGATAAAAAGTCATAGTAATCCATATAATTAGTGGATAAGAGAAAAATTTTCAAAATAAATTTCTTTTAATATTTATATTCTCATTTATTTAAATCATTCATTAATAAGGTAATCACTACATCATCACTGTGTCATAAATAAATTTATTTATTTGATGTATAAAAATTATAAATAAAATACCATGATGTATGAAATATTTTTATAATTAAAATTAATATTTATAGTCTAAAATATAACTTATATAAGCCCATATAAAAATTGTTTTACTAAATGATACATGTTTATGTTGTATTTTTCTTTACTTTAAATTAATTTTTATAAAATGTCATTTTCACATCAAAGTGGCTCTATGGGGTCCCAAAATTGACGCACAGATTCCCATAGTCATAAATATCTAATACAATAGTATTATAACATATGTTAGGGTAGTTTAATATTATTATAATATTATTTTTTACCCTTATTTATTAGATTTACCCTTTAACCATGTTAAATAAAATAATTACTGAAATTACTATTCATAATGTTTAAAAATAAAAGATACTTATTTAAAAAATTTATACCTCATGATTTCAAATATTCAATACATTTATCCAAATTCAAAACACATAATTTGCGTAAATTAATTTAAAATTAATTCCTATTGTCAAAACCAAAAAGTGTGTTTTAAGAAGTAAAAACTACCCAAAGATTGACATGTGTTTGTATCCAATTTCAAAGTAAAATTAATTCAAATAAAAAAAATTAGATTAAATGATAAAAATATAATCCAATTAAAATTTAAAACCAATTAAAAGGACAATATAACTATATAAATAAATTACATGAAAATGCAGTTTTGACTTAAAAGGCAGTATTTTTCACTATTCATCAAAAATGAACTTTATCAGAAAAATACCAAAAAATTACCCAAAGTAAATTTGGATGTCCCTATTCTAAATAAAATGTTTATTTTTTCAAATGGAACTTATAAAAGTGACACAAAATAGATTTAAAAAGGGTTCACCATCAAAATGTGGTAAAACGAACTTTTAAAAATATTAGAGTATTTCATGATTAAAATCGGATTCATTCTTATTTTAAGCCTCTAAAATTTATCAGATATATGTAAAGACATTTAAAAAACATGTATAATCATATTTTAGTTAGTTCTATTCATTCCCATCAATACAAAGGTTAGGTGTTAACTACTATTTAAAATAATAATAATAATATATTATTTTTCAGTATAACTCAAAGTTGTGTGTAATGTAAGATTTCAAAGAAACCCATTGTTGAATGTTGAGTATGATATTAGAAAAATCAACCCATTTATTGTAAAAATAATATCTTATTCATACATATTAATAGAAATGAAAATGTATTATTCTATAAATACCCGGGTTGTTACACCTTGAGTACCAAAGAGTGGAAAAATGGTATTAATACTAGAAAAATGTCATGATTAACAAGAGGAGAGGCAAATGAAAGGGTTATTGAACAATATTCATATAATTTCCTTGAATTTAAATGAACAGTAAAATTATCCTTGAGGAAAATAATCTTTAAACATTCCAAAGTGTCCCATACCACTTTGAAACATTTTAAATCATAAGCCTCATAAAGGAATAAAATTAAATGAAAGTTTTAATATAATGAGAGTAAGTATATTCATGATATATCATGTAAAAGGACAATATATACACCATATAAAAGAAAATGGGTGCATAACAACAAATAAGTCTTAATGGAATGTAAATTGAGACAAAATCCATAACCTTGCATTTATTTTTGGGTAAATGTACTTTAACTTACTATATAATAAAATTATATTAATTATATACTTTATTGATAACCTTTTTCATGTTTATCATAAATTTTATTTCAAATTTGTATACAACTACTTAAAAAATTATGTTTACGTTGGTTGTTTTTACCAAATTCGATTTATGTGTCAGAAACAAATTTGGTAAGTCAAATATGGTCAAATGGGTCATTATATAACATCTCTAGAATAATAATCATGACATTATTATCATATTTATGCATCAGTTATACAAAAATTAAATATTGTTATGAAAAAATGAATCAACATTACAATCACGGAGACGATAGGTCGTACGTACGCATAAGTAATGTTCTCATTTTTTAATGATCATTATAGAAAGAAGTTAAGTGGCATTATAGCTTTCCATAATGGTGATTATATCATAAAAAATAGGTTATTTAATCATATATACACATATATAATTCTTTTTATGTAAAAGGAATCACACCATGTCGAGGAGGCAGTGGTCCACACATCCTCGAATGACGTTATATCTTTTAAAGTGTAATAAGATAAATGATATATACTATATTTCTAGAAATTTAATTATTTAATGAATATAATATAGATGTTTTATATGTAAAATATTTTTAATTTGAAGCATTATTTATACATTTCATGTATAATGTGAATGAATCACATCTCTTTGAGGGGTCGGTAGTCCACACTTCCTCAAACAATGTTATCGTATTACCAAAAAATAGAGTCCATAAAGATATGTGTTAAAAAATAATTACAGAAGTGTAAATATATTATAAAGAAATTATATTACATATATAAAAATAGTTTCCATCATAATGGACAACCATGAAAGTTGGTAAAGGAAAAATGAACAATCATCATTTTGTGAGGTGGTAGTTTTCCGTACATAGAAACAATATGTTTGTTACCCATTAGATGGATGTGTGTGTGAGTGTAGGTTGAAAAATTATAATAACAACATCCTACTATATTTAGGATAATAGTTTTGTTATATAATCATGAAATAATAATATTTTTGGTATTAGATAATTGAAATAAAACTAAAAATCTTGAGGAAGTTTGTTACCTATTATTCATGTAACTCCTTTTGGTTTGAATCAAATACTTCCACGGATTGATTTATTACCAAGGGTATTATTCTTGGATGAGGTGAGGTATGTTGAGGAGATATTTGGGAAGATATTTTTCAAGCCAAAGTGTCATGAGATGTGTGAGGAAGTGGGAGAAGAGGAGGCCTTTTTATAGTGGAGGAGGAGTGACACTCTTGTACTATTTTGACAAAAGAATTCCATTCATGTTTTCATGTTTAAATTGGATCCAATAATGGTAATGTTTCTAGAAAAGTGATTATGGGGATGATATATTTCTAGAAAATATCTCTTTGAAAATTTTATCGGTTTTTTGGGTCTTAAGGTTAAGGTTTGTTCCCTTATTAAGCGTAATTTAACATTACTTATTGTCATTAATTTTAATTACATTCAATAATATTTTTGGTAAAAAATTATGTTGGTTAAAGTATAAATTATAAATTAGTATTATTAAAAATATAGAATCCATTTTTGAAATTATAATCACATAATTAGAAGAAATTAATTTAAAATTCATCCTGTAGGTGAGACGACAATGCGGGTTTGTAAAGTAAAAACAATCAAAAGATTGATATGTTTTTACATTAAATTTCAAAGTGAAATTGATTCCAATGACATAAATTTTATTAATTGATAAAAAATTATTTAATTAAACTTTAAAAAAAATTAAATTTATAATTTAAAATTATAAATAAATTTTACAACAAAGCAGTTTTAAACTAAAATTCAATATTTTTAACTACTCATTAAAAAATGATATGTTTTTTAAAAATATCAAAACATCACCCTAACCTAATTTTTATGTTTCTATTTAAAATATGAAGTTAATTTTGACATATTAAATCAATTAAAGTTTCAAAATTCATATTTAAAATAGGTTATCCATTAAAAGGTGGTAAAATTGCCTTTATAAAAATATAGGGTTTTATGTGTGAAATTGAGTTTGTTCTTATCTTATGCCTATCAAACCAAATGGATGAATAAAAAAAAATATTTTATTGAACATATAAAATATATATTTTAATAAAATCATTAATTAATTGTAATTAATTATGTTTATTAAGACAAAAATCCTTTAAAATCATAAAAATAATAATATTTCTTTTTATATGCAATTAGTTCTTTTTTTTGTTTCTCATTAATTGGTAACAAATGAATTAATTTTATATTTATATAAAAAATAAATTTTCATAAGTTAGTTAATACTATTCATAACCACTAATATAAATCTAGGTTAAATTATATTATATTAAATAATAATATTCTAATAATATATTGTTATTTGGTGAAACTTGGTCTTGAATGTAACTTAATCTATCAAGGAAGGTCGCTCTTACATGCAATGTAAGATAACTCAGTGTTGCATGAAGTACAAGATGTATCATGTATTGAATTAATTTAAAATTTTAAATATATATTAGAGTCTCGAGATATTATATTACCTTACGTGCTTGGTGATGTGTGTCATACACTCTATCGAAAGCAAAGTTGTACTTTAGAATTTCAGGGTGTTACAACCCCAACTACTGATGTGATTTCCCAAAGGATTTGAAGGTGCCAAAGGAACCAATTAAATTCATTGTACATATCTAAATTTGGGTGATTGAGTTATTTATATTTAAAGAATTTAAGTATGGATCCAATCCTAGATTTTAAGGAATCCAAGCTTCAAATTCATAAATCCAACCCCCATGATTTTTATTTCATCAGCACATAGGGGAAGACAATGTGAAAAAATACTCTCCCTAATGAGGTAATACACTAATTATAAAATCCACATATAACTAATAAGAACTTTCAAATATCAAGAGGACTCCATTTTTGCTCATTTTCTTATAAAGAGAGATAAGAAATAAGAAAATGATTATATTCTTTAAGCCTATCTAAAATGATACCATGTGTAGACTCAACAAAAATCATTATCCTTTTTCTCCTTGATCCTATGAAATAGCATATTGGTATCAAAATGGAGCCTTTATAAGAATCAATTCTCTAAAGAATATTCAACCTTCCATAGGGGGTTAAGGACTATTGTAAAATCCACATCAAGTGTGTTGAGATCAACCCTATCCATTGACAACTTGGGAATCATAGGATTGATCACAATCTAGTCATACGAGACATGATTTTTAGATTTGTGTTGAAACCTAGAATCCAAAATCTTCTCTCGGTTATTTGAGTCATTTGAGTTTGAGATTAGTAAGGAAGGATGATCCTAAAGGATCCCCAAATTATGATTATTATCACTAACAATACTAGAAGTCGAATCCATTGTAGTTGGATTGAAGGTAGGAAAACTCCGATCACCATTGAGACATGAGTTATCTACTCTCTCCATCCTCTCAAAAATAATTCATAATTAAAAACATAATATATTAAATATTTAATATTAATAAATAAAAATCTAAAATGATAATATCAATAATTTATTATTTATGTATTATTTTCACTAAAATTAAATTAATTTCATATATGAATGAGTGAAATTATTTTATTACATACTAAGTGTAAAATATTTAGTCAATTTTTTTAATTAATAAATATTTATTTATTTTCTGATATATATTTCAAATTAAAAAGAAATGAAACTGAAAAAACAAAATGTTATAAAATGCCTATTAATATTATTTTTAAATTAAATTATAAATCAATTTTCACTAAATATATGACATATAAATTGGATTTAGAATAAATATTTAATATTATGTAAATAATATTTTTGAAAATTATATATATATATATATCAATATAAAAATATTTCTATTTTAAATAATAGTTTTAATGATATGTAATTATTTTTATATTCCATTTTTAATTAAATGTATTATATATAAAGTTTCAATGTATATTTAGTCATATATAAATCATATTTAAAAAAATATATTATATTTTTGTCAATATTAATATATTTATATATTAATATATGATTTTAATGATATTTTTTATGACATATACCTTTTTCAGTGCTTTTTAGCATTAGAAGAGGATGACCTTTATCAATGCTAAAAAAATTATGATAAAATTTCCCTTTTATCAATGTTAAAAAATCACCAATAAAGGGGTGCCTTTATTAGTGCTTTTTTAGCACTGATACATGTCAAATTTATCAGTCTTGTTTTTTGCACTAATAAAGGTGACCTTTTATCAGTGCTTTTATCTAGTTCCGATAAAGGGTTGTGTTTTTTATCATGGGTTCTATTGTAGTGAGTTCCTCATATATGTTTACCAAAAATTTAGAATAATTTTATTAGGTCAAAATAGGAGACAATAGAAAGAGAGAGAGGGGGGGAGGGAGAGAGAAAAGAAACAAAGACTAAGAAGGGAGGAAATCATGAATACCAATAAAATACCCTTATAAAATGTTAAACCGCTCAGTAGGAAACAACCCAAGACTAGAAAATCGAATAAAAATCCTTTCATGAGTATCCAGCGATGCAAGGATCCTTATCTTAGTTTCAAGTGGTGATATGGTTGTTTGAAATTATGAGTTATTTAACCATATTTCTAGATTTTTGATTCATTAATAACCTATTGGTTCCCCCTCAATAATTTTTTTGTAGATTAGTTTTAAAAACCCAAGATTTTTTGATTTATTTAACTTCAAATAAATTTAATTTATTCAATAGTTTACAATACATGAAAACCAAAGTCTAAATAAACCATAATATAGTATAATGTTATAAAATAGACATTAAATTGTCAAATTGAATATTAATAACCAAAATTTTAAAATTATGTAAAATGTTTTTAGATAAATTAAATATATTTATAAATAAGAACTTAGTTTTTATTAAAGTTTTATATGCTTTAAAAATATACATTTTTCTTCAAAAAAGGTTTTTATTTATTCTTATGGGAAAATAATATAATTAATTTCTATCAATTTTATATAATTTATTTTATAAAATTAATTTAATTTTTTAAATAATCAGGTCAAAATTATTTTAGATTGAATTTTAAATAATTTTCTAAAAAGATAGTTTTTTTGATGAGTACTGAAAAATATTGATTTTTATTGAGAAATATATTTTCTTTTAAAGAATTTACAAAGATTAATTTTATTTTAAAATGGATTTAAAAGTAAAATTAGTTCATTTATATTACTAGTAATTGAATTTATCTCATTTTAATTAATTTTATATTGAATTTTGGTATAAAAAAATTTTATATTTAGAATCTTTTTATGTAAAACTTCTTTTCGTCGTGTTTTGTGGGTTTAATTTTAAATTAAATTATTCCACTTATGTGAATTGAATTTGATAATATGTATAAAATATTTTAAATCAAAATAATTAATATATGGTTTTATTTTCAGCTTAATTTTTCATAATAAATAATAATTAAAACAGAAACAATTTGTTGCCATGGTTAAGGTGAAAATGAGTTTACTAGGGGAGATTAAACCTATAGATAAGGGTAATATTTCTAATTAAACTTATCTAAATCACATTATATGGAAATATTTAAACCTAATCCTATACCATATTCTAATATCTATCCATTTTGAATCATTTGGATTGAATATGACATTATTATATTTTTAATCTTTTAAGAGATTTCAAGTGTGTCTTCTCCTCCACTTATAAAAGGACAACCATCATTTCACTTATTTACACCACTTAGAGACATCTATATCAAAAAATACCTCCAAAATTCTCTATTAAAATTTCTTATACACTAATTATATTTTCTGTTATTCTTAAAATACTAATCTAATGATCCTTAAGAAATGATCTAAAGGAGACCAACTCAAGGAGAGGTAATCATCCTACCCTACCTATTTCAAATTATTTATTATTCTACCTCATATAAATTTATGGTATTCATCATAAAATAATAAATTTTTTATAATAAATATACTAAAATGTTATTATGATTATTTAAACACCATTATTCACCCACTTTTCTATCAAATGGGAAGTGAAAGTATTGCTCATACGTACGTGTAGACAACCACCTCCATGTAGTGATACAAATCATTTTCCATCACTATATTTCATGAATGGTTATTATGATGGGTTTAATGTTTATACATGATATTTATAAAATAATTATTCTTATCTAAAAATAATATCGTATCTATCTTCTTAACTTCCAATCCGTTGGAAAAAAATAACATCACTTGTCCGAACGTGTGAATTACCACCTCCATGAAGCGATGTGATTAATTTTTCATTTCTGATTTAGATGGATGGAAAAAAGGATTAGATTTAATAAATATATATTATACATATATGATATAATAATTATTATTTAAATGGTAATTATTATTTACCTTTCTTTTGTTCCATTCATTAGAAAGTGAAAACTATATTCATGCGTACATACTACCTACCATCTCCATGAATGATGTAATTCATTTTTATATCTATAAATTTTATGTATGAGTATATATATATAATTAATATATATTATATTTATATAATTATTAAAATTATGGATATTATGTAACCATGGTCAAATTTTATGGACCAGAACCGCCGAACTGAAACTCGCATGAAAAACGAAACAATTAACACCCAGAAATGATAATTTTAATAAGGATTTATTAATAAACAAGTGTTTTAATATTATAAGTGGATAATATATGATATTATAAGTATTAATATGATTCCTATATAGAATTAAAATTAATTAAAATTTATTATATAAAAGTTTAGATTTCTTTAGAAGTAATTTAAACTTGTGGTAAGACATTTATGTTATAATATTATTGTTTATCTAGTCTATTTATAATTAAGTTTCCAATGATAAAATTTTATAAACCATATCTCAAGGATACAATTAATTTTCTTCTCCTATATTCTTTTTATATATTAAATGTTTTCCTTTCATTTTTATCTCTTTAATAACTCAAGAGATTGAAATAATGTTTTTAAGGAATACTGTCTTTATTTCTATCTTCGGTCAAAAATTATTTTTTTCCATAAGCGTGTTTTATAATTTTTTTTTCAATAATGTTTTTTATATTATTATATTATTTTTTAAATTAATTTTACCCACAATTTACTTTTCACAAAATGGTTTAAAAGGAAATTCTTTTCATTTTTCTAATAAGGTACTTTTGAATTTTTATTGAAAATGTGAAAGAAATATTTGTTTTAACATACACGACATGAATATAATTTCACACCATCATGAATACTTAATGATTTAAAGAATCCTTTACATTTTCCAAGTTTCTTTTCAAATAAAATAGTTTCATTAATATTTGGGAAATTTTTATATTTTAAATAAGTGATTTCAAAATGAAAATAGTGTTTTCCTGAAGAAATATTCTAAGTAATCTTTTAAAGAAATTTTAATTTATAATTAGATCCTTAGATGATAATTATTATTTAACAGGGATATTATCCAATTATAAAATCCTTATTATTTACCTATATGGTTTATGATTATAATAATGATATGTTTATGAAACTCATTTATTTTTTACAGGTTATATTACGATGAATTGTTAAAATGTTTATGAAACTCGTTACTTTTTCACAAGTTACAATATATGATGATTTTTTTTGATATTATGGAACAAATATGAGTTTATTATGATTATATGATGTGTTTTATTGGAATTATATATTATTATAAGAATTGGGTAAATATCAATATCTCATGAGATAATAAGGACTAGAATGTGGAGTGAACTCGATTCAGTAAGGGAATATATCCAATATGATAGTATTGGGAGTGAACCTTGAATAAGGATATGATATAATGGAGAGTGATCCTAATCACTATGATAGTATTGGAAATTATCCTTGAATAATTAAATTATTTTATATTCTTATGTGTATGCTAAAAAATAATGTCGTATTCTAATGGTATGATCCCATGGAAAATGTTCTTTGATTCATTTATGATTATCATATTATGAACTTCCAAGTTTTGTTACATGAATCAATATTATGATCTATAATATGTTTGGTATTGTTTTCAAATGTTAAACTCATGTTCTCATACCCTTATTCTCATTATATGCCTAAGTGATAATTGAAATCTCCCTTTTTTACCCTTACTGAGCATCTGAGCTCACCCTTTATTATATTTCCATTACCTAGGTTATGAAGGAATATTTAAAGTATGATATGTTTAATAAGTACACTACTTACAAATAAATTCATTGGATATGATGTATGTATCTCATGGACAAGTTTTTTATGTATCCAAGTTTCTAAATACACTAAAACTATATTATTTTAGCATCGATCGTTATGTTATGTATTGAATATTCATATAATAAGATATAATATTTATGTATGAAATGTGTAAAGATATAGACTTAAATAGACTATAGTCGATGCCTTAATTTATTAAATTAGAATAATATACAACGAATCATATCCCAAAGGACTTAATAGTTTAGTAGTTTTTAAAAAATAGATACATACTTGAATCCTATGTAACATTTGAAAATGTAGAATAAAACATAGCAATTACTTTGAGAACACCAATATTCCCTAATCACAATAATATTCCTAGTATCTTGGGGAAAAATAAAACATAAGAAATGGGTGATATTATATGATCAGTAAGGGTATTTATTTAGAGGAATCTAATTAATAACAATTATGGAATGGTAAATAACTGGAAAAGATTCCATTTAATAAATAACTTGACCATAATTTGGCCAGAATAAAATAACATCAAATAATTCCATATAAGTAATCACATGAGATAGAAAAATTCACCATAGATATTATACTAATAAAATTATCACTTGGAAATCAGTATCTAATCTCATAATCATAGAATGCATAATGATGGAAATATAAAACTTACTCTTGAGGATTCATTCCAAGAATATAATATCATCAAGTCTTCATTCCAAGAATATAATAAAAGGGTAAGGCCTTGGCTAAAAAACATTCTAGTATGTATCATGAGACCTACTGATGCATCAAGGAGCTATAACGGCCCCCTCCCATCACTTAATAAGATCAATACATTCCTCATATTAAATAGGTGAAATATAATAAATATATATATATATATATATATATATATTTGTATTTAAACTAGCATACAATATGTAAATATATTTCCCCATTAAGTAAACATAATCACAAACTATCCAGAGTAATGTGGTGAATGATATCAAAATAGTATATCCCCAATCAAAACAAGCAACAACAATTTAATAAAATATAGAAGATAATATCATAAGATATCAACCTAAATGAAACATAAGATTGATCCAAGAATGTTCCATAGATGAAAATACTTTAAATGAGTCCATTGAAAAATCCTCGATGAAAATACAATTTTTCACTTTGAAAATCACTTATTTTTAAAATGATGTGCATTTATAGAAGGAAAAAATTTATTTGAAAATAACCATGTAAACTTTTGGAGGAATATTTAAATTATTAAGGTGTTATGATGAAAGTAAAATTCACTCACACCGTATAAGTTAAAAAAACATTCCTTTTATATTTTTTTCAAAAAATTCTTAAAGAATCTTTTTTAGAGAAAAGAAAATATACCTTTCAAAATTTTTTGTAAAAAATTAAAAAATGAGTAAAAATAAATTTAAACAACCATAGGAGAATATTACCTTTTTTTAAAAAATTATAGAAAACATGGACATGGATGAAAAATAATTTTAAGGAAAAGTGTATAAAGATAATTTTTAAAGGAATTCTCTTAAAAATATCATATAATTGAAGTGAGCATTAATCAAATTAATAGATTATGTGTTTCTTCTATAAATCCAAATAAATCAAGTAGAAATATTACATAAGGTAATAAAATTTAATTTCACACATAATATTATCATGAAAAAATCAATGTAGTAGAAGTTTAACCCAATGAATGAAAATTAAGGTAAGAAATCCCTTATTACTTGTAACAAGTCAAATCATATCGCCATAAAATTAATAATTATAAAATAAAACATTTAACACCATAAATATATTTATATTCATGATATGATATATCAAATGTAATTATATCCACCACACAAAATAAATAAGTGGAGAATAAGGAATATATCTCACAAAAGTAAATGTGAGACAAGAAACCCTTACCTCACGCTTCCCTTTAGTGTAGCATTATATAAACTTCTATATAACAGTTTAAATAATGTTATTAATTCATTATAAAACTATATTAACATTTATGATATCTTATATGATCCTTTTATAACATATTATCACCCATTCATTAATAATATTTCATTATTTTTCATTGTTTCAGGTGTGTTTATTTCATAGTTTCATGATTGGTTCATTTGTGTAAAATTATGGATGTTCATGAAAAATGAGATTAAAAATAAAAAATTGGAATTAAATAGTTTTAATTAAATTACATAAATATAAATGATCCCATATATCATTTTTATTTCTTATATGTGGATAATTCATTTTCTAAAATTTTAATGATAAATGTTTAGTTTATTTTGGCTATTTTTTTGAACATGACAAACTAGTTTTGTTTTATTTAATATTATGATTATTTTTTAGTTAAAAAAAAATTAAATAGGTTATAATATACATATTAAAATTTTATTTAATCAGAATAATACTTTTATTAACATCCATGAAGGCGGTAATGGAAAACGAACAAAATCATTATTCACAGAGGTGATTAACCGACATAATTTGGAAAACGGTTTTGTTTCTTTGAATAAGAGGAGGTAATATAAGGGATTTATATAAAATATTACATTATAAACATAAATTTTAAATATTTACATGATTATGGAGTTACCATTACCTGATGGATTAAGTAGGTGAAGAGAAAGTAATAGAAGAAATGAAAATAAGAGAGGCGATTTGAGAAAATCATGTCTTGAATATCACCTCCTTGAAAGATCCCTTAAAGAGCTTGGAAAAGGTATTTGGGTGAAACCAGAAGCACTTAAGAATGGGTATAGTTAGTATTAGAGGTTTTTTTAGTGATTTTCGGAGCTTCAATTTTTTTAGGAGAAATGGGGTGGTATTTACTCTTGAGGAGGGGTGGTTTTAAGTGATTAAATAATGATTATTTTATAATTAAATCCAACCACATTGAGGTCACATTAATTTCCATGAATTTGGATGATATTTAATGTTTTCAATGATGTTTAAGGTCTATAAATACCTCAAACATCCATTAAATGTTTTATTTTTTAGGTATTTGAAGCTTTTACCTTTTACCTTTAACCCATTTCATTATTTTACCTATACTACGGTAAATATTTTTTTTTACCATAGAAAATTTTATATGAATAGAAATGGAAATGAACATAAATAATAATTTGTGGCTTATTATTACAAATAATTAATCCATTTTACCAAATACAATTCACATAATTGAAAAAATTATATTTAAAATTAACCCTGCAAACGTAATGGGAAAATGGGTTTTTAAAGTGAAAACGTTCAAAAGTTTGAAATGTTTTTATATCCAATTTCACTGTAAAATTGATTCCAATGAAATAAATTTTATTTATTGATGTATTATTTAAATTATTATACTTTAAAAACAATTTAAAATATAATTTAACATTATAAATTAATTATATGAAAATTCAGTTTTCATTTAAAATGAAGTGTTTTCACTTTTCATCAAAAAATAATACTTATCAGAAAAATACCAAAAATTAACTCTAATATAATTTTGATATCCTAATTTAAAAAATGATATTTATTTTTTAAAATATAATTTATAAATGTTTTAAAATTTAGTTTCAAAACAGGTGCGCCATTAAAAGGCAACAAAATTGCCTTTTAGAAAAATATAGCTTTTTATGCTTACAATTGGATTTATTCTTATCTAAATCATATTAAACTTATTGGATAAATTTAAATTTTTTTATTGAATATATAACATATAAATTTAATTAATCTATTTAACTAGTATTTATTAATTTAATTTATTATGATAAAAGTCCATTGTGGTTATAAAAATAGGTTTTTTATACAAAACACATACTTTATGTTCAATTGGTTTTTATTTTCATTTATAATTAATTAGTAACAAATGAATTCATTTTATAAACATGTGTAAACAATATTTTTATAGTTTTTTTAATCTCATTCATTCCCTCCATTATAATTACTAGGTGATAACTACCATTATTAAATAATAATATTTAATCGTTTTATTAAGCTCTATGTTCTATATAATATAAGCTATCGAATTGATTAAATTTAAAAAGAGATATATTGTAAAATTTTGGGGTCTTAAAATTTACCATACTTCAATAAACTACACCCTAAAAATAAAAAATTTCACTTCAAAAATTAAATATTTATATTTGGAAATTCCTTCATGGGAAACCCGTATCATATATAGAGTTAATAAAACTTTCTCTAAAAAAGAGGGAAAGGAAAATGAGAAGGTCACAAAAAAACTTGAAATTTGAATAGGAAATCATCAATAGAAAGAAAAAACATAGACATGGAGGAGAAATATAATTATAAATTTATGATTTAGAGTTATAGAGAACATGTTCATTATAAATTTAATCATCACAAAATTGTAAATATTGTGATCAGTTAAAAGGAGATTGATTTCTTAGTAAGAAAAGTAAACAGATAACATTTTTTGTTTCAAAATACTTTTTCTAAATTTGATGGATTATTTTAATATATAGATAATAAATTTATAAAATAATCATACTTGATTTATTTCCATGTTATAAGCATAATATCATCATTTGGTTGTGATTTGATCTATTTTCACTTCATCTCTTACACTAGGAAATGGATATCTGAGATGATTTTTCATACCCGAATGAATTTTAACAAAATAAGGTCCTCATTTCATCCATTAATTCTCAAAACCAAAATGGTTATCACATGTTATAAAATATGATAAATTATACTTTAACCTCAAACAATAATATCCAAAGTTCAATTTAATCCAATCCATAATTAGTTACCTTAATTCTTATTCAAAATACATCTATCAAAATTTAAAGTCCAAAAATTTAGAAGGAAAATTACCAAATTTTATAAATCAAATTAACATTATATTCCCCAAAAAACATAATGTAGAAATTATTGTCACATACCAAATATATGAATACCATTATAACCTTTAAACTATAATGAAATAATTCATGCTTGAAATAATATAATACTAGGTATATTTCTTAAATCTAAACTTGTAGTAAACCCCTTAAAGATGACATAAGCCATAAAATCACTAACCACTTTAATAGTCACCAATAATATCCCATAAAAATATCTTTTTCATTATTATTTCTACATAAAAAATATATTAATGGTTATCCCCCCTCAATCATGTTTTTTTCTAAAAGATCAAGTTGTAATAGAATCAATTCTCTTGGTTATCAGTACTTTATTCACATGCTTTCAAATCCTTAAATAATAAGTAATGTAGTATAATCATTATTTGTTTCATGACTATTATAACTAGAGAATAATTGATAAAATAATTTTTTAATATAAATACATAATAACTCAAATAATTCTACTTCCTTATTAAACAATTAACTAAAATTCATCATATTATTCCTTAATACCTCATTCCTTTCATTTTTAATTTGTAGTCTCTTCTTCATCATCATCATCAATATAACTATTAATTATATAACCTTTCTGATGAGTTTTCCTCTTATAAAATAGGTCTTCATAATGCCCATATTAAAAACATTCAACCATTAATAATACCTTAAGGATCCCATTATTCCAAACATTTCATTTTCCTCAATTTTTTTTCTTTATATCCTTCTTTTCTACACCAAAAACATCTTCACATTTCTCTTAAGACATCTACATGGGTGTTATGATCACATTGAATCATCTTTACTTTATGGTTTCCACCACTTGAACTCTCAAAAAAATCTATCCATATCTTATTTGGTGAGTCTAAGAATTGGTTAAGGTGTATGTTTTTAATCATATATCATGTTAACAGGTTAAACATAATCACAATATTATTTATTCTAGTCATTATCCCATGTAGTTTCTCATCAACACATTTTATACCACATTCATCATTAATCCAGTTTCTTCTAGTTCTATCTATTTACTAAAACTGAATAGTACGTGAAACACTAATCATAGTGATAAATCACATAGTAATGAAGAATCATTTATAAGATGTCTAAATCATGACACTTTCTCAATATATGAATCCTTAGGTTTAACATAGGTTATACATTATTATTACCAAATTTATAGAATAATATCCTATACTTAGACTTATCTTCAAATTCAATCATAGGGTTATATTTTATAATCCATGATTTTCTAAATCTAGTTCCCAAGGTTTCTATTAAACTTTCTCTAATACCAACTGTAAATACCCAGACTCCAGTATCCCGAAGACGGTTCCTTACTTTATTACATTGGCATAAGATTCAAGGAATCACATCCCAAAGGACCAAATAGTTTTTTAGTTTTGTAAAACTAGATACATAATTGAATCTTATATTACATTTGAAAACATATAATATAATATAGAAATTTCTTTGAGAACACCATTATTCCTCTAGATTATCTCTACATATAAATCATAATAAACTTCTTAGCATCCTAGGGAAAAATATAACATAATAAAGGGGTGATCTCATATTCTCATTAAGGGTATATATATAGTAGAAGCTAGGTAATAAAAATTATGGAAAGGTAAATAACCAGAAACATGTAATTTAATCAATAACTTGAGAATAATATGGTTGGAATAAAATATTATCAAACAATTCCATATAAATAATCACATGATCTAGAAAAATTCACCATGAATATTCTACTAATCAAATTATCATAATAAAATCAATAACTCATCTCATAATCGTGGAATGGATAATGATGGACATCTAAAAATTACTATCAAGGTTTAGTTCCAAGAATCTAATACCATCAAGGATTAGTTTTAAGAATCTAATAAATGATAAAGTCCTTATCCAAAACCCAATCTTGTTTATCTCATGAGACTTAACGATGCATCAAGGGGTTATAGTGGGCCCTGTATGTCACTTACTAAGTCCAAAACAATCCTCATATGAAAGGGGTAAAAAATAATCAACATATACATTTATATTGAAACTATCATCAAAAACGTAAATAGGTTTCCCCATTAAGTAAACAAAATTATAAACCATCTAGAGTAATATAGTGAATGATATAAAAATAGTACAACCCCAGTCAAAATAATCAATAACCATTAAATAAAATATATAAGATGGTATCGTAAGAGATCAAACTCAATGAAACATAAGATTTAATAAAGGATGTTGACATATATAAAAATACTTTAAATGAGGTCATTGAAAAATTCTCAATGAAGATACTCCTTTTCACTTTGAAAATCACTTATGTTTAAAATGTTGAAAATTTATAAAATAACACCTTTTCTTTGAAAATAACCGTATAAAATTTTAAATAAATATTTAAAGTATTAAGGTATTATTATAGTGGGAAAATCCAATCATGCTATATAATTTAAAAAAAATATTCCTTCCATATTTTTGTTAGAAAAGTCTCAAATAACCTTGTTTAGAAAATGAAAAAAATATCTTTCAAAAAATTTTGTAAAAAAATTAAAAACGGGTAAAAATGAATTTAAACAACCATATTATAATAGTAAAAACATTTTTGGAAATAATTATAGAGAAAATGGACATGGAAAAAATATACTTTTAAGGAAAACTTTATAAAGTATGTTATTTAGGAGGGTATTGAGGAGGAAAACTTTATAATGATATTTTTTAAAAGGAAGTCTCTTAAAAATATCATATCATTAAATAGAGAATTAATAAAATTAATAGACTATGTTTATACATTGTAAATACATAGAATAAAAGTGGAAATAAAATATAAGGTAATCAAAATTCATTTCACACATAATATTAGAATGAAAAAATTAATGAAGTAGAAGTTTAACCTCATGAATGAAAATTGAGTTAAGAAATCCCTTTTTTATTATAATCAATCGAATCGTACCCCCATAAAAGTAATAATTATAAAATGAAACATTTAATACCATGAATATATTTATAATAATTATATGATATATCAAAGTTTAGTTTATACCCCACACAAAAGAAATTAGTGGTGAATAAGACATATATCTCACAGAAGTAAAAGTGAGATGAGAAACCCTGACCTCAAGATTCCCTTTAGTATAGAATTTTTTAACCTCATGTATAATTGTTTATAGAATTTTATTAATTCATTAAATTACTATATTAATATTTATAATACCTTATATGATCCTTTTATAACATATTATCACCTATTCATTAATAATATTTCATTATTTTTATTTCCTCGAGTGTGTTTGTTTCATGGTTTCATGATCAGTTCATTTGTGTAAAATTATTTATGTTCTTGTAAAATGGGTTAAAACTCTAGAAGTGGAATTAAATAGTGTTAATAAACTTTAATAAGTATAAATTGTTCCATATATCATTTTTATTTCTTGTATGAGGATGATTCATTTGATAAAATTTTAATGATAAATGTTTAGTTTAGTTGGGTGATTTTTTACGAACATCACAAAATAATTTTGTTTTATTTAATATTATATTTATTTTTTAGATCCAGAACATGAAATATGTTATAATATTACTATTAAAATATTATTTAACCATAATAATACTTTTATGACTAGCCATGAAGGTGGTAATAGAAAATAAAAAAAATCATTATTCATGGAGGCGATTAACCGACAAAATTTGGACAATGGTTTCATTTATTTAAATAAGAAGAGGTTATAAAAGGGATAAATATAATATATTAAATTAGAAACATAAAATTATATTATGTAAATTATTCTTGAGCTATAATGTCTTGATGGATGAAGAAGGTGAGGAGAATTTAGTAGAAGAAAAGAAAATAAGAGAGTTGATTTAAGAAAATTACATCTTGAATATCACCTCCTTGAAGGATTCCTTAAAGACCATGGAAATGGTCTTTGGGTGGGACTATAAAAACTTGGGAATGGGTATAAGGATTAATATATGTGTTTATATATATTTTATGAGTTTCATGGGTGTGAGGAGAAATGGGTGGTATTTATACTTGAGGAGGGGTGGTTTTAAGTGATCAAATAACAATTTTTTTATAATTAAAGCCAACCAAATTAAGGTGAAATTAATTTCCAAGAATTTGGATGATAATTAATGTTTTAAATATTGGTTAAGTTTGATAAATAACTCAAACACCCATTAATTTTTTAGTTTTTATGTTTTTCAATCTTTTACCTTTTAACTTTAACCCATTCTTTATTTTACCTATACCATGATAAATAAAAATGACCAAAATAGTTAGGACCTTATGATTATAAATATGTAATAAATTTTATCTAATTAAATTAAAATAATTGAAAAATTTTTATTTAAAATTAACCCCGTAGACATAATAGGAAAATGAGTTTTTAAAGTTCCAAAGTTCAAAAGTTTGAAATGTTTTTATATCTAATTTCATTGTGAAATTGATTGAAATTACATAAATTGGATTTTTTTGATGTAAAAGTAAAATAATTATACTTTAAAACCAATTTAAAAAATAATTTAACATTATAAATTCTTTAGAGGAAAATTCCATTTTCAATTAAAGTGAAGTATTTTTAACTTTTCATAAAAAATGAATATTATCAGAAAAATAAAAAAAAATCACCCTAAGATAATTTTGATATATTGATTTCAAAAATTATGTTTATTTTATCAAATAAAATTTATAAAAGTGTCAAAATTTATTTTTAAAATTGGTTCACCTACTTTGACACTCCTGGAGGATTTTTTTGGGTTAAATCAATTTTCATTTATGAACAATTATAAAGGATTTGAATAGATGGTGATCACAAATGGTCTAGGTTAAACCTAAGTTTTCATAGGTTAAAAATAATGTGTCATGATTTAAACATCCTATAAGTTCTTTTACATAATTATATGTTTTTTATTATGATTATTGTTACTTACATTATGTTTTTTGGTTTTAGTCAATAAATGAAAACTGAAGGAACCATGTTAGCATTGAATGTGATGGAAAATGCAGTTATTATTCTCTTGAACAACCAAATTTTATGGGAGATGGAATAAAAAATCACATTACTATTCTTACAAAATAATCTCAAGACATGTATTAGGCTGAGATTCCAAACAAGAAAAGGACATAATTATGTTATGTTTAGTCTTTCATGTGGAAACATCCACCCTCTTTTAGTTGGTATGTTGATCCACTAGTTTCTAAAAAATGGATCAGTACCACTGAAATGATATTCTCTCTTCTCTGATTTTCATAACATGAAAACTTTATTTTGGTTGTTTATCATTTGGAAGGAGAATCAAATTAATGGTGTTCTCTTATCAAGAGCATGAGGTAATGAGAAGAAATTGATTTCATGGAGTGGGATGAGTTTAGGAGCTTATTTTTTAATAATAACTTTCCTAATATTCTTTATATGAAAATGGGGAAGGAATTCCTAAAGATAATATAAAAGGATTATGAATCCAATAGTATCTATGAGGAAAATTTTACATGACTTAAAAGTTACATATATAGTATTATCATCGAACCTAAAAGTAAGGTTGATTGATTTTTAGTGGCATAAAACCAAGTCTCCGAAGGGTATTATCCATAATGGAATTTAGTAGCTATGAATCAATCATTTAATATGATATCAATGTGTAAATATATATTGGAGTTACCCATAAATATCATGGTCTTGATAAGAAAATAAATATATAATTAAAAGTAAATTATAATAATAAAAAATATAGAGAGAAGAAGATGATCTTTCCATTATGCTAGAAGTGTGGAATGAAACATAGAGGAAATTTTCTTAAAGAGACTAGTAATGTTATAAGTGTGGAAAGGAAGGTATTTAGGAAATCAAATTACAAACTGATATGTATAATATGTTATTTAATTATGGAGAGAAAGTACCATAGAATAAACCACCCATACTCTAGTGTTTCAAATACTATGAGTATGATAATTATGCTAACCATTTCTTAAATCCAAAGGTTAATGATGATAACCGATGTTAGTAACCTCTTAATTCTAGAGATAAAAGGAAATATCATGTGATTACTATTACAGAATTGGGGTAAAAAAATGAAGTGGTGAAAGGTATACTTACCATCCACTCTAGTATTGGTAATATCTGATTTCATTCTAGATCTACCAACTCTTTTATATTTGAAGAATTTTATAAAGGTATGAAAATACCACCTCAATGATGAGATTTTGAATTAGTGGTGAAAACCATTAATGGTATGATGATCATATCTCAAGTATATTATTCTTCCTCAATTGAAGTTTATGGGAATATGCTTCCTACAAATCAAGTTATTCTCCCTCTATTTGAATTTGATATTATCTTAGTAATATATTTTATTTCTTTTCATAAATCCCAAATAAATTTCTAAGTAAGGGAATTAAAATTTGATATTCTAAACTAAACTATGACTATATGTTGGTGTAATGATAAATATGATCTTCCAATGGAACTTTAATCTATTATAAGGGTATTCATTCCTATTTAAAAATAGTTTTTTTTAACTTAGTTGGTTGGGAAGAAATTCAAAATTCAAATATATGCCTATAGTACAAGTTTTTTTTTCTATAATATTTATCTAGTATTACTCAAAATCATAAAGTTTAGTTTTAAATTGAACTCATACATAATGTGACAACTATTTCAAAGACTCTATATAGAATGAACCTGATTGAGTTGTAAGAATTGAAGAATAAACTCCAGAAGAATATTTATAAGGGATTAATTTGGACAGGTGTGTCACCATGGAGTGAAACTATTATATTTTTAAGAATAAATACTAATCAAGGTGACTCTACAATAATTATTAAGAACTTGAAAATATAAAAATCAATAATTAGTATCCTTTAACCTATATAGGTGATTTGTTCAATCAATTATGAGGTGGTCATTATTTTTTCAAGATTGATCTTCGATCTAGATACAATCAATTGAGGGTTAAAAGTTAATAATTACCCAATAACACCTTCTATATGAGGTATAGACACTATGAATTTATAGTTATTCCACTAGGCCTCACTAATTCCCCTACTATATGTATAGATTAAATAAATTGAGTATTTAGATATTACCTTAATAAGTTTGTGGTAGTCTTTATAAAATAAATTATTATATATTCTAAGAGTAATGAATAGTGTAAAGATAACTTAAGGATTGTTCTATAGACCCTATGGAAGGAGAAACTGTATGAAAAATTTACCATGTGTAAATTTTAGTTATAAAAAGTTTCATTTTTGGGTCATATAATCTCAAGAATGGGTATATCTGTGGATATTTGAAAGAAAAAAGTTATTGAACATTGGGCCAGACAACCACTATGAATGTGATGCATAGTTTTATTATTTTTTATGGATTTTATGAATTCTCTGTAGAGACTTTATCATGGAGGTCTAATTTACTCACCAAGTTAACTTGAAAGGGATCCAAATTCATTTGGATAGATGAATGTGAGGAAAATTTCAAGGAACTGAAGGGAAAGTTTGTCAACACACCTATTCTTACACTAACCTATAGGGGAAAAGGGTTTTTGATCTATAGTGATGTATCAAAGAGTGTTTTAGATCTATGATCATGCAAAATTATATGTATATAGATTATTCCTTATGATAACTAATGGTTCATGAGTAAAATTACCCAACTCATGGTTTGTAGTTAGCTGTGGTATTTTTTTAATTAGAGATATGGAGAAATTATCTTTACAAATAAAGATATGAAATATATACATATCATAAAAGTTTAAAGTGTATATCCACTCATAAAGAGATTAATATTATCTAGAGAAGATGGTTGGAGTTGATTAAAGATTATGAATAATCAATACATTACCACTATAGGAAAGCGAATAAAGTGGATGATACTCTGAGTTGAAAAGATCACACAATATTATTTACGATGAGGATAATAAAAAATCCAAAATTTCTATATTTTAAAAATATAGAACATGAAATATTTAAGGAAGGGGAGAAATATTTTCTTTCTCAAATGAGGGTTCAACCATTTATCCATGTAAATATTAAAGAGGTGCAGAAGGAAAATATAGAGTAGAAAAAGAAGGTGAGAAATGTTCTTAGGTTAAAACTTAATTATGATGGAATTATAAGGTTTAATAACCATGTATATATTTTATCCATATTAGATTTAGATAAGAAGTTATTGGATGAATCTCATAATTCATTATTCTCTATTAATCCAGGAAGTACTTAGATGTATAATGATCTGAAAGAGTATATATTGTGTGATAACATGAAGATAGATATTGAAGATTATGTATATCGGTTCATGTTATGTCAACAATTTAAGGCTGAGAGACTATAGTATAAGGTAATTTTACAAATATTAACCATAATATAATTTAAATGGGAAAATATCACCATTGGTTTTTTCACCAGACTCCCCAAAACATCTAAATTCCATAATTCTATTTCAATTGTAGTGTAAATCCTTATAAAGTTAGTAAAATTTATCACTATTAAATAAGATTTATATCTTGATCATATTTTTATAATATAAATTAAGGATTTGGTAAGGTTGAATGGAGTACCACATTTTATTTTATATGATTGAGATCAAAGGTTCACCTCAAAGTTCTAGCAAAGTATTTAGTAATATTTGGATTTAGACTTATGTTTCATTACTATTTATAATACTCAGAAATATTTTTAGTCTGAGAGAATGAATAAAACCCTATAGGATATTATTAGGTCTTTTTCTTTTGATTTCAAATATGTTTGGGATCAAAACCTTTCTCTAGTATAGTTTTCTTATAAAAATATCCTTCAACAGATCTTTCAAATGGTTCCTTATGAATACCTATATGGAAGGAAGTGTATAAATATAATGTTTTGGAATACAGTTATAGAAACAAATCTATTGGGACCCAATCTAGTTGAGTAAATGACTGAAAAATTCATATCTATTCAATAGAACATCAAGGCAACTCAGATTTGACAGAGAAGTTATGTAGAAAATCATTGGTAAAATTTGGAATTAAAAGTTAGTGAGAAGGTATTCCAATGAATTTATATATGGAATAATTTTATGAGATTCCAAAAAAGGGACAATTGAGCCTTAGGTATATTGTCCCCTTTGAGATTATTTATTGAGTAGGAATGGTAGCTTATCACTTGGTGCTTCCACCAAAGCTCTATTAAGATCACCACGTGTTTCATATTTCTATCCTAAGAAATTACATACTTAATACTTCAAATGTAATTAAATCAAATGTTTTATTATTGGATCATGATCTTTACTATGAATAACAAATATTTTAAATCTTGGATCGTAGAGATAAAGTGATATGAAACAAGACTACTCGCCTCGTTAATGTTCTCCGGGGAAATCATAAATTCAAATAAGATTCATGGAAACTTGAAGTTGTGATGAAATAGTGATATATATATTTATTTTTATTAGAGTGATGTAATTTTGAGCTAAAAATTAATTTCAAGTGGGGTAGAATATAACACCTTGATATTTTATTATTTATTTCTCTTTAAATAAATTTAATTTATTCGACAACTTGCAATAGGTGAAACCCACGTAAAAATGAACCATAATATAGTATACCATTATAAAATAGAAATTAAATTAGAAAACTGAATAAAAATTATCAAATTTTTAAAATTATAAATAAAGGTTTTAGATAAATCAAATATATTAATAAATAAAAACTCAATTTTTAGTAGTATTTATATGTTTCAAAAATAATTTTTCCCTAAAAAATGGTTTTCATTTCTTTATGTGATAAAACAATATAATTAATTTATGAAACTTTTAGAAATTTTATTTTAGAAAATTAAATTAAAATTTTAAATTATCATTCCAAAATTATCTTAGAGTTATTTTTGGATAATTTCATGAAAAGATTAAGTTTTTGATGAATAATGAAAAATACTGATTTTTATTGAGAACTATCTTTCTGTTTAAAGAATTTTCAAAATTAAATTTTATTTTAAAATGGTTATAAAAGTAAAATTAGTTCATTTATATTTTTAATAGTGTAATTTAGTCTATTTTAATTAATTTTATATTATAATTTGGTATAAAAAATTTTTATACCAAGAAAAATGTTTTTTTACAGAAATCTTATTTTTTTTCATGTTTTAAGATTTTCATTTTAAATTAAATTCTACCACTTATATGAATTAAATTTTATAAAATGTATTAAATATTTTTAATCAACATAATTAATATGTTTTGAGATGGTAGACTTCATTTTTTTATAATGAATAATAAAAACAAAAAAAATTTTGTTACCATGGTTAAGGTGAAAATGGGTTTAGGAGGGGGTTGAACCGAGATATAATGGTATGATTTCTAATTAAATTTGTCTAAATACTATTATATATCCATATTTTTATCAAATAATATAATAAATTATAATATATGGAAATTTGGAAGCATTTTTCTTGAGTATGTAATTATTATATTTTAATCTTTTAAGAAATTCCAAGTGTGTCCTCTCCTCCACTTAGAAAAGGACACCCCTCCTTTCTCTTATTTAAACCAAATTTGAGCCATCTAGGTCAAAATAATTCTACCCAATTATATTTTATAATTAACTATCCATGAATTATAGGTTTTTTTATTCTTAAAATATAATTCCAAGGATCCTTAAGAAAGGATCTAAGGGAGGACAACTGAAGGAGAGATAATAATCCTACATGACCTCTTTCAAATTATTACTTATTTTACATACTATAAATACATGGTATTAATAATAAAATAATAACATAAATATTATAAATTTAATAAAATATTATTATGATTTTTTAACCACCATTATTCACCCTCTTTTCCATCAAATGGGAAGTGGAATTATTGCCCGTGCGTATATGTGGACTACTGCCTCCACATAGTGATACAATTCATTTTCTATCCCCATATTTTATAGATGGGTATTATGATGAGTTTAATTTTTATAAATGATATTTATGACATAATTATTTTTCTTTAATTATAAAATAACATCAAACTTCTTACTTTCTAATCTTCTGGAAAATGATTTCATCGCTTGTGTGCACGTGTGGACTACCACCTTCATAAAACGATGTGATTCATTTTTTGATTTTCTATTTACATGTATGGTGAAAAGGTTAAATTAAATAAATATATATGATATAATAATGATTATTTAAAGGTTAATTATTATTTTCCATTATTTTTTGTCATTTTTGAAAAATTGAAAACAACGTTCATGTGTATTTATGACCCACTGTCTCCATGGACGATGTAATTCTTTTTTAAATATATAAATTTTATGGATGAATCTAAATATATATATAATGAATATATAATATTTTTATATCATTATTAAAATTAATGAGATTATGGAACCATGATCAATGTTAAAGAACCATAACTACTAAATTGAAACTCTCATGAAAAACAAAATAGTTAACACCTAGAAACGACAATTTTAAAAAGGAATTATTAATAAATGTGTATTGTAATAATATAAGTGGATAATATATGATATTATAAATATGTAAATGATTATATTATATATTTATAATAAATTTCAATTTATTTTATAAGAGTTTATATTAATTTCTATAACACCTTTATATTTTAAGATATATTTCTTTTTAAATAAATTTAATCTCTTTGATAGCTTGTAATACACACAACCCAAGTCTAAATGAGCAGTGATATAGTAAAACATTATAAACTAGACATTAAATTGGTGGGAATTAATAGAAATAAAATAATTATATAAATTAAATGGATTACACATTTATAAAATAAATTCATTGGTTATTAATTGATTATAAATAAAAAAATCACTTGAAAGTAAAAGAAATGTTTTTTCTGGAAAACTATTTTTATACACATAATGTGTTTTTAGTAAATTAAATTAATCAATATTGGTGAATTATTTTAATTAAATTTATATAGTAAATGATTTTTTTATCATTCATCTAATATTTTTTTCTAGGCCTGGGATAAAAATAAATCCAGTTTTATGGTTAAAAACTGTATTTTTCTAAAAAACAGTTTCATCGCATTTTATGAACTTATTTTAAAATTATTTTTTTTGAAAATTTTTGAAAATTTATGTCAAAAAATGAACTTAATTTTTGAAATTAACATGTAAAAATTATATTATTTTAAAATTTTAATAATTTTCTAAAAATATTAATTTTTTAATGAATTGTGAAAATACTGATTTTTATTCATAATTTTCTGTTTGTTTAAAGAATATACAAAGTTCCACTAAGTTTTAAAATTGTTTTAAAAGTAAAATGAGTTAAATTATATTATTATGAATTCAATTCAGTTTATTGGAATCAAATTTATGTTTAATTTTTATATTTTTTTTATACTTATGAAAACTTTTTCATTGGAAAACCACTTTTCGCCACGTTTACGAGTTTTGTTTTAAATTAAATTATACCACATCTATGAATTTAATTTTAAAAAATAGATATTATAATAATAATAATTAATAATATTTAATAATTTCAACTTAATTTTTGGTTATAATGAATAGAAAAAAATAAAAATTAATTATCATAGTTAAGGTTAAAATGGGGTTTTGCACATTACATGTGCATGTGTTAAAATTAATTTTCCACACAAATAGTTTTTTTATTTGATAAATTAGATTTAATAATTAGAATCAGTGGGTATAAATTATCTAATATGGCACATTATATTTTTATTATTAAATGATAAATTACCAAGGTTAAAAAACTAGTTATCATTGTGAAAACTAAAATAGTAAACGTGAGTAACCTTAGAGGTAAAGAGAATTATATTTTTAAAAAATGTTTATTTGTTTAGTGGTGAAGTTTTTTCTCAACCTTATTATCCCTAAAATCCATTATTTATAATTTTTTTATGCACTTTTTTTTGGGATTGACTTCCCATTATTGAATAGTTTTAGGTATTTACAAAAATGTCACTCCTAACTTATAAAAGGGAACCTCCTATCCTATTTTATTCACACTTAAAAAGAATTTTTTTTATAAAATAACTAACCAAATTCCTTTTAATTTCTTATATTCCTTTTTTATTGGAAAATCCTCTTAGGAAGGATTTTGGTGAAAACCTAAATAGGTTGTCTAAAGAAGATGTATCATTATTAATCGAGTGTTTTTGAATTATTTATTCTTTTACATAATTAAAATATTCATAAAATATTATGAAACAATAACAAAATTATATTAAATATAATAATATTTAATTATGTTAACATTATAACCTATATCTATATCCTCTTCCATCAATTGTGAAACGAAACTGTCAATTGTGTATACGACAGACTACCACCTTGTGAACTGATGCAATTCGTTTTCCATCCCTACCTCCCACAGAAAGATATAATGATATATTTAATATATATATATATATGGTATTTATTAAATAATTATAATTATGTGATTATAATATCACATATAATTTCTTACCTTCTAATTCATTGAAAAATGATAACTCTGCTCATGCGTACATGTGGACTACTGCCTCCACAAAGCAATGTGATATGTTTTCCATTTATTTTGATATGTATAGAAATAAAGATAGATTTAATGAATATATACGATATATATGATATAAAAATTATTCTTTATAGGTTAATTATTAATTATCTTTCTTTTATTCCATCTATTAAAAAATGAAAACAACATTCATGCATGCATATGAACTATCGTCTCAATGAAAAATGTAATTTTTTTAAATATATAACTTTTATGGATGACTATAAATATTTATATAATGAATATATATTATATTTACATCATTATTAACATTATGGAGATGATAGAACCATGATAAAAGTTCAAGGATTATAACTACAGAACCAAAACAAACATGGAAAATGAAGAAGTTATTACCCAAAATAATGATTTTAACAGAGAATTGTTAATAAATAAGTGATAAAATATTACAAGTAAATAATATTTGGTATAATATATATGAATTAGTTTTTAGTATATATTTATAATAAACATATATTTATTCTTAGGTAATGGTTTATTTTATAATCACATCATTATTCGGGATTATTTATTTTTATGTCTCCACTGGAGAAATTATTTTATATTTCTATTTTAAACCCAATATAATTTCTTATACTTTGGTTATATCTATAAATTCCATGTTTTAATTTAAATCTCATCTCTCTACGTATTTAATATAGTAGAATAATTTTTTTAAGGAAAACTGTCCTTATTATTCTATTCGGTCAGAAACCTTCATCTTCCATTTCTATATTTTCCTTAAAATTTAAAAAGTTTGTTTTAATTTTTTTTAATTATTTATTAAATAAATTTTTAACCATTTTTTAATTTTTAAAAATGGTTTAAAAGGAATATTCTTTCCATTTTCAGAATAAGGTACTTTTTGAACTTTGATAACAATATTAATTGATTTTTCTACTTATATGACATGAACAGAATTACCCAATATCATGAACCCTAATTAAATTGAAGATTAATTTTATAAGTTTAAAAATTTATTTTAAAATAAAATATTTTCCTTTATATTTGGGAAATATTTTATACTTTAAATAAGTTATTTCAAAGTGAAAAGGGTAGTTTCCTGAAGAAAGTTTTTAGTGATCTTTTTAAAGTGTTTTCATCCTTGTCAACATCATTTATTAAACATTATACTTGGGATATTATCTAATTATAGCATCCAAATTATTTCTAGGGATGTATTTTTATCAGTTTTAATGGGGGAATGTATTGATATTCTATATTCTAGTTCTTCCAATATGGGCAGTTATTGATTTTAAGGCATATTGATTAAGTTGTAATGATTATTTATATAATGAATTAATTAGACATATTAAATGATGGGTGGGGTCCATAGTAACATAAAAACACTATTCATCTGTAGGTCTCACGAGCCAAACTAGATTGAGTATTTGGTCAAGGCCTTACCCATTTATTTAATATGTATTCACATGAGGCCTCGATAGTACATTTCGGATGTCTGATATTATGAATTTCATCATTATAAAATTAGTCATTGATGTAAATGTGATTATTTAATTTTTTTATCATATCCATAGATAATTTTCAAGTTTTTGTGATTATTTATATGGAGTTATTTGATCATCAATTATTCTTTATATATTATTCATGCCTTATTAGCATCCACTGTACACACACCCTTATTGAGAATCTAATCTAAACAATTTCTTATATTTCCTTTCTTTAGAATGACAGTAAGTGTATTATGATTGATATAAAAAGAAATGATAAAAGGGATAATAGAATTATCAAAGAAAACACTAGGTAGTATTTTAAGTTTTTTAAATGTAATGTGAAATTCATGTTTATATTGTGTTTTCATAGACTACTAAACTATTCAATAATTCATGATGTGGTTCCTTATTTATAGTTCCAATGTAATAAAGTAAACACTGACTATAGACTACCAAGGTTTGGGTCTTTACACTTTCAAACCAAGTTGAACTTTAGGTAAGGTATTTATGTTATAATCTCATTGTTTATTGATATTGTTTATGATCAAGTTTCTGATGATGAAATTTTATAACCCATCTCCCAATAATCTTATTAATATTATTTTACTCTAGTTATTTTTAGAGATTAGATGGTTTTATTTAATTTTACTCTCTTTAAGAACTCTAGATACCTAAAGAATATTTTTAAGGAAAACCAACACTATTTCTCCCTTCAACCAATAATCATTTTTTTTATATATCCATGTTTTTTAAAAATGTTATCAATATTTTTTTATATTATTAAATTATTTTTTAAATCCATTTTTATTCATTATATAATTTTTATTTTTTAAAAAGTAATTTTCTTCTCATTTTCTGAACAAGGTACTTTTTACTTTATTAAATATGTGAAAGGAATATTTGTTTTAACATATATGAAATGAATGGAATTTCCCACCGTCATGAAAATTTAATGATTTAACGATTCATTTAAAAGTTTACAAGGTTCTTTTAAAATAATTTCATTTCCTTAATATTGGGTAAATTTATAGATTTAAAGTAAGTGATTTCAAAATAAAAAGGGTATTCTCATCAAGAAATATACAATGTGATATTTTAAATTTCATTATCATTTACAATAAAACCCTTTGATTTTACCTATTCTTTAATAGGTATATGATCCAAGGATACTATACTAACCATTTTTTTAGATGGTTTATGATTATGTTATTAAAATCATTTATATTCCCTGGGTTATGTTATGATGAATTTTTGAAATGTTTATGAAACTTGTTCCTTTTCTATGGGTTATGATATATGATGAATGTTTTATGATATTATGGAACACATATGAATGTATTATGATTATATGAAGGGTGTGACCAAAATTATATATCCCACAAATGTATTGGGTAAAGATGGATATCACATGAGATAATAAGGACTTGAATAGGGAGTGAACCCAGATCAATTAGGTACTTTTTACACTATGATAGACTTGGGAGTAAACCTTGACTAGAATATGATGGAATGGGGAGTGAAACCAATCAAATATGATGTTCTTGATAGTGATACTTGAATAAGGAAATTATTTTTTATGCTTATGTATATTACAAAAAATTATGTTTTATGCCAATGTTATGCTCTCATAAATCATTTTATTTAATTCATTTATGACTCAAGTTTATGAACTACCAAAATTTATTCCATAACTTAGGATTATGATCTATGATATGTTGAGTATTGTTTTCAAATGTTAATATCATGTTCTTGTACCCTTATTCTCATGATAATATTAATTTATCATTGATATCTACCTTGTCTACCCTAACAGAGCATATTATTTCACCCTTTCTTATATTTCCTCCCCCCATGTTATGAATAAAGGTTTTAAGTATGACATGTATAATAAAAATGATATTTAAGAAGAAATCAGTGGTATATGATGTAGATATCTTAAAAAAATTTGTTTATGTAACTATGTTTCCAAAGACACTAAACCAACATGATTCAAACATGGATAGTTATGTTATGTGTTGAATACTGATATAATAATATATAATATTCACGTATGAAAATTATGGGTCACTATATTAATTATTTACCTTTTCTTTCCTAGAATCTTATGTTAATTAAGAACCTCTAGTTTCTCATGTGATTGGACTTATGAGGGATGGAAAAGAGATGGTACAAATTCCTTGTATTCATGTGATTTCTTGATTCAAGAGAATATCTAAATCCATGTTTACTATACTTAGTTACTTTCTTTTATATCATGATATTTGAGTGGAGTGGATTAATTATCTTTCCTTGTGGATTTTAGGGTGTCCTATTTAGTATGTTTATACCCACCTCTGTTCAGGATTTCTATAATATCTTAGAACCCACAGTCCCAGATCCTGTGTTGAAATATATAACTTTACATTCTTGGATATAAAGCTAATAATTGTGACCCAAATTTTTCATCTAAACATTTCAATATCAAAAGGAAAACTTGGATCACTTACATTATAGAGCAACTTTTAGGTTTACAGTTTTAGAGAATTAGGATAAAATCATACATAAACAATTCACAATTCATAAAATGAACATTTCTCCAATTTAACTATACTTTTCTTATTTCAAATTAGGTTATCAAAATAATCCTTGTGAAATAATTTATAGACATAAATAGTTCAACATAATTCTTTATAACGTGGGGAAAAGAAA
This sequence comes from Viscum album, assembly GCA_963277665.1. NCBI lineage: Eukaryota > Viridiplantae > Streptophyta > Magnoliopsida > Santalales > Viscaceae > Viscum > Viscum album. The sequence continues at coordinate 2,064,691,823 of OY728131.1, forward strand.
CACAATAAGGGTGAGATTAGATGCTCAGTATGGGGAAACATAAGCATTAAAAATTTAATTTCATCAATGAGAATAAGAGTGCATAAGGGTATGTTGACATAATAATAGTATATGAGAAAATCATAAAAGAACTCATACCCATAAATACCTAGATCATCAGAAATAAAAGCATAGAAAATAAAATATTCATCAGAATTAATAATCAAGATCCATGTGATATCAATATCAATCATTAGAAAATTATAAACCCATAGAAATAAGAAACAAAACATGTATATACTTGGGAAATAATTTTCACTTCACTCTTACATTCACTCTAACAAATGGAATAACCATACAGTCGACTTCCATACACAATACATTAGAGGGATATTATAGACCCAATAATCGTTGTTTCATCACATAACCACCTATCACTAGTTTATCATGGAACCAACCACCATTGGTTTATCATGGAACCACCCATCATTGGTTTATAATTTAACCAACCGTCAAATTTCCAAGTTCCATTACAAAATCAAAATGAATAAAATCTTGCATTTCATCATAAACTCATTAGAATAACCAATAAAACTTTTATAAAATGATTAACTCGTGGAAAAGAAATGGGTTCTATAATAATATCTTGGAAACATGGATAAATCGTGTAAAAGAAATGGATTCTATAAAAATATATTTAAAACACGATTAACCCATGTAAAATAAATGGGTTCCATAATAATCTCTTTGAAACATGATTAACTAGTGGAAAAGAAATAGGTTTTGTAATGGTCTCTTTCGAACATTATTAAACCATGAAAAAGAAATGTGTTAAATAAAAATATATTTGAAACATGATTTAACCATGTAAAATAAATGGGTTCCATAAAATTCTCTTTTAAACATTATTAACCAATGAAAAATAAATGGGTTCCATAATAATATCATTGACACATTATTAACCCATGGAAAAGAAATAGGTTCTATAAAAATATCTTTGAAACAATATTTATCCATCCATAAATGAATGAGTATGTTATAAATATAAAATTTCCCCAATGGAGGATAAGTAAAATTAATGGTTTTTATGTTGGATAATGTAAATAACCTTAAATGATCATTAAAAACATTTATGAGGAAAATAATCTTTAGACACTAAAAAGTGTCTGATACCACTTTGGAACATTTGAATCATAATCCCCATGAAGAAATAAAATTAAGTGAAACATATAACATAATAAGGATAATTTGATTCATTATATAACATTTCAAAGGATCAGTATATACACCTCATAACTTAAGATTGGTGTATAATATTACAAATGTCTCAAAGAAGGAAAATTGTGACAAAGATCTATTACCGCTTTGATAACTTTGAAAAAGTAAACCCCATGAAAGATAGATCATAAAATGGATATGTAAAACCTCATAAATTAAATTATAATAATAATAAAATACATTCATGTAAAGTATATACACCATAAAATAAAAATAAGTGGTGAATATGGAATAAGTCTTATCGAAATAAAAGTGAGACTGGAAATCCCATTACAACTACGGTAACATCTAAATCGAAAACCCAAAAAGTAATAATTATAAAATAATAAATTTAAATAAAATGAATATAAAATAATTCTTGATATAATATATCAAAATTTTAATTAGATATTTCACACAAAATAAGTAAGTGTTGAATATGACATTTATCTCACGAATATAAAAAGTGAGATGAAAATCCCTTACCTTGAGTCCGATTTTTCATAATTTTCTTATATATTCATGAATAATAAACTTATATTAATTATTTAATTTCTTAATTACCTTTTACAATTTTATTATTACTTTTACTTCACTTATAAACAAGTTATATACAGTTATTTAATCAATAATGTTTAAGTTAGATGATTCGACCATATTTGACTTATGTGTCAAAACTGACTTTGATTGGTTGTATAAGGTCGATGAGGTCATTATTTAGAAATATCTAGAATAATAATCATGAAATAATAATTATATTTATAAATAAATTATTATTTTAAATCAAATCAAAAATTATGGTTATTCAAAATGAACCAACATTATGAACATAGAGACAATAGGCTGTATGTATGCATGAGTAACGTTCCCATTTTTCAATGATCATTATGAAAAGAAGGTAAGTAAAATTTATCTTTATATAATGAACATTATATCATAAATAAAATTTTATATAATTATATATACTTATATATATCATTATTTTTATGTGGTGATGAAAAATTAAGAATCACATAACTTTGAGGTGGAGGTAGTCCACACATCCATAATGACATTATCACTTTTTCAGTGTGTGAAAAGGTAAGAAAAAAAGAGATATGATATATTTTAAGAAATTTAAATATTTAATTTATATCACAGAGATGTTATTTATATCACGTATTTTTATTAAATCCATCCTTAATACATTCCATGTAATGATTGAACGAATCACATCGTTTTGAGGAAGTAGTAGTTCACATGTCCACAAACGATGTTATAATATTACCACAAAATGAAAAGAATGAAGGTATGTGTTATATAATAATTAAAAAAGAATAAATACATCACAAATATATTATATATCATATAAAAACAATTATTCCATCATTTTTTCTAACATTTATAGATTGTAAGGAAATAATGAATGACATCTGTTCGTGAGTAAATAATTTTCCATACTCATGAACAATGATTATGTATCAAATTTTATAGATGTGTGTGAAGTTGTAGGCTTAAAAATTAACATAAAAACTTGTATTTATATTTAGGATACTGAGGTTATTATATAAACATGGAATAAGAAAAATTTAATTGGTGGAGAAAGAAATAAAACCAAAGTGCTCGTTAAAGAATGTCACATCTCCTTTGGGAAAATCCTTCTAGTTTGAACCAAAGGAATTATATGGTTTGATTTCTTCCCTAGGTGAGGATTTTAGGATTAGGTTAGGGATGTTGGAATGTAATTTGGGTAGAGTTTGGATGATCCAAAATTCTTTATAGGTGTGAAGAATGGGGGAGAGTGAATTCCCATTTATAGTAGAGGGGGAGTGTCATTCTTGTAAATACAAAAAGGTAAACATTATTGTGAGGTATAACTTACCTCAAGTGCTTATAAAATTAAAATTAACGTAGTTTAGGGTAACTATGGTAAAAAAACTCACACCGCACAAAATAAATTAATTTTTAAACATTTTATTCTTTAAATCCTATGTATCCCTTTTTTTGATTTTGGTTTTTCATTAAAGTAACTAGTATTCTAACCTATATAGTTTATACATTAAGAATAAATAAAAGTGAGGATTATAATAAAAATTTGAACCACTTATTTTAAATATTAAAACCAATTTATAAAATAAAAATCACACATATGTTGGAAATTAAATTAAAATAAGTACATGTAATGTATAAAATTATTTCTTTAACCCTAATCATGCCAACAATTTTTTTTATTTTTTAGGGGTCAATATGTTCATTAATAAAGATAAATAAGTATTTTAATGAAAAATATTTGATATTTATTAATATTTAAAAATCAATTTACATAATATTGTTTTTTATTAATTTTTAATCATTTAATAAAATATCATTTATTATAAAACAACATTAATGTCAATTTCGACATTATATATTTAATTAAAATTTAAAAATATAAATACAATAATAGAATTAAAATATATTAATTTCATATATTTTTATTATGATATATTCATCTTAAAAAATAAAAGAACACCAAAATTAATTCTATTTACTTTACTTTTAATATTTTTAGTATCATTTATTTTATTTAATTATTAACTAAATAATCCATGCGTTTCCATTTCTTAAAAATTTAATGTAGTTATATCATCTCAAAAAATTAAATATAAATTATTATGATAAAAAATTTTATTTTTATTTAAAAATAATATTTATAACAAAAACTATATAGTTTTACTCTATCCCCAATGTTTTATAGAAAATAAAAGGAAGTAAGGTATATTGTTTTGTCATTTTCTTTTATTAACTTATTATATAGGTCACTTTCACTGAATATTATTACCAATTACTCATATAAATAAATTAAAAGGTTATAAAGGTTGATATATTTCCATAAAATGGTTTTTATACATGTTTATAGGCCATTTCCCCTTATGATTAATGTTTATCCACTAAGTAAACTCATCTTTACCTTAATCAGTATAATTAAATTTAATTTATTTCACTAATATTTTTGGTCAAAAACTAAGATTAACTTAATATATATTATAAATTATTATAATTATAAATATGGAAACAATTTTTACAAATTCTAATCACAAAAGTGACAGAATTTAATTTAAAATTAATCCCATAGAGAGGATGAAACAACAAGTTTTTAAAGTAAAAAAGTCAAAAGTTTGAAATGTTTTTATATCCAATTTCAATGTAAAATTGATTAAAATGACCTAAATTGGATTTAATGATATAAAATTTATCTAATGTGACCTTAAAACCAAGTCAAAATATAATTTAACAATATAAATAAATTTGATGAAAAAATAGTTTTCAATTAAAATCCAATATTTTTCATTATTCATCAAAACATGAAGATTCTCAGAAAAATACTAAATTTTAACCCAGAGTAAATATTTATAATAATATTTCAAAAATTAAGTTTATTTGGTCAAATATAAATTTTAAAAGTATCAAAATTTAGTTTCAAAATTACTACGCCATTAAAAGGTGACAAAACTACCTTTTAAAAAATATAACTTTTATGTTTACAATTGGATTAATTCTTATCTTAAGCCTATCAAATATATTAGTTGAATGTGAAATTTTTTTATAAACATGTGTAAAAATAATATATTTAATACTATTAATACTTTCTAATATAATGACTATGTGATAACTACAATATTAAATAATAATATTAATAGTATATTATTGTTTGGATAAACTATGCATTTTATATAACTCAAGTTATTAAATAATTTAAATTAATTTGAAATAAGATATTTCTTAAAATCTTGTTATGTTACATCTTAACCCCCTTAAAAAGAATTTATCCCTATAAATCCATCTTGTTTATCAAAGGATTAACATTTTTATAATTCCATTATTAAAACCCACATTAGACAAATGAAATAAGGAAAACATCCCATAAAAAGGGAAAGTGGGAAAAAATAAAGGTCACATGAATATATGCATAAATAGGATTACAAATAGGGAGAACATTTTTGGGAAATTAAAATATGTATTCAGAAGGGAAAACTAATTCCCATTGACTAATAGATAGTGATAGAGAATGTGGTCAATATGAATTCAATGACAAAAAAACCACAAAAAAATAAGTGTGAAAAAGGTCATTGATATCATTAAAAAAGATGGTAATATGATAAAATCTTATTTCAAAATCCTTTTCCTAAGGTTGAAGTATTTATTTCACCATCTAGACTGAAAACATAAACAAATATACTTACTTGACAAGTGGATTTCATCCTTTAAAAAATTTCCACCACAATATCATATTTTCCTCTAGATGATGTGTATTCTAGAAGAATTTTTAATTCTTAAAGCACAAAAATCAACTTTTAAAGACTACATAACCATTAAAGGTATATTCAAGATACTAAACTTGTCTTTAAACATTAACCAAATCTAAAATGGTTAGCACATAGTAAGAGAATTCCCAAAATGAATAAAACTTTATATGATAAAATGATATTCAAAACTTTATATGACCTCCATTCATACACCAGAAGGGTGGAAATTATCATACTCAAGAGGTCATAGGCCATGGGATACCAGTGGATTCTCAAGTCATGCCAGTTTTAACAACAATAGTAGTACCAGACATAGGTGTTGAGGCACAGTTCCCTGATGTATTATTGAAATTCATGTAGATCGTTCAAGGAGCACCGAGACTATGGAAGAGTTGATGCATGAGTTCCAGCAGAAACATCTACCCATGTTTTTTGGGGATGGAAGACCACATGATGTAGAGTCATGGATAGAGGACAATATTTATATCTTAGAGAATCTAGAGACACATCCTAAGAGGAGGGTAAATCTCACTATGTATATGCTGCATGACTTCACCAAGAGATGGTGGGATGTTATTACTCATACGTATCATCATCGAGATATGGCCCATTTTTATGTGGACTTATACAATTATTTATATCCCAATATGCCGAGTTCCAATAGATCACAAGAGTTCTTACACTTAGAGTAGGGTTCGTTATCGATTATGGATTACTCTACCCATTTTACAGAGCTTCAGGACCTCACAATTATTCTAATAGGTGATGAGCTATCTAGAGCCAGTCGATTCGAGGATGGTATTAGGTATGAAATATGATAATCATAGGTGAATATATTTCAGATAACTAACATTTCTAGAATAGTTAATTAGGCTCTAATTATATAGAATAAAATGAGAGAGACTGGAGGTGTGATCCAGGGAAGTTCTACATCTCAATCTGGTACTACATCGACTTGTAGTAGGAAGAATCATCTGGAGTTTCCACATAGTGATATTGGATATCAGAACAAATATTTAGGTAGCCAAGTGAGGTGATACTAGTGCTCTAGTCTATGAAATATGAGGCCATAGTGTATAAGGGACCCATTTGAGTGTCGATCTTATGACAAGATGGGCCATCTATAGTGTTTCTGCAGAACTTTTCCACCAACAGCTAGTGAGAGAGGGTCTACATCGACTCCACATTCAGGGGAGGGGTCTGTAGCTTCTCATCATGCAGGGAACTGGAGTACAACTAGTCGATTAAGACAATGGGTAGTCATGGTTGTGATAGTGAGACACTAGTTTTACAAAGACTGAAGGGTGGATCATCCTAGGGTTACTAGACAATGTCATAGGGCCATGATACATTCCAGACATATGTAGTGTAATAGACCATTTATGAGCCATATCCTAGACCTTATACTATTATAGGTACTTTTCTAGTGGCCTTCAATTTAGATTATACATTTTTTGATATAGGTGTTTCCCATTGTGGAGATCCTTGGGCTCTATTTTATACTTATGCTGGTGTTATGATGCTAGAAACTCTATTGGGGATTAGAAGAGAGTTTGTAGATTAGTTCTGGGAGTGCCCCTTAATATTGGTGAGTGTCAATTCTTATGGGACCTCTTTTTTCCTTGAGATGAAAGGATTTGGTATCCTTCTTAGGATTGATAGATTGATCCCTTTCATTCTTTTATTGATTTATATCACTACAGGGTGAGCTTCACATCACCAAAGGTGGGATAATTTATTCACAAAGGGGAACGATATGTTTAGGTGAGCTAATCTAGACCCAAGCATCATGGGTCTAGTGGGATGACAACCCAGATTGTGAGTTTATATCTAGATGATTAGGGAACATTTCAGATTGATTTCACTCTAGTGGTTGATCTTTTCATGGATGTATTTATAAATGAATTTTTAGAATTTCATTCAGTGAGAGAGGTAGAGTTCTCTATTGAGATAGTTCTAGGAGCTTCACCAGTATCCATTCCTTCATATAGGATGGATATGATAGAGTTGAAAGAGCTCAAGAGGAAGATAGAGGATTTAGAGGAGAAGGGTTTCATCTAACCCAGTACCTTTCTATGGGGTTTTCTGGTCCTTTTTGCGAATAAGAAAGACATAACCCTCAAGATATGTGTAGATTATCATAAATTTAACCAGGAATCAGGTAAGAACTGGTATCCTATATCGTGGATAGATGATTTCTTCAACCATATTCAAGAAGCTTGAGTTTTCTCAAATATTGATTTGAGAACCGGTTATAATCAGGTGCATGTTCAACCATCATACATACCTTTCACAACCTTTCATATTAGGTATGGTCTATATGATTATTTGATTATTCCATCCAGCCTCACAAATGCTCTAGCGGTTTTCATGGCACCAATGAACTAAGTTTTCCATTCATATATTTATTTGTTTTTAGTGGTTTTTGTGGATTATATCTTGGTGTATTCTCACAATCTACATGACCATGCCAAACATCTTAAGATTGTATTGAATACACTTAGAGAGCATCAATTATATTTTAATATAAAAAAGTGCCACTTATGGATGGATCAAATTCACTTCTTGGGTCACATTATCTTAGAGATAGAAGTATTAGTAGAACCAAAGAAGGTGAGAGATATAGTTTCCTGGGAGCAACACAAGAACGTCTTTTAGGTATGGATTTTCTTAGGGATGGTTGGTTAATACTAGAATTTAATACAGGTCTTATCATGCTTAGAAGCACCAATAACATGCTTGAATAAGAAGGGTGTGAAGTATATATGGACAAATTCCTACAAGAAGGCCTTTTAGGAGATGAATGGGAGATTGACTTCAGTGCCAATACTTATTTTTCTAGAGCCATGAAGGAGTTAAATTATGTATTATGATGCATCAAGTATTGGTCTAGGATCAGTTATTATGTAGGGGGATAGAGTTATGGAATACAGGTCTCGGTAGTTGAGGACACATGAGAGGAATTACTCAATGAATGATCTCAAGTTAGTAGCAGTTGTTTATGCATTGCATTGTTGGAGACATTACATATTAGAAGAGAATTTTATTGTGTACACAGACCAAAATAGCCTCAAGTATATATTTACACAATGTGATATGAACCAAAGACAATGATGGTTAGTTGAATACCTTCAGTCTTTTGACTTTGAGATTACCTACACACTTAGTAAAGGCAATGTAGTAGCTGAGGCAATGAGCATACAGACTCAGATACAAGAAGTGTGGTAGGATAGTAGTGAGTGGAATCTTATAGATTTGTTATCTGAGATAAACATTGAGGTGCACGATAGTTAGAGACAGACTTATCTTTCATCTTCAGCTTTTACCTCTACACTTCTGGATAGAGCGAGGATGAGATAGGTATTAGACTCAAAAGGAATAATCCTATAGGAGAGTGTGGAAGGTGAGGAACCTACTCCTAGTTAGACTATAGGTGAGGATGATATCTTGTGAGTACATGGTCACATATCAGTTTTAGAAAACATGCACGAGGAGTTGATGAGATATTTCCATGATTCAGTGTGGGAAGTGCACTCGGTTGTCACCAAGATGTATCAAGATTTTCATTGATATTACTTGTGAATGGGTATTAAAAGACAATTAGTTGGTTTTTTCATGACATGTTCCACCTATCAATAGGTGAATGCAAAACACTAGTGACCAGCTAGACTTTTACAATAGTTGCTTATTCCCAATTGGAAATGCAATGATGTCATGATAGATATCATGATGGGTTTACCAAGGTTTCCTCGAGGTAATTATGAAATGTGGGTTATTGTTGAAAGGATAATGAAGGTTGAAAATTTCCTACCAATTAGGGAAACCTTCTGTGTGAATGAGTTTGGGAGGTTTTATATCTGCGAGATAGTATGACTTCACGGGGTCCCACATAATATCATTTCAGATAGGGAAACCTGGGTTATTTCATGGTTTTAACAAGGGATACAGAGAGAATTGGGTACATAGGTGATTCTGAGCATGACATACCACCCCTAGATATATAGACATTCAGAGCCCACGATTTAGATTCTTGAGGACATGCTGCGGGCATGCGTCTTGGATTTTGGGGGCTCTTAGAAGAATCATATACCTCTGATTGAATCCATGTACAAAAATTACATTCTGGATACTATAAATATTTTTCTATATATGGTTTTGTATAGTAGGCCATGCTTATCACCCCTATATTGGTTAGAGGTAGGAGGGGATGCTATTCTTGGACCTCGTCTTGTTCAGAAGACCACCGATCAGGTGTAGTTGATTCCTAAGTAGATGGATACTATGCAATCTCATTAGAAATCATATGCTGATTGCCGAAGATGACCTCTAGAGTTCGAGGGTGAGGATAAAGTTTTCTTTCATGTTCCATCAAGGTTGGGAAAAATGAGAATCATGAGACATGGTAAGATTTCACCATAGTATGTTGGTCCATTCAAGATTCTAGAGAGATTCATTCCAGTATCTTATGGGTTGTAGTTACCTCAAAGCTACCTGACTATGCATGATGTATTCTATGTTTCTCAACTACGATGATACTATTCAGACCAATCTCATACCTTTCAGCCTAAGGAGGTTGAGTTATATGTAGTTGCATCCTTTTAGGATTATCCTATACGTATTGTGGGTCGTAGCACAAAGGTTCTTCAAGGTCAGTCAGTTCCCTTAGTATGGGTTCTATGGAAGCATGACCGAGTGCAGGATGATACCTGGGAACCAAAGGCTGATGTATAATCGTAGTGGATAGAGTTATTATCAAATCAGGCTTGACCACCCTTGGAAGGGTAATTTGGGGATGAATTGATTTAGGGAGAAAGTTTGTAAGAATTTGGTTCTTTTTTAAGGTACATATCCTTTTTATTTATGCCAATTTTTAGTTTAAATGATTAATTATGGAATAATAAGAATTCATGTTGATGTTATGGAGGTATTGGGGGTGTCTGGGGCTAGTTTAGAGCCCAGAACCCAGCTTTTGGGAAGGAAAATACCTAGCGCATGGTTAGTTCAAATCATGCGGGGCAGGATGCATGGTTTGAAAAACCATGTGAGGCATGGAAAGAGAGAAGAATGAGGCCACATAGTCATACCAAACTATGAAATATGGGGCACATGACCGTGCATCAAGGTCTGCAATTTTGATAGTGGGGAATTGCACAATTTATTCATAATTAGTCAAACTGTGTGGGTAAACTGTGCGCTATTAACCTTCCTACATACACCCATGCATGGATGGAACACATTTTTTCAAACCATGCACCTAAATTGTGCAACTTAGATATTTTGGGAAAAAAGACCATTTTACCTTAAATAATTCTTAAAACCTATTCTAATTTTCACTCTCTCTCCCACACAACAACCACAAAATTTTGAATCCCTCTTTGGTGTCAAAGTTTATATTTGAGCTAACTTCTCTATCTGATCTCCAAATCAAAGTCTATTTATCTTTTTGGATCTACATTGGTAAGATATTTATTCCTTTTTAGCCATTTGATGTTCTTCTAGATATTAGTTGTTCTATTTATATGAAAGATTATTTTCCATATTATTAAGTTCTTTTTCCATTATTTAGTTTTCTCATGATGTGAGTCAAATCAAAAGATGATACTGGATGAGCTATCAACTAAATACTTATGGTAGGTGGTCTCATGCCTTTCGCTAAAATTGGAGTCGTTTATACATGATGTTGTTCCACACGCCCAATATCCGAGCATTACCTTAAATGAAACTAAAAACTTGAATTTCTAGACAAGGCCTATGTGATTAAAGAGACTTGTTAATGGTTGTTTATAAGATGAATACCTTGGAATGGAACCACCCCTCTAGGTGTGTTGATTAACTAAACTAAACCACTGTGGTTTCTCTTAGAAATGGACACCTTTGGGTGTTACCTTACCCCCTTTCATTGGGATGTGATTTTTAAATGGAATTGTAAATATAATTTTTGAATTGATTTATGAATTGAATTATGAAATAAATTTCAATATTAAATGTACATTTCATATTTAATTTATCAAAGGAAAGGTATGGATGACCATGAACCTTGGACCCTACAATGTAAATGCTTGAGTAAGAATGAATTAATCCTTTTATTGATATAGCCATGTGAGTTAAGTGGATTATATGACATGTGATGTCTTTTTAAGCATGAGATGTTAGTTATAATTAATTTTACCATGTGAATATTTAAGAGGTAAACCTTACAAGCTTGGCTCATACCTTTATCCACCGTTGGGGTGAGGTTTGAATTGCAATGTTCTTGGTTTGACCATGACATGTTAACTGATATTAATAAATGGAATTGATCAATTAGTTTAAATTGGTTAAAATGGGTGACACATGGATTTATATGATAATTACATGGAAAGACTCATTTGGATATTGACATTTATGCTCGAGTGATATTTTTTTCCATGGATAGACTCATAGGGGATTTCATAATTATATACCGAGTGACACTTGGATTCTTTATGGATTTACAAGGATTGAATCAAGAGAATTTGATCATATATTCCATGGGTGATACTTGGGATCTCATAGTGTACTTACAAGGACATAATCAAGTGGTTGGGACTTTATACCAAACCTAGAGAGATACTTGGGTACTTGAGGGTCAACTTGGATAGGATTGTAGGGCAGTGGTTAATATTACACCTAGAGTGATAATTGGATTACAACTTAGGAATTCAAAGGAGGGACTCAGGTTAAAAATTTATTAATGAATGAAATGAATTATATATGATGCATATGCCAATCCAAATCACAATCTTGTATTCTATATTTGACTTATACCTTTTTATGGATTTCTTAGGCATATGTGGTGATAATAATTATACAGAGGGTGTCAGACTACATGCTGGGTCTTGAGACTTATTATTTAAATGAGAATGAAAAATTGAATGAAGTTGATTAAATGATATAGGACTGACTGTTAAATTAAATACTTACTTTCTAAATTAATTTCATTAAATTAATTGATTATAAATGAGAACCGGGATGTATAGGATGTTTACTTCTCATTACATACTTGCATTATTATCTATATTTTCCTATACACTCTATAATATATATTCACTAGATGATTGGAACCTAACATTAGGTGGTTGACTACTGGGATTATATCTCACACCTTATTTGGACCACCTTTGGGTACCCAAACATACTATATGATTGCAGGTGTTGATAAGGGAAAACACTATACTATAGGTTCTTGGTTGCTCCATAGGAGTAGTGAAGCATGGGACCGAGCTGAGGCTCATGAATCTAGATGGATACTTTTTAAACCTTTTTTATTTTGTTCCATGTATTGTACACCTTCTATGGATATATGTTTTGGTTGCTTTATTAGAGACATGTGGCATGTATAATCATAATTATATATGAGATTCCAATATAGTTTTTTATCTATTCCTGTAGTTATCCTATTGTCTGGTTATTATTACTATTTTTGATATCTTATCTATTATTTTTATTCCTCTATGATACACTCTAGTCATGAGGGTATAGTCTCCCCACTAACACACCTAGGACCTTGCTTCTAGTCAGAAGCCTCTAACATTTAGGGAGATGTGCTTGAGGCCATGTGTCCAACCAGGCTCGGGGCACTATTGAGTGGAATGTGAGTCTAGGATGTTACACCTTACAATATCCTTGAAATATTTTAAAGGAAACCTCATTGATATAAGGTGTTATGAAAACATAAAAATCCATTCATGTTTTATAAGTTAAAAGAAAACATTCTTCTCACACTTTTGTGAGATTAGTAAAAAAGTACCTCATATAGAAAATGAAAAAATATTACTTAAATAAAATTTTATAAAGATTCACCAATGGGTAAAAATGAATTTAAAATATTTTATAAGAATAGTAAAAATATTCAATAAAACAATTTTAAGAAACATGGACATTGATGATAAATATACCCCATTAAATACTTACGTATAAAAAATCTTAGATAACAATGAGACTACAAAATTATCCATTAACTTAGGTGTGGGTTCTTTAATGTTTTTTGAAAAATACTATATAGAGTTCTAAATAATTTAATTAAATTATTCCATAATAATATTTTTTTAATGATATCATAAGTGATCATATTATCACCCATTTGTTAATTACATTATTACTCATCCTTCAGGTATTAACTACTTTATTTTCTTACACTTGTTTTTAGATAAGTTCATATTCCCATTCTTAGGATATATTTATATGATTTAAATAATTATATTAAAATAATATATATCAAATTTATTCATAATAAACATTTAAATTTAACATTATTTAATGAAGATTTTATAGAATGAATCACATCACATCGTAGAGATGGTAGGTTGTATGTACAGATGAGTGACGATATCATTTACTTAATTTTGGAATGGTATGGAATTAGATTTTATATATATATATATATATATATTTATAGAATCAAAATATTCTTATAATAATCATATATAGTAATTATTTCCATCATTATACCTATCCATGCAAGGTGGAGGTGAAGACAAATTATACCATGTCATGGAGATGCTAAGTCGTACGTACACATGCATGATAATTTTATTTCTTATAGGATGGATAAAAGGTGGAATATAGTTTTTACATAGTAATAATATAATCTCATAATATACTTGATAATTAATTTATTACTTTATAAAGGAAACAACATAGGAAGAATAATTATAAGAAGAAATTAGTTTGAAAAAATCGGTAGAAGGGATTGCATCTTCTTCGACAAGATCCCTCTAGAACTCCTTTTAAAGGCACTACAATTGGTATTTTGAGAAGACCAGAACATCAATAATGTTACTAAGAAAGTTTATAAGGGAAATGGTCAGGGTATGTATGATCTTTAAGGCTCAAGGTTAAGTTAAGAAGTGATGGATGATGTGCCCTTTTATAATTGACGTTAGGGGAACTTTTAGAATCTCCAAAAATATTAATTTATATTAAAATAAAAACCATAGAATAACCAAAAAATGTACTAGTTTGGATGATGAGATGATATAAGGCTCTAATATCATTAAATAATAGATTTTAGACAAGTTTTTCTATCAATATAAACCATATCCTTTTAATTAATACATTTTTATTCTATTTAATTTTTACCTAAGGTAACACATATTTCAATATTAAAAGGGAGGATTATTTACATTTGATTTAAATTAGACCATAAATTAATAATTTATATAATTTTACACCATATATTTATTATTATATATTTTTAATTTTTTTTTATAATTTTTAAATAATTTAATAATTACTTATTTTGATAAAAAACCAATAGTTTCAATTTTGACACTATTCAATTTCTTGATTTTTTAAAATATGATGATACAATTTCATAATTTTTTTATTATATCCCTAAGGGGTCAAGGTCATATATATAATTAATTAGATACATTAATTATCCCAAATTATATTTATTTTAATATTTTTAATAACATTAATTTGATATCTTCATTAATAAAATAATCACAACATAAGTATTGTCTAATTATTTAATATACTTATTTATAGAAAAAACTAAAAATAAAATATTATGATGAATATAAATACTCTATATTTTATAATAATACTTGTAGTAGAATATATCTTATGGAAAATCATACATTAAAAATGTTATATGTATAATAAAATGAATATGGCAACTTTAACATCTGTTTAAATAAAATATTATATGTATCATAATCTTTTCTATATAGATAAAAATGGTAAAAAACATAACCAATAGATGATTATTGTCGATATATACTTGAAAAAAAAATATTTTCTCCAATTTTTTTGCCTCTTGATAGTTAATATCACTTTAATCAAATTTACTTTATTTATTTTTAATGAATTAAATAATTTCTACATTATCAATGTTTAAGCCTGTAATGCCTTTATTTATTTCCTAAAAATTAAATATAAATTAACATGATATATAAAAAATATATTTAAAATTAGTATTTGTAGTCAAAATTAGATTCTTTATAACCTTATATTAAAAATTATATAGTTACTAAAATTTGAGTAAGGCATATTTAACCTTTCTTATAATAAAATATATTAAATGTCAAAATATCCTCCAAGTGACTTTTAAAGGATACCATTTCGACCCAAGAATGATTTAGGTAAAAAAATAAGCATCCAATGGTATTAGGACAAGTTTTTGGGTAATTTTATATTATTATTTTTACCCTTAATTACCCACTTTTCTCTTTTACCATATTAATAAAAATTACCAATGTTACTATTCATAATGCCTAAAAATAAAATAAATCTATTTAAAAAATTAAATGAAATGACTCTAAATAACTAATCCATTTTTCAAAATTCAGAACACAAAATTTTGAAAAATTAATTTAAAATTAATCCTGTTTTCAGAATGAGAAAACATGTTTTAAAAGTTTAAACATTGCAAAATATTAAAATGATTTTACATCAAGATTTAATGTAAAATTAATTCCAACGACATAAATTATATAAATTGATAAAAATATAATGTAATTATATTTTAAAACTATCAAATAAAATAACTTAACCTTAAAATTTTTTTCTATGAAAAAATTTATTTTCAAATATAATTTAGTATTTTTTTACTATTCATCAAAACATGAAACTTATTAGAAAACTATGAAAAATTCATCCAAAGTAAATTTTTACATCTCATTTCCAAATATGAAGTTTTTTTCAAATATAATATAAAAATTTGTTAAAAATGTTATTTTAAAATGGGTGTGTCAATAAAAGATAGAAAAAATGCATTTTTTTAAAAGTACATATTTTATAAAAATTGAATTTCTTCTTATATCATGTATAGAAAACATTTAAGATTAATTTAAAACATTATATAACATATATATTTAATTAAAAATCCCGTCAAGAGTAATTTAATTATTTTATAAACTCACTTATTTCAATTTAAATATTTTTTTAGAAAAATATTTCTTTTTATTAACAATCAATTTAATTTTTATTTATAATTAATTACTCACCAAAGAATTAGTTATATATATACACGTGTAAATAATATTTTCATAAGTTGGATAATAATATTCATATCCTCTATTATAATGGCTAGGTTATAAGGAATGTTGTTCACTTAAACTCAGTATTTTGTGAATTGAATTCTATCAAAAGAACATGAAATTGTGGGTAACACTAGCCAAGCATAGCATTGCATATACCACAAGATAAGTTAGTGTTAAGTGTCACACAAAATTATCTTGGTGTAGTGTAAAACCCAAAGTAGTAATGAAATTAAAAAAATATCTCTCATAAAAATTTTAGGGTGTTACATTCTACCCCCCATAAAATGAATTTCGCCTTTTAAATTCATCTGGGTTATAATATAATTAATACTTAAAAGTCCTTTATAAAAACCTACACTATAAAAATGAATAAAAAAACTGATTTTTTAAAATGAAATGTTAAAAACATAATGGTTACCTAATATATCTCTTCATTGGGATTCCACATAGGATAAAATAGGTGGAATGTGAAAACATTGATATGGAAGAGAAATATAACTATAATGATCTGATGAAGAGTGATAGAGAATATCATTAGGAAAAAGTTAATAATCAAAATCCATAAATACAAGATTATCTAAGTGACCATATGATTCATCAGTAAAGAAGGTAATAGGATAACATTTTTTGTTTCAAGATCCTTTCCATAGAGTTGAAAAATGAGAATAAATACTTGATTAAGTATAATCTCAACCTTTCATTATTTCCACTTCATCTCTTATTCCAAAAAATGATGGTGATTTTTTATTTACTTAAGAATTTTATAATAATGCGATAGATAAATAAAATTAAAGGTTATTCAATCTGTCCTTATCACAAAAAAAGGTTATAACTAGTTATCAAATATGTACAAGTCCTTCTATAGTGGGATAATAATTTAATCTAACAAACTTCATACAAATTTTAACTTATAATTTCAATAAATTGATAACCTTATAATCCTTATGAATGATAAAAATCTATAACTTTAATAAGATAAAAACTAACTCAGATTAATAGTTATCCCCATATATCATAATATATCTCTTATTTTTCAAATTACAAAAATGTAAATTCCTTTATCTGGTATTTTATTAAAACATGGTAATAACTTGAATTACCATAGAACCTTTATGAAAACATGCATTCTTTAAAAAATTAACTCTCTCCATATACCATAATTCCCAAAAAAAAAATCAATATACTCAATCCCTGATATAATAAATCACTTTTTCATCATAACAGTCCCGAGGTCATTGAAACTATAAAATATCTTTTTCTCTCATTATCCAAACATTATGCATATATTAAGGGTTATCCTTCCCTTATTTTTTTTCCAAAAGCCTTTGAATCAAATTTCATGGTTACAGGAACCACCTAAAATATACTCTTAAATACACATGAAAATACCACAGTTGACTAATATATATATATATATATATATATCATTATTCTATAATACCATAAACATGATTCGACAACATTATTATGTAATCCACTTACATAAACACTCAATAATTCCACCACTTCATTGTCGTACTCTAAATATATAAGAGTGATCTCATGTGATTTTAATTAGTATTAATATTTAAGAGGTCATTGAAATTGATCATCATATATAAGCATTGAATTAGGTCATTGGTTATCATAATGAAAAATTTCATTGCGCTTGTAGCATTGAAGTGTGGGGGTGCATTCTGTGTAGACTTTTCTCTATTCACATCATTCGCTATATTTTTTCTCTTAATTTGGCACTCAAGTACCTAATGAAATTATTTTCCAAACTAAAAACATTTACTATTACCATTAATACAATCTACACTATTATTCTTTTTATACATTGAGCATAAGTAAACACTCATCTTCTTTTCACCATGGTTTTGAGATTTTCCCTTGAACTCAATCTATCATTTCTTATCAAAACCATGAGATTGATATATGACACAAAATTACATTTATAACATGATAGAACAAAAACCAATCTCTTTATAGCTAATAATGTCTCTTCTGGCTAATTCCCTTTGAAGACTTGATTTTAAGGCACTGAAGAATTGATTAACATTACTTTAGGTTGGATGATAAATCTATAATGGTACCTTGAAAGTCTTGTAAAATTTGGCTCATATGTAGCAACAGATTCATCATCCTTTTTCTTAAGCTCAAGTAAATCCTTTTCTATCTTCATAAAAATAATATGAGGATAATTCTTATTGAAAAAAGGTTATTGAACTCATCTCATTCCATGGATTTAATTTCATCTTGATTCCTTGTATTCCTAATTACATTCCACCAATTGTATGATTCAACTTCTAAATAATGAACAACCAAAGTGAATATTTAATGTTATTAGCAGTAAAGTTTGGAAAATATATTTTCAATGGTACTGATCCATTGTCCTATAACAAGGGGATCAGAAGACCCACTGAAATAAGGTGGATGTTGTCTCATGAAGGACACAACAGAATGTTGTTCGCTTTTATACTCATTTTTAATTCCATAATGATTCCTAACATGTATATATATAGTGAAAATATATTTCATTATATCTATAATAACACTTGGATGTTTAGGAAAAAAATTGTTTCATTTACCATGTCATTCATTATTAGCACAGTTCCTTCGGGTTCCAACCATTGTCTAAAACCCAAAAATAATTATGTGAGGGGAAAAATAAAAATAAGAAAATAAAATAATCGAGGGGAAGTTATTTATATATTAGGTTTAGTCCTAGGAAAACCATGATCATTACAAAAATTCAAGGATTATAACCTGTTCATTTACTTATCCCTAGTGACATCACTTGACGTATCCTTAGAAATATTTATAGGTTTGTCACTAAAGTTTTCACATTATAGTTTCCAAAGGATGGCTAAAATGTTTCTCTAGTACCAAATATAATGACCCAATCTTGATGTACATTGAAATTACATTACTTTTTTGTAATACTTAATACATTAAACAAATATAAACCCAAAGACGATATTAGTTTAGTACTTTTAGAAATATGGAGCACATTATTATAATTTGGTGAAGGGTATTCAACATCTCCCATAATGATTAAACCTTTTAGTTTACCTACATAAAACCTTTATTTATATCTAGGGGAAAAGAAAAAATATGAAAAGGGTGAGCATGGATTCTCAATAAGGTTAAATAAGGGAAAAAAATAAAACAAAACATGAATATAAAAATGTAAAAAAAAAATTTAAATCGATACCACACATAACATATATCAAAATCACGAGTCATGAAATAAATCATTGAAGTTCATAAGGCATAAATCAATTAAGAACACAGGCCCTGAGAAAATAACATTACCATTAAACATGGAATTGTGGAAAACACATAAGCATAGAAAATCATTTCCATATCAGTCAAGGATTAATTCTAAGACCATCACAGTGAAAATATTACTTAACTAAACCAAGGTCACTCCTATTTCCATCCCTGTATCACTGAACTGGGTTTACTTACCATTCCAACCCTATATTACTGAACCGAGATCATTTCTCATTCCATCCTTATATTACCAAACCAATATCATTTCCCATTCTATTATTTAATATCTCATGGGATAAAAATCATTACCTAATGAAATAAAGAGAGATATAGTTCTCTCCCATCATATAATAAAAACCATACATATGTGTTCTAAAAGAATATAAATCATATCATAACCCTTGAAAATAAATGGGTTTCATACACATCATTCGTTAATAAAATAATCCATGAAAAAGATATAGATTTCATAAATATAATTTCCCCATAAACATAATTAAACAATATGAATAATTGGGATATTATACTTAAAACATAACCATATTAAATTATTCCATCTTAAATGGAAAGTAATTTTTATAGAACACCTGAAATTAATTTTTGAGGAAAATATCATTTCATCATCAAAAAAATTTATTCTCTAGAAAATCCACACAATTTAAAAAGAAAATAATTTCTTTGAAAATAAAAATGAAATATTATAAAGAAATCATGATTTAAATAAGGAATTATGAAAACATAAAGTTCTTTTAAGGACATATAATTTAAAAGAAGACATTCTTTTATTACTTTTGTCGGATAATTAAAAAATTACCTCGTAATGAGAATGAAAAAATATTCCTTTCGCACCACTTAATAAAAATTTACCAATGGATAAAAATGAATTTAAAAAATTGTAAAAGAATATTGAAAATATTATAGATTTTTTTGAAGAAACATGGACATGGATAATAAATATACCCTAGTAAATAATTAAATATAAAAAATCTCAGATAATAACGAGATTGCGAAACTATCCCTTACCTTAGGTGTGGGTTCCTTCATACATTTTCAAAACTTCTGTATAGAGGTTTAAATAATGTCATTAATTTTTGCTAGAATCATATTCATTTTTATGATATCATAAGTGATCATATTATTACCTTTTTGTTAATAAAATTATTAATCGTCCTTTGGATATTAACTACTTTATTTTCTTACGTAAGTATTGTCAGATAAGTTCTTATTCATCTTCTTAGGTAATAGTTATTTAATTTTCAGAATGATATTAATATAATATATATCATATTTTTCATTATAAATATTTATATAATCATTTTTAATGATGATCATGTAGAATGAATCACATCTCATCGTGGAGGCGGTAGGTCGCACATACACACGAGCGATAATATCATTCCCTTAATCGTGGAATAACATTGAAATGGATGGTATATATGTTGTTACATAGTCAAAATATTGTTATAATAACTATATATAGTTATTATATCTATCATTATACCCATATATGCAAGGTGGTGGTGAAAAAATGATTACATCATTGTATATAGATGATAAGTCGTACGCACGCACACGTGGTGATTTTTGTTTTTTGTATGACGTATAAAAGGTGGAATATGGTTGTTACATAGTCATAAAAACATATCATAATATAAGTGATTATATAGTTATCGATTTAGAATACAAACAACTCAGGAAGAGGTAGTATAAGGTGAAATAATTTTGAATGATTGGATACACGAGATTACTACTTCTTCGAAGTGCTCCCTCTAGATCTCCTATTAAAGGAACTAGAATTGATATTTTGAGAAGAAAATATCATCTAGAATGTAAATAAAGAGGCTTATAATTTAAATGGACAGGGTATGGCCCATATTTAAAGCTCAGTGTGAATTGAATAAGGGAGGATGTGACCTTTTATAATTTATGTGAGAAGCACTTTTGGAATCTCTAAAAATATTAATTTATAATAAAATAAAAACCCATCCAGAAACCTCAAAAATTTCCTTATTTAGAAGATGATATGAGAAATTGTTTTAATATCATCAACCAATAAATTTAAAAAAACGTTTTCTATCAATTTAATATGTATCCTTTTAATTAACACATAATTATTCTATTTAATTTTTAACAAAGTAAATAATATTTCTGTCAAACCTTATATTAAAAATAAAATAGTTTTTTAAAATTCAAGTAAGACATATTTAAATTTTCTAAAAATAGAATATATTAAATGTCCTAATTTCATCAAAGTGTCTTCAAAATGATACCATTTAGACCCAATGATGATTTAGGTCTAAGAAAACTCATCCAATGATATTAAGAAAAGTGTTGGGATAATTTGATAATATTTTTAGCATTAATTTCTCGATTTACCCTTTTACCATATTAAGAAAAAATTCTGATGTTACTATACATAATGCAAAAAAATAAAAGGAATATATTTATATAATCTGGACCTATTGATTTCAAATATATAATTTTTTTAAAAATTCAAAGCATATAAGTTGCAGTAATTAATTTAAAATTAATCTTATTGTCTGAATGAGAAAATGAGTTTTTAAAGTTAGATCATTGTAAATGATTGAAATTTTTTTACCTAAAAATTCATGTTAAATTAATGTTAATGAACTGAATTGTATTAAATAAAAAAAATATATCTATTTAAATTTTAAAACCATTAAATAATATATCTTAACTATATAAATTATTTTTTTGAAAAAAGTTTTTTTCTATTAAAATTTTGTATATATATACTATTCATCAAAACTAGAAACATATTAGAAAAATATAAAAAAATCATCCAAAGAGAATTTTTATATCTCTATTCCAAATAAGAAGCTTATTTTGTTAAATAAAATATAATTTTTTTTAAAAACATGATTTAAAATGGATGCACTATCAATAGGTGGCCGAACTATATTTTTAAAAAAATACTTCTTTTATCAGGAAAATTGATTTTTTTATATAATGTCTATAAAACATATTAGATTAATTTGAAATATTATATTATATAAATATATATATTTCATTAATAAAATCCATCAATAGTGATTTTATTATTTTATAAACTCATTTTTCTTTATTTAAATTTTGTTTTAGAAAAATAGTTCCTTTTATTTTAAAAGGGTTTTATTTTAATTTATAATTCATTTCTCAACAAAGAATTAATTATATATATACATCTATAAAGAATATTTTCATAATTTAGCTACTATTGTTCATATCTACCATTTAAATGGCTAGGTTATAAGGTAAGATGTTTTCATACACTCGACCTTACATGAAATGAATTCTATCAATAGAACACGAAATTGTGTGTAACAGAATCCAAGCATAGTATTTTAGATACTGAAAGTTATATAGGTTTCGTGTATAGTGCAAGATTATATTGGTGTAGTGTAAAATAAAATGCATCAAAAAATTAAAAAATATATATCTCATAAAAATCTTAGGGTGTTATACTGCACGTACACATGATCGACACTTTTACTTTTCATTTGAGAGATAATAAGTAGATAATGGTTTTTTAATATACATAATGAAGTTTAGTTATACTAATAATACTAAAATCAATATGATAGATTAAGTAAAATAAATATTTAGTGGTAGAAGATTAAATTTGAATAAATTCGGTTAAGGTGATTACATATTCTTTTTATATCAACCTTTTGACTAAACTTAAGGACTTTTGAAGAGAGGTTTATAGTCACACCAGGGACTTGGGAACATGATTTGAAAAGTGTAGAGTGATGTTTGGGTAGAATTTTGAGAGAAAATGGAACTCATATGTGTCTTTGGAATGGATATATTGAGTCCCATTTTATAGAAAAAAACAAATGCACTATTTGTGTTACGATCAACCATTTCTCATCCACTAGATTCAAGATAATATTTTTTATTTTAAATCAGCCAATAATTTATTTTTAATCATTAAATACACTTTAAATTCATTTTAAAGTCTTTTTAAATAACATTTATTTAATGTTATCTATATGACCATGTAATTCAAATTTAATAATTCAGATTACTCCATACAAGTCATTTATATCCATAAATTTATTTGTTGTCCCCAGCCCATCAAAATATAATTAATTTTAAAATTACTAACATCATTTACGTTAACATTTTTATAGCTGGCATAATTGTTGTTTCAACACTTTATAAGAATTTTTAAAAATTATACCAATGATTAATGTTAAAAATAAAATAATAATATATATAAAATTTCCTACCCATAATTATAGTCTCATAGATTCATTCATAATGTATATTTATTCTCATACATAACATGACAACTTATTTAACATTTTATTTTGACTTTTCACACCTTATGAAAGCATTTCAAAAGCATTTGGACAAGTCATTTGTTATATAATTGTAAATTTCTTTAATACACATCAAAATAATCAATTATTAATTATATTTATAAATCATATCTACAAAAAATTCACTTATATAATTATAACTCAAGGAAACCCAATTCAAATTTTCCTGTACCAAGTAAGAACTACATCAACATCGATAATGATTTTCACATTTGTCTTGGAATACAATTTAATCTACAAGAACTATATATTTTATATATGATATCATTATTATATTATATTTTTTGTGTCTTTCCAAATATTTTATTAGTTTTAATATATATTTTCTGTATAATGATACATAAAATATATGATATTCTTAATTTTTTTAAATAGCCACTATGAAATAATTTTTTTTTGAAAAATAAAAAAAATCCCTGTAAGATAATTTTTATGTTCTGAATAAAAAAATAAGCATTATTTTATCAAATTAAATTTCTAAAAATAATAAATATCTCTTTTAAATAGAATCATATAATACTAGGAGGAAACATTAATTTAGGATAAATTATATTAATTTTTTAGATGAAAAATCATATTTCCTCCTTATAAGTTTATTAAATTATGTATTTTTTTTTGATAATAATAAATTTAAATATTAATTTAGATAATTAATATAAGTATCAATTTATAAAATATTATATAATATTTTTTAAGGAAAATATATTTAACCTTTTAAAAATTGTCTCCTCAATCACAAAGTAAACATCATTATTTTAAAAATATAATTTGAATCAAATTGATAATATAAAATAATTTTAAACATTTTATTAACATATATATTTATTTAAATCATATATATAAATCTATTATCATAAATATTAATAAACCATTAAGTATATATCTTATTAAAATATATATCTTATCACATCCCCCCAAAAGAAATTATGACCTCACAATTTTATTTAGAATCCAAACAAAAGGGATTTATGAATTTCAGAAGTAAAAAATTATAAGAAACCATTTTATTAGGTAATATGGGACTTCAAAACACATAATGTTCTATTGAATATCCAATAATGACACCTCAAAAGGAGATAAATGCATAGTATAGGATAAAAAATAGAAGGGGAAAGAAATACCTTCATGTTTTTTTAATCCATGTTTCTATGTTTATAGGACATATACATTTGAATGAGTTTCTAGGACTTATGTTGATTATAGATTGATGCTTTCTATATAATATTTGATATATTAATCGTTATTTTAATTGATTTTTGTTAATTATTTTTCCATTAATATATAGAATATGAGAAAATATACGTACCTGATTCTTTTGATTCCATATACACAAGTATATTCTTTGGTTGTGTGTTTCTATATTTTTTAACTTTTAATTCACTCTACATTCTAAATTATGAGTGAATAAGAATAATTCTTAATGACTAAAGTGTTGAAATAAAATTATATTGGTTCATGAGATCCAAAGATGGATAAAAAATTATTCCCCTATTTCTATCTGTTTAGCAAAATTAAAATGGTTTGAGAAGAAAATAATAATTCCTACAATGAATAAAACATACTATAAAAAGATTATAAATTAATCTAAAAAACCTCAATAATAAAATCTAAATGTCACCTTAAATATTTCCACAAATAACTATCCCAAAAACTCTTTAAAATATGTTTGACTGAGTTCAAAAATCATAAATTAGAATGATTTGATCTAATATTCTTCCAAAATGAACTTAAAATTTATCTCTAAACAACATTAATCTCCCATAATGTCACATTAAAAATTTTATATTCCTTAATATTATATTATCCAAAATATTATAAATAATTTCCTAAAATAACAAGAATCACCCGAATATAAAATGAAAAAAATAATATATTTATTTAAAAGTTAACTCAGTCTTTATTTCCTAAATAATATCAACCACATTGAAAGAAAATACCATAATATCCAAATATTTATCATCCACCATTATCCTATATGGTTTTCTAAAATATTTTAACAATATTCCTAAATAAACTTCACATTAAATAACATTTTACACCTGAGGGTTACATGTACCTAAAAGATATTTTGAAACCCAATAACTATATCTAAAAAAACCATTAATAACCTTTAAATATCATAACCTAAAACCAAAAAGGGTATCTATTTCATGTAAAATATAACCATCTATTGATTTATTAACCCATTAAGTATCCAAAAAAATTAAATTATCTTCATCTAATAGCTTTATATCCTCTAAATCTTTCTAATACAATTCTAAGAAACAAACTATGAATCCTTAAACCTTTACACTATTATCTATTTCTAAAAAAATACTCTTTACAGATTGGATTTGATACAAACTAAAGTGACCTGAATTTAACCATCTATAAGTACAATATCAATGATAGTTATTGATTCAATTATATAACCAATACCATTTATGATTATAGTTTTATAGAACTAGAAAAACCCATTTATAGGATAAAACCCATGCCCTTATTATCAAATGGGTATTTTTTCCATTATACTAAAAATTATTATTTCATAATAATTCATTAGAAATTTTTATTAATTTCTATTTAACTGATACCATTATAATCATATCATATTTAATACTCAACTTTACAACCCTTGGAAATGGAAACATAATAAGGCTGAGTTTAATTATAGAGTAATGGTAAACATAGTCACTAGGAAATCAAATATCATATAATATGATCATATGTTTATGAGAAGAAAATAGAGCGCATAACATAAGATATTAATACACAAACAAATAATATTCATAAATCATAAACAATGGAATAAATAATTTTTATAACATAAAAAATTGATATGAGTAAATAATAAATACCCATGTGAAATGAAGCTATTCTCAAGAAAACAATTAAAAATTATATAAATCATAGAATGTCTGTGAAGGAATCATGTAATTTCATACTCTTATAATCACTTTAACTATATAATAACTTAAATAGTTAATTCCAACATCTTCATAGGATTATCATATATTCAGTTAGTTTCACTATCATTACATCTTAATAATATTAAGTTAAATCCATTTAACTCCATCCACTTCATAAGAGTTACTTATTACATGTTAAATCTATCCACTTCATAGGATAAACCTATAACCATATATATTTTCACACTTCAAGAAATTAAATTATAAATGGTTAAGTATATCCATATTACCCAATGAACTACAGAGATATAATATATCCACCTGTCAGTATATAAATTTTATAAGAATAATAACATGAAAAAAATTCACAGATTCTGCATTTCAACATATAACTCATAAAAATACCAATATTTTGATATATCTTGATTAAAATAGGAAAAAGAAATGGATTTCTGGATAATTAAATTAAAACATATTCACATGATTTCCATTTAGATAAATTGAGTGGTATGATTATAATATATCCCAAGTAGAGAATATGAAAAAATAAAGGATATTAAAATATATTATAAAACCATTATAAAACTAGTATACGTATTCTTTGTAAAAATAATAAATATCATATTCGTTTACTAACATAAAAAATGATGAATTAAAAAAATAATAGGAAATATTATTTTCTTTGAAAACACATGGATGAATAGAATATAGGATAAAAAAATAATGGAAATTAATAAAGGAAAATTATTTTTTGAAAAACATATTTTAAAAGTGTTCTTTTCATACTTTTATATAGAAGATAAAAATTAACATATATAGAAAATAATTAAAAGAATCCCTTTTGAACAATTCTATATAAATTCAATGGTAGATAAAAATAAATTTTTGAAATAATTAAACTATAGATAATAAAATTCATGAAATAATATAAAGAATATGTATTTTGAGGAAAAATAGTTAAAATAATTTAAAACCATTAAGTAATGTTTTTAAAGAAAACCCTTTAGAGAATTTTTAAGATTAAAATACTTTGAAATAAAGACCCCAAAAAGGACATTAAATACCATGAATAAATGTCTAACATGATATAACTTTTCATAGAGTATGTATATACATGATATAAATGTATATAGACACCTAATATGAATCATATCTCAAAGATAGAAATTTGAGATAAGAAATCCTTACACCTTTCATAATGCTTGAATAAAAAGTACACTAAATAAAATAAAATAAATTTTTATATAAAGAAATGATTTAAATGAAATAATAATTCAAAATAAAATAATGGTGATGTAAGTAATCTATGTAAGATTAATCATGGTAAAAAATATGAAACATGTCTTAGTGTATTGAAATTAAGACCAAGAACCCTTATAATGATCTTAAAATTTTATATTGGAATCAATCAATGAAGTGATTATGTGAAAAAAATTAAATAAAATTAAAAAAGTAGAAATTAATAATAATTAATAACATTCAAAACACATATAATATTGGAATAACATAGTTAATGAAAAAGTGATATAACATAACAAAAGGAAACTGATTTTAGAATCCCATTACCTTGGAAATCCACTAGGGTATATGCAATCTAACCTCCAGTATAATAAATTTAGATTTAATATTAATCTATTTAAAAATCATATTTATATTTACCTTAATTTATAAAATTAATTTATAATATATCATTACCCATCAATTAATAATTCTCTATTAAAAATCTATATGTATGTGTTTGCTATCCCATTTCCCATGAATGTTTTGAATCAGTAGATTTGGTTATGTATATTGGTCATGGTTTATAATATATTGATTTTTCATGATGATTTTTTAAATTTATTTTGTATTATTTTGGGGTTCCATGTATATTTCAGGGAACTTATAGTTACAATTCAAAAGGAAAGATTAAAAATTCCTTTTTTAAGGTTTTGCATTTACTATATGGAATTGTATTTAGTAAAAAAATATACACATATATTACCAATAGTTAATTTTAATCACATAAAAAATTAATCATTATAAAATAATATTAATAGTACATAAAATTTATTAATACTTCATTACAAAAACATTATAACAATATTCATGTATGTGGTAAAACATACCAAAACTAGAATACATTATAATTGAATAATGAGTAATTTTTTTTGTATTATATGTTGACTATATAGTTTTTAAAAATCTTAACAATGAAAAAAAATTCATATTTATTCATTGAATCAATTTTTAAAAGTTACCATGTAGGAAGTTAATGGATGATCAAACATGTTATTCTTAGAGGTGGTAGTCTGCATGTAAAAATGGGCGAGGTTTCCACCTTATAATTAATTGAATGTAAATATGTTAGATAATGTTTTATCCTTAAAAAATAGTAATAATTTTATAAATATATTAAATATTCATTTAATTAATATTTATATCGTACCATGTGAGGGAATGATGAAAAATGAAATATGTTGTTCATAAAAGAGGTATTATGCATGTACAACCGACCAACATTTTCACTTTTCACATGATGGAAGGGAAGTAGATAATGGTTGTTCCATCAATATAAAAAATTTAGAATATTAATAATATTTATTAAATTATGTTATAGTTTGTAAAATAGATATGGAGATGGTAGAAGAATAATTAAACTTGAATGAAATGGGTTTGGATGATTAACTCTTTTTTTTCTGATATCCTTATTGCAATTAAACTTAAGGCCTTTATAAAAGAGGTATACCATCACTTCATGTAATTGGTAACGGGGTATTAGAAATATAGAGAGGAATTTGGGTAGAATTTTTAGATAAAAATAATTCAGGGACTATAAAAGAAAGGGTCATTAGAGGCTATTATTTAGTGCCCGAGCAACTGTTTAAAGCTCCGCCTAATTGTTTAGTGGTGGTTCTTAAAACCACTACATATTTCACGATAGCTAGTTATTTAGAACCAATTTATTTTATTTTTTAGCTCTTATTTTAAGTGTTGTTTTTGGATAATTTAGTGGTAGTTTATTGTTTAATTATTGGTGGTTCATTAATAAAATAAATATCCATTGGGAATATAAATAAAATAAAATTAACCATCTAAAAGAATTTAGTGGTGGTTAATCTGAACCACTTCTAAATACATTCAATATAATATGTTTATCAGTGATTACTACAAACTGTTACAAAATCTGTTTTTTGATATTTAATAAAAAATATAAATATAAAAAAAACCGACATGCTATAAAGTAAGATATAAATATATGATAAACCCATCATTCATACATCATAGATTAACAATCATATAAAAACAACCATGATCACCATAACCTAAGTCTCATTCATCCCATATGTCAAATAATACCTCAATCATCAATATATACATATAAAATATGTAAAAAAAACCCATGACCAATATACATCCATTTCATGACCTACACTACAAATGTTTGTATCCACATAATCTGATCAAATGAAATCGACAATATTATCTCATCAGTTGTAACAAAAAATAAAACAAAATTTAAAACTAAACATAATAAATCAAAATTACATTTGAATAATTGATAAAATTTTAACATACCACAGAAATGAAGAACCATCATGACTACCTTCTAAAAAATTTCATGTATCAGAATGGTTAAATTTCTTTCTACTGCATGCATCTGCTACCTACAATAAAAACCAACACATTTAGGAAAATAAATACAAATGAGAAAAGACACAAAATATATTCATAATGATGTACATAAAATTTATTATTTTTTTAATCAAACATACATAATTTTAAAATAAAAAAATAATATTTAATGAAAAATACTTTGGAAATTTTAACATATCTATTTAAGATAAGATTTAACACTTGAAACTGAAAAGGGATAAGTAAATATTCTTATTTATATTTTTAAGTGATGTGAAATGTTATTGAAATTTATTTAATATTTTTTCAGGATTTTGATATAAAAAATTTCTTATATTTCAAAAAAAAACTAAGCAGTGGTTTCCCCATGATTTAACATCAAATTGAGGTTGTTTGTTATGGTTTTGACCATTCTGCAAACATTTTAGTGAATTAAAACACTAAAAAACGTTTACATCCATAATCATAAAACTATTATTCAATATGAAATTTCATTAGATCCTATATTTAACAATTAAATCTATAGTCATTTTCCTTGATTTAATGACAATCCAGCACCGTTTTCTTAGTTTTTACCATTCCACACAAGCTTTAGTGTTTTAAAACACTAAAAATAAATTTATCACCATAATGGGAAAATTATCATGCAGAATAACATTACATTGGATACTACATGGGAAAATTAAATATAATGTCATTTTACCTTTATTTTACGGTAATATAATATTTTTTTCTTTGTTTTAACTATTTCACGCAGGTTTTAGTGTTTTAAAACACTAAAAAAGAATTTATAGACATAATGATAAAACCATCATTCTGAATGATGTTTCATCAATTACTACATTTCAAAATTAAATCTATAGTTTTTGTATTCTGATTATAGGAAAATTCAAAGTCGTTTTCCTGGTTTAGACCATTCCATGCACATTTTAGTGTTTTATAACACTAAAAATGTATTCACTCCCATAATGGACAAACCAACATTAAGAATGACATTCCACTAGTTACTACATTTCAAAAATAAATCTACACCATGTTTCCCCTTATTTTTGGATAACTAGACATCATTTTTATGGATTTGATCATTCCTTGCATGTTTTAGTGTTTTAAAACACTAAAACCACATTTACATCCATAAGGGGAAAAATTTATTTCAGAATCATGTGACTTCAGTTGATACATTTGAAAATTAAATATATGGTATTAATCCCTACATTTTATGATAATATGACTTTGTATCCCTATATTTGACCATTCCACACATGTTTTGGTGTTTTAAAACACTAAAAATGCGTTTGCAACCAAAATGGGAAAACCATCATTTGGAATGGCATGTCGACAGTTCATAGATTTCATAATTAAATATACAGTTGTTGTACCTTAATTTTAGGACAATAAAATGTCATTTTCCTATTTTTGACAATTACATGAACGTTTTAGAGTTTTAAAACACTAAAAACACATTTAAAACCATAACAGTAAAAGTATCCTTTGGAATGAAATTCTGTTAGTTCCAACATATCACAATTATATCTATGGTATTCCCCCTAATTTCAAGATAATTTGATATTATTAAACTAGTTTTGACTGTTCCACACATGTTTTATTGTTTCAAAACATGAAAAATTAATTTACAACCATAATGGGAAAATTTTCATTCGAAATGTCATGACATCATTTGCTATATTTTACAATTAAATATAAAGTCATTAAGAGAAATGAGATAGATTTTTCCAGATTTTGACCCCCAGACACTTCATTTTGAATGATTTTTTACCTTTTGTAAGTGTTTACCGAGTAATTTCTATCACACTGCACCTCAGATTAATAAGTTTTCTATGTGTACATGTAAAAACAACTAAGCAGTAGTTTTCCACTGATTTCCAAAAATTTGACGTCATTTTTTTTGGTCTTGACCATTTTATGCTTTCTTTGGTGTTTTGAAACACTAAAAAAGCATTCATGACCATAATGTGAAAAAATTCAGTCATTATGGTGTGCCATAATTTCCTACATTTCAAAATTAAATCTAGGGATGTTTTCCTTGGATTTCAAGTGAATTTAACATTTGTTTCTTGATCTTGACCCCAACATTTGTTTTAATGTATTTTGTACCTTTCAAAAGTGTTTACCAAGTAATTCTCACCAAATCACATATTGGATTGACGTGTTATTTTCATGTACACATGGAAAAAAAGTAGCGGTTGTTCCATGATTTTAGGTATATCCGATGTATTTTTCTCATTTTGACCGTTCCACACACATTTTAGTGTTTCAAAAAACTAAAAAAATGTTTACATCCATAATGGGTGAACCATCATTTAAAATGATGTGATTTTGGTTCCAAAATTTAACAATTAAATATATGGTGGATATCCCATAATTTTAGGACAATACAATTTCATTTTTCTATTTTTACCATTCCACCCACATTTTAGTGTTTTAAAACACTAAAAAAGCATTTTATTCTATATAGGGAAAATGTCATTAAGAATGACATTCCATCGGTTCATACATTTAAAAATTATATATTTTATTTTTATACATTTATATTGGGACAATATGGAATTATTTTTCTAGTTTTGACCATTCCAAACACATTTTTGTGTTTTAAAACACTAAGAAAACGTTTACGTACATAGCGGTAAAACTGTCATTAGGAATGAAATAACATATGTTCCTATAATTCAAAATTAATTCTATGTACATAGTATAATCATTTTAGGGAATTTTGACGACATTTTTTTGGTTTTAACACATAAAACTTGTTTTTAAAGGCTTTTGTAACTTTCATAGGTGTTTTCTGAGTCAGAACACAATTTACATGCTCAGATTATCTTCTAACTTATGGATAAAAATATATAATTTATTTTTGGAATATAGAAAACAATAACAAATAAATATAGCTCATGTTTTATAAGTATAACTTTAAATATATGTTTTTTTATTTAAAAGTTTTATTTTAGTTTTTTATGGATGTTATATGTGTTCTTTTTTCAAAGTCAATGAGCTTGAAATGGATTCAGGAAAATAAAAATAAAGAAACATATAAAAAATAACATAACACATTTTAAGTATATTAAAAAAAATTCCTGAATAATTTAAAATTATTTATTATTAATTATTCAATTAATATCACCTTTACTTGAGTATCAAATACCTCATTTTTCCATTGTGTAGTAATATGCCTCTAATCTTTATAATTAATGGTAAAAATCACTATCTCAAAAAAAGAAACCCAAGAATTCGCCTATATATTCTGACACCATCACCATTAGAAACCCAGAACTAATCAAATGGAATGATTTTCTTGAAGTCCCAAATGTCTCATTCATGTTACAAGTTCATATTTGTATCCCTTTTATGGTTATCTTTATCTGTTTAACAAATGCATTAAAAATTAATAATTTTTTTAAAAAATGGAATACATAATAGTAACGGTAACTCTCCAATATCACTTAGATGGATGGGTGACCAACTTTTCCCTCACTAGAGGTGTATTGGGAAGTGGGCTACTAACAACATCTGGGGAAACCGATGCC
This sequence comes from Viscum album, assembly GCA_963277665.1. Taxonomy (NCBI): domain Eukaryota; kingdom Viridiplantae; phylum Streptophyta; class Magnoliopsida; order Santalales; family Viscaceae; genus Viscum; species Viscum album. The sequence continues at coordinate 2,064,725,961 of OY728131.1, forward strand.
TCACTATCAGTCTTGGGTATAATAGAATCACTAGGATCCATAGAATATAATGGTAGTGGTGGAATGCTTCGAGATGCTGACCGGCTATAATCCAGGATTTTTTTCTTGTCATTCCTATATTTCAAATGGTTGAGGTATATTGAATATATAAAAAATAAAAAACAAAAAAACTTTTTACCAAAGAAAAAAAGAAAAAATAGAACAACATATTATTATTAACCTATATTGAAAAGAGTCCTTCATTTTCACCTTCTCTTACTAGTTCTACAATTTAAATATTTTTGAGAAGAAATTATTTAATATTTTGTGATTTATGAGGTTCATTATCACAAAGAAACAATTGATATTTATTGCCCATATCATATAAGTCTCTCTAATTTAATTTTAAAACAACACTCTAACCTTCATGTATTTTATAATCCACACAATAAACCATATTCTCTTATGAAGATAGGGAAAGTGGATCATGTTTTGTATGCTCACCGATATCCATCAAGTGAGCGAAGTTGACAAAAGTAAAATGTAATGAATCTTTAATTATACGCCTATCAATTTTAACCCATGTTCATTTGAATAATACAACTTAAAACATTCCTTGATAGTTTAATTTAATTATATAAATAAGTTTCCCATATTATATAACCTCTTTAAATGTAAATCAACCACTATTATTGAGTTTTCATGTCTTCTTCATGATAAATTGTATGAAACATGAATCCACTAATATTGTTGGAATCAAATATATTATCACACATGAGAGGACCTCAAGCCGAAAACATCAAATCATTTGATAATTTAACTTGATTGTCAAAATTCATTATCTAGAAAAAAGATATAATTTGTTAATTTTAACACAGAAAAATAACTTCATTTCAATAATATGAATATGAGAATATACTTACATGATGTCTGAGCCATTCAAAAATATCCTTATTAACAAATTTTGTTAATTCCATCTTATTTCAAGCCAACCCCTTAGTTGAATTTCTTTTTTCATTCACAATTATTCAATAAATGGATCTACAATAACAATATTGAGTAGAAAACATATATGTTCTTGTAGATAATACAATTCAGTCAGTGTAAAATTTAACCCCCTTCCAATTGGTCATCTAATAGTAGGAAATACTAATGACTGATTTTTAGAACTAGAATTAGTGGATATGTCATTAATAGATCTAGAATGATTTATTCTAGTCTCAATCCCATCAAAATACCTACACTATAAGGTCAACCACTCTTTAGCTATGTAACCTTAAAAAATAGAGCCTTCTGGTTGATCTTTATTGCTCACATATGGTTTCAAATGATCTAAGTACTGGATGAAAAAAATAAACATATTAAAAAAATTTACACTATGATTTGATAAAATCTAATTCACTAATGAAAATAAAAAATATAAATGTACATCTCAATTGGATAAATCAATTGATAGTGTATCAGTCAACCAAGTTTATCTTCTTCAATAAAATGAACAATCAAATGAATCATTACTATTAAGAATGAAGGTGTAAATAACATATTCAAATGAAATAGTGTCATTTTTTTCTCAAACATTATCAAGCTTGGTTGTATTTATAGATTTTCCACAAATCTCTCTGAAAAAGATAAAAAACTTAACTAGAACCACAATTACTTTTTCAGGTAAAGTATTACACAAATCCAATGATAACAACTCATCCATAAAAATATGTGAGCAATGAATTTTCAAACCATATAAAATTTTATTTTTTAAGTAAAAAAAACTTGATATGTTACTTTAATATCCATTTAAAACTTTTATATTCATTATAGTTTGAAGGAATACATCTTAATAATTATTTCTTATTGTAAAAATAGATGAAGGATACATTTCATTTTCATTTTCCTTCAAACCACAATTTATATTAATTGAATCAAAATCCTTATGATTATTAACGTGATCCTTAAATTTACCCTACTCATTATACACTATAAAATTAAATTATCATATATTTTATTATCAATATGAAATGCATCAAGATTATGATGTATCAAATTAAACTCATAATAAGGATGGTTGGAAAATTTATATTTTTCATCCATTTTTGTGTTCCATATTATTTAAATATTATACCACATACCCTTTCCCCCATTCTTTAAATTGATGACATTTTCCAAATTCCATAGTGACATTCATTAATTTTCCCATGATTTATGAATGAGATAACACATTTAGTGACTTTTTCATTTTAATATTTCCATTAAATCATGTCTTGTTAAACCTAAATTTATGATAAGAATCAAGAATTCTATGATGAAACATAAAACACCATTTTCTTCTTTTAGGCAATCATTGATGTTCAAAATAAAATTTACAAACTGGATAAGCCAAATTGGCATGACTGTTCCAACCAGATAAATTACCTAGTCCGAGAAAGTAACTAATTGTACACATTAAATAAGATTGAAATTTAAATATTTGTCTCATTGAAGAATCATATTTTTCCACACGATCATCCCATAATTCTTGATTTTTTTGATTATAGGTTTAAGGTATACATCAATGTCATTTTCATGAATTTTCTTTACATGAATAATCATTGAAATAATGAAAGAAGTCTTCTTAATACACATCCATGGAGGTATATTATAAGGGATAAAAAACTGGACAAATAATATAATTAGTACATAATGTACCATAAGGGTTAAAATAATTTGAAGCTAATCGCAAACATATATTCTTGGTATTTAAATAAAAATATGAATATAGAGAATAAAATATCTTCCATGATGATGAATCTTTTCAATGTCTCATCAAGCCATCGTTACTATCCCAAGAAGGACACTTCATGTCATCTGTAGTCTTAGACGACATGAATAATATTTTCAAGTATGGTTTCAGAGGAATGTAATGCAATACCTTTATAAAAGTTTTCCTCTTTTATTTCTTCCTAGGGTTGCATTGATTTACACTCTCACTATTGTAAATTGAATTCCATATGTATGTATGAAACCCTTTTCATTTTTCTTTATTAGACTCTCCTCTCTAGTAAAGCATGCAATCATTAGGACATGCATGTATTTTATATAATCTAGTCCATTTTTGTCGATGACTTTCAACATCTCATCAAATTATGTAGGTATCTTAGATTCACTAAATATTTCATAAAGAAATTTTAAAATAATGGATATTAATTTGTCAGTAATTCGATAGAGACACTTGATATGATACAACTTAATTAGAAAATACAACTTTGAATAGTTGACACACCCTTCATACAGTTATTTCAATTCATCTTCAACTAATTCATAAAAATTATTTTTCTAGTCAATGAATTTATGAGAAAGTTTAACCTAACCAAGATCAATGGAAGGCTCTTTTGATCTATTGAAATCTTGGGTATTGTATTGTATAAAACCAAATGTGGCATTTACCAAATTTCGAACTGAATTCTCTTATGTCGGGTCCCTATTTTTTTATGATAGTATTTTTAGTTTTTTTTTCAGTTTCCATAATATTTGATTAACCATGAAAGATATGACATAAATATAGATTAATAAATTGTTTCATTATCTAATTTTTATATAATTCATTTCTATTCAACCATAACTTCAATTTAAAATTAGGACACCTAAATTTTATTCAACCATGTACTAATTGGTATGCAATTAAATTATCTAAAAATTATTTAAAAACCTTGGAATAATGAGGTGTGTTTCATGGAAAATTAATCAAAATTTTATCCATATGTATTGGATCATATTCTCCCTATACATTCAGATATAAAGATAAAAATGTTTAATAAAAAAAATAAAATCAAAATTAAATATCACCCGACTTCTACATTTAATCATTTATAAAAACTATAAAGGAAAATGGGATGAATCAAATAATGAAGATTTTCTTACTATAATTATAATATAAAAACATTAATCAAATTAATTACTATTTATAAAAAAAAAGATGAATAAGTTAAATTAAATAAAATATAATGGTGGTTAGCATTTGAATCTATCTTATATGATCCTTGTTGGTGAGAGAATTGGGGGATCTCACTCTCACTCAGGTCATCAATGACCTAGGAGTGATGGCCTTCGCACCGATCCCTCCCCTATCGGGGGGGGGGGGGTGGTGGACCATTATCTTTATCAATAGAGGATCATATACAATCCATATCCATTTTTCCAATCTTAGCTTTATTAGTCCTTTCCTAAAAATTTCTCTTTTCCCTCAGGTTCGAATTTTGTTTGAAGGAATTTTGAAGCTCCCCCTCTTCACATTAGAGGTCATATATGCCTTAGATCTGCTCTGTATGATGTTTTTCACTTGTTTTAAGCATTTATGTCTATTTTTGGACCTGTACGATAATCTTTTCTTTAATGAATAGGGTTTATAGGGATGAGAAATAATCGGCCTTCTTGATAATAGTCACATGATGATTCATTTTTATATAGAATATGATCCTATATTTTCTTGGTTCAGTGTCCCTAGGACTACAACATACATTGATTCTTCTTATTAAGATGGTCCTACAGATTCCATTTGAACCATGACCCACCTACAATGGTAATTTTTGTATGTTTCCCCAAACTTATCCTCTCATTTTAAAACCCTTAAATCCTTCACATTCTTGGAAATTTAGTGGGTAGGTACTTATAAACTGATAATAGAACTCATACAATTTTTCACTTAATTTATCCAAATGTTTGTGTTGAGGATAATGTATCTCAAATTCCAGTGGATTTTTTTTGTACTTTGGATGGAGAGGAATTTAAATAGAAAAAACCTATTCATTTTAATATGTGGGTTGATTATTATTATTCAAACAAATGTCTCAACCATCTGTTGGAAGCATGTATGCATGAGAAGTCTAATACGGAGGGGAAAGTCGTAATAGAAATTGTTCGAAGACTATAGTGTATGGCCAAAAGGATGTACATTTTGATGGCTAAATGGAGCCATCAATTCCTATAAGATCGAAATATGATATGTAGAGACTCAATTAGAAGGTGGGGGTGAACTGTAAGTTTAAAAACATTTGTTTTTTAAACTTTAGGAAACTTTGTTTAACAAAGTTAAATGAATAAATTTCATAAAATGCACTGCTATCTTTAACAAAGATATCAGAATGGGACAAATTATAAATAAAAATATATTAAAAATAAATTATCACATATATATACTTATGTAGTATTCTACCATAAAGTTTATAGAATCTTATATCACAGTTACAAAAAATGAGCAAGTATAAGAAACACTTTCTTAATGTTATAAATATCAGTGAAAATAAAAGTACATGTAAAGAGTAAAAATCTAATAACCCAAAGAGTATGGTATCCAAAACACCTTGGATAAAGGTGCATTGATTTATAATTTCGATAAAATATATCTTACCCACACAAGGTTAGAACCTCGATACAAATATCAGTATGTGTATTCCTATCCCTGGAAGCCCCTGATTTGTAAGCTGATTGGGACCTCTAATATCCTTTAACTTAGAAGCCCTCAATTAAGCAGGCAATCAAAACCTATATCTTTTAGAATTAAAATCTCTTGATCATAATTATCAACAATCAAAGTTACCCTAATCATAACAATGCATATTGATGATCTTTAGTATGCTAAACAAGTAGTTCACTACTTAATTTCTTCAGAGTTTTCCCACAAGGAAGATTTTTGGTTGAGAAATCATGTGTCTCAAAATACAAATGTTATGAGCTCGTCTAAATGATTAGGTATTTATAAACCAAATCACCAATGGTCAAATATTCCTCCAATAATCATATTTTTCCTGAAATTTTAGAGAGACCTAGACATGTGTCATTTATAACGGTCATATTATAACTTAAACAACGACACCGTTTAGATAATAAAAACTATCACAAGTAAAATTATATTTTCAATAATATATAAGATTCTAAATGTAAGAAACATTACATTAAGAAAATTGAGTAACTTTAAGAAAGATATAAAATCAGATCGTTAAGCAAAAATCAGATATAAGGAACTATGAGAATCCGATCTGAAGAAATATTGAGTATCAGAATCTAAAAAAATTGAGAATCACATTATAATAAACATAGTAAATCAGATTTGATATTTCATGAAATTTAGATTCAATAAATATGAACTGGATTTGCAATTATGTGAGATTCAGAATATAAGGAACAAAGTGAATCTTAATTGAGAAAGTTATTTGAATACAAAATTTTTGATGATTCGGTATCTAAGAAATGTAGCGTTTCAAAAAATTAGAAGCAAAACAGATCCAAAATTTGAGCAGTTTGAAATCTATGAAATTTGGTGATTTAGAATCTAAGAAACATTTGGAATAAAAAATCTAAGTAAAATGGAATTTAATAAACAATGTGATTTATATTCTAAGAAACAAAAAATCTAATTTAAATTTTTACGAAAAAAGGTCTTTATGTATTATAGAAGATAGTCAGTCTTAATGAAAACTATGTTAGAGTTAGCCATAAATAAACACCAAGTCATATATGAGTATAATTCTAACTAACATAAATCTTCTTAAGGAAAGAAATTATCTCTAAGGAAAATATGTTTGTGATTTCGAAAAAAATAACAGAGTGAAAAAGTTATAAGGAAGATTTTGACTCAAAAATCTACCTATTTTTTGAAAACCCAAAAACCGTTTATTAGAAAAATAATATTATGATCTAAAATTTTTATATTAGAACTTAAAATAAATACTTATGTCCCCTTATGATTATTACTTATAGTGAATATGACTAACTCCCCCTTAGGTTATGAAATCCTCCAAAGGATTGTATTCCTGTTTTTGTGAAACTGTCATCTTTTCTTGAGGAAAAAACTGCTAATTTTCTTAAGGATATCTATTTTATGTATTCTCTCACTTGTTTAGACATTATCTTCCTTAGATTTATATTCTTTTTATAACAGCTTCCCCCTTCTCCCCCTTTGTGATTTTCAAAAAGGAATGGAGAGAATTATAAGGCACCTGGAAAAGTTTGGAAACATACAATTCAAAACAATGGATAACAACATTTAATATTGAAAAGGTTTTTATACCAGAAAAAGATCAAATTACAAGAAAGATTATACCTTATTTTGAACATGTTTTTTGACCATGGATTTAAAATTATTTATCTTCTTATGGTCATCTTGGAAGTTCACTTGAAGAAATTCTTGTTCTAGATTCTTCTTTTCAAGATTCCCAATATTTTGTTGATGGGTTTGAATATTCTCTTTCTAAGAATCAATTATTTATTCCTAAGAGTTTATTTTCTACACCAAATCATCTATAATTTTAATTAACCTTTTTATCTCAAGACCAAAGAAGTTAAATTTTCTATTTATCTCTTTATCTTATAGATTCCAGATTCCTTATCCCTCCTTCAAATTCTCCAAAAATCTATTTGAAAAAAATTTCCCTGAGGATTCTAATTCATTGAAGGCTCCCTTAACTATCTCGAACATGGCATAAAAAACCTTAAGAACACTATTGACCCATTTTGACCAATTTGTTATTTATTTACAAGACTTTCTATGAGAATTATAATTCAACACAAAATATTTTAATTTTTCTTCCATATTTCTTAACTTCTCCATGAAGAGGGGTAAGGATACTGACTTCTGATTCACTAAATATTGAATAAGTTGTCATCTTGACTCGATGTTGGTGAAGTAAATAATGGAGTCAACCAAATTCTTCAAGCACTGCATGGAAAATTATTCTCATAAGGAGGAGGAATATATTCCTGACTCTAAACTATTCTTTTTTGATGTACCAACATCTATTTCTTTTCCATTGTCTTTGGTAGAGTCCTACTTTTCAGACTACTTAGTCTCTTTCCCTTGATCATATATTTGAACAATCCTGTCATCATCATCATCATCATCATCAATATTTCTACCAGCATTATATTATACAACAACATATTATTTAGAAACATCATCATCATTAGATGTAATTTTATTCACATCAGTTTTGACAACATTATCTTCTTGATGAACAGATTTTTGAACTGACTTGACCTTAGAAGATGTGGCGTAAAAGGTTCATATGGACATATTATCTGACTGACTTTTATTTCGAGTTTCTTCAATCTGTAAAATCTCATCTTCACATTCATTCTCTTTTCTCTCCTCTTCTTCTTTTTCTTCTTGTTTTTGTTCTTCATGACTTGTTCTTGAATGGACAGTTCTGAACCTTGAACAAATTCTTTTCCCTTTTCTTATTGGGTTACCTATATTTCCATTTGTTGAGAAGGTTGAAAAAATTCTATGTCTTACAGAAATGATTCTGAAACATGAATTTGTTCTGAAGATCCTTCTGTATTTTTCAACAAAGCTTTAATTATTTCTCCTTTAGAAATATTTTTATTTATCATATTATCTTTATCCTACTTCTCAAGATTTTTAGTAGCTTAATCTTTTAAAGCCTTAGCTTTAGACAGATCTAAATCTAACATCATTTCTTATTTCCTTTTCTATTTGAGTTTTATCTATCTTTCCACAACTTCACCATAATAGGTCTTTCTGTTTCTTTTAATTTTGGGGTTCAGATGCTTGATCTTTTTCTGGTTCTTGAACTTTTTTTTTCTTCATTTTATACTTTTAACTTTCTCAAAATTGGTATGCCTTTCCCATAATCTCAACGAATTCACTCGTCAAATCACTGAAATCATATTTCATTCTATTCAATTTTTTATCACTTAATAAAAGAATATTAAACTTACTTGGATTATAAATGAAAGTAATATTATATAAGTATAATAATTTCACTATAAAAATTGTCAACATTTCGGGAAACACAAGAATTTTGGACTTGATAGACGCATCCTTTATTTTTTGGATAGTAAGAAAGATAAACTTGACCAAGTTAATCTTTCTTAGATTAATTAGAATGTCTCTTATGAATATGTATATAATTTTCAATGTATCATTATCTTCATTCCTCAGTATCAAAAATCCATTTAACCATAAGGTGACTATCCCATGGTTGGATAAATGATTAGAAATATTTGGTGACTTAACTCACTGAAGGCCCAAGGATTCAATTTCCTTGACTCTTTAAAAATATCCTTCGAAATACAACATCTTATGGGAAGGGTAATACACTTATCTACTATAAGGTATTTTAAGACTATTAGTAGCTTTCTTAAGAGTCATTGAATGAGTCTTCCCATTAGACATGAACTTCACCTTGTCCTTACAATGTTCGATAAAAATTCAATTGTAAGATTAAATTCAATTACCAAGTCCGCATATACCAGATCTTGCTCTCCCTTATCCTTCACAATGCTTTAATTTTACATCTATTGGAACTTGAAGATCTTCCTTATCAAGTATTCATACTTATAGAATAAATTATGATCAAATAACCTCTCTATGATGATTGACCAATATTTAAGCTCTTTTTTGCACATTCATTGAGGTTAGAGAAGATATCTCCAAATATATTCAGAACATTAAAGAAGATGAAGGAAAGTGGAATGATTACTTTTAAGGGAAGTAGATATTCAGTGAGAAATCTATTGAGATTGATGAGGGAAATGGGGGGGGGGGTCCCCTCTATATAGGAACTAATATGATGGTTCGACTTCCAATAAAGATCAAATGGTTGACATTAATATGATTTGATCAGAAATTTGTGATTGAGAAGAATAAGATTTATAAGTTCTGATATTTTGAGTTTTTAAGGAAATAAAAAGGATTTAAGAAAATACGAATCTTTTGAGGTTTTTATTAAAACATATTTTAAATACTAACGAATAGAAGTGTAAGATAAAAATTAATGAGTAAAAAAATGTACCTTTCAGAGTTTTCAGAAGATTTTTTAGTATTAGATAAGTTTTTTCATAAATATCGTAGATTCTAAAAAGTTATATTAGAGTCCAAAAACTTATTATAGGTATTGAAAACATTTTTTAATGATCTAAAAACTATTTTTAATGTTATAAAATCTTTTTTAAAGCTTCCAAAAAAATTTATTAGGATTGAAAAACATTAAATAAAGAAATAAATTGTATTACCCCAATGAAAAAGAGTATATTAATGATAGTATATTGGTTAAAAAAAAGTGGATATTAATGATTAACTTATGGTTATCATTCTTAAATTTTGTTTAATATATTCAAATCAATCTAAAGGTATTGATTTTGTAAAAATATCATCAAGTTATTCTTGCGTTTTGATAAATTGTAAAATAATATATCCTTTTAGTATGTGATTCCTATGAAAGTGATTCCTAATATCTATGTTCTTTTCATGAGAGTGATACGATTTGTTTTTTCTTAAGCATATAAAACTAGTGTTATCACATAGTATATTATTTTTAGTAAAACTCAGTCCATAATTTGTGAGTGTGTGTTTTATCCATAACACTTGAGCACAACAACTTCCAGTTGCTACATACTAAGCTTCAACAGTGGAGAGTGCTTTAGAAGGTTGTTTCTTACATGACCTAGATACTAATGAATCTCTTACTAAATGACAAGTTCCATATGTAATTTTTCTATACATTTTATAACCAAAAAAGGAATCATCTAAAAAACTTTGTAAAACATATTTATTTCTAGAAAAATAAAAAATTTCTATGTCCATAGTTCCCTTTAAGTAGGTAATTTTTTTTCAATGGTTTTAATTGGGAATATTTTGGATTAGATTGATATATTTCACATAATAATACTGAAAATCTTATGTTTGGATGACTAGATGTTATGTATAGTAATCTTCATATCAAACCTCTAAAAGATGTTTGGACTACTACTTTCCAAGATTCATCAAGATCAAGGGTATTTGAGGTACCGATTATAGTCTTTATACTTTTAGTGTTTTAATATTCATACTTTTTAAAATGATATTTAATATAATTATGCTGAGAGATATAGGTTCCTTATAGTTTTTTACAAATTTGAAAACCAAGAAAAAATGTTAACTCACCCATCACACTCATTTCAAAATCAGATTTTATAAAATTCACAAATGAATTAGTTAAGGAATATTGAGTTAATTTGAATATAATGTCATAAACATAGAGTTGGATAATTAATTTTTTTATTTTCATTATTTATAAAAAGGGTTTGATCAGCAGTTCCTTTAACATAGTTTTTTAGTTAACAAAAATCCCGTAAGTCTATCTAACCAGGATCTAGGGGCTTATTTGACCCCAGATAAAGCTTTTGTAAGTTTAAAAACATTTTCAGGATGATTTGTGTCTTCAAAACTAGGAGGTTTTTCAAAATAAAATTCTTATTGATCATATACATTAAGGAAAGCACACATCACATCCCTATGAAAAATATTAAAGTTGAATAATGTTGCAAAGGCTAGGAGAATTTGGATCTATTTAATTCTAGCTACTAGAGCAAAGGTTTCTTCATAGTCTATTCCTTCTTGTTGATTATATCCTTTAGAAAATAATATTGATTTATTTCTTTCTATGATTCCATTTTCATCACATTTATTTCTGGAGACCCACATTACTCCAATTATAGAGGTTTCTTGAGGTCTTTCAACCAAGGTCCAGACTTTGTTCATTTCAAATTCATTTAGTTAATCATTCAAAGCTTTAATTCAATCTTCATCACCTAAAGAATCATAAGTACTTTTAGGTTCTAATTGGGAAAGAAATACTAGATTCTATACTTCATTTGTTAAGGAATATTTAGTACTTATAGTTTGATTTAAATCCCCAATGATACTATTGTAGATCCTCAGGAAAACCTGAGAGGGGAGGGGTGAAACAGGGTGTCAACTTTTCTTTTAAATTTGATGGATCTTTTTCTCACGTTGTTAGGAACTAGTCAAACCTGTATGATGAATATGATCAGAAATCAAACATTCACATGAAAAGAGATGACACAACACTTTTTACTTGGTTCACTACTAAGGGTTAAGTCTAAGGATCATACACCGACAGGTTTTCGGGCGTACCTAATTATACTATTTTTCATGAGTTGTGGATTACAAAGGTTCAGGAACAGTCACTCTGTTCTAGGCTCACTTCCTTTACAAATGTTCAAGGATAACCCACATCATCCCTCGGGTCACTCCCGTTGACTCCCCCTAGCTCACTGCCTTTGGTGAAGTCCCATTCAGTTTATAGACATGAGGGTATCCTCAATATATTTGCATTGAAGTATATTCCTCTGCTTAGTAGGGGACTCTACTTGCATCGAAGACCAGTAATGATGCACTTTAATGCACTGAACCACTGAACCAGATAATCAGAAATGCACAAACATGTTATACTGAAGATTTTGTACAACTCCCACCCTTTGTGCAAAATATCTGACTTTGGCGTGAAATTATTGATTTTGGCACAGAAAAATATTTCATGCAACAACCTCCTTTATGCGCATCTTTACATGCCACACCTTTTTCTGCGCAGCTTGGAGTTTTTCGCGCAACCTCAAATTTTTCGCGCAACTCGGACTTTTTCACACAACTCCCTTTACGCGAACCTGTTATGTGCATGAGGCATCGGATCTTCTCTAAGTCTTCAACCATGCAAAATGAGAGGGGTCACCTCTTATTTATAGGCGTCTCTGACCCCCGCACGCAAAACCCCCTATGGAATGAAAAACCTTTCATTTGGCGTGTAATATTTTACACAGGTATCGTTTTTCACGCACATCAACAGATTTTTCACGCAACCCATGCCTTTTCCAATTCTCGATGTTCTGAATCCGAAACACTATTTGCACAAAAAACCTCGCTCCACTATTTCGCGCACCACACTGTTTTTTGTGTACAACCCAAATATTATTTGCAAGGCCCAACTTTTTTCGCACACCACTTACTCTTTACACACACCTCCTTTTACCAAAAATCCATGTCTTCATTTTCTGATTTTGAGGCCCAAAAATTTGGCAAACACTGGAGAAAATAACCACCTACAATACTATTGTCTGCTTGAACTATATGATCAATTTGCTGGCACACATTCTGAACTTCCACTGAGGATTGACAACAAATACAAATCATAATCTTATTCTTGCATAGAACATCCATGGTTCCAACAATCTCCCCCTTTGGGTTTGTTGGAAATCACCAAATAAATTCAATAGACCATCATCCGCATGCAAACCAAAAAACGTAAGAATCAACTCAGCCAGCAATCTAAGTCTATGTGAGAAATGCTCGGTGTAGAAAATAAGAGGGGAAGCATGAATTGGGATCCCGTGTTTTGAAAATCTCAATGACACCTAATAAATTCTCTTAAATTATCCCAGAAGCATTACATGTCCAATGTATTACTTGAAATCTCATTATGATACCAAACATGTCCTGAATCTATTCCTTCTCCCCCATTGTCAATAAACCCAAAGATCGGTATTTTCTCATTGAACATCTCAACACACCCCCTGGATAGTATCTACCCCATAAACCTGCATCATATCCAGAAAAAGATTAAAAACAGTTAACATAACTGGGGAGAGGGGTATTTCATAACCTCCTTATGCACCGGGAGGTGGATGAACACCGAGGTTCAACTGATGCTTCTCAAACACAACCGCTGACTGTGGTTTGGTCAGGATATCACCCACTTGATCATCAGTTCCCACATGATCCATTATAATCACGCATTGCTCAACTTTTTCTTTGATAAAGTGATACCTGATTTCAATATGTTTTGTACGAGAATGCTGAACAAGATTCTTCATAAGATCAATGGTGCTCTTGTTATCACAGTAAATTACCATTGGTTTCTTCACCTCATCACCAATATCTGTTAGTTATTGCTTCATCCATAGTAGTTGAGTGCATGCCTTTGTGGCAGAGATATACTCAGCTTCAACAATACTAAGAGATGTACTTTCTTATTTCTTGCTCAACCAGCCAACACATTTATTCCCAATATAGAATACTCCACCACTGGTGGACTTTCTATCCACTATATCGCTAGCCCAGTCAATATCAGAAAATGATGATAATTCATTGTCCCTTCCTGCAGAAAAGTATAGCCCAAAGTTATGAGTACGTTGAATGTACCTCATGATTCTTTTAACTGCCTCCATATGTTCCTCTTTTGGATTACTTTGAAAGAAGGCTGCTAGACATGTTGCAAAGACAATGTCTGGATGTGTCACTGTCAGGTACAATAGGCTCCCAATGATTCTTCTATACATGGTGGGATCTAAAGATGTCCCATCTTCATGCTTTCCAAGTTTGGTTCCAACATCAATCAGAGTTGACATTGGTTTGGAGTCATGCATATTAAACTTCTTCAGCAACTCTCTTGCATACATTTACTGAGTAATGAAAGTTTAATCCTTCTTTTGAATCACCTACAGCCCCAAGAAATATGTTAGCTCCCCAATCATAGACATTTCAAATTATGATTTCATGTGATTAGCAAATTCATCCACTGATTTCTTCCAGCTAACACCAAATATAATGTCATCAATGTAGACTAGAACCATGAACTGATCTTTTGGAAAATTATTCACAAATAGGTTGTGATCTACTCCTCCTATTTTGAATTACAGCTTCTTGAGATAAGAGTCCATCCAGGAATACTATGCTCATGTTGCCTGCTTCAAACCATATAGAGATTTCTTTAGTTTTCAAACCTTTGTTTCATCATCACCAAGAGTAAAACCCACTGGTTGTTCAATATAGACTTATTCTTCGAGTACACCATTCAAAAAGGCTGTCTTGACATCCATTTGATATACTTTATATCCTCTTTGGAGATCCATGGCAGGGAAAATCCTGATTGATTCCAGTCTAGCCACTGGTGCAAAGGTTTCTTCAACATCAACTCCTTCAATCTAGGAGTATCCTTTACATACCAGTCATGCCTTGTTTCTAATAACACTTCCATGCTCATAAAACTTTTTCTTGAAGATCCATTTTGTACCAATCACATTGTGACCTTCGAGTCTCTGGACAAGATCCCATGTCTGATTCTCGTCAATTTGATATAACTATTCATTCATGGCTTTCACCCATGATTCATGCTTTGCTCCTTCTTCAAATGAGGATGGCTACACAACTGACATAAATGCAGATTGCATGTTATTCCTCATACTCCTTGTTTGTGTGGGTGTACTCCTATCCTCAACTATATTATATGGATCAATCTCATCTCTTCAATTTCTCCTGTGATGTTTAGTTGCATTCTCTCCAGCCATGGTTTCCTATTCTGATTCTTCTTTTGAGTCAACATCATGATGTGACTGCTGAGTGTTTTGTCCACCTTCCTCTATTCCTGTATTTATATTTACTCCATGTTCATTTTCTTCCTCACTTTCTACCACATCAACATATGAAATCCGTGAAGCATTTGTGGTTTTATCTTCAATGATCTTAACATCATTTCTTTACATGATCCTTCTTAATCACTTTTTGAAACACTTGTAGGCTTTGCTATTCTTTGAGTATCCAAGGAAAATTTCTTCATCTACATTGTCACCATACATCCCTAGATTTCTTTATTTGTTCTTGATTAAGCATTTACACCCAAAAACACAAAAGTATTTCAAAGATGGCTTCTTCCATGCCACAATTCATATAGTGCATTCGTCTCACCCATATAAAGTCCTGTTCGATTTTGAATATACACTACAACTTGAACAACATCTTTATACTAATGTCGTGGAATACGACTCTCAATCAGCATAGTTCGTGCCATGTTGTCCACCTGTCGATTTCTACGTTCAACAACTCCATTTTGTTGTGGAGTTCTCACAACAGCTACCTCATGTTGTATCCCATGCTTCTCCAGGTAAATTTAAAATTAAATGGATGTGTATTCCCCTCCATTGTCAGATCACAAAACTTTGATTGTTCATCCAGTATCATTCTTGGTGATTCACCGATATGTTCCCATGCTGTCAAGCACATTTTGTTTCCTGTGAATGACCATTACACATGACATTCTACTTTAATAATCTATTAAAAGGACAAAGTAACTTTCTCCATGAGTTCCAGCAACATTTATCAGCCCGCATACATCTATATGAATTAGATCAAGAAGATGAGAAGCCCTTTTCTTCTTTGGCCGATATGAACTGCAATCCAGCTTCCCACGAATGCAATCATCACAAGACTTTTCATGCTCACGCTTCAAGTTGGGAATGTCCATGAAAATCCTCAATTTTGATATTTTCTCCATGTCTTGTTGATTGATGTGTCCTAGTATCCGATGCCACAAATTGTTTTCTTCTTCAATAGTCATGAAACAAAATTTTTCTTTACTATCAACCTGATATAAGTTGCCTTCTCTTCTGCATCCCTTCATAAGTGAATTTCGTGTCTTTCCCTTGACAGTGCATCCTTTCTGATTGAAAGTAACTATAAGTCCTAAGTCACAGAGTTGACTCAAACTGAGTAGATTATGACGTAGGCCATATACATAAAGGACTTTAGTATTCTTTAGCTCTCTATTAACTAATTCAGTACTTCCACTTCCTTTTATTTTCAGAGCTCCATAATTACCAAATCGTACTGTACCATCAACCTTCCTTTTGATATCCATTAACAATCCAACATTACCTGTCAAATGAGATGAACAACCCCTATCCAAAATCTAGGTACTGATGTTTTTTATCTTTGAGGGCCTCCTCTGCAAGGTTGGATTTCTCGATATTCTTCGTTTCTTTCAAAGAGATATTAGATTGAGTTTAAGATATTGATGGCCTTCTAATTATTTCATCCACATAATCAGACTATTCATACCCATAATCTACTTCCAGAGGAGAAAACCTGTTTATGAGATCAACACCATCAAAAGGGTGGATATTGACCCGTATATGAGAGTTGTATGAATCTATCCTATCGAATCTCTACCTGAAAAACATAGCTTTATGGACAAAGTTAGAACAATGAAAACAATATCCATTGAAAATATTTCTTCTATAAGATGGAGTATATGAGGTCATTCTCCTTTTTTGATGTCCCAGTTCTTCCCCATTCAAGTAACTCCTTGCCTATTTTCAATATGACATGGTATGGCCCAGATAGCCACAGAACTGACACTTCATGAGAGGAAATGTATTCTCACCTGAATTTACCCTCATGCCTTCTTCCTTGGGAGAATAGTTGGACTGCCTATCATTTCTGAAAGTTTGAGGATAATTTTCAGTTCTTATTTTAGTTTGGATTTCGGGTTTTGTTTTTAGCACATCAAGCAATGTTTCAAAATGTCCAACTTTTATCCTGTCTTTCTTTTGGATCTCTTCACTTCCAGCAGTTGATGTCTCAACTTCACATCCAATTCCACTCTTTCCCATGAAAGCAAGTCTTTGATCACTCAAGATTTTTCCAACCCCATCTAAACCAAACTGCACTCTTTCCAGTAATTCTGCATCTAATAATCTTCCAAAATGAATTTCCTTCTTACCCTCATTTGTGGTTGACTGACATTAATTTTACACCTAAGAGTAACAACTTCTTCCTCAAGACCCTCAACTATCTTGGACTTCTCTTCTAGTCTAGATGAAATGTCATTTATGACCTTTTATTGTTCTTCAATTCTAAGCTTTAGTTCCACAACTTCATCTATGCTTTCAAGGATTGAAGATTGAACACTCACTAGTTTTTATAGTCGTTCAATTTTTTCTTCAAGCTCATCAACATATTCCGATGATTCTTCCACCATTTCCTTCCACTTATTGCATCTCTTAAATTTATTCTCAATCTTGGAAAAGGTATACTTAATTTGAATCATTGGATAACCATTAGGAGTAATCTAATTATCTTTTCCTTTATTGATCGAGGGTTCTGACTTTTCAATGGTAGCCATCATGGAAGCATGCTTTCTTGTTTTAAATTCTGGTTCTTCTTCTTCACAAAATTCAATATCATTATCTTCTTCTTCATAGAAAAAAATCTTCCTCTGTATTTTATTTCAAGATTTGAAGTCTTCCTTTTTGAAAACCATTTTCTGAGGCTTCTTTATATCTTCTGCTTCGCTCTCATCACGATCAAAATTTCTTTGGCATTGGGAGGCAATGTGCCCAACTCTTCCACAATGAAAACATGCCTGAGGAAGATTAAATTTAAATTTAACTTTTCTCTTATTCATCTTCTTGGTGATGAGGGAAAGAATTTATTTTTCCTCATCATCTTCACCACTATTATATTCTGAAAATTTCATTTTCTCTATGGATTTTAATGCCATTTCCTTGCTTACACGAGTCGTGGAATCTTCGGGTTTGACTCTCATCTCATATGCCACTAGACTACTTAACAGATCATCGAGAGATAGTTTAGATAGATCTATCACTTCAAGGGATGACAACTTTTCATTGTACATAAGAGGTAGTATTATCAATATTTTCTTTACGATATCAATGTCTTTAATTTCCTCTCCAAGACCTCGAATTACTCCTACTACTTCAGTAATTCGATTGAAGAATAAATCTGTATTCTCATTAGGGTGCATCTTTAGATCACCAATCCTATTGTGTAAGACTTGAAGTTTTTCCCCCTTTATTTTGTTGTCTCCTTTATAAATGTTTTCAAGTTTATCCCACATAGACTTTGCTGAGGTGCAACTCATCACCTTTAGATAGATCTAATCTGAAAGAGCCATAGTGATAACATTCTGAGCTTTAACATCTATGTCAAAAACTTTCCTGTCTGTTTTAGTCATAGCAAGAACTGTTGGATCAGTAACTTGTATTCCTTGCATAGTAGCAAAGAGGACTTCCATTCCAAGGGATCTTAAATGATATTTCATTATATTCTTTCAAATCTGAAAATTACTTCCATCTAAGAGAGGTATTCCCCAAGCATTGACTGCATTCCCCATGATGAAAAAGGATAGATCTAACACCAGCAAATTTTATCCTCTGATACCACTTGTAGAACCCCGAGACACCCTGAGAGGGGAGGGGTGAATCAGGGTGTCAAATTTTGTTTTAAATTTTATGGATCTTGTTCCCACGTTGGTAGAAACTAGTCTAACCTCTATGATGGATATGATCAGAAATCAAACATTCACAAGCAAAGAGATGACACAACACTTTTTAATTGGTTCACCACTAAGGGCTACGTCCAAGGAGCATACACTGATAGGTTTTCAGTCGTACCTAATTCCACTATTTTTCACGAGTTGTTGATTACAAATGTTTGGGAACAGTCACTCTATCCCAGGCTCACTGCCTTTAAAAATGTTCAGGGATATCCCACTGCGTCCCTCAGATCACTCCCGTTGACTCCCCTAGATCACTACCTTTGGTGAAGTCCCGGTTATTTTATAGACGTGAGGGTCTCCTCAGTAGATTTTCACTAAATCCTATGCCTCTACTTATCACGAGACTCTTCTTGCATCATATACCAGTAATGATGCACTTGAATGCACTGAACCACTGAACCGGATAATCAGAAATACACAAACAGGTTATACTAAAGATTTCGTGAAACTCCCACCCTTTGCGCAAAATATATGACGTTGGCGTGAAATACTTGATTTTGGCACGGAAAAATATCTCAAACAAAAACCTTCTTTACGCGCAGCTTTACGCGCCACACCTTTTTCACGCAGCTCAGAGTTTTTCACGCAACCTCAATTTTTTCGCACAACTCGAAATTTTTCACACAACTCCCTTTACGCAAACATTTTTCATGCATGCGACCTCAGATCTTCTCTAAGTCTTCAACCATGCGGAATGAGAGGGGTCACCTCTTATTTATAGGCGTCTCTGAACCCTACGCACAAAACCCCCTGTGGCGTGAAAACCCTCTCATTTGGCGCGTAATATTTCGCACAGGTATCGTTTTTCGCGCATATCGCTAGGTTTTTCTTGCAGCCCATGACTTTGCCATTTTTCGACATTATGAATCTGAAACACAATTTGTGTGAAAAACCTCTCCCCACTATTTCGCGAACCACACTGTTTTTCGCACACAACCCAAATATTTCACGCAAGGCCCACCTTTTTTCATGCACCACTTCCTCTTTGTGCGCACCTCCTTTTACCAACAATCCATATCTTCATTTTCCTATTTTGAGGCCCAAAAATTTGGCAAACACTGGAGAAGAGTTCCACCTTTAATACTATTATATGCTTGAACTGTATGATCACTTTTCTGGCACACATTCTGAACTTACACTAAGTATTGACAACAAACACAAACCATACTCTAATTCTTGCATATAATAACCATGGTTTCAATAACTATCACTGGGATGATTCCTTAGAAAAAACTGATTTGGGTTTTGAAAAAACTATTCATCAATATAAAGTAAAAAAATTTCTAGAGTGAATACTTCAAGAACAGTTTCTTGAGTATTCTCTTGATTAGAAGAATATTCCATCAAAGTTTGATAATCAATTTGTGAAAAAACATTCAAGGATAGAGGTTGGGTTTTTTAGAAACAAAAGGATTAGTTTCATCAAATTTAACATGTACTATTTCCTCAATAGTACAATTTTTTTTATTGAAAACACTATAAGCCTTAGAACTAGTGGAATAGACTAATAATATTCCTTCATCAGATTTGGGTGAGAATTTTTTTCATCTACCTTTTGTATTCAAAATGAATACTTTTCATCCAAATACTTTGAAGTATGAAAATTTAGGTATTGACATGTCTATAAATCATAATATGTTTTATTATGAAATAGACTTATTAAAACTCGATTTATAATATAACAAGAAGTACTTACAGATTCAACCCAAAAATGATTAGAAATTGAGTATTCACTTAACATGGTTCTTGTTATCTCTTGAAGAATTCAGTTTCTTCTTTCAGCAACACTATTTTGCTGAGGAGTTCTTGGGGTTGATAACTTATGAGAAATGCAATTCTTACTACAAAAAGATTCAAAATACGAATTTTCAAATTCCCCCCTATGATTACTATGAACCGTTATCAATGTAAGGTTATTCTCATTTTTAGATTTGTCTCTAAAAGATTTTAAATAAGAAAATGATTCATATTTCCTTGAGAGAAAATAGACCTATGTAAATATATTGTAATCATCAACTAGAAAAATACATAGTACATGCCTCAATTCTTCATGTTTGTATAGGACCACAAAAGTCCATGTGCACTAGTTGTAATGCATAAGAAGTTGATACTTCACTTATAGATTTAAATCTTGACTTATGTAACTTTCTATATTGATATGTGTCACAGAATTTTGAAGAATAAAATCTATGATCTGGTAGATCCTTAACAAGTATTTTCTTAGATTGTTTACATAAGTTCCTAATGATATAATGTCTTAGTATTCTAGGACATAACCAATATTAGTCTTCCATTTCACTAAGTAAAGGTAAGTCTTAGATCCTAAGGTCTTCTATGTTATGTTTATAAATGTTCTCATGCCGATGGGCAGAAATAATGAACTCATCCTTGGAATTATGTACTAAGCATTCATCATTCCTAAAATTCACAAGGTAAATGAGACCAAATTATTGGCTTATTTTTATAAGGTCATGTTTAAGACCATTTATAAATAAAACATTTGAAATTAAGGCTTTTCCAAGAATAACAATGTTACCTATGTAGAAAATCTCTCATTGAGCATTGTCTCTAAAAGTGACTCTTTCAACTTTTATCTTTATAATATTTTCAATAAAGTTTTTGTTACCATTTATGTGCTGTTATCATCCAATATCCATGTACAATGTATTTTTGTTGGCAATTACTTAATTTCATGAAATTAAAATAGTTAGTCTTTTGGAATCCAAACATTCTTGGATCTGGAAATCTTAGAGAATAAAATCTTAGGTATCCACATTTTTTTAGAAAAAGTAAATTAATAAAAACCTAAGGATTGAGTTTTATTTAAAGAATAATTTTTCTCCTAAAGTACACCAATTTGGAACTTTGTGAAAAAGGGTCACTTTGAGAAACAAAATAGTTATGACTGAAAACAGGTTTGGAGTGAGAATAACTGAATCTAGAACTAATTCTAATAGTAATTTTTTTGAATACATCTTATCAAAATTATCTTTACTAGAAGTAAAGTTTGACCATAGTTTCTTTAAAAAAAATTAAAATTTTTTGTATAATGAATAAATTATTATCCAAATAGTTATCATTCATATAATTAGAATTTTTCTCTAAAATATTTTTCATAGAAATAACATTTTCAAAATCCTTAGAAATTTTATCCTTTTTCAGAATTAACTTCCTCAAGGTTTTTTGAAATAGAAATAATTTCAAAATATTTTTCATCAAGATATTTTGAAAGATATGATAATTATTTATTTAAAACATTGATACTAGAATTTTACTTATCAATTTTCTTTGGGATATTAATATTTTCATTATAATGTAATGTGGAAAACCTAGTTACTTCATCAAAAGTAGGTAAGATATCCTTTGTGGATGATGATTCTTCATATAAGGATATAGAATTTTCTTTATCAGGATAATTATCACTTAATGTTATATTGGTTAAAGATTTAGCAGAGTGTACCTTAGCCATGAAACATTGGTTTTCAATAGGTATTATTGTAATAAGACCAATATTCTTATGTCCATAATATTCATTATCTAATGATTAATCAGATGAGTCTCCACCACTTTCACTCCAAGAATAATTTTCCTTCAAAACTTTATTTCCCTTGGGCTTATAATATATTTTAGGATTCCTTTTAAAATGTCTATCTTTCTTGTCCTTTGTTTTAAGCCTTGGATAATCAGGTCTGATATGTCCATATTTCTTAAATTCATAACATGTGACTTCAGAATCATAATTATATTTCCTATCCTTCTTATTATAGCTATATTGAAAGTACTTATTTCCAAAAATAATGTTTATACTTCAAGAAATATTGGTTTTCTCATTCTATGACTATTTATATTCACTTGATTCTTTCTGAATAACAACTTTCTCAAAATTTTTTGACATAAAAAAAATTCTCAAGAGTCTTGGAATTCATCTGATTCCAATTAGTAGTAAAATAAACACTCTCATTTTTCTTATTTATATTACCATCATCTCTCTTCAACTAGTTCTCATGTTGTAAGAGAGATACAAAAAACTCATCAAGAGTAATAGTTGTAACATTACTTGACTCATCAATAATAGTTCTGTTTGATTCCCATTCTCTAGGTATAATGTCCATAATCTTATCCACAAGAATCTCATTATATCGGCCTTTTTTTCCCATTGATTGTAAACTATTTACAATAGTCATAAATCTTTGTTGAACTTTAACTATAGGTTCTCCATAAGGAAAAATAATAATGATAATCTTATAAAATAATGGATCTTCTGGTTTCAATAACAATAGATGTAAGAAAATGCGTAACATCTAATTTATTCCCATTATTGTTAGCTTCTTCACAAGAATATATTTGAATATATATATTCTTATTCGTGGAACAAAACAAAGTATTACATACCTTATAGTTTATCTAACATTCTATCTTTTCTTGATTGGTAAAAGTTCTATGTTGCTTGTTAGGTATATTATAATATCCAATAAGCATCAAAAAGTTGTCAACATTAGTATTAATAAAAACATCCTTCATTCTATCTCTCCAATATTCGTAATCATTCCCATAAAATATAGGTGTTATTGTAGGATTTATATTATATAAGGATTCTACATTCACTCCTATCATCTTACAAGAATTATTTTTCCACAACAAAAGTTAGTGTAGTATGTATTTATAAAAAAGAGTTTATAAAATTAATTATCAACAACTAGAAGATGTAAACAAAGGGTAAGTAAATTAAGCAATGAAAATCGGCCTTTGATACTACCTGTAAGTATCTGTATCTTAGAGACCTCCTTTGATACCAATTGAATGATTGAAACATGATATTTAGACACTCAATTACAAGAGGGTTGGGGGGGGGGTGGGGGGTGGATTGTAAGTTTAAAAACATTCATTTTTTAAAATTAAGGAAACTTGATTTTAAAATGTTAAACAAATGACATTAAAAAAACCCTACACTATATTTAATAAGGAGATCATAAGGGACCAAAGTATGAATACAAAGATATTATAAGGAAACAAGCACATAGGCATACTTAAGTAATATTATACCTTAAAGCGTATAAAATCATATATCATAGTTACAACAAATGAAAAATTATAAGGAATTTTTTTTGATGTTAAAAATAGCAGTGGAAATAAAAGTACACATAAAGAGTAAAAATATTTTAACCCAAATAGTAGGGTATCTAAAAAACCTTGGATAAAGGTCCCTTGATTTATACATTAAAGAAATTATGTCTTTCCCACACTAGGGTAAGAACTCAATACAAAGATCAGAATGTTTCTTTCAATCCTCACAAGTAATCGATCTATAATGTGATCAACAACTCTGTCATCCTTCAACTTTGAATACCTTTATTAAGAAGGTAATCAGAACCTATGTCTTCCTATCCTTATAATACCTTGATCATAATTGGTAACAATCTGAATTTCACTATGCATAAAAAATCATGTTGAAGATCTTAAGTATGTTTAACAAGCTATTCACAACTTAATTTCTTCAAAAATTTCAGTGGGGGGGGGGACTTGGATAGGTGGCATTAGTGACGGTCATATTGTAACTCAAACAACAACTCCATTTAGATAACTAAAACTATCACAAGTAATAATAAATTTCCAATAATATGAATGTATCTGAATGTAGGAAACATTACAGTAAGAAAATAGAGTAACATTAAGAAAGATATAAAATCAGATTCTTAAGGAAAAATTAAATGAAAGGAAATACAAGAATCAGATCGGATGAAATATTAAGAATCAAAACCTAATAAAATTGAGAATCAGATTCTAATAAACATGATAAATCAGATTTGATATTTTTCAAAATTTAGATTTGAGAAATATGAATCATATTTACAATTATGTGAGAATCAAAATCTAGGGAACGTGAAGAATTATAATTGAGAAAGTGATTCGGATACAAAAGTTTTTGTGATTCGATATCTATGAAATGAAGTGTTTCAAAATTTAAGAAACCAAATAGAACCAGAATTTTGAGTGATTTGGAATCCAATAAATGTGGTGATTTGGAATCTAAGAAACCGTGATATAGAATCGAAAATATGAGTGAAATGTAATGTAAGAAATAGTGTGATTAAGATTATAGGAAACATCATATATGAATAAAATGTGTAAGAAAAAAAAGTTATCTGGTATTATAGAATCTAATTGGTCTTAATGAAAACTATGTTATAATTAGATGAAAAGAAACAAAAAAGTCATATATGAGTATAAGTCTAACAAACATAAAGTTTCTTAAAGAAAGGAAATTTTCATTAAGGAAAATATTTTTGTGATTTCTAAAATATAATGAAGTGAAAAAGTTATATGGAAACTTTTCACTTAATTGTTCCTTCATATAGTGAGGATCACTTGAGGAAGAACGATCCAAAAGTGGTGGATGTATTTAGCTAGTTGAAACATGACTTGGTGGTTGTTGAAGTGAAGACTAAGCCTAGATCATGGGGGATTGAGGGTTTGGGGGATTCCGGTCATTCGTTTTCATCATAGGCATCAGTATATGCAGAGGTGGTGTTATTTAAAAATGGAACCAACATCAATGAGGGAATTCATGGGAAATGGTAGTGTGCACATGCTGGGGTTATATTCCTGGTGTGTCCCTCTAGTCATCATTTGAAATGGGTATTGTGGAAGATATGACTCATGGAATATAGGATATAGGTGGTGTTGTGTTAAAATCTAATTGCCTTGGATATAGGAATGAGATGCCAAGAATTGAGCTAGGAAATCAGTAGGAAGGTATGGACATTGAATGTTCAGTTTATGATCAACTAGAAATAATACTTGGAAATGTTTCTTATAAAGTACAAGTCATCTTAGGGGAAGAAGCAAGTAATGATATCTCCATCATATTTTTAGAAGATATTGATGAGGGGAGTCTTGGAAGAGGGACTCACAATATGAGAAGGATGAAGAGTCAGAAAGTTAAAAAGGACCTCGATAACTACATTATTATGATAAAAAAACTAAAAGGTTAAAGGGATTATTCTTTCCTATAAAATCCAATGGAGATAAGATCTTCCATGAAAAAGAGTCCTAAAGAGATAGAATTTGAACTGATTAATAATCAAGATCATGAGAAGGTCTATTGTGACAATTAGTTTAAAATTAGTGATAATAAGATGGATGAAGTGCTGGGAGTAAAAAATAGGTTACATGATACTCTGGTGGTGGTTGAAAACTCGTGTAATGAGGACTCCATTGACCGATTCGATCCCAATATGGGAGATTCCACTACCCAGTAGTGGGAGGAATTCAACGAGGTTCTAACCCAGGACATTAACGTTCTCTCAGAGTAGCATATGATAAAATATTGGATCCCAATTCAAGGATCGTAAAAGGATGTTGATAGGATTTTTGAGATAAAACTACTGGTGGAAACCAACATTGAGCAGACAGAGTGGATCAACAAGATGGACCAAATTCTGAAAATAGATTTTAATGCTCATAAAATGAATCTATAGGAGTACATGAAAATATGGGAAATTATTTAAGGATAATGTGTTGAATAATATCAAATTATAGTTTAATGAATCAGAAATTTTTTTAGTACCTAATGATTTTATTCTAAACTACATGGTTTCTAACTTTACCTTAATGTTTTTTCTAAATAAAAAACTATTTTTCATTCAAATAAAAGATAATTTTGTATTCTGCACAAGTGTTGCAACTAAAGAGTGTTCATCCTCTTGAAATATTATTTACATGGATAAATGTCCAAACCATTCCCCATGATCTAACTAAGACCAAGATCAACCCTTTAAAATTATTAATGAATATTATACTTTATTTAGATATCATGATATGTCATGCATACCCAAAATATTCAACTCTATATGTCTATATTCTATTGAAATATTTTACTACGACTTAATGTTTTTCCATAAATTATATAAATCAACTCTATTTACATTACATAAAATCATATGTTTCTTAAATTTGAGCTAAAAAATAAATATATATTGTTAAAATTAATGTAAATAATGTATATTGTGATTTTAAAATCAAATGATAAAAAATTAGACATTTTACTCAAAAAAAAAACAAATGGCACACAATAATTAGTTCTATTAAAAATAATGTTAGTTAAAATAAAATCAATGAATATATATTGGTTGTTCTAGTTACCATAATCTATAATTTATTATCATTCATATAAAACACAAACATAACTAATATAGCATTATTAGAATGATTTTATTAAAATAAATGATTCATCACATATGCATAAAACATGAATCATTCTAATAAATTCAAAAAGGGTCTAATATATCATATTTAAGGCCTTTATACTTATAGACCTTTCATGGGTTGGTGATGAAACCATGTGTGACTTGAAAGCCTGACACCAATTATACACGGGTTTAAAAATAGCCTCAATTTTTTGTATATAAAAAATTGGAAGCATTAAAATATATATAAAAAAGTGAAATTAATTAATATCATATATAAACCATGAAATTATGTATGATCTAGATTCAATAACTGAAATATATCATAAATTATTTTTTTAATTTAACACAACATAACCAAAAGTAATGATTATTATAAATCCAAACAGCTAAATGGGAAATTAAAATAACACATTATAAACCAATATTAAATATATAATTACTTTCCCATGAATAAAAAAGAAATTCTATATTGTTTTTATCACCCATGATTTTTTCATTTATTGGTACTCAATAATAAATTTAGGTTGACGATGATGTAACCTATGGGGGGGGGGTTGTATTGTTGTCGATGAGGGGATTAGAGCTAGGTAGAGGGATCTCGAGGGGGGGGGGGGTGTCCTCGTCACTTTAAAAGAGAGGAATCGATCATGGGAGAGGGACTTGGGGGGGGGGGTCTCTTTGTTGGTGAGATGGTCAGAGAGGAAGTCAAAGGGGGGATGGTTGTAGGGGTTAGGTTCAGAGGGGGGGGGGGGGTCGCAGGTGTCGAGGGTTATAGGCTCGGGGTCACTACCTGGGAGAGGATAAGAGGAGTTCAGGGGAGGTGGGTGGGTGGGGGGGGGGTCAGGGCCACATAGGGGGATTTGAGGATGGAGAGGGATTATGGTTTTTTAAACATTTAGCAACATTTTAATTGAAATTGATACTAATTGAAAACCTAAAAAAATTTGTGGTGATTTTGTGAAACTACCACTATATTACATTTTTTTAACCAGATTTATTTCACATCAAATACTAGAACCACCGTGAATAAAGTTCCGATAGCCATCACTTTTTTTTAGTGAGATGTGTGTTTGGAAAGGTCAGATTAAGTCCCATTTAAAAAAAATTAATGGCCTTTTTATAAATATTAATTGTTTAAGGATGAATAATGTAATTTAAAAAAAACAAAAGGTATCATAGAAAAGACATTTAAGGTATTTTAGTCTATTTCTCCCCAATTTTACACAATTTTGGTTTTTTTTATTTTTAAATAAGTCAATTAATATTTTTAACATTGAATATTCTAAAAATCCATTTTCATGTCCATTCACATAATTTTCCTTCAATGGTATCTAGATAACCATATAATTAATTTTTAATCCTTCAATTTACATATTAAATTTAAGTTATCTACCAAAAAATTGTGAAATTATTGATTTCATCTAGATAGTATTACTTTTAATATTTTTAAAACCATTTAATTTATCTTTTCTACTACTCTTACTAGAGATGTGTCAATGCAGCGTATTAGTTTTAGATTATTAGAGTAATATTTAAAATTGATGGTAAATTAAAAACATAAATATAATTTTATACCCATAAATACAGTCAACTATATTCACTCTTGATATATATTTACCCTCATCCATGACATAAAAACTTATTTAATATGTTATTTAGACTTTTATCCCCTCATGAAAGAATTTAAAAATAATTTGGATAAGTTATTTTTTATATTTCTATAAAATTAAAAAATATTCTATAAAAATAATAAATTATTCATAATAATTATTACTCAGATTGATAAAATACTTTTTTCTTGTCAAATTGTTTCTATAGGGAACAAAATTTGACTTCATGAGTGAATTATAAGAACAAAATCAATATCAATAATGCGTTTCATATTCATATTGGAATCAATTTTAATCTACATGAATTGAATAATTTTTTACTAAATTTTTAGTTTATTATCATTGATTAGTCATATCATTAATGTTTTATTTCTCTAATATATATTGTTTCAAAATTATATAAAAAATATACAACATATTTTTTTAAAAAAATTGTATTTTTAAATATTCAACAAAACAAATCTTAATATTATGTATTCTAAAAGTAAATCCCAACATAATTTTTATATATTGAATCCAAAAATTAATTTTATTTTATAAAATTTCAATTATAAAAAATTAAATTTTTACGTTTAAATAAATTTATATAATACATGGAATAACAACTTATTATCTATAAAAACTATTACATTTTAAAATGAAAAATCACCTTACTACATCATACATTGATAGAATTATTTTTTTAATATTATCATAATATTAAATATCAAAATAAATTTAATGAATTTATAAAAATATCAACTTATAATATATATTATAAGAAAAATTTTATGAAAATATATTTAACATTTCAATAAAACACCTTTTCTATCACAAGATAAACATAATAATTTTCAACTTATATTTGGAATATAATTTATTACATAATATTGTTTTAAATCATGTTGTACACATATTTTTTTAAGAAGGCGGTGCCTTCCCTTTGTAGGTTACCTCTCCTTCATGGAAAAATGATTCCCCACGAACTACCAATTATATATGGACTGCCTTGGATTTTCATTCCCTCTTCCTTTGTGAGATACTGATCCCCACAAACCCCTTCCACATACAACTTTATCATTCACAAAATCTTTCCTCATGAACGCTTCTCCTTCATGGAATCCTCCCTTACAAAGTTCTTCAAACTTCCCTGAATTTTTTCTAGTGATTCTCTTTTCTAATGAATTTCACTATACTAAATTTTCTTATTTTGGGAATTTATATTGGAAAATAATATTCATAAAACCCACTAATCTTAATTACATGAAACTTCTATTTAGTACAATATTTACCATGAACTCTGCTATGTGGTCTGCATAGCGCCTTAATACTTTTATGTGGACATTGTCTTAAACAAATGGAAACCCTTTTCAGCAGCCTAAATCACCACCTATGAACCAAAAATGACAATACTCCCACAAATGGTTAGCCTCCCATGAACTGGAAGCCTCCCTCATGATCCATAATCAGCATGAGAAATAAGAGTAGCATGAATAGTTCATTAATGAATCACTTCATTCCAAAATCACTCAACTACTTTCATCACGAACCTTATCTGTCATGATATTTAACCTTTTATTGATCATCCTTAACATATTCATGTTTAACTAGGAAAATTATTCAACCATGACATTCAATTTCATCTAATTAATCCATAACAATTCTCCCATAATTAACTTGAAACTTAATGTCTTTAAAAGATGTTTGTTGAATTATCAAGACATGAGGACATTATCCAAGCTCCATTAAATTTGAAACTACTTCATCATATCAACTATAAGGAAATCTTTTTATCTCATTTATCACCATTTATAACCAATGAAAATCAATTGAAAACAAATAAAATCCATACACAAAGTGGTCTCTTCATCGACAAGAAAAATAAATAGGTGAGGAGAGATCGAATCACCTTGTCTCAAACCTCTACAATGGGTGAATCTTAGAGTAAGTTCTTCATATTAAATCAATTTGAAAGATATCTAAGAAACACATTTAATAATATTTCGAATATATTTTGTAATAAATCCCAACTTGGTGAACAAAAAATTTAAGAAATACCATTCAACTCAATCAAATGGGTTTGTCAAGCCAAGTTTGATGGAAATCCCCCCTCCTGGCCTTTGAACATGTTTTCATCAAATGAAAAATCTCATAATCAATGATGATTTTTTTTAAAGATATTTTTAGACACAAAAAAAATTTATTGGTCATAAATAATTGGAGGAAGGATTTCCTTTAAGTGGTCAGACAAGATTTTGGAAAATATAATATAAATAACATTACAGAAGCTAATAGGCCTGAAATTAGTAAATTTAATTGGGGATGATACCTTAGGAACCAAGATGACGAGAGTTTCATTAATTTGTTAAAAAATAGAATAATACCTATAGAGTTCCCACATAATATTGATAATATAATCCTAATTTTTTTTTTCAGAACCTCTAAAAAAATTACGCTAAATCCATATGGTCCCAAAGAATTAGTAGAATTAATGATCATGGGAACCTACAAAATATCTTCTTCAAATATATCCTATTATGGGTTCATGTTTATATTAGCTATAATGGAAATTATAATATAGTAATCAAGGTTTGTAGGCCATAATGATCCTTTATAAGTGAACAAAAAATTATAAAACTCCCAAATCCACTTTTGAATATCATCCTTATTGGTACACCAAGACCCATCATCATTCGACATCTTTTGGATAACATTATTCATTTTTCAGTTATATTCCTTCTGATAGAATAATTTGGTGTTTTGACCATCCTATTTAATGAAACATTCCCTTGATTACAATAACTATCAAGGATCATTAACCTTCATGACCTTATCCAGCTCCTTTTCATTGTCTAGTATTTTAGATAAGCCTTCACTATTATGGTTAGCATCATAAAAATATTTAATCTCCTTACTAATCATAGATATTTTTTATTCAAAGTATTTTTAATTTCAAAAAATCCATAATTTTAAGATAATTGTTACATTATTGATCTTATCCCAGACCCACAAACTTATAGACACCCATGCCAAGGAATGTTTGGATTCAAAACTAGTATTATTAATCCAAAAGCTTTCAAACCTGAAGGATTTTTTAAAGATTCATGGTTTAATGAAATTTTGAGTCATGATCTAAATAGGGTAATGGTCCAAAGCTATTAGAGGGAGATAAATAACTCTAAAATTGTGTACAATTTCACACCATCCATCCAATACAAAAAATCCATCATGTTGTTTAGATACTCGAGAGACGACATTTCTCCTATGGAACCAATTAAAGGGTTCACATGAATAGCCTAGATCGACAAGATTTTTCAATAATAATCATTCTTGAAATCATAGAAAAAGGGTTTATGGTTGGACCCCCTTCATTCTGACTACTTAATATAATCTCCTAGAAGTCACCTCCAACAGGTGTTGGAATTTTGATATAATTTCTAAGAAAGTTGATTAAACCCTAGGATTATCACCTACCTCCTAGTCAATAATTTCATATTATCACTTTGAATAACATTTAAATTTTCTGTTGGTCAGAATTTGTGTAACTCCATGACCCTAGTTACCTAGATTCGGTGCATTATTACATAACATTGACATGATACAAGGAATATTGTCCCGAAAGACCAATCAGTTTAGTAGCCTTGGAAGTACTAGATACATACATAAGTTTTACATTACATCATGAAATAAAAAAAAACATCATGTCCCCTTTGAAAAATTTTTATATCCCTTATCATATTCCTAAAGGTTAATTGTAATATACTTTTTCACATCTTGGAAAAAATAAAACATAAGAAAGGGGTGAGCTCAGATTCTCAGTAAGGATAACAATATAGCGGAAACTATCATAAATAAGCATAAAAATTTAAGGCATTGTATAAGACTAAAACATAATACATTTAATCATAAACTTCAGAATAATATGGAAAAGATAAATCAAATAATTCAAATTACTTATTCACAATGATATTCTACTAGTCAAATAATCACATGTAATATGAATAGTGGATTTCATAATGATGGAATTCATAATGTTGGAATTCATAATGTTGGACATCATAACCACATAGTCAAGGCATCATGCCAATACTAAAAATAAGATTTTATCAAGGACTTATTCCAAGACACTAGTTTGTCTCATGAGACTTACTGATGCATCAAGGAGCTATAACAGGCTCCACCCGTCACTTACTAAGTCCAATGCATTCCTCGTATGAAAAGGTTGAGACATAACATAAACATTCATATTAAAACTGACATACAAAATCTTAATAATTTAACCATAAACCATGAATGGTATAAAAATAACACATCCATAGTCAAACATATCACAAAACCTTAAATAGAATATGGATTATTTTATCATAATAAATCAACTTCATACAAGTGTAAAATCCCTCAAAGGATGTTGACATAGATGAAATGAAAACTATTTGAGTGAAATATCTCTTTATATTTTGAAATCATTTAAAAGTAACATAAATATAAAAGAAAACATTTATTTTGGAAATATTATTATAATATTGTAAGAGAATATTTGAAGGTGTTATAATGGCGGAAAATAGCCGCACTCAATGTATAAGTTTAAAAAACATTCTTTCCTTAATTTTGTTCAAAAGGTCGTAAAAGACCTTATTTAGAAAACAATGGAAAGAATCCTTTATAAATTTTTTATAAAAAGTCAAAAAAGGGTATAAATGACTTTAACCCATAGTCTAGGAAATAATGAAAATGTTTTGAAATACATTTTTAAGAAACACAGATGTGGATGATAAAGAGGTCCCAATAGATACTCCCATATAAACAACCTCAGATAATGAAGAGATTTTATAATTAACCCTTACCTTGTACTTTTACATGGTTGAGGGTACGTTAACCTCCTGTATAATAGATAAATATTTGTTATTAAATTATACAAGAACCACATACATAAATATTATATCATATAGGATCTTCAAATATTTATTTGTTAATAATATTTTAGTAATATCATTGTTTTGGGTGTTAACTGATTCATTTTAATTTATATGTTTCGGTACATATGTCATGTTTGTTATGGATAGGATATATTTGATTCATATATAGAATGATATTAAGTTCTTAAAAATTATTTTATATCATAAAATGAAAATTATTCTTGAATGGTTATGACGGTAATGAATCTCATCGCATTTGTAGAGACGGTAATCCGTACGTATGAACGAGCGACAATATCATTCTATTGATGGAAAAATCGTACGTAATCAGATGCTATATTACATATATTTAATCATTAAAATCTGTTATTTATTATTTAAATCAATTATACTCATTATTATACCCATCCAAATGATGAAGTGTTTAATAACAAACTACACCACGACGTGGAGACGGTAAGCCGCACGTACGCACATATGGTGACTTTGTCATTAATAGGATGGATAGAATAATGAATATGGTTGTACCATATTTATAATAACATCAAAGTATGTATAAGGTACTGGAGTTATTATTTTGGTAAGGATACAACAACAAAATAGGAAGGGGAAGAAGAAAAGAACGTTGAAAGTTTTTGTAAAATAATTACTTCTTCTTCGGGTGTTTACTTTTGAGTTGATCAAAAGGGCTCCTTAGATTGGATTATGTTCAAAGAAAGGCCTCTAGGTTAAGGTGAGGGTAGTTGGGAGGATATTTGATTAGGGTTTTTCTGAGACAGATGGATTTGGATGTGTGAAATTAAGATAAAGGGAAGTACCCTTTTATAAGAGAGGTGAGGGGCACTTTAGGAAAAGATTGAAATATAAATTTATTATAAAATAATATTCGGTTTCTAATGGATTAAGAAGGATTTATTTTGAGGCTAAGGTGGTTCTGGGTCTAAAACCTCCCAACCAATAGATTTTAGATACTTTGAGGTCACCATATTAACCTTATCATTTAGATTTAACACTTAGTTAAGTAGTTTAACTTTTACCATGTATTCCTGTATTATTATAAAAAATGATTAATAAACTTACTATAAAAATCCAAGTGAACCCCAAGTGGTTAATTATTTATATATATTACCTTAGCTAATTCTTTTTTCCAAATGTTAAATTTTTATGAAAATTATATTAATTAATAATATAGTATTTGTTTTGAAAACTCATTTATGTCAATTTTGACACTATTTGGTATTTTGTTTTTGTGAAAGTCATAAAAACTTTATCACTTTGAAAAAATTTTATTTAAAAAACTCAAACATGTCATATTAATCTAGAAAATTAGTGTAATTTATCAGAAGTCCCAATTTACATTTATTTGGATATTTATAATATCAATTATTTTAATCTTTCATTAATAAAGAAAATTACTGCATCATCATTGTGTCATAAATAAATTTAATTATTTAAGGTCTAAAAATTTTAAATAAAATACCATTATGTAGGAAATAATTTTATATTTCTAATTAATATTTATAGTCTAATTTTATCTTATGTATAACCGTATATTAAAAATGTTTTATTTATTAAACTTTGAATTTAACACTTTTAACTCTTCTTTAAATAAAATAATAATAAATTTCCTAATCTAATACAAGTGGACCAAAAGGATCATATTTTTTTTAAGGTTTATTTTTTTTGAAATAAACTTATCCAATAGAATTAGTACATGTGTTAGGGTAATTATAAAACCATTTCTACCTTTAATTACCCAATTTACTTTTAACCATGGTAAATAATATTAAAAAGTTACAATTGGAAAAAAATTATTTTCATACTATTGAACCACATTTTACTTACTGTTTCAATCGTTTCTCTCAGATTTTTGAAATTAAATTCACAGTAGTGGTAAAATTATATTTTATGCAAATGTGCAAATGTGCCTAGAAGGTGGGCAAAAGACGTTAAAAGTTCAATAAAAGTTTATATATCTAATATTATTATAAAATGACTCCAATGAATTACATTGAACATATATATGTATTATATATCTATTTTGACCTAAAATAAATTTAAATAAAATAACTAATTATTTAAATAAAAAGTAGGTTTTAAACAATAACGTAGTATTTTTCACTATGCATAAAAAATTAAAAATTTTCAAAAAAATACCAAAAATTCACCCTAAGATAATATTAATATTACGAATAAAAAATAAAGTCCATTTTGAAAAATAAAATTTATAAAATTTCAAAAAGTGGGTATTACTATTCATAACGACTAGTTTGATTGGTCTTGTCATGTTAGAACTCAAAGTTGTGTACAACATAAGCTATTATATTATTCAAAAAGAATCATATCGTGGAAGATTGGGGTGTTAAATTATTCCCTCCTTCAAATAACATCATCCTCGAAATTTATAGAATATTACAACATAAAAAGATTTGGTGGTTCTTCATTATAAGTTCCTTGGGTTCCCATGTTGCCTCTTCCATCTTATGGTTTCTCCATAGAACATTCACCATACGAGTTGTATGATTTCTCAAAACTTGTTCTTTGGTACCAAGAATCTTGACTAGATCTTCACAATAAGACAGATCGGGTTCCAGTTCTATTTCTTCATAGGTGAGTACATGCATTGGGTCAGGTATGTATTTTCTTAACAATGATATGTGGAACACATTAAGAACTTTGGAGAGACCTATTGGCATTTAAAAACAATAATCAACAACTCTAATTCGTTCTATAATTTCCAAAGGTTCGATGTACCTGGGACTTAATTTACCTTTCTTACCGAATCGTACAACACCCTTCCATGGAGATACCTTTAAGAAAGCATGATCTCCTACTTGAAATTACAAATCCTTACTTTGGTCATTGGAATAGCTCTTCTTCCTACTTTGAGATGCTTTTATGTGGGTTCGGATAATCTTCACATTTTCTATAGTTTCCTCAACAAGTTCTGGGCGTACAAGTTTTCCTTCACCAACATCATCCCAACAAGTTGGTGTGTGGCATCTCTTTCTATATAACGCTTCATATGGTGTCATATGAATACTTGAATGGAAGCTATTGTTATAGGAATATTATACCAGAGGTAAATATTGATCCCACACACCTTGAAAGTTAATTGAGCAAGATCTCAACATGTATTCTAAGGTTTGAATAGTCCATTCTGATTTTACATCAGTTTGAGGGTGGTAGGCAGTGCTTAAACAAAGTTTAGTATCTAGGGCCTTCTGAATACTTTTCTAGAATCTTGATGTAAAACAGGTATCATGATCAGAAACAATCAATAGGGTACTCCATGAAGTCTTACAACTTCATTAATATATAGTCTGGATAATCGTTCAAGTGGTAAATCCTCTCTTATGGTAAGAAAATGTGCTGACTTGGTAAGACAATCAATAATGGACCATATTTCATCATTCCTTCTAGGAGTATTTGGTAGCCCCATGAAAAATTCCATCGTAATATCATTCCATTTCCACTCAAGTATGGGAATAAGTTGCATGACTCCTCTAGGATGTTGTCTTCTACCCTTAACCTGTTGACAAACCATACATCTTGACACATAATCAGAAATATCCCTCTTCATGTTGTCCCACCAAAATTGTTCCTTCAAATATCTATACATATTAGTGCTACCAGGGTGTATAGAGAAACTGGAGATTTTATCATCATCCAACAATTCCCTTTTTAGATTAGGTATATCAGGAACACAAAGTCTCTTCCAAAATTTCAAAATTCCATCTTCATATACGAAGTCAATCAATCTACCATCATTTACAACTTTAATTTTCTTTTTGAAACTCCTTATCATTATTCTGAGAACTTTTAATCCTTTTTAGTAATGTTGGATTGGCAAACATTTGAAAAATTATTCATGTTTCACCTTCCATGATTATTTCCATATCTATCTTTACTAGATCCATGAACATAGGTTCCCTTTGAACTCTCATCTTGTTCAAAACTCCATGATCCTTTCTACTTAAAGAATCCACCACCTTATTTTCCATGTCCGGGTGGTAGTGTATAGTGAAATCGTAATCTTTTAGTAGTTAAATCTACATCTTTTCCACATGTTGAGTTCTTTCTATGAGAAAATATACTTCAAACTCTTGTGATCGGTATATATGTCATATTTTTTACCATAGAGATAGTGTCTCCATATCTTCAAAGAAAGGATTACAGCTGCTAACTCAATATCATGAGTTGGATAGTTTTGTTCATGAATTTTTAGTTGTCGTGACGCATAGGTAATAAATCTATCATTTTTTATAAGGACATGACCTATTAATTTCTTTGAAGCATCACTATAAATAACAAACCCATCATTCCCCGATGGTAGAATCAAGATAGAATAATTGACTAATCTTCTCTTCAGTTCTTCAAAACATTCTTCACACTCTTTTTTCCAAATAAATTTAACCCCTTTATGTGTGAGCTTGGTAAATAGGCTTTCTAATTGAGAAAAATTCTAGAAGAAATGCCGATAATAACATGTTAAACCAATAAAACTGTGTACCTCAATTACACTCTTCGGTGCTATACATTCTTGTATTTCTCTTGTCTTAGAAGGATCAATATAGATTCTATCCTTAGAAAAAATATGTCCAAGAAAAGAAATTTCCTTAAGCTAGAATTCACACTTTCTAAACTTCCCAAATAATTCATTTCTTCTGAGGGTTTTCAGAATAGTGTGCAAGTGATTTTCATGATCTTTATAGATTTTTGAGTATACCTAGATATCATCAATAAATACTACTACAATGTCATCAAGATATTATTTGAAAACAATATTCATTATATCCATGAAAATGTAGGGTGAATTAGTCAGTCCAAAAGGCATTACTGTAAACTCATAATGCCCATACCTTGTATGAAATGTTGTCTTCTGAATGTCTTCCATCTTCACACACAACTGATGATATCCGGATCGAAGTTCAATCTTTTAAAAATATTTATCTCCATGAAGTTGATTGAATAAATCATCAATGAGAGGTAGGGGATACTTGTTCTTTATTATTATAGCATTGATCTCCCTATAGTCAATGCACAAACTCATAGATCTATCTTTCTTCTTAACCAAAATAAAAGTGGATACCCATAGAGAAACACTAGGGTGAATAAATCCATTATTACTCAATTCATATAGTTGTTTATTTACTTCCACTAATTCCACATTGGCCATTCTATAAGGGGTCTTTGATATGGGCCTTGAAATAGGAATTAAATCAATGGAAAACTCAATTTCTCATTCTGGAGGATGTCCAAGTAAATACTGTAGAAACACATCAACATATTATTGTAAAATAGTTACGTACTCTATTAAAACATTATTTTCCTCACCCATAGTTATTTCATTCTCTTCCTCCCCAATAATTGAATTTAGTAGAGCTTCTGGGGTGGATCTAGATAAGAATCAGGTGGCGACGTTTCTGTTCTAAAGATAAAGTACTCCTTATCATCATCAAATATTGTAACCTCCTTCTTCTTACAATACATTTTCGCATCATGGTACAAAATCCAATCCATACCGAGGATTATATCAAATTAAATCATGGGTATGATGATGATATCAGCAGATAAAGAATATTTATATTCCCTAATGGGGACTGATTCACAAAACTTTGTTGCAGTGATACTTCCCTTAAGAGTTTTGATTGACAACTCCCTTGTAAAATAAAACTGTAAATATCTAATTTTATTATAAAAATGGGAAGATATAAAACAATGTGATGATCCATAATCGAATAAATCATTGGCTAAATTTGAGGAAACCATTAAATTACCTGCCACCATGTCATTTGGAGCTTCAACCTTAGTAGTAGTGATCACATAAGCTTGACCTTTATCCCATGACCTATTCTTAGATAAGTTTACTTGGTTCTTAGGAAATTTATTTTCATAATACCCAATTTCTCTAAAATTGTAGA
Source organism: Viscum album (assembly GCA_963277665.1). Taxonomy (NCBI): domain Eukaryota; kingdom Viridiplantae; phylum Streptophyta; class Magnoliopsida; order Santalales; family Viscaceae; genus Viscum; species Viscum album. The sequence goes on from OY728131.1 coordinate 2,064,765,457, forward strand.
ATTTAACATTGAAATACTCTTTCTTTCCCTTGCAACCACGAGATTGGTGGCCTTTTTCACCACACTTGTAACAGACTTCCATTCCCTTTAAGAAAGTACCGGGGTGTTTCTTCCCACATTTCCCACAGGATGGAAATTCAAATTTTCCCTTTTCCCATTATTTCCATTTCTAGAGTGTTCAACAGATCTCTTCTTCTCTTACTTTACTTTAAATTCATAAAACTTAGATAATTTCTTTTCTATCTTGATAGCACATGAGAAAATATCTTCGTATAATGAGAAGGATTGTGAGACTAATGTTCGAAAGAGAAATGGTTTTAACCTATCAAAGAATTAATCAATATTACTCCTTGGGTTACGTATATAATCTACTACATGCCTTGCTAACCATGTAAAGTCAACCTCATACTTTGCAACATTCTCATCTTTCTTTTGCCCCAGACTTAGAAATTGTCTTTCCATATTTTCTCAATGGTCATTAGGAAAGTATTTTTCTTTTTAAACTCCCTCCATTCCATATTTTATACTTCTTCATACTCCTTTGTGTTTTGAATTAATGACCACCATTGATATGCATATCCCGTGAGGTGATAAACTGCCATGACAACTTTGTCCCTTTCGCTACTCCCCAAAGCATGAAATGTTTTCTCTAAGGAACTTAAACATTGCTAAACTACAAATGGATTTGTAGTCCCATTTAATATTGGTGGTTTTTTCCTCATGAAGTGTTCTAACATTGATCCTTCGTGTTGTGGATTAGGGTGCTTCATACAGGTATGGTTATTATTCATAAACTGAGTGAGTTATCCCAGTATGGTGATAAGCTGATCAACACCAGTTGCACCACTAAATCCACTATAATTATCTAGATTAGGAGGGAAATACCTACATAGATTACATTCATTGATATGGTTTCCATTCTTTCCATTAGGAGATATTTCTAAATAATTTCATACACTAGATTAGTTTATGAATTGAAATACGTAATTCCAAACATGGAAAACATTTAACATAAATTGAATAGTTTATGGATATAATCCATAATCATAAAAATGTTTTCTTTGAGGAGGTATATACTCATTAATCTTTCATAATGGTTTGTAAATAAAATGTGAATTATCCTAAGCATATCCCCCGGGAGTGTCGTAACCAAGAGTTCAGTAAGGCCCATTGTCATGTACCAGGATACCCGAATCAAACACAAAACTCCTTGTCGGAGTTTTCACTCCTAGGTACATATGTGCCAGAGCCGCCTATACCTACTCATATATAGACATGGATGTATTTCTTGGAAAACTCTCAAAATCTATACATTAACAAAATTTTAGGAAGTTCTTATATACAAATCCTCACATTCTATCTTAGGGTAATCTTCTCTAATCAGAGTTTTTCCAAATCTAGTTTTCAAGGTTTGTACAAAACTTCCTCTGATACCAACTCTAATTCCCTGAACCCAGTTACCTAGAGTTAGTGCATTATTACATAACATTGGCATGATATAATTAATCATGTCTTGAAAGACCGATCAGTTTAGTATCCTATGAAGTACCAGATACATACATATTACATTACATTATGAAATAAAAAAACAACATTGTGTACCCTTTGAACAATTATATATCCATTAGCCTATTCCTATAGGTTAATTCTAATATACTACTTCGTATCCTGGAAAAAATAAAACATAAGAAAGGGGTGAGCTCAGATGCTCAGTAAGGATAACAATATAGCGGAAACTATTCTAAATAAGCATAAATATTTAAGGAAATATATATGACTAAAACACAAGACTTTTAAACATAAAATTCATCATAATATGGAAAATATAAATCAAATAATGTCATTTACTTATTCATATGGATATTCTACTAGTTGAATAATCACATGTAATATCAATAACCAATTTTATAATGATGGAATGAATAATGTCGGCCATCATAACCACAAAGTCAAGGCCTCATACCAAGACTACAAATTAGATTTTGTGAAGGCCTTATTCTAAGGAAATAGTTTGTCTCATGAGACCTACCGATGAATCGATGAGCTATATCAGGCTCCATCCGTCACTTACTAAGTCCAAGGCATTCCTCATATCGAAAGTTTGAAAGATAACATAAACATTCATATTAAAACTAGCATACGAAATGTTAATACTTTAACCATAAACCATGAATGGTATAAAAACAACACATCCATCATCAAAAATATCACAAAACCTTTAATACAATATGGAAGATTGTATCATAATAAATCAACTTCAAAAAAGTGTAAAATCCATCAAAGGATGTTGACATAGATGAAATGAAAACCATTTGAGAGAAATATCTCTTTCTATTTTGAAATCATTTAAAAGTTGAATAATTATAAAATAAAACATTTATTTTTAAAATATTCTTATAAGATTATAAGGGAAACTTATAATGTTTTATAATGGTGGAAAATATCCGCACTCTCCATATAAGTTAAAAAACCTTCTTTCATTAATTTTATTGAAAAGGTCATAAAGGACCTTGTTTGGAAAATGACAGAAAGATTCCTTTATAATTTTTTTATAAAAAGTAAAAAAAATGGTATAAATGAATTTAAACCATAGTCTTGGAAATATTAAAAAAAATTTGAATTACATTTTTAAGAAATAGGGATGTGGATGATAAAGAGGTCCCAGTAGATACTCACGTATAAAAAACCTTGGATAATGAAAAGATTGTAGAATTAAACCTTACCTTTTACTTTTCCTTGGTCAAGGGTAAGTTAACCTCTAGTATAATAGTTAAATAATTGGTATTAAATTATACAAGAACTAAATACATAAATATGATATCATATATGATCTTCTAATATTTCTTTGTTAATAATATTTCTATAGTATCATTGTTTTGGGTGTTAACTGATTCAATTTCCTTTATATGTTTTGGTACATAAGTAATGTTTGTTATGGATAGGATGTATTTTATTAATATACATAATTACATTAAGTTCTTAAACATTATTTTATATCATAAAATGAAAATTATTCTTGAATGGTTATGATGGGAATGAATCTCATCGTGTTCGTGGAGAAGGTAATCCGTACGTATGCATGAGCGACAATATCATTCTATTGATAGTAAAATCATATGTAATTGGATGGTATATCACATATAAAGAATAATTAACATGTTATATTTTTTATTTACATAAATTATACTCATTATTATACCCATCCAAATGATTAAGTGTTGAATAAAAAACTACACCACGATGTGGAGACGGTAAGCCGTACGTATGCACGTATGGTGACTTTGTCATTCATAGGATGGATAGAATAATGAATATGGTTGTACCATATTTATAATAACATCAAATTATGTATAAGGTACTAGATTTATTATTTTGGTAAGGAAACAACCAAGAAATATGAAGTGGAAGAATAAATGAACTTTGAAAGAGGTGGTGAAATTATTACCTCTTCTTCACGTGTTTCCTTTTGAGTTGATCAAAATGGATCCTTAGGTTTGGTTATATTCAAATAAAGGACTATAAGTTTAAGTGAGGGTAGTTGTGAGGATATTTTAGTAGGTTTTTTCCAAGACAAATGAATTTAGAGGTGTGAAATTAAGAGAAGGAGAAGTACCCTTTTATAAGAGAGGTGAGGGTCACTTTAGGAAAAGCTAGACATATTATCATTAGATCCCCACTCCTTCCCACACCTGCATGATCCTTCACTTTTATTTAAACATGGGACCTCTACCATCACAAACCTTTTCCTCTACCACCAAACTATGTTGTTTTGTTCTTTATTTTGTGATATATGTATTTATTTAAATATATTTAGTTTCATTTTTTATCCATGTATTTTTTCATATATTTATATACATTTATATATATATTTTTATATACATTTGTAAAATATGTTGTGTGTGTGTGTTTATAAATAAATAAATACATATATATGTACATATATACATATATATACATTTTGTGTGTTTATAAATATAATCATACATATTTATATTTATTTATATATATTATATATTAATTTTTATATACATATAATAGAATATATAGATAAATTTATATCTTTTTTTTAATAAAAACCCACACAAATATATATATATATATATAATAATTATATATACATTATATAGGTATATAAATATTCATATATTTTTATTTTAAATTAAAGGGATATTATTTTTTATTTATATATGGTTTATATATTTAGAAAGATATATTGTATGTAACTATGTTTACATATTTAGTTATAAAATCAAATTGTTATGTGTATATATTTAATTATAAATAATATTAAAATGTATAAGATGATCAAATTTGAACTTCATAATATCCATATGAGTGTAATCCCAGAGAATAAATTGATTCTCCACTAGAAAAAATAAGAAGACCCCCTTAAATGAAACTGAAATTCCATAACATAATCAAAAATTAAGGTGCCCAGCAAAAAAAATCATTTTTTGAGTTCTTCTAGGAATTTTTTTACCTAAATAAATGCAAGTTAGTGTTCTCCCCTATCACTATGTCATATATATTTTTCAAGCCATCGATTTGATATGTGGTGTATCTCAAATGAACACATGGATCAAAATTTATGGTCGTTTGAAGTTCAAATCATGTTTTAAACTTATTTTATTAAAGGATGATATCTCGGAAAAATAGAATATTCTCTTTTATTGAATAAAAACAATATTTAAAGAGTCCTAATGAAGGTATTTAACAATAATCTCTTTGAAAAATTAGAAGAAACACATCTGAAAATGCATTGAGACAGATCAGTTCATTAGCATTGAAATCCTTGTTTTCAAGACCATATGCCAAAAAGTTATCTTCATGGTATGTATGAGTAATGATGTAATTAATTTTCAGTAGAAATTTCATGCATTTGATCCACCTAGCTATCAACATCCATGAAATATGAATAGTTCCATTTCTAATAGATTGCATAATAATTAGGGAATCACATTCCAACCAAAAATTTCACCATCCTCTATGTATTTCCATTTAGAATGCATTTATAGTTCCAAGAATTTCAGTTTCAAGAAATGTGGATGCTCTATATAGACCACAGAGGCATCCCAAGGCATCGCCATTTTGGTTTTTGAAGATAGCTACAAATCAATAAGGAACTGGATTTCCTCTTGAAGCCTCATCTGCATTACCTTTAATCCAACCAAAGAATGGAGGGATCCATATGAACTCAAGATTTACAAGAGGGTCTAAATTAACTAAAATTACAAGATGCTTAAGAATTATAAGTTCATGAATAGAGTTATTTCAATGATCATTTTTAAGTGAATTCATATTTCCCATTGAAATTGTCTTATGGAAAATTTCAACTTCTTGATTAAATGGTTCATTTTCATGGATCAACTTGTTTCAAAAAATCCATACTATATGTATAACTTCCTTGTTGGAAACAAGTATGAGATTAAGAAGTTGCGGTGATAGTGGGAGTTGAAAACAAGATTTGAAATGTGCATGTACATCAACTATACTAGGAATCTTTACTTTAAAAAGGTCAATCACAATATTCCATAACATTTAGGTAGTAACATAACTCAAAAAGAGTTGATTAATTTACTCCCTGTACTAATTACAAAAAACACACTTCGAGAAAATATTAATGCCAACTGATTGAAGGCATGTATCAATTGAGAGTTTGGAGTGTGCCAAAATCCATATAAGGGTGAATCTGGAAGGTAATATCATTCCTCAATTCATTTTTACAACCCAAGAGTTTGAGTGTTCATGTGTAGCAATAATATAGTGTGGTTTTGGAGGAGAGTCTCCTATTAGAAGCCAACTCCTAGATAAGAAATTTCGAAGTGCTAAAGTTGTGGTTGGTGACCACTATCTTTATTTTGGTAGGACAAATCTCCAAAGAATTATCCATTTTCTCTATGATTGAGGTGGTTGTGTCTAAAAATGAATTAGGGAAATTTAAAAGGTTTAAGAGAGTTGTACCTATCTATTTTTCTAGAAAAAAGTCGAGGGATGGATTTATATTAACCAACCAGTGGGTGTCAGTTGAAATATTAGAGAATGAGGCCTTAAGAGAATTCTGTTAAGGCCAATAGGGGCCTATATACCCTGAGAGGGGGGGTGAATCAGGGTATGGATATTCTTTTTCAAAAGTTCTTTCTGCCCCACTGGATCTTGACCTCTTTGTTACAAGGGTCACTTTGTTTGCACTTGTGTGGTTACTGTGATCACTTGTCTCATTTACCTGATGATGATGCTTTGAATGCAATGCAGGAAAGTAAGCAGGCAGACACAGAGATTTTTACTTGGTTCACCGCTAAGGGCTACGTCCAAGGAGCATACGCCGACAAGTTTCCGGTTCGTACCAAATTCCACTAGGCTTCACTAGCTGTGGATTACAATGTTCGGGCTAGATCACTTCTATGCCCAGGCTCACTGCCTATACAAGGTTTAGGGTCAGCTCACTGCTTTCCCAAGGGTCACTCCCTGTTTCTCTCTCTCTGGCTCACTGCCGGTGGAGAGGATCACCTTCTTCCTCTTCCTAAGCTCACTGCTCCAGAAGGGATTCACTCACTCACAGTTTATAGACCTGTAGGTCTCTTCATTTCCATGAAGGAATGCATCTTCCTCTGTATGTAGATGCTCTGTTGAAGTCCAACTTTCACCCGCAGATGAATCTCACATTGCACCGGATGTACCGGGCAACCTCAATCTTTACGCGCAACCCTTACGGTGCCTTGCGCGCAATTTCTATGATTTGCGCGAAATTCCTTTTTCGCGCAACCTCCAAATTTTACGCGCAGCCTGGAAACTGCCTTGCGCGCAATTCACTGCTTTCGCGCGAAATCCACTTTTCGCACAACCTTCAATTTTTACGCGCAGCCTGAAAACTGCCTTGCGCGCAATTCACTGCTTCTGCGCGATATTCACTTTTCGCGCAACTGCTGACTTTACGCGCAAACTTTAAGTTTACGCGCAACACCCTTTCTGACTTCAATTTCGCGCACCAGAGCTCCGGTATTTTCTATGTCTTGAACTCTGTTGAATGGAGTAGGGTCACTTCATATTTATAGGCAAAATCGACCCCGCGCGAAAAACCCTCCTTGAGCGCGTAATCCGCTTTGATCTTCCGCGCACAAACATTTTCCGCGCACTGCTCCATAATTTCGCGCACCTCATGCCTTTGCCATTTTACGAGCTTCGGACCTCGTAACACCTCTTGCGCGAAATACTTCATCCGCTATTTCGCGCGCCACTTCAATTTTCCGCGCACGCCTACAAAATTTCGCGCGCCTCATGCCTTTACCGATTTTCAAGCTTTCGGCCTTGAAACATCTTTTGCGCGAAATACCATTTCGCGCAACCCGCTGTTTTGCGCGCCACACTTCAAGATTTCGCGCAACCCTCTAGTTTTGCGCGCCACGCTTGATTTTTCCGCACACCTTCTTCATTTCTCTCTCCTCAACCTTTGCCAACAACATATCACTCCATTTTCCATTGGCGATTTTCAGGCCCAAAAATTTGGCAAACACTGGAAAACGGCGCCACCTTGTACTGCTCTTTTGTACCGCCTCCAGATCGTCCTTTCCTTTGTCAAAGTTCATTGTCAACATGGAATGTCAACAACTTCTCGGGAACTCGACAATTCTCCATGGAAACCTTCTTTGTCAACAAACACAATCAACCCAAAAATGCTGCAATGCTACCTTGAGGGATTTTTGCCCAACAATCTCCCCCTTTGGGTTTGTTGACAACTCTTCACAACTCTGCTCAGAAATATTTTCTGCACTTTGATACCTCACTGAGTCTTCTTCCAGCTGCTACCACCATTCGCCTCTTGCGATTATGATAGCGTTCAAGGATTCACTTAACATGTACTCTAAGCCCACATGAGCAATGCTCGGCGTGAGAAACAAGAGTAGTATGAAAAGTTTATCAATGAATCACTTCATGTCAGACCCCAATTGTCGATTCCACCCTGACACCAATTCTTAAAATAAAACCAGTTGTTGAACCACACTGATACCAATTGGTGAATTCTTAAGTTGATACCGATGGTTGATAGCTGGACACCGTCTCACACCATTCCAACACCACTGATCTGCCTTTATCACGATCCTCAGCTGTCGTGATTTCTATGATTTGATCGATCACTTCTAGCATCGTCAGATTTAAAAATCTCTCCCCCTTTCTCATTGCTCCCCCTTTCTGGCTGCTCCACCTGTCAGCTTCTCCCCGTATCAATTACGATTTAGCAAATCTCCGCACTATTTTCTCTCTTGAACTAACACTTTTCTCCCCCTTTGTCAAGCACTTTTCAAGCACTTTTCTCCCCCTTTGTCAACGAACCCAAAGGTCACGCCTTTGTAGTCTGTAACATAGTAGAGAACACATATCAGCACATTAGGGAAAAACACACCATACCTCGGGGAGAGGGGGGTGGGGGCCCACATCCACTCTATTTCAAGTGTGGGGAATTGACTGAACTCCCAGAGCCAGTCGATGCCTTTCAAAAGCTTCCTTGGGTAAGGCCTTTGTCAGAATGTCTGCAACCTGTAGTTCTGTAGGCACATACTCCAATTTCATGATCCCCTGCTCAACTTTCTCCTTGATAAAATGATACTTTATCTCAATGTGCTTTGTCCTAGAGTGACGGACGAGATTTTTGCTGAGATTTATAGCACTTGAGTTATCGCACTGGATTCCGATCGGAGACTTTACTTCAACTCCCATATCTTTAAGCTGCTGCTTCATCCACAATAACTGTGTGCATGCTTGAGTGGCCGTAATGTACTCAGCTTCTGCAGTGCTTAATGAAATTCAATCTTGCTTCTTGCTAAGCCAAGAAATACACAATCCATTATGATAAAAAGCACCACCTGACGTTGGTTTCCTATCATCCGCTGAACCGGCCCAGTCTGCATCAGTATATCCCAATAACTCTGTCTGAGATTTGTCATTGTATGTCAAGCCGAAGTCCACTGTGCCCTTGATATACCGAAGTATTCTTTTCACTGCAAGCATGTGACTTTCCTTGGGATTACTCTGATATCTCGCTGCTTGGCATGTGGCGAAAACAATATCAGGCCTTGTTGCGGTTAAGTACAACAGACTTCCAATGATTTGCATGTATTCTGTGATATTAACTGCCCTGCCACTGTCATCTTTTGATGATTTCATCCGGGTAGAAACCGGAGTCTTCATCTCCTTGGAATTTTCCATTCCAAATCATTTCAAAGCATCCTTGGCATACTCGGATTCAGAAATGAATGTTCCATTCCTGCCTTGTGTAACTATGCTTCATCTGATCTTCCAAATATTATGTCTTCTTCCTTGACCAGCCTCACCATCCTTTGATTACTATTGTTGTTGAAATAAAGATTGTAATCAAATCCACCACACTGAAAACCAATCTTCTTCAAATACTGATATAGCCTTCAGTACCATTCTCTTGGGGTGTATGCTTTGCACACCAGTCGTGCTTTGTTTCGAATCATTGTGCCATCTTCGTTCATCTTGTCTAAATAGACCCATTTTGTCCTGATGACGTTTTTATCATCTGGCCTCGAAACAATTTCCCAGGTCTGATTCTTCTCAATTCTGACCTATCGCTTCATTCATGGTATGATCCCAGTTTTTCATCTTCAGCTGCATCAGCAAAGCATTTCGACTCAACCTGAGATAGTAATGATGTCTGCTGTAGTGATTTCATTCTCTTTGTCTGAACTGGATCTCACTGATCACTGATGATAGTCTGCCTGTCAATTTCAGCTCGATTCTTTATATTTTGTGCAGATAAGGATTTTACATCCTTGTACTCATCATCAGTATCTTATTTTGAGTCACCCTCAGCCAGTTCTTCTCCCCCTGTGTTGCTTTCTTCCTCAACACTTTCGTCAGGAAATTGTTCACTGACTCATTTTTCAGTGGCTTCATTTCTTTCAGCTACTTTTCGCAGCTTCTTGGTATCCTGAAAAACAATCAGCTGATACCACAATGTTAGATCAAAATAAATAAGCATGAAATGCTTGATCACTGCTGCTTCTCCCATAGTATGTCTTCTCTCAATAGACAACACTTGAGCTGGGTCATCCAATTATTTCCTTGACGGATCTGGCATATGATTTTGTTATCAAATGCTCCCCCTGTGTTACACAACACTTCTATCTGGTAGGCCCAACGGCAGAGACCCATAATCATTCTTCTCCACGTGCACCATTTATACTAATCTGGCACTCAGCATCGATCCATTAACCAAATCTCTAAGCCTACTGAGTTGGAACTCGGTGTAGGAAACAAGAGATAGAGTTAATAACACAAACACTTCCTATTTTTCTCTATTGCTCCCTTTCTTCATCAACTCTAGTACCTGATTTGAATCAATTGAAATTCTAGAGCAAATCACTTCTCCACTTCGCATCCTTAGATGCCACTACCCCATGGATCGTATCTCCCTAAAACCTGAAACACATGAATCATCAGTTAATAGAATTTAAATATATAGGGAGAGGGGTGTTTCTTCTAGAATCCTCAACATGAGGATGATGGTTGATCCTGATGGGTCAACCCTTTGATTCTTTCTTGGAGCGCATCACACTCCTTTCTTGCTTCCTCCAACTGCCTGACCAACTTCAACTGTTCTGGCCATATGACTAGGCATTCTTTGCTCAAATTCTGAGCCTTTTTCTGATATGAAGATTCTGCAGACTTGGCCTTTCTCACAATCTGGGGTTTAGACCAACTGGTACACATTTCGATCTTTGATGTTCTACCGAAATTCCATTTCCCTTGATTGTTTCTCGGTGCAGGAATCTCCTTTCTTGTCATCTTCCCTGTCTTCTTTGTCCATTGTAGGGATCTACCTTTTTCTTCCACTTCTCGTTGCAAAACACGACATGTGGATTTTTCGATGCATTCTTTGCTTATCGGCCTTTTATCAGATTTATGAGTCACCGCCCTATTTTTCATTGGTGGTGGGTCCTCCATTGAACGTCCATTCTTCTTTATCACCACTGAAGTAGATCTCCCCTTAATCTTCCAGGTTTGCTCACATTCTCTCCTTGAGAGCTGTTGTGAGTATGACATAGGAGGTGACTGATACACCTTTCGTTCAGCTCCACATGATTTCCCTGAGGCTCGAAGCCTATTCTTCTCCTTACCACTTTGTCTCCCAGTACAGGCTTCTTTCTTGTACACTTCCTGTGGTGGAGATCTCTTTTCTTGTTCCTTTCCCTTTCCTGCTTTCTTCTTACTGCAATGTCTCGCCATGTGCCCATAGTGAGAACATATAAAACATTTTCCCTCAAAGGCATACCTCATTTCTTCATCTCTCTGCTGAGATGTTGATGCACCTTGAGTTCTTCCTCTGATATTGTTCTCCTGAGCTTCCTGACACATGCTCATGGTGTGTCCCATTCTTCCGCAGTAATAGCATCTAATATATGCTTTCCTCTGAGAATCTCTTCTTTCTAATTTCTCATGATGCTTCTTCCTGTTCTCAGATTTATTAATGTCTCTCTTTTCACAGCCTGAAATGTACTCCAGAGCCTCTGTACAGAAGCTTGATGTGTGGCCATGAACTCCGCAGAAATAGCACACATCATCACTCCTTGAAACTATCCTCATAGGCCTATCTCCAGCACCTACAAGATTTTTCTTACCTTTGTAAATTTTCACTGCATTTTTCTTATCATCCATAGGAGTGGAATTATCATATCCAATGCCAGCATTTCCAAAACTTGCTGGTCTTTGAGCTGAGAAAATATTATGTTGTTTCTCTTCAGAAACAGCATATCTGTTCTTCATTTTATCATCACTTGTCGAAGGATGATCAAATAGCAAGTGCAGTGCATCCTTCAACTTGGGCTTATCTTTGGATTTAGACTTCTCTATTTCCTCCTTGACTGATTCGAGCTCTTCTACCAACTTTTGAATCTTCATATCCCTTGATTCAAGTTGGACAACATGTTTTTCCTTGAAAAGCTTCCCTCTACTTACCTCATCTTCCAGTTCATGCTTCAGCTTATCAACCATGTCAATTTTCACCTTTACCTTCAATTTTTCTTGAGCGACAGAGTCAGAGCAACATGCATTTTCTTGCTGTAGCCTTTGATTTTTCTGAACTTCTGCAGACAACTGTGCTGCTAGATCATTATTTCTGGCTTTATGATTCTGTGCTTCATCTGACATTTGACTCTCTTCATAATCACCAGCCTTTTTTTTTCCTTTCATTCTGGCCATCTTCTGCAGCTCTTCAGCACGTGAATCATTCTTCTCTGTTAGGTCAGTAACTATATCAATAAGCCTTTGATTTAAACATTTTAGCTTGTTGACCTCAATCTCCAATCCCTTGATCCGGATATCTTTAGATTTGGCTTCTTCAGTGTTTCCAACGTCACTTGGAATACTCGGTTCTTCGATGCTTTTGAATTGATCTTTCACTTTTCTATTCAAGCCATCGATCTCCCTTTTCTGTTCTTCAATCTTAAGCTTATACTCACTAACTGATTCTGAGTTCTCTGGTGCTGATAACTTGAGTTTCTCAATTTTATTTATCAACTCAGACTTCTCTTCTTCCTGATGCTGCATATAGAGTTTGGCATCACGAACAACTTTGTTAGCATTCTTGGTTTTGGCTCTCCAAACATCTATCTCTTCAAGAGCAGCCTCTAACTCAGCTCGCATATCTATTCTTCCTTCAATTTCTTCTTCTGTTTCAGTATCACTCTGATGCTCATGTACTTTACTCATTCCAACATCATGATTGAGTGAATCAATATTTTCCCTTTCTGATTCATCCAAGCCTTCCTTCAGCAAGTTGTTTGATTCCTTTAGTTGAATAACACATTTTCCATATACACTTCCACACTGAGGAGTACCACCTGACTTCTGTTTGTTCTTGGATGTTTTTCCCTTTGCCATGGCTGATTGAGATAAGAGAAGACTGATTCTTTATGCACACAGATCGACTACACCAAGTTGGAGCAAACAAATCTGATAACAGCAACCTTCCCTCTGATACCAATTGTTAAGGCCAATAGGGGCCTATATACCCTGAGAGGGGGGGTGAATCAGGGTATGGATATTCTTTTTCAAAAGTTCTTTCTGCCCCACTGGATCTTGACCTCTTTGTTACAAGGGTCACTTTGTTTGCATTTGTGTGGTTACTGTGATCACTTGTCTCATTTACCTGATGATGATGCTTTGATTGCAATGCAGGAAAGTAAGCAGGCAGACACAGAGATTTTTACTTGGTTCACCGCTAAGGGCTACGTCCAAGGAGCATACGCCGACAAGTTGCCGGTTCGTACCAAATTCCACTAGGCTTCACTAGCTGTGGATTACAATGTTCGGGCTAGATCACTTCTATGCCCAGGCTCACTGCCTATACAAGGTTTAGGGTCAGCTCACTGCTTTCCCAAGGGTCACTCCCTGTTTCTCTCTCTCTGGCTCACTGCCGGTGGAGAGGATCACCTTCTTCCTCTTCCTAAGCTCACTGCTCCAGAAGGGATTCACTCACTCACAGTTTATAGACCTGTAGGTCTCTTCATTTCCATGAAGGAATGCATCTTCCTCTGTATGTAGATGCTCTGTTGAAGTCCAACTTTCACCCGCAGATGAATCTCACTTTGCACCGGATGTACCGGGCAACCTCAATCTTTACGCGCAACCCTTACGGTGCCTTGCGCGCAATTTCTATGATTTGCGCGAAATTCCTTTTTCGCGCAACCTCCAAATTTTACGCGCAGCCTGGAAACTGCCTTGCGCGCAATTCACTGCTTTCGCGCGAAATCCACTTTTCGCACAACCTTCAATTTTTACGCGCAGCCTGAAAACTGCCTTGCGCGCAATTCACTGCTTCTGCGCGATATTCACTTTTCGCGCAACTGCTGACTTTACGCGCAAACTTTAAGTTTACGCGCAACACCCTTTCTGACTTCAATTTCGCGCACCAGAGCTCCGGTATTTTCTATGTCTTGAACTCTGTTGAATGGAGTAGGGTCACTTCATATTTATAGGCAAAATCGACCCCGCGCGAAAAACCCTCCTTGAGCGCGTAATCCGCTTTGATCTTCCGCGCACAAACATTTTCCGCGCACTGCTCCATAATTTCGCGCACCTCATGCCTTTGCCATTTTACGAGCTTCGGACCTCGTAACACCTCTTGCGCGAAATACTTCATCCGCTATTTCGCGCGCCACTTCAATTTTCCGCGCACGCCTACAAAATTTCGCGCGCCTCATGCCTTTACCGATTTTCAAGCTTTCGGCCTTGAAACATCTTTTGCGCGAAATACCATTTCGCGCAACCCGCTGTTTTGCGCGCCACACTTCAAGATTTCGCGCAACCCTCTAGTTTTGCGCGCCACGCTTGATTTTTCCGCACACCTTCTTCATTTCTCTCTCCTCAACCTTTGCCAACAACATATCACTCCATTTTCCATTGGCGATTTTCAGGCCCAAAAATTTGGCAAACACTGGAAAACGTCGCCACCTTGTACTGCTCTTTTGTACCGCCTCCAGATCGTCCTTTCCTTTGTCAAAGTTCATTGTCAACATGGAATGTCAACAACTTCTCGGGAACTCGACAATTCTCCATGGAAACCTTCTTTGTCAACAAACACAATCAACCCAAAAATGCTGCAATGCTACCTTGAGGGATTTTTGCCCAACAAATTCCATATAGAGTAATCCATATAATTTAATTTTCAAGATTTGAGCATGCTTAAAAATATGGATCTCAGAAAATCAGGCATCTCTAAATTCTCATTGATGAACCTACTTGTAAAAAATGATTGATAGATTGATTAAAATTGCAAATATTCTTGATTCCAAGTCCTCCATGTTCAAAAGGTTGACAACAATGCTTCTAGGGGAAAATTATATGCTTTAATTGAAGAATGATCTCACTCCAAACAATGTTTTTAGTGGACATGTTAATACTTTTAGTAAGGTAAGCTATCCATTTATAGGCCATAAAAGAAAAAACAATTTTAGTGACAGTGAAATATGTCATAAGAAATATCCTACCATCCATTGATAAAGCTTCACCTTTCCAAGATGTCAACTGATTTTTGATTTGAGTCAATATATGAGTGAAGTGATAGACATGAGATTTTACCCAAATCATAGGTACACCAAGGTAAGTGAAAGTGAAAACACCTTATCTTATTCCTATATCATTAATAATGTCCACTTTTTTAGCTATAAGAATTTTTTACTAAAGTATAAAAATGATTTTTTCCGACTAATATACTGATTTGAAACTTTTTCATAGTTATTTTATGTTCTTAATATTTTTGTCTCCTTGCATAAGGAGTATTATATCATCAGTATATAATAAATGGGTGGAGGAAACTAAACACTTAGTCTCTCTAAGGGGTTTGATCTTGTCATCCTCAACCATGTTAAGGAGGAACATACTTAGATATTCTTCAAAAATAGAAAAAAATATGTAAGAGATGATCACATTTATTGAACCCTCTAGAACAAGTAAAGTATCCTTCATGCAATCCATTAATGAGAACTGAGATATGGTCTAGGATCATAAGAGTTTTCACCCATTAATGAATGTATCATGAAAACCAAATCTAGTTAAGACCTTACAAATGAAACCTCAAACCTTCATATCAAAGGATTTTTTGATATTAAGTTTCAAAGTAATGATACCACTCTTGGTTGTTTTCCTGAGAATATTAATAAATTCAGAAGCAGTGATGAGGAAATCCAGTATGTTACTTCCTTTGATGAATCTAATCTGATATGATGATACAATCTTGTGGACAATAGCTTCAAGACCATTAACAAGAATCTTCAAATTAATTTTATATATCATGCTGAAAAGATCCACATTCCTAAAAATATTAATATCATTTTCATTCTAAACTTTGGAAATAAGGGAAAGGAATTTATAATTGATTCCCTGAGTGAGATGCCCCCTTAAAAAATGACAAACACGTCTTAAAACATCATGAAAAATAATCTCTCATAAGGTTTGGAAGAAGTAGTTGTATAAGTCATTCGGGCTTGGGAAGATGGTAGTACTAAGACCAAAGACAACTTCTTTAATCTCAAAGTCCAAAGGAAAAGTATCTCTTTTTCCGTTATAAAAAAATCATCATCATTGAGAATAGCCAATGGCCAATTGACTTTCCTTTCTCTTTAAAGATAGTTAATGAAATTGGAATTTCACACAATCATTAAGCCATTTCACTTTAAAAGTTTCTCTCTAGATGACTTCCTTGAGGTTTAAGAGGTTGTTGAGTTCATGGGAGATCATAATTAGCAAATTTTTAATTAATAATAATTTTTAATTATTTTATAAATCATGTTTCATTTAATATATTTTATATTAAGTGTGATTACATATCTAGTATTATACAAACCATATTTTATAAAATATATTATATTTATATGAATATAAATATATTTATATATTAATATATGATTTTTAATGATTTTTTTAAGGAATATACCTTTTCTCAGTGCTAAAAACAACTATTTAACATTTATAAATGATATAAATGTATTGGTGATAAGAATGTCGCTGATACAAATGTCTTATCAGTGATAAAAAAATGATGATAAAGGGGCAATTTTATCATCGATTTTTGTTACCATAGATAAAGACACCCTCTTTATGCATGCTTTTTTTAATGCTAATAAAATCTAGCTCTGAATAAACTCAAATCTACAATAGTGTTATCTTAACAAAATAACATCAAATTTTATTTTTCAACTCCTTCGAATAAAAACTAGTAAAAATGACATTGGATTATCAAACCTTTTAATTTATTTCAACAAAGAAACTTCTCATTTATAATTGGATCCTGATAAATAAATGAAGTTATCCTCCATTGGAATAAATTCTAACTTTTGATCATTTCATATTATTCTCTCTAGAAATTTTATCTTTTAAAATAATATTTTAAAAAAGATTAATCTATTATAAAAAAAATAAAATGAAGAAAAATGTGGATACAACATTGTTATAGTCATATTCAATACCCAAATAAAAGATGTCAAAAATTCCAAATTGAAATGGTTTAAAGGGCGGTCTGTTCTGATTAAAATGAAATTATAATAATCCACACATATATATATATATATAAAATAAATCATATAAATAAATAATGTACAAAATAACATCATTTTTTATCTAGTCTGTTTTTTGGTTTCACGGTTTTTCTGAACACCACAGACATAGAGGCGGCGCGACGTTCCCCAATCTGAACGCAAAAAAAAATCATGGAATCCTTTTCAGAAACCGTAGTGCCACCCCCACTATTGGTATTTAAAAATATCTAAAAAATGCTAATGACGAAGTGAAAACCGGCTTGCTTCAAAAAAATAATTTTCTATTTATTTAAATAATATAGATAGATTTAATTATTATAAATTTATTTATTAATATTTAATCGATTTATTAATATTATTTATAACTATCGATTTAACATAATTTTATTCTTTACAAACAAGTAATACGTCAATTATATAATTATTAAAATATATCACAATTAATTAGATATAATGATTAAATTATTAAATCATACAATTGATAATAATTATTAAAAATAAAATTATTTGTATTTTAAAAAACTATTTATTTTAATTTACTTTAAATTAAGTTATGATTTTTTTATTTTATTTTTTATATTTCATTTTCTAAATTTTTTAGGATATCATTATTTAAAATTTGTATTTTTTTAAATAATCACAATTATTTAACTGGTATTATATATTCTTTAAATTATTTAGTCAAAACCAGTGAAATCAACATGAACACCCAGTCTCCCTAATCATTTTTTAGGGATCAGATTGAAATATTCAAACTATTGTTATAATATTTTAATTAATAAATGAAATACCGAAGGATCAATATTTTATATAAAGTTAATAAATTCTAAAAATTATTTGAAGATGATTTTTTTAAATAAAACAATTAATGTTATAAATCAATATTTTTGTGGATAACATCATTCCAACATAAATATAAATGTTGAAATATTTGGACTCCATACTTTCTTATTGTTTTGTACATTTTTTATACTTTGTAGTTTATTTTATGCTAATTATTCATCATTCAATTATATTCAATATTATGTTTGGTCTTGAGTCAATAATTAATTTATGATTGATAGATACTAATTTCAAAATAATTCATTATTTTAATTGGTCTCACCATTCTATTTCATAACATGTTAGAATCTCATATCAAAGATCACCATGTCATGAAAAAAAGAAACCATGTATACTGTAATGAAAAAAATGCATCAAGATCCTTCCTTTCTGGTGTATCCACTATCACAATTCTATCATTCAACACTTGGGTGAGACTCTCCACTAATTCTCATGGTATTATAATTTCTCACGGTGACAAACATAAAGGGAGGAAGATATTTTATAAATCTGATAAAAGGTCTGAACAATCTTTTATAACCATTAAAATGGATACTACCTCCTAATATAGACCTTAGGGATGCTCCTTGATTATTATTGCATTTATTTATACATTCATTGTGTATAAGTAAAAAATATGTCAGTTGTAGCTCCTTGTAACCGGACTGTAATGCCAACTCTCTCATGTGTTTTATCTTATAAAACATAAATGATAACTTATGTGGTAGAGATTTGAACGTTAGTTATTAATATTTGGCTGTAATCATTAATCTTATACATAATATGAATCATACAATATGAATAACAAATATTACAATATATCGTCATACACTATTATGGGTTGAGGTAGTACCATGATATCATATATCATGCACTAAAAAATAGAACATTAGAAGTGTTTATTTAGAAAGGGTTATACATAATACCCTATAAATCAATTTTATGCATAAATTTATCATGGTTCTCACAAAATATTTACTAATTGAAAATTAGTGACAATTTTAAAATCTTAATATTTTTTTTAAAATTATTTTTTAAAAAAATTAAAAAAATTACAATGCATTATAAACCCATGCTAATTCCTTAAATTAGCAGTTGTTTCAAATCAATTCTATTTGTTTTTAATTTTTTAAGAAATAATTTTTAAAAATTATGAGTGATTCAAAACCACCACCAATTAATTAAATTTAAATTTTTTTATAACCTCGTACAATTTTTTTTAGAAAAAAATTGAAAAAAATAAATTTAGTAATAATAATAATAAACAATTAAATTATCATTTTTTTATTTTTTATTAATTTAAATGTATAATAATAATAATGAATATAATAATTAAATTTATTTAACTCATTATGTATCATATAAAATAATTATATATAAATATAATATATTATATAAATGTATTTAAATATATTATAGAAACATATTATATAAATAAATTATTTTTCATGATTTTATCATAGAGTGCCTGAATGGTTGTAAAATCTATGTTACTATTTGAGTTTCATACTCTAATGAAAAATTCAATAAATTTGATGTTTTTAAGAATAAAATTTATGAAATTTTGGGATTCCATGAATAGAAAATGTTGTCCCTTAGAAAAGTATTTTTTAATTTTCTATTTCCCATGCTCGAGCATATATTTGGGGCATGGGGTTTTGGCTAGGTTTTACATCAACTGGGAGTCTATAGAGTATAAGAATGAGATCCATTTTTCAATGTTGATTATATAAATAATTCTATCATGAATATTTGGATTCGAATTCGAGGATTAAGTTGACTCTTTTAGAACCCAAAAATTATATGGGATGTAGAATCTTGGGTTGTAATTCCTATTAAATTTGATCATGAAATGGATCGAGATAGGTATGGTAACTATGCTTAAATTATTGTGTAGATTTAATTCTATTATCATTGATTGATATGGCTGTTTTTGAGGTAGTTGAAAGATTATTTGAATTATCTATTGAATTTGAAAAGTTTACATTTTTTTTTCAAATCATGTGAATGCACTAGTCATTCTATTGATAAATTCCATAAGGACTTGTTTTTATCCCTTTGTAATGAACCCAATCACCTATCTTCTAGTTGTAAATTTGGTTCTAGATCTTTAAAAATGATAGACCTCATTTATAAAGGAAAAATGAAGAAAAGGTATTGAATTAAAACTCTTTTGTACTTTAGAAGAGGTCCTATTTTGCTGCAGTGTAGGCTAGCAGTTCATCAAAAGTGAAGGTTTTTTTGGGTGTTCCTAGTAAAGACACTACATTGATGGTGGTTCTTGATAATGAGATTAATTCCCCGACTGATTCCATTGGAAATGGGGAGTTTCAGGTCCCATTCTCTTTTTAATGTAAGGAGATAAAAGGACAAATGATGACTGATCCCTAGGGAGTGAAAAATATAAGGACTATATAGATCTAAATGTTGAGGAGTTTATGAAATCAGGAGATAAAAAAGGAAAAATGGTTAGTGGGTGATGATGCACTAGTTTTGTTATCTATGAATAGATTTTCTAGATGAGACATCAAATTTTCTTCAAATCATTTTCAAAAGGATTCAAAGTAGGAATCAAACCAACCACCTTATCCTTCTGAACCTCATTCAAGTTCCTCCATAAGGGCTTAAGAGGTTGTTCTACCTTCTAAGGGGGAGGTTAAGGGATATGACCAAAAATAAATTGTCTTATATTAGTTTTAATAAGTCTATTATGAGGGAAGGTCAAAATAAGGACTCACCTAAGGTCATTAAGGTAATGGGTTCTGATGCTTCTACTATAGTGGTTTCTAGATTTTCCCCAGGGAGCTTCATGGCTAGTGGCAGTGATTCTAAGAGGTATCATTCTAAGGTAGTGGAAAAATATATCATTAATATCACTTAATTCATTAGTAAAGATGATAAGAATACCATGATGGAAGCAGGGACTGATTCACATGTGAAAAAGACTCCTCGATCTGCGTCACAGACCACTCTAGCTAGTGACAATAAAGCCATCAAGAAGGATGTGCCTCCAACCACTAGGCTGGTCCATTAGAATGTTAAAACTGCTATTTCCATTGGTTAATAGATATGGGATGGTAATGAAAAGAGTTATGATAAGAACACTAATGATCTTAGGAGGGATCAGGTTGATGCTTCCATGAATAATGACACAATCAAATAGACCATGAAAAAATATTACCCTATCACTAAATCTGTTAAAGGTAGGGATAAATTATCTATTTCAACACAAATTCAAAAGGCATAAATGTGATAGTTTTCAAGGATCATCTCATGATCATTTATTTGTGAAAGAATACCTAAATAGGCATGAACTGTCCTCCAACATAAGTAATATGGATCATAAATAAAAATACATGAAAAAATAGCATACTTGGTTATTTTTTGTGGTAAATTTATTATTCCTTGATGAGTGGAGAACACTTGAGGGAGATCACTAAAGTAGTAAACATAAATCTCCTACCACTGAGGGGGAAACACTGGCCACTGTATCCTGATCTAAATAAGAGGACTCACATACACTTGAAGAGGTGCTGACGTCTTCACAGAGGGTGATGAACAAGCTATGGTAAAGAAAAAGACATTAGAGTAGAATGAATTCAAAAAATAGTGTTATATAATAAGAGGGATATCATCTCTTTATATAGCCACCATTGACATGTTTCATTTTATGAAACGTGTTGGACATATTCATCATATCAACATATGTTAATTACCATTTTCATCTACTCATTAAACCCATTTAATGAATACTCAATCCATTAAATCCCTTCATAATTTATTATTATCAATGAAACCATATGGAGGATAAATGAACCTAAATTTAAAAATCTTATTAAAATTTTTAGTTCACATTCAAAAATCTCCCACTTACACTTGTTAAATGAGGGTGAGGATTTTCGATCTGAATAAACAAACCAGAACAAACATGGAAGCAAAAAATAAATCCTAGAATCAAAATTGTATTAAAAGAAGAGGGGAAAAGAAAGAAAAACAAGCAGGAGAAACAAAAATTCAAAAAAATAGATACCTAAATGTAAATAACACAATGAGTTTACATGTTTTGACCAGTTTGGTAATAATCCATGATAACAAAACCACGAAAATATTTTATTATTATGAAAAATAAAGAGCAAGAATAAAACAGAGAAAGTAAATAAGAGAGAAAAAAAGCGAACCACAAAAAATATCCGAGCACATGGACCTCATCACTCTAGGATCCGACAGTTAACCCTGGCCTGAAGATGGTAACATACACCCTTGAGATGGATGGACTCATGTATGAAACCTCTAACCTAATCAAGAAGAAAGAATAAGATACCATATAGAACCAAAACAAAAAAACAAATACAGACTTACAAACTTAGGCCTACACGAATAACATGAGAAGTGGTAGTTGGAGAATGGAGGTCCTAAGGATGGTACTTCTGAAAGGTGTTATGGTCGAACAAGGATATAAAGAGGTGATCTCTCCAATGGAGGGGATCATCAGAATAGTTGTACGTGAAGGTCCATAGACTAGGAGCACCCAATATCCTCCATTTCCCTCAAAGTATGTAATTGGCGATGAATGGTAAAGATGAAAAACCACACATACAAAAGAAAAGTAGTTGTGATGAGTAATAATATCATAGAATAGATGAGGTGATGAGATGAAAAGTGAAATAGAAGAGGCAGAACACATATATGGTGGAGGGTGAGCAGAAGGATTGTGAAGGAAGACTGGTGAAACTGATAGCAAAAAACACAATAAATACGATTGTAGGGAAACAAGTAGGTGGAAACTGAAGTGGATCACTGAGAAATAAACAAACACAAAATCCAAATATGAGATCCATAATATATGACATAATCAACAGAAATCAGAAAAAATCCTGCCCAGATCACCAAGGTGGCATGCATGGATAAGCTGAGTAAATATATAAGCAGGCTGAGTGAGAATCCCAACAAAGCAAGAACAATGCATATAAAATATCCTAGCAGCACTGAAGGTCAAAATGGGGTTGATCCAAATATAAGCCCAAAAAAAATTCCATAATAATGAAATAATTAATGTTTTCATGGAAAATTTAAAAACCAATTTTAATTTGAAAACCAATTTTAACAAATCTCCACCATTTCAAAATGAAATTGAAACATAAATTATATATGGTGTTCTTGCAACCTATCTACCCCAAGCCTATCATTGGTGCATGTAGATTTTTATAAATAGAAAAACCTAAGTCTATAGAGTACTCACCCATGTCCCAATAGTGGAAAATTTTCTACTCATACTCACATATACTGATATTAAACTATAACATGATCATTAATCCTAAGACTAATCAACATTAAAATAAGAGCTTACCACTAATACTCGATTCTCCATTGAAGCTTGTCCTCCAGAGCATTCCAATGCCTACAAATACACATCTTTCCTCAGAGGTAAAACATAGTGAACATGAAAACTCAACAAAAAATAAAAGTTCAATATAATGGATCAGTAATAAATTAGTAGATCACACAACAACAAAACCAGGAATCCAATAGGAGAAGAATATCCACCTAACCTTGAACGGCTTAGACCGACCCAAAGAAAACCTCCCTCCCACCGGTGGCCCCTACAAATGTACTATGGACAGTCCTAGGAACCAAAAAAAGAGAAAAAATAGAATATATGCCCAATTCAGACTAAGGGATGCTATAAAAATAACTAAATAACATCTGTAGTGGAAAACCTAGGGCATACCACATGAGGCCGAGCCATACTGTATTTATTTTTAAAGTTAGAACAAAATATTTGTATATGGTTTCTCTTTCCACACTCAAAACATAGGAATTTATTGAACTAGTTCTTATCTGGAATTTCTTTATTATTATTTTTCACTTGACCCCTAACATCAATTATTCAAGGATTGAATTTTAGACCACTAAATTCATCCTTCAAACTATTTTTTTGAAGTTCTCTTGACAACACAACAAATTTAATTTCTTCTAAGCTGATTGATTCTTTTCCATACATCGTAGAATATTTTAAACAATTAAAATAATCATCAAGGGATGTTAATAAGATTATGACCTAATCTTCATAGATTATTTTAACATCTATATCAGCCAAGTCAAGAAACACCTTATTAAAATTGGCAAGATGAACATGAAAAAAAACCAGAGTTCATTTTAAAGGTATAAAGTCATATTTTTCTTAGATAAATGACCAAGAAGTGACTTAGACATATAAAAATGATCATGTTTAAGCCATATACCCTTACCAATATTTTCATTACTTAATTATCATAAAACATTATCACCTAAGGATAATAATAGAATACAGTGGTCTTTCTCAAGATTATTGGGGTCAATATCAACATATGTGGTGGATGAATTTCCTTCAGTGGAGATAGTAACTACAAGATTCATAGGACCTAATATAGCATCTAAAAATCCATTGTAGATGATAAACACCATCATATTTACTCTCTACAAGTTTAAATAATTTTCTACATCAAAAATTTCAACTTATAGATTAAAAAAATCCATGATTAACTCGAAAATAAAATATCTAATACCAATTATTAAAGGAGTGTGTGAGTGTTCAATATGGAAAAACAAACCAGAATAAATATGGAAGCTGCACATAGTTTCGTGAATCCAAATAGATGAAAATGTAGAGGTGAAAAAGAAAGAAAAATAAGGATGAGAAACAAACCTACAACAAAAGAGATATAAAAAAGTAAAGAACATAATAGATTTATGTGGTTTAGACTACTTTGGTCCTACTCCATATAAAAACACTACCACAATATTTTATTACTATAAGAAACAAATAGAAAGCATAAAACATAGAAAGTAAAACTGAATGAAACACACACATAACACAAAAAATATCTGAGAATAGGGACCTCGTCACTCCAGGATCCAGTAGTGAACCTTGGTATAAAGATGGTAATGTAATCCCTTAAGCTGGATGGTCTCATGTTCCCAACCCCATTCTCGAATAAGAAGAAGGAGTAATATATATTACAAAAACGAAATATAAAAACAAATACAGACTTACAAACTTAATCCTACACCAAGAATATGAGAAGAGGTAGCTAAAGAATGGAGCTTATGAGGTTGGTACTTCTTGAAGGCATCACAGTCAAATAAGGCACAAAGAAGGTGACCTATCCATCAGATGTGATCACCGGAACAATGGGGTGTGTAAAACCAAATATAAGGAGCACCATAGATCCTCCCTCTCCATTGAAGTATCTCTCTGGATGATGAATGTTTAAGATGAACAACTACACTCAGAGAAAAAAGATCCATGATGAGTAATAATATCAAAATAGATGCAAGGTGATAGGATGATGGTGTATCACGTGAGGTGGAACATGTGTACAATGGAGGTCAAGAAGAAGGATCATGAAGGCATGCTAGTGAAATGGAAAACAGAAAGCATGAGACATGTGGCAGTAGGAAAATGGGTAGGTAATAATGAAAGTTGATCATTGAGAAATCAACAAACACAAAGAAAAAATTAATAACTTTCAGATACGAATTAAACAACAACCAAAATAAAACACCCCACATAGATCACCAAGGTGGAAAAAAAATAAAAGTTGGATAAAAAATAAGAAGGATGAGTGAAATGCTCAAAAAAGAAGGCCTAATGCACATAAATGGTATTAATAGAACCAAAGGCCCAAACAGGGCCTATCTAGACAGAATCCTGAAAAAAAAATTATTAATAATAAAACAATTAATTTTTAAATTGAAAATTCAAGACATATTTTAATTTGAAAACCAATTTTAATAGTAGTAAAATCTATAATGACACTATATAAAACATCACAATTCTTTGTGAATCCATCCAAAACTCATTTTGTATATGGTTTCATCATACCCTATTAATTTTGGAACAAACACTTTGTCTAAAACTTAATCCTTTTCTAGAGGCAAAACTGTGTTACCCTATATTCCTTAGTAGCATTGCAAACTAATATAAATTTCTATTTCATAAATATAAGAAGAGAGTGTCCTATAGAAAAGCATTAGTGCGACTCAATATACTAACAAGTATAGTGTTATCTCTATCAAACATATTCATATATCTATACAAACATGTCTACCACTGGATGCATCATATACATCATATTTATTACTATATAATCCTTTGGTCCATGACATCAAGTGACCACTAGATACAAAACATGTCAATGTATTATAGTCATCCTATATTTTTTGATTCTTTGTAAAAGACTAACCAAGATGATAAATACATATCATGTCATTCATCTAACAGATGAGCACATCACATGACCCCCATCAGAGTAGTCGAACACATCATATCTGACACAACTAAGAATGGACATGAATTTAAACAATCTCCTTCAATCATGGGTTACAAGTCTTCATTTTTCATACAAGTGGACAAATCCTATCTTGGTTTCACTCCAACCATAAAAATGATCAATGAAATACCCAACCACCCATTGATTAGATATGTTGATATTTTTAATTGCATAAGTAGGGTACCAAATTATGAAGGTACTCATGCTAGGTATCCCAACAAACTTAGGTAAGGAGGATTGATAAAATCATACACCTTTAAGTATATATGTGACTATATAACATTCCCTGATATATATATATATATATATTAATGAGTTAGTCTAAGTAATAAGTCTTTAATTTTTACCTCATGAATCAATTCTTTGTATTTGATATACAACCTTTTCTAATGAGTACAAGAATATATTCAATATAACCTTAACATATAATCACAACCGATAATACTCTATGATTATCATCGATTAGGGACGACTCAAAATTTGAACATTGAGAGAGATATTTATCATTTGATCTTTAATGTAAAATAAATTGAAGCACACATGAATGAATGATAAATGGACATTTCCATTATTATATGATATTTTTACAACTATTACATCCATAATAATTCCTATCACATCCGTATGTGACCATCAGATAAAATACTCTCACAAACCTCTCAGTGAGTAACATTTATGAAGATAGCTAGTTTAAATTAAGGTGAGGCTTAGGAATCATATTAATCAATTTTAAATCTATGAGCCAATATTAAAACTCTTTAACTTTATAACATCAAATGTTATAATGTAATATATCATTGTTTACATAGAACCATTTCTATGTTCACCATAATTATCCTTTGGAACCTATTCCACAAAACCTTTTCTTTAAAATAAATATAACTATTTTCATTTTTATTATCCAATATATCCTAAACTATTTTATGATAAAGTGAAATTAGCTTTATTATAGTAAAAATATGTGACCATTTTAAATTTTCATTAACAATATATCTTTAACTCTTTTAGGATATCAAGTGAATTTAACTTTGTAATTTGATTGGCACAATCCTTTAAGAAATTGCAATATTCACTTTATCACAGTAACTAAATGTAACTATTTAAATTTTTCATTACCATTACATATCCTAAAATTATTTAGGATATCAAGTAACGAATCACTATAATATTATAATATTACAATCCTTTAGTTAATAGTGATATTCATGTTCCCATAGTAACTAAATGTAACTATTTACATTTTTCATTTCCATCACATATCCTAAACATCTTTAGTATATTAAGTGAAGAATCACTATGCTCAAGCATTCTCCAACCAGACTATTAAACATTAATTTCTCAGTCATTAAATTCAAACATATTCCAATTAGTCTCTTATACATTAAATTCTTTCTTAGAAATTTTTTATATGATTTAATACAAACTTATTTTTGTTAGTAAATAACACTTATTTTATATTAGTTGGAATATTTAACAAATAAACTATTATTTCTATATCTCATATAGTATTTTATGTGTTTATAACATTTTTTCTTTTAAAAATAATACTTTATTAAAATATTCCACTAATGGGTGGTGGGAACAAATTTACTTATAGTTTTACAAATTGTATAATATCTTTATACCTGATAATTTTTTTTATCTATTTATTACTTTTAAGATATGTTAAAGAAACCAATGAATCATAAACCATGCGTATACAATTAATCATATCTTTTTTTTTCATAAAAAATATTTTCTAATATAAACATCACTTATCATATAATAATAATGAGATGAAGATACCCTCAATTTACTTAGATTCATTTTAAATTGACACATTCCTTTATATTAAAATCATTGATGTAGCAACTATATACTTCATCACTTGAATGAAAATTACAAGTTATATCTATTATTCTATTGATTTTGAACTCTTATATATTTAAAATACTTGTAAAATATATATTTGGTATTACATACCCTTCAAAATTAAAGAATCAATTTCTATAACGTTAATACCTTACATGGAAATTCAATAGTGTTCCCAAAACCATCAAGGTATTCTAGATAACTCAAAAATATGGAATATTTACTCCTTACTAATAATATTCTTACATTTCAAATAACTTTAAATGTATTCTTGAATAAAAATTATTGGAATTTATAAATTTTCCACTTCTAGTTTGAACTTTTACCTAATTATACTATTTTTTACATTACCATAACTAAGACATCGCATTCCTAGATCATTTATTCTCAAAATTTTTAGAATATCTGGTAATTGTTTTTTGAACCCATTCATATTTTTGGAATATTTCCATCAATAAAAATATGATTAATTAATTAATTAGAAGATGACTTATATATATTCTTCAGTCTCTCTAAAAATATTCAATCATTTTGAATATAATTCACATACCCAATCATATTGAGTCTATGAGACTAGAATTTCTTAGGTAAATTAGAATATAGTTCCTCTGATGCATTAAATTAATTGTTACATGCTTCCCTAAGCATATTGATTTTCTTGTTAAACAACATAAACACTTGGTCACTTAGAAAGGAACTACTATAAGACATAGAATATATATCTTGATAATAAATTTTATTAAGATAGTAATATTAGGAGTTTCTTACATTAATATTCTCATTTCAAGGATTATTTTTTAGTTTGATTATATTGATTTATTTATATTTAAAATAAATTTTATTAGATGAATATCATATTTTTATATCTTTTCATTAAGAAAATTTAATGATAGTGCTCCCACTAAAATTGATGACCCCATACATCATATCCTTTTTTGGATCTAAGATCCATATTTCACTATGTGATGATTCCACTTTATAGTTCCTCACACCACTTAGTTATTTAGGCAGGGAATCATCCAAATTAAAAATGTGATTATTAGATATTTGAGAAGATAAATCTTCATCAAAATCTATCATATGGATAAGCTCAACATCATTAATCTAGTATCCTTCCAAAGAGTTTCCCAGCTAAGTGTTACCCAAAATAAACACCAATAACAAGCTAAAAGAAGACAATAAAGGGCCACCCTTCTTTAGAAGAACCTACCAATGGATTTTCTAGTTTAACTTATTTATTTGTTTCCTTACATAAGATAATCCAGAGGCACCCTTATTTAGTAAAACCTAATAGATTGGATTATTGAGTTATCGAAAAGTACCACTTTGGATGGAATCTCACACTTCGTATTTATGGGGTTTTCTTTCTAAATACTAACCCCTTTAATATATGTCATATTCATATTAAATTCATAATTACTATATCTTTTTTAATCATTATATAATCATGTTTTATTCCCTTTTTGGTATGCATGATTATAATGATTTATTTTAATAATCCCAATTCCAACTAGCTAATTAATGTGTTCACACCACATTAATGTGTAAATCTTTACACAACCCAAAATATAAATTACCCACCTAGAAATAAAATTAAAAAATATTCATACATATATGAATGAATTATATGAATAATAAATATAAACAATTCATGTAAAGGAATTTAAATATACAAAATTGACAAACTTTACATGAGTAATCCTAGAGCGATAGATACCCAACACTATTCACCTTTATAGAATAAGGTATAAGCCTCCAGACTGGTAGGTGGTCCGACCCCAATCCCTCTCCCCATGGAGACTTTACTCAAGATATAATTCAATTCATGATATCACTAATATGTAATATAGAAAACCAATTCATAAAAAATAAATTCAAGCTAATAACATCAATTAAAAATAAAGGTTAAGGTAGATGAAAACTCAATTTTATGGATTCGTACCTAGCATGAAACATAGGGAAATATCTCATAGAAGAAATTTAATAATTATACTAAAGCACACACATTCATACTAAAGCATACACATTCATAATATAAGCAATTTATAATTATGAATAAATTAGGGAATACACTTTAAATAAATAAACCAATCAAATTTTTAAACATGAAATAACCAATTATTAATAATTCATAAATAAAATATAACTATAAATACATTTTATAAATTAGATCACATTATATAAATTCCCTAATTTTGAATATAATATCCAATATGAACCCTTTCATATTATTTATTACATTGAATTTCAATTTATTATTTAAATCTTTGATCAAATTGAGAATCTATTTTTTGATGTTTTTAAATAACATATCTAAATAAGGTCCCCTTTTAATCTAAAAAATTTCAAATTAATTAATTATAAACAATTCATAATTATAAATATAAACACCTTTTATATTTTTATCTTATTTAAGAGATTCTTAAACTCTTTTATAAATCATTTTTATAATATTAAAATAAAAAATTTATTTAAAAATTATAAAGATGCCATAAAATTTTAGGTAAAAAGGTTTTAATATGATTAATGATTTATAATATTTATAAACCATATTAATTTGAAAATTATATTCATAATATTACAACTTTAATATTAAAGTAATATTTTAATAAATGTTTCAAAAAAATTTATTCCATTAACCATAAACATTTTATTGTTAATTAATTTGTGAAACACCATTTTAAAAATTTCATAAACATTCAATAAAACCATTTCATTATTTATAAATACTTTTTAAATAATATAATTCAATTCTAAATTAAATTTTTCTTATAAATAAACTATTTATTTATTTACCAACACATTTTTGTTAATTACTCAAAATAAGCCCCTTTTTATTTTCAACTGCTTCAAATTAATTATTTATGAGCAATTCATATATTTAAATATAAACCTTTTTATATTTAATTATTATTTTAAAGTATTATAAACCTTTATAAATTACCCCTTATGATTTAAAAATAAACATTTAATTTCTAGATCACAAGGCATGCCAAATTATTTAGGGAAAGGTATTTTAAATATTATCATTTAATATTTGCAATATTTTGTTGATAAATGTTTCATATATTCAGTAAAAATTTAGAATATCATAAATATATTATTTTTTAAATCATGATCATATAAATTATCAAAACCCTTTTTAATATGGCTTAAATAATGTTTTCAAATAAAACCTTTAATTTGAACAATTTAAATTTATAGTTTTTAATAATTCACAATTTAATATAAACTCATTTATTTTTTCCTTATTATTGAAATTTATAAAAAAAATTAAATTACATATATAATTTTTTATAAAACATTTATACTCAAATTACAAGTCATGCCATATAATTTTAAGGGTATTTAATATTATGGGTATCTATTTAATAAATGTTTCATAAAAATTTAATAATTATTTATAAATATTTTATAATTAATTATTTTATAAACACATTTTTAAATTAAATAAATATCCCAAAATTCATTTTTTCTATAATTTATAAATTATATAAATCAATATATAATTGAAATTTAGAAAAATTTTAAATTTCATGTATATGGTATTTATAATATAAAATGGTTTGTAATCCATGATTCAATTCAAAATTGAATCATGTTTTACGGATGATCACACAACATATGATATCTTCCTGCACTTCCATCTACCATATTTTATGATAGATAATCCATGGCTGTAATATACCCTTCAACATTTGGAGTCATTTTTAACGATATGCATTGTATCAATATTACAATACACTATTTAATTTACATTGCATAAAATAGTAAAAATCAATGGTATTATAGAATAAAACACACCACAACATACATTATGACATGTAAAAATCCTAAGATTACGACATATTATATCACAAATCCAACCACAAAATAATTTTATATCACTTGTAATGATATACAATATGATATAAAAAATGTTTTCCATTCCTGTTCATTTTTAAAATTATTTCAATAATCAAGAAGTACGGTAATAACTTACGGGTTTCTAAGAATTTAATAACACTTATTTAATGTAACAGAAGACATTAAAAACCTCAAACCTTAGAGAACCATGATATTCAAAACTTAAACCATGCATACAGTAAATGAAGAGCCTATACCTTTCACATATAATGTCTTGAGTTACTAACTTCTATCATATGATTTATTAATTTACCTTATAATAAACCATTAGATTCATTCCTTCATAAAGTATCAAATGGATTAATTGATTCACCTTACACTTGGGTGAGATTCTGCAAAACTCCCAAGATATACTAGTACATCATGGTGGATAGGGGAAAGAGGAAGAGAGATTCAGGAGATCTGATAAGAGGATTGGGTAATATCATACAACCCTCTCAATGGATATTATTTCTTTATATATATATATATATATGTCTCTCATGGACACTCCTCAAGTATCCATGAATTTACTCATACATTCACAATGTATGAGTAAATAAAATATAAGTTATAACTCATCATAACCCTCTAACCACGCTAACTCTCCCATGTGTTTCATCTTATGAAACATCAATGATATCTTACAAGGTCAAGATTCAAACATTAAATATCAACATATGGTTTCTATCATCAATCGTAGGATTAATATGAATTATACTATATTAATCAAAGTACCTTATGATATTACATTCCCATATATTATGATATACTGAGGTAATAACATGATATCATAAATCATTCCTTATGATATAACCAAACCAATAAATATGATATGTATTGGTTTCTATATATCATACCATAAGATATATCATTATCATACATTATGATATCAACAATAGTACATCATGGATTTAAGGTATAACTCCATCAAATATATTTTTTGGATTAGTGGTAAAGGTATCCTTAGAAGGGATTTTATGGTCATGCAGTTGATCCTTTAAATTATATTTACCTGGATTTCTCTTTACCCTTAGTTCATTACATAGATTTATTCATAACTTTTCCATTTAATATACAATATTTTGAATATAAAATAAACTTCAAATTACATAACCCTTTACAATTATGTTTGTTTATAAGATTACGTGTCTATGATATAAGGGTTCCAATATCAAGTTACACTGTATGAATATCAACATCATCACGAGGAATAGGTAGCTCAACACTCCATCCATGATTAACACGAATTCACACTCTAACATTATCTCTTGGATGTTTTTATCATATAGGATATTTCCTTGGATATTGTACAATATAAAAATCACAACAAGACTATGAGTGGGAGCCGATAGATATAAGTCACAATGAATTTTACTTTGTCATATTTTAATATAAGAAAGTATAATTATTTAATTATTTCACAATTAACATAAAATGACATGAAAAAATGATAACCTCAATAAAGGAAAGCCTTTGAGATAATGGATAACCACAAAATTAGATATATGTGGAACTTCATGGTGTGGTTTTTGTTGATTTAATTGTTCTTGTTGATCCCTTCGAAGGAGATTCTCCATTACTTTATTTTTTATTTTTACTCTTTCCATTAAAGTTTAAATTTTTTTCCTATATTTATTTCATTTTATTATTATGAGACACATGTGTTTTTGATTTCCAATATTATTCATATCGATAGAATCTAAAACCAATATCTCTAATATGACAATACTATTTTCGATGCTTCAAAGCCACTTAAGTAACCTTTCTTCCGCTATAGTAGATTACTGAACTTGTGTATACACTAGATAGAAATATAGGAATCATAATATTAATTTTAATGTTATAATATATTAAATAAAATTAAATTTCTATTATATCAAACATACACATGATTTTTATACTTTCTATGTGATTTCATCTAACATTTATCCCTTTTTATTTACATGAGATTCCTTCCATATCACATAAAGTGGAATGTATGTGGCTCAAGATTCTGATCGATCAATCTATAGATAAAAAAATATAATTTTTTGATTTATTATATTACATCAAAGTTAGAATATATATTTAAAAGAAATGCTATATATTTTTAATGTAAATCATATACCATATTTTCTTTATAGTAGATGTACGGTGGTTTCTATGCATATTGATTATTTTATGAACTCTTTTACCACTTCATAAATTTAGATTTATAATAAAAATTACTTTATATAGGTAATTTCAATAAAATAAAATCATTTACAACGTACTTTAAATTCCACCTCATCCTAATGGTTAACAAAATCACCCCAAGTTTCTATGTTAATTATATTTTCCTATAGAGTTGGTGGGTGGGGTTTGATAGTATCCTCAATGACCCTAAAATTTATTTTTGTAAGTGGCCTCTAAAATTACCTATGAATCTTTCTAATGATATTTATTACAAATCCCATCTTATTATTTTCTAATATAAATATACACTATAAGGGATAATAATAAGAAAATTAATAT
Source organism: Viscum album (assembly GCA_963277665.1). Lineage (NCBI taxonomy): Eukaryota > Viridiplantae > Streptophyta > Magnoliopsida > Santalales > Viscaceae > Viscum > Viscum album. The sequence continues at coordinate 2,064,799,877 of OY728131.1, forward strand.
TTCATTATTTAATTTTTTAGTATAATATAGAATGTTTTTTATAATCTTAGCATAATGTCTTCCCAAATTATTGCCTTAAATGAAAAAGAGCATTGATCCAAGTATATATATTAATGGTAATCCATATTTGAGTATTTTAAAAAATTCATTTAATTAAAATTGACTTTTTTGAGTTTATAGGTTGACCACATGCATCCAATCCAACCTTGAAGTTTTTACCCCGACTTCTCACCTTAATAACCCATTCTTGCACAATCCCTTGATTTTTATCTTGTATTTTGTCATACTAACTAATTATTACCTATTTTTATTCTTTTTGGTTTTTGATTACCTCTATGATACTACTCACCTTTATTTTTTTTATCATATTCAAGTAATTTATCACCTACTAATAGTTTTTGCATTTTAAAATCATTTTTATATTTTTCTCAGATATTTTAAGTGTAATTTAGTGTAGAATACAATGTCCTTGTGACACCCCAAAGACACTTTTGTGTTTTATTTTATATAATTATGTATTATGTTGAATTTATTAGAGACTATATTTTGTTTTTTTTAATTTTTAGAATTTACCAAGCTACACAGTTGGTGGATGGTTAGGGGTAACCATACATAGTATAAATTTTCATTCCAGTAGATGATGTATGATTGACATATTTTTATGAAAAATATTCAAACTAACTATACACATGATTCATTTCAATTCCAACTATCCTCACATGAATGTCGTATGGTTTAGAAAACCATGTATCTAAACCATGCATATTTTCCATAAATTCATTTTTTTTATTTTTTTAAACTATTTTTATTTGGGTACTTACTTTTATTCCCCAATTTATTTCAAGAGATACTTGGATATTTCCATTAAAAACGAACCCTTCACCCTTACTTCTTAATAGTCTTCCAATCTTGATTATTTATTGATTCCTCAAGGTCATCACCTTTTTACTCCTCTATTTCTCATATTTTTTCTTCTTTTTCCATTCACCTATCATATTTTTACTTTTATCTAACCCTAGAGTACAAGGTGGCCTAAATTTAGGTCTTGGTTTGTTTAAAAAAGAGGATTTTTCTTTCTAGGGTTTTAAAAGTTTCTCTCATGACCTAATATTCCATTATTAATTGAATATGACTTGATTTCATTATATTGAGGTAGGTTCTGTTCCATTATTTTTATATTAGTTTTCCTTGGGTACCTGGTATTTGAGATTTTTTTTTCAAAAAAAATAAATGTAGTATATATTATCCATAAATGTTTTGTCAAGTAATTTTTATGTTTTCTGTTGTTTTTTCCTTCAACATAAATGTTAAATTTAATAACAAACATGGATTTATGAAATAATTGAAGTTTGGTAAACATGACATGTTTTATGAAATTATAAAGAAGTATTTTTCTTAAAATAAGTTAAATATAAATGAAGATTTACTCCATCATGAGTTTATATAGTTGGGTATTTCTCTTGATTTTGGTTTACTTCCTAGACATAAAAGTATGTTTTGTTTATGAAATGAATTTTAATTTCTCTTTTTGATTATGTCTTTATAATATTGAGGTGTTTATTAGCTTTTATATTGAATCAAGTTACATTTTTATTGATTATTTATTTATTAAATTATATTTTATATTTTCTTCATGGTTATGATTTCAATATTAATACTAAAATACTATTTAGAGAAAAGGTATTTTCATTATTAAATGAAACACATAAAGTGTTTTCCTTTGGTTGTGACTTATTGGTTACATAATCATGACTATATGAAAGATTTATTATAGGATTTTTATTATCAAAATAATAAAATATTTTAAGTGTGATTGGAGTTGGGATGTTATTTTATTTATTTAATTATATCTACATTGTATTCTGGTATCATGATTTTTACCTCACCTCCATTTGGAAAAATTCATGGGAAACCTCGTGTAGCTAAATGGGAAATAGATAAATGAGTGTTATACTACTAGAGATTACATATTGGATAGAATACTCTAGTTCATTTTAGGCTTTGGCTATGGGGAGTGACACCTGATGAGTATAGTGAATGTAAGTTTATAAAAACCCAGTTTTTCTATGAGGAAAAGTTCCTTTAAAATTATTTCCAAATTCTTTTTTTTGACCTTATGTAAATGCCTAGTGAAGATATAAATGAAACAGGTGTTTCCGGGCCTATTCGTAGCTCAGAACCCCAACTAGTGGAAAAAATACTCTACTACATGGTTAGGAGACACCATGTAGACCATCCCCCATGGTTACTCCAAACCGTGTGGGGGAATTTCATAGAGAAGAGTAGGGTGCACAGTTTTACCTAACCATATGACTAGGGCATCACACCAGTGAAAAATTTCTACAATTATCAGCAGATTCAGATATCAGGGTTTATGCATGGTTAGTAAAACCATGCACATGAACTGTGCAAAAAACCTTTTGGGATAATGTCCTTTACAAGGTTGGAACATGATTTGGATAACCATGTAACCCAAAAAAATTGGGAAAAATTACTATTTTGATCTAAAATTATTTTAATTTTATGACACCTTCCTCTTTTATTTATTCTAGAGGACAATCATCACTTCTCCTCTAATTTAAGATCATGATCCTCTAAACCTTTCTTCTTGGACAACTTTCCTATCAAGACTTCGATTCTATCTCCATTCGTCATGTTGGATACACACAGGTATGTACTTTATCCATCCTTCTCATTTCATCATTTTTATTTCACTGGACAGAGTTATTTAGGTGAAGGCTCATATGATCTATTTTTAGGGAGTTCATTTATTTTTCTGATTTCTCTCGATATGGACTAAACCAAAGGTCGATACTGGATGAGTGACCCAATACAGGAATAAGGTAGGTGGTATAGTATTTATCCCTCAAGTTTAAGGTGTTTTAAAATATGTTCCATTGTGTTGCATGCTAGTTTCACCATGTGTTTCTTCGAAATTTAATCCACATAAAATTGGTTGTCTATTTTAGAACATCATGAACTTATTAGGTCTCCTTCAATTATCACCTGCCCTTGAAGTGTACCGATGATTTTTCCATCATTGTTATAAATGTTTAAACAGACAAACCATAATCTATATGTTTTTAAAGTGAATTATAGTTGTGATATTTTAAATGATAAAGATAATTACTGTGATATAGCCTGAATAACAGACTTATCAACTTATGATGTAATTAATGGAGGTGAGTGGTATGACCACATCACCAAGTTAAATGAAAATATGGATACACACTTATTATTATTGAATGTTAATGAGTTATGAATTAACTATTGGATGTGATTAAATATAAGGCCCCATCCTTAAACCTTACTTAATATTGAGTTAATACAAGATTACACATTGAGGATCTTTTCAGGTTTAGAGTTTTAGAGAATTAGATCATGAAACTTGCATTACATTCCACATTTAGACAAAGTGGTTACATAAAAGACAGTATTCATTCTTCCCATCAACGGAAACATATTCAAAATAAAACATGGATTCTTTCTTGACACATCCTTGATACTATCATCACATCATGTACCTTTCCCTTGACCTGTGAAAACATTTCAAAAACTTGGGATGAGCATAAAAAGCTCAGTAAGGGTTATAAAAATATGGAAAGGAAACATGAGTTCATATATACATAAGAATGAAATCATACTTTACCCATAAAACATAGGCACTATAACATATCTCATCAAATCATGAATAAATCTTAGAAATCATAAGACATAAAAGGTTACTTGAGGCATTCATAACATTCTTATGTAGGGAGTAACCCTCTTGGTTACATTTGGAATACCCATCACAGTATATTACCTAAATCTCTTCAGAGAAACTTTAACGTTTCACTCCTTCACGTTACCCAATGCATTGGAGAGCTATATCGGGATCACCCGCCCATAGTTTATCACGGAACCACCCGTATTCATAACAATGCCCAAGAACCATAACATAATCTTATCACATAAAACATGAATAAAGGAAACATAACATTTCCACCTTTCAATCACAAGATATCAATACAACACATTGAAAAAACATTATGAAAACCATTTTCAATACCAAAATAAAAGGAAAGTAAAACATGGTATTTATTTTTCTTTTAAAAAGATGGTATGGCTTGTAGAGGAAGCCGGAATTCAAATAATGGTCACGACGGCGGAGAAGTCGTTTTCGCCGCATACGTACGACAAAAACATTCCCTTTTTTCGTTTAATAAACACTTCGTATAAAAAGATTCCTTTTGAATAAACATAAAAGTAAAAGGGGTTTATACACCGTATAAAAGAAGGTTGTGTATAAAACATAATATGCCTCAATGAAAGGAGATTGAGACGAAGTCCCTTACAAAGACGGTATCCTTGGTTTAAGGATAAATCAATTACATAATTATGTGTGACAAAAGAATACACCAAATATAAGTGGATATTAAGTGTAAAATAATCAAAGGTCATTCACACATATTCAAAGTATGACATATTCAATAACAACATGTTGAACCCAAAGAAATCGAAATTGGGTTAAAAAGTTCCCTTGACAGCCTAACGGCGTCACATCAAAATGAGTTGATGAGAGATAAAAAAAGGGTATCTCATCACTTGGACATAAAATTTACATCAATAAAGATATATGAGAATATATCCCAACATAACAATATGTAAATCAAAAGACCCAACAGAAGAAGTCTTTTAAAAAGAGGAGGGTGAAAGGTTCCCTTACCGACATGGGTATCTTTCGAAACATACACCTCGTGAAAGAAGGACAATACAACATTGATGTAAATACTCATAAAAGAAAGTATATTACACAATGAGTAAAATAATGGTCAGTACATACACCACTCAAAGGAAATTGTGGCAAATGTAGCATAAATCTCACGGGAATAAAAGTGAGATGAAAAATCACTTATGAAAACTCGGCAGCCTAACGACGCCACTTAAAACTTCCAAAAATGGATTGATGAGATCAAATAGGGTATCTCATCACATTAAAATAAAATTTATAGAAAGAGGAATATGAAATAACATCCCCCATCATAACAAATAGGATCTTAAAAGAAGTGACATAAAGGGGAGTACTTAAAGAGAAAGAGAGAGGTTAGATCTCTTACGAAAATTCAGCAGCCTAACAGCGCCACTCAAAACTTATAAAATAGATTGATGAGAGAGAATAGGGTCTCTCATCATATGAACATAAAAATTACATTAAGAGTAATATAAAATAACATCCCAATCACAAGAAATATTATCTTAGAAGGAATGACATAAAAGAGTGTACTAAAAGGAAAGAGAGGAGTAGGATCCCTTACCTCAAGTCCAACTTGTCTTGTTCGTTTCTTTATATTCCTGAATAATAAACTTTGGTCAATTAATAATTGCCTAATTACCTCCTTTAGAGATTATTATTCAGTTCATATCACATATTATAATGTTATAATAATTGTTTAATAATGTTAGTTCATATCAGACGTTTTTGCCAATGTTTGGCACATGAGTCAAAAATGAACTTGTTTGAAAAAAGATTGCCCATGTAGTAATAAGTAAATAATTTCCAGAATAGTATTAATGATTAAAATATCATATATATCCATTAAATATTCATTTAATACTATTCCATATCATTTGGAGATGAAAAAACTAAAAGCACCGTTCATGGAGACGGTAGGCCGTACGTACGCATGAACGCTACTTTCATTTTTTGTCATATTAATGGAATTAAAACAAAATGAGAGAGATATATATATGTTATAATTCCAGAATGATATCCATAATTTTGATGTAATATATTACATATATATCCATTATATATATGTACTTATAGTATTACATAACATTTTGAGATAGGAAATGAAATGTACCGTTCATGGAGACGGTAAGCCGTACGTACGCATGAACGCTACTTCCATTTATATTTCATATTTAATGGAATTAAAACATAATGATACATAATAGTATTTTAATTCCAGTATGGTATCATATATAATATCATTAAATATATCCTTTATACGTACCACATATGGTATTAATGAATCAAATCACTTTGAGGGGGCGGTAGTCCGCACTTCCTTAAATGAAGATATCGCGTTTACCCATAATGGAAACCATAAAGGTAAGCCACAAATGAAAAAAATACAGAAGCTTAAGTAAAAAATAAACATATTATATATCATATATAAATATAGTGACATCTTAATGGCCACCTTTGAAGGTGTTAAAAGAATGTTGAACAATCATCATTTCGGGAGGCATAAATTCGCCATCCACGGAAACATCATGTTCGTTAACCATTAGATGTAAGTGTGTGTAAGTGTAGCTAAAATCATTATTATGAAAACATCCTAGTATATTTAGTATACTGGAGTTGTTACAAAAGAAAATAATAAAAAGATTTTAGGGGGTTGGAGAAGAAAAATAAAACAAAAGGACTCAAAAGAAGACATTACCTTAAAATCGGGTAACTCCCTTTGGTTTGAGCTCAAAGGCTTTATTGGGAAGACTTCTGCCCAAAGTGAGACTTAAAGGAGAAATAGAGGGAAGTTGAGAGACAAAATGGGCAGTGTTTGGCCGTTCCAAAGGCTTTGGGAGTGTGGGCAAAGAGGTAGAGGTGGGGGCCTTTTATAAGAGGAGAGGAGGGGCACTTTTGGAAAGTAAAGAAATATTACTTTATTTGAAAATGAGTTTCGGATTTAAAGGGTCCCACATTGATATAATTCGAGGATAAGGTGATAAGGTTTCTAAATACACCCATACAATTGGTTTTGGACATGTGTAGGTCTTAGAGTTTACATTATCTTTCCATTTTATTTAAATCGTTAAATAATGAGGTCATCGCTGCATCATCATGATGTCATACATAATTTAATTTATTTAGTGTCTAAAAATTATAAAAAAACTATCATGATGTAGGAAATACTTTTAGCTTTCCAATTACTATTTATAATCAAAAATCTGAATGGTATAACCCCATGTAACAATTGTTTTAGTAAAACATGTCATGTTTGTGTTATTTTTACTTTAACTTTAAATAAAAAGATATTAATGTCATTTTCCAACCAAAGTGGCTCCATGGGGTCCCCAATTTGACCCATGGATTGTCTTGGTAGGCCATGAAACATCCAATAAGGGTAGGACATGTGTCTAGGTATTTTCATTTTATTATAATATCATTTTTGCCTTAAATTGCACTAATTACCTCTAATCGCGATTAAAAACTTAATAAGTTACTATTCACCAAAAAATTATTTTAATCCCATTGAACCACATTTCACTTCTTAATTACAACCATGTATGTCGGATTTTTGAAATTCAAAATACAAAGGTGGAAAAATTTCATTTAAACAGAAAAATCAGTTTTTATATGTACCACTTAGTGGTTTCACTATTCATCAAAAATTGAAGTTTTTCAGAAAAATCCCAAAAATTAACCCTAAGCTATATTTGATATTCCGAATTCAAAAATGAAGTCTATTTTAAAAAATTCAAAACATATAAGTCACATTAATTAATTTAATAATTAATTCCCGCTGTCAGAGCAAATAGCGTGTTTTTATGAAACAATAAGTATCAAAAGATTGACACTAGTTTAAGTCCGATTTCAAAGTAAAATTAGTTCCAACAACCAATATTGGATTTAATGGTAAAAATATATTATAATTTCACTTTAAAACCAATTAAAAAGATAATCTAATCATATAAATAAATTATATTAAAAAGAGGTTTTGAATTAAAATACAACATTTTACACTATTCATTAAAAAAATGAACTTTTTCGGAAAGATACCAAAAATTTACACAAAGTAAATTTTGATGTCCCGATTCTAAAGAAGAATTTTATTTGGTCCAAAATAATGTATAAGAGTGAAAAAAACTATATTTAATGACGGTTCTCCATCAAAAGGCGATAAGTGAACCTTTAGTGAAAACTAGGGCATATACGCCTAAAATTGAATTCTTTCCGTATTTTAAGCCTTTATCTTTTATTGGATAAATGTAAAAACATTTAAAAACATATATAATCATATTTTAGTTATTTCTATCCATTCCTACCAATACAACGGCTACATGTTAACTACCATTTAAAATAATATTATTTTATTATTAGAGTGCAACGTAAGATTCCCAAGAAAATCGTTGTCGCGTGGTGGGTACGCCATTTAGCATAGCGCCCCCTTTAAAGTCATATTAATATTTTATTCAAAAATATGGATAAATATGAAAATTTCATATTCTTTATTTACCTGGGGTGTTACATCCTTCCCCCCTTTTGGGAATTGCGTCCTCGCAATTTTAAAATTGCGCTTGGAAACATCCTTGAAAGTCCCACATCGGAACAAGAGTCGGTAAAACAATCACTTTAAAATAAAGAAAGATAAGTACAAAGGTCACCCGAGTTAACCCATACTAGGAATCCATGTAGGAAAACATGGACATGGAGGAGAAAACATAGGTTCATGTTCTGATGGAGAGTGATAGAAAACATGTTTAGGAGAAAGTTAACAATAAGAAAATCACAAACTTGTGATGGGTTAAACGGTGTTGGGTTCCCCAGTATGAAAAGTTAATAGACAAATTTTTTGTTTTAAGTTACTTTTTATTGAGGAATTTATTCATAAGGAAAAATAATCACTTATCATGTTGACTTTCAACTTTTACTAGATTCCTTAATCAAACTCATATTTTTTCCAAAAGACGGGTATTTAGGAAGACTTGTTCACATTAAGAGTACTATAAACAACTTCTATAGAATCACCTAATCCACAAAAGAGAACTATATATATCCCATGTCTTTAGGATTTAACCAAAACCAAAACTATAAAGGTTATTACAAGGTCAGATAATCCAAAAAAAGATAACCCTTTATAAAAATAAAATCTATTCTTAATCTCAAAATTTTTTCCAACAAAACCCAAAGTTCAACGAGGACCATTCGATAACCAATTTGTCCATAAAATTCTTCAAAGTAAACCAATCTAAGATTGAAACCCAAATATTTGAAGGATTTAGTCACATAGTCTTCCAAGTTAAATCGTAACATTTATCTCCAAACAACATCAGTTGCTCCTAAAGTCTCGTATTGAAAAGTAATTAACCTAATCACATATCCTCCATGATAGGTTAATCATTGTCATAAATAATCCAAAAATAAACTTACTCTTAATTAATAAAATCATATAACTAAAAAGAATCAGTTAAACTAACCAGGGACTTCACGTAGTCTAGTGGTAGGCGATAAATACCAGTCGCACTTTGGTTATGGGTTCGATTCTCCCGGCTTTGTCCGACGCGATAGGTTGTCACACGGTCTGCGTGTTGTCCTTTTTCCAAAACTATATAATTCTTAAAACATTCCCCAAAATGAGATAAAATCTTCAAGAATAATCATAACATATTTTAACCTCAAGTTTATCTCATTCCTTTCATTTTCCATCATATCATAGCGTAACCCATAATTACCTAAAAATTAAGGATCATATAAACCCTAATGGTTACCTTAATAATTATTACCTGAATTTCCACATCGAGTTGGCCACCTCATATATGATGCATTAGAGAACTCACCAAGGTTGAAGTGGTTGATCATGACTCCTTGATAGTTGGTTTAGAATAACTATGATATTCCTCATTGAATCCCCCATCTCATACAGTATCTTAATTAGAGAACCACCATAGTTTCCTTCAAACCCATTGTCACTTTGGTACCTGCTAGATCCAGACATTTAATAAAACAAAAAAGGACAGTGTGAGTATATCAACATAACCATCATGTACTAATGAGGGATATAACCACTAAGATATACTTACTCATTCACTTTATCTAAAACTAGGACTCTTTCTAAAATCCTAACCATTATGGTAATGTCACTTGTGCTTAGAGAATACCCTAACCTATAAAGTTATCTAAACCGACCTTTGATACCAACTATAAGGCCCCAACCTTAAACCTTACTTAATCTTGAGTTAATACAAGATCACACATTGAGGATCTTTTCAGGTTTAAAGTTTTAGAGAATTAGATCATGAAACTTGCATTACATTCCACATTTAGACAAAGTGGTTACATAAAAGACAGTATTCATTCTTCCCATGAACGGAAACATATTGAAAATAAAACATCGATTCTTTCTTGACACATCCTTGATACTATCATCTCATCATGTACCTTTCCCTTGACCTGTGAAAACATTTCAAAAACTTGGGATGAGCATAAAAATCTCAGTAAGGGTTATAAAAATACGGAAAGGAAACATGAGTTCATATATACATAAGAATAAAATCATACTTTACCCATAAAACATAGGCACTATAACATACCTCATAAAATCATGAATAAATATTAGAAATCATAAGACATAAAAGGTTACTTGAGGCATTCATAACATTCTTACGTAGGGAGTAACCCTCTTGGTTATGTTTGGAATACCCATCATCGTATATTCCTTAAATATCTTCGGAGAAACCTTAACGTTTCACTCCTTCGCGTTACCCAATGCATTGGAGAGCTATATCGGGCTCACCCACCCTTAGTTTATCACAGAACCACCCGTATTCAAAAAAATTCCCAAGAACCATAACATAATCTTATCACATAAAACATGCATAAAGGAAACATAACATTTCCACCTTTCAATCACAAGATATCAATACAACACATTGAAAAAACATTATGAAAACCATTTTCAATACCAAAATAAAAGGAAAGTAAAACATGGTATTTATTTTTCTTTTAAAAAGACGGTATGGCTTATATAGGAAGCCGAAACTCAAATAATGGTCACGACGGCGGAGAAGTCGTTGTCGCCGCATACGTACGACAAAAACATTCCCTTTTGTCGTTTAATAAACACTTCGTATAAAAATATTCCTTTTGAATAAACATAAAATTCAAAGGGGTTTATACACCATATAAAATAAGGTTGTGTATAAAATAGAATATGCCTCAATGAAAGGAGATTGAGACAAAGTCCCTTACAAAGACGGTATCCTTGGTTTAAGGATAAATCAATTACATAATTATGTGTGACAAATGAATAAACCAAATATAAGTAGATATTAAGTGTAAAATAATCAAAGGTCATTCACACATATTCAAAGGATGACATATTCAATAACAACATGTTGAACCCAAAGAAATCAAAATTGGGTTAAGAAGTTCCCTTGACAGCCTAACAGCCTCACATCAAAATGAGTTGATGAGAGATAAAAAAAGGGTATCTCATCACATGGACATAAAATTTACATCAATAAGGATATATGAGAACATATCCCAACATAAAAATATGTAAATTAAAAGACCCAACAAAAGAAGTCTTTTAAAAAGAGGAGGGTGAAAGGTTCCCTTACCGACATGGGTATCTTTCGAAACATACACCTCGTGAAAGAAGGACAATACAAAATTGATGTAAATACTCATAAAAGAAAGTATATTACACAGTGAATAAAATAATGGTCAGTACATACACCACTCAAAGGAAATTGTGGAAAATGTAGCATAAATCTCACGGGAATAAAAGTGAGATGAAAAATCACTTACGAAAACTCGGCAGCCTAACGACGCCACTTAAAACTTCCAAAAATGGATTGATGAGATCAAATAGGGTATCTCATCACATTACAATAAAATGTACAGAAAGATGAATATGAAATAACATCCCCCATCATAAAAAATATGAGCTTAAAAGAAGTGACATGAAGGGGAGTACTTAAAGAGAAAGAGAGGGGTTAGATCTCTTACGAAAATTTGGCAGCCTAACGACGCCACTCAAAACTTCCAAAATGGATTGATGAGAGAGAATAGGGTCTCTAATCATATGAAAAAAAAATTACAGTAAGATTAATATAAAAGAACATCCCAATCACAAGAAATATGATCTTAGAAGGAATGACATAAAAGAGTGTACTTAAAAGGAAAGATAGGAGTAGGATCCCTTACCTCAAGTCCAACTTGTCTTGTTCGTTTCTTTATATTCCTGAATAATAAACTTTGGTCAATTAATAATTTCCTAAGTACCTCCTTTAGAGATTATTATTCAATTAATATCACATATTATAATGTTATAATAATTTTTTAATAATGTTAGTTCATATCAGACGTTTTTGCCGATGTTTGGTACATGAGTCAAAAATGAACTTGTTTGAAAAAAGATTGCCCATGTAGTTATAAGTAAATAATTTACAGAATAGTATTAATGATTAAAATATCATATATATCCAGTAAATATTCATTTCATACTATTCCATATCATTTGGAGATGAAAAAACGAAAAGCACCGTTCATGGAGACGGTAGGCCGTACGTACGCATGAACGCTACTTTCATTTTTTGTCATATTAATGGAATTAAAACAAAATGAGAGAGATATATATATGTTATAATTCCAGAATGATATCCATAATTTTGATGTAATATATTACATATATATCCATTATATATATGTACTTATAGTATTACATAACATTTTGAGATAAGAAATGAAATGTACCGTTCATGGAGACGGTAAGCCGTACGTACGCATGAACACTACTTCCATTTCTATTTCATATTTAATGGAATTAAAACATAATGATACATAATAGTATTTTAATTCCAGTATGGTATCATATATAATATCATTAAATATATCCTTTATACGTACCACATATGGTATTAACGAATCAAATCACTTTGAGGGGGCGGTAGTCCGCACTTCCTTAAATGAAGATATCGCGTTTACCAATAATGGAAACCATAAAGGTAAGTCACAAATGAAAAAAATACAGAAGCTTAAGTAAAACATAAACATATTATATATCAAATATAAATATAGTGACATCTTAATGGCCACCTTTGAAGGTGTTAAAAGAATGTTGAACAATCATCGTTTCGGGAGGCATAAATTCGCCATCCACGGAAACAGTATGTTCGTTAACCATTAGATGTAGGTGTGTGTAAGTGTATCTAGAATCCTTATTATAAAAACATCCTAGTATATTGAGGATACTGGAGTTGTTACAAAAGAAAAGAATAAAAAGAGTTTAGGGGGTTGGAGAAGCAAAATAAAACAAAAGGACTCAAAAGAAGACATTACCTTAAAATCGGGTAACACCTTTTGGTTTGAGCTCAAAGGCTTTATTGAGAAGACTTCCGCCCAAAGTGAGGCTTCAAGGAGTAAGAGAGGGAAGTGGAGAGACAAAATGGGCAGGGTTTGGCCAAGCCAAAGGCTTTGGGAGTGTGGGAAAAGAGGAAGAGGTGGGGGCCTTTTATAAGAGGAGAGGAGGGGCACTTTTGGAAATTATAGAAAAATTACTTTATTTGAAAACGAGTTTCGGATTTAAAGGGTCCCACAATAACATAATTAGAGGATAAGGTGATAAGGTTTCTAAATACACCCATACAATTGGTTTTGGACATGTTTAGGTCTTAGATTTTACATTATCCTTCCATTTTATTTAAATCGTTAAATAATGAGGTCATCGCTGCATCATCATGATGTCATAAATAATTTAATTTATTTAGTGTCTAAAAATTATAAAAAAACTATCATGATGTAGGAAATCGTTTTAGAGTTCCAATGACTATTTATAATAAAATATCTGAATTGTATAACCCCATGTAACAATTGTTTTAGTAAAACATGTCATGTTTGTGTTATTTTTTACTTTAACTTTAAATAAAAAGATATTAATGTAATTTTCCAACCAAAGTGGCTCCATGGGGTCCCCAAGTTGACCCATGGATTGTCTTGGTCGGCCATGACACATACAATAAGGGTAGGACATGTGTCTAGGTATTTTCATTTTATTATAATATCATTTTTGCCATAAATTGCACTAATTACCTTTAATCGCGATTAAAAACTTAATAAGTTACTATTCACCAAAAAATTATTTTAATCCCATTGAACCACATTTTACTTCTTAATGACAACCATGTATGCCGGATTTTTGAAATTCAAAACATAAAGGTGGCAAAATTTTATTTAAACGGAAAAATCAGTTTTTATAAGTACCACTTAGTGGTTTCACTATTAATAAAAAATTGACGTTTTTCAGAAAAATCCCAAAATTCACCCTAAGCTATATTTGATATTACGAATTCAAAAAATGAAGTCTATTTTAAAAAATTCAAAACATATAAGTCACATTAATTAATTTAATAATTAATTCCCGTTGTCAGAGCAAATAGCGTGTTTTTATGAAACAATAAGTATCAAAAGATTGACACTAGTTTAAGTCCAATTTCAAAGTGAAACTAATTCCAACGACCACTATTGGATTTAATGGTAAAAATATATTCTAATTTCACTTTAAAAAAAATTAAAAATATAATCTAATCATATAAATAAATTATATTAAAAAGAGGTTTTGAATTAAAATACAACATTTTACACTATTCATTAAAAAATGAACTTTTTCGGAAAGATACCAAAAATTTACACAAAGTAAATTTTGATGTCCCGATTCTAAAGAAGAGTTTTATTTGGTCCAATAGAATGTATAAGAGTGAACAAAACTATATTTAATGATGGTTCACCATCAAAAGGCGATAAGTGAACCTTTAGTGAAAACTAGGGCATATACGCCTAAAATTGAATTCTTTCCGTATTTTAAGCCTTTATCTTTTATTGGATAAATGTAAAAACATTTCAAAACATATATAATCATATTTTAGTTATTTCTATCCATTCCTGCCAATACAACGGCTACATGTTAACTACCATTTAAAATAATATTATTTTATTATTAGAGTGCAATGTAAGATTCCCAGTAAAATCGTTGTTGCGTGTTGGGTACACCATTGAGCATAGCGCCCCCTTTAAAGTCATATTAATATTTTATTCACAAATATGGATAAATATGAAAATGTCATATTCTTTATTTACCTGGGGGGTTACATTAAACCCTTTACTATTTATAATTGATATAATTGGTCATGGAGACTCTTTTGTTATAATGTGGGAATATATTCCCATGCGATTCATATTATATGGGAATAAAATTCCTTTTTAATTGTTATGTACAGGAATGGATCCCCTTCTGTTAGTGTGATATATGGGCTTTGTAACCCTTATTAATTATGATAAACAGGCATGTAGAACTTAATTTTATGATATGGGAATGAAGACAATAATATTATGATATTGGGCATGGAGACCTTAGTGATAAGATATATATACATGGAAAACCTAGTGACATGATATTAGGCATGGAGACCCTAGTGATATGATTTGGGCATAACGACCTTGTTGTTATGATATAAGGCATTGAAACCTTTACTGTAATATACAGGCATGATGAAACTTTATGATATGACACTCATCATGGAAAAATTATTAATATGATACTAGGAATGACGTCCCATACTCTTGTGGTATTGGGCATTTCATCCCTTGATACATGTGATACTCTTGTTACAGCTTATGGATGCATGAGTTATGCCTCAAGTCCTAGATAATAGAAGTTGCAATATATATGGTTGTAGATGTCACTACATATACAATCCATATATGTGTATACATCAGGAATATTGTTTATTAATAATCGTGATTAGGATGAATTTGGTACTGTCAACCTTGTGTACTTCAGGAACCAGAGCTGACCCCTTTATAGTTTATTTACCGCTTACCTTTTTTCCTTTACACTGTCATATTATATACATTGGATGGATATTTATAAAAATAGTTGGCTATAGACTAATGAGTTTATCTCACACCCTATCCGAGCTACTGATGGTACCCAGGAAGATTATGTGGATACAGTTAGGGATAAGGGAAAGCACCTAGTTATTGATTCTTGATTGGTTTATAGCACGGGAGAAGGGAAGAATAAGACTAAGCTGTGAATCATTTTTTTTATTAAAGACATTATTTTTGGTATTTTTTCTCTTTTCAAAAATGTACTATATTTCATGTATTTCTTTTATCTTTTTAGGCACATAAAATTACATCATTCTATATTTGATATTATTTATGATTTTTTGTTATTTATTTAATCTTTATTCTTTACCTTCTACTTCCAGTCATTTTTTTGATTCTTATATTTATCTATCTATTTTACCACTATGATACACTAATAATGAGGGTATATTATCCCAAATATACCATTTTAGACACTCTCCTATAGTTGATAGCCTCTGGTATATGGGGAGGCATGGTTGAGGCTATGTGGCCCATCGACTTGGAGAACAATTTAGTGGAAATCGGGTTGGGACGTCAGAAAGTGATATCAGAGCATTTTTTTTCTTTTTTATTATTATATGGGAATATTATAAAAGATATTAGGAATGTATTAAGAATTAGTAATGAGTTTTCCTGGGAGTATCTAACCCACATATAGGGAAAGACCAAATTACCCAGGATGGGACATGTTGTTTTGTATTCTCTTTATTACAGTTGATTTGATTCCATCATTGGGTGACACACATGATGTGTGATATTTATTATTATGATTGAGGGTTATATTTTATCCTTGTCCTAATATGTCAAGGAAACATTGAATCATACATCATTTTAGTAACCTTACAATATTTATATGTTATGCATTTTAACATTACATGTTTATATTACTACGTGAGTTTCCTGTATCATATTTTGGTGTTTATTTCTATGCCTATGAACCATGCTAACACTCAATTAATGGACTTGATAAGTGTTTTTTGGGATTAAATTAATTCCACACATTAGTCTATAAGGTGTATGGGACCCTGCAAATTGGAAGTGGTGATCCATATAGTTCAAAAATTAAAGAAATTTTTTACA
The DNA here is from genome assembly GCA_963277665.1 of Viscum album. Classification (NCBI taxonomy): domain Eukaryota; kingdom Viridiplantae; phylum Streptophyta; class Magnoliopsida; order Santalales; family Viscaceae; genus Viscum; species Viscum album. The sequence goes on from OY728131.1 coordinate 2,064,816,594, forward strand.
AATTAGAATGAAATTAAATGAAATTGAATTATAAAATGAAATAATCACCATTAAATAGGGATGAAAATTTCCATATAAAGGGTGTTTTACTCTATAAATTTAAATTGAGACTTTGTATACTAAGAACCATAAAAAAATAGAGATATTGACCCATACCCAACCTTATAGTGGGCAATAGGTAGCATATCTTGTGTTCTATATAAATGTACCTATCACTTAGACCCGTCTCTTTGAGTAGAAATAGGGGTGTGACTAATACATAATAAGAATTGTACCTATCATATTCATGTATCTATGATGTTTTTACTATTTAATACTTTTTTGTGGTGTGATTTTGGAATTTATAGAGCTATTCCATCATAAAGTCCTCATGTTGTGCCCCAAGAAGGTGGTGACAACCATGCTCTAGAGGTGGTGGGACCTAATGAACCTACAATACCTCCTATAGTGCCACAAGTGACACCACATACTATCCCTAATATGGGAGATGATGTTTTATTTATAAGGAAGTTTTCTGTCTTATGTAGACTATATAGGGACCTCTGCAACCTACCCTTTATGTGGGAGATCTTACATTGGAGTTTCAGCAACAACATCCAATGAATTTTTTAGGGGATGGTGGCCCCCAAGATGAAGAGTTATAGCTTGAGAATGTTATGAATATATTAGATCATCTTTATACACCTCAAAAGAGGATAGTGAATCTTGATACTTATATGATTTTTGGAACTTCCAAATGCTGTAGGGATATTATAAAATAGGAAGGTTAATATCAGGAAGTGATTTGGTGGGATTTATAATTGAGATTTTATGACTATTTCTTTATTGAGACCCTAAGGTACAATAATGATAGGGAGTTTATGAACCTATAGTAGGGTTCTATGAAATTTATGGACTGCTCATCTCATTTTTCTAAGCTTCAGTGCTTTGCACCTATCTATTTTACTAATGAGACAGTGAAAGCGATACAATTTGAGGATCACCTTAGGCATCCTATTAATTATTAGGTAAATGTTTTCCAATTGACTACCATGTTTGATATAGTAAACCAGGATATTAACATTGAGTAGAACCTAGGGGAACCTCATGGTGTGAGATAGAACAATTCATAATTGAGATAGGTTATTAGTGAGACTAGCATTTAGAAGTGACACTTTGAGAATGTGTGCATGAGAAGAAAAATCTAGGTGACACCCATTTATAGTTATTTGATTTATCACCGGTGTGGGAAGCCTAGGAAAAAGAATCCCTAGTGTCCCAGAGGCCCTGTTAAGTTCCAAGTATATGGAAAATTGGTGCATCTTTAGCATTTCTACAGGACCTTCCCATATATTTTGAGTGGGAGATGATATTTATCATCTCCACTTCAAAATCATGATCAATAACACCTATCTATGAAGGTAGTTGGAGTAATACTAAATTTACATGAAGAGTAGGATAGCATAAACATGGTATCCATGTTTCATATATACAATTCCAATAGAGAAGACCTACTCGTGGTAGTCATTTTGTAGCACTGGGCCGTGGATCATGCCATATTTATTCAGCGCAACAAATACCAGAGGAGCAGGGTTCCAGGACCTCTATTGTTTTATGTACTATTCTATTATCCTATAATATAGTGTCTTTCTTATTCATTATAGGTTCATCTCAATCATTTATCTATGTGGATATTATGTAAATCCTTGGTATTCATGTTAACTACTCATGTGGTGTTATAACACTTGATATAGATTTGGGTTTACAATTAGAGAGTGTATACCAGTGAAAGGAATTCCCCCTTGAGGTAGTAAACTATCTTTTCTTATGGGAACTATTTTTCCTTGAATGACAAGTTTTTATATCATTCTCAAGATGGAATGGTTGGTTCCTTATCATAATAATGTGGATTTTTATCGATAGAGAGTGTTGTTTACATCACCATAGGGTGGTACTTATATTCACTTGGGAAAGTGGGATCTCTAAGAAGGAATAAATTGACTAGAGAATCTTGGACTATGTGGATTGACTGCCCATATTTATAGACATTTTATGGATGATCAATGATTACATTAGATTGAATTCCCTCTTGTAGTTGATTGATTCAGGGATATTTTCCCTGATGACGTTTATAGAATACCTCCTGAGAGAGATAGGTATAGTACAATATCAAGACAGTTCCTGGAGTTGTAACAGTATCCATTCCTCTTATAGGATGGATAATAATTATTTTTAGTAGCTCAAGAAGTATTTAGATGATTTAAAGTCCAAGGGTTTCATATGGACCAATACTTCTCTCTATGGTTCGATGGTCCTTTTTTCTAAGAAGGAAGACAGATCCCTCATGATTTTTATTAATTACCGGAATTTGAATCAACTTAGTCTAAAAAATCGGTATAACTTACCTCATATAGATGATCTTTTCAACCAGCTTAGAAGATCAAGGGTTTTATCTAAGATCAACTTGAGATTGAGTTATCATCAAGTTTAAGTTAGACCATCAGATGTCCCATGCACAAATTTCCATAGTTAGTACAATTTATATGAGCACCTAGTTATTCATTTATATCATATGAAGGTAGAAAAGGTATTTATGGATTTGATAAATAGGGGTTTCTATCCCTATCTGGCATATTTCAAGGAGGTCATCATAGATGAAATCTTAGTGTATTCTCATACACAAAGTGACCATGCTACTCATCTAGAGATCATTTTGAATACACTTAGAGAGAACCACCTATATTATAAGTTCAATAAATTTAATTTATTGGTCTACAAGGTTCACTTAATGGGCCATATAATCTCATAGTAAAGAGAATCAGTTAACCCAAAGAAGGCGAGGGTAGTAGTTAACTAGGAGTAGCCCAAGAACATTTTTGAAGTATAAAGTTTCTTAGTGTGAGTTGGTTATTACATGAATTTCATACTAGACTTATCACACTTAGCAGTTCCTCTTACGAAATTGACTAAGAAGGGTATGAATTTTATATGGTCTGAAGCTTATGAGACAACAATTCAGAAACTGGAAGGGATACTGACTTCAACGACATTTCGAATTCTGATAGAGCCAAGAAGAAGATATACAGTGTACTATAATGCATCAGGAATCAGGATAAGAACAAATATGATGCAGAAATATTGAATTTTTTCATATGGTTCCTAGAAAATGAGGCCTTAGGAGAAGAATTACCCAAAACACGATCTCAATTCAGAAACTATTGTTCATGCTTTACATTGTTAGATATATTACCTACTTGGTGAGAATTTTATGGTGTTTACAAACCACAAAATCCTCAGTTATATATTTACATAGTGTTACTTGAATCTAAGGAAACTAATATTGGTTGAATACATTTAGTCCTTCAAATTCGATCTTGATTATATTCCTATAAAGGGAAATGATGTTGTTGATGATCTGAGAAGGAGGACTCAAGAAATATGCAGATCAGGAGGCTAATAGTGAGTGGTATCTTATGGATCCATTTTTTGAGATGTACATAGAGTTATAGAACCATAATGATAATTCTGTACTTACATATCTATCAGTGAACCCTTCACTTCTATTGAGAGTAAAGATGAGAAAATTTTTAGATCCTCAAGGTTGGGTCCTATTAGAGAGTATCTACTGTGGGGACCCACCTCTGGATTGGTCTATTGGTGATGAATACATCATACATATACATGGGAATATATGAGTTGCCACATATATAAAAGAGTATTTGATGCGAGAGTCACATGATTATTAGTGGGAATTTCACCCAAGTATACCCAAGATGTATAATGATATGAACTGATATTATTGGTTATCAGGGATGAAACGTTAGCTAGAAGGTTTTATCACTAGGTGTTCCACCTGTCAATAGGTGAAGGTAGAACATCATCAACCTAATACCTTTTTATACCATTCCCATAATGGAAATGGGATGATGTAATGATGGATTTTTTAGTCTCCCTACCGATGTCACCTTGAGGTAGAAAAAAATCTTGGGTAGTCATGGATCATCTAAAAAAAGTAGCTAACTTCCTTCATATCTAGGAGAATTTCTCAATTGACGACCTAAGAAGACTATATGTTTGTGAGATATTATGGTTACATGGGGTCCCTTATACTATCATTTTATATAGGGACACTCATTTCACATTGAGTTTTTGGAAGGGGTTACAGAGAGCTATGGGTACATAGGTACTTTTGAGCACAAATTTTCACCCTCAGACTTATGGCTTGTCAGAATAAACTATATAGGTTTTGGAGGAAATTATCTAAGAATGTGTCCCTGATTTTATTAGTTCTTAAGATAAGCATACCCCCTCTTTGGTTTATCCTATAATAACAAATTTTAGGAAATTATTTAGATGGATCCCTGTGATTCCCTATACAGTAGGTCATGCCGTTCTCCCCAGTACTAGCTAGAGACAAGAGAGGCAGTGTTATTGGGTCATCATCTTGTTTAGGAGGCTTTGGAGTAGGTTTATCTTATCTGGAAGGGGTTGTATACAACTCAGTTTGGATATATATCATATACCAATTTCCATTGAAAACCTATGGAGTTCAAGGTCTGGGATCATGTTCTCTTAATGGTGTTACTCAAACATGGACATATATGGGTAAAAAGTCAAGGGAAGATTTCACCTAATTTTTTCAAGCATTTTGAGATATTATAGATAGTTGGGATAGTATCCTATCCATTTATTTTACCTCATAGGAACTATTCCATGCATGACATCTTCCACATTTCACAGCTTCGTCATTATCATGTCGACCCATCTCATACTTTTGATCCCTAGTATGTGGAGTTAGATGCTGATGTTTATTTTAAGTAGTATCCTATATTCCTAATTAGATAGAGAAAAAAATTCTCTCCAATGATATTCTATCCCTTTAGTATGGGTTTTATGGAAGCATGCCTAGCTATAGGATGAGGCGTGGGAGAGGAAGGCTGACGTACATGATCAATGGTTAGAGTTTTTCATAGACGGTGTTTCACTGTCCTTGGAAGGATAACTCGAGGGTGAGTTCCTTTAAGGGGGAAAGACTATAAGAACCCATATTTTCTTTGAGGTAAAAATCTATTAAAATTTTGTTTTTTTTGAACTTATATGAATTGTTAATGAGACTATGAAAGAAACAGGGGTCTCCATGGATCATTCAAAGTTTGGAACCCAAGATGGTGGAAGGAAACAATGGGATGCATAGTTAGGAGACACCGTGTAGCCTAGAACACACTATTTATCTAACCCATGAAAGGTATTTCAGAGTGCAGAGTGGGGAAAATCGTTTTTCCTAACCGTGTTCCTAGGGATTCAAACGCATGTAGAATGTATTTATTTTTTAGCATAGGCATATCAAACAATTTTTTCATAGTTAGTAAAATCACGTGCATGAACCATGTGAGTACCCTTTTGGGATAGTGGCCTTCACATGGTTAGAGCATGGTTTGGCCAACCATGTGGCCAAATCGTGTGACCCATCAAATTTGGGTAAAATTAAATTTTTTCCATTAAATAATTATAATTTAAAACACCTTCATATTTTGTTCATTCCAAATTATAACCACCAATTATCATCCCATTTGAGCTCAAGATCCTCTCAACCTAGGTTTTTGGATAAAATTATGACACAGGCTCTAATATGGTCTTTCTTTGTCTCATTAGATGAATGTTGATAATTACTCTATTAAACTTTATCCTTTTGTCATTCTTATTTCTCTTGATAGAGTTATTCAGGTATAAGATCATATGCACTATCTTCAGGGAGTTCATTTGTTTTACCAATTCTTTCGATATGGACTAAACCAAAGGAAAATAATGGACAAGTGCACATCTTTAGTCATAAAGAAGGTGGTATAGTTTTTATACCTCAAGGTTGAGGTGTTTTTTAATTTTTTCCATTGTTCCACATGCTTGTTTCACTATGAATTTCCCCTAAATTTAATATTAAAAAAATTGGTTGTTTATATTAGAACCTTATGACCTTCTTAGGTATAAATTAATTTTCTCCACACCTTGAGTCATGATGATCAATTTTCCATTGTTTTTATAAATTTATAAATGAAAAAACTGTCATATATATGTTTTTGGAATGAATTATAATTATGATATCATAAATGATAATATATAATTATTGTGATATAGCAGGGATGACACACTTATCAACATATAATGTAATGAATGGAGGTGGGTGGTATGACCACATCACGTAAATAAATGGAATAATGGTTATGAAATTTTTATAATTGAATGTTAATGAGTTATGAATCTACTATTGGATCGGATTAAATCCTTTAAAGTTTATAAGTGATATAATTGGGAATAGAGACCCTTTTGTTATAATGTGGTCATACAGACACCTATGCTTTATATTATACAGGCATATAATCCCTTTTTAATTATTATATACAAGCATGGTATCCCTTCTATTAATTTGATATATAGGAATGAAAACCCTCATTAATTATGATACATGGTCAAAGAGAACCTACAGTTATTATATGGGTATGGTGACCCTAATTTTATAATATCGAGCATTGAGACAATAGTGACATGATATGTGGGCATGGAGACCCTAGTGATATGATTTTTCATGAAAACCCTATTGATATGATACAGGAAATGACGACCCTTACTATGATATATGAACATGATGAATTTTTTGATATGCCATTGGGCATGGTGGCCCTATTACAGTGATACTAGGCATGGAATACCCTACTCTTATGATACTGGGAATTGCATCCCTTAATACTTGTGATACTCTAATTATAGCTTATGGACACCCGAGTTATGCCTCAGGTTCATGCTAGTAGAAATATTCATATATATCGTAGTACATGGTACTACATATACATTCCATATATGTGCATACATGTGGTTTCTTAGTAAGAGATCATTTAACTTAGGTTGATGTCGGTACTATCAGCCTGGTGTCCCTCACGAACCAGATCCGACCCCTTTACAATTTATTTACCACTTACCTTAGTACCTACACATTTTCATATTATATACACTAACTGTGTATTTATATACATCATTGGTGGTTTCCCACTGAGTTTATCTCACACCATATTTGGGCTACTGATGGTACCCATGAAGATTATGTGGATGTTGGTAGGGATAGGTATAAGTGACCAATTATTGATGCTTGATTGTTTTATAGCGTGGGATCAGGGAAGCACACGAATGATATATGTCTCCTTATTAGAGATAGTATTTTTTTCTTTTTTATATTTTGATACATGTACTTTATTTTATGCCTTCACATTACATTTTTTATACACATGAAAATAAATCATTATATATATGATACTGGTTAGGACTGTTGTTGGTTATTTATTTATTCTATATTATTTACCTTCTACTGAAAATCATATATTATGATTCTACTGTTTATCTATATATTTCACCACTGTACTACTCTGGTAATGAGGGAATAGTCTCTAAACTATTCAACAACATCTAGAATATGGGGAGGTGCACTTGAGGCCATGTTTCCTATGGGATCAGGGCACTGTTTAGTGGCATACGAGTCAGGACGTAACAAATTTGAGGGTTATTTTGATAGGAACAGAACATAGGCCAATAGTTTTTTCCACCCGAGTAGGAATAATATTTCTTTATTAGTTTCTAAATCAATTCCCCATGATGCATACAATGTGACATATTTTTATTATGATATATTTGACATGTAAGTTATATGTTACTTTAATACATTGATATTTATGGTGTAATTTAATTTTGTGGTTGATTTCTTTGGTTATAAATTGGGTAATTCATTACTTATATATAATTAATTTATGATCATTAAATATATATTTCCTATATAATGTTAATTTTAGTTTTCTAAATTTGGCTTAATTTTGACAACATGTGAAGGTTTAAAAATGGGTATAATTAAAATGGAAGTTTATTTTCAAAATGTAGTGGTACTTAAACAATTATTTTAGTTTTATAAACACTCAATGTTTTTCCCTTGTCTCTTATAAATGATATTATTTATAAAGTTATTTTATAAATGTGGAATATGGGTATTTTTAGTGTTTCATAAAGGAAACGTGTTTTTTAATGAAAAGAGAACATTCAAAGAATTATTTTTTTACTTAATATTTGAATATAGTGAAAACTATTTTTGATACATTAATTTAAAAATAGAATTATAGGTTTTTGTTATAAAAGGAATGGTATATATTCTTATTGTTATCCTAATGGGTATTAACTCACACCATATTCAGTCTTCATCACTTTGATGTTACAGGTCATAGATTTTATATCATATTCATTTCATATTTATCTTATTACTTTATGGATCAAGATACATGGTTCTAATTTTAACTCAATTGGAGATTTATTAGTTAGTGTTTTAGGGATTGTTAGATGGTTTTGGGATGTTTAGGTGTCATCCACTATTCCCTACCCTTATTTTTGAGTCCCTATTGTATATTACATTTCACATATCACTTTACCCCTTATAGAATCATGCTTGAATGTTTATTTGATTCCTTCTTTATATACAATGTTTGGTTGGATATATATTTTGGAAACCGATTATTCATTTTACATGACTATCTAACATATGGATACCTCATACCAAATTACCATATGGAGTATGTTACCACATTTTATTAGTTTGATAGGGTGAAATAATTCCTAATTATTATGTCCTGGTACACCCTGAATTCTTATCACCTTCCCTTATTGACCGAGAACACACTTTAGGCCTTATGGTTGATTGACATGGGTGATGTGGAAGGTTTACCGAGGTTGGTTCATTACAAAATGGTATCAGATCCATTTATTTATTTGGGGAGTAAAGGTAGATAGAATACAAGATCCATGAAACTTGATAGGCATATAAGTGTAAGTGCGTAACTAACTCTTTCTCATGTTAAACCACATGTTACCACGAGAAGTTGGTATTGAAAATATGGATTTTAGTCTTGATTTCAATTATTTTAAGATATTATGAATTACTTTTTTGATATTATGTGTTTTATGAATAATCAATGAGTAATTTTGGGAAAATAAAAGTTTTAGACTGAAAATGTGAGGAAATATAGGGGAATATAGTTATTTTGCATGGTTGGGAAAACCATGAAAAAACCATGCAACCTGTTTTGGATACCTTTTAGTGCCACTTTCATAATTGGTTCATAGTCTTCAAAACCATGGTGAAAATCTATGCATAATTGTAAAATTTTAAAATTTTGATGTTTTTACCCCCATTTTTTCTATTAGAACACCTTATATAATTATTTATACTTTATTATGAGTAATTAATTTAGTTTTGTGGTTTATTTATGTTATTAATTTAAGTTTATATTGATATCTCATATTGAGATATTGATTCTAATTTTCAAAAACCATGTTTTGGAGTTATAAAGTGTTTTTATGAAATGTTTTCAATTTAATTACGAATGAATTGAATTAATGTAGTTTTTTTGGTGATTTTGATTCTATAATAGTGGATTTTATTATTCTATAAACATTATAAATTACATTAAAATCATGAATGATAATTTTATTAAAGATAATTTCATGGTTTCTGGTAAAATGATCTTATTTTCAAAGGTATTTTTGTGAATTTTTCATGTATTTTTATGTAAAATAGAGTTTTATGAAATTTACTAAAACAAATTTAATATTTGTGAAGTATAATTGATTTTTAAAAATTAAATTTATTAATTTTTATAAATATTATATGATGTTTTCAAATTCTATAGAGTATTTATATAATGAAGTTTCATGGACCTCATGTGAAATGTTTAGATACAAAAAGAGGTTTCATCACACCATCTTTATAGATTTCACTTTAATATATGATTTTTTATAAGCAAGATTTTTTATGTAAATTGAATTATCAAATTATATTTTTATGGATTTATTTGAGGTATGACTTTTTTTACATTTACTAATTTTTTAATAATATATTGATTGATTTTTATTCAATGTTATTTCAGCTTATAACTTCTAAAGAGGATTAAACAAGTCATGGAAGGGATGTTTTAGGTAGAAAGTTACATTGAATTCATTCTAATGACCAAGATATAGTCTTCTTAGTTATCAACCCCACCAAGATTCTAGATGGAGTGGCAGGGTTGATCTCATCTCAATCTATAAAGAATGCACATGATTTTTTAAATTATAATCTACTTGAATTTTGTGGTGATTAAGGACCTAAAGAGGAGATAAAGTGGTTGAGTAAAAATATTTTTTTATTATTTAGGAACTAATGAAATCTATAAAGTGAAATTCATTATTAAAAAAATCATGGGAAAAAATTCCAGAATGATGGAAACAATATTTCAAGCTCAAGCACATAAAAATATGTGCTATGAATATTTTGTGACTACCTTCATTTAATGGATTAATTTATTAAATGGTAGTGTGGAAAATGAAATTGATTTTATAAGTATCCGAAAAGCTAAAAAAATTGTAAAGGAGTATACCAATTATTTTGATAAGTCCAAACATTTCCCTCAGAATATTGTTATAAATTAATTTATAAAGGCTTGATTAATTGTATGAGTTATATTACCGGATCTATGTTCAATAATTTTTCTTTATTTTCCTTAACATATTATGTTGATGTGGTCAATAATGTTTCATCCAGGGAGACAATTTTGGTAGGAAAGCCCATGACTAGTGGTGCTTTAATTCTATCTAGTGATGATAATGGTTTCCTATCTAGTGGGGAGAAAAATTACTAGAATACCATAAATATAATGATAATGGTGTGGTAAGTCCTATCATCCTTAATTTAATTCTTCAATAAATAGGTGATCAACAACATGGTTTTAGTTTAGAAAACTAGGGAATTATAATCTCTATTTTTTAAATCTCAGATGAAATTTTATCTATGTGGCCAACAAGGTTATGTTTAAAAAATTTATAAGCTAAAATATATGTGGAGGAAGAATTCCCATTCTCAAACTGATGTTGGGAAATATCTTCAAATAGATCTTGTGTCCTATAAAACAATAGTTATATTTTTGGAAATTGAGGTGGGATATTATTGTATCTTGATTTGGTATTTTTTAACATTATATGTGCTCCTTTTTAATTTTTTTTTACTATAATGTATTAATAAGTTATCAATTTTATGTGCACAAGATACTTAGCCTAGTTGGTGAGGAATATAGAAGTGCATATAAGAGATGCAAGATCAAATCCTGGCAGAGACATATTTCTGGGTTACTGTAGCAGGTACTGTACTAGGTACTATAGTAGGTACTATTCGGTACTATAAAAGCTGGTAATATTCATCCATTTGAGATTTCGGGCTTCTGGTTTGGTCCTTGAGTACTTCAAGGCCTTTAGTCCACCCAAGACCTTTAGGATAGTAAGGGATTTGGTCCACCTCATAGCCTTTGGGCCACATGAAATAGTGCTTAATGGACTGGGAAGACTCTATAACGAGAAAAATTCAGATGAGGATTTAGAGAAAATGGATATTCACCAGAGCATAGCTAACGGATTTGGAAGAATGATAGGGTATAGAAATTGCCATCGAGACCAGCCTATGATTGCATGGGAAGCCTAGATAAACAGCCATGTGACTGTGGAGAGCTGACATCATGATGTTGATGCTAGGGAGGGGAATTTACTATTATTTATACTTTAGATTATTTTTTCTAAGACCTTTGGGTCAGGTAATGTCATGAAGCATATGGTCCATGTAATGGTTCCCCATAAACACTTAAAAGGGGGATTATAAAAAATGAATAAAAAAGGACTTTAGGTCATTTAGGTAATTTATAAAATTGATGTTGTTATCCCTTGGGTATTTCTTATGTTTTTTAAATTCTTGGAAAGAAGTAATTCAACTTATGTAATTTGATTAAGTTATACCAATGAAAGTGTAATGTCTAAAACTGGGTTTCCCAAAATACACTTGAGTGGGAGTCGGTGCATATCCTCAAGCATACCTCCTCATACACTAGAATATTATGACTAGTGGATAGTACATATCATATTCCAAGGAGACCATGCCCTAAAAATAAACACAATGTGTTATTCCCAAATTCTACTAAAAATTTATCATAACCCATCCATATATCAAACATTCTAAAAATACCTGTAGACATCAAATATGAATCCCACGACCCCCTATAGCCCCAAATAGGAAAAAAATCTATTTATATGATGCATCACCCATAACATAAAAAAAATAAACATGGCATAACAATCATAAAATATAAATAAATGACACACTATCCATTACACACTGAACGATAATTAGAAAATAAATACACTATCCTCCCGCCCAACACACATACCATCCTTCCATATCCAAAATCTCTTTGACATGTTGACAAAACCCATTATATAACTTCAAATGATACCTATATCCCTGAGATGAAATATGAAGGTATAAACACATACATACAACCCAATTTGTCTATGTGGGTAGGGTGTGAGTCCAATGACCCAGTAGGTATCCCCAATTCCTCAATAATACCATGTAATACTCTGATCAAGTGTATGTGCATGAAATGAATATAAATTGGTATATTAGTGTCTATGAAACTCTACCACCTAGAAAAATGACACACAATTCATATACAACATAAAAGTTAGGTCATCATGTGCTAACTAGGCCACCACAACACCTGACCCTACCTACTTTGGATCCACGATTGAAGGAATAATACACCATATACTACAACTTAAACCATACACAATGATTCTAGTTAAGGTAATATACCATATTCAATCTCATACCAATAATTTTACCATCCCTTCCCACTCAAGGTAAGACATATCACCAACTTACAACTACCTCATCACTCAAGGTAGCAAAATCTATCCATAATTTGAATCACATCTCAATCAGACCCCATATCACTCATGGAGGCCCTAAATCTCTATATAAATCCATGTCTTATCACTTAAGGTGTGTTTTTCCATGCCATATCACTCACGTAAATTCCCATTCCATAACCACTACCCTATTATTCAGGGTATATCCTGACATCATGCACACTATGATCCCATCTCTCCCATGGATATCCTACAAATATGATCTCACTTAGGAAGAGTCTTGGAATTAGGATCCTTTCCGACATTGGAATCCATCACCTATAACAAACACATAATAAACACATGAATGAAATAAAAAATAGGGCACACAACCTATCTCTTATCTCACTAACTCACTACTAGAGATCTAGTCACTTGAGACCTATCCTCATATCTCAACCCCATCTCAACATCAATTACAACCCTATGATAGTACTATCACATATATTCAGAGGAAAAAATAATGTTTATAACAAATATAAAGTTATCATGGGGATACATAGACAACATGTGTCATCATGAACCATGGAATATACTAGGAAAACACAACCACTGATAACAGTAAGCATACAAGATTTATAAAACATGGAATTTCCCACATGAGATCAAACATAATAAAATAACTCAACTAAACACCTTAGTATTTCCATTGGAATATATGTAAAATTATATTTTAAAACCATTTAAAAAAAATCACATTCTATCTTAATCATTATAGGACCTTGGACTAAATCTACTCAAAACCTTATTTAGAAAACCATACCCATTTGAAACACCATTTCAAACCCATTTCTCCAATTACATCTTTTCCCATGAAATTAAATTTTATTAAAAACCCTTTTAAAGAAAATTTTAAAAGGAAATACCTTTAGCCTTGAAAAATAACACATACCATGAAGAAAACCCTTAAGAGGGCCACTGCCACTCATTTGACCAGGGTTCCACCATTGAACAGTTTAGAAAGGTATATGGTTCATGTTGACTGTTAGGACGACATGAGCCCATCCTACCCATATTGTTGAATCACACAAGTCATGAAACATGTAGTTAGTTAATATTAGTGATGGAACATAAACATAAAATCTCAAATTAACCATGAGAATGATAAAATTCAAGGACAACTACCGCATCCAAATCCATTTCCTTTAATTCACAACCAAAACATCATTGCTTGGGCTTATCCAACAAGGACCTAAACTTCTAGGAACCTATATAATATATAAAAATTAAAAACTAATTAATAATATAGTTTAATCCAATTTCCCAAAATAGAATAACCAATTCCGTACTCACCAGGTAACCCTATGATGCCAAAACCTTAAGAAACGAGGTGTAGTCAACTTCCCATGAACACCCATATTTTAGCCATACAAAATCCCTAATTTGAAAAAAAAATTAATGACTTATTTCTCAAAAAATCTAAAAAAACCCTAAAAATTTCTACAATACAACTTACCTCAAGGAGAACGATGAATTGAGGCTTAGACTAATCCACTTAGGACCCCATATTTATGTTTTACTTTATGACCCATTAAGTGTATTGATGTCACTATTATTTAGTGAAATAATACTCTGAAAAAGGTGATCAACAAAAAAAAGAAAATAATGAAGAGGAGAAACAATGGATAAGAGATGAAATGTCTTACCTCAAATCCACATAGTGAAACACCTCCAAACAAGCCACAACAAAGGGAACCAAAGAGAGGGGTATAGAAGTTACAATGAGGGATCTCTATATTCATTTAGTTAACCATAGATTATGGAATTTTAGAGGCTTCAAAAAATATAACATTGATAAAATTAAAATAAAGACCCTGAAAAAGGGGCTGACCAACACCATTTTATGATGTGAATAAGGTTTAATTCCATGAAACCTTCTTTAGGAAAAGGGAATCCCTTATACCTTGACTATTTTAGGATGTGAAAGATATTTCAGATTGTGAATCCCCCTAGGTAGGAGTCCTCACTCCACAAAACTATTTTTCAAGCTTTTAATCACTCAATGAAGGGTCACTCATGATGTGAATGCTCTATCATGACATTAATGTCCCATTACATCACTTTTTTAGTGTCCCACCCTGAACACTACTTCATTTTCCTCCTGAACACCTGAGAAACATACCTATCCTTAATCAATGTCACTAAATACACTTTAGGGATGTATAAACACTAAAAATACCAATCTCAGTCTTTATTCTCAAAAAAACCCCTCACCAAACCAAAAAATTTAAATTCCCTCATAAATTCAAAACCCATAAAAATGCGGGTCACCAAAAAATTCCCTCCGTAATTATTATCCTCCCAGAGATCCCAGGGTAGTCTTCCAACCATGAGCCCCAACCTACCTTGGTCATTAATTCATTTTCAACTAGCTATGTTTCATCTCCAAACACCCAATACACTTTCACTATTTAACATTAAACACTAAGCCTAGACACACCTAATTTACACCAAAAGATTGACCTGATCCTTGAACCACCTCAAACATATACCAAACAATTATTCCAATGTGGTTTTCACCACAATTTATACAATTTTACACTAAGGAAACATATAATTATACCATGGATTAATTTTTTAAAAGTGTTTGTCCTCAACTTTTGGCACACCACCAATTCATCGCACAACTAATTTTGATGGATTAACACCTAAATGCATCACTAAACCCTCATCTTATTGTAATTATATTGTGGAATCCTTAACAATCTCATATAACCATCACACTCTACCGACAAGAACCAGTGCTTCACTAATCCATCTTGGTCTCTAATAAAACCACCACTATCTTGAGACCATTACCAACAAACATATCCTATCCAATGCCACACATAAATCACCAAATTGAGTGAACCCACTCACAAAAATCCCTCTATCACAACAAAATCCCATTAAATTGTTCTATTTCACTAAAAAAACTTTCAACATGAGGGTCATACAGTAGTGACTGATTTGATTCTCCCCATCACAAGAGTATCCTTTTCATCACCCTAAACAAAAAACTCAATATCTACACCCCATATCTAATTTTTTACCATGTATAATGACTTGAAATGACCATCCCACTCAAACTAGAGCACCAAACACTAAACACCTATAAATAAACACTAAGATGATGCTCAACCATACCCATCAATCCTAAAAACCAATGTGTCAAAAATTGATTCATCCTGAGACTTATGGTGGACCCTAAATAATACTATACTACAAGTGGTCAATTCCATCTAATGGAGTTCCCCACTAAGGTAATCAGTTACAGAAAGAACCCATCAAGTGTTCCAACCCATGAAATCATTAAAATTCACATCAGGGGTCTAACTAAACCCTCTAGAACTGCATTAGGCTACTTGTGACCAACAATATAAAACATCTATCCCATGATACATCCATAAGATAATGCCCTAAAATGACTAAACTATACTTTCTAAATACACAAATCAATCTCCTAGGTCACTTTTGAAAAAACCCTAAAACCCAAGAAAACCTAGTCTACATATGCATGAGTTTATTTTTCCCATAACCTCACAAACTAATCCACACCATCCAAACTCATATTTTTTTCCACACAATCATGACCCACTAACACAAAATTCAATAATTAGAGTAACTCTTCATTAAAAAAGGTTTAAGAAGACTAGTTTTCATTGGATTAGGTTTCTTATTTGAAAACCTATTTAAAATATTTCACACATTCCAAAACTCATCCAATTTTTATGAACAACCCTTGTCATTGAAGGGTTTTCAATGAAAACCAAAATCCCCAAAATCACTAGCCTAGCTGGTACTTATCTTGAAAACCACTTCAAATTTTAAACTCAATTCAAAATTAAATTTCAAAACCATTTCCCTATACTTTATCAAACAAAAAATAACAAACCATTTCAAAATCACTGTGTTTATGATCCATTTCAAGTAAAACCAACTTTCAAAACCATTTTATGTACCCCAAATGCCACCACATGAGTTTTAATAAAGCATTTTTATATCCAAAATACCATTTACCTATAACATCCAAACATACACAATCACAATCAATCATGATAACCCCTTGTATCCATATTAATTTAATTACCCCTAATAATATATATGAGAAAACATAATTTATATTATAAGTATATTTAATTAATAATGGATTTCAATGAGGTTTCATGTCAAACAACACCACCCATATGTGTTTGTATCATGACCCTAACATGACACTATCATGATTCATGTACGACTCACTTTTTCCCAACTATGACCTAAAACTCTTCTAGAGTCCCATCCACTACAAATTGGGATTATCATTTCAATCCAAAACCTCACTTGTCCTATATTTCCTAGTACAAATTTATTATATCCCTAAAACAATTGGGCTTTAACACTAGAAAGGCATGCAATAGATCTACTTATAAACTCTTGAAATCTTAACTCCACCTATAACTACACTACCCCATCCCAAAAGATTCTTCGAGACCACTTTTTAAATTAGGGACTCAGGTTTCCCAAATGACACCCAAGTTGGGGACAATGCATTGACTCATGTAAACCTTCCCACATGGTAGAGGTTTTCAACTAGTGGTGAGAGCTTATCATAGTCACAGGGATACTATTCCCTTAAAATAAACCTAGTGGTTCATTCAAAAATTTTGTTGAAAATAATATATGACACATCCATAAATCTGACATCTCAAAAATACCTGTCGATATAAAATGGGGATCTCCATACCCCCCTGTTGTCCAGAATATAATGTTGTAAATCTATCCATATGATACATCAACCATAAAATAGTAGAAACAAAAAATAGACATGGAATAACATGAGTCATATATAAATAAATGGCACACTATTCAGTACACGCTGTACAATAGTAAGAAAATAAATACACTGGCCTCTAAACCAACTCAAATACCATCCTTTTGTATTAAAAACCTCCATGATGTGATGAATGAACCTTGTTTCTAGTTTCAAGAGACCCCTTTTTTCCTTTAGAGGAATCATGAAGGTCTACCCATGTACATTGAATCCCATTCCATGTATGAGGGAAGGGGGTGAGTCTAATGACCTAGTAAGAATCCCCAGGGACTAAAACATAGTGAGTATTGCGATGATCAAGTAGATATGTATCCAATACATATAAATTAGTATAGTCATGTCCTATTACACAATCACAAAGAAAAAAAAGGAATCACATGTTGTCATACTCAACCAATAACTTTGGGATTTACTTTAAAAACATCTCAACCAAGCCCACCGGGTTTTCCCATAGAAACCTAGTAAAAGTCATCTTTTAAAACAATTACAAAAAGAATGAAATGCCATATTACTCACATTAGGACCTTGGTCCAAATACTCTAAAAAATTTATTTAAAAAATCATGCCCATTTTAAATACCATTTCTAACCCATTTTTAAATTCACCTCTTCCCCTTGAAATTACATTTTAGTCAAAAATATTTTTAAAACACATTTTAAAAAGGAAATCCTCTTCTATTTGAAATCTAACACATAATAATAAGAAAACCATAAAGAGGAGCACAAAAAATCATTAAACTAGGTAACTAATATCAAATCATTTAACAAGATATATAGTTCATATTGACTATTAGGCTAACTTGATTCTCTCCCACCCTTATAGTGGAATAAAAAAGTAATGAAACCTGAAATCAATTAATAACAATTATACAGAAAATGTAAAATCAAGAATTAACTAATAGACTAATAAAATTTAGGGCCACTTATATCATCAAAATCCATTTCCTTTAATTCACAACTGGACCATCGCTAGTCAAGGATACCTGAGCATCACCTAATATCTCATAAACCGATCTCATCTATAAACATAAATAAATAAATTAATTAAATTATTAAACAGAATTTTTAAAAATGAAATAACTAATTCCAAACTCACAGGGTGGTCCTATTATACTGAAACATTGAGAAAAAACATTACTTCCACTCTTGACCCACACATAGGCCTAAGACATACAAGATTTCTAATTATAATTATGAATAAATGACATATTTAAGACAAAATTTTGAGAAACCATTAAAAAGTCCATAGAAAAACTTACTTCAAGGATAATGACTAGTGATGACTAGATCAAATCCTCTTGAGACCACCTCTATGAGCCTCACTTAAAATACATATAAATCACGATGATTTTACAATGCTATAATGAAATATACCTCATAAAAACCTTATAGTACAAACCAAAATCAATAAAGAATGATGAGTAAAAACAATGGAGAAGATAATATAGGTCATACCTCAAATTAGTTTAATGAAACATGTAATGCCCCGACCCCAGCTACCCAGAGTCGGTGCATTACTTCGTAACATTGGCATGATCACAAAAGATCAAGTCTCGAAAGACCGATTAGTTTAGTAGCCTTGGAAACACTAAATACATTCATAAGTCTTACATTACATCATAAAGTGAAAAACTAATAACAAAGTCTTCATAGTCCACACTCATATCCTCTTCTGACTATCCCTGCAGGTCATTCATAAAATACTTCTTCACATCCTGGAAAATATTAAAACATTGAAAGGCGTGAGCTCAGATGCTCAGTAAGGATAACAATAATGCGGAAGCTTTCATAAATAAATATAAAAATTTAAGGCAATGTATAACTAAAACAAATGCCTTTTAAACTTGAACATCAACATAATATGGCAAAAGTAAAATGAGATAATGCCATTCACTTCTTCACATGGATATTCTACTGGTCGAATAATCACATGCAATATCAATAACCACTTTCATAATGATGGAATGCATAATGCCAGACTATCATAACCACGTAGCCAAGGCCTCGTGCCAAGACCACAAATAAGATTTTGTCAAGGCCTCATGCCAAGACACTAGTTTGTCTCATGAGACCTGCCGATGCATCGAGGAGCTATAGCGGGCTCCACCCGTCACTTATTAAGTCCAATGCATTCCTCATATGAATAGGTTTAAACATATCATAAACCATAACATAATCGTATCACATTAAAACATGCATAAAGGAAACATAACATTTCCATATTTCAATCACAAGATATCAATACAACACATTGATATAATAAAAACGCTTTCAAAACCATTTTCAATACCAAAATAAAAGAAAGTTAAAACTTTGTATTTATTTTTCATTAAAAAAAATGATGGCTTGTAGAGGAAGCCGAAACTCAAATAATGGTCACGGCGGTGGAGAAGTCATTGTCACCGCATAAGTACGGAAAGAAAAACATTCCCTTTTTGTCTTTTAGTAAAACGCTTCGTATAAAAAAGATTTCTTTTGAATAAACATAAAAGTCAAAGGGGTTTATACACCGTATAAAGGAAAGTTGTGTATAAAGCCAAATATGCCTCAATGAAAGGAGATTGAGACGAAGTACTTAAAAAGATCATTTTTAAAATAACATAGATCTATTATGTGTATTCACTATAGGTACACATAAAGAAAGTAAAAATACAAAATAGGACATAATAATATCATGACATAATTTGGAAGTAGGAGATTAACCCAAAGAATAAAAGTTGGGTTAAGAAATTCCCTTACCTCGTGTCTGACTTGACTCAACCGTTCTTTAACCTCCTGAATAATAAACTAGAGTTAATATATACCTTATTAAGAACCATTTTTAATTCCATTATCCTTTTTATATCACTTATTACAATGTTATGAACATTATGTAATTATTTAAGTTAATAACTGTCGTTTTGTCGATCCTTGGTAACTTGAGTCAACAATAAACTTCTTATAATTACAAGTTGTTCATGTGGTAGAATATCCATTATATCCAGAATTATATTCATGATTTAGATGTCATATATATCTTATATATCCAGTATATACATTCATTTATAATATTACGTAACATTTAGAGGTAAGAAATGAAATGCACCGTTCATGGAGACGGTAAGCCGTACGTACGCATGAACGCTACTTTCATTTCTATTTTGTATTTAATGTAATGAAATCATAATTATATAAAGGTATAATATATTTCCAGTATAATATCATATATAATATCATTTACTCCATCCTTTATACATCCCACATATGGCATTAACGATTCACATCACTTTGAGGGGGCGGTAGTCCGCACTTCCTAAAATGAAATTATCGCGTTTTACCCATAATGGAAATCATAAAGTATGCCATAAATGAGAAATAAAGAAGCATAAGTAAAACATAAACATAATATATATCATATATAAAAATATTGACATCTTAATGTCCACCTTTGAAGGTGTTATATGAGTGTTGAACAATCATCGTTTCGTGAGGCAGAAATTCGCCATCCACAGAAACAGTATGTTCTTTAACCATTAGATGTAGGTGTGTGTAAGTGTAGCTCGAATACTTCTTATAACAACATCCTAGTATATTGAGGATACTGGTTTTGTTACAAAAGAAATGAATAAAAAGAGTGTAGGGGGTTGGAGAAGAAAAATAAAACAAAACAACATTAGAGAAGACATTACCTCAAAATCGGGTAACTCTTTTTGATTTGAGCCAAAGGCTTCCTTGAGAAGAGTTCTTCCCAAAGTGATGATTCTAGGAGTAAGAGAGGGAAGTTGGGAGAGTATTTGGGCAGAGGTTGGCCGATCCAAATGGCTTGAAGGTGTGAATAAGGTGGGAGAGGTGGGGGCCTTTTATAAGTGGAGAGGAGGGGCTCTTTTGGAAAGATTGAAATGTTACATTATTACACAATGCTTTTCGGATTATAAAGGTCCCACACTTATATAATTCGAGGCTAAGGTGATAAGGGTTCTAAATCCATTCATACAATTGGTTTTGGCCATGTGTAGGTTTTATATTTTTCATTATCTTTCCATTTTATTTAAATCATCAAATAATGATGTCATCGCTGCATCATTATTATGTCATATATAATTTAATTTATTTAATGTCTAAAAATTATAAAAAAAATACTATGATGTAGGAAACCTTTTTATCTTTCCAATGACTATTTATAATCAAACTTTGGACTTGTATAACCCCACTCAAAAATTATTTTAGTAAAACAATTTATGTTAGAGTCATTTTCACTTTAACATTAAATAAAAATATATTAATGTCATTTACCAACTAAAGTGGCTCCATGGGGTCCCCAATTTGGCCCATGGCTTGTCTTGGTCGGCCATGACTCACCCAATAGGTGTAGGACAAGTGTCATGGTGTTTTCACATTCTTATAATACCATTTTTACCTTAAACTACACTAATTACCTCTAATCGCGATTAATGAAAAAAAGTTACTATTCACTAAAAAATTATTTTAATCTCATTGAACCACATTTTACTTCTTAATGACAACCATGTATTTTGGATTTTTGAAAATCAAATCACAGAAGTGGTAATATTTCATTTAAACGAAAAATCAGTTATTTAACTACCACTTAGTGGTTTCACTATTCATCAAAAATTGAAGTTTTTCAGAACAATGCCAAAATTTCACCCTAAGCTATAATTGATATTCCGAATTCAAAAATGATGTCTATTTTACAAAATTCCAAACATATAAGTTGCATTAATTAATTTTACAATTAATTCCCGCTGTCACAACAAATAGCGTGTTTTTAAGAAACAATTTATATCAAAAGATTGGCAATTTTTTTATGTCCAGTTTCAATGTTAAATTAATTATAATGACCACCATTGGATAAAATTGTAAAAATATATTCTAATTATACTTTAAAACCACTAAATTGTATAATTTATCACTATAAATTATTTTGATTAAAAAAGTTGTTTTTAAGTATTTTTCACTATTCATAAAAAATTAGAAGTTCTCAGAAAAATACTAAAAATTCATCATAGGCTAATTTTGATATTACGAATACAAAAATGAAGTCCATTTTGAAATATTAAAATTTCTATAATTTTAAAATGTGGTTATTACTATTCATAACGGCTACTTTGATTAGTCGCGGTGTTTTAGAACTCGAAGTTGCGTATAATGCAAGCTATTGCATTATTGAATGAGAAGCGTATCGTGGAAGCTCGGGGTGTTACATTCTCCCCTACTTCAATAAATTGCGTCCTCGCAATTTGAAATTTTTCTTTGAAAAAAAAGGTTGAAAAGAGAAAATACCTTTGAGGAAAACCCACATCGGAAATAAGATTAATAAAATTTAGCCTTAATAAGAGGGAAAGGGAAATGAAAAAGTCACCACCCAATTATGATCTCGATTAGGAGAACATTGGTGGCAATTAGAGACACATAATTGGAGGAAAAACGTAAATATTTGTAGGGAGTGATTGAGGTCATCAATCACAATCAACTGTCAAATTGAGGGCCTCAAAGCCTTCAATCTATGTTGATTTAAAATATCATCAGTTCAACAAGACATAAGGTATTATGATAACACATTTTTTGTTTTAATATCCCTTTACTAAAGTTTAAGAATTAATTTATTCATTGAATAAGAGATAGGTATATATATATTTATGCTTGACAATTAGAGTTTCAACCTTCAACTCATCTTTCACTCAAAAAGATAATAGAACTCAAAAATATTATACTTATCCTAATTGTATAAGGTTCCAAATATAAACACATACCATTTAGATTAGTAAAACTATTTTGTAATAACCAGGGACTTCCTGTAGGCTAGTGGTAGGAAATAAAGGTCTGTCGCACTTTGATTGTGGGTTCGATTCCTGCAGCTTTGTCCGACGCGACGGGTTATGCCCCACCCTGCAGGTTGTCCTTTTCCTAAAACTATATTATCATAATATTCCAAAAATAATCTTCATAAATTTTTAACCTTAAACAATACCATCCAAAGATCAACTTAATCCACTCCAACCTTTATAGTTATCCAAAATACCTCCGTCCAGACTTTTTCTAAAAGGTCTCTAAATTCCAAAATCAATTGTAACATCAGATTCCCCAAACAAAGAAAAGTTTCTCTTATTGTCACATACTAAAAATATGATTACCTTAATCATATTACCTTAATCAAAAAGTACTGCAGTACAATCTTTATATATATCACATTATTCTTATAACCAGAATATAATCCTTGAGTCCAAAAGCACCAATACATTAATTATTCCGCTTCAACTGTAGTCACAGCATAAGATTGGCCTTGATCCCTTGGCCTTTTGTGAGGTAAGTTTCCTTGACGCTTAGGACATTCATTTGCATAATGCCCCATTTCCCTACAATTGTAGCATTCAACTTTGACAGCCTCTTTCTTTCCCTTGCAATCACGAGCCTGGTGACCCTTTTCTCCACATTTATAACAAACTCCCATTCCTTTTAGGCACGTACCAGGGTGATTCTTCCCACAATTATCACATAATGGAAAATCCTTCTTTCCCTTTTTCCCTTTATCTGCCTCTTGTTCCACCGTTCTCTTCTTCTCTTGCTTTACTTTGTTGTCATAAGACTTATATAATTCCTTTTCTGTCTTGATAGCACACGAGACAATATCTTCGTATGATGAGAAGGATTGTGATACTAAAGCTCGACGGAGAAATGGTTTTAACCCATCAAAGAAACAATCAATCTTACTCCTTGGGTTACGTATATAATCGGCAGCATGCCTCGCTAACCTTGTAAAGTTAGCCTCATACTTTGCGACATTCTCATCCTCCTTCTGCCTCAAACTCAGAAATTGCCTTTCCATATCTGCTCGATGGTCACGAGGAAAGTATTTTTCTAAGAAAAGCTCTTTGAACTCCCTCCATTCCATATTCGATACGTCATCATCTTCCTTTGTGTTTTGAATCAGCGACCACCACTGATCGGCATCTCCAGTGAGGCGGTAAACTTCCATGACAACCTTCTCCCTTTCGCTACTCCCCAAGGCATGGAATATTTTCTCTAAGGAGTTTATCCATTGCTCAGCTACTAACGGATTTGTACCCCCATTGAAGGTTGGTGGTTGTTGCCTCATGAAACGGTCTAGCATTGATCCTCCACGTTGCGGATCAGGGTGCTCCATACGAGTAAGGTTATTATTCATAACCTGATTAAGTTGTCCCAGTATGGTGATTAGCTGATCGGCACCAGTTGCATCACCAGCCCCACTATAATTATCTTGAGCAGGAGGGCAATCCCTACATGGAGTGCGTGCATTGATACGGTTTCCATTTCTTCCACTAGGCGCCATTTCTAAACAATTTCATAAACTAGATTAGTTTATGAAATAAAATACATAATTCCATATTTGTAAAATACTTTACATAAATTGAACTATTTATGGATATAATCCATAATCATAAAAAGAAATGTTTCCTTTGAGGAAGTATATACTCATAACCCTTCATAGTGGTTTGTAAGGAAAATGAGAATTATCCTAAGCATATCCCCCGGGAGTGTCGTAACCAAGAGTACAGCAAGGCCCGTTGTCATGCACCAGTTCCCGTTCGAGTCTAGCTCAAAGCGGTGTTTTCGGGTTTTACCCCTAGGTACATCTGTGCCAGAGCCGCCTCTACCTGCTCGTATCCAGACAGGGATGTATTGCTCGGAAAACTCACAAAATCTCTACAATAACAAAATTCTAGGAAGTTCTTCTATACTAATCCTCAAAGTCTATCTTTGGGCTATGTGCTCTAATCAGAGTTTATCTAAATCTAGCTTCCAAGGTTAGTACTAAACTGCCTCTGATACCAACTGTAACGCCCCGACCCCAGCTACCCAGAGTCGGTGCATTACTTCGTAACATTGGCATGATCACAAAAGATCAAGTCTCGAAAGACCGATTAGTTTAGTAGCCTTGGAAACACTAAATACATTCATAAGTCTTACATTACATCATAAAGTGAAAAACTAATAACAAAGTCTTCATAGTCCACACTCATATCCTCTTCTGACTATCCCTGCAGGTCATTCATAAAATACTTCTTCACATCCTGGAAAATATTAAAACATTGAAAGGCGTGAGCTCAGATGCTCAGTAAGGATAACAATAATGCGGAAGCTTTCATAAATAAATATAAAAATTTAAGGCAATGTATAATTAAAACAAATGCCTTTTAAACTTGAACATCAACATAATATGGCAAAAGTAAAATGAGATAATGCCATTCACTTCTTCACATGGATATTCTACTGGTCGAATAATCACATGCAATATCAATAACCACTTTCATAATGATGGAATGCATAATGCCAGACTATCATAACCACGTAGCCAAGGCCTCGTGCCAAGACCACAAATAAGATTTTGTCAAGGCCTCATGCCAAGACACTAGTTTGTCTCATGAGACCTGCCGATGCATCGAGGAGCTATAGCGGGCTCCACCTGTCACTTATTAAGTCCAATGCATTCCTCATATGAATAGGTTTAAACATATCATAAACCATAACATAATCGTATCACATTAAAACATGCATAAAGGAAACATAACATTTCCATATTTCAATCAAAAGATATCAATACAACACATTGATATAATAAAAACGCTTTCAAAACCATTTTCAATACCAAAATAAAAGAAAGTTAAAACTTTGTATTTATTTTTCATTAAAAAAAATGATGGCTTGTAGAGGAAGCCGAAACTCAAATAATGGTCACGGCGGTGGAGAAGTCATTGTCGCCGCATAAGTACGGAAAGAAAAACATTCCCTTTTTGTCGTTTAGTAAAACGCTTCGTATAAAAAAGATTTGTTTTGAATAAACATAAAAGTCAAAGGGGTTTATACACCGTATAAAGGAAAGTTGTGTATAAAGCCAAATATGCCTCAATGAAAGGAGATTGAGACGAAGTCCTTAAAAAGATCATTTTTAAAATAAAATAGATCTATTATGTGTATTCATTATAGGTACACATAAAGAAAGTAAAAATACAAAATAGGACATAATAATATCATGACATAATTTGGAAGTAGGAGATTAACCCAAAGAATAAAAGTTGGGTTAAGAAATTCCCTTACCTCGTGTCTGACTTGACTCAACCGTTCTTTAACCTCCTGAATAATAAACTAGAGTTAATATATACCTTATTAAGAACCATTTTTAATTCAATTATCCTTTTTATATCACTTATTACAATGTTATGAACATTATGTAATTATTTAAGTTAATAACTGTCGTTTTGTCGATCCTTGGTAACTTGAGTCAACAATAAACTTCTTATAATTACAAGTTGTTCATGTGGTAGAATATCCATTATATCCAGAATTATATTCATGATTTAGATGTCATATATATCTTATATATCCAGTATATACATTCATTTATAATATTACGTAACATTTAGAGGTAAGAAATGAAATGCACCGTTCATGGAGACGGTAAGCCGTACGTACGCATGAACGCTACTTTCAT
This sequence comes from Viscum album, assembly GCA_963277665.1. Taxonomy (NCBI): domain Eukaryota; kingdom Viridiplantae; phylum Streptophyta; class Magnoliopsida; order Santalales; family Viscaceae; genus Viscum; species Viscum album. The sequence goes on from OY728131.1 coordinate 2,064,843,625, forward strand.
TTCTATTTCGTATTTAATGTAATGAAATCATAATTATATAAAGGTATAATATATTTCCAGTATAATATCATATATAATATCATTTACTCCATCCTTTATACATCCCACATATGGCATTAACGATTCACATCACTTTGAGGGGGCGGTAGTCCGCACTTCCTAAAATGAAATTATCGCGTTTTACCCATAATGGAAATCATAAAGTATGCCATAAATGAGAAATACAGAAGCATAAGTAAAACATAAACATAATATATATCATATATAAAAATAGTGACATCTTAATGTCCACCTTTGAAGGTGTTATATGAGTGTTGAACAATCATCGTTTCGTGAGGCAGAAATTCGCCATCCACAGAAACAGTATGTTCTTTAACCATTAGATGTAGGTGTGTGTAAGTGTAGCTCGAATAATTCTTATAACAACATCCTAGTATATTGAGGATACTGGTTTTGTTACAAAAGAAATGAATAAAAAGAGTGTAGGGGGTTGGAGAAGAAAAATAAAACAAAACAACATTAGAGAAGACATTACCTCAAAATCGGGTAACTCTTTTTGATTTGAGCCAAAGGCTTCCTTGAGAAGAGTTCTTCCCAAAGTGATGATTCTAGGAGTAAGAGAGGGAAGTTGGGAGAGTATTTGGGCAGAGGTTGGCCGATCCAAATGGCTTGAAGGTGTGAATAAGGTGGGAGAGGTGGGGGCCTTTTATAAGTGGAGAGGAGGGGCTCTTTTGGAAAGATTGAAATGTTACATTATTACACAATGCATTTCGGATTATAAAGGTCCCACACTTATATAATTCGAGGCTAAGGTGATAAGGGTTCTAAATCCATTCATCCAATTGGTTTTGGCCATGTTTAGGTTTTATATTTTTCATTATCTTTCCATTTTATTTAAATCATCAAATAATGATGTCATCGCTGCATCATTATTATGTCATATATAATTTAATTTATTTAATGTCTAAAAATTATAAAAAAAATACTATGATGTAGGAAACCTTTTTATCTTTCCAATGAATATTTATAATCAAACTTTGGACTTGTATAACCCCACTCAAAAATTATTTTAGTAAAACAATTTATGTTAGTGTCATTTTCACTTTAACATTAAATAAAAATATATTAATGTCATTTACCAACTAAAGTGGCTCCATGGGGTACCCAATTTGGCCCATGGCTTGTCTTGGTCGTCCATGACTCACCCAATAGGTGTAGGACAAGTGTCATGGTGTTTTCACATTCTTATAATACCATTTTTACCTTAAACTACACTAATTACCTCTAATCGCGATTAATGAAAAAAAGTTACTATTCACCAAAAAATTATTTTAATCTCATTGAACCACATTTTACTTCTTAATGACAACCATGTATGTTGGATTTTTGAAAATCAAATCACAGAAGTGGTAATATTTCATTTAAATGAAAAATCAGTTATTTAACTACCACTTAGTGGTTTCACTATTCATCAAAAATTGAAGTTTTTCAAAACAATGCCAAAATTTCACCCTAAGCTATAATTGATATTCCGAATTCAAAAATGATGTCTATTTTAAAAAATTCCAAACATATAAGTTGCATTAATTAATTTTACAATTAATTCCCACTGTCACAACAAATAGCGTGTTTTTAAGAAACAATTTATATCAAAAGATTGGCAATTTTTTTATGTCCAGTTTCAATGTTAAATTAATTCTAATGACCACCATTGGATAAAATTGTAAAAATATATTCTAATTATACTTTAAAACCACTAAATTGTATAATTTATCACTATAAATTATTTTGATTAAAAAAGTTGTTTTTAAGTATTTTTCACTATTCATAAAAAATTAGAAGTTCTCAGAAAAATACTAAAAATTCATCATAGGCTAATTTTGATATTACGAATACAAAAATGAAGTCCATTTTGAAATATAAAATTTCTATAATTTTAAAAAGTGGTTATTACTATTCATAACGGCTACTTTGATTAGTCGCGGTGTTTTAGAACTCGAAGTTGCGTATAATGCAAGCTATTGCATTATTGAATGAGAAGCGTATCGTGGAAGCTCGGGGTGTTACAAAACACCTCCAAATGATCCAAATAAAAGGGAATCAAATGGAGGGGAAGAGGAGAGATAAAAATAGTGATATCCCTTTTCCTTAAGTTTCCCATGAATGATAGAACCTAAGAGGGTTCCCAAAATAGACCCATTACAAAATTACAGAAATTACCCTAAAAAAGTGGTTTTTAAACACCATTTTATGGTGTGAACAGGGTTTCACTCTATGAAACCTTCTCCAGGTAGAGGAAAACCACTCTACCATGACTATTTCATAGTGTGAAATCTATTTTACACTATGAAACCCTTGGTTTGGAATTCCCTCTCCCCAATAATCTTTTAACAACCTACAATAACCCCATTGAGGGTCATTTAGAGTGTGAATTCCATGTTAAGTCTTGAATGGTATGTTACTATAAATTTTTAGTGGCTTGAACCTCTGACTACTACTCCAATGTCCTTTTGGACATCCGATACACTTACCAGGCCTTAAAACATGTACAAAAACATATTATATGGATGTTTAAACACTCAAAATCCCAATTAGAGACCCAATTCTCAAATCAAACCCCTAAAAAACTAGAAAAATCAAATTCCCTTAGGAATTCACAACCTATAATGATGTGAGTCATTATAGGAAGTTAATTTTTTCTCTTTACTCCTCAATGATATGAGTGGGTTGTGTTGGTGGTGTAGCCTAATCTTGGTCGCATAGTTTTTGTCCACTTTTCTTTCAAAAGGTGAATTATAAATGGGGAGGAGACCTATAATAGGTATTAGTTTACCCATGGATCATAACCATGTGTAATAATTATTTTAGTAAATTAATTCCTTTGGATGAATTTAGGTTATGATGTAATATAAAGTATAATTATTGTTTCCAAAAATCATATTGAGGTGTTAGTTGGGTCCTAGTTTATTTTTATAGATAAAATAATGTGGATGATGATTTTTTTCATGTGTGTTCAATCCCATTATATTTCTAGACACGAGTCCTTGAATTTTTGGGAGTACCTATGAGTTATGTCCCATGAACTTTTTGTTTTTTCCAAAATCATATCAACCAAACTCTTAGAATCCAATTCCACCATGGAAATAGGGATGCTATGATGGTTGCACATGGAGAGATCGCTGCACAACGCCCTAGCCTCCACCCCTATAGAATTACCTAGACCATAAAAATCACTGAAACCAAAGATCGCTGATACCCTATGATCCCTAATAAGCCCCCTACCCGCATTCCCCCTGCAGCACCAGAGGAATCTATGTTTAATTTGAACCATTGGAAGGGGGAACCCAATGAACCCAATTCCCAAGTGAACTAGAAGAAAATGGAACATCAGTGATCACATGTTACGGAAGCATCTCCTTGAGAAACACAGAACATGTTCCAATAAGAAATAAAGAGACAAATTCAGGCACAAGAATCCTTACCCGAACCTATATATACCTGAATGGGCATCTTCCACCAATACACACTCTGTTCTTGGCTTCCCATAGAACCCAGGAGATAGTAGTAAAAACCATTCCATACATTCTACTCACCATTCCATTTTGATCTACCCCTTAAAACCATGCCTCCAGAAAATACATCAACGATTCCTCGTGTACTGAGAATCCCATGCATCGACTAGTGTAATCCCATATTCTAAAGGACCCTTCCCAATTGAATAATATATGCCACACTATTTCATAATCAGGTTCCTCACAACACATGCGACACAAAAAAATATGAATGCCCCTCCTTCGAAAAATTTCATCTGTAGATATAACGTTATTTCATACCCATAAAACTAAGAATTTTAGCTTCACCAAAATCTCCTTACACCAAATCCCGCTAGACCACTCATCCCGCCCATTTTCTGAATATATCCATACACAACAATACTGACAACGGAGAAATTTAGTAGATGACTCAATAAGAAGGTAGCTACCCCGATCCACTGTCTGGGTGATGTTCCCAAATATCAACTTATGGTCCCCACTTAAAAAATAATTAATGAGATCTAGGTATTTAAAGGCTCCATAAAAAGTCAAATCTGATGCTGGGCATCCTAGATAATACAGTGGTTTACCCACCTAATTATTATTCCAAAAGATGATACTACCACACCCCACCAACCACCACATCTTCTCATTAATAATGTTCAGATGAGACAAAATTCACTTCACAAGGCCATATTTCCTGCTTGATCTGGTATTCATTTTTTGAATTACCAATCTAATAATTTCCCAGTAAAATAAGTTCTCTGGATGTTTATGACTCAAATCATTAAAAAATTTATAGGGGTATAAAATGGAATGTTAATGAGGATTATTATATACCAGTTTCACCTTTTAGTTTTACTTTCTAAAATTATTTATTTTAATTGATTAAGTGGATTTAGAATTTTAATTTTTGAAAATTTTGAAAATTTACTAAGTTGTACTGCTGGTTCATAGATACGTGTAACTATGAAACCAAACTGTATGTAGTATACATTTTTATTTTTGTAGTTGATGAATGTTTAGATCATGGTTAAAGAAAATATTTATCCTAACTATGTGCAACCTATAGTTTGATTTCAGTGACCCTCACATAACTAGTGAATAGTTTGGAAAAACATATAGCCAAACTATTCATACAAGGAATCTCTATTTTTAATGTTTTTACTTAGATATAAAATTTGGATTTCATAAGAACCATGGTTTTATAAAATAAGTGTATTTTGGTTCACATTACATGTTTGATGGAATCATAATGATATTTTTTCATAAAATAAGTGAATTATAAATAATTATTTATTCCATAACGGGATTACATGGTTGGGTTTTTTTCTTTATTTTGGGTTAGTTCCTCGACATAAATGTTTTTTAACTTCTAAATCGACTTTAGTGATTTTTATTACCCTTTTTTATTATGTATTTATAATATTATGGTGTTTAATTGATTTTTTGTTGAATAAAGTAAAACATTTATTGATGACTGATTTCTTGAATGATCTTTCAGGTTATTTATGGTTATGATTTAATTATCAAGACTGAAGACCTGAATGGAAAACTAAAAATTATTTTCATTTTGAAATGAAAAAATTGAATTTATTTCACTTGGTTATGTTTTTTTGGTTTTGGAATATATACTATATGAATTGTTTATTATTATATTTCATTGTTAGACGGGTAAAACCATACAAGGGTGATTTGAGGTTAGATGTGAGTTTAATAATAGAATTATAAATATTTTGTGTTTAAAGGGTTTTCTAGTGAATATATATCCATTATTAGTGGAATAAAACATGGAATATATACCCAATATCCTACCAAAGAAAATAGATAAAATAATGATTCATGTACACCTCACAGTCTAAGATTTTTTGTATTCATTGAAAGGGATATAAATTGAGTTACCTAAGAAATATCCAATTGGTTCTTTCCTCTGAAAGTATCCACCGTCATCTGGAATCACCAAATTATTTGGTACAAACTCTTCTCCACAAAAGCGTACTAGTAAATATTTCTTGAAATAAAATTTGGAGGAAGGATATTGAGAGATTTGTAGCTATGTGAAAATAATCTATAACATACCAAATGATGTCCAAAAATCTCCTTTATATAATCATCCTTATTTGAATAAAGGATTCCATTGTAGTTACTATATTTTAATAGTTTAGAAATAGATAAACCTTTTGGATTCTACCTCATTGATTAAATTAAATGTTAAAAATCCATGAGGGATTCATTCTAATTATATCATATATAATTCCTCTATACACACCACACCACAGTTCCATATATCACGTGATAACACTGATCATGGTGTGGTGACTTTCATAATACCATGGTGATTACTTTAGTACACAAAATTCAACAATATACCACTTGAACTAATGTCTTATAAAATCTATATAAAAACTTCACAAATCTGTGTGAATCTATCCAAACTCTTTTTGATATGATTATCATAATACCTCCCAAATTTTTGATAAACAATTTTTATTAAAGTAAATCCCCATTACCTGATCTTATGTGTTACCCTACAAGCCTTTGTAACATTTAAAACATTTATAAATTATTTAATATTAAATTATAAGCAAAGTACGAAATTTAAATAATTGTTAACACCACTTAAACTACAAAGGGGTGTTGCATGATCTTGATAAAACACCCTCATATCTCCATATGAACATGTTTAATATAAAATTTATAATATAAATCACATGAATACTTCTATAATCCCTTTTTCTATGTGATTAAGTGACCACTAGACATGGAGCATGTTAATCTAGTATAATCCAACTCATATATTTATGATTCTTTGAAAAATACTAAATATTTTGAATGAGTACATTACATGTCATTCATATAAGTAGTTGAACACATCACATGTCACTCAACTAATCATGAGTATGAATTTAATTATCCTAATTAAATCATATATCAAGATGTATTTTCTTATTATATAAGTTTCCAAATCCAAACCTGGTTAATCAACAATTGATGACATGATCAACAACATACCAAACCACTCATGATTAGTTGAGTTTCAAGGTTTATGTGAGAATGATATCAAAGTGTGAAGGTTATCATTCTAGGTTTCTCATGAACCTTAGGTAATGAGTATTCAAAATAAGAATACAATCTTAATCATATCAATAACTGTATGAATTCTTATGTGATATAATTTATCATGTCAATAAAAATAATAAGAACCAAATTATTATCTCACAAGTATATTATTTATATCACATACAACTATTTTTGTCATGTAGATGATCTAACTCATTCTAATATTTAAATATAAACAAAAACCATATATATGATGATAATCTATCAGGGACAACTCAAATTCATACTTTATGGGGATATTATCAATCAACTATTCATGTAATATAAATTCAAAACACATTAATGAATGATAAATAGAGATTTACTTTATTATAAATCATGACATATTTTACTACCATAAAATCCAATATTCCATGTATCTAATAAAATGATATTAAAAATAACCCTTATGTGTTTTATGTACTAATGGGTTTTTCAGAGGATTAGATACATTATCTTCTATATCCACCAAAAATGTTATTACATAACCCTTCCCAATGATCTATCTGAAAAGATGTTTTATATAAAGGATTTGTTTATAATTTTGGGGAGATTAGGGTTCCTTATCTAAAGAAATAACTCGATTGCTTTCATGGTAAATTTTAATTCCCCCATTAATTCAAAAAAATTACCACAATTTTAGAAATTAACTTCTTGATCCAAGTGGCTTCCTTCATAGAATCTGATGTAACGATGTACTCTACCTCAGTTGTTGAATCTATTACAGTGGATTATTTTGGAACTCTTACAATTGATTGATCTTCAATTTAATAAAAAACTAGATTAATATCTCATATAATCTTTTTTATATTGGAAACTAGCATCAATGTAACCCTTTATAATTAGCACATCTTCTCCTCCAAAGAAGAATAACACATCCTTACTTTTCTTATGTACTTTAAATATATATTTTTGATAATAATCCATTGATTCTAATTGGGATTGGATTATTATATACTTTTTATAATTAAATCATATACAACATCAGGTCAACTTCATAAGATATAACACATTATGGATCCTATGGTAGATGCATATAAAATCCTACCCAACCTTTTTGTAAAGAACTGACCTAGATACCCTCTAAATACAAGAACCTAACCTGATATTCCACATACCCAAAGGGAATTATTGATTCCCAAGGGATAGAATGTATCACCTAAGAATAAAATAAAAACAAGAGGGATAATTTCTTCTAAAAAAAGAAACAAAATGATATATATACACATAAGAGAGAGAAACAATGAAAAAGATAAATATATTCCATAACAGATAGAAAACTAAAACTACAAAAGTCACTTATATACATGTTAAAAAACTATTGATATAGAGGTAAAACCTGTGCATATAACTTATAGCCACAATTCAATTGGATATGTATTGTATTGGAATGGATGTAGGGAAAAGGTATAGCCAGTGTTTATAGGGGTTGTAGCCACTATTTCCACTGTGGAAACATAACCTATAGCCATGGTTTTCACAATCGTTGAAATATACCTCTTAGTTTTACACCATAAAAATAGGTATACGGTCATGGTTTATACCATGGATATAGGTTCTATTTCTATGGAGTAAATCCATGTCTATATCCCCTATAAACCGTGGCTATAAGGTTAAAATAAAATTTCACCGGCTAAATTTGATCTCCATACCTCCACTATCGATAACCAGAAACATTACCACTACACTAAAAACTAATTATGGTATATATATTATTTTATATATCTTTATAAACCATGATAATAGGAAATAAACCATGAAAATAGGTATTTCTTCCACCTTCCCTCGATTCTTCCTTTCTTTCATGGAAAGTCTATAACCACGGTTTATAAAAACCATGGCTATGTCCTTTAAAGAAAAACCTATAGCCAGGGTTTTTAGAAAACCGTGGCTATAGGTCTAGTATATATCCATGGTTTTTGAAAAAACATTGGATCTAGGTAAGTTTTCTAATAGTAAACAGTAATAATGATACAACTAAAAAGAAAGTACAATAATATCCAAGAGATAAGTCCAACATAAAGGTGTACAAAGCTAAAAATCTACTCTAAAATATCTATGTGATAGCATGGGAAACCTCCCACCATCTCACCACCAGCTACCCAAAACCAATATGATAGAAAACCTCACCCCCTCAGTACAACAATTTTCTTTTCCTTGCATCAAAAGACATAACAAGGTCTATGCACCACTAAAGGGGTGCACATGGTATGAGATAATAGGCTCAGTAGGGTCCCACCCCAATGTTTACAAAAAAGTATATGTACAATAATACAATAATTCCCAACATTAAAGAAAACATGGAACAATATACAGTTTAGCATTTTTATATCAAAACCATGGAAACATAATTTAATTTCCCCTTTTCCACATTTCAAAATAAAGAATTTTAATTAGTTTAAAATAATTTCATATACATATATCAAATATTATATATAAAAATAAACCAAAGTAATTGTCACATATCATATCAAATCCATGGCTGTACCAAAAAAATACTACAAGCCAAAATAGACAGAATAAACATTAAAAAAAGGTAATATCATGACATGAATCGCACTAGGTTGGGATATATATTACACTCATAACTAATAGAGAAATTTACACACATTAATTCTATATACATATTCATAAAATCTAGAGAGCATAGGAACATCCAAGAAAGTGAATCCCCCAGTAGTTCTAACAGGTCTCTAGAACAATAGACCAAAGGAGGAGAGGAGAACCCCATGAATTAACCATATGATAGTGGATGAGTTCTATTACTACACCTTCCACTTAAGTACCCAAGGCTTCCCATTCTATCTATTTTCCAAACCATTTCATCAAAATCATTCTTTGAAAACTATTTCAAAAATCCATTTCTCAATTCTTTTAAAACACCTTTTTATTTACAAAAAGTAGGGGAAACCATATCTTATCAAAAACCTATATCCACAAACCCAAATTAAATTAGTATATAATTCCATTTTATTTATAAAACAATTTATAAAACTCAATTCAATACAGTTCATCAAACAAAGGCTAGAGATGGAACCACCTACCTCAAAACTTGGGTCATACACACTCATAATAGGATCCACCAATAATGATGAAAAAAATACCCTAGAACCAGTACAATTATCTCAAAATTGATTCAATTTAAAAAAATGGCCATAAAAGTGAATAGATCACAACATACCTTAATAACACACTCATTTCTCACCACATCAAATAATGAATTTTCCCTTGAAACAAGATCACACAATAGATCTTGAAAGGAATCTAGATAATCATCACCATGGGTCAACATATCTGATAACACAACACAATGGTACTACCTTGATAAAAAAAATGAATAATATGGAATGATTACTCACAAAAAGATACACTTCACACAAACCTAATGGTAAAATGCTGAAAGAATCGATTAGGAAGGATCAAAGGTTCTGAAAATTACTGGAGAAGAGATCTAGGTCAAGAGGGAAGAGGGATATGGAATAATGAAAGAAATATCCACCTTGTAGGACCCTAAAATCCAAAATCATGACATTTACACAATGTGTAATCCCATTACACATTGTGTAATCCATGGGGTCCATATATTCTGAAATACCTATCACATATTTATTAAAAACCCAATTTCTATCCTTACATGGTGTGTAATATTTACATGGAATGTAATATTTCATGTTGTGTACTAAGATCATAACATGAAATGACAAAACATTACAAATCATGTACTCCCATTAAATGATGTGTAAATTCCCATTAGACATAGAAAAAAATAGATTCTTACATGAAAAACCAAACCACCTCGAGTGTTCTCCGAACATATAGAGAATACCACTAAGCCATTAACACATTTATACCAAGACTCCATGAATTCAAAAAAAAAACATACATCTTTGAACAGTAGGTCATTTTCCTTATAAAATGTTTTCTATCCTTTGGATTCCCAATACAAGACCAGTTAAATAGGGGAAAAAGTAAAGAAAAGTTAAATTCGTGAAATATGGTAATGAGATGTTATAAACTAATCACTATAATAATTTCAATTCCTTGGAAGTAATGTGGTATAATGATGTATTGTAAAGAGGTAAGACTACTTATCTCTCATAAATGACTCATGTTCCCAAGTCTCATGAGAATCTGATCTATGCCGCCCCAACACTCTGACCAATGGAATTGACTTCCCATGCAATACATTCACTTGAGAGTCAATGATCTCTTCTGGATATTCCAAAATAGAATCATCTAGATCTAACATAATATCTTCCTACCTCATAATGTGAGAAGAATCATGATTTTATTTATAGAGCTATGATATGTGAAAAAAATCATGAATTATTTTCAATTAAACCAACAATACTAATAGATAATCAACCCGCCCAAGCCGTTTAGTGACCTCAAATGGCCCAACATATTTTGGAGTCAAATTTCCTTATTTTCCAAGATTATGACGACCTAACAAAGGATATATTTGCAAGAAAACTCATTCAAGTATGGAAAACCTAAAAAGATGACATCACTGATGTGCATAAGAATTGTTTTGACTCATAGATGTACCTAGAAACAGATGTATATCTTGAATTCTGACAGATGTCTCTTGAACCAAACTTAGTCCCACCAAAGAATCTTCACCCAACTCTTCCAAACAAAGAGGTGACCTACATGTGAGACCATACAAATATTTGAAATAATCCATTTTTATTGAAGGTTGATAAATTTTTATATAATAAAATTCAACCCGTTATAGATCGCTATCCCAAGATCCACCAAAATCCAAGACACAGGCACAGAGAATATCCTCTAAGATTTTAATAGAACACTATGTATGACCATATTTTTATAGATGATAATCTATAATCAACCTGAAATGAATCCTAATCACCTCTTGGATACTCCTCTAGAACTATAAAGTCAACCTAGGATCTATGTTTTAAATAATGGTAAAAGGAGCCCCATGTAACCTCAAAATATCCTACACATACAACTTACTCAGATCTTCAACTTTTATGGTGTGTTTGATTATATTGAAGTGAGATGAATTTGTCAACTGGTCAATCAACACCCAGATAGAATTTATCCCTTGGTAATTCCATGGTAATATAACAAAAATATCCATGGATACCGTATCAAATTTCAAAACTGGCATTGGAAGAGTATGGAAAAAACCGGAAGGTTTTAGATGCTTTGCCTTTATTTATTGTCAGGTGTAACAATGAGACACAAAATTTGAAATGTAACACTTCATACTGAGCCACTATAATCACTATCTCATTCCATAATACATCAACATAGTTCCTATATGAATTTCTCACCAATAACTATGAGAATCAAACAAAACTAATTTCATCACTAATACTGGTATGAAAAAATGATCCTTAAAAATGAGAATACCATATAAAGAGAGAGACCAACTAGAAATGGTCTCCCTACTACATAAGGTTTCTCAAATTTTTCGAAACTCATAATCCTACTACTGAATCTACAAAATGAACTCAAGGAGAGATGATGATAATTTAACACTAGATAAAACCATACCTAAAACATGCTCTTGATCATCCATATGAAACTGAGATAAAATCCCCATAAGGTTCCATTCTTCCTTCAATTTCAAAATATCCTATAATAGAATTTTACTACTAAGATAATATACCACAACATAACACTTTCCTTGGGGTGTAGTAAATTTCAATATCAAATGTATAAAGGTATTATACCCACTATATCTATTATAGATTCAAGTATTTCTAAGAAAAGATATAGCATGAACTCTTATGGTCAGAAAAAACTGGGAACCTTTCCCAAAAAATATAGCACCACCAACATTTAAGCACATGCATAACCACAACAAGCTCTAAATCGAAAGTTGGAAAATTATTCTCATGTGGTAGAAGATTATGAGAGATATAATCCACCACATGACCATCCCTCATGATCACACAACCTAAATCAACACCATAACCATCACAAAAAACCACATACCCCTTATTGGGATAAAGTAAGATCAGAATATGAACTGATGATATAATTCATTTCAAATCATCGAAATAAGACTAAAATGTTTCATCCCATGTGAATTTCAACCTTATCCTGGTAAGAGTAGTCAAACATGATGGCAACTTTGAGAAATTATTGATGAACCATCGATTTTATCCAATAAGACCATGGAAGTTCTAAATCTCAAAGACATTATGTGGTTATTACCATAACATAATAACCTTCACCATCCTAGGATCAACTGATAAGACATTCTTAGAAATCACATTCCTCAAGAAGTTAACTTCTTGAATCTAGAAATTTTATTTCAAAAGTTTTCTATATAAATGGATACTACTTAGGATTTTCAGAACGAAACCTACATAGTGCTTGTACTCATGCTTGGATCACAAATAAACCAAAATATCATCCATGAACACTACTATAAAAATGTCAAGATACAAAAGGAATATCTGATTCATCAAAACCATAAAAACTATAGGTGAATTATTCAAAGAAAATGACATCATAAGATCTTTTAAATGGACATAGCTGCTCTTGAAATCCATATTAGGTATATCAAAATCTTGAACTATGAATTAATGATAACATGACCAAGTATTGATCATTAAAAACCACTTTTCCCCCTTAAACTGATCAAAGAAATCATCCACATGAGGCAAAAAATACTTGTACTTAACTAGTATCTGATTTAAATTTTGATAGTCTATAAAAAATCAGAGTGAACCATGTTCCTTCTTGGAAAAGAGAATAGGGTCTTCCTAAGGAGAAGCAATACGGAGGAAAAAACCTTTTTCTATCAGTTCGTCCAACTAAATTTTGATATCTTTTATCTCTTATGGTGTTATATGATAGGAAGGTATAAAAATAGTCTATATACGTATCACTAGGTATATTTTAAACTCTAACCATCCCTAGTAGAATACCATATAAATTAGATGGAAAAACATAAAGAGATCTCAAACATCATAGGGAAGATCAGAAATAGAGGAAATTTCATCAAGATCAATTGAAACAACATACAACATACTCCTGAGATCTGGATGAGATGGTCCTGCACAACCAGAACTCAGATCACACTCTCCCTAAAATACCCATGATCTCCCATCATCCACAAGAAATGAGACACACCAATGATAAAAATCAACCTCACCATGATAAGAAAAAAAAATCCAATCCATACTGATGATGACGTCAAATAGATCCATATCGAAAAACAAAATCTCAGACTAAGTCCACATTAGCTATTGATAACACACAAGAAGGATTCCTAAACCCATACTCTTTCTTCACCCTAAGAACTTTCACTAACTCCATAATAAAGGAAATGAGTTCTATTAAATGTTTAATCATATCAGTAAAAAGGATAGATATAAACAAGTGGGAAGCACCAATATCAAATAAAGTAATCGCTACTGAGGATGAAATGAATATGGTACCTATGACTATCATTGGACCCACATCTACCTCCACTAGAATATCATTTACTACATGAAGATTCTTCACTCCTGAGGTCTATGGCCGAATACCTATAGTCATTGAATAATTTTACTATGACATAGTTGCCTTTGGAGCCAATGATTCTTAAAAATATCAGGATGTAGACATATCTTTATAGAAACACTAAAGATAACCATAACATCCAAAACTATTTCACATATTTAAAGGAGAAGGATAAAGACACTAGGTGTGTATGACCTTTCCAAACTAAAATCAATTTAGAGGCACACTACTACCTATATATGGAGGTACTAAAGAGCCCTTCTATCAAGAATCACCTCAACAAATTCTGTGATGATATTTTCACTTCCTCTTCTTACCTAGTGCTCCAATGAATCTATAACTCGGTGGAAGAGGAGGGGAAGAATATCTAACATTTCTTTCCATATTCATCTCATCCATAACAGTTATATCTATAATATCCACATTGGTTGAAAGCTTCAACATGATTACCTAGGATCTAATATCTTTTCACAGACCCTGAAGATACTTATGATATTTTAGCTGGTCATTCTTTACAACTTATACTGCAAAAAAAAACTATCTTAGCAAACTAATCGGTGTATGCTAAAAAAAAATTCTCTCTCTTCTACAAAGAGAGGAACTCTATATACTTCAACATTATCAATGAATATGGAAAAAACTAATTGAATAAGAGAGTATTAAAACCCGTACAGTCTAATCCAACATGCCTATCTTCTTGTACCATGGAATTTGAATGATTCTTGCTAGGACCCTCAAGTTTAAATTCTGCACAGTTCACCTTGATATTATAAGGTGTATTCTGGAATTTAAAAATAAGACCGATCTTGTCCAGCCACTCCACTACGTTTTGAGGTTCATTAATTCCATTAAAGTATGGTGGATTGTCACACAAGAACTCCCTTGATCAATATCAATTTCCTATTACTCCAGTATATAACTCAACAACTATGTTTTGGAGTTATGGTACATTATGATCAATAGTAATTGCCCGCACGATAGCCTCCATAAAAATATGATCAAGGGGTAGATTATCTTGAGGGGAATCATATGTACCCTTATGTAGAACTAACAAAAAATGTATTGGAGGCATAGTTTTGCACACTGATATAAAAGAAAAGATCATACACATAATAATCTTTGTTTAAAATAGAAAAACCACAAGGAAAAACTGAGATTAAGTAAAAAAACTCAAAACTAGAGACACACATCCCAACATCCCATGGTAACATGAGTCTCGTTACAATAAGATATAGATAGGTATTCACTAAAACCTACCTCTCAAGACCTGGAAATCCTATCTCTAGTCCATCAAATGTCCCAAGAAAAGGAATCTTGAAGAAAGACCTCATATGATACCATTTTTTAATGAATCAACCCGGACAACCTCTCAATACTGGAATCAGACCTATTCCACCACATACCCGAAGGGTGTTCCCGATCCCCATAGGTGGGAGAATAACACTATGGAATCAAATAACAACTATAGGGAATAATTTCATCCAAAAAAATAAAAAACATAGAATATATACACATAACATAGAGAAACAACAAAAGAAATAAATATATTCCATAA
Organism: Viscum album; assembly: GCA_963277665.1. NCBI lineage: Eukaryota > Viridiplantae > Streptophyta > Magnoliopsida > Santalales > Viscaceae > Viscum > Viscum album. The sequence continues at coordinate 2,064,859,300 of OY728131.1, forward strand.
CTGATAAAGAACAAAAATAAGATATACAATTGAAAAGGTAGAAATAAAATATCCAAGAGAGAAGTCTAATAGAAAAGGATAAAAAAAATGAAAATATACACTCCAATATCTCTATGTGATAGTGTAAGAAACCTCCCACCATCTCACCACCAGTGACCCAAAACCCTGCTGATAGGACACATTGCCACCTCACTGTGACACATTTCCTTTCCCTACATCAAAAGACACAACTAGGTCTACACTCCATCGAAAGGGGTGTGTAGGTTGTGAGATAAAAGGATAAATAGGGTACCACCTAGGTGATCCATAGAATGTCTCTATACAATAATCCAAGCACACTCAACTTTAAATAAAATAAGGCAAGATATACACTTTACCAGTTTTATATCAAAAGAAATCATTTTTTAATTTCCCCATTATCCAAATATCCAAATAAAGTAGGTAAATTAGTTTAAAATAATTTAATATACATATATCAATGTATATATTTCAGAAAAAACCAATTTAGGTATCAAATATCATATCAAATCCATGGAATCAGAACCAAAATAATACAAGACAAAACAACCCAAATCAGCCAAAAGAATAGGTAACATCACACCAAGGATCACACTATCTCATGATTTCTAGGAAAATCATACTCACATATAGAACCATGAACATAAAGTCTCTTTATATATTCATTAAATACATAGATCATAAGAACACCATAGAAAGTGAACCCCTAATAGGTCTAACATGTCCCTAGAACAACTGAACTAGAGAGTATAGGAATAACAGATGAATGAACCCCTTGACAGTGGATGAGGCCTAATACTATTCCTTACACCTAATTACCTAAGGCTTCTATTTTTCTCTATTTTCCAAATCATTTCATAAAAATAATTCTTTGAAAACTATTTCACAAATCCATTTCATAATGCTTTGAAAAAACTTTTAATTTACCAAAACTAGGAAGACCATATTTTATCAAAACCTCATTTCAACACAAAAAATAAAATAAAATAAGTTAATAATTCCATTTAATTTATCAAAAAATTTATAAAACCCAAAGTAATTCAGTTCATATAACATAGTCTAGAGATGGAACCACCTACCCCAAAACTAAGGCTGCATACTCCCATAACAAGATCCACCAAAAAGGAAGAACACCCAAGGACAATGGAGGCCCTAGAAATAATAGATACATATTAGAATTGATTAAATTTAATAAAAGGTTCACTAAAGAGGAAATATGGAATCATACCTCAAGAAAGTACACCCATTTTACCATAACCAAAAATGAATCAGTCCCTAGAACAAGATCACACAAGAGAACTTGAAAGGGATTAAGAGAATCATCACCGTGGGTCAACAGATCAGAGAAAACAAAGAAAAAATGGTACCATGATAAAAGGAAAGGAATAATTAAAAATTATTACTAACTTGGAGAGACATTGTACAAAACTGTGATTATCAAATGTTGAATGAATAAATTTGGAAGGAACAGAGGTTCCCAAAAATCACTGGAGAAGAGCTAGGTTGAGAGGGAAGATGGATATTGATGAATGGATGAAATATCATATATGTAGCACCATATAAGCCCAAATTTTGGTATTTACATGGATTTTAATCCAATCAAATTTTGTTTAATCCAATGCATCCATATACACCTAAAATCCCATTCCAATTTTATTAAAAACTGATTTTGACCTTACATGGTATGCAATATTTACATGTCGTGTAATATTTCGTGCTGTGTACTCAACTCATGACATGATCCTAGTGAACATTAAAATTAATTTACTCAAATTACATGGAATCTAAATTCCCAATAGATAGAAAAAACAATAGATTCTAACATGAAAACCAAAACCACCTCGAGCATTCTCTGAACTTGTGTAGAACCCCTCTAAGCCGTTAACACATTTATACCCATAATCCATGAATTCAAAAAAACATACACCCACCATGTTTAATTCATTTTCCCCAATAAATGTTATACTTTATTGGGAGTCCCAAGAAATTCTCAATTAAAGAGAAAACAAGTAAATAAAAGGGAAATACCGGAATTATGGTAATGAGATGTTAAACTTTACAACTCATTAAAAGGATTTTGATTCTTATTAAGATTCATTCCATGAAATAATAGTAAAGGACCCTTATTGGAGTTTTCCATACTACAAAAATTTATTAATTTACCAATATAGGTATTTTTACATAGACCATGTTTCCAATTTTATCTATCTCTATAAATATTTATACCCAATATGTAGGCTAATTCATCCATGTCTCCCATTGAGAAGGATTTTCCTAAAAATATCTTTATAGAATATAAAATCAGTTCATAATTTTTGATATGGTGTATGTAATTTACATAAAATATCATAAATAACACAATAATAAATATATTTTCATATATACACAAGAATTTCCCATTTTTTTGAGGAAACAAAACTCTTATTGCATCATCAATCTGGGTGTTCCAATTCTGAGAATCTTTCTTCAATCCATATATGAATCGTTGTAACTTTCAAACCTTATTAGACTCATTTGGAACTTTAAAACCTTAAAGATATACCATATTCAAATCCTTAACTAAATTCAAATTAAATAAATCAGTTTTTACTTCCATTTGATATATCTCATAGTTATAATGAGCTTCTATGGCTGGAAATATCAAAATTGAATTTATCATCACAACTAGAGAAAATGTTTCTTCATAGTCTATACCATGAATTTGTTTCGAACCCTTTCTAATAATGTGAGAATTATATATAGACAATCTACCATCCATGACAGTTTTCTTTTAAAAAACACCCAATATCACCCTTCATTTACCACACATTTGGATGTGTCAACTAAGTTACAAACATGGTTAGTGTACATGGAGTCCAACTCAAATTTCATGGATTTTTTTATTTATCAAAAGAATAATTATCAATGGTTTATTGGTTTATAGTAGGTTAATCATATATAAACATTAATTCATCATAATTTTCCATAATAAATCCATATCTTTAGAGATCCTAAAGAATCCTACCAGACCTCCAAGATTCTTATATAACTTGAGTTTGTAGTTCTTCAAAAACTATTTGTGGAACCGGTTTAACTTCTGTCTTAGGAAAAATTTCAATGTTTTGGTATTGAGATTATCCAATAAAAACATTCTTCCCACTTAATCCTCTACTAATATAGTACATCTTAAGGAATATACTTATTTTGGACACAAACACTATGCTGTCAGTAGGACTATTAAAACAATATCTCTTTATTTATATCAGAAAACTAACAAATAATAATTTATCTGAACTAGGGTCAAGTTTATTAGAATCCAAACATCATATATGTTTTTTTAAACACCAAATATTTATAAAATAAAAATTGGGATATGTACCAGTCCATATCTCATTTGGCATCTTTATGAATGCTTGGAATGGAAGATGGTTAATTTGGAATACAACTGTTTCTAGAGAATATACCTAAAATGATACAGAAAGGTCACACTGACTCATCATTAGTAAAAAATTTACAACATAGTATGATTCCTCCTCTTAGAAACACCATTATATTATAGTGTTCTAGGGGAAGTGCTTTCTGAAATAATTAAACAACCTCTTAGATGATCAGTAAATTACTGGTTCATGTATTCACCACCCCAATCTTTTCAGAGAATCATAATACTTTTTCCATGTTAATTTTATACTTCATTTTGAAACTATTTTGACTATTAAAAAGTGTCATACTTATGTATCATCATAAACATACAATCATACTAAATAAATTCATATGTAAAGTTTTTAATGTATCTAAACCCACCACTTGGTTGAGTACCCATTGAGTTAAAAAATCACTATGTATAATATCCAATAGTTCACTGACTCTCTCACCTTTTCAATTAAATCATTCTTTATTAATTTATATTAATAAGATATATTCACATATGTCAAATTATTTATAATTGAATGATTCCAAAAATATATCTCTTTGGATTATTTGAATGTGTTTCTAATTTATATATCCAAGATGACAATTCCAAAGGTAATTGGGGTTAGAATCAACATTAAACTTATTATGCTAAATTTTATAGATAGGATTATCCATATACATAATATATACACCATTTAATTTATTCCAAATTCCATACAAAATCTCATATATATATATATATAACACATATTCTTAATAATGAAGGAAAATATTATCTTTTCCAAAGAATATAAAAAATAAAATTTCTTTTTATGAAAAAACATAATTTTTTTTTTCAATTATGGAACTAATCCACTAGGTATAAATAGATAATAAGAATTGAACTCCAATGAAAAATAAACATTTACCCATTTTCATCCCATAGATATACTTCAACTCTCTTCAATTCACTCTAATTATAAGTCATGTTTTCAACACAAGTGTGTGATAAACCCCTGATATGTAATACCCATAATCTAGAGTTGGGGAAATTGGTTTTTTCTCAGAATAATTCTATTTCAGAATACTTCTCAAACTTAGATATAAATCTATAATTATTTTATAGTTCATACATATAATATACCTCAAAATGATCATGATGATTCATTCTATAATATTCAACAATGAAATATCTTTGAGTGAGTATCACGTTTTATATCTTTTCATCAAGTAATTTTAATGAAAGTACTTACAATAAAATTATAACACAATACATCATTCCCTTAAGTGATACAATATCTATATTTCGCTAAGAAATAATCATTATTTGTAATTTCTATCATCACATAGTTATTTAGATAGGCCACTATGTGAATCATATCACTTTTGACACTTGGATAGTTTATTGGAAAACTCATGACCAAATCCATCATATAGAAGAACTCAATTCTATTACTTTGGTATCTTGATCCTATTTGGGTTTTTAATGAGCAAAAATTTTATAAATAAAATTCCATTTATGATTGAATTAAAGTCAGTATTATGGTTATAGAAAACATATACACTTTTTTGGAATATTATATCCTATAATATTTAAAATAATGTTAATAATCACAACCATTGATAATATATCCATTGAACAATGATAATATGATTAGTATAAATATAGGGTTTTGATAAATCCAATTTACATAGATAAAGGAAATGATGGCCTCATCCTGTGGGATCATACCCTATGAAGTCCATTTATCGGAGCTTCCAAGGAAGATAACATCGCTAGGATTTACCCTTTACGAAGGCCAAGCTGAGATCCAACAACAAAATCAGGATCAAAACCTTTTAAAATATATGTTCAAGATCAACGACATCATTACCCAAACCATGTACATTGAACCACCCCTAAAAATCTCACCATCCCGCACCTTAACCTTAGGGAGTTTACTGGTATAATAACGAGATATATATGAAGACCTTAATAATATGAATATTTTTATTGTATCTTCAATAGAATAATGGTTATATTTACTTTTTATTGTTTTTAACTTATGAATAATTTTGATTTTGATACAATAAAACACAAATTGTATTTTTTTAATATGAAATTTAAATTAAGACAACCCTTTTTAATAAATTGGTGAATTTTAAAAATAAATAATATATCAATAAAAGCATAAAATTAAATAATATTTATTAAATATAAATGATAATATAATTTTTATTAAGGGAAATGTAAGACTTATAAGGGTTTGAAAATTTTTATTTTTTAAAAAACCCATCATTTTTAAGGAAATGTCAATTATTATTTTAGATGTGAAAATTAAAAAATTTAGATAATTATTCGGATAAAATAAATATTATTTTTTGGAATAGTCACATTTAAATTATCTAATAGTGAATTGATTATATTTTTATGAGACAATAAATTTTGTATTTAAAAATTAAGTTTGGTATAAAATACTATGTGTATTATGACATCATGAAATCCCCAAAGTGATATAACAAATTATATAAATGGATTCCATGAACAAATTTAAGTGTCCACTTTAAAATAATGTGAATTTGTGGTTATTTTATTAATTTTATTAGTCATTTATGAATCATCAAAAACTTATATTTTATTTTATGGTTTTATAATAATTTCTTTATTAGCATGACTCAATTTCAAATCACTAAGGTTGGTATTTTAATGATTTCGGCCCTTGTACTAAACAAAGAATTAAAAACACTTATATTCTATAGAAAAATGGTTAAAAACCATGGGAAGGTTTGTGGTTTTGATTATTTTATTATATAGAGTCCAAAAACTATGTTTGGAAAATAATAAATAACTCCCCTATATTTTCCTATATAAACCCACCTAATATCCCATTAATATTCACTAAGAATCCTTAGATAATTTTCTTACTATTATCACTCTTATCTAAAGTCATACCAAGGTTCCCAAAAGCTCTCAAGAATCCTCTCCCAAGTTTTTGAAATCACCCTCTCAAGGTAATGGATTTCCTTCTCTTCTTTTCCATTCATGCACCTTTTTTGTAATTAGCCTTTTGAATCTCAATTGGTAATGTTTTAATGAAATTATAAAGAGACCTATACTATATATATGATCTCCTAAAAATCCGCGATCATTTTTACCCTCTCCTTATATCATTTACCTAAGCTATTACTATGCCAAAATTTAGCAAGGGACCTCTCTCTCTTCTTTTGAATTCAAGTAACTTCTTTGTATTTAGACTTTTATTATCAATTGGTTATGTTTTCATGACTTTATAAGGATCCCTATACTATCCAATTTATGTGATATTAATGATATATCATTTTCCCCCTCTCATTATATCATTTACCTAAGTTGTTACTATATCAAAATTTAGTAAGGGATCCTCTCATTCTCTTATTTATTCAAGAATCTTATCTATTTTATACATTTTGATTTACAATTCATAATCTTTGGATAAAATTTTCCACACCCCTATTACTATTCCATTGATATAAAAACTATGATATACCCCATTCACTATCATTAAAATATTTTATGAATCTTTAAGTAATCCTTCAAAAATTTCAATGATATTTTTATGCCAAAGGATTGTTTTTTTGAATATCCACCTCCATTTCAACTCAAGGGTATTCAAATATATGTAAATGTACTCAATTAATTGGGGAATTCTATGTATGTAACCCACACTCCTTGATCACGTGGTTAAAATTGATGATTTTTATTTTTATTTTTTATGATCTATACAAAACACTTATGCCTGTACCTAATATAAAAGCAACGGGTATGCCTAGAATTATATAGCACTCCAATGTATTGGGTAAAGTTTTCATCTCGTAAAATATCAGGTATGGGATTATGTAGTGAAACTAATCAATTTTGAGACATTTTACACCATTTTATTATGTCTTTCCAGTTATCCTTGAACAATTTTTATGATTTTATGTTTAATGTTTTTCCCCATTCCCATGTTACCTATATGTTATCATGTCATGTCATTACTCATTGTTCATATTTATGATTCTCATCCCTTTTACGTCCCATTGAAATAATTATTGTCTAACATGTAATAATTATTCATGCAATAATCAGTGTATTCACTTACTATGATTTATAGATCACCCCTTTCTTATGTATGTCCCCAGGTTATTTCATGCAGTTTTAAGAAGGATGAAATATTATGAGCATGTTCAGAATGTTTTTGATAATGCTGATGCACCACCCATTTTTATGTTTTTATTTAATGCACCTAATTACCTAATTACACTAGGATTATTGATGTTTTGGGATTTTTTATGTGTATTCTTTTGTAATAAACCATAAATTAATGTGTAATAAAGATAAGAGTTATCATAGTTGTTATTAGAGGCTAGTCTAGTTATTTTTGGGATTAGGATTAGAAAACATTAGAGAAAGATTTAAGGATAACAAAAAACATAAGAATACATACCTAAATTTTGGTAAAGTATAGAGTAAGTGGTTTACAAGAAAATACATCCCTGTTAGGATACAATAAGTAGATGTGGCTCTGGAATATATATACCAAGGGGTAACACCTGAAAACACCATATTATACTAGACTTGATCTGGAATTGGTACTTGATAATGGGCCTTGTTGCATACCCAGTTTGATACTCTTGGGGGATATGCTTTGGTAAATTCACAAGATAATTACAATCCATTATTAATGGAATAAAAATTCCCATAAGAATATATGTTAGAAAATGGATCACAGATAACATGGATTGAATCCTAGAAATTCATAAGTTAAGGAAATACATGTTATTTATAAATTATCCAATAAATATTATTGGATTCCTATTTATGTATTTAATAGTTTAAAATTAACCATCCTTAATTTTATATTTATTCTAGCCAATGGATGAAAATTGGAGGAACAGAGTAAACAACCAATGTGAATGGAAATACAATGACTTCCCAAATTAAATGCCCAAATTAATGTGAGAATGTCACTAACTAGTCTGGGTTGACCCTGAACTGGTAACTTAGGCTGCTCTGTGACATGTCCTAAGAGGCATTCCCGATCCCCCCGACATGGTGACAAGCACCGAGGGCATATTTTAGAGTGAAAAGGGAATGTTTTCACACAAAAATAAACAATAACTAAGTAACAAAAAGAAACCAACAACCCAACGTACATTTATATAAAAGTTGAAATAAACCTTAATTGTACATGAAACTGAAAGTACAACTGAACTAGAAAATTCAACCAACCAAACCTGACAACCAACTATCTCCATGTAACCCCACTGGTCACTCTTCATCACATCGATTAGACATCACCCAAGGCAATTAAACTCAAGATAAAACCTACACAAAGGCTAAAAATAGAATAAGAATATAGGCGTGAGTATTAAAAATCATTAGGTTAGCCCTATATTCTATTCTCAATGAACTTCTTTTAAAACAAAAGAAACATCAATTTCAATTTGAAATACAATATACAAAAGTATGTTTTCTAAACAAGTTTCCATGCTACATATTTTACCAAATAAAATGCTTGTAAATTTTTCATAAATAAGAAATTCTAGTAACCAATTTCCAAGAGATACAACTTCAAAACAAAAACATTTTTCAAGAAGGATTATTTAAAAAATGTGAACTTTTAAACAGAACACACATTATATTGAATTTACCAACAAAACACACAATATTCTAATGGTTAGTACATAATATCCAATGAGCACAAGTCATGGGAACATCCTTAGGCACTAGCTAGATGTGGGCCCCAGGTACCTCGTATCTTAGTGAAATGTCACCATAAAAAGTATATATTCTCAATCAAGAGACACAATTAGAGAAAAATAACTATAACCCAGTGGTCCCCAAAATCACCATCATAGTATAGTTAGTGTTTTTATTGTTAAACATGCTATGTGAAATAGGGATGGAAATCATACTAGTACACGTCTACCCACCTTGATACTCGGGTTTCGCTCTTTGTGCTCAATCAAGTTCCACATGTTATCAAATAAACTTTTCAAATGAAAATCCCTTTTTTCATAACCTACACACACCAAACATCCCGGAAACATGTTTCACATTTCTTTCACGGATCAATAAACCACATAATATTTTCATAAAACAATTTCAAGAAGTATAACAAGGCTTTGCACATAAAATCCATTAAAAATGATCTTTTAAGGAAAAATTCCCTCAAATACTATATCAAACCAGATTTGGTAGCCCCAACACCATTTAATAAATCAATTTCAAGAATCATAAAATGAATCAACTTGGTGAAAAAAGTAACACACATGAAAAAACCATTTTAATAAAAATGTCGAACGGGCCTCTTACCGGCAACTCATGCTAAAACATGTCAAAAACCAATAACCATATCTTTATAAAACCAAAACCGCTTTTTAAATCCACAAATGTACCTCAAAATATCAATTATTATGCTGCTCGTACTTTAATAAATTCAAAAAAGTCATTTGATATCACATTTAGCACAAACAATCCAACAAGTCACTTTTCCAAAAAATAGGCATGAAAAATTTAGAAAAACAACTTCTATTCGACACCCAAAGGAGTAAAAACACAAATTTTCATTCCAAATATTTATTATAGTAGTGAAACTAGGTCAAAAACATCACAATAAATATGTGAAAACTAGTAGAACATTTATTTGAACAAGTAATGTGCACTTTTATAATGAAACGACTCCATTTTATACGAAATAAGGCATAAATAACCATTTTACATGCCAAATAGATCATCCAAAGGTTGTAAAGAAATACCAAATATGTATATAAGGTGAGAAAGACAAGAAAAAATGAAAATTAAATAATAAATAAATGTTTTTGAGAGAACCTATCTCAAAACCATAGCGAAATGGAGACGCACACCCGAAAACACTCGCTGCAGGTTACAAAACCCAAGATCTATGAAGACCAGCCCTCAAAAAACAAAACCCCCATAAAAATGATGGGAAAATATAATTATAGGTATATCATGTCCATGGGGAAGATAAATACAATAAAAAATTAAATAAGAAGGTAGAGGGAAGAGAAAGTAGAAAGATTTGATGAAGAAATTACGAACCACTAACTTTTGGGGAGAAATCGCCCAAAAAGTGTCCCAAAAGGAAGGATAACTAAGGAGGTGGAACCTATGGTTTATAGACAATAGTCAGGGCTCTGTTTGGGAGGTGGAATCACTAAAAAATGTTAAATTAATAATGACATATTAAAAAAAGTATTTCCTTAAATATGAAAATGGGATCATAGGTTGGCCCAATGCCTGAATAAATCACCCAAACCCACTATGATTATGAGTCTATATAGAGTAAAAATGCTTATGAAGGTTTGAATAGTTCAGGGGAGTCCAAGTGGGAAGTGGAATGTGTGAAAAACGTTAAAGAATTAAGGAGTTATAAAATATTTTTTTTTGTTTTTAAATCTGGAAATGGACTCATGGTTTGGCCCAAATCGTGAAGTGACCACCTTTTCTCCAAAAACTCCCCAAAAAGATAGGGGGAAACCATGGTATGATGAATATAAATTGATAGAACTTAAAAAATCAATATTCAAATCACCTAGAACTCAAGAAAATTATTGGGATTTCCAATGAACCAGATCAAAACCAAGACATGAAAAACCGGGTCTGACAATTCTCCCCACCATTAATGCTTTCTTCCCCGAGAAAGCCATAACACTTTCTAGAAAAAATATTAACACCTATGGATTCCTTATCAACATAGTACAACCTCTCTATCCAAGTAAATAACATCCACCATCAGCAAAACATAAGCCTCTTTCCCAAAATAAACACCAACTCACAACCACTTTCTGAGAATCAACAGAAAGAACAAGCCACCACCTCCACAACCATGCCAAGAACCAGATTGTTGGGCCTTCTCCCAAAGAACCCAACGATCACCCAAACCAAAGTGAACTCAAAAAATCCAACGAATTTTAAGGGAGATGATTCTGGATGGGGATCCCCACCATTAAATCAAAATTACCATCCGAAAAATCCTTAAAGGAAAGATCTTCGAGTCTCGCAGTGGGTCTCCCCACCATTAGAGACCAACTAGAAATGAACAAACAAGAATTCTAAATAAAGTAGAATCAGGACTCACCCACACATGCCCACTAAAACCCTCCCAAAACAACATAAATACTCAAGTTAAGAGGTCTATAACATGAAAATTTAAACCACCCACTCCTAAATAGAGGGGACAAGAACCGAGATAACACTTTCAGCATGAATCAAAACCCCACCACTCTGGGTGGGGAAGGAAGGGGACCCAACTGTTGGGCCACTAAAACATAAAAATAAATAGTGGAACCACTAAAAACTATCCACCTATGAAAAGGTAAAACCAATACCACACCTGATTCACATTGGATGTTCACACAAGGACATTGATTGGAAACCCACATTTGAGAAGGCATAACCATAGACACTGCGTGAGGGGTAAGTCCACCACACTCTTTTTAAAAAAATTTAAAATAAAAAAGATGAGAAACCAAAATAAAAACATAGAAACTTCCTTAACACACCAGTGAAGGCATGACCGTAGTTGAATTATCCACACCTCTAGCAATTTCTTAACTGCATGAAAATCTTCACTCTATGGCCTATGGATGGAGCCTTGATGTTTGAAGCATGTGCTACACCTCTGCTAGGAGATAAGGATAACAACACCCCACAAAACTCACTTTCTCAACAATACACCTTCTTATAAATAGGAACTCATAGATACATAACGCCATCCTCTATCACTCTAAACAAGAAGCAGAATGGAAAAGGAATATAGTGAAACACATCAACATCACCGAAAACAACTACTATATCCAAAAAAATTATCACAATAGTGAAACACTTTAAATCAATCCCAAACTAATTTCTATTCCATCAAACAAGTTGAGGAATCATTTGAAGAGGTGGATTTAATTTTTGAAATGAATCCTTAGTTTAATAAACTAGTAGTATTGATAAAGGAGAACCATCTATAGCCACATCAAAAATATCCAATATATCCTTAGAAACCCATTGAACATTTCTCCAAAACTGAGCTAGCAATAAGATCCCATCTCAAGACACACTAAGAGTATCACTTCCAGATCATGAGGAAGAACAATAAACAAACCAAACTTCTAAAATATGAAACAAAACCCACATAAACACTAGTCTAAAAAAAATTAGTTTAATACACTTATGAAAAACGAACTAACTTGGTAGATTTTCACATTCACCAATAGTGTTTCATCAAGTCTCACTCACATGAAAGTTACTTTGCTACCCCGAGCACCCAACCACTATGACATAATGAGCATCCATCAACATATCTACACAAAACCATGAATTTTAGCACCCATGAAAACACCAAAGGCTAAAAAAAGAATCCTCATTTTACAATACAAAAAATTCAACACATTTCAAAAATCATGTACAATCTATAGGAACACTAACCACCAATTCAAAAACTATTTTTATATTTTCACATAATAAACCATTTTAGCAAGCTTGAAAAAGAAACCCCATAGGTATCCATAAAAATCCTCTCCCTTTATTAAAAACATTTTTCAGCATATCAACAAACCACACCTTTTCAATAACCAATTTATTTAGAACCCATTTCATTTTTTCAAAAAAATTACCAAAACAAGCATGAAATTCAAACACCCCTTTCCCATTTTTAAAAATTACTAAGGGTCTCTTTTCTTAATCTGACATCCACAAAGGATAAAACCATTTTTTAGAAAACACAACTGCTCAAAACCGATTCCCAAAACCAATTCATTAGATTCAAAAAATCTTCAATAGCCCAAAACATTTCATTTAAAAAAAATCAGAATCATCTTAAAATAATTCATGCCTTCCAAACATTTTATTTCAATTAACCATAAGTTTAGGTTACGGAAATTTGATCCTATTAAATCATTTCACTTTCTCCCCAAAAATTTGTTTAAAAAAAACCCAAAATTCTCAAAAACACTATTATATTAAGAATTGAAAACCAAATTCCACAATTCTCACACAAGGATTTTCAAAACAAAATTCAGAATTCAAGAAAGGTCTAAGAGACCCATAAAAGGAATTAGTGTCAGTTGGTGACTTGACCATATGTTTAACGACCATATTTAAAACACACCACCAACATGGAGATCATTCTTAAGACCATACCCCAACTCCACATGGCTAAATAGGCCCTACGAGCTCACATACACCATTAGTACAAATCCCCCTATTGTATCCCAATCACCAAAAAATCCTTAAGGACCAAATTAAATAATAAAACCAAACTTCCCATGGAAACCCAAGTATCAGAATGAGCAAGATTTCGTGAAGATATTCCCAAAACTACCCCTCACATTTGGAAAATCATACTTCATCTACCTTGACATCCTCCAAATAACAAGTGTGCTCTAAAAAGAAAGGTCTCCTAAGAGCCGACCTGCTCTGATACCATTTTGTCATGGACCAGTCTGGGTCGAACCTGAATCGGTCACCCAGACCGCTCCCAAAAAAGTCCTGAGAGGTGTTCCTGATCCTCTTGGGATTGAAACAAGCACCATGGGAATCAGTTAGAGTGATAAGAGAATGATTTATACTATAAATAAACAATAACTAAACAACATAAATAAAAAGACTACCAAACATATATTTATATAAAAGTTGAACAAAATATTAATTGTACATGAAACTGAATTTACAACTGAACCAGAAAACTCAATCAACTAATCCTGACAACTATCTATCTCCATGTAACCTCACTAGTCACTCTCCAACACATCGATTAGACATCTCCAAGGTGATCGAACTCAAGCTAAAACCTTCACATGGCCTAAAAATATAATAAGACTAGGCGTGAGTATTAAAACATTGTAGGTTTGGCCGATATTCTATTCCCAATGAAATTAATTTAAAATTAAATAAACCTCAATTTCAATTTTGAAATAAAATAAAATAAAATTCTTGGATGTTTTTCATAAATCGGAAATGCTGGTAACCAATTTCAAAGAGATGCAACTTCAAAATGAAAACATTTTTCAAGAAGGATTCTTTAAAGAATTTACACATTTAAATATAACACACATTCTAATAAATTTACCAACCAAACACACCATATACAGATGATGATTACATAATTTCCAATGAGAACAAGTCATAGGAACATCCCTAGGCACTAGCTAGCTGTGGGCCCTAGGTACCTCGTATCTCAGTGAAAAGTCACTATAAAAAGTATCTGTTCTCATGCAGGATACAATAGAAGGGAACAATACACATAACCTAGTGGTCCCCAATATCATCATCATAGATTAGATAGTGTTTTCATTGTCAAACATGCTACCTAAAATAGGGATGAAACCACTTTGGATCACTATCATATTAGTACACGTTCACCCACCTAGATACTCGGGTTTCCCTCTTTGTGCTCAATAAAGTTCCACATGTTATCAAATACACTTTTCTCATGAAAAATCGTTTTTCCAAATCATACATAGACCAAACATACCAGAAACATGTTTCACATTTCTTTCACAAATCAATAAACCACATAAAATTTTCATAAAACAATTTCATGAAGTATAAGAAGGATCTGCACATAAAATCCATTCAAAAATGATATTTTAAGGCTAAATGCACACCAATACCATATCAAAACAAAATTTTATCCCCAAAACGATTTAATAAATTAATATCATGAATCATAAAATGACCCCACATGTTGAAACAAGAAACACACATGAAATCCTTTTTCTTAAGAAAAATTCGAAACATGTCTTTAAGAATTTTACCAAAACAACATATAACAAAGGTAAAAATTTAAAAATTCATAAAGTGGTTTAAACACACAATTAAAGTCAATTTTTTTACATAAAACCTTTCAAACATTTAGGTTACACATTAAAAGATCAACTATTTTCATAAAAATGCCGAACAAGCCTCTTACCAGCAACTCGTGCTAAAACATGTCCAAAACCAATACCCATATATTTATAAAAACAACTTTTTAAAGACAAAAAGGACCCCAAAATATCACTTTTCATGCTTCCCATACTTTAATAAATTCAAACAAGTCATTTTATATCACATTTTTCACACAAAATCTAATAGGGTAGTTTCAAAAAACTAGGCATGAAACATTTACCAAAACAACCTCTATTTAACACCCAAAGGGGTTTAAACCCAAATTTTCATTCCAAATATTTACTATAGTAGTTAAAATAGGTCATAAACATCACAATATGTATGCGAAAACTAGTGGAACATTTAATTGAACAACCAATGTGCACTTTTATAACGAAATAACTCCATTTGGTACACCAAATAGATCATACAAAGGTTAAATAGAAATACTAAACATGTATATAAGGTGATAAAAATAAGAAAAATATGAAACTTAAATAATAATGGCATGTTCTTGGGAGAACCTACCTCAAAACCATGGAGAAATGGAGACAAACTCTCGAAAACACCCGTCGTGGGTTCCAAAACCCTAGATCTATGAAGACCCACCATAAAAAACCAAAACCCCATTAAAAAATGAAGGGAAAATAGAACCCTAGGTCGATAATGACCAGGGTAGAAGATAAATATTATAAAAAATGAAATAATAATAAATTGGGAAGAGAAAGAAGTAAGATTTGATGAAGAAATTAAGAAGAACCACTAACCTTTGGTGAGAAATCACCAATAAAAGGGACCAAAAAGAAGGAGAACGAAGGGGGAGGAGCCTATGGTAGATATAAAACAGGTAGGGATATATTTGGTAGGTGGAATCACAGAAAAATATTAACAATTGAATGATATATAAAAGAAATAAATTATTTCCTTAAATCTGGAAATGGGCTCGGGGTTGGACCAATGCCTGAATAAATCACCCAAATCCATCATGATTATGAGTTCAAAAGGGGTAAAAAATTGATTTGGTGGTTTTAAAATGTCAGGGTATTCCAAGTGGGAAGTATAATGGGTGAAAAATGTCAAAAATTTAAGGATTTAAAAAAGAAATAAATTTTGTTTTTAAATCTAGAAATGGGATCACGGTTTGGACCAAATCTTGAAGTGAACACCTTTTCTCCAAAAAATATGTAACAATTTAGGGTGTACCCATGGTAGGATGATTAGAAATAGATGGAACTTCAAAAATAATTATTTATCTCACTTAAAAATCCATAATATGATTGGGATTTCCAACAAACTGGATCAAAACCAAGACATGGAAAACTGGGTGTGACAGAGAAAGAATCATAAACATTCTAAAGATACTCTCTTAGTTGACTCTAGTTCTTACTATAAGCCTTAATAAGTAGGAATGAACAAATATACATAAGAAATAACAAGATACAATTGATACCTTCATGTAAAAAATTCCTCCAAATTTCAATGGATAATATGTTCCCTTAATTGTTCAATAATGGATCAACTCCATTGAGAAGATATTCTCCATCCTTTAATGTTCTAAGTAAAAGAAGGTCATACTGGCTGTTTATTGTGTGGATGGAGATTTTAATCAATGTTGGATAGTGATAAAGAATATTAATCCATAGGAAGATATCGAAGTGATGGTGTGGAAGTAATTTCCTAAAATATTTTTTTGAAAAATATTTCTTTCACACTATTTGACTTGTAATAGAAAGGAATTTACTTTACCTTAAGAAAAAAAATGATGAATTAATTAGGGTGTATAAGGAATACTTCAAAATACTTTCTTGATATTCCACTTCCTTTTTTATTAACCCTAAATGAAAATTTTATCACTTCTCTGGTGGGATAAAAATTAACCTATAAGAGGCCTTGGTGATCCCAGACTTTGATAGGTATAAGAATATTATCTGATGTTCCCTCAAAGTTGAAATGGAGATCAGTTAATTTTAAGGGTCTTGTGAGGATGAGAAGTGGAAAGTGGAGTTTAATTCTGGTTCTGTGATTTAGAAATATAATTTTGGTAATAAATTTAAACATCCCACTTATGAAAAGTGTGTAAATAAGAAGCATAGAAATTACCTAATGGGGATGAAGAAATTATTTATGTTGGGAAAGGAATGGAACCTAGCTAGCAATTTCCAACTAGATAAACCCAATAATGTGATAGAGGAAAGGAATGCACGATTCAATCCCTAATTTATCATTCATTCTTTCAAATTATATTAATAAGGGAAATTTTCAAAACAATTCATTAATCCAAGGGTTTTTAGAGACAATCAAAACCAATAGCCTCCAAGGTAGAAAGTTTGACCTTATGAGATAACCACCAATGAGATGGATCCCAATGATGAAGTGGTGAAAGGTATGATAGTTATTCACTAAAGAATAGAAAAGACCATTTTTATTCTGGTTCTATACATTCCTTCATATATTCATGTTTAGTAGAACTATTAAAACACCACAAAAAATCATCAAAGTAGAGATATCGATGAAAATGAAAAATGGGGAAATTATTACATCCCAAGTATATAACTCCCCCATGTAAAAATTTGTGGGATAAAAATTCTAGTGAACATTGTGATACTCCCTTTAGTAAAATTTTATTCAATTCTGGGTATGTGTTGGATTTCCTTACATATAGACAACATACACTTTTTTCAAGAAGGAAATCAATTTCTGTATCATGAATCATCCTTTGATTTTATTTAAGTGTAAGGATGATGATTAACCTAATTTATCACCATCATCATAATAATGGATATTATTTCCCTAAAATAAAGTGTATATAGCTCAAATTATTGATTATAAGGAAAAGATCATCCTTGAAGACATGACCATTTTGAGGGAATACGATGATGTGTTTCCTGAAGAATTGTCTGGCCTTACTCCTAGTCAAGAGGTTAAATTTTCAATCATGTTTATACATGGGTCTTTGAAAATATCCAAGACTCTATAAAGAATGTATTTTGTGGAAATTGAGGAGCTGAAGAAGTAACTATAGTAGAATCTATATGAAGGGTTTATACACCCAAGTGCTTTACCATGGGGTGCACCAGTCATCTTTTTCAAATATAAGGATGAGTCGATGCACCTTTTCATGGATTATCATGAACTCAACAGGATCATGATAAATAACAAGAATCATTTTCAATAGATAGATGAATTGTTCAATCAACTATATGGATCCAAATAATTCTCTATCATTTATTTTCAGTAAGGATATTATCAAGTAAGGGTGAATAAGAAGGGTTTACCCTAGATTACATTCCGTATAAGGTACATGAACTATGAGTTCATAGTAATGCTATTCATCCTCACTAATTCTCCAATAATATTCATGGACTTGATGAATAGAGTCTTTAAATATCATCTAGAATTTTTTTTTATAATCTTTATAGAACATATTCTAATATAATATAATAGCAAGACACATGAGGATCATTTAAGAACTGTTCTAAAGATCTAACGAAAGTATAATATTTATAGAATGTAAATAAAATGTGAGTTATATTTGATGTAAGTCACATTATTGATGAATGTTATCACCAACAAAGGTATATCTTTGGAACCTTAAAAAATAAAAGAAATTGAAGGATGTACAATACCAAACACTTTGATGTAAATCTGTAGTTTCCTTGAATTAGGTGGGTACTATCATTGATTTTTGAGAAATTTATCATGATTGTAAAAACCTATAATTAAGATAACATAGGAGGGAGAAAAGTTTATTTGTAATAATGTATATAAAGAGAGATTTAAGGTGTTGAAATATACTATTATCACTACAAATGTACTTGAGCTACCCACAAGTTGGGAACTTTTCATGGTATAAAGTGATGCTTAGAATAAGGATTTGGTTTGTGTACTAAATAATAATGATAAATTTATAGCCTATGCTTTAAGGAAATTGAATGTTTATGAATATAACTTCCCAATGCATGTTTTAGAGTTTGATGTATTAATATCTATGTTGAAATTTAGGCCGTATTATCGCTTTGAAGAAAAGTGTGAAATATGTACAAATCATAAGATCCTAAAGTAAATATTGATATAGAAATTGATGAATATGTGACTATGAAGATTATTAGAGATAATTAAGGACTATGAATGCTCAATACACTATCATACTGTGAAATCAATTAAAGTGGAAAACACTCTAAGTAGAAAAGTTCCAACAATTTTATCATTGATGAGAATTGATAAGGATTTGTTCTTTATAGACTTGAAAAGTATGGAAATGTAAATCATAAAGGAAGTAATATAACCAATACTTTTGAAAATTATTTATAAACAATTACTTCTAAAAAAGATATTGTATTATCAAATAGATGATGTGAAAATTCAGAATAAGGTGGAAGCTATAAGAAAAATGAAATCCTCAGTGTTCGAAATTAATGAAGAAGGATTTATAAGATTTAGGTTCTAACTATGTATACTATAAAATCCTGAGTTAAATAAGTAGTTGTTGGATGATTTACATATATCTACCTTCTACATCCATCCATGGATGAAAAATATGTATTGAGATCTCTGAGAGAACTATTAGTTAGACAATATGAAGAGGGAGATCATGAAATATACATCAAGGTGTCATGTATGTCAGCAAGTGAAGGATGAAAGGAAAACATATAAGGGGATGATACAACCATTACCCATACCTACAAAGAAATTGGAAAAAATAACCATGGAATTTATCACTAGTATTATTAAGAATTCAAGAATAATTAATGATATATGGGTTGTAGTTGATCATTTGTCAGTGACTGATCACTTCATTGTAATCTAAGAGGACTCATCACTTGATCAACTAATAAGGATAAACATTAGAGAAGTGGTGAGGTTGTATGGAACACTATTATCAATTGTATATGGTCGATACCCAAGATATACCTCTATGTTCTTAGAGAGTCTCAATCATGATCTAATTATCTATTTGAACTTCATCACAACTTATCACCCTCAAACTGATGGAAAATATGAACAAACTATTTTAGAAACTCTAGGATATGGTGCGACCTTGCTCAATGGACATTAAAGAAGGCGACATAAAAATATACCTAGAGTTGAGCTCTCATACAATAATTATTTCCAATAAAAAATAAAAATGTATCCATATGAATAAATTTATGGAAAGATATGTATAACACCTTCATGATAGGATAAAGTTAGTGAACATAAATTGTTGGACCCTGAAATTGTCAAGGAAATAGTGAAGAGGTCAAGACTATTCAGTAATACATCAGGGATACTCATATTAAATAGAATACCTATGTTGAAAATCATCAATGATATATAGAGTTTGAGTTTGGAGATAAGTTATTTATTTACATATATATATGAAATAAAGTCATGATAATTGGGAAGAAAGGAAATCTTAGTCCAAGATACATCAATATATTTGAGATCCTTGATCACATTGGAACAATGACCTATCGATTAGCACACCCATCTAACTTATCTCAAGTACATTAAGTTTTCCATGTATCCCTATTGACGAATTACATACTAGACTCCTCATAAGTGATGAATCTATAGGTGTTATCATTGGATAATTATATTTTATATTAGGGGAAACCGGTAAAAATGTTAGATAATAGAGAAAACTTTTTATGAAATAAGACAGTGCACTTGGTCTATGATCTATGGAGAAACCAAATGTTTGAATAATCATTGTAGGAGCTATAGGATGTGATGAAAAATAATTATACTCATCAATTTTAGTGTGTGAAATAAAAATTTCAAGTGAAAAAATTATGAAGGGGTGAAGATTATAACGACCTGAACTTTTATAAATAAAATTCAATTTGTGATTGAATTAAATGCCTAATTATGGTTTCTGAAAACTTATTCACTTTTTTTGGAATATTATATCATATAAAATTTAAAAGAAAAATAATAATCATAACCATTGATAATATATCTATCGAATTGTGATCATATGATTAGTATAAATATAGGGGTTTGATAAATCCAATTGACACAGACAAAGGAAGTTGTGGCCTTGACAAGTAAGATCATACCCTATGAAGCCCATTTATCAAATCTTATAAGGGATAAATAATAAATGGGATTTTACCTTGACCAATTCCATGTTGATATCAAAAAACTAAAGAATTATAGAAACCATTTACAGGATAATTTCAAGCTCATTAATATCACACCCAAAACCTTCTATGATTAACCACCCCATGAAATTCTCATAATCACACACCTTACCCTTATGACATTTATTAGTGTAATAAAGTGATATATATCAATAACCTATTTATATGAATATTTATATTTTATTTCCAATAAAATAATGGTTATATTTACTTCTAATTATTGTTACCTTATAACTGATTTTGATTTTGATATTATAAAACACAAATTATATTTTTATGTAATATGAAATTTCAATTAAGTAATAACTTTTTGATGAAGTAATGAATTTTAAAATTAAAGGATATATTAATAAGATAATAAAATTACATAATATTTATTAAATATAAATGACAATATAATTATAAATAAGTTAAATTTATTTTTTATAAGAGTTTGAAAAATATTATTGTAAAAAACCAATCATTTCTAAATAAATGGTGGTTCATATTTTAAAAGTACAAAATTAAAAAATTTATAGAATTATTTGGATAAAATAAATATTATTTTTGGAATTATTATATTTAAATTATCAAATGGTGATTTTTTTATAATTTTCTTAGACAATCAAATTTTTGGGTAAAATTAAATACGGTATAAAATATAGTGTGTATTATTACATCATAAAAGACAATAAGTGAAGTAATAAATTATATAGAAGGTATCCAAGACCAAATATATGTTTACCCTTTAAAAAATTTAAATTTGAGGTTATTTTACTAATTTTATAAATTATTTATGAATCCTCCAAAACCGATATTATATTTTAAGGATTTAAAATCATTTTTTAGGAAAATGATTCACTTACACTCCAACAAGTGTATTATTTTAATGATTTAAGACCTTAGAGTTATAACATAATGAAAAAATATTCTTTGTTAGAAACCATGGAAAAAACCTTGTGAAGGTTTGTGTTTTTCATTATTTTATTGTATTGATTCCAAAACCTAAGTTTGGGAAATAATAACTAACTGCCCTCTCTTTTCCTATATAAACACACCCAATATCCCATTCCCATTAAATGAAAAACCTTATATCACATAATTAATTTTTTTTAACCTCTCTATAGTCCTCAAAAGTTTTTTCCAAGATTCAAATAAGCTTCTCCCAATCTTTTAGAATTACCCTATTAAAGAATGTGATTTCCCTCTCTTCTTTTACATTCAAGCACCTTATTTGTAATTATTCTTTTTAATATCAATTGGTTATGTTTTCATGAATTTATTAAGATAACTATACTATAAAATTTATTTCCTAACAATGATTGATCATTTATCCCCTCTCATTATATCATTTACCTTAGCGGTTACTATGCAAAAATTTTATAGGGGGCCACTCTCTATTCATTTCAATTCAAGTGCATTCTTTGTATTTAGCCCTTTGAATTTCAATTGATTATATTTTAATGATTTTATGAATATCCATAAAAAGTATTTTTTTCTAATAATGTTATATAATTTATCACATGTTATTATAGAATTTACCTAACCTATTACTATGACGAAATTTAGTAAGATATCCTATCATTCCCATTTTTATTCAATATTATTCTCTATTTTATGCATTTTGATTTAAATTACTAATTTTGGGATATGTTTCTTCACACACATATTACTTTACCTTTTATATCCAAATTATTAGATACACCTTCCATTCTCATTAAACCATTTTATGTATCTTTATATACTGCCGTTATGGTGGAAACATTTCACTGTGATTTTTCATGCTAAACGTTTTTGTTGTGAATATCTTCCCACATTTCAACTCAAGGGTATTAACAAGGATGTAAATATACTTCATTGATTGGGGAATTATATTTATTTAACCCACACTCCTTGATTTTAGGTTTAGAATTGATGAAATACATCCTTTAATTATATTATCCATGTGGCAAAGTTTTGCATGTTCATGATATGAAAGTGATGTGTGCACCCAAAATTATATAGTGATCCTATGACTTGGGTAAAAATTTAGTATCATGAGATTTCATGTATTGGATTATTTAGTGAACCTAATCCATTATGGGGATTTTTTCTCTATCTTATGATGGATTGGTGGTTTTCATTAACATATGTTTATGATGTCATGTTTAATTCTTTTTCCACATTCCCATGTTGCATTTATGTTATCATGTTATATCATACCTCATTGTTCATATTTATGATTATCACCCATTTTATTTCCCATTTAAATTCTTATTTTATTACATGTAATAATTTATTCATGTTATTTTTTGTTAACTCCATTATATGGATTTATAGCTCAGCCCTTTCATATGTATGTCTCCAGGTTATCCCATGTAGTTTTAAGAATGTTGGAATCTTATGAACATGTTAAGAAAGTTTTGAATAATACTAATGTATCACCTATTTTTAAATTTATATTTAATAAACCAAATTACCCAAATATAATATGTTTATCTATTTTTTGGGTTTTATTATGTGTATTCATATGTAACAAATCATGAATTAATGTGTAATAAAGACAAGGGTTGTCATATGGTTTACCATCCAAATGTAACCAAAATATTACAATTGAATATGATAATATAATCCATGTGAACCCATATTTGTCATGACAAACCTAGTTTAATGAATGGGGTCTTGAGATATGTTTTCTTTATAAGTCATATCACACTCTGTATTTATGGGGTTTTATTTTAGATTCTCACCAATTTAATTGAAATAACTTTCATATTAAATCCATAACTACTTCATCACATGTAATAATAATTATAACATGTTTTATTACTTTATGAATGTAATATTTGGATCATTTTCTTTTGGAATATCAATTCCATCCACCAAATTAATATTTTAAAACCATATTAATGTGTAACTCTTTACACTACTCACAATGTTTTGTTAGTAAACCATAAATAAAATCCAATCATATTTACACATATTTGAAGTCGTCACATGTATATGGTAAATTAACACTTTCATATAAAGACATAGAATTATGTGAAATTAAAAATATACACATGTGTAATCTTGAATCCACTAATAACTAACCATTTAATTTCCTGAAAATCCATAAACTTCTAATCTAGTGGGAATTATGACCCAAAGTCAATCTATCCAAGGGTACTTTACTGAAGATATATTTTAATCCCATAATAACCCTAACACATGATATGTATAAACTATTTTTAACCTCTAACTTTATAAAAATTAATTTAATTACAAATAGAAGTCAAGGTTGATGGAAACTAAATCTGCACAAAAAGAAAATTTTATAAGAATAAATTTATTACATAAATTTATGTATATATAATATTCACATAATATAAATATTTAATAAGAAGGAATATTTAAAGGAATAAATAGATAAATAAATTGTTTTATCCAAACACAAGTTAATTGTTTTTCTAAGAAAACGTTTTATATGGTCTAAATTCATGCATATTTATTGCGGTACCTTCAATTATATGTCAATAAAGGTTTTTTAAAATTTTAATAAAAAAAATTCCCAAAATCCCTTGAGAATGGTTTTCACTAAGTCATGGTGTTCCTTGGGTACAACTCTTGTAATAAGAAAAACTATACCCAATTTTGAAGTTTTCACGATGTTTAGTGTAAAAATTCATGTGTCCAAAATGGATTAGTGAGATTCACAATGATGTGGACAATAACATTAATGACCATGACAATGATATATAATCCTACTAACCATGAAATAGAGTCTCTTAATTTTTTTGAGCAATGTATGAAATAATCATATTGATATGTATTATGACATGGTGTAATAACTTTTTTATGTCAATGATTATTTCTAGGAGAACCACACCATTTTCCTTTGAGATCAATAAAAATAAGGACCATTTAGAAGGGACAACACCAAGCTTCCTAGTTATATGCCAATTTGATCTTTCATGATAGAAATTTATTCTATAGATTCATCACGATAGTTTTTCTGACACTATTTATTGGTTTTATGGTAAATATTTATGCCTATTAGAAGTGGAATAAAATACGACATCTATACCTAATATGATACTGAAAAATGATATAATAAATGGTAAAATGATAATAAATACCTACATCACAATATGATATTTTTATCTTCATTAACAATGAGTTTCATCAAGTTCCTTAAGAAACAACTAACCTGTTCTTTCCTTCGATGGTATCTAATAGTCACTAGAATCAACAAACACTTTGGTAGAAACTATTATAAAAAATAATGTGATAGAAACTATTTATCAAAATAAAATTATAGAAAATATTGTTTAATAGGGTTTTGGATATGCGAGAATAATCTCCAATATACCAAATTAGGTCAATGGATCTCTTTTTTATAAGCCACATTCAGTTAATTAAGGAGCCTATTGAGTTACTATGTTTCAATTTTTTTTAAAATGTTCAAACCCTTTGGGTTCCACCTCATTTATTAAATGATATGTTGAAAATCCTTTTAATATTAATTTACTCATCACATCATTATATGATGTATCTTTAGTTGAAATATAGTTGATAATTATCCTGAATGATTTATTCAAATGATAAAATATATGTCATTCCTCTATATGTTCCATGACACGGTATCATATACTATATGACAACACTGACCATGATATGGTGACTTTAACCATGTTTTTGTGAGTGATTTAGTTCAAAAACTCCAATAGTATTATGCTATCATGATTTTTTACCTCACATTCATTTAGAAAACATCATAAGAATACATAAGTGTCAAAGTGGGGAATCGATAAGTGAGTGTTATACTAGTTGAAATTATGGAATAAATAACATCCCTAGTTTATTTTGTTCCTTGGTTATTGATATTTCAACCCCAAAGGTCTAGTGATAGTATGTTAGGAGTTATTTTGATAGGAACACAACATAGGCTAACAATTGATTTCACTTGTGAATGTCTAGTTTTATCTCATTAGTTTCTAAGGAAGTGTCCTATGATGTATACAATGTGAAATGATTTTATTATAATATTTTTGACATGAAAATTATATTTTCCTTTGTTATATTTATGATATGTTATAATTGAAATTTAAGGTTGAGGTTTGAGCTTATAAATTATGTCATGCATTACTTATATATACTTCATTAATGATAATACATCAGTTGTTTCTAATATAAAATTATTTTCTAATTCTCTAATTTTGATTAAAATTTTAATAATATGTGATGGTTTAAAAAAGTTTATAATTTCATGTGTATTTTATTTTCAAACACTAGTGTTTCTAATTTAATGACTTTTTTATAAAAATTGATGGAGTTTTATATTATTTTACCTTTATGATATTTTTCCCAAAGTTATTTTCTAAAAGAGGAAAAGGGAATGTTTAGTGTTTCATAAAGTAAAAAAAATTTTGGAAAGAAAAGATGACATTGATATCATTATTTGTTTACCAAACTTGTCAATACAAGGTAAACTATTTTTATACTCTATTTTCAAACTAGTATTTTAAGTTTCTCTTTTAAATGGAATGGCATGGATTCATGGTGTTATCCAATCATGAATTATCTATTTACATATACACTTTTGTGTCTATGTAGTCTTCATTAATTTATATAGGTATATAGGTCATTTATTTTATGTTAGGTTTATTTCATATTTTTCTTGGTGGTTTGAGGATTTTGATACTTGGTGGTGACTTTGAGTCACCTAGAGATAACTTGTTTAGTGTTTTGAGGATATTTTGATAGAATATTCATGTCTTTCACACTTTATCCTACCCTTATTTTTGGGCCTCTTTTGTATATTACATTTAATTTATCACTTTACCCATTTCTTATGGAATCATTATTGGATGTTTATTTGATTATTTCTTTATATATTCTATTTATTTTGGATATATATTTTGGAAACAAATTAATTTTTCATGACTATCCAATGTGAGAATAAATCCTGAAAAATTCACATACCGAGTCCTTTTCTTTGTTTTATTGGATCTATAGGGTGAAATTATTCCCAATTGGCATTTATTGGTACCCTTGATTCCCATTTCCAGCCTGTGGTGATCAAGATAATACTTTGGGACTTTTGGTGAACTTACTCAAATGACATGGAAGGTTGACCTAAATAGGTTTGTTACAATATATATGAATAGTTTTTTAAATAATTTAAAATATTTAAAGATATAATTGAACACATAAAATATAGTGAAAACACATTGTATATAAAACAACTAATCCATGACATAAAACATATCTTCTATACTATTTTTCTTTTATTTAATCATTAAATGGATTTGGACCCTCTATAAATTATCCAAATAACCTCATTGTGGTCCTATAATAAATAAAATACACCATATATATTGGGACTTCTATGAAA
This sequence comes from Viscum album, assembly GCA_963277665.1. Lineage (NCBI taxonomy): Eukaryota > Viridiplantae > Streptophyta > Magnoliopsida > Santalales > Viscaceae > Viscum > Viscum album. Next base: position 2,064,887,027 of record OY728131.1, read on the forward strand.
TTATTATTTTTTCCTAATTAAAGGATCATTCCCAATGTATTTTTAATTTAACTATTTAGTTGTTTTAGTCACCAATAAAATAACTTACCAATTTTTATTTAAATTATTTAATAAAAAAATAACATTACTTCCTATAATAAAATTATAAAGTGTTTATCCCCATACCGCACCTTACTAAAATTCACTTTCACAAATCCAAATTCATCGATTTTAACATCACTCATATTATTAACATTTTTTCTTAAAAAATCTATACTCGGAATTTCATATAATCTAACTCCCATATTTTTTATGAATCTAATATATGAAATATTCGAATAAATTGAATTTATATCTTGGGTACAAGATACATGCGGCATTTCCACCTTTAGATTATCTATACTATTTTGGCCATACCACATTAAAATTGTTCCATTATATATAAAATATAGCTTTTAATTACATAAACATTATAATATAGTACATTTACACTTGGTCCTCAAGACTATCTTCAATTTCTTACAAAAATTGAGTTTTTATTCCCTGGTAATTCCTTATATATAAGGTATTGAAACCACTTTATAAACTATTGATTATATGTGTTCTAAATATAGATTTCACCATATTATAGACACAAGATTGAATATAAACTAGGAGGCAGGGGTGAATTATAGTGTATAGTTCAATTAAACTTCCTTGGGATCTTGTTCATACATTGGAAATAACAAAACAAACCTTTCAATATTAATCAAATATAGTATTAATGTATGTGAAATATAAATGTAGTGACACATTAATTTTACTTGGTTCATGACTAAGGAATAATCTAAGGAGCATATGACGAAATTGTGCTGATATAATTGAGGATTTTACTACTCAATATAAATAATTACATGGATCATTAAGGACCCACTATCAATCCTAGGACCACTCCATATCTCTCCCTTAATTATCACAACAACAAAGGAGAGTATACAAGGAATATTGACATAAAAGTTGATCATAAATTTTTTTTAAAATAAGATAAACACCCATACAACTTGGATGTTGTCATTATACTTTTTTTCTCTTTTTCTATTTTAAATCATAAATGAAATTCATTATAAAAACATCTATTATCTATAATCTTAATATGAGTCAATTATATCTTAAAAATATAATTTTATTTATTCCATGATCTCTATAAACATCCATAGATGATCTCCATGAATTTTCCACACACCCCATTTGTTTGGACTTCAAACTGCATATTAATATCCAATTAAGTCAACCAATTCAACCATGATATCATGAAATATAAGATACATTTTAACTTATTGAATTTATATTATTTACCTTATCCAAAAAATTAATTAATTTATAAAAACATTATTATTATTAAAAACTCCCATATTATGATGTGATGTATTATTTCTAATGTCATAATATGCGACAAAAATTGATTTTCCCCACACTCCTTATTGGGTAGTTAGTGTGAGTATGGTTTGATCCCATGGGGAGAAAGTGAAAGAAATTATATTTGTAATTCAATGAGTCTAATTTGATTATTCAGATAGAATTAATGGTGGTTATGGAAATATGGAGATGAAATAATTTTTTATTAAAGGAAAATGAAAGCAATAAAAGAATAAGAAATGAAACAAGGAATAAAATGTGGAAATGAATATGTCGAGGTTTCCATTTGACCAGGGGTTTTTATAAAAATCATTACATAGTATTTTAAAATATTTATGAAATTATTTAAACAAAAGGATTCAATTTTTTTTCTTGGTATAATAACAAATAATTATGTCTTTTAGAAATCTATTCCTTCATTCAGTAATTAATCACTTAAAATTATTTTTTGAGAAAACCCCCTAAAATGGAGGTAATAGAATCACCCAATGGTCATGGGTCACCCATTTTAAATCATTTAGTGTTCCTCAATAGTATCATTCTTGGTTATAAATGAAATATATAATGAATTTGGAGATTTATCATTAATGTAATTATGGGATTAAAATCATAATAAAAATAAACACTTCAAAATTCAAATTACAATGCACCCATAATCTTATTACTACCCCAAAAAAACCTCCAACCTTTTATGATTATGTTAAGGGTGAATGTTTCAGGATATAACTCAACCCTAATTATATATATTAAAGGGAAAGGGGGGATAAGGTAAAGAAGAGGAAATATAAATGAAAATAAAAGTAAAAACACACACTAAACTTGGGGGAGGAATGCATGAATAGAGTGGTAGCATATTTCCCCTAACCAAAAAATCCTAAAACTCAGAGGGAAACAAATGTATTTATACAAAAGTTTACTACATGTCATGTACAACAAATTACATGGATTTAACTCTATTTAAATGAATATTCATGGGTTTTTCCTCTGATAGGGGGCCATCACTTCCATGATTTGACTTATAGAATATCAATTGTCAGTGGGTGAGGGTGAAAAATGTGTTTCACCATCATACATGGCATGTATCATTATTTTTATCCATAAAATAATTCTAACAACAATCTATATAGTGTATTTATTGGACACATAATGTGTCTCTCTTGATAGGTAACTAGAAAGTGCCCTCATACAGGACAAGAAATGTGAAAAAACATGTTCTTAGAAAATAAAAATTGTGTATGTTATTATTTTTTATTGAAACTTCCCCAATTTATAATTTAAACTTTGAAATAAAAAATAATCCATAAATAAAAAATAAATAATTTGATCCAAAAAATGAGTATGGATCTGATATAAACTGGATTTATTTTAATAAAATATATCAATAATAATATGAAAAAATTGGGCATATCAAACTCCCCCACATTTAGTCATTTTCTTTCCCTCAAGTAAAATATCAACATAGTTTTAAATGTAATCTATCCACTAATAGGGAAGTATTAAACTAACCATACTTATAAACTTAAATTCATAATTAAGTATTTCAAAAATCATAATAATTATTTAATTTCCTTTTATTATTATTATACTTTATATATAATTCAATTTAATAAATTTATCATCATTTATTCACATTTTTAAACTTTTCATAAATACCCACGCAAGGGATGATATACCTTACTTGTAAAATAATTCACTCGTCACTCCAGATATTATAATAAAAGTTATGCTCAATCTCAATAAAATTAATCCTATATCTGGGCCTCTAAAAAATATAAATCTCCACTTAGAGATTAAACCATAAAAATAATGTGGTATTTCATTAGGATTTTTACTATTTCAAGGCTTAGGGTATATGGGTAATGATGTGAAAATAAAATTAGAGGCTTGATAAGGAGACTAAATTCCTTAAAGATAAAGCATGATATTCAATGTAAAGCTCAATGAAAATACATCACATTTATATTTTCTCAAAAGTTAACATGACTGATTTGTTCTCTTTTAAACAATGGTTCAAAAAATAACTTTGAGTATAATGAATGAATTTATCCCTCTTTAAATTTTCTATGGACCACATATAACAATAAGTAATATTGGGTTTTATGTACCCTTTCACCTAGAATAAAATTAAATCATCCCCCACACTTGATTTCATTCCATCTCACCAAATTTTAGAATGAATCACCAAAAAATACCTCTTTAAAGTTAAAGCGAATAATCATGTAATAAAATAAAAAAATTACGATAGTAAGGATGATTAGGTTTGTAAAGTGGCTTTTTATCTAAGTAATTCATGGTATCTAAGTTTTCACAAAATATCACGTGTAATGAGAGGCCGCAAGGTCAAGATGGGGTGAAAAATATCAATTGAATTCATTAATTAATTTATTGTGATTTAGAATATTCACGTTTTTATAAGATATAATTTCAAGTTCTAGTAGTTATGCATATCCTAAGAATATATATAGAAAGAGGGTATATGAAACAAAAATGTCAAAGGGATTAGAATAACTCTTGGGAATGAGAATAAAACTATGGATGAATTAGGTCATGACATGAATAAAAATAATCCATCTCTTAAATACAAATTTCCAAGAATTAATATCAAAAAACAAAATTATATCAAGAATCATTTTAAAGTATTTTAAAAATTTAAATAATCATGAAACATTCAAAATTTTCACCTGTATTTTTTTTACTTATATCCACAATTAATTGAAAAAAACTAACATATTAAAATTTATCATCCATTTAATAATGTATCCTATAATAGGATAAGGTAAAATTACCAGTTTAGAGTCAGAATTCCCTACCTCACACTTAATATGGAACTTATTTCTCTAAGTAAAACACTAAGTAAGAGATAGGAAATGTGAAATGAAATAGGAGGAGACTAAAACAGAAAAAGGAATGAGGTAAATAGTTAAACTGAAGAATTCTAAAGAAAATATGGGGAAAAAATAATCCCCTAGTTAGTGGGCTCAAAATAGAAAAGAAGCGGTGTGGATAATTCCCTCATGTAAGAGAAGATAATGGGAATACCAGAATTCTCCTGGATACCTATGAATTTCAATGAAATGTAAAAATAATTTTCATACAATAAAAAAATAACATTGAAATACTTAATTATATAGATATCTAAAAAATTATTTGTTAGGTACCATCACATAGTAATGTTATAGGAGGTAGTGCCCAAACCCGGAGGATACAACAAATGTGGAGAGTTATCAATGAGTGAAAAAGTGATGGAGCCCACAACATACTTTTGTGGTGTGATGGAAGAATAAAGGTGAATAGGATCTATAGTCTCACACAAATTATTAAAAGTAATAAATAAATAGTTATCTCCAATGGAATAAGGGGTGTAATGTGGTGCCGAAGGATGTGGTTCGGTTCTAGGAACTAGAGGAGGATAAAGTACAATGTTTAGATGTTATAGTATACATCCCACACATTCCTGAATGTATGATACAAAACACTCAATTTTATCTAGTTGATTATCCTTACACTCTAGGTGGGAGAGAACCAAAGGATCATCCAAGGGTTTTGGTTGTAGTGGAGAAATTGATGGCTCAAGGGTCAGTGGTGGGATGGTTGAAGGATATAGATAAAAAAAGAAGGGGGAATGGATAGAGATGATGGGGTTACAGGTTGATATGGTGGAGGAACCTTCTCAGCATCACCCACTGGGGAATATTGGTCTACTCTTACCACAAGTGTTGTGGGACGGTCTTTCATTACCATGTAAGTTCTCCATAGTTTCTATATTTTTCCCATGAAATTAGTCAAAAGGAAATCCATCCATTGGGGATAATCTATGATATTGTATTGTAGATAGGGCTCAAAAACCCCAATGTGGTGTTATAATAAGGTGGAATAGAAACTACCTTTCATGTTTCCCTGATATTTAAAGGTCATGGAATAAAAATATGAAGCATCAACGTATGAGAGGTTAGGGAATTCATACCAGAATATACTATTGAGGAGCTCCATATCCCATACAGACACAATTACTTCATCCTCATGTCATGAAAATATGATAGAGATAAAAAAGATTAATGTAATAAAAATGAGTTGAAATGATCAGAGTGATCTTCTATAAAGTAGAAGCATACAAGACATCAGATCCAGAAATATTCCACCACACAATGAATAGGTATAAATGGTTGAGGCGGGTGTGGGTGACAAAAGGGGGTGGCGCGGATGAATGGGGGTAAGAGATTCACCCTTGGAAAAACTCTCCCATGGTTAGTGAAAAAATATGCAGCCCAAATAGAATTAAAAATGGTTCATGGAGTCAGTCAATAACTCCTGATACATTGGGCCATTAAACTAAAAAATTAAAGTAAACATTTCAAATAAACCAACATAATTAGGAGTAATTACCTAAAAAATGGCGATGATATGGGTGTGTTCCACTAAATACTATATCTATTAGATGAGTCCTAGGAACCTTGGAGTACTCTTATTAAGGAATCATCTACTCAACTAGATTGTATATCATGAGAAACAATGAAACTGGTCCCTGGTAGGGTGTTTCTCATAAAAAATAATATAGGGGTGGGAATTAGTTTACCAAGACATGGTCATTGGTCATGGATGCACTCTAGATGCTGAAGTGGATGAATCAGATAGAATTTAATATGGTGTAAGTGGTGGTGCTGTAGAGACATCTAGATTGTCTGATTCTTTACTATATGATGTTGCACTAGGTTCTACTATAGAAAACAATGTGGATAGAAAAGGAGGTGGTAACATCACCAATGCCTATGGGTTTGATTTTTCCATGTTTTTTGTAGAATGATATTCTAAAAACTCAATACAAACTCTTCATGTAGTTGGATTATCCTCTATAGAATATGTGGCATGGCACATCCCCTATGATTTTCCTTATTGGCTGTGATCCATAATTTTAAGGAGGGTATGTATTTCAATCTGTTAACCACCACATATGTTTGGAACCATATACTTTTGATAAGGTGTTTTTTTATTCTAGAGGGTAGGATAGTGGCTTAATGTATCCCTACTCCATGGATACTAGGTATCAAAGGTTGACTTGGTATGCTTAAAGGTAGGGAGGGTATGCAATGAATATGTCCTCCTCAGATTTTTCTTTCTTTGTGGTTCCAAATTTCTAAAAATGATCAAACAATTATTCCTGAGTAGGTAGGGTTTCAATTGAGGTTTCAACATTTAATAGATATTAATTTTTAGTATTTCCATGATATGATGTTTCCCATTCTCATTTTCTATGCATTATAAATTAATTTAAAAAAATGGTTTGTTTTAAACAATCCGGGTTAGCATTATAGCAAGGTTCCTTAGATTAAACACAATCAGGGGACTTGGTCTTATAATTACTTGAATTTCTCTCATTAATTATCATATATTAAATTTATCCAACCAAGATTCTAAGTCTTCGTAACCTTTTAGATTGGTCTGATTTCTGCTTGCTAAAATAATTCATCATTGATAATATTTATTCTTTTAATTTTGATTTTTCAAGAGGGGGGTCCATCTTAGAAGGGGGAATAAATAATGTACATGGGTATTCATCATACATAAGCACAATATATATACATGGATATTATTCTCCCAGATATGAGTATGGAATTTCTAGATCATATGGACATAAATCCTCTCCAGACAATGTATTCCAACTTCTGGTGGAATAGTAATTCATTCAGGATGCGAAATCGATGAACATGAAAAAGAGATAAAAAATGAAAAAAAAAAAAATTAACCAACCATGATTCAAAACTCCACTTATAATTACATTCCTAACAAAAAAACTAAAATATTGATCACCCCATCACTAGGCATGGAAAAATTATTTTTTCCCTCACCCTTATAACTTGTTAGCAAGTGGGAGTAGTGGTCGATCACATAGGGAGAAAGTGAAAGGAAGTTATGTTGCATGTTTTTGAGTGTTAGTCAGTTATTTAGATAGATGAATTGGTGGTGAGGGAATATTTACATGAAACAACTAAAAATGAAATGAATATGGTTGTGATTAAGATGAAATGAAACAAGAAATAAAATAAATAAAAAGAATGTTTTGGGGTTTAAATTTCACTAGGGTTTATTATAAAAATAATTCGTTAGTTTTTTATATTATTTATTAAATTATTTAACCACAAGGATCCAATTGTATTATTGTTTCCTATTCAGTTAGAAAATAAAATTTACCTTTTTAAATGAATACCTTTCTCTCGTAATTAATCACTTAAATTTTTTTTTTCTGAAAACCCCCTAAAATGCTGGAAATAGACTCACCAAATGGTTATGGGATCTCAAATTTTATCTTCTTTGGTGTTCCCTGGTATTTAATTTCTTCATTTGAAATGACACATATGGAAAAATGGAATATTGATAATTAAAGTAGTTTTTAAATGAAAATCATAATAATAATAAATGCTTTAGAAATTAAATTACAATACACCCATAATATTAGTACAACCCCAACACAAAAATCTTTGTTATTATGAACATGGTAAGGGTTTAAGGGTTGAGGGAGAATTAAACCCTTCACATGGATATAATAGATAATTATAAGAGGGATATAAAAGGAAAAAATGAAAATAAAGGTAAAAACACATACTAATCTTCAGGGAGGAATGAATCAATAGACTGGAAGTATCTCACTCTAGAAATAAAATTCTCAAACTTAGAGGCCAACCAATGTATTTATAAAAAAATATAACACAAATTGTGTACTATAAAATAAAAAACATGTAATCCTATCATATGATTCTTCATGGGGTTTTACACAGCTTGGTGGCTATCCCTACCACCATTTGTCTATTAGCATGTTGGTTGTCTATAGATGATAGTATAAAACATGTTACACCATCACACATGCCATTTATGTTATTTTTTGGCCACAATTATTTTTAAAATTATATACATGATGTGTTTATTGGACCCATATCATGTATATCTTGATTGGGTACCCAAGGGTGCACTCTTATAGGTCAATTCTTGTGAATGAAGAGTACACAATGTGTGCTAAAAACAACATGATGTGTAAGTTATTATTTTTCTTATAAACCCACCAAATTAATTCATTCAAATTTTAAATCATAAAAATCATCCATAAATACTAAAATATATTATTTGATCCAAAAATAAACATGTATCTTGTATTAATTTACTTTTATTTAAAAAAATATATCATGAATAATATGCACAGATTAGGTGCATCATTGTCCTTTATCATGGTGATATATATATTTTAGAAACCATATCCATAAAATTAGGATATTATCCCATTTAAAACCCTTTTAAGATAATAACACGATTATACATATTTATTTGAATAAAAAAACTAGTTATAGTAGGACATCCTTCTTCATGGTGTCCAGTCATGTATCCTCAACCAATCATGAATTTTTTCATTTCTTACAAAAAGCATCCTCCATGATGTAGTCACTCTATCACAATGTGGGCCTCCTCAGCTTATTTTCAATTGTTCAATGAAGACATATACTATAGTGTTATCCATTCAACTTTCACATAATATATTTTCACCCTTTTTCATGGAAATAAACTAAGTCATGTCTCCATCACCATGATCCTCACAACAAAAAAGATTAAGTCATACGCAATGTCCACTACAGTGCAATACTCATCTTAAAGATATAAAATATCATCGAATTTTCCTATATTATCCTTATTCAACTAGAATATTTCTCAATATATTCGTATATATCATAGATTGTGTTTTTGTTTACTACATTATGGTCCAACACTCTACCAACTTAAGCTTATTCTTTTCACCTATAGCCACATTCATAGCATGGTGTTTCTTGTAGTGACATGATCAAGTATTCCATTTTTCTAGCTAATTCTTATATTTAATCCCAAATATTAAGTTACTTATATATATATATACCTTTTATTTTTATACTCAATCAGACATAGATACCCTTTATGGAATGGCTACCATTATTGCTCTATGTGAATATCTCTTCAAGTAGAGATAACTCCAAAAAACTTCTGAGAATATATAGGTTCCTCCAAGAATATTTAAGGTTTTTCCTATGAAAAACATAATAAATGTGACCTCTAAAAAACTTAAAAAAAATATTTTCATTTACATACTCATCCTTAATCAAATAATTATAATCCAATGAAAACATCGGTTCCAACATTCCCCCCTTTGGGTTCTTAGACAACCAATATATCTTGAGTGATGTTCAAAACCACTACACTCTAGAATCTCCCAGTATTTATAAATTTACTCTTCCATAAATACAACTATACATGAGAAATGATCGATTTAGAAAAAAGATACCAATAGAAAAATCTATTCCTTTTCACTTCTTCTCCCACCACATGTTGATAAAAACTAAAAATATCCACCAAACCATCCCTTATTGGCCATATTTATTACCTCTTCATGTACTATCCCTATGTATCACATATCCCCCTATATTCTATACTATATACACCTCCTCAATGGTAAAATACACTTATAGAGTGTATTTCCTCAATGAATTTCATTTGTAAACCATTTTGCCCCATTTGACAGCAAACCCAAAGGTTAATGTCCTATAAAACATAAGAAACCAAGTTAGAAATTAGATGCATATAGGGAGATAAGATCTATTAAACCTCCTAAACCTATAATACGTGGTTGAATACCAAGTTTCAACTAATTATTCTCAAAATCTAGTGTGGCTAAAGGTTTTGTGAAATTTTTTGTAACTTATTTATTATTTATAATATACTCTAACTTGATAATTCCATGCTCGTCCTTTTCCTTAAAAAATGATACCAGATATCAATATGTTTTGTTCATGCATGATGTGATGAATTTTTCATCAGCCGAATTTCACTTATTTTTACAATGAACTACCATGGGAAGCCTTACTTTTTCTTCTAGATCCCCATGTTTTTGTCACATCCAAATTTATTGTGTGCATTCTTTCATTGCAGAAATGTACTCAACATTGGTCATATTAATATAGATTACCTCTTATTTCTTACTAGTAATTCCAATTCATTTTTCCTTCTATTAATAAATATCCCTATATCTTGGATTTTCTATACAAAATGTACTCAGCCCAATATACAACTAAATATTAATACAAGTCTCATTACTCACAATCCATTTTTTATATATTATTGAAAATCACTTTGAGGGTAAGTGAGAACCTACATAACTTTGTCCATTACTTTCTCTAGAAGAAGCCACATCCTCACAAACACACATTCCACATTACAACATCCAATTCCAAAAAAACACAGAACCACCCACCCCGCCAAGACAGTCAATTGCATGCTGTTTCAAAAATAAAAAGATACATTCCGCACAACAAATCTCGAAAATACCGCATCAACCGAGGAAATGTGCAGCCTGAGAAACTCCATCGAGGACCACATCACCGCACCGCCATCATGATGTCGCCTGCTAATCACCACACCAACACGTCGTCACATCACCCTCATCCGCTCACCACCGTCATCCTCTCCTCGATGTCCACCACCTGAAACAAACACCATCGACACAGTCCAAACAACCGCCTAAGCCGAACACATCTCTGCAAATCTCCATCCTCAGTAACGTCGTCAACTATACCAATATAAAATATTACCAGACAACTATATTTTCATCACAACACCTTACTGCACCACCGAATTCCATTTTCCATCGCCGAATCGACACACAAACCAGAAGCTCCTCTCCTGAACCACCGGGAGCCCGCCACCACAATGCACCACACACCCAAAACCACCTGTGGACCATCACACCTGACTGAAATGGAAGGGTAGTGGTCCTGGAGGCCAGATAGGGGTGAGCATAGGGACTCCCATAGCAATCCACCGAGCAACCACCAGCGCGTCAAACCTTCTATAGAAAGAGAAACCAGAACACAAACAAAAACGGGCTAATAAAACTAAAAGGTAGGACAAAATCATCAAGATAAAAGGGGGATGAAACAGTATTGGAACCCTAAATAAGGTAGGACTGAAAGAAGAAGAGGGGATGAAACCCTAGAAATAATGAAGAGAAAGATGAAACAGGGTCTGAATCTCTAAGGAAGGAAATATGTGCGCTGAGAAATACACAACTTCCTATCCGCTAAACCCAAAACCTCGGAGTCTCCATCGTTCTAGATCCGACTTGGATAGGGGCGGTGGAGCTCAAGGTCAGAGTATGGAGGAGATGGTCTGGAAGAAATCCGAAGCACCATGGAGTGGAGGGAAGTGAGGGGGAGGAAACTCTGAGCAGAACAAGAGAGAAGAAGCAAGATCACAAGGAGAGGATCAAAAAGGAAAGAGGGGAGAATCTGAAGGAAACAAACCAGAGTCTCCATCGCTGCTGAAGGGAGAGAAACCCTAGAAGGAGGACTGAGTCGAGAACCGAGCGCATCCAGGTGAGTGAGGTGCCATTTCATGCCCCTAAAAGTCTCATTCATTCCATTTAAAATACACTAAACTATAGTCAAGATTTTCTTGAATGTAACTGATGATCTATTTCACTAATTCCATGTTTTATTCCTTTAAAATAATATAGAATCAATATGATAATAATTTTGTATAAACTATGCCCAATATTGTCACTATGAGGTATAATAAACTTCCAATTATTATCATATAGAGTGTGGGATCAACATATTTTCCTTCATCATGTTTACCCAACTTTGTTCCAACCACAATTAGTGTGAAAATTGGTGATTTATCCTATATATCAAATATATTTAGCATCTATATCACATATTTTTATTAGTTAAAAAAGTGTATAAAATATTTTGACTTTTATACCAATAAAATATATGATTTCTATAATCATTGAAATCGAAAATTATGAGCCTATAAACTTGGAAAATTCTTCCACCGAATTTAACTTTATTCCTCTAAATATGATACCTTCAACATAGATTAGAAACATAAAATTAAATTCCTTGGTCAATTACACAAAAATATTATGTTTAAATCCATATATTCTTAATTTTGACTTCTTTAATTTAGTATATAGCTAAGAATATCGGGATATATGTATTTTTTTCAAGCTATACATGGAATTTTTCAACCTACACACCCTGTATTCATGATTACATATTAAAAATACCTATATTTGTTTGATGTAGACTGGAAAATAGAAGAATCCATTTAAAAATATCATCTTTACATTAATTTTTTAGGTTATAAAAATTTGATTTTAATAAACATAGTTAGAAATTGTCTAATAAATTCTAGTCTCCCTACTGATGGGAAGGTTTCTTCCACATCAACTGATTCTACCAGTACATAACCTTTTCACATCAATGTAACATTGTTACAAATCACTTTTCCATGATCACAATATTTATTTTTGAACACTTATTTTTTTTCTATTATATTGTTTTACTTATTCCTATTCTCAATATCCCAAGTCTAATATTCTCTATTTGGTTTATCTTCTCATTCATGTCATGGACCCATGATTCATCTTTCTCTGATTCTTCAAACGAGGATGACTCCGCTTGATAAAATTGTGTAGTGTGATATATATTTCTCATCCTATGAGTTTTTATTAGAGTGGATTTGTCACTAATAATATTTGACTCATCGATATTAGATCATTTATTCCACCATTGAGTTAGTATTTGACTCCCTTTAGTATCTTCTTCATCCATCGATTTAGTTTTGGAAAATTAATTACATATTATATTGTGTATTACACAAAAATTTATATATATTTATTCCTTTTCATGATACACCTCACCCAAATTTATAATTCAAGATCCATTTCTAGTGTTTTTTTCAGAAAATTTAACACCTCTTTTTCCATAATCCTAGTCAGCCACTTTTTGAGACACTAATAGAGATTACTCTTGAAAGTGTATCCTAAAAATACCACCTCACCCACTAAATCTCTATATTTAAATTATTTTTGTCCTTTCTCTCGATATAACACTTTTTATTAAACACATTAAATTTATGAAATGTTGGATTCCATGAAATCTACATCACATATGATGTTTTATTTTCTATGGGACTCAACAAAGCTTGTTTTTTCCATATACCACCACTTGAATGACATGTAATAATGAAAAGAAATTCATCTTTCTATGAAAAATGTATTTTCCATATTGCTTACTATTTAATTTGTCTATTTCATGAAAACAATTTGTTGTGTTTCTATCATTGGTGAGACTTTATGATTAATTCTATGATTCTCCAAGTAATTTTATACCTCATGATAGGTATAGTTTGTTCCACTGTCATATTAATGAATATTGACTTTTTTATTTCATTCTAACCTCTCATATAAAATTTATTAATACACTCAATGACTTATAAATCTACCTACATGAACATGACACAACCCATTTTACTATAATAATCTATAAAAAAGATGATGTATTTCTCATTGTACATTCTAAGAACCTTTATTGGATCACACTCATCAACACTAATCAAAACTAGAATATATTAATCCATTTTTTTATTTTGGTAGTATGTGGTTTTCACTATTTTATATCTCACACATGCACTACAAATATTCTTCTAATGTTATATTATATTTGGAATATCAACCAAAAATCTAAACTTTGAAATATCCGTTATTCTTTTTTTATTAATATTACTTAGCCTTTTGTGCCAAAGGATATTTTCTTATTCCATAATAAGGAGACAAGTTGTTTCCTTGCAATCCTCTCAGTATAGATTTCCATTGGTTCTCTATCCCTTCATAATTGAGTTTATGGATTTCATATTGATAGAATTTCCATTTTGGTTGGATGTGTCCCCATGTAAAGAGTTAAAATGATGATTAACACTCAACAGACCATGTCAAAGTCTATCCCCATAAAGATCCTTTGTATTCTTCATCTTCTTTTCATCCAAAATTTTTTATGCATTTCCATTAATAATAGAGGATCCATAATTTCTGATAATATAGGATGAAAACTCACTATCATGGATCAAATTACTACCATTTTTAGTTTATTTAAGGCAAATTTTAGTTAAGATGGTATTCTCATCATTCCCATTTTTATTCTAAAGAATGCATGTTTGATATAAGAAATAATGAGGTCTCTCCTCAATTTATTCATCATTGTCTTTAAGATCAGGATCCACTTCCTATAATGAATAAAAAATATTTTCAAAGGAATATTATTTTATTGTAATAAATCCAAAATCATTTTATTTCCATAAAAACGGCATTGATTCCCTTATTGTATATAATGTACAAATTTATGTCCAAAATTAAAGACAAAAAATAAAATTTTCAATTGAATAGATTTTAATTTTTATTGTTGTATATGTTCTCATCCTTCATTATTGAATATTGAGTGCTTCTCTTTTCAAGTATCTTAATATACCTATGTAATTGGTCATTGTATGACTGCTATAGCCACCAATTCAAAACTCCAGTAAGGATAAGACCTTCTCACTATATATCCTTATATTTATAGCCTACAAATTGTTTATTAGTTTCTGAAAAGTTCATGATGTTTGAGAACAATCATACATATCATTATTCTCTTTGTTATGATACGTTTCTATACCTACTTTTTATGTATCATCATTGAATAAATTTTCCCTTTATATATGTAATTTGGTCATTGATCACTCAATAATTTATCAAGACCTCATGAGCCCCCTTTAACCCTTTCCAATAATTCTTAATCTGAGAACTTTTTAAATTTAAAGTACTTATTTGGGTCACTTTATTTTACTTCTAATTCAAGTTTGTTTCTCATAGTATCCACATATTATTAAAGGTATGAAACCTTTTTAATTCTCTCATTAATATGATCATTTTTATTATTAGTCATCTTTGTTTGATTATTTATATTCACCTTGAAATTAACCACTTCTTTGGATATTTCTTGAGTAACTTCATTTTATTCCAGAATTATTTCTAGCAATTTAATTTCAGAATCGAGTTGATCAATATATTATAATGATTTATTTAGAAAAATACCAATTTTTTGGGTTTTCTTATATTGATAATTTAACAATTCAAGTGATCCTTTTATATTAACATTCATGTTATCAACTCCATCAAATTTATCTTCTTCCTGCATTTCATATTTAGTTTTTTACTACTTAAATTATAAAATCTTCCACAAATAAAATTAATTAAACCTTATTATCTTTAAATAACATTTTTTCATTATCTTATTCTTTATTTAAAAATTCATTTCAATTTACATATTTTTCTAGATGGGTTTTTAAATTTAATGTTTCTTTTTAAGGGATGTTTTTACTATTGTTTTGGTGAGACTTAATCTTAAGTTTCCTCTTCATAATTCCTTATAAATATTTATACTATATGGTTAAATTTTCCTCAATTAATTCAAGCCAATTAAATATTTCTACTATATCTATCTTTTCCTTGCTTAAACTATCTCACAAGCAGAGATAGAAACTTTTCATTCATGTCTTATCTAATATATATAACTTTAATTTTGTTAAAATTATCTATGGAATCAATATCTATCACTTTTAATTAAAATATCGATACACGTTCTTGTTTAAAAAACATTTTATAAGACATAATATTATTAAAAATATTTTTATGTTATAATAATGTGAGATCTTATTCCATAAGAGTCGACACCTTGAAATTATAAAAATGTGGTAATCTTCTAAGAATTTTTTTCATAATTTCAACATTATTCATTTAATCACAATGAACACAAATGGATCCCATGGATTAAATTAAATGGTTGAATAAATCATCAAAATTTTTATTTGGTCTCATATTTAAATAATCAAATTTTTTATGAAGAACTATTAGTTTTTCTTCTATTACCTTCCAATTCTCCATCGTAAATATTATCCAATTTTTCTAAAAATGGATTTTAATAATTTAAAACTCTCAACATTTATATAGATTTGGTTTGAAAAATCTCTGCATAAAGAATTTTAGGAATTATCATCAACATTGATCAATTTCACTTCTACTTTAGTTAATTAACTCCCTGTTACATATCCAACTTACATTCCATGAATTGCAATAACATATATTTCATGTACAAAAGATCATGAGAGAGAATATCATTCGGTTATTACAAATTTTATAATTAATATCATCTAACAAAGTAACCCCTTTTTTATTAACCACATTATCTTTGAAAACAATCCTTCAATGACAGGTTCATTTAACAAGAACCGTTTGTCTTAATACCACTTATTATAACCACAATCTTGAATTAACCCAAAGGGGGGATGGGGGTGAATCATGGTGTGTATTTTTTAGTATATTTCTTTTGATATTTCTTACATATTAAAAATAATTGATGAGTTATATTTTGTGAATAAATTTTAAAATTTTAATTGTTAAATGTTTTCTGTTTTTAATTGAGATCATCCATGTTTTAATTGATAATGTTTACTTTTGGGGTAATTATTTTATTTAAATGTGATTTTGGAAAAAAATTAAAAATAATTAAAATACTTGATTTTATCTAATTTTATTGTTATTAGTTTTTTTTATATATAGGTGTAAATGGTAAAGAATAATGATAAGGACTTAGTAAAAATGGGCTAACCCAGGATAGCCCTCAACCCATGGGTGTAAACCATATAGCCAACCCAAAAGAGGGGAAGAAATCCAAGAATTCCGATATGGAAGGCCCGTATGTGTGGAAGAGGGATGTAGGATCATGAAAAGGTTCTCATATAGGTTGGGACAAAGCACTCCAAGCTTGTGTATTTTAGCCTGTTCCCATTTGGTAGTGTGTGAGTATAGAAGGAGACCATCCCCATAGAAGGAATTTGAGCTATCAGTGGGTTGTTTTTACTTATCAAGTTGAGGGAAACCTCTTAAATATTTTATGTAGGATATGTTCGACTGATTTAATATTCCTTACTTTCCAAGAGTCTCCATTTTAATCCCGACATGTTCCATATTCTTTAGACACACCATCAACACCACCTACCACCCTCTTCAATGTTTCACCACAATTGCATCTCATCAAAAACAACTATACCCTCCAGTTAGGAAACTTGGGATTAAGGAAATAGTTGTTTTTATGGTTCAATATCCATGTACACCAACATTGGATCCTAAGAGGACCATCATGGAGATTAAATAGACGAATAAAGAAGCATTCATGACCTATAGGAAGAACATGAGATTCCATTGGAGAATTGTGATCTACGATGTTGCAGCCATGTATATACAATATAGTGGCCAAGGAAGATCATGTTGATGAAAACATGCTTACCTTGTTTCCTTCTGTTGTGCCGTAGATCCCTGTTCCCAGTGTTTGAGACAAATGATCTGCATTGTAGGTGTTTTAACACACAATGGAGGGTGAAATAACGGTAGAAAAAAAGTTTAGATAGAGAAAATGCACTAAACTAGAGAATAACGGATGATCCCTAATCACTAAATCATGTAAATGAAGAAAAAGAGGCCACACCGTAGGATGTCGTACGTGCTGTTGAGGTCTTCAAATAGGCAGTTTCTTGGAAAGGTGATGAATAAGCTGCTCCACCACGACCTTCTACACTTCACTATAGCCTTTCATGGCCAAGCATAGGCTTCGTGACAACCATATCATCCATTTAGTTGGGTTTTAAACATTTATAACTTTGAAAACCTAAAATATTTGGGTTTTCCACTATAAATGAGATTGATGAAAACAATGGGGAGTTAAAAAATAAGGCTACTCATGTGATTAATGAACCTTACTAATAAGTAGTCAAAGCATTCCCTAAAATAAGGGAGAATTAACAGAGCATGGGACCAAGTAATATTAATTGGTGGACCTGGATAAAATTCCCACTTTCTCCCATAAAAAGATAAAATGAATAAATTAAAATGAGAGAAATGGGTTCCATTTTCTTTAGATTATTTGGATGAGAGAATAAAAAGTCAAGGAGAAATGTATAAGTGGGAGAATTATAATTCAAATTCCAAATATACAGGAGGGTTTCTTATAAATATATGAGCATGGTGCTGCTAGTAAAGGGTTCCAAATCTAGATTAGAGAAGACACAAAATATAATTCCATAGAACTGGAGGAGTTTCCACTACTAACTTAAGATGTTGACATAGTTGGAAATTTTAATATATCAATTTATTATCCAAAGTGATAGTGTTGGATATAGACCATCATCAACCATGTTTATTCATATATTATGACTTCTAATTTTAATTTTCCTTTTCACTATGTAATTCTGTAATTTCTATGTTGGTGATGGAGTACTAAACATTGGTTTTCTTTTTTACACTAGACTTTTATTTTAGTACTAATTCCATTTTCATTTTCCTATAATATATATTTTATTCATATTAATTGAGAAATTTATCTTGAATAACTTATTATTTAATGTAAAGGTGAGTTGGTAAATAGGATGATAATTTAATTTAATTTGTAACACTTTTAATTAATAAAAAACTATCTTTTAATTTTCTAGCGAGAGTGATGGAATTTAGAGGAAGAACCTTAAAGTAAGTTAGAGAGAAAAATCCAACCTTAAATTTACATTTTGTTTCAATATTAAACACCATGAATCTATTTTTGTTATAGGAATCCCTGAGTGAGGAGTTAAATGATTTAGATAGTTCTATTAGTGGATTAAAAGATACACTAGCTACCCAAAGAAATATCATGGCTAATTTTTTTTATGAAAAACCATCCTCAATATAAAATCACTTCCTTTCATCCTCATCTTTATTATTTTTGAGTCAATCCAAATAGACCTTTCAATAGTTTAGTTAATTTTTGTTAAATTGCGATAAACATCGATGATATTAGAAACTTTTAACCATTTCCATCATGGGATTGACCCCATCTTACTACAATTATACATTCTAGTAGTTAATTAAATTATGTTACATTAAATTTATTTTTTTATATCCTTGATATAATTAATAATGCGATTTGGTGATGTAAAAAGTAACACCATTTTCGGGGATGAGGCATTGATAAATTCATTAGTTAGAAAAAAATACCACCTCATTTTTTTTGTTTTCTGATTTTATATTATGTACTATTTTCATTCTTGTTCACAAGTATACACTGGGTGATTTTTTTTATGATCTAAGGAATGGGAAAAATGTATTCTCACATAAAATTGGATATTGAACTTTCCAATAACTCATATATTATTGAATAATTGAAGAGGTAAATCCAACACCAAGGATGTGAGCATCAAGAAAACCCATGGGAAACACAATCTCACCCAAGACTGGAAGAGGAACTCCTCTTCATCGAACTTATGTTGAAAGAGGGACTTAAACTAATGGAGATCATGAATAAGGTGGATTAGGTATAAGAGGTAAGACCTAATCCTCATCATAATTTTTAAGTTTCCATTTAGAACACCCATAAATTTTTGGATGAGGTGGATAATGAGGATAAAGAATAAGTTTCACTAGAATAAGAAGAAGAGAAGGATGATGGAGCTACTCTATTGTGGAATAACATGATCACCATGATAAAGGAGGAACATATAGAACCTTATGAATAATAAGACCCTCTAACATCAAAATAATTAAAACCCAAATAATAATAATAATAATAATAATAATAATAATAAGGTTATAAGTCTTAGACCAAATTTTGTTTATTTATTTTATGCTCACACTTTTTTGGATTTAGGTTACCCCCTCTCATTGAGAAAGAATAACAAGTGAAACACTACACTACTAAAATATAATACTAGTAGGGGGAATAAGATCTTGGGAATGTTGAAATTTGGAATGGTACTTTGGATCTTATATAAGAGAAACCATAAGGAGAATAAGAAGAAATCTTGGTTTCTAAAAAAACATGTTGAGTGTAGAATTTGATGAAAACAACCACCAATAGAAGAAACAAATGAGTAGTACCCTATTTAGACAACCCATGATCTTTTACTCTAATCATTAGGACTATATAGTACAAAATACTTCAATAAATGAGAAAAATATGATCATTCAAGGAGTTATAATATATGAGATACTCAAAATTTTGAAAAAAATAAAAAATTGGTTCAATAAGAGATAGTTTTCTCTATAATATACTCACATTACATGATCTAAGAGGTACATTCTAGCATAAAAGCCCTAATAAAAGTTATTTTCAGGAGGAAACCATGGTTTTTACTTATTTTATTCATTTTTTGGATTTAATTTTATATGAAGTGACACCCCTACCATAATTTTCTGACATTAACTTCATGGATGTTTTGAATTTAAATTTTTGATGTATTTATAATTATATAGAAAAAAATGAATAAATTCAAAAGGAGAAGAGATTCAAGAAAAATTGATTAAGTATTAAAATCCAGTATTTTTATATACCCAGCTATATTAACTAGAATATATTTTTTATATTTAATGATAAAAATGCATGACCACACTTAGATTAGTGTTTTACTTTTGATTAATGAAACTTATACTTTTTAGGATCCTTATGATGGAAAGTTTTAATTTTCATGTTTATGGAATTTAATAAGTAAATTTTTAAATTGGATGATTAGAGTGAGACATAAATGAATCATAATATTTCTTTTTAGTCACATGTTTTTGAAAATTTCCTTCCATCAATAATGATATAAATTTCAGAATTTAATAATTATATATTTATTTATTACTACACATGTCATCATTGGATGACTTTAATTACATAATCTTATTCTTGAGAGTTTTCTAAACCAGTTTTCCACTTTTTCATAGTAAATTTCTTGATAGAACAAATGACATTTTATGTACAAGGATTTGGATTTGAACTTTTCAAAATTATGATTGTGAAAATTCACTTAAAAGATGATAGATGCATTTTTGTTTAATTTATCCATTATCCTTGAGACATACTTGACATTTATCTTCCTTTTATACCTGAGAGATCATGAATGGCCTCTAATATGAATGTCCACATTTCAGGACAATTTATCCATTCCTACGCATACTTTAGTGTTTTTCATTATGTTCATTCTTTAAGTGTGGTGAGATAATTATTTGATGTAATAAGGGATATGATTTATTGAGAGAATTTATTATTTGTTTCATTTATTTTTTTATAAGGTTTATTCATTGTAATTTTTGGCTTTCCCCTCTTAAAAAAATAAAAAATGAAAAAATGTGGGTTGAGTTATGGAGGGTAAAAAATCACCATCACTTGACTAGTGATTTATATTATTTGGGGTTGGTTGATGAATGTGATATTTTTCTGAGATCAATTTTTTAAAAATTTAAAAAATTGAAAAAAAATGAAAAAATTTAAATGGGTAACTTATTCTTTGTGTTTTCAATAACTATGGCCTTACTTGATATTGGGAAGTATGGGTGAAGATGTAAATTTTTGTAAAGGTTAATTTCATTGGGTTTAATTTGAACTTAATTAATTCAACATTATAGATTAGCCTCATTTTTAAACCTTAGATTTTATTCATCAATTTCTTATGGTCTCTTAAACTCAGAATCATTTGATCCTAAGTTTCAATATCCTCTTGATTTTTAGTGATATTTTTCTCTACAAAGTGGAGAATATAGATCATTTTCAAATTTATAAGTTTGGTTCTTGTTATCTTGGTAAGAGGAAATATATTTATTTATTTTACCTTCTGTGATGACAGAAGAAAAAAATGGTGAGGTGGATCACAACTTGGAATGTTAAAAATGATTAATTAAAAAACATGAATGGAAGATATGAGAACCATGACCATTTATCATGGAAATTAAAAATACATTATGTGGAGTGAGGAGTTGAAGTAATTTTTTATATGTTACATTTAAAAATTATATTTCTTCCATTGAGAATTATTTTGTTTCATTAATCTTAAATTTTAAATAATGGTAGAATGGGTGTTTCCTTTTTAATTCTTGGTTTGATTATGGTTGAGGAAAATCATGGTTTAAGTGTGATGGATTTGATGAGTTAGTTTTTGTGTATAAATTTTAAAAATTTAACTATTAAGTGTTTTATGTTTTTAATTAAGTGTAACCATGTTTTAATTGATAATGTTCACTTTTGGTTATTTAGTTTATTTAAGTGAAATTCTGGAAAAATAAATAAAAATAATAAAAATAATTCAATTTATCTTATTTTATAATTATTAGTATTTATTGTAATATTTTTAGGTGAAAATAATAATAAGGACTATGAAAAAATGGGCCAACCCATGCTATCCGACAACCCATGGGTGCATGCTATATAACTAGTCCAAAGGAGGGAAACCAGCTAAACAATCCATTGGGGAAGGCCCACATGGGTAGTAGAATGATACATGGTTGTGAATAGCTATATACATTGGTTGGTCCAAATCTCACTAGGCCCATGTGTGTCAGCATAGTTCTGTTTGGTTGTGTATAAGGGTAGGAGAGCTTGTACCCATAGTATGCATATGATCCATGAGTTGGATGAATTTACTTATTAAGTGGAGGAAACCCACTTTCATCTTTGATATTGGACATGATCAATGTGGTTTCTATTCATCAATTAACCAAGTGATTTTATTTCAATCTAGCTACATTTCATCATCATTGTAAATACTATCAACTCCACCTTCCACCATCTTCAAAGATGGACCACCATTGCATCTCATTGGGAACCACCATGGCTTCCATCGGGGAAGATCAAGAATGAAAAAAGAGCCACCACTGATTCTCATGATCACTATATATCACCTTTCGAAGCTAAGATGACCTTTGTAGAGATTAAAAAAATTAATAACTAAATTTCCATAGATGACGAGAAGAACTCTTGATGCCACTAGAGAATTGATATCCACTACTTCATGGCCATGGCATTACAGAGTAGTGTCCAAGGAAGATCAAGTTGATTAAAACATGTTGTACCGTAGGAGTTCTATTGTGCTATGGATCCCTATTCTGGGAGTTATAGAGAATAGAGTAGTGTATTAAGTGTTTTACTCTGTTGTGGATGGTGTGAAAATGGAAGAAACATAGTTTTTATGGAGAGAAGGTATTTCACAAGGGAATAAAGGCTATGCTGTTTTCATTGAATCCACTAAATGAATAGAAAGATGTTGTGTTGTAGGGTTTTACCTATGTCGTTGAGGTGACCAAATAGAAAATATCATGGAAAAAGGAGGAATATGATACTATTTCATAGCCTCCTATATTTCACTGTGGCCTTTTATATCCATTAATGGGATTAATTATAGCCATATTACCCATTCCATAGGTTTTTAAGCTTTTACAACTTTGGACACCTAAAATCTTTAATATTTCCACTATCTACAGGATTCATGCTGATAGTAGGGAGTTTAAACAAAAGGATACTCTAATTTGGGATGAAACTTACGAAGAAAGAGTTAATGAACTCCATAAATAATGGAGACACAACCAAGAATGGGACTGAGGAAGGTTAATTGGTGGACTCAGCTAAACTCCCTACCATCTCTCATGAATAGATAAAAATAATAATTTTAAACAAGGTAAACGGGATCCATTTTCAGATGATATTTTGGTTGAGATAAGAATAAATCAACAAGAAAAATAGAAGTTCGATAATAAGAATTCAAATTTCAAGGAAATAGGGTGGATTTAAATAAATGGATGGGCACACTGCTATTGTGCAAGGTATCCGAATATAGACCGAAGAGGACCCATAATAGAATTCTATAGAACTGAAGAAATATCCACTACTAACTTAGGATGATTACATAGGTGGAAATTAAAAAATATCTATTTGGAATCTAATGTTAGGGTGGGGGATAAGGATCATCATTAACTGCTTTTCTACATAAATTAGTTCTTTGATTTTCCATTTTCCATTTTATTATGTATTTCTGTAATTTATATATCTGGGTGAGAGTATTAAAAATATGTTTTTTACACTACACTTTTATTATAGATCTAGTTTCCATTTTTCCTTTTCTCTGTGTATTTATATAATTTATATATTGGTGTGACAATATTAAACATATGTTTTATTTTTTAAACTACACTTTTGTTGTAGAACTATTTTCCTTTTACTTTTACAATAAGATATAATTTATTCATATTAATTGAGAAAATAATCATTAATAACTTTTTATTTGATGAAAAGTTTATTTGGTAAACATAATGATTACCTAATTTATTTAGTATGAATTTTAATTAATCCAAAATGTATCTTATAATTTTTTTAGAGAGAGTTATGAAATTTATAGGAAGAACCTTAATGTGGTAAAGGAAAGAGGGAGAGAGAGACAACCTTAACTTTGCATTCTATTTTGAGAATAAACACCATGCATCTAAAATAGTTATAAGAAACCATTATGTAGGAGTTAACTGCTTTAGATAGTACCAAATGAGGTTGAATTTCAATACTAGTTACCCTAATAAAGCTTATAACTAATTTATTTTGATGAAAACAATCCTCAATATCAACTCACTTCCCTCTATCCTCATTTTCTTTCTTTTTAATTTAGTACAAAAAAACCTCTCAATAGTTTAGTTAGTTTTAGTTAAATTGTGACTAATGTAGATGATATTGAAACCTTATAACCATTTTCCTCATGGAATCGACCCAATCTCAACACTATTATGTGTTCTAATAGTTATTGTAGTCAAGTTACTTCAAGTTGTATTTTGATATCCCTGAGAGAATTAACGATGCTTTCAGTCGACTCTAAGAGCACAACAAACCTATCAATCTCATTCACATAAAAAATTCAAGTATGAGGAATATAAATATAGCGACAAATTGATATAACTTGGTTCACAACTAAGGGATACTCCTAGGAGAGTACACTATCATTGAGTGAGTGTACCAAAGGATATCTCTACTCACTATAGATTATTAAATTTTTTAGGAAGGACACATGGTTAATCCTATAACCACTTCTTCTTTCTCCCAATTCACTCATTACTTCAAAATAGAGTATATAAGGTATCTAATAAAATGGTTGATTATAAAGTCTTTTGTGAGTGAGATAAACACTAATTTACTTTCGTATTATATTTGTATTATCATTACCTTCATATATCTAGATCTTCAATTAAATTAATTATAGTATCATATATTCTCCAAAATATATTGATATTTCAATTTTCTCATGAAAATATACTTTAATTTATTCACTAATATCCTCAATTCCATGTTCTGAAATTTCCAAAGATATTAAACCCTAATTTTCAACATGTCCCCCATTGATTGGGCCTTCAAACCACCCATTAATCACTAATTTTATTTTCCAATTCAACCATAATCCCATGAAATCATAGATTCATTTGAACTTATGGAATTTAATTGAATTACCATATTTATGGAGTGAATTTCTTGAATATGGTGTGATTCATGAAATTCTTCTTCATGGCATGCAGTTCTATATTCTCAACCAATCATGAATTTTGTCATTTTATAAAAACTTTAGTCTCCATAGAACATTCACACTATCATGACATGAGACTTATAATATTCTTTTCCATTCTGAAATAAACACATATACTACAACATGATCTATTCAACTTTCAAAATACAACATTACACCATGTTTTGATAGCCTAGTGTTATGGAAGGGTACTATCCCCATGAACTATCCTGATAATTTTTTTATTTTAAAAAATCACTTTTATGAAAAAGTAGGAAACGACACACATTTAAATCAAAAGATATTAATTTTCATAAGAACTCAAAAAATTATTGAAAGAAAAATTGATATAATTAGAATCATTTTCCCTATATAATTTCCAATTAAGTACATTTAAATTTTTATCTAGATCATAATTTATGATATATTTGAAATGATAATCCTTATTGTACCATTTCTTGATGAAATACTCCAAGTTTATATTTTTTTATAGAATCCTCTTGTCAAAATTAGAGATTTATTGATGATCTACACACACTACTATTCATTGGTATTCACTATAATTAGTCTCTCATTTATCTTGTCAAACTTCTCTTGGGAGGTATCAATTAGAAAACCCACCTCCAATATTTATTACCTAGAGTTCATAATAAGTTCCCAAGGTTGTTTATTTTTTTGCAGCCTTCCCACCTTCCACCTTTAGCGGTAAAATCAATTCATCTTTGGTGGTGGTGGCTAGTGTTGGAAACAAGGATATTATTTTTTGGAAATGGATTATGGTTTGTGTTTATTTTTATTCCCCACATGGATGATCAGGGATATTACAAGGAATGAAATTAGACAATTCAAGCCATAAGTAGTATTTATAGTGGTGTTTTTTCATTGTGTTTTTCAAAATTTTAGGGTCCAAAATTTGTAGAATGGAAAGCATTGAGAAAATTGTTTTTTCTTGAAGTCCACATGAAAATATGGTAAAGGAAAGAGTTTTTCAGAGATGAGATTCATGATTTTTGTTTCAAAAAGGATTAAATAATTCCGATGGTGTGCTCTTTGGTTATGATAAGCGTCACGAATGATGGAGGATTGGAGCATCACGATCGGTTACTGTGATCTCTACGACTACAAGTTTTGGATCATTGCAGCGGTGTGAAGGCTTTGATTAATAACATCATAAAAATATATAATTATAGTGGTGATTTTTGAAAGGCGGAGTTCCATGAAGACATTTTTGACTAAATTGAAAAATGTTCTGGAGGTGCAAAAGCTCTACAATCGACCGTACCTATAAATAAGAGGCTACCCCTCTTTATTTTTTATGATTTTTTTAGAGAAATTAAGAATCACTTTGAGTTCATAAAGCAAGGGGTGTTCCATAAAAATAGAATTCTATGTGATTATGAGCTTCAAAAAAAGACTATTTTAGTCTTGACTGAAGTCGATGCGTCAAATTATTGAGTTTTTCTTGAATATGGGATGTTCTGCATTGGTTCAGTGAGCTTTGCAAAGGAAGGTTGTTTCGCGAAGGTAGTGCGCTTCACGATGGCGGGTTTCTCTGCAAATTTGAAGGATCTTTAGGAAGTAGTGTGCGTTGAGAAGTAGTGATAATTTAAAAAGAAGTGAGCATTTTTAAAGATTTATCTCTGTGAAGAAAGAGATTTGTGAAGGATCATTGAAAAGAGCGCTATGAAAGTTAGTTTTTGAATATCAGTTTTAAGTGAACATGATTTTCAGTGTGCATCAACTTAGGATTTTGATTGAAGTAGAGTCTCGTGTTGGATAGAGACCAATAATTTAATGCCAAATCATTGAAATGACCTTCAATTTGATAAACTAAGTTATACTCCTCTCAAATAAGTGAGCTACAGGGAGTCAGTGGAAGTGTTCCAAGGGACATAGTGATCAATCCCTAAATTCTTATAAAGGTAGTGTTCCTGGAAAAGAGTGATTGTGAACGAACATTTTTATTCCAAATATAGTGAAGATTAGTGAATTTTGGTATGAATGAACCATTGTCGGTGTATGCTCCTTGGTTGCATCCCTTAGTCGTGAACCAAGTAAAAGTGTTGTGTGGCCTCTTTATATGTGGTTATTTGATTGTTGTTATTATCCATTATATAGGTTTAAGGAGTTCCTACCAATGTGGGAACAATATCCATCACTTTAAAAGAAAAAATTTGCACCCAAATTCATTCCTCACCTCTCAAGGTGCCCCAGGGTCCTATAGCTAGATTAGTGATGGAAAAACATTTAGAACAATCCATAGCCACAAAAACCCCCTTCATCTAACCTAGGAAATTTATCTCTCAAGCATAATCTAGTTCCTTTACCTCACCACATACTTCCCTTTGTTGTCAAATCTAAATATTTAACTCTTATTCCATTGTTGGAAATTAGAATTTGGTTCACCATTAATCTCCTTGGACCAATAATTTTAATAGACTTTGGATCCATTGGATTAGGAAGGTGAGAATTATCTTTATGATCTTTCAATTTATTCCCCTTGAATACAATTCAACTCCTAGAAATCATGGTTTCCCTTATTCCCCTACTTCCTACTTGGGATGTGAAGTCCTATACTCTAACTTTCATATGCAATTTCAATTAATAACTGACTAGGAGACTCATCACATGATTCTTCCCTTGAAAACCCATTGCCTTAACTAATTTTTTCTACTATAGCTAAGTCTCATTAATCATAATCCAAGCCCTTTTCATCAAATCCTTAAAATAGATTAGATAGATAAATATGTGACCTGTTATTTCTAGGAATTAACATGTTCAATGAATTCTACCAACCCCCTATATAGATTGAGAGAGATGTATATCATTCTCATGGGCCTTATAGCTTAGTGAACCTCCTTTACTAACTAACTGAATCACCTCCTCCCAGGTGGGTCTGATGCCAAGGCATACCGCCTCTTCATTAGATGATGATTTTGTGATGTTGGATCCCGGTTCCACATAATCAACTGTGCACACTCACTTAATCACACCTAAACCAGACTATTACTACACATTCAGCCTACAATTATGCAAATTACATCTCAAATGGCTGAATATGTCAACCACCAATGTCTTGGAATTAAGTGCTCTCGCCTCTTTCTAGATGAGATCATCTGATGTTGTACCAATATAGTCTTGTTCATGGGAAGAAATAGCCTCTATCCCACATTACTATCAAAAAATCAAGTCAGGGCCATGAAGAACCCCAAATCCTTGATGATATAATGAAACATGATGACCTAGACTTTTACAATACAAGCATTAATCAGTATAAGATTCGAAGATCATCACTTTCTTACACCAAATTTATTTCCAAATTGTGATCCAAATACACTCAACCAGAAGCTTTGAAATATCAACCTCAATACAGATATATGGTGATATCAGGTGACAAATAGGTATCATTTTATCATCATAACACAAATAATGACATACCATATTTCCATGCATACTGATAATATAGATATTTTTGAAAGGAAACGGTAATTTTGGAAAATTAACCCACACTATCTTTGTAGGAAAATCTCACTTCATGTAAAAATGATAAGACCATCAAAATAGGTATAAGTAAAACCCATTCTAGGATCAAGATGATCTCAACTAATTGATAATGAGGTTATCCTATAAATAAAAGGGGATAATCATATTCTATTTTCAAGAAGAAAAATCCATGATTATTCCCGAATACACTAATATACAAAGATGAACCTATCAAAGGAATCAACTAAAGGCCAATGCTTTCTAAAGTGGGACACCAAGTTTAGATTCAGAATACATGAAGCATATGAGAACTACTTAGTTGAAATCATTGGCTGAGACAAGCCATCAAAAAGGTTCAAAACCTTATGGAAAATCAAGATAGATGGGAATAGTGAGAAGAAATCATGGTTAGGGAACAAGGGAAACATATGATTCCTAGATCCATTAGATGGTAGAGGAATAATTCCCCCTCCAATGGGGAGGGAGAGGCCAGATACCTGACCATCACCACCTAGGGAACACGAAGAAAAGAAGGAGAGAGCTCCCTCCCATTACCACCTTAAGATTTTCGATCCCCGTGAACCACACAACACAAAAGATTCATTCTTTAAAAATTTAAACTATTGAATAATAATAAACTTCACAGTACAACATACCAACTAGCTCTCAAGAATCATCAATACATAGATGAAATATTTCTTGGTGTATTATTACACAACACTGATTTCAGTATCGTCTACTACTTCACAACACAACAGTTTACCTACTCTAGTTTATTCAAATGACCTATAAAACACCTTCATAGTGTGGAATATATTATATTGGAATGATTGGATCTTCTATATTTTTTATTTATTCTTAAATAGCCTCCCAAATCTTATGTAACCATACATATTTCCATGTATTTTAATGATTAATTAGATGTTTCTTCCGTTTGTGGTGTGAAAACAATTATTTCACTTTGAGGAAATCACTTAAGACATTGGAAACTCTTAAAAACAATTGAAATTTTCCATGTTTCTATAAGAATCTCAAAGACTCATTCTCTTCAATATATAATTAATGTGAAGTCCAAAAAACTTATTAAAAAAATCATAATATCGATATACTTATCCTTAATCCAATAAATAAAATCCAAAGAATACCTTGGTTCCAATACACCCCTTGATTGATTTAAATCTCTAAGAATTTATTTTTTGAGTTTAAATATAAGGAAAAACCTCTATATTATTGTATAAAAAATAAATTTGAGTCTCTAACCAATTCTTCATAGAAATTTTGAAAATGTATATTTTAGAATTTTCTTCACCCACAAAGCACCACTTTGACATGATTTTTCAAGTATAATGATAATCACATCAAATATGTATTCATTAAATAATTTAATTGATTCTTAAAAAAAATACCACTCAAAAATAAATCCTTTTAGGGTGGATTTTATTATTCACATAACATTTAAAAACGTCAAATACTATTCAATGGGATAAATACATATATAATGTACATAACTATATAGTCAGATCTATCTCTACAAGTGAACAATTAAGTGAAACATTATATTAAAGTATGATGGTGTTAGTGCTAAGTTTGACTAATGAAAAGATTTTTATTATTGAATTTTGTTTGATTTTTTATTTAATTATTTTGAATATTAAAATACATCTCATGTTTAAATTGAATAATTATAATTTCAGAGAGAATTGTTAAATCATAATTTTTTAATATTTATAATTTTTTTATAAAAGGATTCTATAAGAATTGTGTTTTTTATTATCTCAACCTTTGGGATGATTTTATTAACCATGAGACTATATTGTATCAACCTTATAAATTTTAGAATTAATTATATTATGGGTATGTATAAACCATATAATGGTCATGCATCAACCTTATGAAGAAATTTCATGAACCTTATGATGCATCTATAGGAAACTGATGAGGAAATCCATTAACTTTAACATTTGAGTCTCATGTTCCAGTCTATTTTTTCTAAATTATAAAATCATGCCTATGGAAATTTCATGCAAATGATGTTTTTAGGCTTATGTGAATTTTTTCCTTATGGGTAAAACACTACTTATAAAATTTATATTTATGAAAAAAAAATCAAATTTATGATTTTGTGATTTATCTTTATGTGAAATCGGTTTGCATGAAATTAGATTTAATGGTTTATATCTATTTACATGAATTATTTTAAGGTGAAATATGTTCATGCAGTTTCTGAAATCACTCATATATGGATTTACTAAAATGTAGTTTAGTTGGTTCAATATCATTTTTAGAATATTATATTTTATATTATTTTTGATAGGTGAATTTATTTCAATATGATGTGGTTGTTTTTGTTTTTCATTAAATTATAATTAATCTATAATTACTAATGAATTCATTTGAATTAGTTTAAGTTAGTTTGGTGTAAGAGATACATGTGAATCTTAAACTATAGGTAACGATTTATTTCTATTTTTTCTAACTGTGGAAAGCTATGATTAGTTTTTAAGAAACACAAATGTGATGATATTTATAGAGTTATTTATCCCACCATTAGAGAAGATGTATTTAAATAAAGTTTGATTCAATAAAACTATAAATACATGAGATATGATTCCTTTTATACTGATGTTCTAAAAACGTTCATTTACTATATTGTTCATACTCTAATGATTTGAATTACTGATGCTTACTAGTTTTCCTAAAGCATAAAAATTCATCATCATTCTTGGAGGGTCAAAGAAACCTATTCTAAACTAGAATTACATTGTTATTCTTTATATGGTTTGATCTTTTTATTATTTTTATTATGTTATATAGTTTTTTGTTGTAAAGTTTTTTCATCGAGTTAAAACTCAACTCACACATGGTTGTGCCGCCAATCAAATGGTTGTGTGTTGTATATAATAACATTATAAAAACTCAAGAACTCAATGATGTTTTCTAGGTTTGGTCTATCTTGTAATAGACTAGGTTTTTTCTGCACCTGTAAAAGATAGTGTTATAGGTTGGGTCTTTTTATTTGTAAAAGGATTTATATTATAGTGGAACCCACATTTCTCACCAATTTAGAGGGTTTGTGAAGAGTGGATGAAAAATATCATTATTTGAAGCACTATAACTTCTTATGTTCTTAATATTTATTTTATTTACACTGCATTGTCGTCTTGAACACTGCACTTTCAAAGTGAATTCATTATCTATTTCACTGTCATGTTTTTATCTAATTAGATTTAATTAATTTGTGTAAAAGTTTTAAAATCTCTATTCACCCCCATTCTAGAGAATATTTCTATATCAATATTTTCCAAGAGATAGCGGAAAAAATTCATCTAATTCACATAGTATGATAAAAATTTCTCCTTCCATAGTTAGAAACATTATTGGGTCAATAAATTTGTAAACTATAATTGTGAAAAATAAAAAATCTTGGTAATTACATATTAGATATTTTTACGTAGAATTTTATGTGTATCCACATGCACTAAATATTTCATTAAAACATGAAAATCATGTGAACTTAATACCTTTAATTCAATTTCATTGATCGATATGATATTCTTGATATTTGATAAATTCCCCTCTCAAACCTTTACACAATTTAAAAAGTTTTAATACTAAAATATCTATTTTTGGGAAAGAGTTTGAGTATCCAAAGAAATAAAATCCCATATTCAATCCATCATGGAAACTATTCCCTTATCTCCATTATAGTTATGTTAAACCTATACTTTTTAATATATTTAGTGTGTCTTAGTGAATTTAGTAATGTGATAATGACACTATCGAACATATATTTTATATATTCATGACATTAAAAAAATATATAATGTACAAGAAAATCTAATATAAAAATATAAATAAAAAATATTTCTTTTCAAAACCCATATTAATATGTTTTTTTGAAAAAATATTACCAAAAATAGTGAAAATATCTATTACTTTCTCAATATGTTCATCAATACTAATTTATTTCATTATAAATAATGTGCCTATGTGTGTAAATATATCTATATATAAATAAATAAATAAATAAATAAATATATATATATGTAGACACGTAAAAACATATAAAATTAAATTATACATACACACTGAAATGCAAATCAGCCTCAGACCGGTTGGTGAGGACTCAGTAGGTGAATCCAAGAGACCCGAGATCAAATCCAAAAGGAGGAATATTTCAGGGGTATTGTAGCAGTATTGTAGCAGGTACTGTAGCATGCACTATTCGTTACTATAGTAGCCTGAACTATTCATCCATTGGTCCTTTGGGCCACCGGTTTGGGCCTTGGGTATTGCAAGGCTTTCGAGCCACCCAAGGCCTTCGGGCCAATTGATTATCAAGGCCTTCGGGCCACCTTAAGGAATTTGGGATACCCCAAGGCTTTCAGGCCACTTGAATTCAGATGTACCAGTTTGACAATAAGGAACAAGGCTTCAGATGTGGATTCAGGGTAGGCGCATTCACTAGAGCAGATATAACCGGATTTGGTAGAATGAGACGGTATGAATTTTCCATCGGTACCAGGCCTATGCAGATTTTCATAGGACAGGTAGCCGACCAGCCCTGCAATGGTGGAGTGCTAATATCATGACATATGTTGGGGATGATCAGTTCCAAGTTGTCTTGTCTAGGTGATTCCCTCTAAGACCTACAGGTCATGTAATTGTCTCTAAGCCTTTGAGCCTTGTAAGGGTTCCACCTCACCCCTTGAATGGTGGATTATGAAAAATAATAAAAAAATGAAGGCCTTTAGGCCATTCTAATCGATATACACACTAAAACAAACACACACACACACACCAGTGTGTGTGTTTAAAGAAAGTATAATTTTTAATGTAAAAGTATAAATTTATAGATTATGATTTTAAATTACAACAAATACATATATAAATTAAAAGATAATATATAAATTTAAAGAATATAATTATAATTATGTGTGTGCATGTACGCGTAGACACACACACACTAAGCCAAAAATATATTAAGCACACGCAATTATATACACACATTCAAATAGATATACTTACATACATAAATGTTGACATATAAAAACATATATATATATATATATATATTTAGTATTATAATAGTAACCACATGCACACACACACAAATAATCAACAACAAAACACTAAAAAATGCAAAAGGAAATATTTGATTGCCAAAAATTCTTAAGACCATGTTTTGAATTACATACATTCAGTTTTTAAAGTAAATTCACCTAAGGGATTACATAAAAAACCTATGGGGGTCATATTCTCTAAGAGGTTGAAGAATAGAGAGGAGAGGAACATCACTTAGGGTTCATTTAAAAGGGGCCAGGACTTTATCAACACTAAAAATTTTAGCACAGATGAAGGTAATTCGTGATTAGTATTAAAAGTAATATTGATAAATCTCATATATAATGGAAAAAATTTGAATATAGAGATAAAGACTTTTTAAACCCCATCTCTCAAGTTAAGGAAAAGAAGGAAATTCCATTCAACCCAATGACCTCAATTGTAACTTATATTAATTTTTTTATTAATATATATTAAACTTGATATATTATTATTTTGATTTTTTCTTATGTATAAATATTTATATATTTATATTAATATATATAGATGTTTAAAATAAATATATTCAAATAATATTATACAAATTTATGCTATTTAAATATGATTAAGTATATTTAAAATATGTTTATATTATTAATTAGATATAAAAACATTAAAAAAATTTAATTATAGTTAATCATTATAAATTTCATTTGAAAAATATTATTATTTATATAAGTGCAAAAATATTTTTCTCAACATATAATTAAATATATAAATACTTAATTAAAATTTAAACTACTAATAATTATATATAAATATAAAAAATAAAAATAATTTACTAATTATATAAATTTATGTATATATAAAAAATATTAACAATTATGAATTATATTAAATATTATCGATTATATAAATAAATAATTTTTTTCAATATATATTATAAAATATATAAATTTATTGTTAAATATAAAAATATTAACAATTATTTTTAAAAACAAAAATATTTATAATAAATTTATAATTATATAGATTTATATATTATTAATAATATTTAAAAAAATTTAATAATTATTAATAATATTTAAATATTATTAATTATATAAATGAATAAATAATTTCATAATATATGTTATAAATTATATATTTATATATTTATAGTTGAAAAGATTAATAATTATATTTAAATATAAAAAAGATTTACAATATATTACAAAATAAATATAAATAATAAATTTACCATTAATTGTGTTCAAAATAAAAAACTATTCCTTATTATTTATACCTAAATTGTTATTGATATTTTCAAAAATTATTATTCATATAAGAAAATTTATTATTAATAACTACATGGAAACTAATATTATTCATATTTTAAAAATATCACTAATTAAGTAATTTATAATTAAATATATAATTTTAATTATATTAGAATTTGTATATAAAAAATTAATTTCATTTAAATAACATTAATGAATAATTATATTTTCAATAATTATTGATTATATATTTATATGACATTGTTATTAATAATATATTTTTTAAGAATTATGAAAATTTCAAAAAGATTAAATATGGGTTCAATTTATTAATTTATTTAAAAATCAAAGTTACATTTTTTTTAATTTCTGATATATATTTGTTATCCTACACATAGAATCATAGAAACATATATATTCATTAAAATAATTTTTCATTTTATATTAGAATCAGTATAATTTTGTATATTGATATTATGTTGTAATATTAGAATTATAATAATTTATATATACATATATATAGTGTGTGTGTCTGTGTGTATCTACTTATATTAAGAAACTAAATGTTTCTATAAGGATATGTGTGTGTTTACACTAGTATGATACATTTGAAGGTGAAATATTATTATAATTATATATATATGTGTGTGTGAATATGTATATATAATAATTAATTAATATATATATATACTCTCAAATTTGTTATTTATAATACCATTTATTAGTGCTAAGGGTATCACTCAAAATTGTTAGCTTTTATCAGTGATAAAACAAGAACTAATAAGGGTTTACTTTTATTAGTGCTCAATTTTAACACCGATAAAGGTAGCCTTTTTCAATTTTTTTAAGTGTTGATAAATTCTATAAATTTTGTCTATTTCTAGGCTATGTAGTATTGTATCTTCTTTTTCGAGACATTTTTTCATGCTCCTTTATATATGCATCATTTGTACTCATTCTAAGAGCCATATCAAAATATAAGTCTTATTTTATTTTCCATATATTTTTTTATTTCTCTATTATTGATAACATCGAAAAAATATCTGAACTGTTTTCATAATCTTTTATTATGGGAAAAGATAATAATCTCTTAAAGAGAAGTAATGAGTCATGACTACTAAATAACACTCAGTTCCCTGAAGTGAATGTGATTGATTAATATCAAAATTATGTTAATAATTGATTTTGTCAATGTTAATAAATTCATCATTCATCAAATTAAAATATAAAATGATTCCACCAAAAGTGGTCAAATGATGAACCTCACATACCTATCATACACTAAGGTTCACTTCACTAATATTTTATATACCATGACAATGAAATAGTGAAATTGGACATATCCTCTTTTTTCACACCCAAAAGATTAAAGAGTCCATTAGATAGTGATGATAAATTATTTTATTTATTTCAATAATTTTATTTCAATTAAAGTGAATGATATTCATAGAATAGGAAGTTGAAGTTATTGATGGGTTTTCTGAATATAAGTTCCCAAGAAGATCAAAGTACATCCACCATAAGTTTATACTCATGGTTAATGAAACTGTCACAAACCAAGTGAGAATGCCATCAAACTTTACATCCAACATAGTCCAATACATGTCTTGAAGGGAATTACTTATCCCCATGGGATAAAAACTAGTTCTGGGCATCAAGGAAATCACAATGGGAATGTTTTTTTCTAAATAAACTAGGATCAAAAGGAACCAAACTAAAAATGTAGCAAAACCAACCACTAGATTTATATCAAAACAAAAAAAATCCAGATACAATAACTATTAAAAAAAACTAAATACAAAACTAAAATTGGACCATGACAACAAGATATCCACATGACCTCTCAGTCACCACCAACCGCAAAACCAACTAGCTCAAAGATCAATTGAACAAGAAACCTGAACCTACAAAACAGACGGGGTCTATCATTACTGACTTGCATAAGTAGGGTGTGAGAATACATAATATCGGTAGGTAATAACCATAGATACCATGCATTTCCTTTCCAAAAATATTCCATAAAAAATATTTTAAAATACAATTATAAAAGAAGCTTTTAAAACAATTATTACAAGTAAACAGAGCTTTCTAAAAATCTCCATTTTTAAAACAACACACACACCTTTGATTTTAAAAAATGACTTCAATTTCCAAAACACATTTCAATACCAGAACCCAAATGAAAAACCAAACTAGAAAACCTAAAAGGGGCTATGTAGAAAGTAAATGAAGAAAAAAAAGCTGGAAAAACTAAAAAAACCAATATCCAACATGCAACAGAAATAAAAATAATATATAGATATTTACTCATGAGAATTTCCTGAACATCTCTAGAGGAAATCCCTTGATATAATATGTTTGAACTCACCTTCTAGAGTATTTTGCAGATCCATAGTCAATAACCAACTAGAATCTCTAAACTAGACAATCCAGTGGCATATCCCACTTCGTCCCATCATGTCTAGGGTGTACCAAACTGTCAAATCAGGGTCGATAAGAAACCATCACTTGGACCTCTAGATGATGCCCAAGAGTCCTATGATAATAATAATAATACTTGGAAACACATATTATGACAACCATAACCAACTTCATCCTCATAAATGAGATATTAGAGGGGATCCCATCCCAAGTTCTAATGGACTCAATACCAACAATGTTCCTATGCATGATCCACTATAGGAGAATGCTTCCCAAGTTCTAGTGGTCTTTTCAAACATAATCCAAGTATCAAAAACACACATGAAAATCCATTTATTTAATGAACATGCTTATTAAACAATTAAACCTCACATGGAAACCCCATTTTCCATAAGAAAAACCAATTTCCAAATATTTTTAAAAATACCAACCTGGACTTCACGCTACTCGTATTTTCAATTCATTTTCCAATATATGCCAATATTCCCACTGAGCTCATACCTGTAATGAGTTCCAAAACCAATATTCAAAAACAACACAATGTTCTAATCAATCCTTTAACATCTTACATGTTTTAAAAAAACTCTAAAAACATCTCAAGTACCAACCAAGACTTTAAAATTACCAATCCAAATGCATTTACAAAGCCATTTCCATATCATTTTCAAGAATCAATATAAAACACCACTTTGACATGCATAATTCCAAACATTCCATGATTTCAGAATTTTTTTTTGAAACTTCATTTAAATTCACTCAAATCACCAAGTCCATTTGGAAACACATTTCACACCACTTAAAAAACTTGTAAAATCCATTTGTAAATACAAAAATAAAATAACACATAAAACCCAACTGTTTACATAGGAAAACCCACTTTCAAATCCAAATGCACAACAAAACTATTTTCAAACATGCTATTCACCCTTTAAACAATTCATAACACATATTTATGAAACATAACAATGAATATCACTTACAAAAAACCACATTTTCTTTAAAAAAATCATATTTTAACACATGAACA
The DNA here is from genome assembly GCA_963277665.1 of Viscum album. Lineage (NCBI taxonomy): Eukaryota > Viridiplantae > Streptophyta > Magnoliopsida > Santalales > Viscaceae > Viscum > Viscum album. Next base: position 2,064,925,829 of record OY728131.1, read on the forward strand.
CTTCACACAACTTTGAAAACATATTTTAATGAACCCTCAATTGTTTTTAAACCAATAAAACAAACCACGCATGGATCACACCATAAAAGTCACCGATTTCCACATATAATATGAAGTTTCAACCGAAAAATATTCCCAAAACATAACTAAGGGAAAATATGACACCAAAGACCCAATTTCAATTTAAGAGTTCTGTAGAAAATTTATCAAACACGTTGCATGCATTAAAACATTGGAACAAATAAAAAACCCTTTGGAAAACCATTATTCACCCATTATCCATCATAAAAATACTAAAAAAATTCATTTTAAGATATACAAAGCCTGAAAATAAAATTTATTAACCATTTAGGAAAGATTTAGAATCAAATGGAATGTGATAGAAATGAAATGGATAGAAACACCTACCTCAATGATGTATGAATGCACAAAAACTCCAAGAGATGGAAGAACTAAGCCAAAGGAACAAACCACACACCTTAGAATCAAAGAAATCGACCCACATCTTCCAACCCATATCCTAGAGTTCTTCCAAGATGTATCAAAGCCAAGATAAATCATGAAAACAAGATAAAGATAAGAGAGTAAGATGAAAGGGAAATATTTGATGAAGAAATCAAGAAGAATCATTGAATATTGGTGGGGAATATACCAAAAAGTGTCCCAAGAAAAAAGAAAATAAATGGTGAGGCCTATTGCTGATACCCAAATTAGAGGGGTCAAATGGGAGGTTGAATAAATTTAAAAGGGGTTTTAAAATAAAAGTTTTTTAGGTTTTAATGGGATAAAAGTTTTTTCTATAGGGTTTTTTGAACCATGCACACACCATTTGAATGCTATTGGAAACATTTTCCAAACTTGCAGACTTAAGTTGTACGGATTGGGAAAACATTGATCAAACTATTTGACCATAATTTTTTTCCAAAAACACTCAAATTAAACCTCAAACACTAAGAGAGTGTGCCTAAAGATCCTTGAATGATTTTAAAACAATTTACTGACACTGTTGGTGTCATAATCTCCCCACCATGTCACTTTCTCCTAATACCTTTCACAATAATCAAACATAGGGCCAAGAAAAACCAAAACCACCAAATACCAAATACACTTATTGGACACTCAATATGAACATCAACCAAAAGACCCAATATCATGAAAATAATAAAATAAAATTAATACCATGGTTGGGGTGTGACAATTTTTCCCACCACAAACACTTTATACCCATAGAAAGTCACCATGCCACATGAGGGACAAGGTTTATGGTTGAAACAACATGAGATCGAATGAAAAAATGGTCCAAAGTGCGACTTTTCAGTCTACAAGTCACACCCAACCATTTATAGAGTAAACTACAACATGAAGAACAATGGGAGAACATCAGAGGGTTCTACACACCTTAAGAACTCAACTAACACCATGAAATGACATTGAATCGGCCCAATGTAGGAAATTCCAATGACATCACCCCAGGTTAACCAATGGGGGAACTTCCAACATGAAATAACCCACCTTCTCTGAACAAGCTAAAAAACACCACCACTAGAACCGGAAATACCCCATATCAACCAAAACCCCAACACAAGGTGAAACCCATGAAGGGAACCTAGAACAAACAAAAAATCAGAGAAAAATTTATAAACATCAATTTTATCAAGAACATATTTCTTCAAAAAAGAATAATTGAAAAGTAAAACTAAATCACAAAAGGCTAACCATTTAAATATCAATATCCAAGGCACAAAAATAGGATTATAAAAAATAGGACCACAGAACCTCTTACGAAGAACTCACATCATGAAATAAACTACAACATAAACTTTAAATCATATCCACTCCAACACTGGAGAAAAATAATTATGACAAGGTCCCCCACATCCCTCGAAATTCCTTGACTATACACAAGATTCACTTTGGGGCCTATGGATAGGGCCTTGATGTCTGAAGTATCCAATTTCTCACAGTCAAAAGATGACATACTCTTATCAAGACATCTTATTCAGGAAACGCTTCTTACAAAACTTCTCCAGATAACCAAAATGACCACAAAGGTAAAAATACATCATTGGATTTTGGCACGACTTCAAATTCCTAAACCAGCAAAATTTGAAGCACATGAGAGATTTTACTAAATAACTTGAATTCGAAACCAACAAAAGAGGATTCCCAAGGATGGGTTCCTATGGAATACACTTATCACTAGAGGGGGAACCTTCATGAGCACCACCTACCACAAATTTCACCCCAAAATCCAACATAGCTAATAATGCATCATCCACCAACTACTTGAACTGAACATCATTGGATGAAAGGTATCAATCCTTGATGAATTGATGATGACCACAAATGAAAGGAGGATATTTCAACAGATCCTGCGATTATATCTCAAAGAAAAAACAAACTGGCTCCTTGAAATGATCAATAAAAGCCTTCAATTATTGCTGGCCTTATTGAATACTCAAGATTTATTCCACTTTTATTGTATTCTCCTACCATGGTATGAACCGTTGGATGAAAGTGGTATTAAAAACTTCCCACATCATCCTAAATTTCATTGATGGTGAAGCAACCACTTTCCATTGATCCGAAGCTAGACCCTCAAAAAAACCTAGGATAGTGTGAAATCTTATTGATTCTGGAGTTCTGAAAAATCTAAGGACACTCTCAACTTCCTCAAGACATACCACTACCTCAAATGGACCTCGATCACCAAAAAAGATGAAAAAAATAAAGAAGAACCAGAAACAAGATGAGACCCACATAAAGTCATGGGGTCATTTCTGGGTGGCATACTCTGAACAGAAGAAAAAAATAGAACCATAATAAAAATCACCCAAAACTAAACCAAAAGAACACCTTAATCCAAAATAACATTCTCACAATCCAAACTGTATAAATACAATAAAAATATTTATTTAAACACCACCATTTCATTTCAGTTTCAAAATGATTCAAATATAAATAAACTTTCCACACAACCATAACTCACTTTAAAATAATATTCAAACACTAAAGTCCATATTATCACACCTTGAAACCATTTTCCCTTGAAAACCCATTTTTACAAAAAAAAATTACTTTTAAATATCTACTCACACGAATGAAACTAATGCAATAGAACAACTAACATCAAACACCTAAGATGAGGAACTAGTTGACATACATAACCCAATGACATGGTTAGTGGTACATGAACCAATTAAGTTTCAACAATTAAGAGGAACTTAAACTGTGAAATTAGACCCCACATGGGTCACTACTCTATGTGAGATCATAGCATGACATCAGTTCACCTTCATTATCATTCCCCATCCATACAAACAAAAACAAGGACAAAGGCTCAAATCCTTGACAACCCATGGAACATTGGGGTTTAGAATGAGTAAGGGTTCACGATTTCCTTCCCATACCTAAATCTGAAGTCCTGATAATCCTAATCTACAATCTACGAGAGATCCCAAATAATGAGGGTCTTCTCTGATACCATTTTTTCATGAACCAAGATGGAATACCACCAAACCTAACATCTGGCCCATTCCGAGACATGGCCCAAAGGTCATTCCCAATCCTCATGGGCTAAAAAATAGTTTCTAGAATCAAGGTAATAACAATGGGAATGGTTTCTTCCCAAAAAACCAGGACAAAAAAGAACTAAACTGAAAATATAGAAAAAGCAACCACTACATACATATAAAAACGAAACAGATCAAGATATAACAAACTGCTAAACAAAAAAACTGAATACAAAACAAAAAATGGACCATGATAATAAAATATAAACTTGACCTCTTTGTCACTACCAACCACAAGACCATCCTACTCTAAGAGAAACCAAAACAGAAACCCTCACCGAAAAAATACCTCAGGTCTATCAACGTTTATTGGCAGAAGTAGGGTATGGGAATACAACAAATCATTAGGTAATCACTACAGATTCCACACATTTTCTTTCCCAAAACAGTACATAAACACTATTTGAAAATAAAATTATAATATAAGATTTTAAATCATTTCCAGTGAGTAAACATATATTTCCACAAAATTCCATTTTTAAAACAACACATGCACCTTTCCTTTTCAAAAATGGTTTATCTTTTTAGAACCCATTTCAATAATAGAACCCAAATGAAAAACCAAACTAGATAACCAAAAAGGGGTTGTGCATAAAGTACAGTAAATCAAACAAGTAGGCGTGACTAGAAAAACCAATTTCCAACATGCATCATAAATAGATAGAACATATAGATACTATCTCATGAACATTTCTTGAACATTTATAGAGGAAATCCCTAGATGTACTCAGTTTTGACTCACCTTCTAACATATGGTGTAGCTCCATATTTATTAACAAATTAGACTCTAAAAAATATTCAATCCAGTGCCACGTCCAACCTAGAACTGTTAAGTCTAGGAGGTACCAAACCATCTAATCAGGGTCGAAAAGAAACCATCATTTGACCATCTAGATGACACTCATGAATCCCATGATAATAATAATACTAATTGGAAACACATGGTATACTAACTATAACCAACTATGTCCTAATGCATGATCTATTAGAGGGGATCCTATCACAAGTTCCAATGGGATCAATACCAACAACATTCCCGTGTATTATTCACTAGAGGGTAATACATCCCAAATTCTAGTAGTTTTTTCAAACATAAGCTAGTTATAAAAAAACATGAAAATACAGTTCTTTAGCGAACACAATTATTCAATAATGAAATCACATATGGATACCAAAATTTTCCATAAGCACAACCACTTTACAAATCATTTTAAAACACCAATTGAGCCTTCACTCTACCCTCATTTTCAATCCATTTTCAAAAACATGCCATCATGCACATCGGGCCCATACCTCACATGAGTTCCAAAACCAGTTTTCAAAAACATTGAAATGTTATAATCAGGCCTTTAACATCATATTGGCTTTAATAAAGACTCCAAAAATTTCTCATGTTCTACCCAATCCTTTACAATTTACGATCCAAATAAATTTACAAATCCATTTCTACATCATTATACAGATATAATATAAAACACCACTTTCACATGAATAATTCAAAATGGGCAAAGATTTCACAAACACATTTGAAACTACATTTAAATTCACTCAAAGAACCAGGATATATAGAAACACATTCCAAATATGAACAATTCATAAAACCCATTTCAAAGTACAATAAGAATAGAACACATAAAACCCAACCATTTTTATAGGAAAATCTTCTTTCAAATCCACATGCACACCAAACCCATTTTCAAATGTGTTTTAAACCCTTTACACAATTCATAGAACATTTTTAAAGAACATAAAAAATTAATATCACTTAATAAACCCCATTTCCTTTGGAAAACACACTTTTTTAAAAATTCAAACTTAACAAAAACTTTTAAATCATATTTTAAAGAAGAATAACTTATTTTTAAACTAATAAAACAAACCATAAATACATTTCATACCAAAAAAGTCACCTATTTTCATATATAATACCCAACTCACAACGAAAAAATATTCCCAAAATATAAAAAAGAAAAAATTATAGCCTAAATCACCAAATTTAACTTTAAAATTTCAATTAGAATTTTATCAAACACCTTTTTTGCATTAAAAAATAGGCATAATTAATGAAAAACTTTGGAAAACCATTTATCACCCTTTTTCCATCAAGAAAATACCAAAACAATTTATGCTAAGACATCACAAGTAAGGAAACAACATTTATAAACCATTTAGGAAATCTTAAGAATCAAATGGAATGTTACAAAAATGAAATAGATGAAAATACCAACCTAAAATACGTGATAACATAATGAAACTCACAGAGAAGGTAGAATAAGGCCAAAGGAACAAACCACACACCCTAACATTAAAGAAATCAACCCACATTATCCAACCCTCATCTTAGGGTTCATCAAAGATGGATCAATTCCAAGACAAACCATGAAACCATGAGAGTGAGAAGATAAGAAGAGTAAATGGAAATATTTAATGAAAATATCACGAGTAATCAGTAAAATTTTGTTAGAAATCACCCAAAATGTGGCCAAAGATAAAGGCGAATGAACGGGGGAACACCCTCTGATCAATACCCAAATAAGATAGGGTCAAATGGGAGGTGGAATCACTTAAATTAGGCTCTTAAAATAAAATATAGTTAGGTTTTAATGGGCCACATAGTTTTTTACATGGTTTTTTATGCCATATGCAGACCATGAAAATACAACTAGAAGCATTTTCTAAACTTGCAGATTTAAGTTGCATGGTTTGGACATACCCTTCTCAAACCGTGTGGCCTAAAACTTTTCCCAAAAACATTAAAATGACATCCCAAACACTAGGATAATCCACCCCAAGATAATTGAATGATTAAAAAAAATCTAGTGATAGCTTTGGTGTCATAAAATCCCCACCATGCCAATATCTCCAAATAACATTCACAATAACCGTACATAGGGCCAAAAAAACCCAAACCACAAAATCCCAAAGTCTTTTGTTGGAAACTCAACCTGATCCTGAACCAAATTATCCAAGATCAAGAAAAGAATAAAATAAAATAAATTGCATGGTCGTTGTGTGACAATTATCCCCAACACAAACATTTTCCGCCCTAGATAGTCACCCAACCACATGGGGGACAAGGCTTGTGGTTGAAACGAAAGGAGATCAAATCAAACAATAATCCACAGTGTGACCTTTCAATCCAAAAGTCACACCCAAAAAATTTTAGGGGAAAAACAACATGAAGAATAATGGGAGAACACAAGAGGGTTCTACCAACTATAAGAACTCGACTAAAACCATGACACAAATTTGAATCGTCCCAACATGAGAAATTTTAATGACATCAACCCGTGTCGACCAATGCGGAAACTCCCTACATAAACAAACCAAAATTCTCTACATACGATAAACAGAACCGCCACCAGAACTACTAATCCCCCACATCAACTAAAACCCAAAAACAAGGGGAAACCCATGAAAAGAATTTAGACTAAACATAAAATCCGAGTACAAGATATAATCACCAATTTTATCAAGAAAAATATATCCAAAAAAAGTGAAAAATAATACTAAAACTAATTAATAAAAGGATAACCATTTAAATATCAATATCAAAGGCACAAAAACAAGATTACAATAAAATAGGACCAATAAACCTCTTACAAAGAACTCACAATAAGAAGGAAACATTAAAATGAAATTTAAACTGTCGTTACTAAAACACTGGAGACAGAAATTGTGGCATGGTCCCCCACATATTCAGTGATTCACTATCTATACACATGATTCACTCCAGGGCCTATGCCTAGAGCCCTAATATATGAAGCATCCATTGTCTCGTAGTCAGGAGATGACATCCTCTGATCAATTGTAACACCCTAGGTTTAAGAATATGTTTTATTTTTGTTAATGATTCCAAGATTCAATAAAATACATAAATTTCAAAATGCAGAGATATAAGTAGTAAGAACATTATTTATACAAATACCATAATACATCCTTGACACACAAAAACTAACCCATTAAACCCATTTCTATCGATAATTAAACAATTGGAATTCCTCTGAGAAACACAACGATGCCAATAAAATAGTTCTCATATTTTGGATCTGATAGAAATAAGAAAGTTATAGCAGGAAAAATAGAAACAAAACTAAGAATAAGAGGAACATATAAAACCATTTCCTAAAGTAGTGGTGTGAGTGTCGTGATATTTTTTTTCTGTGTGTTTCAATGACCCTTAGACATTGATATTTATAGAGTTTTTATCTGACCATTATAAAAGCTATCCATTTTTAGTTTTAAATTAAAATTGATAAATGGAATATGATAACCATTGATATAAAATAAATAAATATACACATAGAGATACAATATATATTTCAATATTATTATGCAATAAAAACAGTTTAAAAAAAATATTTAATAAATTATTCTAAGAGTAAAAAATATTAAAATGCATGTATTCTGGAAATTTATGAAAATATTACTATTACATATCTTATTAAGATATTAATATGAGGATTATATATATATATACTGAAATAATATAATTGATAACAATACTATAAAAATAATAATAATTAAAACTGAATAATGAATGAATTTTTGGGTATCAGTGTTCCATGTTTTTGAGTGTCTTCGCTAGGATTCATCGAGTGATGTTTCAAGAGAGTCACATAGGTCATAATTCAAGAAGGGGAGAAGGGCCAGAAGCTGAGGAGAGTCAACCATGGGAGGCCACTCCAATTTCTGAAACCACCATGTGGGAGATCTCTGTCGGGTTGTCGCAAAACAGTGTTCATCCAGAATCGATGTCCGGTACTGTGGAGTCGAAGCCGAATAGGAGACTAGTTCTAGAATAGAGTTTAGGTGAGGGTTTAGAATTGGTTTTTGAAGTGTAATTAAAGTCCGTTTATACCTGATCCATTTTTTGATGAGGTATCTGAATGAGTTATGGAGAAAATGACTTCCGATCTACCTTTTGTTGTCCAGTTTTGAAATTAGGTATTTGTTTATCCGAATCCTTATCTGTTGAACTAATTTAGGCAAATTAAATTAACTATTATATGAATATTTCTAAAAAAAATTCATATCTATTTGAATGGATATAGTGTTTCTATTTCCATTGTTTTTGTATTCTAAAATCTATCCCTTTATGATGTCGATTTAGATCATTATTCTTTGTTTTAGGTTTATCACATACTTGTTTTCCATCATTTTTAGTATATTAAAAACATGTTCTTCATCTTTGTTTATCGGTTGTTATAATTTTATTTTATTTTCAAAGATTTTCGGATCATCTTGTGTGGTTGTATATTGATGCTTCATGAAGAAGCTCTGATTTAACTAAATTATACAACATACAATGCATCTATCACCATTTGGATGAATAAATAATTATTTTCCTTGGATAATTGTTTTCTGTCTTGTTGCTGATATGCTTATATTTTATATATCATGCTTAATCAGATATATTTCATTAACATATATTTATATAGAAATTTTTTTATTGGTGAATAGTAAAATACTGGCTCTATATAAGTCATCCTTTGGAGTTCTCTTAGAATGTCATTATAAGCCTTAGTGTGATGGAATTAGAGAGAGATTAGGATATAGGAAGAAGTTAAAAAGGGTCTCTTACATAATAAATTTGTAATGAAATCTCTATTTCATGCTATCTACTTTCCTGATTTGTACCAATTTATTGTATTGATATTATTTTACCTATATTTCAAAATTTATTTCAATTACCCTATTAAATTACAATGTTTTATTTCTAAATTTTTTAGGGGATTTATTAAAGTTCTTTTGGGAACTAATATGTTTAAATTATAACTGTGTAAGGTAATGTTTATTTATTATTGTCTATTCATAAGATATTTTCAAATTTTATAATTCTAGCCCTTTCCATTATTTTATTCTTCTAAAATCGGTAAGAGATTTCTTTGTTTAAAACCTTTCAACACTATGACGATATATTCAAACATAAGTTATATATTCAATTATGGTTATTGCTTTTCATATTATAACTAAGATGAATTTATCAATGTTTTGGTCTTCTGTAAGGAATTATTGTTATTTTACAAAACATGTTTTATATAAGGTTGTGTAAGGATCTTTTTATTTATATGATTTATGGTCTTATAAATTATATTCTATAAATCTCATGTAAATGTTATTTTTTTATTCATTCCAAAATTAATGATTTAATTTTACTGTTTTGGGGTAAGGGATTAAATATTTTCAGATTCTTTATTTACACTATCAATTCCATTTTATTTATATAAGGAGTAGTTTGTTTCTTTTTATGTTTCAAACTAATTTTTTAAGGATCAAGATTATGTTTCATATAAATTATAATAATTATTGTTTTAATTAATTATTTATTAAAAAAACATATATCAATTGATTATTTATGGAATATTATGAATTTAAATGACAGATCTACATGCATGTCATACTCATATCACGATTTTGTCCATATATTGATAGGTTTTCATGACATTTCATACATGGATACACATATATATATGGAGTTATATAAACATATACTTGATCATTAAATAAACTTTGAAAAAATGGATTTTTATGGAAATATGGATGAAATTTTAAGTACGTGGATGTTGATTAATCTTTCGTGTGATTATGCAACATTATGTATCATGAGATTTGATCGTACCAAGTTGAATATATAATTTTCAGTAAATATTAGTATTTATTTCATCCAAGCATGATTATAAATATATTTTCGAATCTAAAACACCAGTGAAAATTATATGTATATAAGGAAAGCTAAGAAAAAAATGTTTTATAAAAACCATTATTTGAATTTTTTAAATATGATAGGGAATTGGATAGTGAATCCATCCCCCAAGTGGGTAGGCCCAAGATAACCTTCAATGTTTTGAGTGGTGTCAATTTTTTTAAGAGCATTCTTAATATTTTTAACTGAATCACTGGATTAGTTTTAAAAGAATTTGCAAAATATAATTAATTTTTAAAGAATTATAGTATTTTTGAAAAGGTTTTTCTACAAATGTATTTATAATTTAATTTTCCAAATGAATTTTCAAAAGAATATTTTAATGGGATTTATCAAAGGTTTTCAAAACCCCTTACTAGGCACCTTTTGTGGTCACCCTACATTTTTAAATTTTTTTCATAGGTTGCCTTGAAATCTAGAGTTGGCTGTCTTTGTTGTAGCACGTGCAAAAGCATAGTTGATCTTTCATTTTGTTTTAATTTATTATATAACTCTGATGTTTTTTAGCATGTATCTTTTCTCGAGAACCTAGACTGGTAAAAGATCCTCATTTGTTTAAAGTGTTGTGTAATTGTTATGTCACTTTTATATTAAAAAATTACACAGCATTTTCAAGCACTGAGTCCAGAAGAGAGGGCTTTGGGTGTAATAATTGGTTTTAAAGGCATGATCTAGATAACTTTGGAAAGTTAGAACCCTTCGATAGATTGAGTATCCTTTCTTAGTTAAAAAATTATTCTTTGTAATTTTCAGATGGAAGGAAGGAGAACTCAAAAAAATCTCTTAGGCCTTCCAGATGAATTACTTTCTATGATCGTGGAAAAATCCTACAAAGAATAATCTCAACTGTAAAGACCCAGAAATCCATGTAATTTATTTTAATTATATGTAATTATTCAGAGTCTTTGGTTTCTAACGACATGTAATTCCAAGGCCCGTAATGCCCAAAATGTTTTTTTCGATGTTTCTGGGTACGTTTAGTGAACTTAAGAATGGGTTTAGGTAACTTTAGAACTGGTGCTCAGAATTGAAATATGAGGGAACCGTTGAACTCGCAGCACCGATGATTTCTTACAGGGACTTTCACCTCAGCTGTGTTTGGCCGTTAACAAAAGTTTGATTTCCAACCTTTCGTAAGAGATAAAGAAAAAGTGGAATAAAATAAAAATTATTTAAACTAAAATTTTATTTTATTAAAACCTTTTTGAATTAAAGTGGGGTCCACCCTAACTAAACCCCCACTTTAGTTTTTGCTAACCCCCTCCCTCATTAAATGATGTGATTAGGGGGAGACTCCTCAAATTCAAGTGTTTATTCCCCTCCTTTAGGAGTTGTAGGAATTGGAGATTTGGATTTTGGAGGAAATACTTGGAGGAAGAAACCTCCTTCTTCCAATGAAAAACTTCTTCTTCTTCTTTGATGTCCTTCTAGAACAAGGGAGGAAGCACCATCCTTGAAGAACGCTGATGAAGTCATCCTCGACTTCTTCATTATCTTCCCCAACATCAACGAATATGAGGTAGGGGTTCGATCTTTGTTAATTGTTTCTTATTCTTTGTTTTCCTTAATTCATTAAGATTCGAATCCACATGCTCTCACTCTAACGTAGATGGTGAGGGACGAAAGAACATGGCCCAACCCCTCCACCTTGCTTTGTGGATTTTGACGCTAATCACGACACGAGTTCGGGTTGAATGAATTTCATCAATGATGGTCCCAAATCGAAGGCGACGTCCCAAGGAGTGGGCAACTACTTTTAGAATGAGAATCGGGCCACCAGAACTCGTCTGGTGACCTGTGGAAGGTTCACCGGTGGTTGGAACCGGTGAACGTCACCTGTAGAACTAAGGGAAGGGTGGATGACACTCCAGATGGCTGCATGGACGGCGGCGGCATAACCACACCGCCGAAGGAGTGGGATACGACAGACGGGCCGTAGAGGTGCAGTGGCAGCCGGTGCAAGGCCAACTGCGAAGAAAACCGGCGGCTCGAACCGCTGGGTTGCCGGGGAAGGTGCAGTGCAGCGCGCGTTGGGCGGAAGAGAAAGACAACTGCCATAGGAGGCATGGCACAACCGCATCATGTGGAAGGTGGATGGATGCTCAGACAATAAGGAACAACATGACCCACCGTGTGGTTCCTGCGTTACACGGACCGGAACCTTGTGGCGCTGAATCTGTACTGCTCGAACGACTAAGCCGTTCGGGACTCCAGGGGGTGCGGCCTTCCCCCTGGACGCGGTGATGTCATACCCCATGGGGGTCACCCTCCATGGGACTCGTGCAGGCCGAACCCAGCTACCCTCGTGGGATGGTCCACCCTCACCAGCTGGGTCGGACCCGTGGACCGGGTCAGACCCCGGTTCAGACCCGGGTCGGTCTGACTGGGCCGGATCAGACCCGGACCCTCTTGACCTATTTCCACTCATTTGCCCATAACTTGGGCAACAAGTGTCCGATTGATGAAGCCTCTATGGGGAAAGAAATATTAGAGGGATATGGTTCTTTTGGTATACCCCACTTGAGTTTTGGACGCAGTTGGTGTAAGGCCGGGTTGGATTGAACTTAAATCCAACTGGGTCCTCAGAACGAAAATTCCATTAACTCTCAGATCGGGAATCCGATTGATGTGTGGTCTGTTGCGTTGGATTTCTTATGAAAAGAAAGATCTTCTAGACACATCAACTTGGGACTTAGTGATAGTTTATGTATCGACACTTGTCTTGAGGAGAGGACCCTCCCGGAATCAAGTGTGCTTTGTGCGGGAACCCTGTGGCTGGATACTTTGTGATAAAGGGATCCTACGTGGACTGGTTACTGCTCTAGGATCCTACGTGGGTTCGAAAACTCTGACTACTTTTTCAAGATCCTACGTGGGTTCGAAAGCTCTTATTACTGTTCCAGGATCCTACGTGGGTTCCACAACTCTGATTACTGTACTAGGATCCTACGTGGGTTTGACAGAGTAGATGTTTTAGTGGATATATCTAATCATCCCTATCTGTCTAAATATGTTATATACCTAAGTGAGATGAGCCTTGACTCTGTGTTTTTATCAACAAGTTATCTTTCTTCCTTCGTGAAACGGGTTGTGCTTGGGCTCAAGGGTTGGAGTCGATTTGTATTTGAATTACTAATGTATATGTATGGAAATATAACTAAGTAGGGTTGGATGATATTATGTGATTGTATCCTTACTATAGTGGTTTATACTTAGTGGATTCTGGGAGACCTTCGGGGGTCTCGGGGTCCCTACTGAGTATCATTATACACACCCCTGCACGGGCTTCACCCGCACCTTGTTATGTCCTGTGCAGATGACAGAAAACAGTGATCAAGGTTGAGAGATATGGACGAGAGGCTGCTCAAGGATGGACTTAGATGGGAAATAACTCAGGGAGGACTTGGGAGAGATCTGTACCTACCATTCAGGTATGATTTTTCAGTGGACGATCCAGGAGCTGTTTTCTCTTTTTCTTGTACTTGTACCTCAGTTGGGTTTGTATACTAGCCTAATTACTTTCAGCACTCTTTTACTGTATTAGTACATTTTGGTTATCTATGGTTGTATACAGTCTGAGTGAGTTACAGGTTTAAATAAAATTCCTTCCCTTTTCTCTGGGATATGCCTTTTGGTTCTAGTCACTAGCCCCTGGCCTAAGGAAGTCGGGCTTGGGGTAGTCACGAGACGGGCCCCGAGGATGGGTCATGAAAAATTGGTATTATAAGGCCCCTGACTTAAACATCTCTTAATATTGAATTAAATGAATAATTCACATTGAGGATCTTTTCAGGTTTAGAGTTTTAGAGAATTAGAACATAATTACTACATCTCAAAAGATTAAAAAGTAGACACTTCTACTAAGTTTCCATAGAATAAAAAAAACTCTTAAAAAGAAACATGTCTAGTTCCAAGTTTTATATAGCATGAATTTCCCTTAATCCCATCCTTGAACCTATTCCACATTAGGTCCTGTGAAAAACATTTCAAAAAATCTTGGGGTGAGCATCAAGAGCTCAATAAGGGATACACAAAGAATGAAAACTGTTAGTTTATAAAAACAACAAGTAAACCATGTATACTTTATCAAAGTAATACTTTTCACCTTTATGAAGTAGTAAAAACTCTTCACTGAATAAAATATCATTACTTACCCTTTTATAACCAAAAGATTACCATAAAACCCATAAAAAGATCACATAACATATAAAGGTAACTTGGGACATAAACATACTTTAGTGGAATAACCATACGGTCGACTTCCACACATATCCCTTAATGGAATAGTTATACGACCAACTTCCATACATACTTAATGGAATAGCCATACGGCCGAATTCCATACCCAATGCATTGGAGGTTATAACGTAACCACCCATCCTGGTATTCATGACACCACCCGTCATATGGTTTATCACGTAACCACCCGTCAAATGTCCAAGCACCAATATAAAATCATAAAACATAAAACCAATATAAAGGAATGATAACATTTCCACATTTCAATCACAATATATCATTTAAATATATTGACATAATATAATCCTTTATCAAAACCATTTTCAATACCAAAATACATAAAAGAGTATATGGTATTTATTTTATTTTAAAAACATTACGGCTTGTTGAGGAAGCCAAAGACCAAATAATACTCACGGCGGCGGAAAAGGTCGTTGTCCCCGCGTACGTTAAAAGAAACATTCCTTTTTTTGTTTAGTAAAATGATTCGTATAAAAAGATTCATTTTGTATAAAAGTAAAATTCAAAGGGGTTTATACACCCTATAAAATATAGTTGTGTATAAAACGAAATATGCCTCAATGAAAGGAGATTGAGACGAAGTCCATTACCTCGGGTCCGACTTGACGCGATCATTCATTAACGTCTTGAATAATAAACTTGAGTTAATTTCTATTTGCTTAAGAACCTTTTTCAAGTTCAGTATTCCTTTTATATCACTTATTTCTATGTCATGAACACTATGTAATTATTTAAGTTAATAACGGTCGTTTTAACGATCATTGGTACTTGAGTAAAAAAGAAACCCTTTATAATTACAAGTTGATCATGTATCCATTATATCCAGAATGGTATTCATGATGTAGATATAATATATGTCATATATATCCAATACATGCATGCATTTATAATATTACATAATCATTTAGAGGTAAGAAATGAAATACACCGTTCATGGAGACGGTAAGCCGTACGTACGTATGAACACTACTTTCATTTCTATTTAGTATTTTTATAGAATGGAATCATAATGATATAAAGGTATATTATAATTTCAGTGTAATATCATATATAATATCATAACTCCATCCTTTATGCGCCCCACATATGGTATTAACGAATCAAATCACTTTGAGGGGGCGGTAGTCCGCACTTCCTTAAATGAAGATATCGCGTTTACCCATAATGGAAACCATAAAGGTATGCCAAAAATGAAAAATACAGAAGCTTAAGGAAAACATAAACATATTATATATCATATATAAATATAGTTCCATCTTAATGGCCACCTTTGAAGGTGTTAAAATAATGTTGAACAATCATCGTTTCAGGAGGCAGAAATTCACCATCCACGGAAACAGTATGTTCTTTAACCATTAGATGTAGGTGTGTGTATGTGTAGCTCGAATCCTTCTTATAACAACATCCTAGTATATTTAAGATACTGGAGTTGTTACAAAAGAAATGAATAAAAAGAGTTTAAGGGTTGGAGAAGAAAAATAAAATAAAAGGACTCAAGTGAAGACATTACCTTAAAATCGGGTAACTCTCTTAAATTTGAACTCAAAGGCTTCCTTGGGAAGACTTATGCCAAAAGTGAGGATTCAAGGAGTAAGAGAGGGATGCGGAGAGAAAAAATGGGCAGGGGTTGGCTGAGCCAAAGGCTTTGGAAGTGTGGGTAAGGTGGTAGAGGTGGGGGCCTTTTATAAGAGGAGAGGAGGGGCACTCTTGGAAAGTAAAGAAATGTTACTTTATTTCAAAATGAGTTTCGGATTCAAAATGTCCCACATTGATATAATTCCAGGGTAAGGTGATAAGGGTTCGAAATATACCCATACAATAGGTTTTGGACATGTGTAGGTCATAGATTTTACATTATCGTTTCATTTTATTTAAATCCTTTATTAATGAGGTAATCGCTACATCATCATGATTTCATAAATAATTTAATATATTTAATTTATAAAAATTATAAAAAAAATATACTGATGTAGAAAATATTTTTATATTTCTAATGAATATCTATAATAAAAAGTATGACTTGTATAACCCCATGTAAAAATTGTTTTAGTAAAACAATTCATGTTTGTGTCATTTTTACTTTAACATTAAATAAAAAGTTATTTATGTCATTTCCCAACCAAAGTGGCTCCATGGGGTCCCCAAGTTGACCCATGGATTTTCGTGATCGGCCATGACACATCCAATAAGGGCAGGACATGTATCAAGCTCATCTCATATTATTATAACATTATTTTTACCTTAAACTACACTAATTACCTCTAATCGCGATTAAAAACTTAATAAGTTACTATTCACCAAAAAATTATTTTAATCCCATTGAACCACATTTTACTTCTTAATGACAACCATGTATGTCGGATTTTTCAAAATCAAATCACAGAAGTGAGAAAGTTTCATTTAAATGAAAAATCAGTTTCTTTAACTACCACTTAGTGGTTTCACTATTCATCAAAATTGAAGTTTTTCAGAAAAATACCAAAAATTTACCCTAAGCTATATTTGATATTCTGAATTCAAAAATGATGTCTATTTTACAAAATTCAAATAATATAAGTCACATTAATTAATTTAATAATTAATTCCCACCGTCATGAGAAATAGCATGTTTTTATGAAACAATAACTATCAAAAGATTGACACTAGTTTAAGTCCAATTTCAAAGTAAAATGGATTCCAATGACCACCATTGGATTAAATGGTAAAAATATATTCTAATTTCACTTTAAAACCAATTCAAAAGATAATTTAATCATATAAATAAATTATATTAAAAAGTGGTTTTGAATTAAAATACAACATTTTTTCACTATTCATTAAAAAAATCAACTTTATCGGAAAATACCAAAAAATTACACAAAGTAAATTTTGATGTCCTGATTCTAAAGAAGCGTTTTATTTGGTCAAATAGAATGTATAAGATTGAAAAAAACTATATTTAATGACGGTTCTCCATCAAAAGGCGATAAGTGAACCTTTAGTGAGAACTAGGGCATATGCGCCTAAAATTGAATTCTTTCCGTATTTTAAGCCTTTATCTTTTATTAGATAAAAGTAAAAACATTTAAAAAACATATATAATAATATTTTAGTTATTTATATCCATTCTCGCCAATACAATGTCTATGTGTTAAGTACCATTTAAAATAATATTATTTTATTACTAGTGTGCAACGAAAGATTTCAATGAAACTCTTTGTTGCGTATCGGGTACGCTATCGAACATAGCAACCTTTTTAGAGTAAAATTAATATTTAATTCGTAAATATTAATAAATATGAAAATGTTTTATTCATTATTTACCTGGGATGTTACATCTTTCCCCCCTTTTGGGAATTGCGTCCTCGTAATTTTATTCACTTATCAAAATAAGTGGGGGTATTTATCTCTCATAGCATTTTAAGATTCCCACGTTGCCTCTTCAACAATATGGTTTTTGCACAAAAACTTTACCTGGTGAATTACCTTATTTCGCAACACATGCTCTTTTCGGTCAAGAATCTGGACTGGTTGTTCTTCATAAGATAGGTTCTCCTTCAGCTGAACTACCTCTGGACTCAAAACATGAGATGGATCTGGCATATACTTCTCAACATCAAAACATGAAAAACATTGTGTACCTGAGATAAACTTGGAGGTAAATCCACTCGGTAAGAAACTAATCCAACTTTCTCCAGAATTTCATATAGTCCAATGAACCTTGGACTCAGCTTTCCTTTCTTACTAAATCGCATCACACTTTTCCATGGAGAAACCTTGAGAAAAACATGATCACCTACCTCGAAAGATAGATCCTTCCTCCGGTTATCCGCATAACTCTTCTGCCTGCTCTGAGCTATTCTCATGTGTTTCTGAATCAACTGAACTTTTTCTGCTATCTCTTCTACCAATTCAGGTCCCATCATCTTCCTTTCACCCACTTCATCCCAAAATGCTGGAGTTCGACACCGCTTCCCATATAATGCCTCAAATGGTGCCATCTGTATACTGGAATGAAAACTGTTATTATAAGAAAACTCAACCAAAGAAAGATGTTGGCCCCAACTTCCCTGATAATCCATCGAACAATCTTGTAGCATATCCTCCAAGGTCTGAATTGTTCGTTCTGACTGCCCATCTGATTGCGGATGAAAAGCTGTACTAAAATTTAATTTAGTACCCAATGACTTCTAAAGGCCTTTCCAAAAGTTATAAGTAAACCTGGGATCACGATCAGACACAATGGAGAGAGGAACACCATGTAACCTGACTATCTCTTTAAGATACAAATGGGAAAGTTGATCTAGTGAAAAAGTATCTCTTATATCAATGAAATGAGCAGATTTAGTCAAGCGATCAACAATAACCCAGATTGCATTATTACCTCGATATGTCCTTGGTAATCCCACAACAAAGTCCATGGATATGTTTTCACATTTCCACTCTAGAACTGGTAAAGGCTGAAGCATCCATTTTGGTAACTGCCGCTCTGCTTTAACCTGCTGACAAGTCAAACACTTCACAGTAAACTCAACAATATCCCTTTTCATTCCATCCCACCAGTAATACTCTCGCAGATCTCTGTACATCTTAGTACTGCCAGGATGAACTGAAAACGGGGAACTATGAGCCACACATAACAACTCATTCTTCAACTGTGAATCACAAGGCACACATAATCTCTTCCCAAACCTCAAAACACTGTCATTATCGATGTTGAATTCAGGCAACTTACCCTTCTGAACCAGCTCTACCTTTTTTTGCAACTCACTGTCTTTCCTCTGTGCTTGCTTAATTCAGTCTGATAGGGATGATCTCACTGATACTGGAAACAAAACAGAAGAACTTCCTGCACCAAAAACTTCTATGAAAAAGTTCATCAAATCAAAAACCAAAGGATCTCGTTCCAAACGTAGCATGGTTAATGAAGCAATAATTTTTCGACTCAAAGCATCAGCCAATTTATTTTCTTTTCCCGGATGGTAGTGAATTGTACAATCATAATCCTTGATTAATTCCAGCCATCTCCTCTGTCTCATGTTCAATTCTTTTTGAGTGAATATATACTTTAAACTTTTGTGATCAGTATATATTTCACACTTTACTCCATACAAATGATGCCTCCAAATTTTTAAAGCAAAAACAATAGCAGCTAATTCCAAATCATGTGTAGGGTAATTTACCTCATGAGTTTTCAATTGACATGAAGCATAAGCAATTACCTGATCATTCTGCATAAGGACACAACCAAGTCCCTTCAACGAAGAATCACTATATATAATAGACTCACCATTCCTGGAAGGAAGTGCCAAAACTGGAGCATTCACCAATCTTCTTTTCAACTCCTGAAAACAATCATCACATTCTTTTATCCAGATGAAATTAACACCCTTACGAGTTATCTTAGTCATTGGACTAGATAACCGTGAAATTTTTTCAACAAACCTTCGGTAGTAACCTTCCAAACCAAGAAAACTATGGATCTCCGTTACATTTGTGAGTCTTGGCCATTCCTTCAACAACTTTTGTTTTAGAAGGATCAATAGTTATGCCATCTTTTGAAACAATGTGACCCAGGAAAGAAATTTATTGTAACCAAAACTCACACTTGCTGAATTTTCCAAATAGTTTCTTTTCTTTTATGGTTTGCAGGATAACCCTTAAATGACTTTCATGCTCCTCTTTACTTTTAGAAAACACCAAAATATCATAAATGAAAACAACCACAAACTTATCCAAGAACTCATGGAAAATTATATTTATAAGGTCCATGAATACAGAAGGTGCATTGGTTAACCCAAAAGGCATAACTACAAATTCATAATGGCCATATCTAGTACGGAACACAGTCATCGGAACATCTGATTCTTTTACTTTCAACTGATGGTACCCCGACCTCAAGTCAATCTTTGAAAAATACCAAGCTCCCTGGATTTGATCAAACAAATCATCGATATGAGGAAAAGGATACTTGTTCTTAATAGTAATATTATTCAAGGCTATATAATCAATGCAAAGTCTCATTGATCCATCTTTCTTTTTAACAAACAAGACAGGAGAACCCCATGGTGATGTGCTAGGTCGAATGAAACCTTTATCTAATAACTCCTGCAATTGCTTCTTTAACTCTAAAAGTTCAACTTGATCCATTCGATAAGGGGGTTTTGAAATTGGCTTAGAATCAGGAACTAAGTCAACAGTAAATTCAACTTCCTGATCATGAATAATACCAAGCAACTCATTAGGAAAAACATCAAGATACTCATTTACCACTGGCACATCATTAATCTAAACGGTTCCTTTATTTTAAACAATATGTGCAAGGTATAATTAATTTCCATATTTTACTAGTATCTCAACTTCCTGATATATTATCAAAATCAAGGGTTCATTCTTGTACACAAACTGAAAATCTTTCTGAAAAGAAACCATTTTAGCTCTGCAGTCAATCTTAGCATGATAAACAGAAATACAATCCAAGCCCAAAATGACATCAAACTCTACTAGAGGCAAAACAATAAGGTTTTATGGTAGATTCTTTCCACACACAAGGATAGGAAGGTTATTATAATTCCTTTTTGTCTCAACGTTCCCTCCGGGTGTTTTTACCATAAGTTCAGGGTTCATATCTTGAGATGGAATTTCCAATTTACTAGAAAACTTCTCAGAAATGAAAGAATGTGTAGACCCTGAATCAAACAACACATTGGAATAATCTGAACAAACAAATAGTGTACCTGATACTACTTCATTCGATGGCCCAATATCTGCTGAAGTTGTTGCAATGGATTTCACCACCCCTTTCTTCTTGTAGTATGGCTGCTTTCCCCCATTTGAGTTCTTTGTTGGACACTCGTTTGCTTAATGACCCATTTCATTACACTTAAAACATCTTACCACTGGATTTTCATTGCCTGCTTGATCATCTTCCTTACAGTTACGGACAATATGACCAGACTTACCACACCAAAAGCACTTACCATACTTGGATAAAAATTCTCCAGGATGCATTTTACCACACTTCTCACAGGATGGATATTTGGTTTTCTTACCTCCTTGATTATTTGATGAATTATTCCCCTTTTACTGCCAACTAGGCCTCTTATTCTGTTGTTTGTCATAGAACACCTGATCATCGGCAAACTCCATTTCCACCTTCTTCGCACATTGAATAAGTTTTTCAAAACTTTTAAACTCACGAGAAGCTAAATCCCTTCGATACTTTGGATTTAACCATGAGTAAAAATGTTTTATTTTACTATCAAGATCCCGTATGATGTTTGGAGCATACCTTGCCAATCGAGTGAACTTTTCTTCATAAGCAGCCACTGAATCATCCTCCTGCCTCAATTCTAGGAACTGTTTTTCCATCCTAAGACGAACCACCTCAGGAAAATATTTCTCAAGAAACATACCTTTGAATCCGTCCCAGTGAAGATCCTCAATCTCATCACTATCCCTGATATTTTTCACCATCGACCACCACTGACCAGCTTCACCTTCAAAACGGTAAACAACAAGACTAACCTTTTGATGTTCTGAACACCCCATGACATCAAAAATCTTCTCCAGTGCTTTAATCCAACCTTCAGCTTGCACGGGGTCAGATGATCCTCTGAATGATGGGGGATGTTGCCTCATGAAATGTTCCACCACTGACATGTTCCTCTGCGGTTGATCTGGCTGATCTCATGCATGGATACCACCACCATTTATAGCCTGCGTCAACTGTTCCATCACTGCAAAAAACTGTTCAGTTCCGATTCCGACCATCTCAGGTTGGTGATTTGGAAGGTTTTATTCCTCCTGATGTCATCCCAACATAGCTGCATTGTTTCCTCTGCGCAAAACCATTCTGAGCACAGAAATATCTTAGGCTAAGAAACATGGTAATCTTTAAATGCTATATCATTTCAGTCATCCCATAAATTAACTTATAATTTAACAATTTTCTAACTCCTAGAGTTGTCTAAATAGACCTCTGTTACCAACTATAAGGCCCCAACCTTAAACATCTCTTAATATTGAATTAAATGAATATTTCACATTGAGGATATTTTCAGGTTTATAGTTTTATAGAATTAGAACATAATTACTACATCTCAAAAGATTACAAAGTAGACACTTCTACTAAGATTCCATAGAATAAAAAAAACTCTTAAAATGAAACATGTCTAGTTCCAATTTTTATATATCATGACTTTCCCTTGATCCCATCCTTGACCCTATTCCACATTAGGTCCTTTGAAAAACATTTCAAAAAAACTTAGGGTGAGCATAAAGATCTCAGTAAGGGATACACAAAGAATTAAAACTGTTAGTTTATCAAAACAACAAGTAAACCATGTATACTTTATCAATGTAATACTTTTCACCTTTATGAAGTAGTAAAAACTCTTCACTGAATAAAATACTTACCCTTTTGTAACCAAAATATTACCATAAACCCATAAAAAGATCACATAAGATATAAAGGTAACTTGGGACATAAACATACTTAAGTGGAATAACCATACGGTCGACTTCCACACATATCACTTAATGGAATAGACATACGGCCAAATTCCATACATACTTAATGGAATAGCCATATGGCCGACTTCCATAACCAATGCATTGGAGGTTATAACGTAACCACCCGTCCTGGTATTCACAGCACCACCCGTCATATGATTTATCACATAACCACCCGTCAAATGTCCAAGTACCAATATGAAATCATAAAACATAAAACCAATATAAAGGAATGATAACATTTCCACATTTCAATCACAATATATCATTTAAATATATTGACATAATAGAATCCTTTATCAAAACCATTTTCAATACCAAAATACATAAAAGAGTATATGGTATTTATTTTATTTTAAAAACATTACAGCTTGTTGAGGAAGCCAAAGACCAAATAATACTCGCGGGGCGGAAAAGGTCGTTGTCACCACATACGTTAAAAGAAACATTACTTTTTGTCTTTTAGTAAAACTCTTCATAGAAAAATATTCCTTTTGTATAAAAGTAAAAGTCAAAGGGGTTTATACACCGTATAAAAGATAGTTGTGTATAAAATGAAATATGCCACAATGAAAGGAGATTGAGACGAAGTTCCTTACCTCGGGTCCGACTTGACTCGATCGTTCATTAACGTCCTGAATAATAAACTTGAGGTAATTTCTATTTTCTTAATAACCTTTTTCAAGTTCATTATTCCTTTTATATCACTTATTTCCATGTCATGAACACTATGTAATTATTTAAGTTAATAACAGTCGTTTTAACGATCATTGGTACTTGAGTCAAAAATAAACCCTTTATAATTACAAGTTGTTCATGTATCCATTATATCCAGAATAGTATTCATGATGTAGATATAATATATGTCATATATATCCAGTAAATGCATGCATTTATAATATTACATAATCATTTAGAGGTAAGAACTGAAATGCACCATTCATGGAGATGGTATGCCGTACGTACGCATAAACGCTACTTTCATTTCTATTTCATATTTTTATATAATGGAATCATAATGATATAAAGGTATATTATAATTCTAGTGTAATATCATATATAATATCATAACTCCATCCTTTATACGTCCCACATATGGTATTAACGAATCAAATCACTTTGAGGGGGCGGTAGTCCGCACTTCCTTAAATGAAGATATTGCGTTTACCCATAATGGAAACCATAAAGGTATGCCAAAAATGAAAAATACAGAAGCTTAAGGAAAACATAAACATATTATATATCATATATAAATATAGTGTCATCTTAATGGCCACCCTTGAAGGTGTTAAAAGAATGTTGAACAATCATCGTTTCGGGAGGCAGAAATTCCCCATCCACGGAAACAGTATGTTCTTTAACCATTAGATGTAGGTGTGTGTAAGTGTAGCTCGAATAATTATTATAAAAACATCCTAGTATATTTAATATACTGGAGTTTTTACAAAATAAATTAATAAAAAGAGTTTAGGGGGTTGGAGAAGCAAAATAAAACAAAAGGACTCAAGTGAAGACATTACCTTAAAATCGGGTAACTCTCTTAGATTTGAACTCAAAGGCTTCCTTGGGAAGACTTCTGCCCAAAGTGAGGCTTCAAGGAGTAATATAGGGATGTGGAAAGACAAAATGGGCAGGGGTTGGCCGAGACAAAGGCTTTGGAAGTATGGGTAATCTGGTAGAGGTGGGGGCCTTTTATAAGAGGAGAGGAGGGGCACTCTTGGAAAGTAAAGAAATGTTACTTTATTTTAAAATGAGTTTCAGATTCAAAAGGTCCCACATTAATATAATTCGAGGTTAAGGTGATAAGGGTTCTAAATATACCCATCCAATATGTTTTGGACATGTTTAGGTCATAGATTTTATATTATCTTTTCATTTTATTTAAATCCTTTATTAATGAGGTAATCACTACATCATCATGATGTCATAAATAATTTAATATATTTAATGTCTAAAAATTATAAAAAAAATATCATGATGAAGGAAATCGTTTTAGATTTCTAATGAATATTTATAGTCAAAAAGCTGACTTTTATAACCCCATGTAAAAATTGTTTTAGTAAAACATCTCATGTTTGTGTCATTTTTACTTTAACATTAAATAAAAAGTTATTTATGTCATTTCCCAACCAAAGTGTCTCCATGGGGTCCCCAAGTTTACCCATGGATTTTCTTGGTCGTCCATGAAACATAAAATATGGGTAGGACATGTGTCAATATCATCTCATATTATTATAACCTTATTTTTACCTTAAACTACACTAATTACCTCTAATCGCGATTAAAAACTTAATAAGTTACTATTCACCAAAAAATTATTTTAATCCCATTGAACCAAATTTTACTTCTCGATGACAACCATGTATGTATTATTTTTTAAAATAAAATCATAGAAGTGACAAAGTTTCATTTAAATGAAAAATCAGTTTCTTTAACTACCACTTAGTGGTTTCACTATTCATCAAAAAATTGAAGTTTTTCAGAAAAATACCAAAACATCACCCTAAGCTATATTTGATATTCTGAATTCAAAAATGATGTCTATTTAACAAAATTCAAATAATATAATCCACATTAATTAATTTAATAATTAATTCCCGCTGTCATGACAAATAACGTGTTTTTATGAAATAATAAGTATCAAAAGATTGACACTAGTTTAAGTTCAATTTCAAAGTGAAATTGATTCCAATTACCACCATTGGATTAAATGGTAAAAATATATTCTAATTTCACATTAAAACCAATTCAAAAGATAATTTAATCATATAAATAAATTAGATTAAAAAGAGGTTTTGAATTAAAATACAACATTTTTTCACTATTCATTAAAAAATGAACTTTATCAGAAAAATACCAAAAATTTACACAAAGTAAATTTTGATGTCCTGATTCTAAAGAAGAGTTTTATTAGGTCCAATAGAATGTATAAGAGTTAAAAAAATATATTTAATGACGGTTTGCCATCAAAAGGCGATAAGTGAACCTTTAGTGAGAACTAGGGCATATACGCCTAAAATTGAATTCTTTCCGTATTTTAAGCCTTTATCTTTTATTAGATAAAAGTAAAAACATTTAAAAAACATATATAATCATATTTTAGTTATTTCTATCCATTCCCGCCAATACAATGGCTATGTGTTAACTACCATTTAAAATAATATTATTTTATTAGTAGTGTGCAACGAAAGATTTCAATGAAACTCTTTGTTGCGTATCGGGTAGGCTATCGAACATAGCAACCCTTTTAGAGTAAAATTAATATTTAATTTGTAAATATTAATAAACATGAAAATTTTTTATTCATTATTTACCTGGGATGTTACAGGTATTAGTGGAGTCAGTTCTACCATAGAACATTGGTCTCCGATCTTTCAACGACAATAGTGTTAAGTGTTTTGGTTGTGGTTATCAGTTTAGGGAAACCGGTGTTGGTGTAGTGGCCGACATATCCATACACTAGGACTCTGACTTCTGATTTATGACTCAGTGCATGAAAACACTAATTGTGTGTGTTTCATTTGTAAAGTTTTATTGGTGATCTCTTTGAGTCAGCTCACCAGGTGTAACTTATTGACCGTGGTGCACCTGTTTATTTTCAGGATGACCCCATGCAGAGAGCCAGCTAGGGTTGCAGGCTTTGTACGAGATGGAAACCCACCGAGCGATGATGCCTCAGTGTAGGGACCTATCACAGTAGAGGCACCAGCGGTACCAGTACCCTTTGGGACACCAATACCACCAGCCCCAGTAGCAGAGAGTACACACCGCCTGAGTGTGTTGAACGAGTTCCAGCACCAGAGGCCGCCTAGGATCAGGGGTGAGACGGACCCGTATGCATATAAGTATTGGATGGAGGTTGTGGTTAGAGTCTTCAGTCTGGTAGGGACACCAACCGACCTTGTGGTGAACCTTTTCGCGAGTCTCCTTTAGGCAGCAGCCGGTAGATGGTGGGACCTGATGCTTCAGGTGCATGATGAGGCGACACTTCTATGGGAAGACTTAGAGATCCTGTTTTGGGTGGTGTTTGTCTTAGCCACCCTATGTGCAGTGAAGATACAGGAGCTACTTCATCTGTAGTTGGGTAGCATGACAGCAGAACAATACTCAACGATGTTCCCTGACCTCTCACGCTACTCCACAGATATGGCACAGGACCCATTCTTTAGTGCCCGAACCTTCGAGCAGTGGCTCAGGCAAGAGATAAGGCTTCAATTATCTCCCTTAACATACCGAAACACGTGGAGGAGTTGGAGAGAGCCCTATTAGTAGAGAGTTTCCTTGCTGAGCAGTCACCATAAGCGAGACCCACCACAAGGAATCACATAGTGGAGTCTTCTGTAGCTGGCAGCAGAAATATTTCATTGAGATCCTAGCAGACCAGGCCATCCAGTGGATGACCTTAGGATACGGGTTCATTTTTGTGGGGAACACAAGATAGATCCAGTCGTACAAGGATAAGGTAGTGTTATGCATGCGATGGACAAGGTCACATGTCTCGAGACTGTCTGACCCGCCATGAAGATGATAAGTAGACGGTCGAGGGAACTTCTAGACAGAGGAAGAGGTTTGACCATGGTGGTCCATTGGGAGTAGGAGGACATGGCATAGGAGTTGGCCGAGCAGTTGGTGGTGGATGACGTTTCAATGTCCTTCCACCACCACCACCAGGAGGTCCACCCCGACGACAAGGAGTAGGAAGACAAGGGTAAGCTCAAATCCAGGCATCTGAGGCCTAAGACCACGACACTCCTAATATGATTTGAGGTACAATTTGTGTCTACTACACCATAGCTACAATACTTATAGACACAGGTTTGAGTCACTCTTTTATTTCCACTACCCTCTTGTGGATCTCAGAAATTCCGATGGAGATGTTGGGTCGATCCTTATGGATAAAGACTCCTACGGGAGGGGATTTTACGATTACACACTATTCCCAGTAGTGTGAGATCACTCTGGGAGGTGAGATATTTGGCTGAGATCTTTTAGTAGCGGCGTCGAGGCCTTACGAAGTCATCTTGGGTATGGGCTGGTTATCCATAGTTCATGCTCAGATTGACTGTATTAGGTGAAAAGTGTAGTGTGTCCGCACGGATGGGACCAGGTTTACCTTCACTGGAGAGAAGGGAGCCTTTCCAGTGCAGGATGGGCTTACCTAGAGGAGGGGGAAGCCGATTACTCATTAGTTGGCTAGCCTTATCCTTGGTGCAATTGATGTGCATAGTCTGACCTATCCTGTTGTGGTGGATCAGTATGCGAATGTTTTTCCTGATGAGGTTCCAGGAATACCTCCCCATAGAGAGGTATAATTTTACATCAACTTGTATCCTATGATGGAAATGATATCTATGCTAGCGTATCAGATGGATTCTATAGAGGTTCGTGGGCTGCGAGTACAACTGGAGGACTTGCAGGGGAAGGGGTTTATCAAACCGAGTGTTTCACCATGGGCAGCCCCGATTTTGTTCGAAAAGAAGGAGGATAGGAGTTTGAGGCTCTATGTGGATTACCGACACCTGAACCAGGTGAATATAAAGAAAAAGTATCCACTTTTTAGGATTTATGACCTCTTCGATCAGCTGAAGGGAGCACGTTGGTTCGTGAAGATAAACCTCTGATCGGGCTACCACCAGCTCAGAGTATGAGATAAGGATGTGTAGAAGACGACTTTCAGATGTTGGTATGGCCACTACGAGTTCTTGGTTATTCCATTAGGCATAACCAATGCACCAGATTTGTTCATGGGACTCATGAACATGATATTCCATCCATACCTTGATCGTTTTGTGGTAGTCATCATCGATGACATTCTGATCTACTTGACTACCAAGGAGGAGCATTCCTATCATTTGTGGATAGTACTTGACACACTCTGAGAGCACCAGCTTTATGGTAATCTCTCTAAGAGCTAGTTCTGGATTCAAGAGGTTAATTTCCTAGGACATGTCATCTCAGAGGCTGGAGTTGCTGTGGATCCAGTGAAGATTGAGGTTGTTCTAGCTTGGTAGCCACCCAGGAGTGTGATGGAGGTACATAGTTTTATGGGTCTGGGTGGTTATTATCAGAAATTTGTGCCAGACTTCTCCAGAGTTTTAGCACACTTATCAGTGTTGAAAAAGAAGGGGCAACCCTTTTTGTGGTCAGAGAGGTTCCAACAGAGTTTTCAAGAGCTGAGGAAAAGGATGACTAGTGTGCCCATTTTGAGGCTACTGGAGGATGGCGTTGGGTACGTGGTGTACTACGATTCATCAGGGATCAAGATAGGATGCGTCTTGATGTAGGAGCGAGTAGTGATACCTTATGGTTCACATCAGCTGATACAACATGAGCATAACTATGATACCCATGACCTGGAGTTAGCAGCAGTGGTCTTCACCATGAAGATGTGGCAACACTATCTGATGGGCGAGTGTTTCACAGTATACTCTAACCACCAAATTCTCAGGTATATCTTCTCACATAAGGACCAGAACTTGAGACAGTGGCATTGACTTGAGTTCCTCTGAGACTATGATTTCGAGATAGTCTATACTCCTGGGAAGGGGAACATTGTAGCAGATGCTCTTAGTAGGATATCAGGTATTCAGTTGCTAGGAGAGGCGACTGAGTAGGTGGCCACTTTGCAGATTGCTTATGTGGACCGATATAGAGTAGCTTTCCTATAGTCTCTTACAGTCACACTCCCACTCCTTCAGAGAGTCAAGGAGGCGTAGTGTGGGGATGCTGACTACGAGGCTCGACGTACACAGATATCCACAGGGTAGGCACCTGATGGAATTTATTTAGATGGGGAGAATATCATCCTCTTTAGAGGACGTACCATGGTACCGGCATCGCTTCAGGATGTAGTGTTGAAGGATATCCACACATCACCTCTAGCTGTACAACCAGGTGTGGCGATGATGTACCAGGACCTTCGACGACAACAATGGTGGCCAGGTATGAAGAAGTCAGTAGCGGAGTTTGTCTCTCGATGCCTCACTTTTCAGCAAGTGAAGGAAGAGCACTAGGTACCAGCAGGCTTGGTTTAGCCTATAGAGGTTCAAGAGTGGAAGTGAGATGCGATATCCATGGATTTTGTGGCAGGACTCCCATGTACATCCAGGGGTCACGATTCCATCTAGGTAATTGTTGACCGACTCACCAAGTTGGCCCACTTCCAACTGATTAGAGAGCAGGGTTCAGTGGATAGATTGGGATGCCTCTACATTAAAGAGATTGTATGGATTCATGGAGTGACTTTGACTATTGTCTCCGATTGAGATACACATTTCACTTCCTGGCCATGAAAGGGGTTTTAGGAGGCTTTCGGGAAGCAGATTCGTTTCAGCACCGCCTTCCATCCTTGGACGAATGGCTAGACTGAGAGGACCATTCAGAATCTTGAGGACATGCACCGTGAATACATCTTCTACTTAGATTGTAGCTGGGAGGACCACTTTCCTTTTGTGGATTTTTCATACAAAAACATCTATCACTCTACCATCAAAATGACACCTTTTGAGGTCTTGTATGGTTGACCTTGCAGATCGCCACTATGCTAGATAGACCCAGGGGAGTCAGCACTCATGGGACTGGAGATGGTACGGGATACCATAGAGAAGGTGCAAATCATCCATGAGAAGATGAATACTGCACAGAGAAAGAATAATTCCTATGCCTATAGGAGGCGGAGACCTATGGAGTTCGAGGATAGTGACCATGTCTTCCTACGGGTCTCAACTCAACGGGGTTTGCGGAGATTTGACTGGGGAAAAAAGTTATATCTGAGGTTTATTGGACTATTCCAGGTCCTCATAAGGGTAGCCGAGGTGGATTACCACCTGGAACTTCCCCCTCAGTTGTACCAGGTGCATGACATTTTCCAGGTATCCTAGATGAGGAGATACAGGCATGATTCTACTCACATCATAGACTGGGGCGAGCTTGACATCGATGATGGGGAAACTTTTCGGAGTTTCTGGTAGAGATCGAGGATTGACAGGAGAGAGTCCTTCGTAGGCAATCGATACCTCTGGTGCGTGAGTGATGGAAGCATGGGAACCTCTAGGAGAGCACATGGGAGATGGAGGCTCAGATTCATGCTCAGTACCACCACTTGTTTTCCGAGTTTTTGAGTTTGGGATTTCAGGGATGCAAAGACCTGAGGTGGGGAGAATGTAAAGACCTGGAAATCTATGTATTTGTTTAATTTTATGGAATTATTCTGAGTCTTCGGTTTCTGGTGACACATAATTCCGAGGTCCGTAGTACCCAGAATGTTTTTTTCAAAGTTTCTGGGTATGTTCAGTGAACTTAAGAGAGGGTTTTGGTAACTTTAGAACCGGTGCTCGAAATTGAAATATGAAGGAATTTTTGAGCTCGCAGTGCCAGTGATTGCTTAGGGGGACCTTCACCTTAGTTGTGTTTGGTCGTGAACGGAAGTTGGTTTTCCAACCTTTCGTAGAGGATAATGAAAAAGTTGAATAAAATAAAAATTGTTTAAACTTAAATTTTATTTTATTCAAACCATTTTGAATTAAAGTGGGGTCCACCCGAACTAAACCACCACTTTAATTATTTCCAACCCCCTCCCTTATTAAATGATGTTATTAGCGGGAGACTCTTCAAATTCAAGTGTTTGTTCCACTGCTTTGGGATTTGTGGGAATTAGTGTTTGGCTGTTGGAAGAAATACTTGGAGGAAGAACTCTCCTTCCGCCAATGACGAACTTATTCTTCTTCGATATTCTTCTAGAATAAGGGAGGAAGTGTCGTCCTTGAAGAATGCCAACTTCGTCCTCCTCGAATTCTTCATATTCTTCCCCGACATCAATGAATCCGAGGTAGGGGTTCGAGCTTTGTTAATTGTTTCTCGTTCTTCGTTTTCCTTTGTGGATTAAGATTTGAAGCCGCATGATATCACTCTAACGTGGAGGGTGCGGGTCCAACGAACACAACCCGAACCATCCACCATGATTTGTGAATTTTGATGCTAATCATGACATGAGACTAGGTTGAACAAATTTCGTCAATGATGGTCACGGATCAAAGGCGACATCCTGAAGAGTGTGTGATTACTTCCAGAATAAGAATCAGGCCACTAGAACTCGTCCGGTGACCCGTGGAAGGTTCACTGGCGGTTGGACCTGATAAACTTCACCGGTAGAATGAAGAGAAGGGCGGCTTACACTCTAGATAGCCTCATGGATGGCGACAACGCAACCATGCCGCTGGAGGAGTGGGCCACGGCCGACAGGCTGCGGCGGTGCAGCGGCAGCCGACACAATGTCGGCCGTAAAGAAAACTGGTAGCTCGGGCCGCCGGGTTGCTAGGGAAGGCACGACATAGCGCTGACCATAAAGATGAGAATGAAGCCACGACGATGTAGGACGGATGGCCGGTAGAGCTGGCCGCCAGAGGAGGCACGGTGCAACCACGCCGCGTGAGTGTCGACTGGCCGCTCGCTCAGTCGGGAACAAAGGGACCCGCTGTGTGGGTCCCGTGTGACACGGACAGGTGCAACGTGGAACCAAATCTGTACTGCTCGAACGGATAAGCTGTTCGGGAATCTAGGGGGCATGGCCTTCTCCTTGAAAACAGCTAGGGGGGACCCCACGAGGGCCGCCAGCCGCGGGCCTCGCACGGGCCAGACTTAGTGTGGGCTGGACCCAGTGGGGGTCGGGCCACCCTCGTGTTCCGGGACAGCCTCACGGGCCAGTTTGGACCCACTAAATAGGTCAGACCCCAGTCTGGACCCATGTTGGGCTGGGTTGGTTTGACTGGGCCGGACCTTTCCCGGACCTGCTTGACCTATTTCCACTCATTTTCTTGTAACTTGAGCTACGTGCGTCCGATTGACGAACCGTCTGCGGTGACAAAAACCTTAGAGGAAGAAAATTATTTTGGTATACCCTACATGAGATTTGGATGTAGTTGGTTTATGGCTTGGTTGTATCGAACTTAAATCCAACTGGGCCCTTGGAACAAAAATTACAATAACTCTCAGACTGGGTGTCCGATTGATGCGCCGTCTGTCGCATTGGATTTATTATGACAAGAATAATATTATAGACACAAAATTTTGGGACTTCGTGGAAGTTGATGTATCAACACAAGGCTTGAGTAGGGGACCCTCCCAGAATCAAGCATGCTTTGTGAGGGAACCCTATAGCTGGTAGCTATGTGATAAAGGGATCCTACATGGACTCGCTACTGTTCCAGCATCCTACATGGGTTCGATAGCTCTAAATAATATTCCAGGATCCTATGTGGGTTCGACAACTCTGATTACTATTCCCGGATCCTACGTGGGTTCGAAATCTATGATTACAATACCAGGATCCTATGTGGGTTTGACAAAGTAGATGATTCAGTGGAAATATCTAATCATCTTTATATCTCTACATAATTTGTATACCTGTGTGAGCTGAGCCTTGACTCTGTTTTGTTATCAATGAGTTATCTTTCTTCTTTCATGGAATGGGTTGTGCTTGGGAACAAGGGTTGGAGCCAGTTTTTATTTTAATTACTCAGGTATATGTATGGGAATATAACTATGTAGGGTTGGATGATACATTGTGATTTTATCCTTACTACTGTGGTTTAGCCTTAGTGGATTCTGGGAGACCTTTAGGGGTCTCGGGGTCCCTACTGAGTATTGTTATACCCATCTCTGCACGAGATTCACCCGCACCTTGTTATGTCCTGTGCAGATGATGGAAAACAGTGATCGAGGCAGAGAGAGATGGACATGAGGCTGCTCGGAGCTGGACTTAGATGGGACATAACACAGGGACGACATGATCAAGATCTATACCTACCCATCAGGTAGGATATTCTGACGGACGATCCAGGAGTTATTTTCACTTTTTCCTGTACTTATACTTCAATTGGTTTTGTGTATTGGCCCATTTACTTTCATAAATATTTTACTACATTAGTACTTTTTGGTTATCTCTGGATGTATACAGTCTATGTGAGTTGTAGGTTTAAAGGCAATTCCTTCCCTTTTCTCTGAGATATGACTTTTGGTGCTAGTTTCCAGCCCCTGTCCTAAGGAAGGTGGGCTTGGTGTAGTCACAACATGGGCCCCGAGGACGGGTCGTGACATCAACCCTAAAAATCAAGGATGCTTTCCTATAAAAGACTTTACAAAGTGTCAGGCATGCCTGATATATTTATTTTTCTTCGTTGTTTGGGTTTTTTCTTCGAAGACATCAGACATATTCAACATCGCTTCTAAAGAATCCAAGGGGCATATTACGAAGGACTTTTTTGGTAATTTACCATTTTTGAGAAACCAGAATCAATCTCAGCTTTTTAAAGAGCAACTGAAGAAGGGAATCTTCGCGCGTCTTATATGTGTCAACTTTTAAGATTTTGTTTCACAGGAAGAATTTTTGATGACTTTGATGCTTTTGAAGATGGTTCAATGATACTTTATTATAGGAATAAAATTCAAGACGAACTTCCCATATACTATTTTGATTATCATTCCTTGAGGACCGTCTTCTGGTGCCTTAGAATTGATGGGAATTAGAAGTAATAATTATAAATGCATTGCGGGGGCGCAATTAAATTAAGTGTGGGAGAATATAACACCCCAAGTTTAAAAATAAGTTTCATGTTTTGTCAATGATTCCAACATACAATAAAATACATAAATTTCTAAATGTAGAGATATATGTAGTAAGAACTTTATTTATACAAAGACCATAATACATCCTTGACACACAAAAACTAACTCATTAAACCCACTACTATCGATAACAAAACAATTGGGATTCCTCTGAGAAACACAAAGATGCCAATCAGATAGTTCTCATCTTTTGGATCTGATAGAAACACAAAAGCTATAGCAAGAAAAATAGTAACGAAACTAAGAATAAGAGGAACATATAAAACCATTTTTGAAAGAAGTGGCGTGAGTGTGGCGATATTATTTTTTTCTATATGTTTGAATGACCCTTAGACATTGATATTTATAGTGTTTTTGTCTGACCGTTAAAAAAACTATCCATTTTTGTTTTTAAATTAAAATTGATAAATTGAATATGATAAATATTGATATAAAAAAATAAATATACACATATATAAACAATATAGATTTTAATATTATTATGAAATAATAAAAGATTTAAAAAATATTTGTTGAATTATTCTAAGAGTAAAAAATAATGGTTTAAATATTAAAATACATATATTCTATAAATTTATGGAAATATTAATGTTACATATATTATTAATATATTAATATTGGGATTATATATATATATACCGAAATAAGATAATTGATTACAAAACAATAAAAAAAGATAAAACTGAATAATGAATGAATTTTCGGGTTTTAGTGTTCCATGTTTTTGAGAGTCGTCATGAGGGTTCATCAAGTGAGGTTTTGAGAGAGTTTCATAGGTCATGATTCAGGAATGGGAGAAGGTCCAAGAGCTAAAGAGAGTCAACCGCGGAAGGCCACTCCGTGGATAGAGCCACAGTGTGGGAGATCCTTGTCAGGTCATTGTGCAACAGTGTTCATCCAGAATCGATGTCTAGTGTTTTAGAGTTAAAGCTGAATGAGAGTCCAGTTCTGGAATCGAGTTTAGGTGAGGGTTTCGAATGGGTGTTCGATGCCCGATTAAAGTCCGTCTACAACCGATCTATTTTGCATTGAGGTATCTGAATGAGTTATGCATAAAATGACTTCCGATCTACCTTCTGTTGTACAGTTTTGCAAGTAGTTATTTGTTTATCCGAATCCTTATTTTTTGAATCGATTTTGGCATATTAAATTTACTATTATCCAAATATTTCTGAAAAAAATCATATCGATTTGAATGGATGTAGTGTTTTGATTTCTGTTGTGGTCGTATTCTACAATATATCACTTTATGATGTCGATTTATATCATTATTCATTATTTTAGGGTTATCAGATACCTGTTTTCCATCGTTTATAGTATATTAAATACATGTTTGTTGTCCTTGTTTATTGGTTATTATAATTTTATTTTTTTTTCAAATATTTTCATATCATCTTGTGTGGTTGTATAATGATGCTTCATGAAGAAGCTCTGATTTAACTGAATTATACAATATACAATGCATCTATCACCATTTGGATGAATAAATAATTATTTTCATTGGATCTCCATTTTCAGGCTTGTTGCTGCTATGCTAATATTTTATATGTCACATACAAGAAGAGCTATTTGATTAACATCGATTTAAATATCAAACCATTTAATTGGTGAACAGTAAAATACTGTCTCTATATAATCCATCCTTTGGAGTTCAATTAGAATGTCATTATAAGACTTAGAGTGAGGTAATTAGAGAGAGAGATTGGGAGATAGAAATAATAAGTTTAAAACGGTATCTTATATAATAAATTTGTAAGGAAATCTCTATTTCATGCTATCTATTTTTCTAATTTTCACTAATTTATTTTATTCAAATTATTTTCCCTTGATTTCAAAATTTATTTGAATTACCCTATTAAATTAAAATGTTTTATTTTAAAAATATTATATGGGATTTCTCAATGTTCTTTTGGAAACTCATTTTTCTAAAATTATAATTATGTAAGGGAATGTTTATTTATTATTGTGTATGAATAAGTTATTTTCAAATTTTATAATTCCATCCCTATCCATTATTTTATTCTTCTAAAATCGGTAAGATATTTCTTTGTTTAAAAACATTCAAAACTATGATGCTATATTCCAACATAAGTTATATATTCAATTATGGTTATCACTTTTCATATTATAAATAAGATGAATTTATCAAAGTTTTGTTCTTCCGTAAAGATTTATTTTTATTTTACAAAACATGTTTTATATAAGGTTTTATAATGATATTTTTATTTATATGATTTATGGACATATAAATTATATTCTATAAATCTCATGTAAATGTTTTTTTATTTATTCATTCCAAAATTAATGATTTAATTTTATTGTTTTGGGGTAAGCGATTTAATATTCTCAGATGATTTATTTACCATATCAATTAAATTTTATTTATGTAAGGAATAGTTTGTTTCTTTTTTTTTGTTTCAAACTTATTTTGTAAAGATAGAGATTATGTTTCATATAAATTATAATAATTAATGTTTTAATTATTTATTTATTAAAAAATATATAGTAATTGATTATTTATGGAATATTATGAATTTAAATGATGGATCTACATGCATGTATTACTCATATCACAATTATGACCATATATCGATAAGTTTTCATAACATTTCATACATGTATACACATATATATATATATGTATATACACATATACTTGATCATTAAATAAAATTAACAAAAATGGATTTTTATAGCAATATGGATGATATTTTTAGTGCGTGGATGTTGATTAATCTTTTGTGTGATTATGCAATGTCATGTATCATGAGATTTGATCATACCAAGTCAAATATATAATTTTCAGTAAATATTAGTATTTATTTCAACCAATCATGATTATAAATATAATATTGAAACTAAAATGCCAGTGAAAATTATATGTATATAAGGCAAGTTAAGACAAATTTTTTTTTATAAAAATCTATATTTGAACTTTGTAAATATTATAGGGAATTGGATAGTGAAGTCATCCCTCAAGTCGGTAGGCCCATGATAGCCTTCAAAGGTTTGAGTGGTCCCATTTTTATTGTTTTTAAGAGATTGCTTAATATTTTCAACTGAATCACTGGATTAGTTTTATAATAATTTTCGAAATATAATTAATTTTCAATGCATTAAATTATTTTTGAAAGGGTTGTTCTACAAATGTATTTCTAATTGAATTTTCCAAATGCATTTTCAAAAGAATATTTTAATAGGATTTATGAAAGGTTTTCAAAACCCCTTATTGGGAACCTTTTGTGCTAACCCTACATTTTTGAACACTTTTTCATAGGTTTACTTGAAATCTAGAGTTGGTCACCTTTGTTGTAGCACGTACAGAAGTGGAGTTGATCTATCATTTCATTTTCATTTATTCTATAACTCTGATGTTTTTTAGAAAGTATCTTTTCTCCAGAAGCTAGACCGGTAAAAGATTCTAGTTTGTTTAATGTGTTGTGTAATTGTTATGTCACTTTTATATAAAAAAATTACACAACATTTTCAAGAACTGAGTCTGGAATAGGGGGATCAAGGCGTTATACTTGGAATCAGAGGCACGGTCTAGATAAATCTGGAAACTTAGAACCCTTCAATATATTTAGTATCCTTTCTTAGTCAAAAAATTATTCATTGTAATTTTCGGATGGAAGGAAGGAGAACCCAAACAAGTCTCTTAGGCCTTCTAGATTAATTACTTGCTATGATCATGGAAAAATCATGAAATAACGAGTCTCATCCCTATGAAGCCATGAAAATTTTCTGTAAATGAATTTAAAAAGTGTCAGGAACGCCTGATATTCTTTGTTTTCATCGTGGTTCAGGTTTTTTCTTCGAAGACATGAGACATATTCAATGTTGCTTCTATAGACGCTAAAGGGCATATTATAAAGGACTTTTTAGGTGCTTTACCATGTTTGAGTAGCCGGAATAAATCTTAGATTTTTATAGAGCAATTGAAGAAGGGAATCTTAAGACAACTTATATGTGTCAACTTTTAAGCTTTTGCTTCACATGAAGAATTTATGATGACTTTGAAACTTTTGAAGATGTTTCAATGAGACTTTCTTATAGTAATAAAATTTACGATGAACTTCTATGATAATATTTTGATTATCATTCCTTGAGGACTGTCTTTCGATGACTACATCTATACAACCCATCTTCCTCAAGTTGTGTTTGGAAAAAAGAGGTAGAGGATTTTGAAGCAACATTGAAATTTAATCTCATATGAAGATATGGTAACTATGGATGATAACTATATAGACCTTGGGTACATCATGTGCAACTCATAATTTATGGGAATTATAAGTGATAAGTGTAAATGAATTACAAGGGAACAATTAAATTACGTGGGGGATACTGTAACACCCCAGGTTTAAAAATAAGTTTTATGTTTGGTCAATGATTCCAAGATGCAATAAAATACATAAATTTAGGAATGTAGAGATATAAGTAGTAAGAACTTTATTTATAAAAAGACCATAATACATGCTGGACACACAAGAACTAACCCATTAAACCCATTTCTATCGATAATAAAACAATTGGAATTCCACCAAGAAATAAAATGATGATAATCAGATAGTTTTCATCTTTTGGATCTAAGAGAAACACAAAATCTATATCAAGAAAAATAGCAAAGAAAATAATAATAATAATAACATATAAAACCATTTCCGAAAGAAGTGGTGTGAGCATCGTGATATTATTTTTTTGTGTGTGTTTGAATGACCCTTAGACATTGATATTTATAGAGTTTTTATCTGACCGTTATAAAATCTATCCATTTTTAGTTTTAAATTAAAATTGATAAATGGAATATGATAACCGTTGATATAAAATAAATAAATATACACATATAGAAATAGTATATATTTGAATAATATTATGCAATAAAAAAAGATTAAAAAATATGTAATAAATTATTATAAGAGTAAAAAATAATGTTTTAAATATTAAAATACATACATTCTAGAAATTTATGAAAATATTACTATTACATATCTTATTAAAATATTAATATGAGGATTATATATATATATACTGAAATAAGATAATTGATAAAAAACAATAAAAAAGAGTTAAAACCGAATAATGTATGAATTTTCAGGTTTTAGTGTTCCGTATTTTTGAGAGTCATCGTGAGGGTTCTTTGAGTGAGATTTTGAGAG
Organism: Viscum album; assembly: GCA_963277665.1. NCBI lineage: Eukaryota > Viridiplantae > Streptophyta > Magnoliopsida > Santalales > Viscaceae > Viscum > Viscum album. The sequence continues at coordinate 2,064,965,638 of OY728131.1, forward strand.
AGTTTCATAGGTCATGATTTGGGAAGGGGAGAAGGTCCAGGAGGTAAAGTGAGTCAACCACGGAAGGCCTCTCCATGGTCAGAGCCACTGTGTGGGAGATCTCCATCGGGTCAACACGCAATAATGTTCATCCAGAATCGATGTCGGATGTTGTGGAGTCAAAGCCGAACGAGAGTCCAGTTATGGAATCGAGTTATGGTGAGGGTTTCTAATTAGTGTTCGAAGCATGATTAAGGTCCGTTTACACCCGACATGTTTTTTGTTGAGGTATCTGAATGACTTATAGGGCAAATGACTTCTGATCTACCTTCTATTGTTCAGTTTTGTATATAGGTATTTGTTTATCAGAATCCTTATCTGTTGAAACGATTTCGGCATATTAAATTCACTATTATCTGAATATTTTTGAAAAACAATTGTATCTATTCGAATGGATGTAGTTTTTTGATTTCCATTGTAGTCGTATTCTAAAATCTATCCCTTTATGATGTCGATTTAGATCATTATTCGTTTTTTTAGGGTTATCACATACCTATTTTCCATCGTTTTCATTATATTAAATACATGTTCATTGTATTTGTTTATCAGTTGTTGTAATTTTATTTTATTTTTCAATGATTTTTGGATCATCTTGTGTGGTTTTATATTGATGCTTCATAAGGAAGCTTTGATTTTTCTGAATTATACAATACACAATGCATCTATTTCCATTTGGATGAATAAATAATTATTTTCCTTAGATCGTCGTTTTCTGTCTTATTGTTGCTATGCTTATATTTTTTATGTCACGAATAAGAAGAGATATTTGATTAACACATATTTAAATAGAAAACAATTTTATTGATTAACAGTAAAATACTGGCTTTATATAATCCATCCTTTTGGGTTATCATAGAATTTCTTTTTAAGCCTTAGAGTGAGGGAATTAGTGAGAGAGATTAGGAGATAGGAAGAAGAAGTTGAAAAGGGTATCCTACATAAGAAATTTGTACAGAACTCTCTATTTCATGCTATATTTTTTTTTTCTAATTTTCACCAATTTATTGTATTGATGTTATTTTCCCTTGATTTAAAATTTTACTTGAATTACCCTATTAAATTAAAATGTTTTATTATTAAAATTTTGTAAGGGATTTACTAAAGTTATTTTGGAAACTTATTTTTCTAAAATTATAGTTGTGTAAGGGACTATTTATTTATTATTGTGTATGGATAAGTTACTTTTAAATTTTATAATTCTAGCCCTTTTCATTCTTTTCTTCTTCTAAAATTGGTAAGAGTTTTCTTTGATTAAAACCTTTGAAAACTATGATGCTATATTCAAACATAAGTTATATATATTCAATTATGGTTATCACTTTTCATATTATAAATAATATGAATTTATCAATGTTTCATTCTTCTATAAGGATTTATTTTTATTTTACAAAACATGTTTTATATATGGTTGTGTAAGGATCTTTTTATTTATATGATTTATGGTATTCTTAATTATATTCTAGAAATATCATGTAAATTTTATTTTATTTATTCATTCCAAAATTAATGATTTAATTTTATTGTTTTTCGGTAAGGGATTAAATATTCTCAGATGATTTATTTATACTATCAATTCCATTTTATTTATGTAAGGAATGGTTTGTTTCTTTTTATGTTTCAAAATTATTTTGTAAGGATCAAGATTGTGTTTCATATGAATTATAATAAATAATGTTTTAATTAATTATTTATAAAAAAAATATAGTAATTGATTATTTATGGAATATTATGAATTTAAATGATTGATCTATATGCATGTCATACTCATATAATGATTATGACCAAATATCGATATTTTTTCCACACATTTCATACATGCATATGCATATATATATAGGTATATACACATATATTTGATCATTAAATAAAATTTACCAAAATGTATTTTTATGAAAATATGGATGAAATTTTAAGTGCGTGGATGTTGATTAATCTTTCGTGTGATTATGAAATGTCATGTATCATGAGATTTGATCGTACCAACTCGAATACATAATTTTAAGTAAATATTAGTATTTATTGTATCCAAGAATGATTATAAATATATTTTCAAAACAAAAATGCTTGTAAAAATTATATGTATATATGGAAAGATAATACAATTTTTTTTATAAAAACCGGTATTCGAACTTTGTAAATACGATAGGGAATTAGATAGTGAATCCATCCCTCAAGTGGGTAGGCCCAAGATAGTCTTCAAAGTTTCAAGTGTTCCCATTTTTTTTTGTTTTTAAGAGTTTTCTGAATATTTTCAACAGAATCACTGGATTACTTTTAAAAGCATCTTCGAAATATAATTAATTTCCAAAGAATTATAGTATTTTTGAAAAGGTTGTTCTACAAATGTATTTCTAATTGAATTTTCCAAATGCATTTTCAAAAGAATATTTTAATGGGACTTATCAAATGTTTTCAAAACCCCTTACTGGGCACCTTTTGTGCTCTCCCTACGTTTTTGAAATGTTTTTCACAGGTTGTCTTGAAATCCAGAGTTGGTCATCTTTGTTGTACCATGTGCGAAAGCAGAGTTGATATTTCATTTTGTTTTAATTTATTCTATAACTCTGATGTTTTTATCATGTATCTTTTCTCCAGAACCTAGACCAGTAAAAGATCCTTGTTTGTTTAAAGTGTTGTGTAATTTTTAGGTCACTTTTATATAAAAAAAACTACACAGTATTTTCAATCACCGAGTCCAGAAGAGCGGGCTCAGGGCATTATATCTATACTTACTATTTAGGAATTGATTCTTACAAAACTTCTCTAGATGACCAAAATGTCCACAACATTGAAATGACTTTGAAGGACTATGGAACAAAAACTTTGAATGGATGAACTGACCACACTAGAAGCGCATGAGTGAATGAATTAATGAACTAAAATGCAGAACTGACAGAAGAGGCTTCCCAAAGAGGGGTTCCTCTAACACAAACTTCGTACCAGATGGAAAACCTTTATGATAACCACCTACCACTGATCTCACCCAAAAATCCAGCTCACCTAAGAATGCCTCATCCACCAAATTATTGAACTAAACTTTAATGGATGAAAGGACTCACTCCTTAATCTCTAGACGAACACCCCGAACAAAAGGATGAGATTACAATAGATCCTATGATGCTATCTACAAGGAGAAAGAAACTATATCCTTGAAATTAACATCATAGGCATTTACTGACCATTGGTATTTTTGAATACTAAAGAGTTGTTCCACTTTCTTCATCTTCACCTCCTATTTTATGAACTATTAGATGAAATTGGTCTTAAACACTTCCAACATCGTCCCAACTTTAATTAATGATGGAGAAATCACCTTCCAATGATCCAAAACTGGACCATGAAATGAACCCTAGATAGTGCACACTCATACAGATTCAGGAGTTCCCAAAACTTTAAGGATACTATCAAATTCTTCAATCTATCCCACTGCCTATAAAGGACCTTAATCACCATGAAAGCCGGGAAACAACCTAGAAGAACTATCAATATGATGGGTCTCACTAGAAATCAAGAGGTTATTTCTAGTTAGCATACTATGAACAGAATAAAAATAGATAACAAAAATCAAAATCACCCAAAAATCAACCAAAATAACACTTCAAGAAAAAATAACATGCTCACAATTCAAACATTACAAACAAAATAAAAACTGATCTTCTCAAAAACCACCATTTCATTACAATTTCAAACCACTTAAAATATAAAGACACATTCCACACAACCTTAACCCACTTTCAAATCATTTTAATACACTAAATCCCATATAATCACACCTTGAAACCATTTTCCCTTAAGAAACCATTTTTACAAAAACAATTTTCCTTTTTAAAATTCACTCACACTAAAAGAACCAACCTGTAACACCCCAAATTTTTTTTGGTATGTTTCTCTTAAATTTATTCTATTAATAGCCAATATTTCATAAATCACTATTCTTATATGGAACAAAACTTGGTTATTTATTGGATATAGTCATAACCTATCCATTAAACTTAAATTTTCTTGTTCTGTGATTTGAATTTTGAAAATCTAACATACAAGATTGCGTTCAGGGTGATATTTAGAGTCTGATAGAATTAACTTAAATTTTGGTGAATAGTAACATATCCTTATTAATAGTAACCTACCCTTATGAATAGTAACATACCACTTATTAACAGTAATATGACTCTTACTAATGGTAACCATACATATTAAAGTGTAAATAAAATTTTGGCACCTTAAAAATGAAGATGAGTATCTTAAGTGTTTGTATTTTTCGATTAAATATTGATTTTAATTTATCATATTTGGAAAATTATTTTTGAAAAATGGAGTTCATTTTTGGGTTCTACACATCGAAAAATGGTTAGGGTGAATTTGTGGGATTTTTCTGAAATACTTGAATTTTTGGTGAACATTAAAATACATTAATTTAGCATATAAATACATTATAATTTAAATTAACTATTAATAGAATCCTGAGTGATGTAAGAAAAAAAATCTAGAAATCACATGATCTTATTACTATTCTAGGTCATGGAATACTAACTATTTCTTGTTTTTAGAAGAAATAATAAATTAAGGATTATAATATTAAGAAAAGTCTCCTCCCCTCCACTATATAAACCACCCCTCACCCCCTCTTCCTCCCACACCACTCAAGCTTCAAGTCTTGCCTAAATTCTAGAAAATACTCTTACCAAGACCTCTCCCCACGTCCAAGTCCTACTGGTATCACTAAAAGGCCACAAATAAAGGTCTTAAGTAGTTTCGCAAGGAGGATTACTCAAGAGGTGAACCAATCTTCTCTTTTCATTAAAATTGTTTTACAAGTTTTATTCTTTTTTTATCTCTCCTCACATCCCATAATCCAAATTCCATGATAAATCCAGTACCTTAAATATAATTTATATTCATTATTCTAATGTAAAATTTCATCATAATCTCTCTTTTCCCCCTAATTTTATACTATAAATGCAAACACTGTTCGAGATGTGTTAATCACACTCAAGGAAGACGACTTTTCAATTTAGATTAATACCTTCAAGACTGGTCATAAAACCCTTTTAATGGTTGTACCAGATCATAATATATTTATTTAATCTTTTTTAATGTTCAGTAATCCCTAAACACTCATAATATGGAGTAATAATACAAAACAAGTTCATTGTGCCCAAAACCGCCAAGCTAAATCCAAGCGTTTATCATTAACTTATCGAATGAGTAATCTTATTGGTATATAACCAAAATCATTATAAGATCATTTATATCTCCTTAATTTCTCTAATAAAATATATTAACAATTATTTATGTTTACCCACATTACAAATGAACTTCCATTCATGAATATAAGTAAACAGATCATGAAAACCAAGGAAGAAAATGCTTCCAAAATAATAAAATTGAACAACTTAAACCCATAAAAAACGCCATTAATGAACCTAATAAGGTTATAAAATATAAATTAAATGTCTATGGTCTTCATTAATTATTAATTAATGAAGATAAATTTGATTATTCATGTCGTTAAATATAACCAAGAACACCTTTGAGCACAAGGTAAGGGATATCTTAACTCAATTTCCATTTCTTGAGTTAAACATATTTGTCATTGGTTATTTTTTTCCGAGAATACGTGTGAATGAACACTGATTGTTTTATATTTTATATTAAATTATATTTTATTGATTTATATTTTTCACACACAATTATTTCATTGATGTATCCCCACTCTAATGATATGATCTTTGTAAGGGATCATCTCACTCACTTTTATTCAAGAATTCCTCCTATATTGTGTCCTTTTGTTTTTGATTCCTAATAATGGGGTTTGTTTTTAAAACTCCCCCATAATTCTCTTATGATATATAAAGTATGGAATACCCCTTTACCTCTCATTAATCCCTCTCAATAACACCCATTACCATGCCTAAATGTTTGAAATGGGTTTCTCATCTTACTTTTAATTCTGTGAGATTTCCATTGTTCACATCTTATTTCTTGAATTTTGTGTATCTGTAATTCCAATTGATGTATAATATCAGATTATCTATATATTCATGGTATCAAATTATTTAATTTATGGTTATTAACTTTTTTTCATACGATTCGATTGATTAAAATGTGGTAATGTGCTTTGTCTCAATTTTCCATTTCGTTGTGACTTACTTTGTATTTTTCACATAATAATTCTTATGTGGTGTACCTACTACCCATTTGAGATCAATTTTAATTTTAAATTATAATTATATTAAATATCCATATTCTCATATCATGGATAAGATTATTGTCTAAGTTGTATACCATTTTACATACGGTGTTTATTTTGAATGTTGTTTTAACCGTAGATGTGTTGATGAATCTGTATCCTCTATTATGTATAGATAATGCAAAGGAATATTGATCTTGTATTGAATATATGTATAAATAATTCTTTGTAAATTCACTTACGTGTGGGGCCCACTATATCCCCATGATGCATCGACAGGTCTCATGAGATAATCAGTTGGTGACAAAACCTTCGAGTTTGTTTCAAAAAATCAGACGGGTTTCTACCCACAAACATAAACCGTTCTAACGATATAGTGATATCATGTGATAGATACATGAGGTCCAATTAATAAGAATTTTCTTTATTCATTATTAGTTATTACTAACCATGAGGTTTTCACTATGTAAAATATATGGATGCAGATTCATTCTCAGTATATTTATGGCATGAGTTTTTCATTTATTCACCATGCCATATTGACTATGCCACATTGTTTATGATTCAGTTATCATTGATTCATGATCCCAATATTTGTAACCCTTACTGAGAATTTGATCTCATCCCTTTCATTTCTTTACCTTCAGCCAGTTAGGAAGAGGATATCACTTATTGTGTTTCCGTGGATGCAGTTTTCTTTGTTTTTTCTATATATGGTACTTTTTTACCTTTCCCAATGTAATTTGAGTTACATATATGTATCTTGTTTCATCAAGACTAATAAACTAATCTTTACTTTGGAATTTCATTCCTTCAAACCATGATAATGTAATTATTAATTCACTGGCTCCGGTTTAGAGTGGTCGTGGTGTTATAGTTGTTATCAATGGAAGTTTAGTAGAAACCATGGAAACAGGATTAGAAAATGTTGACTAGGGAACAAATTCTTAAGGTAGAATTTGAGAAAAAAACATACAAGAATTTCATGGAATTTTTTAAGGAATATATTATGTGGATATTTCTAGAAAATAAATCCATGTCTAGATACAAACAGGTAGAGGTGGCTCTGACATAGATGTACCTAAGAGTGAAAACTATGACAAGGAGTTTCAGGCTTTACCTGGGGTTTCCTAGTACACAAAAATGGCCCTTGATTCAGTCTGGTAATTGAAAATCCTGGGGGATATTCTTAGGATAATTCACATTTTCTTTACTAGCCATTATGAAATATTTTAATGTAAATTTTTTCTCAAAGAAACCATGTTTACGAGATTAGATATGCATAGTATTTTAATATATGATAAGTAATTTTATAGTTGAGACTATAAATTATTATTAATAACCTAATATATTATATGCCATTATTTAGAAATGGAGTCTGATGGGAGAAGGGGAATCAATACTCGTGAAAAATATAGGGATTTCCCCACTCATAATGTCAACACAGCAAATGTTGAAGCAGATCAGATCATGGCCATATTGGGAAAACTTACTTAGGTTGTAATGAATTACCATACCACACCTATGTTGGATCATTTCATACGACATAAGCCCCCATCTATTACTGGGACTACTAATCCAATGGTAGCTGAGTAGTGGATCAATTCCCTTAAAAATATATTCATGGAATTGAGATGCAATGAAAATGAAAAGGTAGTGTTAGTAGTATATTGTCTCAAGGGAGACATAGATCAATTGTGGTCCTTGATCCAGAATACCACAACAGAAGAAGAAATAGAAGATATGGAATAATGTAATTTTAAGGAAATATTTTTGAAAAATTATTTCCCACATGGGAAATGAACTGAAATGAAAAGAAAATTTATTATCTTAAAAAAAGGAAAGAAGACATTATCGTATAGTATGAGGCTACCGTCCCAAGGATGGCCAGGTATGCCATAGATTATGTACATGACTCGGAAGACAATATTGATCATTTATTTTAAGGTCTTAATCCATATCTTCGAAGGGAAGTGGCTTCTCAAAAAATTTCATCATATGATGAAATTGTATCAAGTGACATCAAAACAGAGATAGAATTTTCTAGATCATATTTTTTCAAGGGAACCCAAGATAAGAAGTGGTACTCAGATAACCAAGAAAAAGGTGAGGTGCCAAATAAGAATAAGGGAACAAAGCAATTCCCATTATGTGAGAACTGTGGAAAGAATCATCTTGGGAAATGCTTGAAAGGCATGGGAGTCTGATATATGTGTGGAGAAAATGTTCATTGATCGAATGAATTCAAGGGGAAGAAACAAGTCAATGATGTTCAATTCTATAATTATAGAGAGATGATAAAATATTCAACTGAGAGTCTTAAGAAGCAAGGAGACATTATTCATAAAAGGAATGAGAGCATGAAAAAGCTTATGCGATTACAACTGCAGAGGTTTAAGTTCCCAATGAAGTGCTGGAAAGTACATTAATTTTTTCCTCAAACTTGGCCAATGAATTATTTAATTCTGGATTACCAAATTCATCTATATCTTCACAGTTTTCCAAGAAAATTTGACATGTCGAATTTGATTTAATAAAGGAGTTGTGAGTCGAGACTCATAGGGGATGTATCATTGCAACAAAGGTGCGTTGATCAGTACCCGTCATGACACATAAACTTTATTTATTTTCTAAACTTATCATTATACCAATTATTAACTTTGATATAATTCTTGGTGTGAATTGGATGTTAAATTATGATGCAAAGATCTATTTCAAGAAGAAGGATGTTACAATTTTTGAAAATAGTGTAGAATCCCTTATCTTTTGTTTAGAAACATCTTCATCTGATTCTTATATTGATCCACCCCTAGTAGCCCTACTGAATGCAATTCTTGGAGAGGAAGAGAACCCAATATCTATTGATGAGGAAAGAAATCTTAAAATTGAAGATGTATATATAGTGAAAGAATACATTGATGAATTCTCAGTGGAATTGAGTTGAAAAAGATATATTTGACCTAGTGTTTCTCCATGGGGAGCCCTTGTCCTCTTTTTTGATAAGAAATATGGATCCATGACTCTATGCATTGATTATAGGGAAATCAATGTTATTACAATAAAGAATAAGTATCTTCTACAAACAAATTGATGGTTTTTTGATCAAATTCATGAAGAAAAATAATTTTCAATGATTTACCATTGATCTAGATATCATCAGTTGTGTGTGAGGAAGTAAGATATTCCAAAGACAAAATTTTGAACTAGGTATGAGCATTACGAGTTTACCATGACGTCTTTTGGACTGACAAATGCACCATCTGTTTTCAAGGATTTAATGAATAGATTTTTCAAGGAATATCTTGATAACTTTTTTATGGTATTTATCGATGATATCTTGGTATACTCCAAAAGCTATTAAGACCACGAGAATCACTTGTGGATTATTTTGAAAACTCTTAGAAGAAATTAATTATTTGGGATGTTCAGAAAGATTGAATTTTGGCTTCAATAAATTAATTTTTTTGGACATATTATCTCTAAGGATGGAATCCTAGTTGATCCTACAAAGAAAAAATTAATCCAGAAATGGCCCACGCCAACAAACATAACCAAGGTATGCAGTTTTATTCGCTTAATAGGTTACTATCAGCATTTTGTTCAGAATTTCACCCGACTAGATAACCCACTAACCAAGCTTACACGTAAAGGGTTTATGTTTATATAGATGAAATAATGTATGTAATGATTATAATAATTAAATAGATTATTTTTCAATGCTCTAATTTTGAATCTTCCATCTAGAAATGATGTCTTTTTGATATAAAATGATTCATCATAAAATGGACTGGGTTTCATCCTCATGTAAAATGATAAAGTTATTGCTTATGCATCAATGAAGTTGAATACTCATGAGAAAAATTACCCAACTCATGATCTTGAGTTAGCAGCTATAATATTTGCTCTGAAAATATGGAGAAATTATCTCTATCGAGACATATGTGAGATATACACGGATCACATGAGTTTGAAAAAAAATTACACAAAAAGAACTCAACATGAGGCAAATGAGATGGATTTAGTTACTCAAACATTATTATTCTTCAATACACTACCACCTCGAAAAGGAAAATATGGTAGCTGATGCATTAAGTAGGAAATATCATGGACTCCTGACCCAAATGAGGATTGAGAGAGATCCTATATTAATGGATCTACTAAAGAATGATATGGGAATTTTTAAGGAAGGGGAAACATATTTCCTCTTTCAAATTATTGATAAACCATATTTACTAGAGAATACAAAAATCTCTCAATCTGATGATGAGAATCTTCAAACGAAAATTAATGATGTCAAGGATGGGAGATTGGAAGACTTTGTGTATGAAGAAAGAGTACTAAAATTTGAGATGAGGTTATGTGTTTCATCAGGACCTATGCTAAAAAGGGAACTATTAAACGATTATCATAGCTCAAATATCTCTATACACCTAGGTATCACAAAAATGTATAGAGATTTAAAATAATATTTTTTGTGGGATAATATGAAGTGAGAAATTGCTGACTATGTGTCAAGGTGTCTAGTTTGTCAAAAAGTGAAGGAATAGATACAACATCCTTGAGGGGTGATGAAACCTCTACCTATTCTTATGTGTAAGTGGGATGACATTAAGATGGATTTTTTCACCATACTACCAAGGACACCTAGAAGGAATGATATAATATGGGAAATTCTTGATCATCTCCCAAAATCATCACATTTCCTTTCTATAAGAGAGGATTTACCACTTGAGCGCCTATAAATACTTTATACTAATAAAGTTGTAAGACTTCATGGTGCACCTATATCGATTTTCTCTGATCAATATCCCCAGTTTGCATCAAAATTATGGAAAAGTCTTTAGAAGTATTTGGATATTGAGCTTTATATGAGTACTACTTCTCACCCCCAAACTGACAAACAGTCTGAAAGGACTATTCAAACTCTAGAAGACATGTTGAGATCATGCTCTCTTGACTTCCAAGGTATGTGGGATCAATACTTTCCTTTGGTGAACTTTTCCTACCACAATAGTTTCTTTTCTAGTATTAAAATGGCTCCATATAAAGCATTATATAAAAAGAGATGTCGAACTCTATCTTGTTGGGATAAAGTTGGTGAGATGAAACCTATATGCCCAGATCTTGTTGAGGAGACAGTGAAAAAGGTAAAGATAATTAAATCCTATATTAAAGCAGCCCAAAGTAGGCAGAAGAGTTATACTGACACCTAGAGAAAGGATTTGGAATTCTAAGAGGGAGATAGTGTATTTTTGGAAGTATGTCCATAGAAGGGTGTCTTAAGGCTCAGTGAGAAAGGGAAACTAAGCCCTAGGTACATCAGACTATTTTAAATTTTGGAAAGAATCAGAGCTATAGCTTACCATTTTGAAATGCCGCCAAGTCTCTTCAATGTTTAGGATGTGTTTCACATGTCATTGTTAAATAAATATATGCCATACCCAATTCATGTGGTCACCTATGAAGAAATAGAACTAGAACATATTTTTTTTATACTATGAAGAGCCTATAGGGATTCATGACACAAGGGAGAAGGTATTGAGAAATCATACAGCTCATCTAGTCAAGGTTATTTGGAGAAACAATCACATGGAGGAAGAAACATGGGAACCTAAGGATTTCATGAAGAAGAACCACCATACATTTTTAGAGGGATTTACACATGACAAATTTCAAGGATGAAATTTCCATAGGTGGGAATAATGTAACATCCCAAACATTTTATGGTATGTTTCTCTTAAATATGTTATATTCATAGACTATATTTCATAAATCACTGAGCCTCTATGGAACAAAATGTGGTTATTTATAGGATATAGTCATAACCTAGTCATTAAACTTAAATTTTCAAGTTCTATGATTTTAATTTTGAAATCTAACATACATGTCTATGTTTAGGGGGATATTTAGACTCTGATAGAATTAACTTAATTTTCGGTGGATAGTAACCTACCCTTATGAATAATAACCTACACTCATGAATAGTAACTTACCCTTATAAATAGTAATATGACTCTTATGAATGGTAACCATACCTATGAAAGTGTAAATAAAATTTAGACACCTTAAAAATAAAGATGAATATATTAAGTGTTTGTATTTTTCAATTAAATAATGATTTTAATTAAAAATTAAATTTATCATATTTAGGAAATTATTTTTTGAAAAATGGAGTTCATTTTTGGATTATACACATCGAAAAATAGTTAGGGTAAATTTTTGGGATTTTTCTGAAATAGTTGAATTTTTGGTGAATAGTAAAATACATTAATTTACTATATAAATACATTATATGTTAAATTAACTATTCTTAGCATCATGAGTGATGTAAGCTCCCAAATTTCGAACTCACATGCTCTTATTACGGTTATAGGTCATGGAATACTCACTATTACTTGTCTTGAACCAAATTATTATATATGTATTTTATCTTATTTAACATTCTGTAATCCTTACACACTCATAATATGGAATAATAATATAAAACAAGTTGATTGTGCATAAAACCGCCAAGCTAAATCCAAGCATTTATCATTAACTTATCGAATGAGTCATCATCATGGTATATAAAAAATAATTATAAGATCATTTATATATCTTTAATGTCTCTAATAATATATATTAATAATTCTGGATGTTTACCGACATTTCAAACAAACTTCCATTCATGAATACAAGAAAACGGATCATGAAAACCAGGGAAGAAAATGATTCCAAAACAATAAAATTGAACCTCTTAAACCCATCAAAAAGGCCATTAATAAATCTAATAAGGTTATACCATATCAATTACATGTTGATGAGGTTATGGAATTATTAATTAATGTAGCTAAATTTTATTATTTAGGTCATTAAGAACAATCAAGAACACCTTCAAGCATAAGGTAAGGGATATCTTAACACAATTTCCATTCATTGATTTAAGCATATTTTTCATTGGTTATGTTATTAAAAAAATATTTGTGAATAAATAATGATTTATTCCCACTCTAATGATGCGATCTTTGTAAGGGATCCTCTCACTCACTTTTATTCAAGAATTCCCCCTATGTTGTGTCTTTTTATTTTTGATTCCAAATAATGGGGTATGTTTTTTCACCTCCCCCATACTTACCTTATGATATATAAATTATGGGATACCCTTTTACTTCTCATTAATCCCTCTCAAGAACACCTTTTACCATGCCGAAATGCTTGTAAGGGGGTTCTCATCTCACTTTCAATTCTGTGATATTTCCATTTCTCACGACTTATTTCTTGTATTTGGTGTATGTGTACTGCCTATTGATTTATAATATAATGATTATATTTATATTCATGGTATCAAATTATTCAATTGATAGTTATTAACTTCTTTTTATTTGATTCGATTGATTACATTGTGGTAATGGGCTTTGTCTCAATTTTCCATTTTGTTGTGACCTACTTTGTATTTTTCACATAATAACTCTTATATGGTGTACCTACTTCCCGTTTGAGATCAATTTTAATTTTAAATTATGTTTATATTAAATATCCATATTCTCATATCATGGATATGATTATTGTCTAAGCCAAATACCATTTAACATGTAGTGTTTATTTTGAATGTTGTTTTAACTGTGGAAGTGTTAATGAATCTGTATCCTGTATTCTATACAGATAATGCAAAGAAATATTTCTCTTGTATTGAATCTATGTATAAATACTGCTTTGGACATGAAGTGATGGGCGAGACCCACTATATCCCCTCGATGCATCGACATGTCTCATGACACAATCAGTTTGTGACAAAACCTTCGAGTTTGTTTCCAAAAATCAGATGGGCTTATACCCACAGACTTAAACTGTTCCGAAGTTATAATGGTATCATGTGCCAGATACAAGATGTCCAATTAATAATCATTCTCTTTATTCATTATCAGTTATTACTATCCATGAGGTTTTCAATATGATAAAATCTATGGATGCAGTTTTATTCTCAGTATATTAATGTCATGAGTTTTTCATTTATTCACCATGCCATATTGACTATGCCAAGTTGTTTATGATTCAGTTATCATTGATTCATTCTTCCACTATTTTCAACCCTTACTGATCATTTTATCTCACCGCTTTCATTTGTTTACCTTCAATAGGTTATGAAGAGGATATTACTTATTGAATTTTTGTGGATGCAATTTTGTTTAGTTTTTGTTATGTATTTTACTTTGCTACCTTTCCCAATGTAATTTAAGTTACATCTATGTATCTAGTTTCTTCAAGACTACTAAATTGATTGTTACTTCATGATTTCATTCCATCTAACCATGCCAATGTAATTAGTAAGGCACCAACTCTGGTTTAGAGGGTTCAGGGTGTTACACAACCCAAACAAAGAACTCACATCAAACATCCATGATGAGGAACTGGGGGCCATGCATAAACCAGCAACATGGTTTATGGTCCACACCCTAGGTAATCATAAACAACTAAGAGACCTTGAACTATGCTCTTAGAATTCACATGGGTCACTAATCCATTTCATATCACAACATGACATCAGTTCACCTTTATTATAATTCCACATCCATGAAAAAAAAGGAAAAAGAATCAAATACCGAACTACCCGTGAAATCTTGAGGTTCAGAAGGAGAAAGGGTTCATGAAATCCTTCCCGTAATAACATCCCAATTCCCAATAATTATAATCTCTGATCTACATGACACCCCAAAAAATGAGTTCCTTCTCTGACACCATTTTGACATGAATAAAGCCATAATTCCATCACACCGACATCTGACCCAATCTGAGACATGAGATGAAGGGAATTTATAGTCCCAATAGGATGGAAACTAGTTCCATGAATCAAGGTAATCCCAATGGGAATTTTTTTCCCAAATAAAATATTATCAAAAGAAAGTAAACTAAAAATGTAGCAAAACCAACCACTGTAAATATATAAAAATAAAACTGATCCAGATAGAAAAAAATTTGAAAAAAACAAAACTAAATACAATACAAAAACTGGACCATGCCAACAAGATCTCAACATGAACCCATGGTCACCACCAACCAAAAGACAAACATAATTCAAGAGAAAATGAACCAGAATCATACAACTATAAAACAGATCAGGTCTACCGATGTTGAGTGGAATAAGTAGGTTGTGATTATAGAACAAATCATTAGGTAATCACCACAATGTCTAATCATTTACTTTCTGAAATCAGTCCATAAAAACTAGTTGAAAATAAAATTATTAAATAATATTTTAAAACATTTCCATCAATTAAACATATCTCTCTACAAATTTACCTATATAAAACAAGACACACACAACTCCTTTTCAAAGACAGTTTCACTTTCCACAACCCATTTCAATAGCGAAACCCAAATTCAAAACCATACTAGATATCCAAAAAGGGGATGTGGAAAAAGTAAAGGACACCAAACAAGTAGGAAAAACTAGAAAAACCAATATCCAACATGTAACAAAAATTAATAGAACATATAGATAGTAACTCATGATCATTTCCTGAACATATTTAGAGGATATATCTGGACATACTCAGTATGAACTCACATTCTTACTTATGGTGCATCTCCATAATCAACAACGCACTGGCCACTCTATACTATCCAATCCAATTCCATGTCTCACCTTGCCCCCATCTAGTCTGGGGGTACCAACCCATCTAATCACGGTTGACAAGAAACCATCACCCAAACCTCTTGATGATTCTCATGACTCCCATGATAGTTATAATAATAATTGGAAACATATGGTATAAAAACCATAACCAAATGTTCCCCTATACACTATCCAATAGGGGGGATCCCATCTGAAGATTTAATGGACTCAATACCAACAATGTTACCATGCACGAGCCACTAGAGGGGAATGAATCTTGAGTTCTAGTGGTTTTTCTAAACATATGTGAAGCTTCACAAAAACACATGAAAATCCATTTCTTTCAGGAAGATGCTTATTTGAAAATTAAATCTCACATGGAAACCTCTATTTTCGATAAGCACAACCACTTCCCAAATCATTTTAAAAAAACAAATTGGCCTTCATGCTACTTGTGTTTTCAATCCATTTTTCAAAACATTAAAACATGCCTATAAGGTCCATACCTCACATGAGTTACAAAACCAATTTCTAAAAACTATGTAACGTTCCAATCCTGCCTTTAACATCATAGGATTTGTAAAAAAAACTCTAAAAAAATATCAAGTGCCAACCGTTTCTTTACTATTTCCAAACCAAATACATTTATAAAGACATTTCCAAATAATTTTATAAATTCAATATAAAACACCACTTTCACATACACATTTCCAAAGGGTAAAATCTTTTGAAAACACATTTGAAACCACATTTAAATACAATTAATTCACCACGTCCAGTTGGAAATAGATTTAACACCACATTCAAGACTCATAAATACTATTTGGAAATAAAATAATGAAAGAACACATAAAAACCAACCATTTTCATAGTCATATCCTCTTTCAAATCCACATGAAAAATAAACTCATTTTCAAATGTTTTGTAAAGATCGGAAACGTCCTGTGGGTGGTAAGTCGAAACTAGGGTTTGCGTAGTTTCCTCCGCGAAGCGGTTGTTCCACGATGCATCTTCCCTGAAGTTGTCACTGCGTTGTTGTTCTGTGAAGCACCTGACACAATGTTTTTTGTAGCGTTTGGGGTTTACAAAGTGTCCACCACGATGTTTCCTCCGTGAAGTGTCTGACTCGTGAAGTACTTCTGCAAAGCCTCATCCGTGTTGTGCAGACACGAAGATCCTACTGTAATTAAGTTTCTTTACAAAGGATGGTGGGTGCTGCGATGTGAAAACTCTGGGTTTGACCATCCCAGGGATTGTGTCAATCACGAAGACACCCTGCAGTGTCGGTTTGTGAAGATAGGATCACGAAAGGAGGCCGTAAAGGGTGATTCCAGTCTAGGGTATCCCTTTGTGGGTTAGGCCTTAACTCAGGTGAAGTTGGATTGGGTCGTGCCTAGCATACAAGGCCTGTGGGGTTCGAAAGGGCACCAGTCTACTACAAGGAGTGAGAAATCATTTTTTAGGTTTTATTCTATGGATGCATAATTTTTGAATCAATGGAAAAGGTTTTCCTTGATGGACAAAGAGAAGGTGGTGATCGAGGTCCAGAGACACGAAGACCCACTCTTGGATAAACTCATGTCTCTACTGGTTGTGGGAAAGTTTGTGGAAAATATCTTAGTAAATCAGGGGGCTCTCAAAAACGCTCTACAGAACATTTGAAAACTTGAAGTTGGAGTGGATATTCAGGAAGTGGGGATCAATCACTTCATTTTTGAGTTCTTCAACAAGAGAGATAGAGATAAAATCCTGTGAGGCCGACCATGGTCCTTCCATAATAAACTTCTCCTTATGGAAGAATACAGGGAGGGGATGATATCAAGCGCGTTAACTTCACCCGCTCCCCCTTCTGGATACAAATTAAAGGAATCCCATTCCATGCAAGAACAAAACGCGTTATGTGAGAAATAGGGGACAGTTTAGGCCATTTTATTGACTAGGATTTATCAGATCCGATACAATGGGACCCTAAGGTTCGGATCAAGGTGGAAATTTAAGTTTCAGAGCCCATGATGAGGGGTATGTTCCTGAAAATCAAAGACGCCAACATCTGGATTTCATTCGAGTTCAAGAAACTCCCAATATTCTGCTTCTTTTGTGGCTGACTTGGCCACCTAGAAAGAATGTGTACCACAAAACACAATAGTGACTCAGGTAACATAATCCTACAATATGGACCTTGTCTCCATGCCAAAACGAATAAATATGCCTTCATCCTGGAGACGGAAAAACAAAAAGATCGTGACCGTCTCACTTTGGCACATACCAGCCAGACAGAAAACATATCTAAAAAAATCCATTATGCTTGGACCACCAGATTTCCCTAGAGCTGGCTCTACCACTCAGAGAGAAGCATGAGTTTTTCCAAACCCTCCGAAGGACAATACCCTTACATCTACAACGTCGAATACAAAACAGAAAGAACCACCAACACATTTCTCAAAGACAAAGCAGATGCACATCGAACCACCAGATCCGGACACTGATCCAAAAATTACCGAATCAGGCACCATAACAATGGGTCCCATGGAATGATGGGAACTCCATTACCGGGCCCAATTACCTATCGCACGTGGAAAAGGTTGCATCATAGAGAAAGTGACGGTCATACGGAAGACCCCAAAACCGGGGTTAGGAAACGACAAAACGAAATAGGGAAATCCATGGGGAATCCCACCAAAATATGGAAAAGGACGAGTAGAGAAACACATACAGTGGAATTAGAGGCAGCGGCAGGTGAGACCTAGCCACACCTAGACCAATGATTGTTTTATGCTGGAACTGTCGGGGGCTTGGAAACCCACGAACAATTTGCATGCTTTAGCGCTATTGCACCCAAAGTCACCCCGATATGGTTTTCCTGTCCGAAACCATACTAGAAATCAAGGACATCAATGGCCTTTCTCTGAAATGCGGCTTCCAAGGATGCTTCCTAGTTTCAATACAAGGCCACTCTAGGGACCTCTGTCTCCTATGGAAGGACAATATCAACGTCAAATTTTTTTCCTTCTCCTCTCACCATGTGGAATCAACTATTCAGACAGACCATAACCCACCCTGGACCTTTGTGGGATTCTATGGATGGTCATCTAATAATGATAAGGTGAAGTCATGGGACCTTATCGACAAGCTGCGACATGACCTCCCGATCCCTATTCTTTTAAGATGGGACTTCAATGAGATAATGTTCCATAAGGAAAAAAGGGGCGGAATCATCCTACCCTCATCTTCGATGTCAAATTTCAAAGACATGGTCGCCTGGGTAGACCTGGTCGATCTGGGGTACGCAGGTAATCCTTTCACATGGTTCCACAGTAAAACAGAAGGCACCTACATCACTGAGCATTTGGATAGATTTATGGGCTCAACTGATTGGATTAATATCTTAAGAACCACATGATACTCAACCGTTCGGACCGATATCCTATTTTTATTGATTGTACACTAGTTGAATGCAACATACAATTCAACAGACCCTTCATATTTTAGAGTTTTTGGTCTAAAGACCAGGAATGCGAAGAGGTAATTCGATCAAGCTGGAAAGGTACTCAAGAGGATTCTAGTATCAATCTCAAACATGTTGCATCCGATCTGAGTTCTTGGAGCAACAAAAAATTCCATCACCCCGATTGGCACTGTGGTGTCCTCGAAAAGAGACTACACAACCTTCTCAAGCAACCCACATCCAATTGCAATCTCTCTAAGATTGTTGATACAGAAAGAGAACTGGACATGGACCTGCGCGTTAAGGAAAGATTCAGAGATATGCGGGCACGAGACACTCACATTAAAGAAGGGGATGCCAATACCTGGTATTTTCACCAGAAAGCATCATCCATGCATTGGAAAAATGCTATCACTTTCATCTCACAACCCGATGGAAGCAATGTTTCTGACACCATTGGAATCCATGAGGCCTTGACCTGATATTTCTAGAACCTCTTTTCTGCAGGAACCTCCTTCATATCTTATGAGGTAGAAGAGTGCATCAGACCTGTGATAATCGAAGAGATCAATAGGCATCTTACCAAAGATGTGACAGATGATGAGATATGCTTGGCTCTGAAACATATTCATCCCACTAAGGTCCTAGGACTAGATGGGTTCTATGCCCTATTTTTTATACAATAATGGAACATAATCAGTCCCGACATTTTCAAAATGATAAAAAATATTTGGGCTGGGAATACTAGCAGTGTCGCCATCAATGAATCGGTCCTCGTCCTCATTCCCAAAATAAAGAAACCTTTGGCGATCCCTGCATTTAGACCTATCAGTCTCTGCAATGTTACTTACAAGATCTTATCAAAGATCCATGTCAATCGGCTGCGACCTTGGCTTCTTGATATTATCTCTAAAAACTAGAGCGCTTTCATGGCCAAAAGACTGATCACTGATAATGCTATTATAGATCACGAAGTGTTCCATTCTATGAAATCACGCTCCACCATGAAAAGAGAAACCATGGCCTAGAAACTGGATATGACTAAGGTCTATGATAAAGTGGAATGAAATTTCCTCAAAGTCGTGATGATAAAAATGGGATTTTTCACTAAATGAACAGATATGGTCATGAATTTCATCTCGACCGTCTCCTTCAGAATCAAGGTCAATGGGGAGCTTACTAGAGGATTCAACCCATCCCAAGGCCTACGCCAGGGAGATCCCCTCTCCCCTTTTCTTTTTATTTTGGTGGCTGATGTTTTTTCTAATCTTATTTCCAGGGATTCATACACTAATTCTATTCATGGGGCTAAGGTCTGCCGTGTTATCCCACCAGTGTCACACCTCTTCTTCGCTGACAACTGCCTCTTTTTCTGTAGAGAAAAAATTAATGAATGCAAGGTGATCATCCAAGGGATCCATCAGTACGAGAGGGCATCTAGCCAGTCATTCAATCATAAAAAATATGAAATCTCCTTCAGCGCAGTGGTTCCCCTTTCCGAGAGAGATGAACTATGTGCATCTGCAGGCATCTATATGGTTGAAAAACACCAGAAGTATCTCGGGCTACCCATGATTATTGGACGGTCTAAAAAAGAAATCTTCGCATCTCTAGTGGACGTGATTGATAAAAAATTCAAGGTAGGACCCCAAAAATAATTTCTAAAGCTGTCAAAGAGACCCTCATTAAAGATGTCATATAGTCTATCTCTAGCTATTTTATGTCCCTGTTTAAGATCCTAGAGGACATCATCGACCAGATCCATTCACGCACTGCAAACTTCTATTGGGGGAAGAATGATGGAAGGAATATACCCCACTAGATGGCCTGGGAGAAACTCCTCAAAATTAAAATAGAGGGAGGAATGGGTTTCCGAAACCTTCTTCTTCTCAATGACACACTGCTGGCCAAGAAAGGATGGTTCCTTATTAATAGTCCATCATCCCTATGTGCGCAGGTTATTCATTCCAAGTACTTTCCCCACACTTACTTCCTTATTTCGTCTCCTGGCCCTCACCCTAGCTTCCTCTGGAGAAGAATTTGGGGGGCTCAAAATCTCCTAGAAAAAGGGCTAGGATGGAGGATTGGGACTAGCTCATATATCAATATCTGGACCAATCCTTGTCTGATCGATAAAGAAGGAATGCAGGCTATATCCCCCGCCCAACCAGGTCTTGATGACTCCACTCTCAGCTGCCACTTTTCTAACCAGGGACCGGGGTGGTTCCTATTAAAGATCTATGAATGGTTTAATGAAAGGGACTAAAGAATTATCCTGAGTATTCCCTGGGTTTCGGACGTAGGCCCTGACCATCTCTTTTGGATCAATGACATATCAGGCGAGTATATGGTGAGATACTGGTATATATTCGCTCTTGGAAACCACTCAGTCATCCGGGTGGAGGGACCTTGGAAATCGATTTGGATTCTCAACACCCCCCCAAAAATATGCCAATTTTGGTGGCCGGTGGGCATGGGTACCCTCCCAACCATGAGCCGTCTCATTTACCGGCATATGGCCAGTTCCGTTTTCTGCCATTTTTTCCATCATATTCTAGAAACCCCTTTGCACGCCATCATTCACCACCCGAGAGCTAGGAAAATTTGGAATAAATGGGGTCTGACTCTAGGTGAACCACTGGCCACGGTCTCCGACCTACCAGATCTTTTGATGCGTTGGTGCTCCTCTCTCTCACCGGCTAGCGTAGGCTCACTTTGCACCCTGACCTGGATCATTTGGGTTCATCATAACGATGCTATTTTTAATCACGTTCATAAACCTCCCTATTTCTAGATTGAATGGTCCACCTCATGGATCGAGTGCTGGAAAGACCGTAATGAACATTATACGCCAAGTGTTACCCCCTCCTTTCCCTCTCATTGGAATCCTCCAACAGAACGGATTCTTAAGATTAATGTGGATGCATCTCTTCCCAATGATAGGCTCATTGCCCTTGGTCTTCTGGCCCGAAACCATATAGAGAAAATCATTGCGGCAAAATACGAACCACATCATGCATGCTGGAAACCTACAGTAGATGAGGCAACTACCACACTTGATGGTATGATGCTCTCTATGGACCAGGGTTTGGTTGATATCATCATTGAGTCTGACTGCCTCACCGTAATTGATCCTATTAATCATTACGATGGTGGAGTCCAGTCATTTGGCCTCATCATCATGATAATTCTCTCACTTCGCTAATGCTTCTCATTATGCACCTTCTCCTTAACCAAAAGGGAATGTAACAATGCGGCCCATCAACAGGTGACCTCAGGCCCATTCGATGCCAACTAGCTCTGGCTAGACAATTTTCCATCATGTATTTTCACTTGTATGTCTGCTGACCTTCATCATTAATGATATCTATCTTTATTCAAAAGAAATATCACTTACAAAAAACCCCATTTAATTTGGAAAACTTAATTTTTAACCTATTGACACTTCATAAAACTTTGAAAACATCATTTAAAAAAGAATCACCTGTTTTTACACCACTATAACAAACCAAACATATGTGTCCCACAATAAAATTCACCAATTTGAATATATAATACCCAAATCACAACCTAAAAATATTCCAAAAACATAACTAATGGAAAATTTTACCCCAAATAAACAAATATCACATTAAAAGTAAAATTAGAATTTTATCAAACACCATGTGTTCATTAAATCATAGTCATAATTAATGAAACCCTTTAGAAAGACATTTCTCACCCATTTTCCATCATGAAAACACTAAAAAAATTCGAACCAAGACATCACAAGCAATAAAATAACATTTATAAACCATTTCGGAAAGCTTAAGAACCAGATGGAAATTTTTGGAAAGGAAATATACATGAACACTTAACTAAATTATGTGTCCATGCAATGAAACTATTATAGAAGGAAGAACAAGGCCCAAAGAACAAACCACACATCCTAACATCAAATAAATCAACAGACATCTTCCAACCCCCATCCTAGGGTTCTCCTAAGATGGATTAATGTTAATAAAAACCATGAAACCATGAGAGTGGGAAGTGGAGAAGAGGAAAGGGAAATATTTGATGAATAAATCATGAATAATCACTAACCATATATGAGAAATATCCAAAAAAGTGGCCCAATATGAAGTAAAATGAAGGGGGTGGGGCACCCTATGATCAACACTCAATAGATATAGGGTTAAATGGGATGTGGAATCACTTAAATTAGATTTTTAAAATAAATGTTATTTTGTTTTTAATGGTTTTTATGGTTTTGCAACATGATTTTCTAAACTTTTTGAATGAAACTTGAAACATTTTCCAACCTAGAAGATTTAAGTTTCATGGTTTTAGAACACCATGCTCAAACTATGTGACCTAAAAAATTTCAAATAACACTAAAATGAAACCCCAAACACTAGGAGAGTCCACCCAAATAACCTTGAATGATTTAAACACAATTTGGTGAAACCACTGATGTCATAAACTCCCCAACATGCCAATTTCTCCAAATACTATTCACAATAACCATACACAAGGCGAAAAACAAACAAAAACCACAAAATCCCAAATTCTCTTATTGGAAACTCTACCCAAAACTAAACCAAAAGATCCAAGATTAAGAAAAGAATAAAATAAAATAATCCCAGTGGTCGAGGTTTGATAGAAAACATTGAAAGTAGTAGCACCATAGATCCATGGTCAACATCCAAAAGCAGACATAGATAAAGATGGTATAATATCACTAGATGATAACAGAAAGTCCTATCACAAGAAGTAATGAAGTGAAATTAAGTAAATATTATTGATAGATTAAGGAGGAATTCATAGGGGTACTCATATATAGAAGTATCCAATATATCTTATAATTTATGATCTATTCTTTAAAGTGAATTCCAAGTGTAAATTCAGTTTGAATAAACTGACTACAATGGTCTGAGAAGTGTTGATGAACTTGAAGGATGGGAAGATTGAAGACCCAATTGAAGTGATTGAATATTTGGGCTAAAAAATAATAAAATGAATCAACCAAAATTTACACAATGTACTTTTAAATAAAGAAGAGTGTTATTTCCAAATAATATGAAAAATAAATGAAGTGCAATGTAGTCTAAGATACACCCATGGAAGATTTATCATTAGAAGATATACTGATAATAATATGATCAAATAAACCTAAATAGATAAATGTTAATTGAGTTGAGATTACCAAAGGATAATACTAAATTCTATAGAAGATGATAAGAATGGGAATCTATGAAACCACTTGAGGAAGTTGAGGCTTTCGAAGATTAGGTAGCCTAATGTTATAATTTTATTCAATCAATAGAAAAAATCACTTTGATGGAAGGATAACAATGATTCAAGAAGTAATGGTTTAAGTCTAATTAAATAATAATAATGAAGAAAGAAGGCCAATGCCAAAATATTTGTAAGAAGAAAGGAAATAAAATATTTGAATTTTAACATAAGATGGAGTACTGAAAATAAAGAGAATGAGTTGATCTGAAAATTAGCTACATGACATAGATCAAACAATTATTTGAGAACTGACATTTGTTCATTGAAAACAAAAAATTATTATCAAAATTGTTTGATGTATTGGATACTTTATGAGGGTGATTCAAGAAAAAGTAAAGGCCATGTTAATTCAAATATACATTGTGAAGTCACATTCATTCTAAAAAAATATGATAGATGATCAATGATTTATATTAATGAATGAAAGATCATGATTCAAGATTAGAACTATATAGGAGTTTAATATTATTGATGATGAGTCATACTAAGGATTTTGATGAAGTAAAACTATGATATCTTCAAAATAATTGAAGTTAGTTGACCAAATACTTGGAGTTAATGAGAGTTTCAAATTTAAGATCACGTGTTTCCCACATTTATCAAAGAAAGTTTAATAATATAAAGGGAGAAAATCCTTCAAGGGGTATGATTAATGAAAAAACATAGAGAGTACCAATGATTGAGAATAGAATGGTAAGAAAGTAAGAAAATTATAAGATGTTGAGTTATTAATATATATTCATCAAAAGTTCATCTTGGTTGAAGTATTTAGAAGAAAAAAACATATAAATCCAAGGATGAAAAGTTGATTCTCAAGATTCAGAAAACCAAAAGGAGGAGAGTCAGAACAAAATTAAGAACTGATTTGCAGAAGTACTAGATATTGAAGTACTATAATGAGATCTCTAAATTTATGTTACCGATAGTATGGATAATATAATTTTCATGCTGAGTATAGTGTAAGTTCATCTATAATTAAAATATTAATCCATGAGTATGTTAATGAACAAACTATGAAGACTGTTGGTTCTAGAATAAACAACACCACATTCTAACTAGGATTTAGAATGAGATTCTTAAGAGATAGTTCAGCAACATGTGTAATATTATGGTTTTATAGCTTAAGATGATACTTTCTCTTAGGATTAAGGATAATTTATTTCCCCATTATAACTCTTATGAGAAATTAAAGAGTCCTTGACCCAGACATCTTGAGAACAATATAGAGTAATATATCCACATTAGGACTGAACCTCGTAAAAATCCCCATGTGTTGATTCTTTCACATTAAAGTTTTTACATATGGGTGTATGTTTTTATGGTTAATATTAATGTTATACATACCCTAATTGATAAAATAGTTTTAATCAACATAAATGAAGAAAAATATTAATTTGAACTTAATCAGTAAAATTTCACCCCCTAATTCACCTTCCCTCTTAGGGTGACTACACAATATTCTGGGACTATCAAGTGGCATCAAAGAAATGGCTCCTTCTAATTAGGTATAAAAGTTCATTCAAAGTTCTTTTTAATTGAATTACATGAATTTTATATTTTTAGATGCTAAATTAGTAATTCTTCCAAAAGATATAGATATGATTACATTGAAAGATAATAATGTTATACATGGGAATAAATTTATTCCTGGTTGTAGAAACATGGATGTCTTAGATAAAACCTTAAAAAACTATAAGAAAAAACAGTATTAGAAATAATTGATGTTGGTATCTAAAAGTTAGAAGGGGGATCTTATACTAATAGAAGTAAAGTTAGAGTTATAATGATAAATTTATCTAAAATAATACCCCAAAAGACTATTTCTCAATCTTTAATGATTATTAATTTATTGAAAAATTGAAGGATTTTTACTATGGAATTATGGACTATATAAAGAATGTACATGTCAAAGTTGTTACATATATACTTATATATATCAAGGGACTATAGGATGACCAATCACAATTGAAATAATAGGATAGTGATATGGAGGATCCATTGGCCCAAAAGTTAAAAAAATTAAGTTCTCTAATATAACTTATTGAAGAAATGGAATAATCTATCCAACTTTTAGAAGAATTATTTTCCCTAGGTAAAGAAAAATTATAGAGAAGTCTATGTGATTTTGATATATATAGGAATGTTTGGTCAAAAGTTTACTATGTTTTTAAAGATACTATTGAAGTTAATAACTCTCAGTTGGAATTTAAAGCTACAAGAATAAAATATCTTAAAAATCACTACTTGAGGAGAGAAAGATGAATGATAAAAAGATATAGAAGTTTAAAGATCAACTTAAAGATAAATTAAAATTCATTTAAGATCAAGAAAACCCTAAAATATTAAATTTTATTGTTTTTGTGGTAAAATTAAATAAAATTTAAGTCACTAAATTCTTATCTTCAAATAGAGTCAAAGGGAGAAATACTGTTGTGGAATTTCCCAAGAAAATTATTACTAAATAAAAGACTCAACATACCAATATAATTAAGGTGAATAAAATATAGTTTATTATATATATTGAAGGAAAATTTAACCCCAAATTCCAATGAATTTATATGAACTAATTCTGTCATGACCCGTCCCCCAGGGCCCATTTCGTGACTACCCCATTCCCGCTTTCAATAGGCCAGGTGCTGGAGACTAGCACCGAAGGTGTATTCCCTAAAACTGGGAAGGCATTGCCTTTATAACTTGTAACTCACGCAACCAAGCACACAACACGATACAAACACAAGTAAATTGAATAGTAAAAAGAGTGTGTACAGTAAGTAAAAGGTGTCAGAATAAAAGCCCAACTAGAAAGTACAATAAAAATGGAAAGTACAAGTAAACTGAACATCTGTTGTGAACACCCACCAATGATCCTACCTAAAGTGTGGGTACAGCTCTCGAACATTTGTCTCTATGGTATGCCTCATCTAAGTTCCACCTCTGTGCTACCTCAAGTCCTGGTACTCTCGTCCTTAGTTTGCGCTGTCTGTGGTCTACACCAAACACAAAAAGGTGCAGGCATATCTTGTGTAGGGGTGAGTATAACGATACTCAACAAGGACCCAAGACCCTCAAAGGTCTCACAAAATCCACAAATGATAAACCACATATCATAAAAACAACTGTCAACCCTACCTAGGTATATTCCCATACATATACCTAAGTTATCAAGTATACCCATCCCATTCCTGATGAAACACAAGGCCCAAATCCATAGACCATGGCTCAACTGTTCCACAAATTAAGGAATACCATGAAGGTAACACCACAAAGGTAAGTACCACAAAGGTAATGACACACAGAAAAAATACCACCAAGGTTTCACCACGAAGGAAAGTACCACACATGTATGCCACATAGAAGAATCCCACAAAGTTGTCACCATGAAGGTAAGTACCAGACAGGTATGCCACACAGAAGAATACAACCAAGATATCACCTCAATGAAAAGTACCACATAGGTATTCCACACAGAAGAATACCACAAAGGTATCACCACGAAGGTAAGTACCACAAATGTATTCCACACTGAAGAATACCACTAAGGTATCACCACGAAGGAAAGTACCACACATGTATGCCACCGAGAATAATACCACAAATGTATCACCACAAAGGTAAGGACTCAACTCACACAATGCATAACTTAGGTAAAGTAGTAGAGATGATTTGATGTAACTGCTGAATCATCTTACACTATTAATATCCAAACCCACGTAGGATCCTAAATCATTAGACCCACACATGATCCTAGTACATCGTCAGAGCCACACATGATCCTAGTACAACATACCCACATAGGATCCTAGTACATCCTCAGACCCACACATGATCCTAGTATACCAGACCCACATAGGATCGCAGTACATCATCAGACCCAGACATGAACCTACTACAGCAGACCCACACAGGATCCTAGTACATCATCAGACCCACATAGGATCCTATTGCATCATCAGAACCACACATGATCCTAGTACATCAAGCCCACACATGATCCTTGAGTATTCCCACATGGATTCTTAGAGCGGATCCATGTGGGATCCTTGAGCACATACCCATGAAAGATCCATTTCTCAAGTTACAACGAGCTACAGGGTTCCCGCACTTAGCTCACTTGATTCTGGGAGGATCCACTCCTCAATCCACAATTTGATACTCCAACTTCCATGAAGTCTCACAAAGAAGTATCCCAAAGAATCTCATTGTAAAAGGGGTCTCAACGCGACAGACGATGCGTCAATCGGATGCCCTGTCTGTAAGTTATTGGCCTTTTAGTCCCGAGGGCCTGGTTGGATTCGTGTTCGATCCAACCTGGCCATACCCCAACATTATCCAAAAATCAAGTGGGGTATACCAAAATAACCATCTCGATCCATGGTTTCGAGTGCCGTAGATGGTAAGTCAATCGGACGTCAAATGCAGGAGTTATGGAGGGTCAAAGATTTAATAATAATAATATATTATTATTATTTGAGCGTCTCGGGTACCCGATCCAAAAAATCGAAAAAGACATTAAATATTGGACTCATAATTTCCTTCTCGAAGTTAGGGTCACACTAACTGTAACGGTTCGTGAAACCGAGGTCACACGGATAATTTACAGACGAAATATGGTTTTATAACCAAAAATAATAATATCATTATTATATAATTATTATTATTTACAATTCATTTAATTCAATTCTAACATTCCATGCACAAACCCACACCTCTCTAATTTGGTGAGAATCGCCTTATTCAACGGATTTCATCTTTAATTGCTTTAAATTTTTAACTTATCTTTTTTCAATAATTTCTCTCTTAAATTAACCTCTTTCACGATTTTTTTCCAGCTTCAAGCCCTCCAGTACACGCTCAGTAATGTAAAATCTTATCTCCCAGCCGTCAATCACTCTTTTGCTGAAATTAACAAGGCCCTAGTTGCACCACCCTATATAAGCACTGGAAAAACCGCACCCTGCTATCTGCTTGGCCGCCGTACTGCTTGAAAGTCGCGCCCTGAAGACTCGCCGGAATCGCACCATCATGTTGCCACTACCGCAGCCCACTGCATCATCATTCTAAACCCAAAAAATAAAATGATCACATATTCGTGATCCTCGGGTTGAGGGATCCACGTCCATATGTCGCGCTCATCAAAACTCCATATTTCCAGTGCCAATAAATATTAGGTACTGAAGAACACATGAAGAACACGCGAAGAATGAAATAAAAAGATCACGGTATATGTACAGATCGATGGCCGTGTTTGTTTGGCCATCATGGTTGAGAATAAAGAATATGGAGAATTAATAAATAGATATTTATCATACATCAAAATAAACCCCCTACCTTGATGTTTGTTGGAGATGTCGGGAGGAAGGAGATAAAGACGTCGACGTTCGTTGCTCCCGCACCACGCTCCCGATCCGAGCTCATGCATCATCCTCATTATTGATCTAGGGGACATTCTTCATTGGAGGATGTTATTCAACCAACCAAAATCTCTCAAAATCTCTCCCAAAGTCTCTCCCCAAAAGCTCCCCTTTGCCAATGATCCCCCCAACAAAGAGGTGAGAAACCACTTACTTAATTAGTAGATCAATTAATTTATGGATCATTAACCTGGGAGAATTACAAGGGTTTCCTCACATTAATGGTGAGTTCGAGTGGTCCCCACCACCAATAATTTAAAAGGATAGGTGGGAGGATATTTAAAATAAAATGTATTTATTTTATTTAATCCTCCACAAAAAATGAAAAAACCAACTTCTTCTCTCAACCCACTACTGTCGAGGTTAAAACTCACTAAATAAAATCCCGATGCTGTTAGTTCCACGATGTCTTTGGATTATTAATCTGAGCAATAGTTCAAAAGTTAGAAAATGCCGCTGATGCGTTTACTGAACATAAATGAAAAAAGGTTCTGATAATTATTATTAGTCACCCTCGACTCGCAATGGTCGAGGTTAGGCTTTTCATGGGTAAAAAATGCCCCCATGGAAACCAACACTACTCTCAGATTTCTAATCCGAGTTACCATTTAAAAGTTATGGATTTTGCAATAAAATAATTGTCACTTAATTATTTTATTTACGACCAAAAACTAAATTTCACTGGTGGCCCCTACTGGCCAAAGTTAGCATCTGCCTAAATAATGCATGCCCTCACGAGTTCAGCAGTGGTCGCAGATTTCCAATCCAAGCTACCATTTTTGAGTTATAAGCATTTGAAAAATAAAATAATTTATTTAATTATTTTATTTATGGTTATGCCATTTTTGGGGTTTTTCATAGGAGTCCCGCGCAGACTAAACTTTAGTCATGCCTAGGGTAAACCTGCCATCCTCAACACAACGGTGCCCTCAGATTATTGATCTGGGAAACCATTTAAGAGTTATTACAATTTTTCATGAAAAATGTTTATGCGCGCTAATTTAAGTGTAACAAAAACTTCGACGGATTATTCAGGGTACTATGGCCCTCGGGATCACACGTCGTCAGTTTTTGCGGTCTCGTAATAATTCCATATAATTAAAAACAATTATACGTAATTTTAGAGACATTACATTCTCCCCACTTTAGGGATTTATGTCCTCAAAAGCCATATTACCAAAACTAGGTAAACAAATGGGAGTACTAAGCATGAATCTGAGCCTCCCACTCCCATGTTCTCTCTTGAAGGTTCCCGTGCTGCCAATGAACACACACCAAAGGTATTGATCACCCATGAAGGAATCTTTCCTGTTGATCCTCAATCTCCACTGGAACCTCCAAAAAATTCACCCCATCCTCGATGTCCAGCTCACCGTGGTCGATGATGTCAGCAGGGTCGTGCACATATCTCCTCTGCTAGAATACGTGGAAGAGGTCGTGCACCTGGTGAAACTGAGGGGGAAGTGCTAGGAGGTAATCCTCCTCACCAAATCTGCTGATAAACTCTAAGGGTTCAATGAACCTCAGAGATAACTTGCCGCCCCACCCAAATCTCTGCAAACCTCTTCGAGGTGAGACCCATAGAAAGATGTGGTAACCATCCTCAAACTCCAGAGGTCTCTGTATCTTGTCAGCATAAGAATTCTACCGGCTCTGATCAGTTTTCAATTTCTAAAAAGTGAGGCATCATGATACAAAATCGTTCACTAATTTCTTTATCCTCGGCCACCAGTACTGACACTGAAGGTCCACGTACCATGGTATGTCCTATAAAGAGGTCGATGTTCTCCCAAACTTTAGAAAATCCATCAGGTTCCTACCCTGAGGATATCTGAACATGTCGATCCTCGCAGTTAGTGTCCCCACACCGTTCCTCCCTAACTCGCTAAAGAAGTGGGTGAGTGACTATGAGAGATTGAAGAAAAAATTCTCTATCTCAACCTACAAAGGATATCCGTAAAGCATCCATCTACTCCATCGCCTCACCTAGAAGTTGTATACCAGATCTCCTACTGGGTGCATTTTCTACAACGTTCTCCTTCCCAAGAGTATAGACTATCTCGAAGTCATAGTCTTGGAGGAACTCGAGCCAATGTTGTTTTTCTCAAGTTCCAGTCCTATTGAGAGATGATATACCTGAGACTCTTGTGGTCCGAGTAGACTATAAAACGTTCGCCCATCAAGTACTTCCACCACACCTTCAACGCAAAGACCGATGCTGCTAAATCTAGGTCATGGGTAGCATAGTTCTACTTTTTAGTCTCTATATTATTCCTGAAATCTCTACTGACACATCTCTATCCATAGGAAAGGCTCCCCCTTTTTGTGAAAGATGAAAAGGGTGCTACTACCCTGAAGAAGTCGGGTACAGATCTCTGGTAGTACCTAGCCAAAGCCAACACCCCTCTCCATTTGTGGAGGTAATCCTGGAAACATCTTTTGAAAAGATGTCCCCATGCTCTTCCACTCTTATTTGGAACTAGAAAATCAAAACTCTTGCTGTGACAAGGGTATGTCTAGCCGACTCATGAGTGATCGACTGCACCCTCCTATGCATGAGTCCATCTTGTTCAACCTGGGTTTCCTTTTCAGCGACCCAGGAAAACCCCATTCCAATATTATAGAGAAACCATATACTTTTTTCCTAATACATTCAATATGATTATGAACTGTACATATCCAATCCATACCCAAAATAACATCGTAAGGCCTCGACACTGCCACCAAGAGGTTCCAACCAAAACTCTTGCCTCAAGGGTCAGATCACACTGTCGGCATAAGTGTGATTATCGAGTCTTCTCCCAAAGGTATCTCTAGACGTGAGGGTCAAGTAAATGACTTAACTGGAAACTATAGTTCTTGAACATTATTCATTTAAATAAGGAATGATTGGTACCTATGTCTATTGATACAACCTCTAGTAGTGGACACAGACCGTACCTCAAATCATTCCTAGATCCCTTGGGTCGCACGCCTTGACCGCATGAAGATACTCCCTTCCCCTGTCCTCTAGCTCCCTAAGCCTGGTGAGGACTACATACGGGGGTGGTTATAACATGTTGAAATTTACACCACCTCATGCTGCTCTCCTAGCTCTGATTCTACGTCTATAGCCTTGCAGATTCATCTCTCCCTAACACTTCTTCTTCCCAAAACATTTTTACACGCCCAAGTCTCTGAGACTGGCACTAGATTCCTGTTATTCCCACTAGTAACATTCACTGGTTGTATCCACTCATCCAAAGAACATTCAACCTCAAAGGTACTATCTATAAACCCAACATAAGTAGGAATTCAAAGAGGAATGGTGCTGGCTCGGATGTCCTTAAACACACTGCGCTCTAAATTTCGAGCCCCGAAGAACTGATCATATCGTATTCATTGAGTACCAGGAATGGTCGGTATGCCTTGATGAATTCTTAGCTACTGAAATGATGTACTTCAAAAGCTGTATAAGCTCTAGATAACTCTCAACCACCTCCTCAGGCCAGTCCTTAGCCACCTGGGAAACTGTCTCACCTCAAAACCTCGGAGGCCTCTGCTGTTGGAACTCGTGCAGTGTGCTCAGTCGGCGTGCACCGTCCACCAGTACAGTTGTTGTTATCTGCTACACAAAAGGTGGTGGTGCTGCTGGTACCCCACCTGAAGGTGCCCACGTATTAAGAGGTCCCTGCACCAGATCCTCATTACTCGGTGGGCCGCCATCGTGTACTCTCTACGGAATCTTAGCTGGCTGTCTATGCAGAAGCATACTGATAAAGAACAGGTGCGCCACGGTCATTAAGTTATACAAGGTGAGATATCTCAAAGAAAACACAATAAAACTTTTCAAAACACACACACAGTTAGTGTTTTCATGCACTGAGTCAAAAATTAGAAGTCAGGGTCCTGGTGTAAGGATACGTTGGCCGCCGCACCAACACTAGAT
Organism: Viscum album; assembly: GCA_963277665.1. Classification (NCBI taxonomy): domain Eukaryota; kingdom Viridiplantae; phylum Streptophyta; class Magnoliopsida; order Santalales; family Viscaceae; genus Viscum; species Viscum album. Next base: position 2,064,999,520 of record OY728131.1, read on the forward strand.
TCAGTAAACTGATAACCACACTCACTACACTTAACACTATTTCAGTTAAAAAGATCAGAGTCCAATGTTCTAGAGTAGAACCGAATCCTCTGATACTAATTTTTCACGACCCGTCCCCCAGGGACCGTGCCATGACTACCCCAAGCCCGCCTTCCATAGGCCAGGGGTTGGTGTCTAGCACCGAAGGTGTATTTCTTAAAACTAGGAAGGCATTGCCTTTATAACCTATAACTCATGAAACCAAACACAGAACATGATATGAACACAAGTAAACTGAATAGTAAAAAGAGTGCATACAGTAAGTAAAAGAGGCTAAAATACAAGCCCAAATAGAATGTACAAGAAAACTGAAAGTACAAGTAAACTGAACAGCTCCTATGAACATCCACAAAAGATCCTACCTGAAGGGTAGGTACATCTCTCGAACATTCATCTATACGATATTCCTCATCTAAGGTATACCTCAGAGAAACCTCCAGTCCAGGTACTCTCGTCCTCAGTCAGCATTGTCCATTATATACACCAAACACAACAAGGTGCGGGCGTAGCCCCTGCAGGGGTGAGTATAACGATACTCAGTAAGGACCCCGAGACCCTCAAAGGTCTCAAAAAATCCACAAAGGATAAACCACAAATCATAAAAACAACTTTCAAACCTACTTAGGTGTATTCCCATACATATACCTAAGTTATGAAGTATACCCATATCATTCATGAGGAAACAGAAGGCCCAAATCCATAGCCCAAGGCTCAGCTATTCCACAAAGGAAGGAATACCAGGAAGGTAACACCACAAAGGTAAGTACCACAAAGGTAATGCCACACAGAATAGATAACACAAAGGTTTCACCATGAAGTAAAGTACCACACATGTATGCCACATAGAATAATACCGCAAAGTTATCACCATAAAGGTAAGTACCACACTGGTACGCCACATAGAAGAATACCACCCAGATATTAGCTCAAAGGAAAGTACCACACAGGTATGAAACACATAAGAATACCAAAAACGTATCACCATGAAGGTAAGTACCACATAGGTACTCCCCACAAAAGAATACCACCAAGGTATTACCACGAAGGAAAGTACCACACAAGTACGCAACATAGAATAATACCACAAAGGTATCACCACGAAGGTATAGACTCAGCTCACACCGAGTATAACTTAGGTACAATAGTAGAGATGATTAGATGTAACTACTGAATCATCTCACTCTATTAAGAGGCAGACCCACATAGGATCCTAAATCATCAAACCCACACATGATCCAAGTACATCGTCAGACCCACACATGATCCTAGTACATCGTCAGACCCACACAGGATCCTAGTACAGAAGGCCAACACATGGTCCTAGTACATAATCAGAACCACACAGGATTCTAGTATAGAAGACCCACACGAGATCCTAGTACATCATCCGACCCACACATGATCCTAGTATAGCAGACCGACATAGGATCCTAGTACATCACCAGTCCCACATAGGATCTGAGTACAGCAGACCTACACAGGATCCCAGTACATCATCAGACCCACATTGGATTATAGTACAACAGACCCACATATGATCCAAGAGTAGTCCCAAATGGATTCCTAGAGCGGATCCATGTGGGATCCTCGTGCACAGACTGGCGAAGGATTCACTTCTCATGTTACGACCAACTACATGGTTCCCACACTAATCTCTATTGATTCCGAGAGGATCCATTCCTCAAGCCGCAGGTCAATAATCCAACTGCCACAAAGTCCCATGAAGAAGTATCCCAAATGAACGCTATGTAAAAGGGGTCTCAATACGACAGACGGGGCGTCAATCAGATGCTCAGTCTGTAAGATATTGGTCTTTTAGTCCAGAGAGACCAATTGGATTCGTGTTCAATCCAACCTGGCCATACCCCAACTTTATCCAAAACTCAAGTGGGGTATACCAAAAGGACCATCTCAATCCAAGGTTTCCAGTGCCGAAGACGGTAAGTCAATCAGACGTCACACACAGGAGTTATGGAGGGTCAAAGATTTAATAATAATAATATATTATTATTATTTGAGCATTTTGGGTACCTAATACAAAAGCATGAAAAATAAATCCAATATTGGAATCATAATTTCCGTCTCCATGTTAGGGTCACCCTACTGCTGATGGTTCATGAAACTGAGGTTTCACGGATAAGTTACGGATGAAATATGGTTTTACAACCAAAAATAATAATGTCATTATTATATTATTATTATTTAAAATTCATTTACTTCAATTCTCACATTCCACGCACAAACCCACACCTCTATAATTTGGTGCGCATCCACTTATTCAACGAATTTCATCTTTAATTGCTTTAAATTTTTAACTTTTCTTTTGTCAACACTTTCTCTCTTCAATTATCCTATTTCATGATTTTTTCCAACTTCAAGCCCTGCTGAACATGCTCAGCAATGTAAAATCTCAACTCCCATCCATAGATCATGCTTTTTCTACAATGAAGATGACCTTGCTCTCACCACCCTATATGCGCACCAGAAAAACTGCACCCTGCTGTACGCCTGGCTGCCGCACAGCTCGGAAGCCGTGCCCTAAAGATAGGTCGGAATCACACCATCACATTTCCCCTTCCATGGACCACTACATCTTCGTTCTAAACCCAAAAAATAAAATGATCACATATTCGCGATCCTCAGGTTGATGGATCTGTGTCTATATGTCGCGCTCAACAAAACTCTGAGTTTCTAGTGCCAACAAATACTAGGTGTTGAAGAATGCTTGAAGAACGCACGAAGAATAAAATAAAAAGATCATGGTATATGTGTGGATTGATGGCCGTGTTTGTTTAGCCATCATCATTAAGAATCAAGAATATGAGGAATCAATAAATAGATATTTATAATACTTCGAAATAAACCCCCTACCTTGATGTTCATTGGAGATGTCATGAGGAAAGAGATGAAGACGTCGACGTTCGTTGCTCCCGCACCACGCTCCCGATCCAAGCTCGAGCGTCGTCCTCATTCTTGATCTGGAGGACGTTATTTATTGGTGGATGTTGTTCCACTAACAAAAAGCTCCCAAAAGCTCTCTCAAAGGCTCTCCCCAATAGCTCCCATTTTCCAACAATCCCTCCAACTAAGAGGTTAGGATCCACTTAATTAATTAGTAGATCAATTAATTGTTGGATCATTAACTTGGGAGAATTCTAAGGGTTTCCTCACATAAATGGTGATTTTGGGTGGTCCCCACAACCAATAATTTAAAAGGATAGGTAGGAGGATATTTAAAATAAAATAAAATAATTTTATTTAATCCTCCATGAAAAATGAAAAAAACCAACTTCTTCTCTCAACCCACTATTGTCGAGGTTAAACCTACCTTAAGCGAATCCTGACACTATGAGCTCAACAGTGTCTTTAGATTTTTAATCCGAGAACCGGTTCAAAAGTTAGAAAATGCCACTCATGCGTTTACTAAACGTACCTGAAACAATGTTCGGAAAATTATTATCAGTCACCCTTGACCCGCACCGGTCGTGGTTAAGCTTTCCCTAGGTGGAACATTCTCTATTGAACCCAATTGTACTCTCAGATTTCCAATCCGAGTTACCGTTTAAAAATTATGGATTTTACAATAAAATAATTATCACTTAATTATTTTATTTACGGCCAAAAACTAACTTCCACTAGTGGCCACTGCCGGACAAAGTTAGTATCTACCAAAAAAATCATGCCCTCTAGAGTTCAGTGATAGTCTTGGATTTTCAATCTGATCTACCGTTTTTCAGTTATAAGAATTTGAAAAATAAAATAATTTATTTAATTATTTTATTTACAGTTTTTCCATTTTTGGGTTTTCTCACTCTAGGCCTAAGCCGACTAAAATTAAGTCGTGTCAAGGGAAAACCCACCATCTTGAATGGAATGGTGCACTCAGATTTCTGATCCAAGCAACCATTTAAGAGTTATTCCACTTTTTCGGGAAAACTGCTTACACATGCTATTTTAAGTGTAACAAAAACTTTGAAAGATTATTCCAGGCACTGTGGGCCTCAGAATCACACACCGTCAGATTTAGAAGTCTCATAATAATTCCATATAATTAAAAAAAAATACAGAATTTCTAGGACATTATAAATTTTGATACATTGAATAATAAAGGTTATAGTTTTTGATAAAGATTGGTGAAGAAAGGTTTGATAAACCCACATCTCCTATGAGTATGGATATAAGAAAGGGAAAAATAAAAGTTATTCCCTAAATATATATAGAAGAATTATGTTTTTTAAGAACCCTCCATTAGCCAAAATTACACTCCACGGAAAGAGATTAGATTTTTTGTCTAGTGCTGGTGTTGTGGAAAATTTAAATAGTAGGACATTAATTATTGGAATAAAATTTCAACTTACAACATTAAGGGGGTGTATATAAGAAAAAAAAATCCATATTAGAACAACTAGTGTACGTAAATAAGGAAAATCCATTAATACATAAAAAATTTTAATATCTTTAAAATTTATATGGTAATTTTTAAAGAAGTGGGCATAGTTATAATGAATACTAGTTTACCATTACCAGTCATAGTCTAAGTTCATCCAATGGAATAAGGAAAGAGAATATAAACAAGAATATAGGTAATTTGTATGTAAATTGTACCTTGGAATATAGTTAAAAGGAAGATAAAAATATGATTAGAACCAAGAATAATGTAAAGGATGATTTCATGACTTATGAAAGATGTTTCTACTATGGATTGAAAGGCCACATCATGGAAATATGTATGAAAATGATGGATATTAAAGTCAAATAAAGAAATTTGAAACAAAATAGTGAATATAAATAAGAAAGACACAAGTGGATTGGAATGGTTGAAGACATATCTATTGAAGAAACTGAGGTTCACCAAAAGATACTACTATAGAGTAACTTATAGGAAATTTAGAATTTGTGTATAAGGTGTAAGTATTCTAGATACACTACTAAAAAATTCATGACATGTTTACTTGGGTTAGAGATGTTATTGAATAAAATAAATCATGCCTCAAAAGATATATATACTATAAAATTATCTCACCATTAAAAGAAATTTGAAAATATTATGATGCTTTGTATGAAAATCCAGCCCGATCAGTTAAAAATATTGATGGATATGGAATAAAAATAACATAAAATAATTATTGTTACTTTATATTATAATTGAATAAGAAAATCCCACACAAGTGAAAAAAATTAAATATAATGAAAATAAGTCCATGCAGTCCAAGGAAGCTGGTTAATGTAAAATAAAGGCTGATTGTATGAAGAAAAAGGGTAATGAAAAGAATGGGGATTCTGAGTTGAGTAAAAATTTCAGCCAATTTACATTAAATAAAGACAACATAATATTCACATTACTTTATCTTGATCCAAATTTTTAATTAAAATGGTAATTAAAGTTGACATAAATCCAGGGGATCTATGAAATGAATTTTAATAGAATTTACCCTTTAAGGGGGAATGAAGTTGAAGATAGAAATCCCAAGGAATTATAAGTAGATGTTAAAGAATTAAAATTCTATACAATCAAATATTCATGACACTAGATGTTAAAAATCCAATGAATTAATGTTATTGGATTCATTGTCTCTAAATTAAAGATGAAAAAGATGTCACGAATGTTGAAAATATATTGAATTGAATAATATTTCATCCTTGAGGTATGTTGAAGTTGTTCTCATACCCTAATATGAAAAACAAAATTATATTATAATATGAGATATAATTTTATCATTAGACTAAAAAATAAAAAAAATATTTTATAAAGGGAGGAGAAACCTACTTTTGGGTTTGAAAGTGTTTAATCTCTTTGTTGAGATGTTTATAGGAAATAAGTTGTAAGAAAATCCATCGATTTTACCCTTGGAAGAATTTTTTTAGGTGGAATTAGTTGATGAATCTTTTATGGATACCTTAGATATCTATGTTAATCACACTTTTTTTCTACACCAAGGATTACTTATATAGAATCTGCGTTGGTTGATTTGGGGCTTATCTCTTTAAGAAAGGTCATTCCAACCTTCTCTAAATAAATTCAAGGTTATATTTCAATTCAAAGTAAGGTGTAATGATAAGAAGAATATAATCATTCCCCTATAAATTGAAACATTAAATTTATTTTCAGTAAGGGGGACAATAAATCAATAATGAAAATAATAATTTGGTATTAACAACAAATATAAAGGGGGATATTGAAGATTCCATTGGATAGTGATGATGAAGTACTATATTAGTTGTCAATCATTGTCATCAATTAAATTCAATGATATTAAGAGAATAGGATTTTGATGATACATATGGGTGTTCAGAATATAATATCACAAGATGTTCAAAGTACATCCACACAAATTTCACACCATCAAAAGAAGGATAATGATAGATTCATGTTTACCTTTCGAAATCTCACAATGAAGATCAGACAAGATGATAAGAGAAACCCATTTCACTAAAAGTAAGGAATTAAAATTATGTAAATGTCATTATTTGATAAAGGAGGAATTCATGGAGGTATTAATATATGAAAATATCCATTACATAAATTCTTAAAAGTGAGTCCAACTGTTAATAAAAGTTGAATGCACTAACTGGAATAGTTTGAGATGTAATGGTGAAGCTAATAAATGTGGATATTGAAGATCCAATTGTATAGATTCATGATTTTTTTAATATGTGTGAAATTAATCTACTAGAAGTTATAGAATATACTTATAGACAAAGAATAAAGTTATTTCTAAATAATATGGAATATTCATGAAGTTTAGCGTAGTCCAAGGTATTCTTAGGGAAGAAAGATCAACTGAAGATATGATGAGATTAATAATATAGAATATAACTAGAAGATACAATATATAAATGGGTTGAGATTTCATAATCTAGATGTTGAATTATATAGATTATGATAATAAAATAAATGTATGAAATTACCAGAGGTCTAAGTGGTGGAAGATGGGCCCCCAGAAATATATGAAATCGGTTGATGTTGAACTATTCAAACATTGGAAGAATATCACTTTGTAAGAGGAACAACAATAACATAAGAAGTGATGATCAAATACAAATTGAATAAAAATAGTAATAAAGAAGTTCTATTCTAGAATATTTTGAATAATAGAGGAATGTACTACTATGAATTTTACCTAAAGATGGTGCAACTGAAATCCATAGAATGAGTTGATTGGAAAAAAACGTAGGAAGTCATAACTAGAAAAATTCTTAGAGCATCGATATATGATAACCAAAATCATAATAATTCTTATTAAAATGATTCAAGGTTCTAAAGGATACATGTGGGTGATTCGAGCTGAGGCTGAGATAAAACCATTATTACATTCACTAGAAGATGTCAAGTGACTTAACATATACATTTTTTAGTCACATTCATCATGATGATGCTAAGATATAAGGTCAATTATAATTATTTTCAATTTAAAGAACATAATTCAAGAAAATATTTAAGGAGGAGATGAATACTATTGATGATGAAGAGCCATGCATAGGTTTTTGACTTAGTCAAACACCAATATTTTCAGAAGAATTGATGTATGTTTAATAAATCCTTCAAGTTAGTGGTAGTTTTTAATTTAATCATACACATTACCCACATTTATCATAGTAGGTTTTGTTATATAGAGTGGGTAAATCATTCAATGGGAATTATTGATGAAAAATAATTAAGAGAGTTAATGAAAGAGAAGAGAAGATAACAAAGTGATAAGATTATAGGAGTGGAACTTTCTATCCTATATTTATTAGAAGTTCATCTAGGCCAATGTTATATGAATAATAAAACTTATAGTTTTAAGGAAGAAGATTGAGTTCTACGGATTCATAAGACTACAGGTAAGAGAGTCAAACTAATGTCAACTAGTGATCTATAGAAGTACTCTAAATTTAAGTACAATATTGAGAGATATTGAATTAAGTTACTAGAATTATGGACAAGTTGATGTGCATATTGAGTATCATGAAACTTCACTTGGAATTCTAAGGTCCATTAGTGTGAAATTCCATAAAGAACATTTGATGACTGGTGATTCCAATATAACAAATACCACATTCCTATGGGATATAATAGGAGATTTTTGTAAGGAAGATCAACCACATTCTTAATATTGAGATTTTGGAGTTCATGTTGATCCATACTCTTGGGTTTAAATATAATGTCCTTAATTTTTTTAACTCCTATGATAAAGTGAAGAATCCATGACTTGGAAATCCTAAGCACAATAAGGAATAACTTTCCACATTGGGGATGAACCTTATAAAAATCTACATTTACAGATTTCTTTAAATTATCTATATTGTATCATGGGGTAAGTGTTGAGGGTGAATATCAATGATCCATACATCATAGTCGATAAAATTGGTTTGATAAACATAAATTAATTAAAATATTAAGTTGAACGTAATTAGTGAAAGTTGTTCACTAATGATTCTCCCCCTCTAGGGGTGACTGCATGATCCTCTGGGGATATCAAAGTTATTGAGTGTGATTATGATATATAAATTTTCATTATAGAGATGAAATTTAATTTGGTCTTTTTTAATAAATATTGAATTTTTTTATTTTATTTATTTTTAATTTTATTTCACATATGTACAATATATAAAATAAATTAAGAATTCCTGAAAAATAACATAAATATATTTTATTGACATTCAACCCATAAAGTTGATGAAAATTCACAATTTAATATTAATTTTATCATCTTGAAGACATAATAAAATCTAATCAAATAATTTTATTCTATTATATGAAGTGATTATCAATTTTTATTGAAACAAATCTATTTCATTCCTAAAGTTCACGTAAATATAAATGCTTTTATTTTAAATCAAATTTAGGGTGAATATGATACTTTTTAATGACCATTTTAATGTAATTTTTATATGTAAATTGTCACGAACCAACTCGGGTACCTACTCAATGCACATGAATTTTTATTTATGATTTTTTTGAGTTTCATAAATGGTGCAAGTGTGTTCTATAAATGGAGTTGAGTTTTTCCCAAGATGTTGATATGGTGTATGTCACACTTTTGAAATCACGTTTGTGCGCGTGTGGTTTTGAAATTGGTTTTGGGTATGTAAAACTATGAGTCTCTTCAGTTTTGGTTTTATAAATTTTAAAGTGACTTATTAAATAGTACGAATGGTGCACGTCATGCATTGAAGTAGGTCGAGGTGGTTCTTTTGTGCTGGTTGTTCGTATAGATTGTTTTATGACCGTGTTCATGTATTTTATTTATCTGTGTGGTTGCAGTGTGTGGCGGGGTAACCCCACGTTACTGCGATCATCGGTTTGTGTGTGCTTGTGCGCCTGTGCGAGGCGTGCCGCGTTGTCGCGTTCGAGCTACGAGTTGAGGTAGGTTCCCACTACACTTGCCTTTGAATTTAGAATTTACTTATTTCTTGTCATTTATTTAATTTTCATCAAATTGGAAGTAGTATTTAAATATTATTATTTCTAGAGTAGTTATACTGCTGGAATTGGAACTTCTTCTTTCTCTGCATCGTACAGAAAGCTTTTTTTTTATGATTAGATGTTGTGCAATATTGAAAATGCCCCTTTGGCCCTTATGTTTGCGCTTCAGAATTTAAAATGGTGATTTGGTCTACCTAAATGAGATTTTAAATGTGTTTTCTGGTTTTAAATGTGACGACGTTTGATCCTTCTTTTGGAACTGATTTGGTATTGATCAAGTACATGAGGCCCGTTTGGTACTTTTAATGAAATTAATGTTTTGAAAACTCTCTTTGGAGTGATCTTTTGTGCTTGTTGATTTGGTGAGCGGAGTATGTGATGCTTGTGCATCTTGACTAGTTTTATATTAGGGATGCACTCCTCTTTTATGATATGCGTTGACATGGGAACCTGGCATATTGAGTGAATTATCTGAGAACAATTGCTGCACTAGTTTAGATCACGCACTGGCTAGTGGCCCCATAGCAGGGGAATACTGAGTTATTGCTGCTATGGGGATTGGGCCCCTCGGTTAGGCCATGTAGGGCTATGCCGGGCGTTAGGGCGTTATGACATCATTGAGTTAGGGCATGCCTTCAGGATGAGTCACATGTATAGTACGTTCTGGTTTATTCACGATCTCCTAGGTTCGACCCATGTCTCTTTTAGTGTTTATTTGTATATGGCAGACGATTGAGAGGTCGAGTTTGGGTGCCGACCCTTGTGTGCCACTTTTTTTCCCATTGCCCTTAGTGTGTGTTGTGTGTGATTTTATTTTTGACTAACAACTAAAGTTTGGTTTTCTAATTGTTCGCAAAATGTTTTAAAATGCAATTCACCTGTTTATTTCAACATTAAACTTGTTCTAAATTAAAAAGGGCAATGGATTGTTACTTGTTTTCATGATGGAAAGCGTGTGTGTGTGAAAACCCATATTTTCTATAATGTAGTGCAAACTTGAAGTTGGTAGATTTTTCTTTTAATGGTAGTGCTTTGGGAATAGATTTATCGGGCTAGCCTACAAAGTTTTAATACTCACGCCTATAGTGTTTTCTTGTTTTTAGTTTCTGTTGCAGGTTTGACTCGATCTTGCTCGCCGTGGACGAGAGTTGGTTGTAGTTTGACGATCGACTCTCGGGGTCGCGAGGAGGTTGGTTTGAGGACGGGTTAGTTATGTTTTTGGCTATTTTATTTTATTGTCGTTTCTTTATTTCTGCTTCTTAGTAAATTCTATTGGGCGAAATCGTTCCCACTTGTACTCTGTGATGCCCTGGTGCTTGTCGCCAGCCCGGGAGGATCGAGAACGCCTCTCGGGCCATGCCGCGGACCGACTCTGGTGACCGGTTCGGGGTCGACCCGGGTTGGTTCGAGACATAAATTATATAAATAACAATAATATAACTACCCAAATAAGTTTGATGATAGTAAATTTTTAATGGGAATACGGTATTTTATTAATATTTATGAAATATTATGCCACTAAAGGATGGTATTAAAACATCATATTTTTTACATTATTTTGAAAAATATTTCCATTTATCAATTTTTCTCTTGAAGTATAAATATTGATAAAAAAATTTATTAATCATGTTCTTATGGGTCATTAATATCATCTTGTGTAATTTAATCATTTTTATCCCAAGAAGTAGACAATTTTATTATTGTAGTTCATTGATGAGATGATAAATTTATTTAACTTTTTATAATAAAATATATCTTATTAAAATAAATTTATCAATTAATGTTGTGAAACAACAATCATCATGATAAATAGAATTTATATTTATTATTTAATAAAAAGGGAGTTTAAATCCTTAAGACCCTTAATCCATTGAAAATGAAATAAAATAAGTTCAGTGGGTACATTCCATTCCTTGTGGGGAGGGATGAGGATTGTTCCCTTTAGTTTTCTTGGTGTGTGAGTTGTTTATTAGTTTTTAATACCCTTTACCAAGTATAAACCATTCATGAATCATTACATCCAATGAATGGATTCATTCCCATGTGTCAATACAATTTTAATTACTGTATTTAAATCCATGAAGATAATGAAATTAATCATAAAAATGATATATTTTTGGTTACATATATTTTATTTTTTTCATGAGTATTTGGGAATTTATAAAATTTGATAAAATTATTTCTCTATCATTTTTTGAAGTGATTTTTTTATAAAAAATATTCTATGAATTATAATTATAGTCATGATGAGGTGTATACTGTTAATATAATAGATTCTTCCACGCTGATTCTTATTTCCAAATTCACCAAACTCAAAATAATTGGATTCTACTCTCCATATTTGATAGAATTTCAGGATTTTTTGCTCTATCTATTCCAAAATAGAGAATATATTCAATGAGATGTGTTAAAAATACTAAGGTTATATTATCAATTTATTCATTAATTATTTATCAACAATAAGACATGGAAATTATAATGATATATATGTACATTTCAAGTTTACAATATATCTAAATATTTTGTTAAATGTTCCCATTGCGCAACACCCATATATTTTACTATATGTCACTTTTTAACTTCTATAGTATCTTTTTTTTGATGCAACACCGATTTTAAAACCATAATATGCTATTTAAAATGTGACTATTATAACCTAGCTGTAAATTGGATGGAATGAATAGTATTAACCAAAATATGAAATTTATATATTATATTTCTATAAAATATTTTGACATAAATATAAATGTTTTTTATATGAATAATACAAGAATAAATCAAATTTCATACATAAAAGACTGTATTTTTCTAAAGGTAGTTTTACGATCTTTTAATGGAACAATTGTTTTAAAACCCAAATATGACACTTTTATAAATTCTATGGACCAAAATTAAATTCATTTTTAAAATATTAATGTCAAAATTATCTTAGGGTGAAATTTTGTTATTTTTATGAAAATATATATTTTTTCAGTGAATAGTGAAAATACCAATTTTTATAAAACTGTAAATTTCATTATATTAAAATTATATTTATGATTTTAATTTTATATCAATGTATCATAAATAATATTTATTTATAAAAAATAAATCTAATCCATTTCATTTTAATCACAATTATACATTATTTTGGCATAAGTAAATTTTGTGATTAAAAATGTTTTTTTAAGAAAACTATTTTTAGTTGTGTTTTATTAGTTTAATTTTAAATTAAATTCTTCCAACTATATTTTTTGAATTTCGAAAATTGGTTTAAATATTTAGATTCATAATTTAAAAATTTAGTCAATAGGGTTCTTTTATTTTTGGCCAATATGAATAGTAAATATGCTAAATTTTTACCATGGTTGAAGGTAAATAGGGTAATTTAAGGTAAAAATATATGATAAGGATTATAAAAATAACCTAAATTTTTAAAAATATTTATTGGATGAATAATATTCGACCATTAACACATAATGTTATAATTTCAATTATTTAATGGATACTTTTCCCTGAGAATGAGTTTCATATTATTTAAATTAAAGAAAATCACAAATGTCACCTTCTTTGTATTATATATCTCTTATGTGTAAACATGGAAAAAAAGTAGGATGTGGATGAATTTAGGAATAAATTTTGAACTAAATAAGTTTATTGTCATGATATAAATTTATTTATGATTTTTGGGAATCATTTAAATGAGATTATGATATTTATAATATTTTATTTAAAGAAAAGACAAAGATGTGACATTCATACTCTAATAAAAATATTATTTTTAACATGGTGTTATCCAATAGTTATATTTTACTATTGATATTATTTTTAAATATAATATATTTATATAAAACATGGTATTTTATTTTTAATTTTTAGAGAATAAATAATTACCTTAAATAATTATACAGTGACAATGAAGTAGTTATTTTATCAATGAAACAATCAAATAAATGGTATTTAAAATCTTAAAATAAATATAATTTCAATTAAGTTAGGTTATCCATGAATTTTTTGGATTATTATGAAATATTAAGGGTGAATTAAATGTTTTTTTCAACGTGATATTGCTGTATTGTTTTATTTAAGGACAAAGTAAGGAATAGTGTGAAAGTTGACACTAATGATATTTTATAAATAAAATATTTTATTAAATTATTTAAAAATATTAAATAAAAATTTAAAAATAAAAATTTATTATTATTTGATCTAAAATATCATAAATTATTAATTTGTGGTCCAATTTACATTTCATATATAAAAATTACCATCTTTTAATATAAAATAATTGTTTACCATAATTAAAATTGAAATATGTTTATTAAGTCAATTAAAATTTTATAGATTAATGTAAAACCAAAACATGTAAAAATTTATCTAGATGATTATATAAAAAATTATATCATAATATACTCTAATAATTGGAATTTTGGCCTCATATAGATAGATAATTAATTTATTATAATTTAATATTTTGAGGATTTCTAAGGGTGCCCCTCACCTCAATTATAAAAGGCCACCCATTCCTTGATTTAATTTAACCACCGTGAGCCTTATAGTTAAAAAAAATATGTAAATTTCTCTTCCCAACATTCTTATCCATGTTATGGTAGTTATTTTCCTTCCAAAAGACCAACTCTAAATCCCTTAAGAACATATCTAAGGGAAGTTTACTGAAGAAGGGGTAATCATCCTTACTCACCCTTTCAAGTTTATTTCTTAGACTAATTCTTATTAATGAGTTATTTCCATGAGAAATTAATAAATCTTGTATAATTTATATAATTATATGTTATTATTATTATAGGAAAATAATATTCCACTTTTTATCCATCATATGAAAAACAAAAGCCCCACACATGCGTACGTACAACATACCGTATCCACATTATGACGTAATTTGTTTTTCTTACCGAATTTACATCGATGAGTATAATGAAGTAAATAAAAGATATAAATTATAATTATTAAATTATATTTATTCTTTGAAAATTAATATACCATCCACTTCCATACCCTTTCACTATTAAGGGAATGATACCATCGTGTGTGCATATGTATGACCTACAGTCTCCACGGTGCGATGTGATTCATTTTCAATGTTAATCATTAAAGAATGATATATATAATGAATAAATATGATATATATGACCTTAATATTATTCTGTATATGACAGAACTATAACCTATGTATAATAACTAGGACTTATATGAAAAAACATTCATAGAAAAAAAAAATCATTTAACACCTGAAACAAGGTAATAACGAAGTATTATTAACAAATGAGTTATAAAATTATGTAATAGGATCACATATGATATCATAAATATAAATAGAATTTTTTTAATAAATTAAAAACATGATTAAAATCTTATATAGTAGGTTAAATCGTGATCAATTAAGGGAAAGCACAGGGCAAGGGGATTGTTGCATCACTTTTATTTCTACAAGATATGCCTTATTTTCCACTTATTTATTGTGTGTGTTGTTTGTATAATTTCCTTTAATATATCAAAACATGAATCTATTTATATTATTGGTATTAAATTTTTAATTTTATGATTATTAATTTTATAGGGAATTTGATTTGATTGATTAGAAGTATTAAAGATTTATTTCACAATCTCATTATTTTTCAATTTTTTAGGTTTAATTATCCATTGAGAAATATTTATATTCCATGTTTTTATATTCAAAAATGTCTTCAGAAAGGGTTTTAATATTCTATTACAATTGTTTAAATTCCTTTTTACTCATATTTTACTTTTTATAAAATGTTTTTAAAAGAATCTGTATGTCGTTTTCAAAATAGTTTCTATTTTGAATTGTGAAAATGTGAAAGGAACAATTGTTTTTATTTTTATGTCATGAATGCAATTTACATCAATAATGACTAAATTTTTTTTTAATTAATATTTTATAATTTTTTTGGGTTATTTTTGAATAAAATTATTTTCAAAATGTTATGTTAATGTTATGTTTTAAAAATTGAATTCCAAAGTGAAACAATATATTTTCTTCAAGAATGTTGGAAAATATATTTTTACTTATCAATGAAATAAAACCATTAGTGTAATTATGATCTACTAAAAATATATTATATTATTATAATCCTTATTATTTCTTTGGATATTTTATGATCAGTTTGAATTGGAAAAGTATTGATATTTTGTATTACAAGTTCTTATAAAAAGGATAGTTATTGATTTTGTTGATAAGGTATATTGATTCAAGAATTAAATTGATCATTTCGATATATTAGGAATGAACTTGACTTAGAGTTATTATATTCTTTACATAATGACTTCAAAATATTAGATTGTTAGCATGAATCCTTGATAGTATTAGATTCTTTTCTTGAAGCCTTTAGAGTATTAGATTTCTAGTATGAAGCCTTGAAAGTATTAGATTCTTGACATAAAACCTTGATGATATTATATTCTTATGACACGCCCTTTATGAAATGTTTTATATGTCTAAAATTTTGAATTCCATAATTACGATATTTGTTATTTATATTCCATACGATTATTTGACTAGTAGAATATCTATGGTTATGTTTCACTCAAATATGATTGTTTATAAGGATTTATTTGATCATCATTAATTATTTCCACATTATTCTTATGTTATTTGTTTAATTTCATGAATTTTAGTTATTTACCTTTCCATAATTATTTATGATTATTTATGATATCTTTCACTGTATGCATATCCTTAATGCGTATCTGAGTTCACCAATTTCTTATGTTTTTTCTCCGTGATACGAGGAAGTGTTTTATTATCAATAAGAAGGGTTACACAATGGGGGAATAATGGAACTGTTAAATAAATTAGTATTTTTTCTTTTTTATTTTTTAAAATGTAATGTGAATTTCAAGTATGCATCTAGTTTACGAAGACTACTAAAATTTTTGGTCATTTGGGATGTGATTCCTTGTATATACTGTAGGATCGAAATAGAATATGAGATGCTCAATATACAAGAGGGGGGGTGAATTGTATACTTTAAAAATTCCTTAGGAACCTTTAAAGTTAGTTATGAATAACTAGAGTTTCCTTAAGAAAAGGAAAGAACTAAGTTTAACAAAGTTAAACTAAGTAAATTCACAACACCTCTAACACCGAACTAAACTTGGAAAGAGATTCCAAAAGTAGGTTCCGGAAATATGGTTCCGGAATTTGAAACTTAACAAAAGTTACAATATAAGACTCTACCTTAAAGCGTATAGAATCTGAATGAATCAGAGTAAGTAAGGAAGTATAAGAATATTATACTTTCCTTAAGATACAAATTACAGCGGAATAGAAACGAGTAGTAAAACTACTAGTAACAAGATAATAGTCTTTTAACCCAAAGAGAAGGGTATCCAACAACCTTGGATAAAGGTCCCTTGATTTATACTTTCAAGCAAGTCTGTCTTACCCACACCAGGGTAAGCCCTCGATACGAAGATCGGTGTCTCTGTCTTGCTATCCCCGCAAGCCCTCAACTTCAAGGTAGTTGGCAACCTCTGTCTTTCTCAGCAAGAAAGCCCTCGATCTTTAAGGTAGTCGGCACCTCTGTCTTCCTATCCCCGGAAGCCCTCGAATGTAATCACCAACATTCGGATTCGCACGAAGCTTTGAGAGTTAATAAGAGACTCTCTCTCTAGAAATCACTTCAACAGCATGTATGCACAAAGTCCAAATGTTCATCCATCCGTTGTGAGCTTTTTCAAATGAGCTCCTATTTATAGGTGAGGTCGGCTCCTTCTCCAACGGTCATATTTCCCTTAAAGTTAGGAGGGACCTGTACACGTGTCACTTAGACAACGGTTAGTTTATAACAAAATGGACGACATCGTTTTATAACAAAGTAAGTGTAACAGAATACACGACATCGTTTTAAACTCTAACATAAAAGTTCGGAATAGAAATTTCGGAGTGAAAGTTCGGAGTGAACAAATTCAGAGTGTATAAAACAATGATATCCAGATTCTGTTTAATGAGTGAATTCGGAATGAGAATTCGGAATAGGAATTCGGAATAGGAATTCGTCATCAGAAATCGTAATGGGAATTCGTCATCAGAATTCGTAATGAGAATTCGGAATGAGATTTCTTCATTAGAATTCGTAATGAGAATTCGGAATGAGATTTCTTCATTAGAATTCGTAATGAGAATTCTTCATTGGAATTCGTAATGAGAATTTGTAATGAGAATTCTTCATTAGAATTCGTAATGGGAATTCTTCTTCAGAATTCGTAATGAGAATTCGTAATGAGAATTCTTCATTAGAATTCGTAATGGGAATTCTTCTTCAGAATTCGTATCCTGAATCTGGAATAGAACTTAGTCAGAATTCATAACCGGAATTCGGAGTGAAACTTCCTTATAGTTCTTGTCCAGAATCCGAACCCTAAAACAGAATGCTTTTTATCAGTTTTAATGATTCCAAGAAAGTGAATCCGAATTTCATACTTAAGAAAAATATTAATGAAAATATGATAAGGATAATTTTTCTTATAAAAGCGATTTTCCTTAAGAAAGCATTTTTCCTTATAAAAGCGATTTTCCTTAAAGATAAGGTGTTTGTGATTTTCAAAATAAGAAGGAATGGAAAAGTCATAAGGAAAACCTTATTGACTCAACAATCTCCCCCTTTTTGGAAAGCACAAACATCCTTACGAAAAAGCTATTCTAAGAAGAAAGAAACATATTAAAGCTTATCTCCCTTGGTTTAAGAATATAGATGAATACGACTAACTCCCCCTTAGGCTTTGAATCTCTAAGGATCGTATTCATATTTCCGGAGTGATATTTCTTTAAGAAAAAAAACTCCCCCTTAAACAAACTCTTATTAGAGTTCTATCTCCTTGGGTATTTTTCTTTCTCCCCCTTTGATAAGCACTTATTAGATTTCCTCTTTTTCTTAAGGATCTTTTCCTTCTCCCCCTTTGTGATTTTCAAAAAGAATTTCGAGGGAATGGAAAAAAAAATAACAAAGTACCTGAAAGAATTAGTAACAACAACAAAACAGAACAACAAGCACGATTCTCATTAAATTTGAAATGTCAGCAACAAAAACAGATTACAACAAAAAGATCGGATTGGTCATTTGGGATCTTTCTCTTTCGACATCAGCCCCTTGAGAATAGTCTTGATCTTCTTGAGATCCTTATGATCTTCCTCTGCTTGCTTTTCTAAGACAACTATTCTTGCTGACTGAGCTTGAATGATTTCTTCCTGAGCCTTCAACTTTTCTTCCTGAGCTTCCATTTTCTCTTCCTGAGACTTTATCCTTTCTAGAAAATTGATCCGATGATCCCTTTCAAATTTCCAACTTTGATTAACAGAGTTGAGCTTTCCATTCAGATCTCTTACTTCCTGACTCCGAATGTTCTTTTCCTCTGCCAATTTCTCATCGAATGATGCAGTCATCTCATGAAACTTCATGTCGTCGGTTTGAAATGCATCCTTGACATTCTCCTGAAACTCATCCAGCAGCCTCATCTCTTCCACATTCTTCTTCGACCAGCTAGTCATCCTTTTGCAAGATCTTTTATGGGATTCGTAACCAATGAAGAAATTTTTGAACTGAGCTTCTATCTCAACACATTTATCCATAACCATGGATACGGAATCGGTTTTCTGATTCAGCGTATGTTGGAGCATCTGGCACCGAGAGTCAATACTGGAGAAGGTCGGAATGGTTCCCACCAACTTCTTCAAGGATTGAATAACAAAATCGTGCCCCAACGAAGATGATTCCGAATCTGACATCTTGCTAGGAGAATTTTCTTCTTCAATAAGCTCCAACTTCCTCTTTGAAGAACTACCAGCTTCCTTCCTCATACTCTTTTCTGAACTCGGGGTATCAGCAATAACTTGTTTCCCCTTATCTTTTTCCAGAATAGAAATCTGTTCCGGAGATTTCTTCTCACTGTCAGAAACTTGAACAACCAAATCTTCCTCATCAACAACTTCTATATTTTCTTTCTGAGCAGCATCAAGTAATAATTGTTCTTCTTTTCCATGATAAGAAACTTCTTCCTCTCCTTCCTTTCCTTCTATTACTGGAGTAACTAGTTTTGAAGATTCGGCTTCAGAAGTTCGGAGCGACAGGTGTTCCGAAGGAGTTCCCTTATATTCATCTACTTGTTTGAGCACATCTCCTGTCTCACCACTTCCTTCAGCAGCTTCTTCCACTTCTTCCACTAGCTCTACTTCCTCAGTAGCAACAACCTCTTCCGGAGTAACAAGATTTCTTCTTGGAGTCTCAGGTAGAGAGTCCAAAGAAAAAGTTCTCGGAACGGGAATGGTTGCTGAAACCATTTCATTAAACTTCAACAAGGCTTGCACAGCCTCAGCTTCTGACAACTTCTTCTTCAGCTTCTTTTCCTTAGCTTGCTTCTCGAGCTCATCAGCAGCCTTTTCTTTCAGAGCCTTAGCCTCTGCGGGGTCCAATCCGAACTGCGGATCTCCTTCCTTCCTCTTTTCCTTGTCAGCTCTCCACTTCGCTGCAACCTCATCAGTATATGTCTTCTTCTTCTTAGGCTTAGGAGGTGCGGAATGGACTTCCTTAGACTTAGGTTCCTGAGCTTCACCTACCACTTCTTTCAGCTTTCTCTTCCTTACCGGCTTAGGCGATTCCGGATCAGCCACTTTCGGAGTCACTTCTTCTTGAGGCGGTAGATCGATAAATTTCCCAGACTTCTTGTCAAATGCTATATTCATCCTTTTAAGAGTTGCATCACTGAGCAACATGATCTTGCAAACTTTCGGTTTAGAACTGCAAGCAACCTTGAAGGACTCAAGGCACCGAACTATCAGCTTCGACAAAATTGCCGGGTACATTACTATCTGAGCTCTCAGATTCCCTTTCTTTAAATTCTCAAGATTAAGAAGGATATGCTTCATCAGGTTGAACTTCCTTAGATTTATCAAGAAATCTAAGATTTATATCTCACTCTTCTTCAAGCTGTCCTTGTCTCCTTTTCTCGGTACAATAAGCCCTTGCACCCATAACTCCAGAATCCGGAAGTTTGTAGAAAGGGTTGCAATTTTCGAAGCCTTATCATCATCCAGTCCGAGAATTTCTAAGGCTTTCTCCTTGTTGAAACTACCCAAGGAGTCTGGCAGAACATGCGAGATAAACTCAGCTTCCCCTTCATAATTCAACCCTACCAAGCTTGCAGCCTTGGTGTAAGATAGCTTGTAAGTCTTGCCATACGATTTGAAGGAAAATTTTTCTCTATTGTCTTCCACAAAGAAAGCAACCGACTCATAAAACTCAACAAGCAAGTCTGGGTAAACTTCATCTTGGTTGCCGGTTTTTGATATCGCAACATCTTCCCAGCCATTGAGCTTGATATTCTTTGATATAATAGAATCATAGTTGCTGAAGAAATTTGGATGCACTAACCGTTCTCTGTAGACTAACCACTGAGAAATGGGCTTGGTTGAAGACATCTCTTGAGAAGCTAACTCTGCAGACATTCGGATTAGAAGTCTCTGAGAAGTTCGGAACTGAGAAGACTGAAGTTCGGAACTGGAAAACTGTAGTTTGGAACAGCCTTAAATCAAAGAGACAGAGCTTCAGCACGCAAGAGCTTGAGATCGATGTGGGACGAGAAAATAGGGTCCCCTTTATATAGGCTTTGGGATGACGGTTCAACTTCCTCGGTTGATCTAACGGTTTAGAATGATCTGAGATCAGATCTGACGGTTGAGAGGTTGAATCCGATCTTTTTGAGGTTTTATTAAAACAGAATTCAAGAAATTAAAAAAAAACCAAAAACAAACTATAAGAAAATGCCAGCAAGTAAAATATGATTACGAAAACTTCAGTAAGGAAGTCATACCTTTCGGATTAGCTTAGGAAAGTTATTCGTAATGGGTAATGTAAAGACGACTATGAAAAACTCAATACGAAAAACGCAATACGAAAAACAAAAAAACTTGTTATGGAAGATTCAATACCAAAGTTTTTCCATTATGAAAATACCAGTACGAAAATTTTCCATTCCGGAAATTTTCAATACGAATACTTTTATTCCAGAAGTATTTTGTATGGAAATATCCATTCTGGAAAATTGTAGTTCCGGAAGTTCCATTCCGGAAAGTTTCGTTCCGAAAAATTTGAAAACAAATTTTGAAAAACTTTGTTAAATAAACAAACAAATGTACTCCCCCTATGAAAAGGAGTTTATTACTGTGAGGAGATTTTTCCAACAGAAAATTAATTAAGGAAGATTACCTTACGGTTATCATTCCTAACTTCTGTTTAATATATTCAAATCTATCAGAAGGTAAAGATTTTGTGAAAATATCAACAAGTTGATCTTGCGTTCCGATAAACTGAAGAATAATATCTCCTTTAGGTGTGTGATCCCTAAGAAAGTGATGCCTAATATCTATGTGTTTTGCACGGGAGTGATGTGCAGGGTTTTTACTTAGGGCAATGGCACTTGTGTTATCACACAAAATTTGAGTTTTAGTAAAACTCAAGCCATAGTCTGTGAGTGTGTGTTGCATCCACAACACTTGTGCACAACAACTTCCAGCTGCTACATATTCAGCTTCAGCAGTGGAGAGTGCAACAGAATGTTGCTTCTTGCATGACCAAGAAACTAATGAATCTCCTAAGAAATGACAAGTTCCGGATGTACTTTTTCTATCCATTCTACAACCACCAAAGTCAGCATCAGAAAAGCTTTTTAGAACAAAATCATTTCCAGAAGTATAAAATAATCCTAGATCCATGGTTCCCTTAAGGTAGCGAAAAATTCTTTTTACCGCCTTTAAGTGAGATTCCTTAGGATTGGATTGATATCTTGCACATAAGCATACAGAAAACATTAAGTCTGGTCGACTAGCTGTTAAGTAAAGTAGACTTCAAGATCTAAAGAGTTTGAGGTACCAATAGGAGTACTTATACTCTTAGTGTTGTCATAACCATACTTTTTAAGAAGATCTTTAATATACTTATGTTGGGATATGAAGGTTCCTTCTGGTTTTTGAGAAATTTGAAAACCATGGAAAAATGTTAACTCACCCATCATACTCATTTCAAACTCAGATTTCATTAGACTAGCAAAAGAATCAGTCAAAGATTGCTGAGTTGAACCAAATATAATGTCATCAACATAAATTTGAACAATCAAAACATTTTTCTTATCTTTCTTTATAAAAAGGGTTGGATCTGCATTTCCCTTAACATAGTTATTTTGAAGCAAAAATCCAGTAAGTCTATCATACCATGCTCGTGGGGCTTGTTTAAGGCCATACAAAGCTTTGGTAAGTCTAAAAACATGATCAGGATGTTTTGTATCTTCAAAGCCAGGAGGTTGTTCAACAAAAACTTCCTCTTGAACATAACCGTTAAGAAAAGCACATTTCACATCCATTTGAAATAGTTTGAAATTAAAGAATGCTGCAAAGGCAAGTAGAATACGAATAGATTCAAGTCTAGCTACTGGAGCATAGGTTTCTTCATAGTCTATTCCTTCTTGCTGATTATAGCCTTTAGCAACAAGTCTAGCTTTATTTCTAACAATGACTCCATTTTCATCACATTTGTTTCTGAAGACCCATTTTACTCCAATAACAGAAGTTTCCTTAGGTCTTTCAACCAAGGTCCAGACTTTATTCCTTTCGAATTCATTTAGCTCATCTTGCATTGCTTTGATCCAATCATCATCACCTAAAGCTTCATCAGTGCTTTTAGGTTCTAGTTGGGAAAGAAATGCTAGATGTTCTACTTCATTTCTTAAGGAACTTCTAGTCCTTACAGGTTGATTTACATCACCAATGATACTATCACTGGGATGATTCTTAAGAAACATCTGATTTGGGTTTTGTAAAACCTGTTCATCAACATAAGGTAGAAAGTCTTCTGGGGTAAATGTTTCAGAAGTATCTTCTAGAACAATTTCCTTATCAGAAGGTTCTTCTAACAAAGGTTGACAATCAGTTTTTGAAAACACATCCGAAGATGTAAGTTGGGAGGTTTTAAAAACAAAAGGATCTGACTCATCAAATTTCACATGTACTGTTTCCTCAACAGTACAAGTATTTTTATTAAAAACTCTATAAGCCTTAGAGGTTGTGGAATATCCTAAGAAAATCCCTTCATCTGATTTTGGTGCGAATTTATGTAAGTTATCTTTAGTATTCAAAATGAATACTTTGCAACCAAAAACCTTGAAGTAGGAAAGCCTTGGTTTTCTACCATTCCATAACTCATAAGGAGTTTTATTAAGAAAAGGTCTAATCAAAACTCGATTTATAGTATAACAAGAAGTACTTACAGCTTCAGCCCAGAAATGTCTAGCAATAGAATATTCACTCAACATGGTTCTAGCTATTTCTTGAAGAATTCGATTTCTTCTTTCAACTACACCATTCTGTTGAGGAGTTCTAGGTGCTGAAAAGTTGTGAGTAATACCTTTCTTACTACAAAAAGTTTCAAAATCAGAATTTTGAAATTCTCCTCCATGATCACTATGAATAGTTTTCAATGGAAGGTTTTTCTCATTTTTAACTTGAGCTCTAAAACTTTTGAAATAATAAAAAGCTTCAGATTTCCTTGCTAGAAAATAGACCCAAGTAAATCTAGTGTAATCATCAACTAGAACAAACACATAGTATTTGCCTCCAATGCTTCCAGTTTGTGTTGGACCAAAAAGATCCATGTGCACCAACTGTAATGCATCGGTTGTTGAGACTTCACCGATTGACTTAAAACTAGATTTATGTTGCTTGCCATATTGACAAGGATCACAAACTTTAGAAGAATCAAATCTAAGCTCCGGTAGATCCTTAACTAGTTTCTTCTTAGAGAGTTTACATAGGTTTCTAAGATTACAGTGCCCTAGTCTTCTATGCCATAACCAAGAATGATCTTCCATTGCACTTAGGCAAGGTAAATCTTGGCTTCTTAGGTCTTCTAAGTTTAAGGTGTAAACATTCTCTTGCCTGTTGGCTGAGAGAATAAATTCTTCCTTGGAATTGTGAACTAAGCATTTATCATTCCTAAAATTCACAAGGTAACCTTCATCACATAACTGACTTATGATAATGAGGTTGTGCTTAAGACCTTTAACAAAAAGAACATTTGAAATCAAAGTTTTACCTAAAAGAACAATATTACCAATACCAAAAATCTCTCCCTTAGCATTGTCTCCGAAAGTTACCTTTCCTCCTTTCGTTTTGATAATATTTTCAAAGAAGCTTTTGTTACCAGTCATGTGCCGGGAACATCCACTATCCATGTACCAAACATTGTTGCTGGAACTTTCTTTATTTTCCTGAAATTAAGAACAAAGTTAGACTTTCGGAATCCAAACTTGTTTGGATCCGAGATTTCCAGACAATAAAATTTTAGGTACCCACATTTTCTTAGAAAAATAAGCTTTATGAAAACCTAAGGATTGGGTTTTGTTTAAGGAACAATTTCTTGCCCAGTGACCACCACATTGACACTTAGTACAAAATGGGGCACTTTGAGGAACAAAATAATTGTTGCTGAAAACAGGTTTTGCATGGGTATAACCAAATCCGGATTTATTTCTTAAAGGTCGTATTTGAGAATACATCTTATCAAAATTTTCCTTACCATGGGTAAAGTTTGATAAGCACTTCTTTAAGGAAAAAATTTCGGACTTGAGTTTTACAACCAAGTTTTTATCTTCAAAATCATTAGTTTTGGAACTAGAGTTAGGCTCGAAAACATTTTTATTAGAAATTACTTTTTCTAACTCTTTAGAAAGTTTATTCTTCTCAGAACTTACTTCCTCAAGATTTTTTGAAATATTTTCAAAATCAGCATTTTTCTTATCAAGATCTTTAGAAAGATCTGATATCTCTTTAGTAAGAATAGAATTCCTAGAATTTGCCTTATCAAGTTTCTTGTTGAGTTTTGAATTCTCAATCTCAAGAAGTTCATCAAATCTAGAGACTTCTTCAAAAGTAGGTAAAGTATTTTCCTCATCAGAAGATGATTCTTCATCAGAAGAGTTATAATACTTACTATCATTAGGATTTAAGGAAACATTGGTCAAAGATTCAGCATTTCGTACCTTAGCCATAAGACAATGATTATCAATAGGTAATCTGGCTATAAGACCAAGATTCTTCTGTCCTGAAGATTCATATTCAGAAGATTCATCTGAAGAGTCACCACCACTGGCACTCCAGGTATCATTAGCTTTCAAAACTTTCTTAGCTTTAGCTTTGTAATATTTCTTCCTGTTCCTGTCTGAATGCCTTTCCTTTCTTTCTTTCTTTCTGAGCATAGGGCAATCTGGTCTAATATGTCCAGCTCTCTTACATTCATAACAAGTAACTTCTCCATCTTTCTTATCTTTCCTATCCTTCTTCTTATACTTGGATTGAAAGTTTCTTTGTCCAGCTATCTTGTTCATCCTTCGAGAAAGATTGGCTAATTCATTTTCTGAAACTTCACTTTCACTAGATTCGGATTGGAAAATGACTTTCTTCGATTTGGATCTGGTTACTCTCTCAGGAGTCTTAGCTTTCATCTGATTCGAAGTTGTAGTAAAATCAACAGTACCATTTCCATTCTTCTTCTTGATGTTTTCAGCATCTCTCTTCATTCTAGTCTCATGTTGTAGAAGAGTTCCAAATAATTCATCAAGAGTAATTTGAGTAACCTTCCTGTTCTCATCTATAGCTGTTCTCTTGGATTCCCACTCATTGGGCATAATGTCAATTATCTTGTCCACAAGAGCTTCATCATCTAAACATTTCTCTCCCATAGACTGTAGACTGTTGACGATTGTCATAAATCTTTGTTGTACTTTACAGATAGGTTCTCCATAAGGAAAATTAAAGCCATGATATTCAGCTCTAAGCATAGCTCTCCTAGTCTCAATCACTTTAGAAGTCCCAAAATGAGTAACCTCTAACTTCTTCCATATACAATTAGCTGCTTCACAAGAAGAAATTTGGCTATATATATTTCTAGTCATTGAACATAATAAAGTGTTGCGTACCTTATAATTCAGTTGATATTCTTGCTTCTCCTGGTTAGTAAAGGTTCTGACTTCCTTGTCAGGAATTTTGTAATCACCAGTAAGCATGACAAAGTTATCTACTCCAGTATTGATAACGAATGTCTTCATACGATCTCTCCAGTATTCATAATCATTACCATCGAAGATTGGTGGCCTTGTAGGATTCAAATTGTCTATCGAACCAACATTCATTCCTGCCATACTTGAAAATAACTTTGAAACAAACTTGTTAATAACAAAAATTCGGAATCAAAAAGTTCGGAATAGGAAAAGTTCGGAATGGATAATCCGGAATGAAAAAGTTCGGAATTGAAAAGTGAGCAAGAAAAACTTGAACGTGAGTACAAGTATTTCAGTAACCTTGCTCTGATACCAAATGTAAGAATGGTATAGAGTAAGAGGTTTCCAACCTCTGATACCAATTGTAGGATCGAAATAGAATATGAGATGCTCAATATACAAGAGGGGGGGTGAATTGTATACTTTAAAAATTCCTTAGGAACCTTTAAAGTTAGTTATGAATAACTAGAGTTTCCTTAAGAAAAGGAAAGAACTAAGTTTAACAAAGTTAAACTAAGTAAATTCACAACACCTCTAACACCGAACTAAACTTGGAAAGAGATTCCAAAAGTAGGTTCCGGAAATATGGTTCCGGAATTTGAAACTTAACAAAAGTTACAATATAAGACTCTACCTTAAAGCGTATAGAATCTGAATGAATCAGAGTAAGTAAGGAAGTATAAGAATATTATACTTTCCTTAAGATACAAATTACAGCGGAATAGAAACGAGTAGTAAAACTACTAGTAACAAGATAATAGTCTTTTAACCCAAAGAGAAGGGTATCCAACAACCTTGGATAAAGGTCCCTTGATTTATACTTTCAAGCAAGTCTGTCTTACCCACACCAGGGTAAGCCCTCGATACGAAGATCGGTGTCTCTGTCTTGCTATCCCCACAAGCCCTCAACTTCAAGGTAGTTGGCAACCTCTGTGTTTCTCAGCAAGAAAGCCCTCGATCTTTAAGGTAGTCGGCACCTCTGTCTTCCTATCCCCGGAAGCCCTCGAATGTAATCACCAACATTCGGAGTCGCACGAAGCTTTGAGAGTTAATAAGAGACTCTCTCTCTAGAAATCACTTCAACAGCATGTATGCACAAAGTCCAAATGTTCATCCATCCGTTGTGAGCTTTTTCAAATGAGCTCCTATTTATAGGTGAGGTCGGCTCCTTCTCCAACGGTCATATTTCCCTTAAAGTTAGGAGGGACATGTACACGTGTCACTTAGACAACGGTTAGTTTATAACAAAATGGACGACATCGTTTTATAACAAAGTAAGTGTAACAGAATACACGACATCGTTTTAAACTCTAACATAAAAGTTCGGAATAGAAATTTCGGAGTGAAAGTTCGGAGTGAACAAATTCAGAGTGTATAAAACAATGATATCCAGATTCTGTTTAATGAGTGAATTCGGAATGAGAATTCGGAATAGGAATTCGGAATAGGAATTCGTCATCAGAAATCGTAATGGGAATTCGTCATCAGAATTCGTAATGAGAATTCGGAATGAGATTTCTTCATTAGAATTCGTAATGAGAATTCGGAATGAGATTTCTTCATTAGAATTCGTAATGAGAATTCTTCATTGGAATTCGTAATGAGAATTTGTAATGAGAATTCTTCATTAGAATTCGTAATGGGAATTCTTCTTCAGAATTCGTAATGAGAATTCGTAATGAGAATTCTTCATTAGAATTCGTAATGGGAATTCTTCTTCAGAATTCGTATCCTGAATCTGGAATAGAACTTAGTCAGAATTCATAACCGGAATTCGGAGTGAAACTTCCTTATAGTTCTTGTCCAGAATCCGAACCCTAAAACAGAATGCTTTTTATCAGTTTTAATGATTCCGAGAAAGTGAATCCGAATTTCATACTTAAGAAAAATATTAATGAAAATATGATAAGGATAATTTTTCTTATAAAAGCGATTTTCCTTAAGAAAGCATTTTTCCTTATAAAAGCGATTTTCCTTAAAGATAAGGTGTTTGTGATTTTCAAAATAAGAAGGAATGGAAAAGTCATAAGGAAAACCTTATTGACTCAACATATACGCCTATATAATAAAGTAAGGCTCCAGATTTGGGATACTGGGGTCAGGGTCTTTATAGTTGGTATGAGAGAAAGTTTAGTAAGAAACCTTGAAAACTAGATTTAGAAAATCCTTGATTAGAAAACATAACCCTATTAATGAAATTTAGGATAATTATAAGTATAGTATATCATCCTATAGATTTTTTAATACCATGGATAACCTAGTTTAAACCTATGGACTCATATATTGATAAGAATATTTCATGATTCAGACATCTTGTAAATGATTATTCAAGACAATATAACTATAAATAGTGATGATCAAATTTTGATTTAGGTTTTGGACTATAGTTAGAATCAATAAGGTTATAAAAGTAATGGATGTACTACTGATGATAAAGAGACTACAAAAGACAAATGAAATGAAGAAGGTATTAAGGAAAAAGATGATGAAGCATAATTAACAGATTAATAATGAATTAGAGTGATTAATTTTATTGTTTATTTGGATCAAATAATTATTTAATCAATGGTTTTCTGGATATAATAATCACGAGATATATAAGGATTGTACTACATTACTTCTTCTTTAAGGATTTGTAGATATTAATGTTTTTATTATGGTTTTTAAAGTGATCATGTATTCAGTACATGACCATAAGATATAAATTATGTTATTGGAGGAAAATATGACGTTAACTTAAATTTGGAAATCTAGGGAACATTATTCTAAATCCATGGTATTTGAATTTGGACTGAAGTATTTTGAATGATTCTTAAGGTAACTACTTATGGGATAGATTAAGTTTAAATTTGGATATTATTGTTTGAGGTTATAGTGTGATTTATAATATTTAAAAAAAATTCTAAACAATTTGGTTTTGATAAATATTTATAGGAGGAAAGAATTACATGAGGATCTTACAAAAAATTCATCATGAACATTCATTTCCTGGTGTAAGGGATGAAGTGAAAATAGATCAAAGCACAACCAAAGAATGAGATTATACTTATGACATGTAGAGTAATCAAGTAATTTTATTATCCAAAGTGATTATATGAATATTAAAAGAGTCTCTCAACTCTATGTAATAGATTTTGGAACAAAACCATTATCCATTTACTTTTCTTTTGATTAATCAATGGTCTTTTAATTGATAAAAAATTTATGGTTTTGTGATGGTTAACTTTTTAATGACCATATTATCTATTACTCTCTATCGGAACATGATATTTATATTTCTATTCTATTTCATTATTTTCACTACACTCTAATTTTATCCTACTCTAAATCCTAATGTTGTGGCGACATTCACATTTCCCTTTCCCTCTTATTAAGAGGATGTTTTATTAACCCTATTTTTGATATGGGTTTCTCACAAAGGAATTTTCAATTCTAAACCTTTGAATTTTTAATTTAAAATTCAAAATTTTAATATTTAATTTATTGAAGGAGGTGATAATGTAACACACCAATATTTTATGGTATGTATCTTTTTATCTTTTTTGATAGCTTATGTTTCATACAACACCGAGTTTAAAACAACGATATACTATTTAAAACGTGGCCATTAGAACCTGAAAATTAAATTGAAGGGAATGAATAATATCAAAAAAATTATGAAATTTATATATTATATGTTCAATTTAATATTTTAACATTAATCCAAATTATTTTTATATGCATAAGATAAGAACAAATCCAATCTTACGCATAAAAGGCTCTATTTTTTAAAGGTAGTTTTACCACCTTTTTATGGCGCACTTATTTTAAAACTAAATTTGGATAATTTTTTAAAATTATATTGAAAAAAATAAAATTAATTTTCCAAAGGGGAATGTAAAAATTATCTTAGGGTGAAATTTTGGTAGCTTTCTAGAAATATTTATTTTCCTAGTGAACAGTGAAAAATACCAATTTTTATAAAACATTCAATTTCATTATATTAAAATTATATTTATTATTGGAATTTAATATATTGATAAATTAAAAAATATTTATTTATACACAATAAAATATATTTCATTTTTATCATCATTATTTTTTATTTTCGTATAAGTACATTTTTGGGCTGAAAAATGCATTTCCAATAAAATTGTTTTTAGTTTCTTTTTATTAGTTTATTTTTAATATAAATTATACCAATTATATGTTTTTAATTTTAAAAAATGGATTTAATATTTTGAATAATGAGTTAAAAATTTATAAAATATTACCCTTTTTTTGTATAAATGAATAGTAACTTTGCTAAATTTTTACCTCAGTTAAGGTTTAATAAGGCAATTTAAGGTAAAAAATAATAAGATAAGTCTTTGAGAATTACCCTAAAATATTACCAAATATTATTAGATAATTTATATCAGAATATTAGAACCTAATTTTATAATTTGAGTTATTAAATGGACACTTTTCCATAGTAACGACTCAAAAATTATTTAAATTAAATAAAATCACAAATTTCACATTCTTTGTCTTGTATACCTCATATGTGTCCATATGTGGAAATATTAATGCATTGAATGAATATAAGTTTCCATTTTTAACTTTATAAATTTATATTCATGATATGAATTTATTTATGATTTTTGAGAACCATTTGGAAGGGGTTATGATATTTATAAAATTTTATTTAAAGAGAAGACAAAGACATGACATTCACATTTTAATAAACATATTATTTTTAACAAAGTTTTATTAGACAAGAGATATTATTTTTAAATATAAAAGACTTATTTACAAAATGGTTTTTATTTTTAATTTTTAGTGAATAAATAATTACCTTAAATAATTATACAACAATGATTAGGTAATTATTTAATTAATGAAAAAATAAAATAAATGATATGAAAAATATTAAAATAAATATAATTTGAATTAATTAAGGTTCTCGTAATTGTTTTTGGATTATTATGACATATTAGGGGTGTGTTAAATGTTTTTGTTTTAAGTTATCTTTCTGTCTTATTTTCCTTAAGTCTAATGTAATGAATAGTTTCAAAATTAACAATAATGATATTTTATAAAAATAATATTTTATAAAATTATTTAAAAAACATAAAAAAATATTTTTAAATAATTATTTATTATTATATTGTCTAAAATTCCATAAATAATTATTTTATTTTCTAATTAGAAATTTATAAGTAAAAATAAACACCTTTTAATATTAAATAAATTGTTACCATATTTAAAATTAAAACATGTTAACTAAAGTCAATCAAAATGGTAATGTTTAAAGTAAAAAAATGTATAAATTTTATTTAATGGTGATATTACAAAATTATGTTATCTTATTTTACAATCCTTGGAATTTTGGTTGTATGTGGATACAAAAGGAATTTATTATAATTTGATATTTTAATTATTTTTAATTGTTCCCCTCACCTGAATTATAAAAGGGAACTCTTTTATCCATTTCATTTAACTACATTGAGCATTCCAATTTGATTAAACTTAGTCCATTTATCTTCCCATGAAACTTATCCATGATTTGGTGGTTCTGGTCCTTCCAAAAGACCAACCCTAGATCACTTAAGAAGATATCTAATGGAAGTTTTCTAAAGAAGAGGTAATCATCCTTTCACACACTTTAAAGTATATTTATTATACTAATTTATATTCATGAGTTATTTCCATGGAAAAGTAATAAATATAGTATCATCTATATATATATATATTTTAATAGTTTTATGGGAAAACCATATTCCACCTTTTATCCATCCTATGAAAAATGAAAGCACCGCGCGTGCGTACTTACAACTTACCATATCCAGGTCGTGGTGTAATTTCTTTTCATCCAAACATTACTTGGATGGGTATAATGATGGAAATAATAAATATAAATTATAATTATGAAATGATATTGATTCTGTAATAATTAATATACCATACACTTCCTTACCCTTTCACCATTAATGGAATGATACCGTCGCGCTTGAGTATGTACGAAATATCATCTCGACAATGCGATGTGATTCATTTTCCATGTTTATCATTCAATAATGATATATATAATGAATAAATATGATATATATGAAATTAATATGATTCTAGACATGAAATAACTCTATCATATGTACAATAACCAAGACTTATATGACGAAATATTCATATGAAAAATAAATCCGTTAACACCCGAAACAAGGTAACAAAAAAATATTATTGACAAATGAGTGATAAAATGATATAAGAGCGTCATATATGATATCAAAAA
The DNA here is from genome assembly GCA_963277665.1 of Viscum album. NCBI lineage: Eukaryota > Viridiplantae > Streptophyta > Magnoliopsida > Santalales > Viscaceae > Viscum > Viscum album. Next base: position 2,065,032,279 of record OY728131.1, read on the forward strand.
TATAACTATGGTTGTTTTATAAATTAATAACATTATTTTAACAATTAAATAATAGGATAAAACATGTTCAATTAAGGGAAAGTGTAAGGTGGGGGGTTTCTCATCTAACTTTTATTTTTATGAGATATGCCTTATTCACCATTTATTTATTCTTTGTGGTGTATGTTTATTTCCATTTAATATATCATATCATGAATATATTTATATTTATGGTATTAATGTTTCATTTTGTGATTATTAATTTTACGAGGCATATGATTGTATTGATTATAAGTGGTAAGGACATATTTCAAAATCTCATCATTATTCGAAATTGTTTATGTTTAAGTCTCGGCATTGGGATATTTCTATTCCATGTTTCTATCTTATAAAATTTATTCAAAGAAGTTTTTAATAGTATCTTAAAATTTTTTAGTGTCATTTTTACCCATATTTGACTTTATAAAATTTCTTTTGAAAGGAATTTGTATATAATTTTCAAAATAGTACCTATTTGGATTTTAGAAAAAATGTGAAATAAATCATTATCTTAATGTGTACTTCATGAATGATATTTCCACTCATTATGGCTAATTTTTTTAAAAAAATATTTTATAAATTTCAATAGTTATTTTCATTGAAAATTAGTTTCTTAATTTTTTTTATGTTTAGTATTAAAAAGTTATTCTAAAGTGGAAAATGATATTTTCCTCAAGAATGTTTTAAAATATATTTTTAATTATCCATGAAATCAACACTTTAATGTATTTATGATCTAATGGGAATATATTGTATTAATTACAAAATTATTCTTTTTTTGGATGGGTTTTGATCAGTTTGAATGGGAAAGGTATTTATATTCCATATTACTAGTTATTATAATACAGATAGTTATTGATTTTGTTGATAAGGTATATTGATCCATGAATTAAATTAATCATTTCAATATATGAGGAATCCACTTGACTTGGAAGTATTAGAATCCTTTTATGAAGCCTTGAAATTATTAGATTAGGCGAATGAAGCCTTGATAATATTAGAATCTTGTCATGAAGCTTTAAGATTACTATATTCATAGCATGAAGCCCTTACATTATTAGATCTTTGGCATAAAGCCTTGATGATATTTGATTCTTGGCATGAAGCCTCCATGGTAAGTTTCAGATGTCCTAAATTATAAATTCCATCATTATGATATTAGTTATTGATATTCCATTTTATTATTTTACAATTGAAATATCCATGGGTATGATTCATTTATATGTGATTATTTATATGGAATTATTTGATCATTATTAATTGTTGCCACATTATGATCAAGTTATCTATTTAATGGTATGTATTTTAGTTATTTACCTTACCATAATTGTTTATGAATATTTATGATATCTTTTTATGTATGAATAACCTTAATGTGCATCTAATCTCATCCCTTATATATCTTTTATTTTTCCCTAGGATATGAGGAGGTGTTTCGTTATAGATATATAGGGTTGCAAAAAGGGGAATAATGGAACTCTCAATGAAATTATTTTCATTTTTTCTATTTTAAAATGTTGTGTGAATTTCCAGTATGTATCTACTTTACCTAGGATACTAATCATTTAGGTACTTCGGGATGTGATTTCCTGTATCTATTCCAATGTTATAAAGTAAGGCACTAGCTCCAGGATACCGAGGTCGGGGTCTTTACACATTGGAAGATCATGAAGATATTAAAGATAAAAATATCTCAAATATGTTTTTTAATCAAAAAACCAAATGAGTTAGTGAATTATCATATAATTACACAACCAATCATTCAATATTATTCAAAGTCTCTATAAGGGAAAATATATACCATCCTAGTGGTACAAAAATATCAATAAATAACAGATTTGGGAGAAAAATTGGAGGTTTTGTTTCTATTTTTACTCTTTGAATATTTGTACAACCAAATAAAATATGTAAACATGAAGTTTATTAATCCCAACACATTAATTGTAAGATATAATTATTTGAGTCATTTAGGATAAAATGGGATCAGTAAATATATAAATGAGCATCAATTTATAAATAAATAAGATACATTCATCAGGGGGAGAATCATGAAGTTAATTAAAGGATATATTTATGTACGGTAAATTTTGTTTATAATAGAATTTTTCATTCTTATAATGATATTATGGATTTTCCTTATACAATTAAAATATAATGAAATATCATTGGTTATATATTAGATTAAATTATTTATATATTAAATAACTATATTGGTAGTGAATTTAAAATATTTATATAAATTATTAATTATGGAATATATATTATTGAACCCAATAACATGTGGACAATTTAAATATTTTATGAAAATAAATCTATTAAATAACCATATATAATATTATTTTATGGTGAGTATATAATGTATATTATACATGTTTATTAATAAAATATTGAGAATCATATACCATATCTAATTTTTTAGAAGAGTCATTTATATGATGCTCATAATAGTCACATGAAAAATTTAATAGAAAAGTGTTGAAAAATAATAATTCGAAATGTTTTATACAAAAAATAAACATATTTGAACTAATTATATTAAACCATTGTTTATAATGAGTATAAATTAATACAACTATTTTCCCTTTAGGATAAAAATGAATACATAAAAAACAATATGAATTTTTATATATTTTCTGTGAAGTGACATTAGTAGAAATTGAATTAAGAGATCTCATAAATTATTGTTGATTATTTAATTTCATTTTTGAATGATTTAAAAACCTATTGATTACAATCTATATATGCCAACATTAAATTTTTTCCAAAAATTATTTTTTAAGAAACATTTTCTATGTTCAACATATGATGATGTGGATTGGTTATCCATTCTACAAAAGATATTTAATACATATAAAATTGATAAAATAAATTTTATTTATTATGAATTTGGTTTTATAAATATATTATTGTTATTATAATTAATTTTTTCATTATTTATGTGTAAGAATATAATAATTAAAACTTATATATATATATATCCTTAATGGGATAAAAATTCTTAAAGAATATTCAAAATAAATAATGTTTCACCAAATATGATAAATTACTATATAGGGTAAAATGAATAATATGCATTTCATGTATAAATTTTAAAATACATTCATATAATGAAGAATAAAAAATTTATTTTATCATCACGTGGTTTATTTAAATCAATGTTTTTTTATTAATCTATTTGTTTTGGATAAAACCGACACTTATAGATAGGGACGAGCCTCTTCCCTTTGGGGTTTCTATGTCACATCTCAGACTCCAAAAATCTAGATCTAGTAAAATATAAGTGTTATCACAAGATATAATAGTTTAGTAGTCTTGTAAGACTATATATATACACACATTACATTTCAAAATGTAAGATACAACATAAACACATTATGAGAAAATTGTTATCCCTTCCATAATAACCTTTAAAATTACACATAGTTCTTAATTAGATTTCATTAGGAAAGGGAAAAAATAAGGGTGATTTTAAATATTCATTATGGAGTAGAATACAGTGGAAGATGTGATAACATGAAAATGGGATAAGTGATATGATAAGAAAAATTTAACAACTTGATTCCATAATCAAATGAAACTATGGTCATGATATATTCATTCCAATAAATTAAATCATGGGTAATAATAATCATTAATCTTATACTGATGGAATGTATAATGCTAGAAATCAAAACATGTTGTCAAATTCTCATACCAATACACTATCATGTTATGTGAAGAGGTATACACCAAAACCAAACCATTTTTATCTCGTGAGTCCTATCAATACATGAAAAAAAAGTCTAACTTTAGGCCATATCCATCACTTAGTTAATTATAATTAATTCACCGTAAGATTCAATAAGAATTTTCATACCATTCCCAAAGAAACCTCTCGCTGAATAAAAAAATATCTATTTATATAAAGAGAAATACATAAATTTAATACTTCCCCATTCAATTGAATAATGTGTATTTCTTATAGAACATACCTTAATCAACTTAGGATCCATGGGGTATAGTTAATGTAATAAGAAGTCCCCTTATCAATGAAATACAATTAAGAGGGTACTTTTATTATAATGTGTTATCCATGGAAGATAATAATTAGGTTCAATATTGTTCATTGTTATGAGAAAAATACGATGGTTGAAAAATCCTTCATCATAGTTTATAAGTACCATGTGGATATTCCAAATCATATCCCCCTAGAGTGTTTATCCAGGTGTGAAATCTTAGGACCACTCTTCATGCATTAGGGTGATTATTGATTCAATGATAAACTGGTCATTTTAAGGGTGATTAACCATAGGTGAATATATTTTACAATAACTTCAACTTTTCAGTTTCTATATAGGGTTTTATTTTCTATGAAAATATACACATTATTTATTTACCAAAATTTTGGACTGTTTTTCCACCATGGAAATTATTTAATTTTACAATGATTTTGGAAACTATTGAATAAAAAGGATATGAGGGAGGGATAACAATATAAACTTGTAAATCCACTAAATAATTTTTGTAAGATTTAAAAAAGTCTTCCATGATAATTTATGATCCGAATAATTTAAAATAGGTGAATATATTTCACAATAGTCATTCTCTATATGAATTCTTCATATTTCCCACATTGGGTGTTAATAGTTTTGATCATTTGTACTAGTTTCATAATAACAATGTATGTATTCATTATTATTCCAATGTTCAAAATTACTATTTAATTAAATTTAAATTTATATATGAATTATAATTATTTATAATGTTTCAAATTCATTTCAAGTGGGTTTTAGTCTTTATCATTGAATATCAATTTGATAATAAGCAAATTTCAATAATTAAGGACGATTAGTTCATTTTTTAATTAATGAACTCAATATTTATATAACATATCCAGAATTGAAAGAATAATAAAAATTTAAATTTTTTTATTATATTATAGCTGGAATTATGTTCCCAGATCCATTCATTCTATAAATTCATAGTATCTTTCAAGTTGGTGGTTAAACTCACCCAAACATTAACAAAACCTGATTTAATGGATGAATATGAGGAGGATTTTCTATGATATCACTATAATAGAAGAATAATTATGTTATTTAGTGTTTATTAATGTGACATATCATAATTTTAAAGTAAGTTTAGGAATAAGTATCCAATATTAAAATATTACATAATTTTGATAAAATATATTTATTTTAGCACACTTGTTTTAAAGGTTCGAATTAACAAATATCATTTATTAATCATATCATTAATAAGTTCTTCAATTTATCATACCAAGACCATAATTATATCATTAAAAACTAATTTAGTCATTTAACACACTCTAGGAACCATTAATGGTGAGTGTTGATAAAAAATTAATTTCATTGCTTATGGTGGAAGTAGTCTGTACATATGCATGAACAACGATTTTTACCCCATAATTGATGTGATAAATGAATATAAAGTGATAATAATATAAATATTGTAAGATTAAATTATATAAATTCTACTAATATCATTATATTAGTGATACAAATATCATTATATTAGTGTATCTAAAATAAATTTTAATGAACATAATTAGGATTAAATGCTATGTAGTTGATAATACTAACATTAGATACTTAAATTTTTCTTGGGAGTATCCATTTAAATGAAGTCATTATAATAAATAATGGTTATTTTTTTATTTTAAGTGGTAGAGTGTTCTTAGATTATCAAAATGATAAAGTTTTAATGGGAAATTATAAGGATTGGTGAATCTTGAAGCGGTCAAAATGTTTCACTTTTATATGTGAAGGGAAGTTTATTTTGGGATAAACACTTAAATTTACAATAATTGAAAGTTAATATTCAAGGTTCAAGGTAAAAAATGGAAAAAATAGGAGGTTATTGTGATTTTGGTCTTAAATTGACCTTAAAAACTCTTTTTTAGAAAAATTCATGTGTTTTAGGTATTTTAATTTTAATTTTTTTCTTGTTCCCTAATTTGGTTTTACCTTTGTAATTAATTTCTAACCTAGTAATCAATTTTATGGGAAAAAATAAAGGTTTAAAAATTTAAATAATTTGAGCATTTTTTTTAAATTTTGAAGATAATTTTATCAAATTAAATTTCTAAATGTTTGAGTTGTTAACTTTTTAATAAACATACTTAATCTCATTAAACTAGCTTTTAGAAAAATAATATTTTAATATTTAAATATATGTATAAGATAAAATTATCTTAGATACTTATTTAAATGAAATAAATTTATTTATTATAAAAAAATAGAAGGTATTAGTCTTTCAAGTTAATCAAAAACCAAATCACCCTTGAAAATACATGATTCAATGAAAGGATTCAAAATGGGTTTTTTATTAAAGTAGCACTTAAATTAGTTCTAAAAATTATAGAATATGGATTTATAAGTAAAAATATTATTTTTACTCCTAAAATTAATATTTTATTACTTAAAATGTTTTTAAACATATATTTCATTCTTATATAATGATAAAGTTATACAGATTACAAGTTCGATTAAAACAATAATTTCCAACTAAAAATCCACCCTTTCAGAAAAATATTAAAAATACACAATAAGATAATTTTGATATGATGAATTTAAAAATTAATTTAATCTAATCAATTTAAAATTCTAATATTTATCTTTGAAAATAAGTCTTTAATAAAGGCTCTTTATAGTGCACATTGTTTGATAGTTCCGAATATGGTGTTTACCTGCTCCATTAGGATCTTAAGTATTAAATTTTCCACCCTAAAATAATTTCATCATTAAAACTGTGGTATATATAAACTACTGAAAAAAATGATGATATTCCATCCTTATAACTTCATCACGCACCTAGGTTGCTTCTTCAAGTTTTTGTTTTCTCAAATGGACTTTCACCTATTGAGTTGTTTAATTCCACAACACTTTCTTTTTAGTGTCAATAATCTATACAAGAACATAATTATACAACAAGTCAGCCTCTAATTCTATTCCCATTGAATGGATCACATGCATTGGATCTAACACGTAGTTCCATAGTAATGTAACATTGAATACATTGGTCACTTTATAAATTTTGGGTTCTATATAAAATTGGTAATCTATAACTATAATTATTTCTAGTACTTTAAAAAGACTAATTTATATAGGGATTAACTTCCCCTTTTTACAAAATCATAAAAATCCCTTCCATGGTGGAACCATTAATAATACATGATCCCCAACTTGAAATTTCAAGTTCTTACTTTAATTATAATCATATCTATTTTGTATTCTCTGGGATACTTTTATATTGTTTTGAATAGTCCATTATTTAATAGTCGTCTCCTAAAAATCTATTGTACATCTATTTTTCTTTATACAATTTTTTCCCAATAGGTTGTTGTATGAAATATCTTGGCATAAAATAATTCATTTTGTGCCATATGAATTATAAAATGAAAGCTATTATAGTATGAAAACTCTCCCAAAGGAAGATAATAATCCCATATACAATGGAAGTCAAGAGAACATGATCTTATAATATCTTCCAATGTTTCAATAGTCCTTTTAGACTGCTCATTGGTATTGGAATGATAATCAATGATTAAATGTATCCTTGTGTTGAGATCACTTGGAAGAATCTTTTATAATTTATATGGGAATTGAGGGCCACAATAAAATATAAATGATAGAGGTTCCCCATGTAGTTTTATGATTTCATTAGTATAGATATGTTCAATGATCTCAAGGGGTAGATCTTATACTATCACTAAGAAATGAATATACTTAGTAAGATGATCAACGATGACCCATAAAACATCATTTTTCCTTAGAGTGTTTGGGAATCTAGTGATAAAGTCCATTGTAACATTATTAAACTTCCATAAAGGTATAGGTATAGGATTCATGACTCCCTTAAGATGCAATATTTCACCCTTCACCTACTGGTATATTAGGCATCTAGTCATAGAGTATGTAATTTTCCAATTCATACCATCCCACCAAAAGTGTTCTCTAAATTCCATATACATATTTATACTACTAGAGTGTATAAATAAATTTGAACACTACACATACTCTAGTAGTTCCCTTTTCAACTCGAGTTTGGATGGAACATACTACTTCTTTCCAAAATTCAACACACAATCTCTAAAGATGAATTCTATTAATTTCACATCATTTATTACTTTAATATTCATTTAGAAGTCCTATTCATACTACAAGTACTTCATTATTTTTCTAGTAATGATGGATTATAAATTTATTGGAAAATAAACGAGGGACCCCACGCTTAAAAATCACCAAATCCAACTTTTCTAGATATCTGTATATGTGATCCTTTTTATACCTCATCATGGTCAAAAAGTTGTGGTCTCTCTTACTCAATGTATCAACCACATTATTTTCCATCCTAGGATAGTAATGTATTGAGAAATTATAGTACTTGACTAGTTCCAACCATATTATTTTCCTCAAGTTGATCTCTTTATTAGAGATGATATAATCCAAACTCTTGTGGTTCATTATATATCACATCATTCCCCATAGAGTTAGTTTCATCATATTTTCAAAGAAAATATTATAGCTTCCATCTCGAGGTCACGAGTTGGATAGTTATGTTCATGGATTTTAATTTTCCTTAATGTATAGAAATCACCATATCATTCTATATAAAAACACAACTAAGTCCTTTCCTTGATCCATAACTATATATTACAAATAATTATTTAATAATAGTAGAGTTAATAATTGTAAATTAATTAGTCTCCTCTTCAGACCTTAAAATACTTCCTCATATTCCCATGATCATGTGAATTTAACACCTTTACATGTTATCTTATTTAACAATATGGTCAACTACTTAAAATATTGAAATAACCTCCAATATTAAAATACTAAATAAATGAAACTTTTAATCTCTGTTATGTTCACCGGTTTCATACATTATTTGGCTAAAATTGTATTTAGAGGGCCAATTAATACTCTATATTTGGAGACAATATATCCCATGAACGAAATATCACTGATCTAGAATTAACATTTACTATATTCCATATATAAATATTTTATTATGGGTGTCTCCAAAAAAAATTTAGTTAACTCACATTCAAATAAAATATCTTTGAGTATATCATGATGTTATCAGTGAATACAACTAAAAACATATCAATATAATAATTGAATACTTTATTCATCATATCCAAAAAATCAAAAGGTTAATTAGTCAATACAAAAGGTATTACCATAAAATCATAATTTCTATACATTTTTTGAAATCCATATTTAGTATATCATCCTTCTGCACCCTTAGCTGATGATATCGTGAGTGAAGGTCAATATTTGAAAATAATTGAGCTTCTTGAAGTTGATCAAATAAGTTAAGAATTCATGGTTAAGGATAATAATGATTTAAAATAATAAAACTTATCTACCTATAATTGATTCACAACCTCATGGAACCATCCATATTTTTCAGGACTAAATTAGAGGATATTCATGGAGAAACACAAGTGAATATAAATCCATTATCACATAACTATTGTGGGTGTTTCTTTAACTCTATCAACTTCATTGGTTCCATTATATAAGTATGTTTAGATATAATTCTTTCAACAAGAATGAGCTTAACAATGATGTCACGGGATGAGTGTCTCAGCACATCAGTTTGCCTGTGCGGCACCCCAACCCCCTCCAAGGTGGGTAGGGTTCAGCCGTCCAGCTCTTCATATGTGAGGTTCACTGGTTTCGTCCTGCCAAGGACTCATCAGGAGAGTGGCCCCAACTCCCAACCAGTGGTGTCAAGGTTGACACGCACCATCCACCTCTTTGTCGGGGCGACTCCCATCTATTAGATAGGGACTAACCAGATGAACCATAGATTTTATGTTCTTGCTGGTGTGGGACAGGACCCCCATGATTGGGTCGTGACATTCTCCCACCACCATTCCATGCATACCCTCGTGCATACAGGATCGTGGCCTTCTCTGTATCTGCGACTGCTTCCAACTAACTGGTTACCAAGCATGCCCTCAAGGGATACTTCTTCCTTGTCATTGGCATCAATGTCCCACCCACTCTCTTGGTCGCAAACCACCGCGGTCAATCCTCTCTCTGAGGGTCGAAAACCACCTCCACGAGACCCACACTTCATAGTGGCATCTGTGCCTCAGACATCTCGCAAGTGCGACCATCTGTGTCGTGTCACCTCTTCATGACACCCCGGGACTCCTCTCCCACCACCATGGTCCGTCCGGAGGCATTACGCAATACCACGAGGCACATTCCCTTTGATACCAATTTGTCACGACCCATCCTCGGGGCCCGTGCCATGACTACCACAAGCCCACCTTCTATAGGCCAGGGGCTGGAGACTAGCACCAAGGCGTAAATCCCAATAAAAAGGGAAGGCATTGCCTTTGTAAAGTAAAAAAACACCACAGAGCAAGCAAGAAGAAGTAAAAACTGAGTACAACAATAAGTGCGGAAAAGTAAGTGGGCCATAATACAAACCCAAACTGAAAGTAAAGTACAAATGGAAAGGGAAAAAAACAACTGAAAAGTAAAGCCGCAGCGTCGAGCCGTCCACTAGAAGTCCTACCTGAAGGTTGAGTACAGATAGCCTCCACAGCTACTCAGGTCCAGCCGTCCACTCCGAGTACGTCTCACCCAGTGGTCAACCTCCAGGTACTGTCCTGCTCCACAAGCCTCTACAATGATCAGTGCTGTTCGTTGTCTGCAACCAACACAATGTATTGCGGGCATAACCCGTGCAGGGGTGAGTATAAGCTACTCAGTAGGGACCCCGAGACCCCCGAAGGTCTCCCAGAATCCACAAAGGATAATCCACTAAGGAAAGATACAATCACAATGAAATATCCGACTCTAATTAGGTATATTCCCATACATATACCTAAGTCATCAATTCCAGGATCGCCTCCAACATCCGAGCCCAAGTACAACCCAGTCCACATAGGAAAGCAAAACGAAATCCACACAGGATAGCACAACACAATACACAAAGGAAATAAAAACAGGGTTCAACTCACACAGGTATACTTCTTCGTATAATGATAGAGATGATCAGATATATCTAATGACTCATCTAAGCCATCGGACCCACAAAGGATCAATAGGTACTAACCCCCGCAATGACCCACAAAGGATCTGACCCACACTGGATCGATAGGTAACTAACCACTGCAATGACCCACACAGGATCAGACCCACACAGGATCTGTAGGCGCTGGCCCACATAGGACCGGTGAGCGCTGACCCACACATGATCTGTAGCACTGATCCAAGTAGGATCGCTGAGTGCTGTAGTCATCGCCGTCGAATCCACTGAGGATCTCTGCACAGTCGTCATCGTCATCGTAGTTGCAGCCATCTCTAGGGTTCCCGCACACAGCAACCTTGTTCGGGAGGGTCCGCTCCACGAGCTGAGAATATGATACATCAACTGACACATAGTCCAGAGTTGATGTATCCAAAAGTTCCATATCGTCAGTAGGAACTCAACTCTCAGACCAGGCGTCCGATTGACGCGCCGTCTGTGGCGTTGAGTTCCTGCTGACGATACGGAACTTTTGGATACATCAACTATGGACTATGTGTTAGTTGATGTATCAGAATCTCGGCTCATAGAGTGGACCCTCCCGAATGAGCTTTCTGTGTGCAGGAACCCTAGAGCTGGCTGCGACTACGACGACGACGACAACGACTGTGCAGAGATCCTCAGTGGATTCGATGGCGACGACTACAGCACTCAGTGATCCTATGTGGATCAGTGCTACATATCCTATGTGGGTCGGATCCTTTGTGGGTCATTGCGGGGGTTAGTTACCTATCGATCTTGTGTGGGTTAGATCCTTTTTGGGTCATTGCAGGGGTTAGTACCTATCGATCCTTTGTGGGTACGATTGCTTAGGAGAATCAGTAGATATATCTGATCATCTCTATCATCATACGAAAAAGTATACCTGTGTGAGCTGAACCCTATTTTTATTTCCTTTGTGAATTTTGTTGTGCTATCCTGTATGGATTTCATTTTGCTTTCCTGTTTGGATTGGGTTGTACTTGGGCTCGGATGTTGGTGCCGAACCTGGAATTGATGACTTAGGTATATGTATGGTCATATACCTAAGTACAGTCAGATTTTACTTTGTGATTGTATCTTTCCTTTATAGATTATCCACTGTGTATTCTGGTAGACCTTCGGGGGTCTCGGGGTCCCTACTGAGTAGCTTATAATCACCCCTTCATGGGCTATGCCCGCACTACATTTTATTGGTTGCAGACGATGGACAACGCTGATCATGGTGGAGGCTTGCGGAGCAGGACGGTGCCTGGAGGTGGACCACTGGGCGAGACGTACTCGGAGCGGACGACTGGACCCGAGGAGCTGTGGAGGCTATCTGTACTCACCCTTCAGGTGGGACTTCCAGTGGATGGATCGACGCTGCGGCTTTACTTTTCAGTTGTTGTTTTCCCTTTCCAGTTGTACTTTACTTTCAGTTTGGGTTTGTATTCTGGCCCACTTACTTTTCCGCACTTATTGTTGTACTTAGTTTTTACTTAGTGTTTACTTCTGCTTGCTTTATCTGTGGTGTTTGTTTACTTTACAAAGCCAATGCCTTCCCTTTTTACCAGGATTTACGCCTTGGTGCTAGTCGCCAGCCCCTAGCTTATGGAAGGCAGGCTTGGGGTAGTCACGGCACGGGCCCCGAGGACGGGTCGTGATAAATGAACTCAAATTTATCCTCTGTAAGACGAACATATCATTATTTTGGAAAAAATAATTTAATTTTTGCACAATAAGTATATCATATATTATTAGGATATATTATTTATCTATCACACGTGATATTCTTATATTACCATAATTTCATTAAGGTGATCTGGAGGGGGAGGTTCCAAATATGATTTAGATGATGAAGTCTCTTCTCAAAAAATAAGAGACTATGCCTCACCTTCATGAATCTCAATTTCATTATCTTGTTAATAAATTTTCACATTATAATTTTAAAGGTAATATATACTAAGGATCATATTCAATTAAACCATAGGTATAGTAAACAAGTTTGAAAATAGGGTACGCTCATGCACCATAATTAGAATTTCCTGATACATATTTTTTGTAATAATATCTCCATTCATTGACTTGATTGATAACTCCCTTTATACGGTGTCAAAGAAATATTTATTGTTTTTAAAAAATACATAAGATATAAAATATTTTAATGATCTAGAATCAAATAGTACATCAGCTAACTTTGAGTAAATAATCAAAGTATTTGATACTACATCATTAGGAACTCTGACTTCAACTATGGTAATCACATATGATTTGACTTACTCCCTTGTCGTTTTCTATGGTAAATTCCCTTGATGTTTGGGGAATTGGTTCACATAATATCCCTTATCCCTATCAATAAATCACTGAGCATCAAAACTTTACGCCTTTCCCTTTCATTTTTGATCTTAAAAATATTCTTCTATATGATTATAAAAAACTCTCGCTCCCTTCCTACAGTCCCCATGGTGTTTATTCCCAAAGTTATCACATGTGAAAAATCCCATCATTCCTTTATTACCATTTACAACATTGTTCTTCCCATGTGTGTGTAAATATGTTTGTACACATGTGTGTTTCAATATTATGTGTATAAATCATATATAAATTTAGTTTTATATAACTATACACTATAATTAAATATTTTATATAAATTAATTTACAGTTGAACTATAGGATTATATATACATACATACATATATATATATATAATTTTTATATATACACATGTGTGTGTATTGGTAAACAAATATATATTTGTATTTATATTCTAATATATATAAATTAATATTAATATATAATATATTTAAATGTATTTAATTATATATATATATTTCATACACACATTCACACTGACATAAACATATATTTTATAAATGTATTTAAAAATAATTATATACATATATGAATAATAAAGATATATGTAAATATATATATATATATATTTATAAATAAATAAATATATATTTATAAATACCTAAATATATATTTATAAATACATATATGAATTTAAAAATGTATATATATTTATATTTATAAACAGAAATATCTTAAAATACCGAATAAATCGAAGTAGTGTAGTGGTAACACTTTTCTATTAATAGGAGGTATTGATATCAAATTTAAGTGATTGTAGGTTTTCGATGCCTCTCTAATGTTTGGGAAGGAGGTCGAAAGATCTAAGAAATGGGGGGGGGGGGGGCTCAGGAGCACTGATAAAGGGGGAGTCTAAAATTGAGAAAAGGGGGTTGAAAGTGATATGAAATGGGGAAGGGCTATAGAGCTGATGGGGGGGGGGGGGCTTCTTAGGAGTACTGATAAAGGACCCCTTTATTAGTGCTAAAAACACAATGATAAAGGATCCATTTATCATCGATTCAAAAGCGGTGATAATATAGTATCATTTTAAAGACAACATTTATCATCACATGTAAAAACGGCTAACAAAAGGTACCCTTTATTAGTGTTTTATAAAATAAATGATAAGGGGGTCCTTTATCAGCACTTTTTACAAGAATGGTTAAAGAAATTTTTTTAACAACACATAGACTATCAGTTCATTGAAGGCATAGATAATGCTTATTTCTAGCACTATTAAAACCCATATTTTTATATTTGAATGTTTTGAATTAATGAAAACCATTGGTCCCTATCTCCATATAGATGATATAATGATTTGATGACTTTCTCCATTTCACCACTTTCCAAAGAGAGAAAGATATTCTCTTGGGACTTAAACCTTTATTCGGCTTCCAATGGATTTTTATTTCCACTAAATGATGGAGGTTTTTTTACATGAGGTGATCCAATAGAGTTACACCATTTTTTTGGATCTTTAGGTCTGTTTATATAGAAAAGATTATTTAAAATAACTTGGGTCAACTTCCCTAATATGGTTATGAATTAATTATCCTCATAAAAAAATTTAGTAATTTTCTCAGGGGGTATATCCCTGCATTAACTATAGGTGTTTATATGGTTCCAATTACACCAATTATTTTTAATTTTCCTACCATGATAAAAACATAATTTTCTCAAGATATTGAGTTGTAAAATAAAATTCTTACTATGTCTTCAAGAGTGTTACCTATAAATATTTAGAGTTTTTATAGTAATTAGTCTATTCAACTAGGTTACTCTAAATATTTTCCTTAATATTCCTAATAAAATTTATATGATAACAACTTTAATATCCTAGAATCAAGAAAACCAGAACAGATAGTTTTATTACATTATTAGTACATAATATAAGAGTTAAATATAGATCTAAAAACATAGTAGTCACAGAAGACTCAATACACACATTAAATTTAAAAACATTATTTAAAACATGATCCCATTTATAGAAAGTTATTAACCCTTCCATCATATCATTTAAAATTACACAAAGTTCTCCTCTATGTTTCTCAGGGAAAGAAAAAAATATAGATGAGATAAGATTCCTAGTAATGAGTGTCATACCGTGGAAAATTTCAAAATATAAAAATGGAATATTTATATATTAGGAATAAATAAAAAACATGAATTTATAAAAAAATAATACCTAGGTAATTTTTTTAAATAAATTAAAATAAGGATAATAATAATAATTGATCTCATATTAGTGGAATTCATAATACAGGACACAAAAACATGCTATCACAGAGTTGTATCAAGACAGTTTCATATTATGTTAAGAGGAACACATCAAAAACCTACATGTTTTGTCTCATTATACTTGTTGATTCATCTAGGGGATATATAATTCTAACCACACCCATTACCTGATTAAGTCTAATGAATTCACTATAATAGTCAATAAGGCATTTCATACCATTCCCAAAGAAACCACTTTCTGAAAAAAACATAGTTTTCTATATAATGAGAAATATATAAATAAAAAACATCCCCATTAAATAGAATAATGTGTATGTCTATTAGAAAATACATTAATCAACATAGAATTCAATGAGTATCCTAAAAGTAACAAGAATTACGCTTATTAAAAAAATATAGTATCAAGGGTACTTTCAATGTGATAATTTATCCATGGAAGATAGTAATTGGTTATAATTGTTCAAATTAGTAGGAGACCAAGGAAATGGTAGGAAAAATCCTGCATCTAGGTTCGTAAATAAAATATTTTTATAATGAAGCATATCCCCTAAAAGTGTCTAGCTAGATATGAATTCTTAGGCCCACTCGTCATGTATCAGGGTGCTGATGGAGTCAATGATCAACCAACCCATTTTTGGGGTGATTACCCCTAAGTGAATATTTTCTATACACAAACACACTTTCTATTATTTAGATATGGATATATTTTATAGGAAACTACATGCACTTTTACTTTACCAAAACATGGGTGGTCCAACATGGAAAATATTGTGTTTTACAGTTGTTTTGGTAATTATTAACTCAAAATATTATGAGTAAGGGATAAAAATATATACTTTGAAATCACATAAATGTCATTAATGATATGGTAAAAATTATTCCCTGTATATATATGAACCAAACAAAAGGAAATAGGTGGTGAACAAAACATTTTCCCAAAAATGAAAATTGAGATGGGAAAACCCTACTTATGGATTAGGTATAAGTTTAATAAAAACATATTGAAAGAGATATAATAAAATTGATCTTAAAATACCCTGAATATATTAATTTCAAGATATAAAAACTAAAATTGGTATTATATAAACTATATAAAGGAAATTATGTTCATAAAACCAAACATTTACCAAAGAGAGGAATTTGAGATGGAAAACCATTACCACTTTTCCTGACTTCCAAGAATGCAATTTAACCTCATATGTAATAAACATAGACATTTTAATCACATAATTTATAACCTTAATCATTTTTATTTTCATTTATTATCTTTATAAATAGTCATTATCTATGTGAATTTTACCTATTTTCTATATCATGTGTTTATAGTTTTGATCGTCTACACTAGATTCCTAATAGCAGTGTTTGTATACCTTATTCCTTAAAATTTTATAATTACTATGTCTATAAAGTTATTTTGTATTGATTATTTATAATTATTTATGAGTTTTCAAATTCCTATCATGGATTTTTCATTTTTTATCCCTGAAGATGAAATTGATTACAGGTATGTTTTATTGATTCTTGACGATTGAAGGGTGTTTTTTTAATTGATGGGTCAAATATTTATATAAAATCTCACGAATAAAAATATTAATTATTTAACAATTTATATTATATTATTCTTGTAATTTTTTTTCATATAGTCATTTATAATAATAATTCATATTATTTATCAATTCGATTGTTAAACCAACCCAAACTTGAACATACCCTAATTTAATGAATGATTTTGAGGTTGTTTTGTTGTAATATCATTATAACAAAAGAATAATTATCTTATTCACTATTTATTAGAATTATATATCAGGATTTTTAAGGAATTAAATAATAATTAATGGATATGAAAATATTACGTAATTTGAAAAACTGATTTTCATTTTAGCATGAATGTTTAAAGGATTAAATTAATGATGATCATTTATAGATCATATTATTAATAAAATCTAAAAATTGTCTTAAAATACCTTAATGATATCATAAAAATAATATTTACTCATTAAATCCATTATTAGAACCATCAATAATGTGTGTCAATGAGAAATGGAATTTGTTTCTCATGGCGGTGGTTGTCTCCATGTACACACGAACGATGATTTCATTTATCATAATGGATGGGATAGATGAAGATAAAATAATAATAGGATTAATATAGTAACATTAAATTATATAAATGATACTAATATCATTATATTAGTGGGTCTAGAATAAATATGAATGAATATAATTATTTAGAAAATCTAAGTATTTCATAATACTCAAATCTGGGACTTGAATTTTCATTGGAAGTATCCTTGTAAATGAAGGCCTTATGATAACTAATGGTGAAAAAAATTATTTAAAATTGGGAGAGTGTTCTAATAGGATTATAATTTCATATTCTCAAGGAGAAATTGAAAGGATTTGTGATCCTTTAGGTGGTGGAAATGTTACCCTTTTATAAGTGTAGGAAATGATAGTTTTGGGAGTAACCCTATAAAATACCCAACGTAGAATCCACTGAACAAGTTCCTTGAGCTAGGTCATCACATGAAATTAGGAACACCTCACCATATTTCAAATATTTACAACAATAATCAAGGATATAATAGAACACATGGGGAGAAAATTCCCTCTTTTTCAGAATAATCTAGAACTGATAAATTACAAATTAAAGAAATTAATAAGCAATAAAAAAATCATGCATTACCAGAAATTACCCAAAACGATGTACATGACCACAACCAAATATCACATATTCTGTTCCATGTCATACAGTTACTATTTCAAGAAAAACACAATATAAAAACTAACTAAAGAATCCCCAAAATGGTTCTTATGTCTAGTTCCCTCCTCTATGCACATCGCATTCCCAACCCAAGCATCTAAAATAGGGTACATTACCTTATCCTATGATAAAACCATGAAATCTTTTTGGTTAACTAATGGAGTCCCATGCTGGGTGTGATTAAAAATTAGTATTCTTCCACCAATGGTTCCTATAAAATATCCAGTCTAACAGGTAGTGTATAAAGGTATATAATAAATAAAAAAATAAATAGGACATAAAAAATATTCCTTTTGTTAGAAATATTTTCTTTGTCCACATTCATTTTTAAATCCATGGGTTAGTACATTTATTAATTATACTATGGACTATTCCATTAAAAAAAACTATGCATAAGGGGAAATGTCAATTTCCCTACCTCACTAGGGAAAACAATTTCACAAACAATTACATATCACTTTTCTTGGAGCCTTATCCCATATAGTCTTTTCAAATGTAACTGTTATGGGCATAGATCCTCAGTTAGACTCTCTAACCCTTGAATTATAGGGGTGGGGTTTGGAGACTCATTCCACCCAACCTGTGAGTATATAACCTCAATTCAATGGCCCACATACTACCAATCCATCTTCACATGATTCTTTAACCATAAAACATTTACCCAACATTAACCATAACCATTTAACACATTAATCATTTACAAAAATAGTTCATTCAACACATAATCCATCATTATGCTTTAATCTTTTTAAAACTTATCATTTAAACTCATTAAACAAATTATCCCAATTATCATTTACACACCTTAGTCAAAAAACAAAGTTAACCTTTACAATCCATAACTAATTTAAACCATTAACATTATTCCAACCAACCCCTTAGACCATGTGAAAACTAGAAAAAATTACCATTACTTTCATTTCATAACCCAAGGTAACATGTAAACACATTTTTACATTGGATCTATTTTAATACAATTCGATTTTTCACTTACCATTTCAATTTTCCTTGTTCAATGAGAAGCACACCCAATGAGTGGCCCGTAACTGAGTCACATCATCCTCAAAGTATCCCATGGGGATCATGAGGGGTTTAATTAAAAATCTACCCAATCCATTTATAATTTCTACCATGGAAAACCAAATAGACACCACAATGACACCAATGCACAACCAGATACACATAAATAATAAATGAGACTATGGGATATAAGTTATAGACAACCCACCTTGGATCCCAAGATGAAGGCTCACTTTACCTTAGAATTTTATTTAGAAAAAAATTCTTTTTAAAGCACAATCCTATAAATCACAAGAAAAAGAGGGTTTTAGGACATTGGAATGAGAAGAAAAAAAATCCAAAATCCTTATTCTGGAAAAACAAAGGGGAGTGTTATATTTATCCAGAGCTTCGATCTGCACCCAAATACTCTCCAAATGACTTAGAAATGAGGGTTATCAACACTCAGAAATTTTAGGAGGATTTGGATCATTACTAGGGATACTGGAGGATTAATGGAGGAG
The DNA here is from genome assembly GCA_963277665.1 of Viscum album. Taxonomy (NCBI): domain Eukaryota; kingdom Viridiplantae; phylum Streptophyta; class Magnoliopsida; order Santalales; family Viscaceae; genus Viscum; species Viscum album. The sequence continues at coordinate 2,065,052,193 of OY728131.1, forward strand.
AATAATGAGTTAGAACACTTAAGGAACAATATAGAAAAGGTAAAAACCCATTTTTGAGGGGCACATGATTTGGTCACACGGTTGACTAAACTATGCACCAATCATGTTCCACCCTCTATCCAAGATGGGTCTTGGCCATATAGATTCCTTAGGATCCCACATGTTTTAAAAAACCATGTAATGATTGTGTGGGATGGATCTGTCCAAGATCACATAGTTTTTCCTCCCCCTTTTTACGGTTTCTTCAAACCATGAACCAATCCTCCTGGCATCCATGGCTAGGATTCATGGTTACTCCTAACTGTGTTCCAACCACGAAACATGCATTGGGTGGTCATTTTGTCCTTTTTTTGTGTCTTAAACCCCCGGAACACCTCCGATACTCCTCACAGATAGGGTAAAAGTTTCATTATCCAAAAAAAGTATTAAACTGAAACATAAACAAGAATTTACCTTAAGGAATGTCCGAGATATTACAACTTCCCCACCTTATATTGACTCATCCCTGAGTCTCAGTCCTAAGAATCACTAATACTATGAGGCAAAGAGCATGGGCCACTGGGCCCAGATATGAGTCTCACTCTCCCATATTTCCTCTTGAAATTTACCATGCTGCCACAACACCCAAACCAAAGGCACAATATTTTTTCATAATACTTTCTCACCATGGTCTACAATAGGAACTAGGTGCTTCTCAAATGATACATCATCCTAGTGCTCCACATCAATCACATCTTCTACATGAGACATGTTGGGGTGATCCTGCCATAACTGAGACACGTAAAAAACATTATGCATTCCATTATACCATTGTGGAAGATCCAATAATTACACCTCCAGTCTGATCCTCTCTACAATCTCAAATACCCCCACGTACCTAGGTGCCAGCTTAACTAGTTTCTGAATCTGACGATGAACCAACCTCATCGACACCCAAAGAAACACACAATAACCCTATATAAACTCAACAGGTCAACAAAATCAATCAATATTTAACATATTATTACTTTGATTAGTATATGTAGATTTCCAAATCAACTGAACCTAATTAGATGCCTCCTACATATGACTCATCCCCAACAACTATGATTCCCCATCCACTATCCAACAAAACTAAGATAAACACGAAATACCATAGAATGCTTCATATGGATCCATTTGAATCATCGACTAGTAACTATTATTATTTGAAAAATCAAAAGTGCATAATTCTTTTCCAAAGATCCACTGATGTCCAAGAAACACTCCCTCAACATGTCATCCCCAACCTAAATGGTGTGCTATGACTGACCGTCTGTCTGTGGGTGGAGAGCTATACTCATCAACAATTGGGTACCAAGTTCCTTATGTAACCCTTACAAGAAACATAAGTAAAAAATAGTTCAAAATATGAAACTATAGTCCTTTGAACCCCATGAAACCACACTATCTATTGAACATACAACTCGCTAAACTGGTCAATAGTGAAGTTCTCTGATATTAGTAAGAAATGTGCTACTTTGGTTAAACATTCCACAATTATCCATATAACATCATTATCCCAAGGATTCCTTAGAATGAGTACCCCAAAGTACATCGTGACATCATCCCACTTCCATTTCATAATGGGAAATTATTGTAACTAACCCATCAACCATTGATGCTTGACATTCACCTATTGATAGGTGAAACATCATGTCACAAAACCAAAAACATATTTCTTTATCCTTTTTCACCAATAATATATTCGAAGATCAATATACATTTTGGTTAAAATAGGATGAACTACTCACTTATAGGAATGGAAATCATGCATCAAATTTTTTCGCATACATGTAGAAATAACAACACTAACACAAATATAAACAATCTCGTCATCAATAATATTCCTATCAGAAGGTGACTCCCCACCTTTAAGAATTTTCCTCAAATAAAAACACTTAGAATCCTTATATTACCTCTCCTTGATCTGAATCAAAACTACGAGATCTGCTTCCAAGGATGAAAGGGTCATATTACATTTTCCATCCTAAACTTCTATGTGCATCTTAGTAAACAAATCCATCATCCTCCACTTAGAACTAGATTCCAGAACTACCAGGTTTTGAGCAATCTTATATAAAGCATCCATAACACTATTCCATTTTCATGATGTGTATACTAGATCAAAATTAAATCACTACATGTACTCAACCAATCTTTTCTTCCAAAGATTCAAATAATGTTGGGAGAATATGTACTTATGTCTTTTATGATTGGAATACACAGTAAACTTATCTCCCAATAAATAATGTTTCCAAAAATTTAAATCATAAACTACACTAGCTAGTTTAGGATCATGTGTTGGTAATTTCGTTCATAAGGCATCAACTACCATGAACCTTACGCTACATCCTAACCATATTGCATCAACATTTCCTTGATCCCAATTCCGGATGCATCACAAAATAAGTTATACTCCTTACCTAGATTAGGTAGGATCAGAATCAGTGTGGTAGTTAACTACTTCTTTAACTCCTATAAAGTATTCTCACATTACCCAGACCATTCAAACTTGATTCCCTTCTTGGTAATGTATGAGAGTGGTGTTTCCAAATGGGAAAATTCTTTGATGAACCATTGATAATATCCCACCAAACACAATAAACCTTTGAAGTAAAAAAAGTTCTTGGGATACTCCCATGATACAAAAGATTTCACTTTCTCTAGGTCCATAGGAAATCCTTCTCGAGATATTACGTGACCCAAGAAATGAACCCTATATATCTAGAAATGAAATTTGGATAGTTTGGCATATAACCTATGATATCTTAGTGTACTTAGGATGATTTCAAGATGATTGGAAGGATCCTCATGAGTGTTGGTGTAAACCAAGATATCATCCACAAAAATTCTTAAAAACTCATCCAATTATGGGTGAAAAATTCAGTTAATCTAGGACATAAACCTTGTTGGGTGATTGGTCAACCCAAATGATATCACAAAAATCTCATATAACCCATATCTTCTCCTAAAAGTAGTACAAAGTATATTATAAGGTCTCAAACACAAATGATGATACCCTGATCTCATGTCAATCTGGTAGAACACAAAATCACATTTCAACTGGTCAAAAATATTATCTATTCATGGAAGAGGGTATCAGTTCTTAACTGTGATTTGATTAAACCTATGATATTCTCCATAACCACAATTTCTCATCATCCTTATAGGGAAACAAAACTAGAGATCCCCAAGGTGATATAATTGGACGAATAAACCCTTTATTTGATAATTATTCTAACTATGTTTTATGTTCTTGATGTTAATTCAGTTCCCTTCTATATGGAGGGATATAAACTGGTTCCACTCCTAGAAACAACGCTATCGTGAAATGAACATCTCTCTAGGGTGGCAGCCTACAGAAGTCCTCAGGAAACACACCCTAAAACTGATCCACCATAGTAAGAAATAAAATATTATATACTCCCCCATCATCATGTATAAGACAAGCCAATTATGCTGTGAGGTCAACCAACTACTGACAAATGGGCCCTATATGGACTTCTTGGATATCCCACTCTCCATGGTTCATATAAGTGTCTCCCTCAAGAGAAGTGAACATTACCCTAAAATGGTGACATTTGATATTGGTATAATACAATTCCATCTAATCCATCCACAATATCATATCAAATATTAACATCTTCAACACAAACAAGTCCCATACGAAAATATACCCACCAACCTCAAGAGAACACCCCTTATATTGCTGGATATTTTCTGATCGTATCCCTAATAGTGTATCAATCAACATAAACCCACACATATGTTCCACCACTATACCCAAAACATTCACAAAATTAGAAGATATAAAATAATTTGAGGCACCTATATAATAAATCAATAGAAAGCATTGTTGATACATGAATTGAACTTCAAACTATTGATGGGCTAGCCTTACCAACCCCTAATGAATGTTGAACCACATGAAGCTAACCTACCCCTCTACTACGAGCTTCCATATTAGTTCCTAGTGCTTCAATAACCTGTTTATAAGTACACCTCTGTATTAGAGTGCCACTCCCACTACCCTGAATGGTATGTCTGGTAAAACTCCTATTACTGACCTGATATGGGGTTATTGAGCACCTATATTTACTATGTACTATCCTTAGCCTCCCATCATCACTTAGCTATCTAGGGTTCCTAAAAAACCACTGCACATTCCCTCTCCAACCACATACTTAGTACTCAGTAGGTGGTTTGGTACATTGAACTTGCATGTGTCACAAACTTTTGCACTGATAGCAGAAAACTCGATCACTACCTTGAGAGGATGGTCATTTTCACAAAAAACTCTACAACCAAAAACCAGGAGAAAACCCTCAAAATAGAGATTCATACTATTGGAAGTTTCACCACTAGATAACCCAACTAAAACCACATGCACACTACTAGAATCTTCCCTTAAATTACCTTCTAAATTAAGGGATTAGTCCACTACGTCAAAAAACCATTTCAAAAAAAAAAAATATATTCACCTGGGACTTGATCTCAAGTTTATGCCCATCCTGGAAATGCACCGCTGTAGTAGCCCCTTCCCCTACCAACATTAGAACAAATAATTTCATGTAATTAAATCATCCATCATGATCCATCACTTATATAGACTTCTGGGTCAACCTCATAAACTCTGTAGACTTTTCCTATCACAAATCCACTAGATAGAAAGGTTACATAAACATATCTTAGAATTATTTATATAGGAGAACTTCTTCCAACTCAGTCTGAACTGGAATATCTCACAAGTGACTTGCTGGTCCTCACAACATATAGGCCACCCACATGACTCTATTCTCAGGAGGAGTCTCCAAGTGATCCATAATCATCTGGATGGAATTTATTAAGAAACCAACATCCATAGGTCAACCCTCTAAATTAAATGGTAGAGGGTACTACAACTAAAAATCTCTATTCAAGTCAGATATACTCTTCGCACCCCTCTTGGGTCCCATTCCATCATCTTCATATAACAGGAAATGTTCTCATGGAAATTATCCTCCCCACTTTTACTAGGGATCAATGGGGTCTCCTGGTCTTCCATTGGGGGAGATTTCTCAGCAATATCCTCTTGTCACCCAAACAGAACACGTCATCACAATGAAATTTCTCTAGAATTCCAAACACACATCTTAGAACACATAACATAAATATTCTTTAGTTTTCAAAAAATAAGGTTCCCTACTAGCCATAAACAACCCATTATGTATACACCATGTCAATAGACATAGTCACATCTCTATTAATACAGTTAGACATCCCTACCATGGGTCATGGTCAACATGGGGTAAACCAACTCACCCTACCACCACAAGCAATTTCATTAAACTTTCCTTTTAACCATTTTCACTTTCAGAATGTAAATATTTATCTTTTAAGAACCTTTCCATATTTACAACTTATTACAATGAAACTTAAACCCCTTATAACTTTTCATTAGACACTATTATTTAAAAATTCTTTCACATTAATTCTATTTACCCATTTCCATCATCTTCATAAGACACCACTTCTTCCAAAATTTCAATGAAAAAAATAAATGACTTATATTCCTCATATCCCACACATCATCACAGTGTATTCCTAACATGATTAATTCTACCTATATCCCTGGGTTCCTAAAATTATGCATGTATGCACAACCACATTACATTAAAACCATGAGGGAAATTTCATAAAATAGTCACATGACACAACTTTTGAATCACCAAATGGGAAATACCATCCAACTATAATTCTAGACATCAAAAAAAATCCCACCCTTGGTACTTGAGTTTTCCCCATACACCGGTTAGCTACTCCCATTCATGAACTCATTTCCAAGGCCCGACATATCCTAGTCTACCATCAAACTATATAAAATAGTAAAACAACAAAAAATAACTACTCTAATATCACATTGTAAAATCCCCACCCTAGAAGACACTAAACCGGTGCCGCCAACCAGGTCTCCACATGACCTCAGGCATACCTACTCATATGTCAGAGGCTGCTTACTAGTAACAAGGGTCTAATAGAACAATTGGGTAGACTATACCCTATTTATCAGAGTAACCCACAATGGATAAAGTAAAAAACAAAGGAATATATAAGTAAAAAACTATAAACACGAATTACCAACATTACCCAAAACTAGGTACAATCCGACAAAAAATAGCACATACGCTATGCCATGTCATACAGTTCCCAATGTAAGAAAAAACCCAAAATAAAATCAAACTGAAGAATCCAAAAAATGGGTCTCATCCCCAATTATATTCCTCTCATCCATACACATCCCATGCCCAACTATACCATCTAGTATAAGTTCATTTCCCTTTTCCTAGCCTACAACCATGAAGTCTACTCAGGTACCAAATGGTGGATTGAGTAGGGAGTTAGTGAAAATCATTATGCCACCACCAACGATGTCTACAAAATATTTGTTCTAATAGGTAGTGTATCTAGTACATAATGAATAAAAAAATAAATAGGAGATAAAAAATGTTCCTGTAGTTAAAATTAATTACTTTATCCACTTTCGTTATTTGATCCATGGGTTAAGCCTTTCATTAATTAAACTATGGACCATACTGGTCAAAGAACTACGCATATGGGGAAGGGTTAAGTTCCCTATATCACTAGGGAATAAATATCATAAAAAATTACATAACACTTACAATTTAGCCTTATTATATGTAGTCTAATCAAATTCAACTTTTATGTGCATAGAGATTTAGTCCAACTCTGTAACCCATGCATTATAGGGGTGGGGTTTAGAGCCTTAGTCCAACCTGAACCATGGGTGTAGAAACCCAAATCAATACCCCACATACCACCAATCCATGTCCACATGATTCTTTAAAAATAAAACATTTATTAAAGATAAAAAATAACAATTTGACACATTCATCATTTACAACAATAGTTCATTCAACACATATGAAATCATCACACTTTAATATGTTTACACTTTCTTGTTTACACGCTATAACAAAATTAGCCCATTTATCATTTACATGCTTTAGTCAATCATCAAAATTTCTATTTACAATTAATAACTCACTTAAACTATTTAAATAATTCCAAAAAACCCCTTATGCCATGTAATAAACTAGACAAAATTACCATTATTTACATTTAGTAACCCAATTTAACATGTCAATTAATTTATCAAGGGATCTATTTAAATACAATTCAATTTTACACTTGTAATTTCAATTTTTTATGTTCAAGGAGCAGCACACCCCATGGGTGGCCTGTAACTTTGTCAAATCAACCTCAACTCATCCCATGGGTATTATGAGGTGTTAAATTAAACATTTACCCAATCCATTTATCATTTATACCAAGTAAAACCAAATAGAGAAAATAATGGCACCAATACATAACTACATATACATAAATAATAATTGAGACTATGTTATATAACTTATAGACCACCTAACTCAGTTCCGATGATAAATAATCGCTTATCCTTAGCCTTTGATTTAAAAAATCCACTTAAACCCTAACCTAGAAAGAACTAGAAAAAGAGGTTTTTAGGGATTCATAATGAGAAGAACAATTACACGATCCCAAATCTGGAAAAGGGATAGAAGAGGAGTGTTAGACTTACCTAGAGCTTCAATATGCACACAATGACTCTCCAAATGGCTTAGAAACGAGGGAGATCAACCCTTGGGATCTCTAAGAGGGTTTGGATAATTACAAGTGCTGTTGGAGGAAGAATGGAGGAGAATCCCAAGATAGAAAACCTATTCTTGAGGGGGAAAAGGTAAAAACTCCCTCTTAAAGGGGTGCATAGTTTAAATGAATGGTTGGAAAAATTGTGCTCCACCTTCTTTCCAATAGGTGGCTAGGATACATGGCTTCATGGGGAGCCTACATGGTTTTAAAGCGATGACTATGCAAGATGGATCTGTCCAAACCTACATGTCTTGGCCTCACCCTTTTCATGGCTTCTTCAAATCATGTACCCCTCCTCTAAGAATTCATGGTTAGTTCACACAGTTTCCGTAACACCCAAGACTTTTATGTTATATAAAATAATAAAAGGAATCTTTTTCTACAAAACACTTTCTTGGCTTGCTTTACACGAAATCGTGAGTTTCCTCGATAGCTTGCGTCGTACGCAATACCGAGTTTCACTAAACAATGATATACTATTAAAATATTATTAAACTAGCCGTTATGAATAGTAATAACCACTTTTTGAAATTTTATAAATTTTATTTTTCAAAATGGACTTCATTTTTGGATTCTGAATATCGAAATTAGCCTAGGGTGAAATTTTGGTATTTTTCTGAAAACTTCCAATTTTTGATGAATAGTGAAACCACTAAGTGGTAGTTAAAAAAACTGAATTTTTCATAAAACTTAATTTTTCCACTTCTGTGAGTGGAATTTCAAAAATCTGAGAGACACAGTTGATATCAGTAAGTAAAATTTGGTTCAATGAGATGAAAATAATTTTTTGGTGAATAGTAACTTTTTACTTTTTTTACCACGGTTAAAAGTAAATAGGGTAATTAAGGGTAAAAATGATATTATTATTACCCTAAAACATGTCTTAATTATATTGGACAAGTGTAATTCGACCAAAAACAAACTTAGGAATAAAATATGACCATTTAGGCCCACTTGGATTAGATTAGGACATTTATTATTAATTTATTTAAAGAAGGGTTAAAATAGTTAAAATCAATGTTTAATAAGTAAATAATTTTTAATATGGGGTTATACATAAGATAAATTCGACTATAAATATTAATTAGAAAGCTAAAACGATTTCTTACATAATGGTATTTTATTTGTAATTTTTTGACATTAAATAATTTAATTTATTTATGACACAAAGATGATGGAGTAATTATATTATTAATGAAATATTGACATAATTAATGTTATAAACACCAAAATAAATGTAATTTGAGACTTTTTATGAATTCCAGTAATTTTCTAGGTTAATATGACATGTTATTATTGATTTAATTAAATATGTCGAACTAATCATTCTGTTAGGATTTTCACAAAAATCAATTTCTAAATAGTGTCAAAATTGACATAAAATAGTTTTTAAAACAAATATTATATTATTAATTGTTATTTTATTCCTAAAAATCTAAGGTTCGGCCAAATGACTTATATAAGGTTATATATATTAATAATAAACAACTTGGGGTTAGTTTGTCTGCTTATAGTAAGTTTATTAACCATATAGTATAAGAACACAAGAAGACACGGTAAAAGTAAACTTATTTAACATAATGATAAATCTAAATGATAAGGTTAAAATAGGAACCTAAACTTTTCTAAATTATATTGGATGAGAGGATTTCGACCCATCCCCACCTTATCTTCGAAATATATCAATTTGGAGCTATTTAAAACCGAACTTGACTTTATAATAAAATAATATTTTTAGTTTTCCCAAAGGTGCCCCTCTCCTCCCTTATAAAAGGGCACCTCCTCCCCCTCTTCCTCACACCACATTGAGCCTTCAAACTCGGCCAAACCCTGAAACTTTCTCCTCTAAACTTCCCTAGATACATCCTAGAGGTTCTTTTCTTCCTCAAAGACCAATTTTAGCGCCCTAAAAGAAGGTCTCAAAGAACCACTTCAAAGAAGAGGTAATGTCCGTTACCGATTCTTTCATCGTTATTTCTTCTTCCACTTATTCTTCTTTAGTTGTTTCATTATGAAGTAATAACATCAGTATCACTAATATACTGATATGTTATTATATGTATGAAACAGCCCTATTTCACCATCTATCCATCCTACGAAAAAAGAAATCACCGCGCGTGCGTACGTACGGAATACCGTCTCCACGCCGTGGTGTAATCTATTTTCCACCACCACCTTACTTGGATGGGTATAATGGTGTAAATAATGACTATATATGACTATTATAAAGTGATTTTGATTCTGAAATAGTATACATACACTCCAATACAATTCCACAATCATAGGAACGATATCATCACTCATGCGTACATTCGGAATACCATCTCCACGATGTGATGCGACTCGTTCTACATGATCTTCATTTCATAATGAATATATAAATAAATTTAATGAATTAATATGTTATATATTACACTAATAAGATTCTGGAAATGAGGTATCTATAACCTAAAGATAATAATAATAATTTATTCGACAAAACACGCATAAGAACAAAAAGTTATAAACACCCGAATAACAAGTAGCAATGAAATATTACTACTAAGAAGCTAAGAAAATGACCATATATGATATCATAAAAATACGTATGATTCTGGAATAAGTCAATAACATTATTTAAATCATTATACAGGAGGGTCGGACACTTACAAAGCAAGTCGGACCTAAGGTAAGGGAAATATCACAATCTCATTTTTATCTGAGATTGTTTATACTTTGGTATTTACTAGGGTTTATTTTATCATCCACGTCCATGTTTCCTCAATATGTAATATTTTTTCCATCCACTTAAAATATTTTAAATCCATTTTTACCATTCAGTGAGTTTTTATTAAAAGATATGAAATGAATCTTTTGTCGTTTTTCGTACGAGGCACTTTTTGACTTTTCTGACAAAAGTACGAGAAGAATGTTTTTTTAACTTATACGGCATGAATGTTTTTTTAAAACATTATTTCAAAGAAGATTCCTTTACATTTTTTCAAGTTTATTTTTAATCAAATTCTTTTAGTTTATAATTGTACGACATGTTAAGAAAGGAAAAGTGTTTTTGAAGCAGAAAGGATATTTTCCTCAAGAATGGAGTTCAAGTGTTTTATCAAAATTATTTTCCATCTAAAATAATAAAGGGTTCTGTTTTTATCCCTACTATTACATTTATTTGATTATGTTGTGATGGAATTATATTTTTATGAATTCCTTTATCTTATATGAATTGTTTTATGATGTCACGATGTTTAAGAATCCCATTTTTATTACATGGGTTATGCAATGATGTATGATTTATAATTTTGTGGCACACATAATAATGGTATCATTATGAGATGGGTGGGATCTATATCTCCCTACAATGCATTGGGTAAAGATTTTATATCTCATGATATAGACATGCCTGGAATGGTAGGTTATACCGGTTCAGTGAAACAGGACTGAAACGAGGGTGACTCGGTTCAGAAAGGGACTTTGTCCACTAGGATAGTCTTGGAAATGAGTCTTGACTAACAAGAAATGATTCTCTATGATTTTTTGTGTATGTCACAAAGTTTCATGTTTTATGTTATGATTATTGGGATTTCATTTCACTACTATGATTTATCCCATGTTATGAAATTATGATCTCTTTTGCAGGTTAAGATTTCCAAAAGTTATGTGCTTGTGTATACGATGTGATTGATATTTCTTTTGTTTACCCTTACTGAGAATTTGAGATCACCCTTTTGTATGTTTTCTTTTCCCAGGTCAGGAAGAAGGTTATTAAGTAGGATATGCCAAAAAGGGACCCTAGATATGATGAAATAAGTGGGAGGCAAAGTTGATGCTTTATGAACCAGTTGTTTATGTTTACCAGTTTCTAAAGACACTATACTTATACCATCCTTTCGTGGTTTTGTTATATGTTGTAATATGTATGCTTCAATTTTGAAGTATTAACAATGTATGTAAAGTATGGGTCGTTATAGTTGGTATCAAAGGAAAGGTATAGCTAACCTTTGGAAACTAGGATGTGAAAGCCTTAGTAAGAACCCTAAGGATAAGTCTAAGCATAGAACAAAATATTATTGTTTTAGAAATGGCCATGAATAACCTAGGATAAGACCTTAAGTGTGAAATTTTATTCTTGAGTATGTGGTTTTCCTATTATAATTAGTGTTGCTCGCACTATTCTTCTTGGTTTTAGTCAATGGCTGGAACCCGAAGGAACCGTGTTAATGCGGAATACGACGGGAAATGCAATGATTGTCCCCCTGAGCAACCAAACGTTATGGGAGATGGAATTCAAAATCTTGTAGCCATGCTCACACAAATTTCTCAAGCTATGAATCATGCATGACTTCCAAACGAGCAAAGGAAGGAGCAACATTCTGTTGAATCCTTCATGAGGCAGCGTCCACCTTCTTTCAGCGGGTCTACTGATCCATTAGTTTCTGAACAATGGATTAGTACTACTGAAAATATATTTTCAGTTATTCAATGTTCTGAACATGATAAAGTCATCCTAGTAGTGTATCATTTGGAAGGGGATGCTGATCAATAGTGGAATCTTATTAAGAATATGAGGCAAATGGATGAAATTGAGTCCATGGAATGGGACGAGTTCAAGAACTTATTTTTCAATAAGTACTTCCCTCGTATTCTCCGAACAAAGATGGAGAAAGAGTTTCTTGAATTGAAGCAAAAAGATGATGAATCTGTTGGTACCTATGAAGAAAATTTTACAAGACTTGCAAGGTACGCTTCTGTTATTATTATCCAACCTGAGAGTAAGATCGATCGATTCTTTAGTGGCTTAAAACCAAGTCTTTGAAGGGCGTTAGCCATAAGGGACTTCAATAGCTACGAGGAAATCATTCGATGTTCTCTCAAAGTCGAGATGGAGATTGGAGTAACCCATCAGTCATATGGGTTTGATAAGAAGAGGAAAATGGAATTCAAAGGAAAATCTAAAGAGCACACTGAAAAGAAGATGAGCTTTCCCTTATGCTCAAAGTGTGGAAAGAAACACGGAGGGAGTTGTCTTAAAGGGACAAGTACATGTTTCAAATGTGGAAAGGAAGGTCATCGGGCATTTGAATGCCACGATGATGGGAAGAAGATGTATAATGATGCAAACAAAGGAAGGGATACACAGAATGAACCTACTACACTTCAATGTTTCAAGTGAAAGGAGATGGGGCATTATGCCAATAAATTCCCTAATCCAAGGGTTGATGATGATGGTCGACATCAACAAACTCTTAAGGCTAAAGACAAAGGAAAGCCACATGAAATTTCTATCAGTGATGTGGAGTATGATAACGATGTGGTGAAAGGTACACTTACCATCCACTCTAAAGTAGAAAATGTTTTATTTGATTCTGGATCCACCCACTCTTTTATTTCTGAAGAATTTCTTTAAGGGTATCACCGTATTACCTCAACAATTAGATGTTGAGTTAGCTGTGACAACACCTAATGGCACAAAAGTCGCATCAAAAGTTTATAATTCTTCTCCGATCGAAGTTTGTGGGAAAGTGCTTCCTGCAAATCTTGTGATCCTTCCTATAGTGGAATTTGATGTGATTATTGGCATGGATTGGATTTCTTTATATGGATCTCATATCAATTTCCAAAGAAGGGAAGTCACATTTCATATTCCAGATCAATCTATGATCGTCTATCAATGCTAGGATGAACATAACCTTCCAGTGGAAATTTCTTCCATTTTATGGGTATTGATTCCACTAAATAAAGGTTATTTATCTCAAATGGTTGGTGAGAAACTCACGATTAAGAATATTCCCATTGTACGGGAGTTTGATGATGTCTTTCCAGAGGAATTATCAGGTCTTCCACCAAATCGTGAAGTTGAGTTTTCAATAGAACTCATACCGGGTGCTTTGCCTATTTCAAAGACACCTTATAGAATGTCCCCAATTGAGTTGCAGGAATTGAAGAAGAAACTCCAAGAGAATCTTGATAAGGGATTCATACGCCCTAGTGCGTCACCTTGGGGAGCACCTGTTCTATTTTTTATGAAGAAAGATGGATCAATGAGACTTTGCATTGATTATCGAGAACTTAACAAGATCACCATCAAGAAAAAATATCCTCTTCTGCGCATTGATGACCTATTTGACCAACTACGCGGAGCTCAATAATTTTCCAAGATTGATCTTCGTTCAGGGTATCATCAATTAAGGATCAAAAGGGAGGATATACCAAAGACGACTTTTCGTACAAGGTATGGACACTATGAATTTATAGTGATTCCATTTGGTGTTACTAATTCCCCTGCTGTCTTCATGGATCTGATGAATAGAGTCTTTAGAGACTATCTTGATCAATTTGTGGTAGTATTTATAGACGATATTCTTGTCTATTCAAAGAGCAAGGAATAACATGAAGATCACTTGAGAATTATATTGAAGACCCTGAGAAAGGATAAGCTTTATGCCAAATTTACCAAGTGTGAATTCTGTCTTCAAAAAGTTGCATTTTTGGTTCACATAATCTCAAAAGAGGGGATATCTGTGGATCCAGCAAAAACAGAGGTTATCGAAAGATGGTTGAGACAAACAACAGTAACTGAGATCCGAAGTTTTCTTGGTTTGGCTGGATATTATCGACGTTTTGTGAATGATTTTTCACGATTATCTAATCCACTCACCAAGTTGACTCGGAAAGGATTTAAGTTTGTTTAGACAGAGGAATGTGAAGAGAATTTCAAGGAGTTGAAAAGAAGGTTATCTAGTGCACCTGTGCTCACACTGCCTTGTAGTGGAGAAAGGTTTGTGATCTATAGTGATGCATCCAAGAAGGGATTGAGGTGTGTTCTTATGCAAAATGATATGGTGATAGCTTATGCCTCACGATAGTTGAAAATCCATGAGCAAAATTACCCAACACATGATTTGGAGTTAGCTGCAGTAATCTTTGCATTAAATATTTGGAGGAATTACCTTTATGGTGAAAGGTGTGATATTTATACTGATCATAAAAGTTTAAAGTATATTTTCACACAAAAGGAGCTGAATATACACCAAAGAAGATGGTTGGAGCTGATTAAGGATTATGACTGCTCAATCCATTACCACCCTGGGAAAGCAAACAAGGTGGCAGATGCATTAAGTCGACAAGACCATGCCGGTTTATCCATGACGAGGATCACAAAAGATCCAATATTTATGGATTTACAAAGAATGGATCTGGGAATTATAATGGAAGGGGAAAAATCTTATCTTTCTTAAATAAATGTTCAACCATCTATACATGTGAAGATTAAAGAGGCACAGAAAGAAGATGTCGAGTTACAAAAGAAGGTAAGAAATGTTCCTGAATTCAACCTTGATTGTGATGGGATAATAATGTTCATGAATCGGGTTTGTGTTCCTCCCATCCCTGAATTAAAGAAGGAACTTCTGGATGAGGCTCATAGTTCTTCATTCTCTATTCATCCTGGAAGCACAAAGATGTATAAGGACCTGAAAGAGTACTTCTGGTGGGATGGCATGAAAAGAGATGTTGCTGAATATGTCTCTCGATGCTTGGTTTGTCAACAAGTTAAAACTGAGAGACAGAAGTCTAAGGGGATGTTACAACCATTACCCATACCCGAATGGAAATGGGAAAACATCACTATGGACATTGTCACGGGACTTCCTAAAACATCCAAAGGCAGTAATGATATCTAGGTCATAGTTGATCGTCTTACAAAGTCTGCACACTTCATTGCTATTAGAGAGGATTTCTCTCTGGATCAGCTTGCCAGGATATATATAAAGGAAGTGGTAAGATTGCATGGAGTACCACTTTCTATTATCTCTGATCGGGATCCGAGATTTACCTCGAAGTTCTGGTGAGGTCTTCAGCATACTCTGGATATAGAGTTGAGTTTCAACACTGCTTATCATCCTCAGACAGACGGTCAGTCTGAGAGAACAATTCAAACTCTAGAAGATATGTTGAGAGCTTTCTCTATGGATTTCAACGGTGGTTGGGATCAACACCTACTTTTGGTGGAATTTTCTTATAATAATAGCTTTCACTCCAGTATTCAGATGGCTCCTTATGAAGCTCTCTATGGAAAGAAATGCAGGACTCCAACTTGCTGGGATGAAGTTGGGGAAAGAAAGCTATTAGGACCTGATCTCATTGATGAAATGGCAGAAGAGGTCAGATCTATTCAACAACACATAAGAGCAGCTCAGAGTCGACAGAAAAGTTATGCCGACAACCGAAGAAAAGACCTAGAGTTTGAAGTGGGTGATAAAGTGTTCTTACGAATATCTCCTTGGAAGAGGGTTATGAGATTTGGAAAGAAGGGGAAGTTGATCCCTAGATATATCGGTCCTTTCAAAATACTGGATCGTATTGGGAAGGTAGCTTACCGATTGGCGCTTCCACCAAATCTCTCTCAAGTTCATGATGTGTTCCATGTATCTCTCCTGAGAAAGTACATACCTGATCCTTCACATGTACTCAGCTCAGAAGTTGTACCGCTGGAGTAAGATCTTTCTTATGAAGAACATCCGATAGAGATTCTGGATCATAGCGAAAAAGTCCTAAGAAATAAGACCACTCGCATGGTGAAAGTTTTATGGAGGAACCACCAATTACAAGAAGCTACTTGGGAGCTTGAGGATATGATGAGGGAGAGGTATCCTCATCTGTTTGTTACAAAGTGACGAATTTCGAGGGAAAAATTCATTTTAAGGGGGGTAAAATGTAACACCCGAGACTTTTATGTTATATAAATCATGAAAGGAATATTTTTCTACACAACACTTTCTTGGCTTGCTTTACACGAAATCCCGAGTTTCCTCGATAGCTTGCGTCGTACGCAATACCGAGTTTCACTAAACAATGATATACTATTAAAATATTATTAAACTAGCCATTATGAATAGTAATAACCACCTTTTGAAATTTTATAAATTTTATTTTTCAAAATGGGCTTCATTTTTGGATTCGGAATATCGAAATTAGCCTAGGGTGAAATTTTGGTATTTTTCTGAAAACTTTCAATTTTTGTTGAATAGTGAAACCACTAAGTGGTAGTTAAAAAACCTGAATTTTTCATAAAAATTAATTTTACCGCTTCTGTGAGTGGAATTTCATAAATCCGAGAGACACGGTTGATGTCAGTAAGTAAAATGTGGTTCAATGAGATGAAAATAATTTTTTGGTGAATAGTAACTTTTTACTTTTTTTCCACGGTTAAAAGTAAATAGGGTAATTAAGGGTAAAAATGACATTATTATTACCCTAACACATGTCCTAATTCTATTGGACAAGTGTAATTCGACCAAAAACAAACTTAGGAATAATATATGACCATTTAGGCCCACTTGGATTAGATTAGGACATTTATTATTAATTTATTTAAAGAAGGGTTAAAATAGTTAAAATCAAAGTTTAATAAGTAAATAATTTTTAATATGGGGTTATACATAAGATAAATTCGAGTATAAATATTAATTAGAAATCTAAAACGAATTTCTACATAATGGTATTTTATTTGTAATTTTTAGTCATTAAATAATTTAATTTATTTATGACACAAAGATGATGCAGTAATTATCTTATTAATGAAATATTGACATAATTAATGTTATAAACATCAAAATAAATGTAATTTGAGACTTTTTATCAATTCCACTAATTTTATAGGTTAATATGACATGTTATTATTGATGTAATTAACTTTTTTTGAACTAATCATTCTGTTATGATTTTCACAAAAATCAATTACTAAATAGTGTCAAAATTGACATAAAATAGTTTTTAAAACAAATATTATATTATTATTGTTATTTTATTCCTAAAAATCTAAGGTTCTACCAAATTACTTATATAAGGTTATATATATTAATAATAAACAACTTGGGGTTCGTTTGGTGGCTTATAGTAAGTTTATTAACCTTATAGTATAAGAACACAAGAAGACACGGTAAAAGTAAACTTATTTAACTTAATGTTAAATCAAAATTATAAGGTTAAAATAGGAACCTAAACTTGTATAAATTCTATTGGATGAGAGGATTTCGACCCATCCCCACCTTAGCTTCTAAATATATCAATTTGGAGCTATTTAAAACCGAACATGACTTTATAATAAAATAATATTTTTAGTTTTCCCAAAGGTGCCCCTCTCCTCCCTTATAAAAGGGCACCTCCTCCCCCTCTTCCTCACACCACATTGATCCTTCAAGATCGGCGAACCCATGACAATTTCTCCTCTCCACTTCCCTAGATACATCCTAGAGATTCTGGTCTTCCTCAAAGACTAATTTTAGCGCCCTAAAAGAAGGTCTCAAAGAAGCACTTCAAAGAAGACGTAATGTCTGTTACCGATTCGTTCATCTTTATTTCTTCTTCCACTTATTCTTATTTAGTTGTTTCATTATGAAGTAATAACATCAGTATCAATAATATACGGATATGTTATTATATGTATGAAACAACCCTATTTCACCATCTATCCATCCTACGGAAAAAGAAAACACCGCGCGTGCGTACGTACGGAATACCGTCTCCACGCCGTGGTGTAATCTATTTTCCACCACCACCTTAATTGGATGGGTATAATGGTGTAAATAATGACTCTATATTACTATTATAAATTTATTTTGATTCTGAAATAGTATACATACACTCCAATACAATTCCACAATCATAGGAAGGACATCATCACTCGTGCGTACGTACGGAATACCGTCTCCACGATGTGATGCGACTCGTTCTACATGATCTTCATTTCATAATGATTATATAAATGAATTGAATGAATTAATATGATATATATTACACTAATAACATTCTGTAAATGAGGTATCTATAACCTAAAGATAAGAATAAGAATTTATTAGACAAAACACGCGTAAGAACAAAAAGTTATAAACACCCGAATAACAAGTAACAATGAAATATTACTACTAAGAAGCTAAGAAAATGACCATATATGATATCATAAAAATAAGTATGATTCTGGAATAAGTCAATTACATTATTTAAATCATTATACAGGAGGTTCGGACACTTACAAAGCAAGTCGGACCTAAGGTAAGGGAAATATCACAATCTCATTTTTATCTGAGATTGTTTATACTTTGGTATTTACTAGGGTGTATTTTATCATCCACATCCATGTTACCTCAATATGTAATATTGTTTCCATCCACTTAAAATATTTTAAATCCAAATTTACCCTTAGGTGAGTTTTTATTAAAAGATATGAAAGGAATCTTTTGTCATTTTTCGTACGAGGCACCTTTTGACTTTTCTGACAAAATTACGAGAAGAATGTTTTTTTAACTTATACGGAATGAATGTATTTTTAAAAAATTATTTCAAAGAATCTTACTTTACATGTTTTCAAGTTTATTTTTAATCAACTTCTTTTAGTTTATAATTGTATGACATGTTAATAAAGGAAAAGTGTTTTTGAAGCAGAAAGGATATTTTCCTCAAGAATGGAGTTCAAGTGTTTTATCAAAATTATTTTCCATCTAAAATAATAAAGGGTTATGTTTTTATCCATATTATTACATTGATTTGATTATGTTGTGCTGGAATTATATTTTTATGAATTTTTTTATCTTATATGAATTGTTTTATGATGTCACGATGTTTAAGAATCCCATTTTTATTACATGGGTTATGCAATGATGTATGATTTATAATTTTGTGGCACACATAAGAATGATATCATTATGAGACGGGTGGGACCTATATCTCCCTTCAATGCATTGGGTAAAGATTTTATATCTCATGAGATAGACATGGATGGAACGGTAGGTTATACCGGTTCAGTGAAACCGGACTGAAACGAGGGTGACTCGGTTCAGAAAGGGACTTTGTCCACTAAGATAGTATTGGAAATGAGTCTTGACTAACAAGAAATGATTCTCTATGATTTTGTGTGTATGCCACAAAGTTTCATGTTTTATGTTATGATTATTGGGATTTCATTTCACTACTATGATTTATCCCATGTTATGAAATTATGATCTCTTTTGTAGGTTAAGATTTCCAAAAGTTATGTGCTTGTGTATACGATGTGATTGATATTTCTTTTGTTTACCCTTACTGAGAATTTGAGCTCACCCTTTTGTATGTTTTCTTTCCCTAGGTCAGGACGAATGTTATTAAGTAGGATATGCCAAAAAGGGACCCAAGATATGATGAAATAAGTGGGAGGCGAAGTTGATGCTTTATGAACTAATTGTTTATGTTTCCCAATTTTTAAAGACACTATACATATATGGTCCTTTCGTGGTTTTGTTATATGTTGTAATAAGTATGCTTCAATTTTGAAGTATTAACAATGTATGTAAATTATGGGTCGTTATAGTTTCTCTTAACCATGACCCAATCATGAAACATTCAATGGGTGGCCATTTTTAGCTCTTTTGTGTTCTAAAACCCTCAGAACACCCATGAGACTCCTCACACAAAGGGTAAAAATTTCATTAACCAAGACAAGTAGGATTAAACTGAAAATTAAACAAGAACACACCTCAAGGAATGTACAGAATATTACAAACCCTTACATTTTCAATAATGTAATTTTACTATTCAATAGAAAATATGAAAAAATGTAAAAAATAGTAGGGGATAGTGATTTTATGTAGAAAGTCACCTTAAACACTTTTTTAGATAAATTCTGTTGGTTATGGACTTTTTTGAAATTTTTAATTTTTACAAAATTTACTTTTACTATGGTAATTAATTTTTATCATCAGTAATAAATTTTAATAAAAAAATTATGATTTCACATTTTATCAAATTTAATACTTCTATTTTAAATTTTAAGATCATTTTAAAAAATAAAATTTCTAAATGTGTGATATGTTAATTTTAAAATAAACACTTAATGACGTAAAAACTACTTTTATAAAAATAAAATTTTTAAGATTTAAATTTATATATAAGAAAAAATTATATTGGATTATAATTTTAATGATATAAATTTATTTATTACAAAAAAAGAGGTATTAGGCTTTAATGTTAATCCAAAATCAAATCTCAATAGCAAATACAAGATTCAAATAAAATACTAAAAATATTATTTTATTAAAGTAATATGTTTATTAGTTCTAAAATAAATGAAAATTTATTTATAAGTTAAAATAATATAATAAAATGAATTTATTTATTACATAAATTAATATTTTATTACTTAAAAGGTTTTTTAAAATTTTATGTCATTCTTATATAATCATAAAGTCATTTGAATTACAAGTTTCATGAAAACAATATTTTTTAACTAAAAAAAACCTTTTCACAAAAAGCTCAAAAATTAATTCTCAGATAATTTTTATATGATGAATTAAAAAATTACGTTAAATTAGTCAACTTTAAATAATAAATTTAACTTTTAAAATAAATTTTTGAATAAAGGCTCTTTAGAGTGCACATTTGGAGATAGTTTTGGATATGGTGTTTATCTGATATAATAGGATCATAGGTATTATAGCCTATGTGTTTATTTTGTGGTATTTAATCCCCAATAACTATTATAGGTTATATATTTATGAAAATACCCTTAATAATAATCAAACTTCATTATTCCTAGAGTGATATAATTCACACAAGAAGAGATGATGAATAACTTATTTATACCTATAGGATCAAATAAAAATTCTCATTTTTTCTATCCCTTAATGATAATTTAATAAATATGTATTTATACCATGCAAATAAAATGATGTGATATTTTGTAATTTTAATGGAAGTTAATTCTTTTCCCTACTCATCAAGAGTTAAAGGATTTAAATGATTACTTATTCCAAAATTTAAAACCAAATATTTTTTTCATAAATTAATAAATTTTATCATAATATATATATATTATAATAATGATGATATTACCAATACTTCATGTGAATATAATAAAGCTTGTATAGAATAATTAAAAAGTGGGTATATCAAATATTATAAGAAAAAACATATCTCACTAAATTTTGTTTACATATGATAATAAAAGGAATAATGAAATATATATCTTGTAAATTGTGACATGTGAAAACCTTACCGATTTTTACAAAAGCATTAATAATTTCATTTTTTTGAAAAGTTTATTTATAAAATTTAAATGTGAATAATTAAATTTATATAATGATATAATAAGGATGTTTTGGGAATGATTTACTCTTTTTCCCTTAATTAGGTTTTTCCCAATGGATTTTCCTGATGTATTTTGTAACTATGCGGTTAAAATTTTCATTGAATTCAATTATCATAGATTTTGTTTTTTCTTCCCCTGATATTTTTTAAGTGAAGGATAAAATAATATTTTATAAAATTTATGTTATCAAAGGGGGGTGTTATAAATCAATATTTTTATAGATTTCATCATTCCCAATGAATGAGGATTATTAATTCCCAACTCCAGCATTTCATTACCCAACTCTTTATATTCTAAACATTCACTATCTTATCTTGACTATATGATAAATATATCCATTAAATTTTATATGGAATATGAAGAGTTATATGGCCCATTTATTATAATTTCATGTATTATATATTTATGTGCATGTGATAAAGTGATAATGAATGATGTATTTTGTCCAAAACACTTTCTCATTGTCTCCTATTTACTACTTTTACTTTGTAATTTCATGATACCCTCATTTGATATCATACACATACATCTAGTTTCATGTTTTTTCTTTTATAAACATCAAAATTCATTTAAGACTGACAATAAAGTAACAATTTCAAAATAATTTAGTATTTTTGTTAGTGCAACGTTCTCATTTCATTAAAAATAAATTTGTTAAATTTTATTTTTATTATTTTAAAACTTCATTTAATTTTATTTTAACTCTTAAAATTATTATTTGACCATATGTGAATATTAACTTGTTCAAGAATATTATTAAACATAATTTCATTATAATTTTCCTGCATGACATTTTTATTCAAAAAAAATTAACATATCATTCAATCCATTTTAAATCAACTGATTAAAATACAAAAAATAATTTTCAAATAATAAACACAGACACGCACGCACACTGTTGTAAAATAGATGTTGAAAACAAAAAATTAATGAAAAAATTATTTTGAATTTTGAATATAAAATCTTTATCGGTAGTGAAATTACATAGGCTAAAAAAATGAGGGTGGGATTGTATGAACATTCAACGACAATGTAAGAAATAAGAATGAAGAAAAGAGAAAACCATAGAAGCCTAAAAATTTGTTATTTAATTATTGTGCCTCTCTCTCTATATATAGACTACATGTATATCTCATAAAAATTATTTAATAATCCATATTTTTCATGGAAGATATAATGGATATATTTTTCAACATAAGATAATGGTTTGATAATTAAAAACCATAGGAATAAAATATAACTCGTGAAAATCAATCCCATGGAAATTATGACATCCATATTAATATTGTTTTTTATAGTTCTCCGTCATATATATCATCAATTTCATGAAATATTATTTAACACTTACTTAAAAAAAACTTAAGAGAAGAAAAAATGAATCCAAAAAAGTTATATTCCGAACCAATTTTAAGGTACTTTATTAAAAACCTTATTAGAAAAGTTGTTGGAAAAACATTATAAAGGGGAAAAAGTATTGAATTTGGACTCCCATTGATTAAACTATGATAGTATTTGTTGTACATTTATCCAAATTTTATAAATAAATTTCTCAAAATATTTATTTGGTAATTCCTTTGTGAATATACTTTTCAAATTTTCAGTTGATATAATTTACTAAATATTTATCTCACCATTCTTTTGAAGCTCATGGGTAAAAAAAATATTTTTTTAAAAAATTGGTTTTACTATAACTTTTCATATACCCAATTTTAATTTATGAATTCAAGTAACATTATCTTTATGTAAATTTGTGAAAATATCATTATTTTTTTTAATCCACAACTATTTTTGATGAAATGAATAACTGTTCTCAACCAAACACATTATCGACTTCTATCATGAATTTTAGTTAACTCAGTTTTATTTAAGGAAGTAAAAAAGGTTCGTTTTATTGAACAAAATGAAATGAATATTTCACCATATGTAAATAAATATTCAATTTGAGGTCTATCATTATGTATATTAGAAAAATATCTTACATCAATATACCTAACCAATCTTGGTTCTGGATTTTTAGGACAAAATAATCCTTGATCAACAGATTCATAATCATATTGTAAAATTTGTTTGATACCATTCAAATTACTATGAGTAGTAGAGGAACAATATCTGGATAGTAAGTTCAAAAAATGACTTATATGACCTTTTATTATTTTTATGGTACATTAGTGTTCCTCTAACACTGAGATATGACAGTTGTTGACCAAAAAGTTCATCATCATACTTTTAAAGTATAAAAGGACCATTATCATTATCAATATATCATAACACCATTGGTGTAATTAAAATATGCAATATTTCCATGTAAAAACGTTGTAATTATTTTTAAGTATACCCTAATAGATGAAAAAATATTTTTTCAAAATATTCTTTATTATCTAATGCATAACTTTGCCTTTCCAAGTTCTTTCATTTCAAATAATTTCATTAAATTTTCCACTTCAATGGGAATTCCATCACATGTCCCAACAATATTGAAATGATCAATATACACTACAATGATTAAAAATTCAAATCCATACTTCATTATGTAAACTCATGGAAAAATTGCACTATTTTTATAACTTTCTTTCATAAAATATTCACTCAAATGTTTATACCATATACACACTAATTACATTAGTATGTATACCGATTAATTTAATTAAATGTAATATATATCTAGAGATCGAAAACATGATTATTATATTTTCAATCCTTCAGGTTTTTAAAGATTTTTTTATTAATGGGTCTAAAAAGATATTTTGTAACGACATATATAAGGAATAATTCATGTTTTTCATGTATAATTAATGTAATGAGATATACAATGGTTATTTTACCCATTATAGTGGAATAAATTTTCATTACAATCAATACTAGATTTTTGGGAAAAAAATTGGGAAAAATGTATACTTTATATCTCATAACTTCATTATTTTCATTTCTATTTCTCAATGGTATCCATTCATATAAAATAGGTTTAATCCCTTATTATCATTTCAAAAATCAACCAAAAAACGTCATGTTTAAAAAGATAATATAATTTAGATTGGATTACAACTTCTTATTTATCCCAATTAGATCTATCAGGGAATTTATTAGGTAATACAGGTTCATGATCCTTCAATAGGATATCATGCGTCTCATTAAATAAAAATATTTCATCAATAATATTTCCCACCCAGTTCCAAAATGTTTTTGTATTATTGAAATTTATATAAATTTCCTCCTTATCATTATCATGTACTTAAGGTTCATTAATGTTT
Source organism: Viscum album (assembly GCA_963277665.1). Taxonomy (NCBI): domain Eukaryota; kingdom Viridiplantae; phylum Streptophyta; class Magnoliopsida; order Santalales; family Viscaceae; genus Viscum; species Viscum album. The sequence continues at coordinate 2,065,077,237 of OY728131.1, forward strand.
GAGGAATATCATGATTAAGTAATTTTTTTATCATGTTAATTTATTTCCTCAAAAACCATGGGTATTTCCCTTTAATTTGATAAATACATTTATTTTTTGAACCAAGTGTCCTTTCATGATTAATGTATGGATTAAATAACATTATTTATGGCACTTTCAGATCGAGGTTATAGGATATTTATTATAATTTTTTCATTTTAGTGGGTATTTATATATGATTTTATAACCCCTTTAGATTAATTTAATACAATATATAATTTATTCTCTAAATTTCATAAATTGAAGATATTTAGAACCTCGAGTTCAATCATATTTATATGAATATTATGATTTAGTAATGATGCAATTTTTCCTGATATTTTTTTGACATCGATTTATTTTCCCATTTAATGTTGAAAATAATAAAAATCAATATCAGAAAATATTACTAGAAATACATTTTCATCATTGTTTAAAGATATTTCATATTCCATATATATTTAAACCCAATATAAATCCCCATTCTTTATTGGGGTTATATATTTGTTTGTTGTGGTGGTTTTATTGACACTAATACAATGAAAGTAAGTATTCTTAAATATGAAATATTTAGTCCATGATTACAAACTGATTGAAAATGGAATAATTGATGATAAATTTATTGCCAAATTTATATAAATGAAGCTACATGAAAAATTACACATCCCCATGTTGAAATGATAAATTAGTTTGTTATAAGTAGTGGTATAGAGATTAGTTATAATAACATTATAAATGATTCAAATAGATCATTTTGAGTTTGGATTAGAGAAAATATATGTTCAGAACTTATTATAAATCCTAATTTGATTGATTAAATGGTTTGGAAAAAGTAGACTTAAAGTTACTCTTTAGTAAATAATTTTTCTAAGATTCAGGTTATGAGTTGATAATAAACACTCCAATGATCATGTATTTGACACATAAATCAATATCATAAAATATATAAATGGTTTATATGGTGGATAAATTGGATCACATATATCACTATGAATTATCTCTATGAACATAAGGTATTCTGTAAGATCCCATCTTTTGTGAGGTATGATCCCTTAATTTTTCAGTCTTGATTTGGACCCTGATAGAATGATTTGTTGAAATTTTTGGGTTTTTTGTAGTAATTAGTAGATTTATAGAAAATTTAATATATATCTATTTGAAGACAAAGTTATAGCATAAATCAGTTGTTTACACCATAAATTATTAATTTACAGTGCAAACCCTTTTTACGGAAATGTGGCTTGGGAGGACCCTGCAAAAATGGGAAATTTAAGTTGTAAATACATTGAAAAACTTAAAAAGAGGGTTTAATTACCTTTTCTTTCCTAATGCCTTATAAACTTCATCCTCACCTATTTCTGGAATCACAATATCCCTCTAGACACTCGATCTCCATCCTCCCTCACAAATTAGGCTTTAATCTAGCCTCACTATTTGACATTGAAATATCTAACAATTTATTATGTTGGACCTATATCAGTAATCTATCTAATCCTATTAATTATTTTCTTCATGTATCATTCCATATGGAATTATAAATCCATGAAATATATTTTTCCCTATTTTTAAGGTTTTTGCTTACCGATTTATCCCTTTCTACTTTGAATATGAAGCAGATACCATAGAAGGTTTAATCTACCACCATAAGGTAGGTGGTATAATAATGTTTTCCTAAAGTTGAGTCATTTTATATCATGTGTCATCATGCCACTTGTTGTATTTTTTGGGAATTTATAGAAAAATACAATCTCCTTACATAAATTTTTAACCTCATTAATGGAACTCCTATAGACACTTATTATTGTCGGAGGCTGACCACCTTGGTAGGTGACACCCCTGTGGATGTGATCATTTGATAACCATAACATTTAAAATGATAATTTTACCAAATAACCTTCTATGTGGTTTTGGCTATCCTCTAATCAAATAATTGTTTTTCAATTATACAAAAGTGAGTGGTATGACCACATCACGTGTTTTCTAAAAGAACAATGGTTATTCCAATGAGTAAATGAAATGTTAATGATTTATAAGCTATATTGTGGATGTTTTTAAATATTTACCTGAACTATTTATTATTTTTGATACACGGTCATGGTGTCCCATATACTTGTGATACCCGGGCATGCCATACTATATACATGTGATACTATGGTGTGGCGTCCCATATACTTGTAATAATTGAGCATGGAATCCCATATACTAGAAATAATTAGGAATGGAATACCATGTACATGTGACAGTCAAGAATGGAACCCCATATAATTGTAATAATCAGGCATGCGATCCCTTACACTTTTAAAACATAGAAGTGACATCTCTTTCTACCATATGAGACCATTGTGACTATTCTTGGATGTCTGATTTATGCCTTGGGTCCTAACTAGAATAGCATATCTATATATATGGATATATATGTTACTTATTGTATAGTTCTATATATAAACACATGTACATATACCTATACATATACATATATATACATGGTTCCACATAGTCAGAGACATCATGGGTTATTCCTAAGTAGGTAGAGTCAACCTAGTGTCCTTTAGGATCCAGAGTCGGATCACTAAAAGTTTAAATATACTATTTCATGATTATATCCACACACTAAAATTTTATATAAACTAGTTATATTATACCATATTTTTTTGGGGGTGGTCTACTAAGTATATCTCACACCCTATATGGGCCACTGATTGGTACACAAATAGATTTTATGGATACAGGTAGGGACAAAGAAAACGATCTATCTTTGGATGCTCGATCTTTGATACAAGGATATAGTATATTATCAATGTAATGAGCTTATGATTTTGGAAATAATTGATATTTCTTCCGGTATTTTTGTATTTTTCGAATCATGTTTTATATGCACGATACTCTGTTTCCATGTATTTTCCTTTTTTGTATAGCATATATATGAGGAATCATTATGTATATAATATTGTTTTCATTTCTACTAGTTTATTATATCAAAACGAATCATGCTTACAAAATTAATTTTTTATATTGTTTCTGCTATTCCCTATTATATTATACCTATGTGCTATACTCATATCATGAGGGTATAGCCTTCACACTATACTATCACAGACCCTTGCTTTAAGTTGGATGCCTTTGGAATACAAGGAGGAGCTGTTGAGGATATGTGACCAACAAGATTTGGTTACTTATCAAGAAAATGGGTCTAGGGTGTTACAACTGGTATCAGATGGATTTTTCCTTTTTTTTACTATTTTGGATATTAGACAGGAGATTGGGAAGATTTTAGAATTTGATAATGAGCCTGTATCTGGGAGTAGCAAACCCACATATAGGGATAAGCCAAATTACACGGGATATGAAATCTAAGTTCTTGTTTATTCCTATTAATGTTGTATTGATTTAACAATTAACTAACTCACCTGATTTGTATAATTATTTTTGTAATTATTATTATGGATTTTATTTTTATCCTTAGACTAATATGGAAAGGATGTAGTATCTCATGCATTATTATATGCACCAGAGGATTCACATGTCTTGCATATACCATGCCATATTTATATTAATTAATGAATTTCTTGCAACATGTTAATAGTTTCGTGATTATTATATAATTGAATGTTTTATCATTTTTGAAAGAGATAAAATATTTGGATTAATTAATGTTCTTTCATCAACCCAAATGGTTTTTCCATTATAGCTTGATAATAATGCCTTAATTAAGTAATTATGCCATAGTTGAGCCATAGACCTCTAGTCACATGGGCTAAATTGTTAGTTGATTTTGACTACATGAATTATGATTTTAATTTATAAAGCATGTACTTATTTAAATTGGGAATGGTGATTCATATAATCAAATCATTTTTTATGACCTATAACATCTGAATACCCAATGTAAGGGTAAGGTCATAATTACATGACATGCCAATTGAAACCTATAGTTCTTATGCCCTTATAACTTGGTTATTTTTTCTCTTCTAATTAGATCATGATACATATATGCACATAAATAAGTATAAAAATAAATAAATTTAAATTCTTAAATAAAATGGTTGTCGTTAAATGTGAATGCCAATTGTAATGTAAAGGGTTCTTTCCTCTATAACTCACAATTGATGCTCAATATAATGACACCCCGAAAATGTTAAGTGAGACCATGAACCTAGGATGACCTTATTAGTGGGTAGTATGAAATGTATCTTCTGTTCCATTATGGTCTTATACACCACCTAGGATTTACTTTAGGATTATGAAGAGGGATTTAAATCTTATAAAGGAAGGCGTGTACCTACCATATTCTTCTATTTATGGACCTATATGTTATTAAATATTATCTAAGACATGTTATTGGAAATTTTATTGTTATTACACTAGGAAATCCTTGATTCATGAATTAGGAGGGTGGATATGACCATGATCTGGAGGTAGTGAGACCTAAGCCACTAGTATTAACAAATATGGTGCCTCCTATAGAACCTCATACTATTCCTAATTTGGGCCCATTTTCTCAATTATAAGAGAGACTCCAATGATTTTTGATGTTCTTATGGGGAGAACTATCACCTTCCCATACTATGGATTAGTTGATGCAAGAATCCCACTAGGAGTATCAAACCACTTTCTAGGGAAATGGTGGGCCCCAGGTTGCTGAGTGATGGATAGAGGCCCTGAAATCTATATTTTACATCCAGATATTCCTCTAGAGAGGAGGAATAATCTTGAAACATATATAATTTTTGATTCTGCTAAGAGTTGGTGGGATGCAATTACCCAGGATTATTTTCATTAGGGTATGATTTGGGCAGACATTCAGATAGCCTATTACGATTAATTATTTCTAAATCTACTAGGAGAAGATAGTTCTAGTGAATTTATAAACCTAAATGAGGGTTCCATGTCAGTGATGGAATATTTATATTCTTTTTAGAGACCCAGATATTTCTTTGTAATGCTTTGAAATATTTCTATTTATATTTCAAGAGTTAGGCACTGAGTCGACATGCGATTTTGAGACTCAGAATTCATTTTATAAAAATATTAACATATTTTATATTACATATGAACATATTATAAAAGAAAATAAGATAAATCTTAAATGTGATCTTAGATTATAAATGTGAGACCACATTTGAGTCTGAAACTTAGGTTTTACCCTAGGAACAACATAAAATGGGTAAGTGTGAGGAATTCAGACTCCCCACTCATTGGAGGTATGATAAGATGATTAATTAATTATAAAATTAATTAATTAAATAATTTCATCTCAATGGATAATCCTATAAGAATATCTCTAGGATGAATCCTCTAGGGTTACCCACATAAACCTTGGGTGGATTCTAGAGCTTCTCTTTCCTATTTCTTTTGAGAATCACCTTGGATGACAATGGAAATCCAGACCAGAACATATCAGGACATAGTGAAAGAAACATACCTTTCTCTTTCATTGGTAAGAACATTCTTCATCAGTGAACGACCAAATGTTTAGGTAGGAATTTTATTTTTGGTTTTATCCCCATTCAAAATTTGAGATGAATGTGAATTAATCCCTTCTAAAATTAATTCATAGATTTTTATTCCATTGGGTTATCCAACTTTTTTTCTTAGAATTCGAGTTATTCAATATTGAATTTATTTAATTGATAAATCATCTCATTCTTGAATCCTTTCAATGATTTCCAAATGAACTTGACCACTGATTGAGACTTTTTTGTGTTTCATTCTATTATTTATTCTCTTCCCTACATGTGATCACAATCATTATTTTCCTTTTGGTTGGTTATTTGACCAATAATCATTGGGAGATGGTTGTGCGATTGACCTTTGGATTAATGAATGGTCACTGTGGGTTCAGATTTGAGTTTAGTGACACACTTCTGGTGCACGGTGGTAACCGTGCTTGGTGTTTGGATTTGGGAACCATGGATCGAAGGTAGCATATTGGCATGCAAGGATAGCATATCAAGGACCAATATTTGGGTGGATCGGATGGCTGAAATATCATCTCTATTGATGGAGGGGCTCAATCACCCTTAAATTGGGATCCACATGTGTGAATATTGGTTTTAACAAAGGAGGCATGATTTCTAGGAAGCTGTGTGTGATGGTAGACACTATATTTGGGGACTAAAATTATGGTTTATTAGGGAAAAAATTCATATGAGAATAAGAGGATAGGAAAGGAAGATTATGAAAAGAAAAAGAGATAAAACAAAAGGAAAAAAGAAAAGTAATAAAAAATTAAATGAAGGGATTCTTGGGGGGTGGGGTTGGATGTTGGGAACAGAGGAAAAAGTTTCAGGTTCTATGGATTCATCTTCTCTTTTTTTACAATTATTATTATTATTATTATTAATATGTTGTTTTCGACATAAGTATTACATACTATGTCTATTTGATGAATTGTTTGTGGAAGCATGAACCTGAATTTGAGCTCTTCATTTCAATAAAAATGTTGGATACTTAATTCAGGCACACATATTGGGTGCACTAAATTCAAAAAAAAAAAAACAAAAACAACAAAAATATTTTTGTTGTTGTGAAATATTGTATATGAAATATCTTCTTCATATTAAGTGAGAAGGAATAATCATATATGGCATCATGAACCCTGATATTGAGACCTACATTTTGAGACAAATATCGATTATTTAATTTTGACTCATATGTGGGGCTTGTGAAGCGCATTTTGTGCCTTATATAATGAAACGTGTATTTCTAACAAAGCATCCAATTTTGGAAAGTAAATTTCATATATTGAGTGTTTTCATTCATAGAAGAAGGTGGACACCTTAGTTGTGGATTTCATTATATGATGTGAATTTTTTCAGGAATAACACTAGCTAGGAAATGATTGATGATGATATTGATCACAAAAGATCTCAAGAGATTACCCAATTGACCCTCCAATAGAGATGGATAGTGGCGTCCTCAGTGATTATCAAGTTGAACCTCCAATAGTGTTTAGAAATTGTGTTCTCAATGACTATTTAGTTGACCCTCCAAAAGAGTTGGGTAGTGGGGTACTCAATGATTTCTGAGTTGGCCCACTAGTAGAGCTGAGCGTTGATGTCCTCGACGACTATAGAGTAGAACCACCGTACGTACTAGGGTGTAGGTCCAATACTTTTAGTTTGTGCCCACATAACTGTACAACATAGCGAGGAGACATGGTTTGACTTGGATGGTTACTTCTGGGAAGATGCGTGAGATGCTAGGTATTGTTGATGGACTTTGGTACTATTGTATACTCATCTTCATAGGATGATCTATGAGATAGAGATCCCCTTACTCTCCTGTTTTGGATTTTTTTGACAGAGTAGACATATATATAATTTATTCTGTATCCACACCCTGTATTTGGTTACTCTCCTTCTAGGGGAGGTGAATATGTGTTGTATGGACTATGCTTTCTGTGTTTAGATTATCATGGTTTTATGAGTCTAATCTCCTGCTATATGTAGTGAAGAATTGATATTTACTTCATATACTCATCCCATTGATCCCATTGTTCTTGGATGAGGTTACATGTACTCTTAGTTTGTGTTGAGATATTCTCTTTGAATTTATCTTGAATCTAATTTATTTCATTCCTACTATATGTCTTACTACTCCCCCTTCAACATTTTGGGTGTCCTACTCGGTATGTATATACTCATCCATGCATGAAATTTTCCTTCATGTGTTGTGTCTTATAGAGATGATGGATAGGTTGACCGTGACATTAGAGGAGGTTAGGGATACTTGGTTCTTGGACTGTGTATGTTGGTCATAGATTGGGATTTAGTAGGTGGGCTCTCTCAGCTATTTACTTTTTCTAGTTTTGTTTGGTTGTGACATTTTTATGGTTGGTCATGTATTTTCCACTTTACTTTTCAGTTTTCATTAATGTACTTTTGTACTATCTAGAGGTTCATGCATGCTTTGTTTACTTTATGGTAGTGTTGAAACTTTTACTGTTTCCCTCTGCACTTTTGGATCCAGATGGGTATTTCTATATGTGCCTAGAGGTACTTAGGGAAAGGCCCCCCAATATATTTATTCCTTTTGTGCTTGTCTCCACCCCTGGACTAGGGATATAGAATTGGGGTAGTTGTGGATTGAGCCCCATATGGGATCGGGTCATGAAAAATTGGTATCAGACCATGTTCCTTCCTAGGGACGTTGTTTAGACTACTCCCCTTAATAAGATTTGGTAGGGTTTAAGGAAATTATTTCAAACTATCTTGAGTGTGAATCATAGGCTAAGGAATCCAGTGATGGTTTGGCGACTGAAGTATCCATTCACCAAGACCTTGATTACCAACTTGTCAACTCGGTATGTGGAGACATTTGTTATAGTGATTAATGGGACATGAATCATATAGGATTGAGTCTTTAACTATCCTTATTGAGTTAAATAATCATTATTATTGATATATATATATATATACTCTCATCTAACCTTGGTACGTATTGATAAATCTCTAGATGCCTCCATGATGACAACCATTGGGGATATTTACTCTGGTTCATGATGATGAACCAATGAACAATGAGGCCTCAGTTCAGGGTCCATCTCATGATCCCCTTCAACTTAGTGGGAAGGTAGAAGAACCTTCATTTATCGAACAATAGATTTTTCCATCCTAGTCGGCTAAGGATGTGTGCGGTCTTAGCATTCTCTAAAAGTTATAATGTTAGAGACTATTGAGGTTATATGGAAATCTAGATCCTCATACAGTAGGGGATTTTCTAGAGTCAATGGTCCATATCATCAGGATTGTTTGGAACCCAATGGATTAGGTGGTTTTACTGGTAGCTATCCTATTCTATGAAGTAGAAGGGAATTAATAGAGAATCGTTAGGAAGATGAACAATGAGTCGAAACACTTATGGACTGACTTCCAGCAGTTGTTCTGTGAGGAGTACTACCCATCCCACTTGCGCTCATTCTAGATCCAGGAGCTTCTGGAGCTACATTATAGAGGGATGACAATGGATAATTATGTAGATAGGTTTATATACCTTACACGATACTCCCTTAACATTGTATGAGATGGATAATTTTGAGCACATAAGTTTGAACGAGGACTCCGCATGTATATTCATGCCATTTTGGTTTCTGTGTCCATCCCCACCTATGATGGGGTGTCGGAGTGGGAACTAGTGATAAATATATTTAAATTAGAGGGATGACCGATAGTTGGAGTTGGAAGTGGGTGTCACAGAGTTGAGTTTTATGTAGGATTTAGAAAGTGCCAGTCGATGGGATATCAACATAGGAATTCCTGATGAAATCAGGCTAAGGTGTAAGGTATTAATGTAAAGAGATAGAGCATAGCACCATGGAAGACTGAATTTCGTTGGTTTTATTCTTTTGATGGGTGAGATCCCATAGTATGTGACTTCCTAACCAGACATTTTAAGGATCTCAGGAAGATAGATAACATATATCCATAACAGAGGTAGTGTCGTGATCAAGGACCTTCTACAAAAGGGCAGAGTGGTCCCTAGAGAGGTCGAGTTAGAAGATGACTGGAGGAGATATGGGTGGTGTACGACACTATGATATCCTTCCACTATCACCACCAGGAAGTCCATGTCATGCTCAGGGAGATGGTGGTCATGGATGTGGACAACTGCAGATATAGTTTTCTAATCCTTCTTCAGAGGTACAATATCTATGTTTTATAATCTTTCTTCATTATTACTAGATATATTTTTTAGTCATTCATTCATCTATATACGTATATTGTGAGATCTAGATCACTTAGTTGAGGCTATAGGCCAACATCTTCATTTTGAGGTTCTTTTTGGGAACACTTTTCCTATATCTTTTATCTTCCAGTAGTACGAGCTATCTCCTGGTGAAGAGAGGTTCACTTGGAACCTTTTGGTCATCATGATGGAATATTATCACACCATATTATTTATGTATTGGTTTTCCATGGTCTAATCCCAGATTGATTTTCAACGAAGACAAGTCAGATGTCTACGCACTAATGAGACGAGATTATCCTCTTATGGAAAGATGGATCTCATAGCAGGGAGAGAGGGTTTTTCAAGTAGAAGGTTGAAGCCCATAACCCATCCATTAGTGAGTGTATCACATGGTGAGGTAGTCTCTTCAAGAATACAGATTCCTAATGTTGTGGAGGATTATATAGATGTATTTCTTGAGGACATTCTAGTACTAACTCTAGGGTTGGAGATGATGTTTTGCATCTTATTGCTTCCCATGACTGCTCTTTTATCTTTTACAGCATATAAAATGGCCCATACTATGTTCTGGGAGATTCAATTGCAATTGAAGGACATTCAAGAGAAATGTTTCATCTGACCTATTGTGTACCCCTGGGTAGCTCTAGTGATTTTCATAAAAAAAGTTGATCTGAGATTATAGTTTTTCATAGATTATTGTAACCTAAACTAGGCCATGATAAAGAAAAAGTACCCCTTTTGAGGGTTGATTACCTCATTAACTAGTTGCAAGGAAAGAGATGGTTCTCAAAGACTGATATCAGGTCCAACTACCACCAGTTGAGGGTTTTTCAAGGATAAAATTCCAATGTTGGACTTCCGATGTCACTATGTACACTATGAGTTCCTAATTGTTCCCTTTGGTGTGATGAATTCCTCAACCATGTTTATAGCTTTGATAAACTAGTTATTCCATCAATACTTGGACCAGTTTGTTTTTCTCTTCATCAATGAAATAGTCTTTTACTCTGTATCAAAGTAGGAGCATGAAGAGCACTAAAGGATGGTTCTAGACATTCATCAAGATAAACAACTTTATGAAAAGATCTAAAAGTTCTAGTTCTGTATTCATGAGGATTAATTTATGAGCCATGTCATTTCTAAGTAGTGTTTTTCTATGTATCCAGTGAATATTGATGTAATTCTTTCTTGGGATCCACCCAATAATGTGTTAGAGGTGTGGTTATTTCTTGGCTTGGTGGGGTACAATGGGAGGCTTGTGGTAGAATTATATAGAATTTCATCCCCCTTAACTAGCCTAATGTGGAAAGGGTAGTCATTTACCTCATCTATGTAGTGACATAGATCCTTTGATGAGTTGAGGCTGACGATGATGAGTTCTCTTTTGTTGAGACATCTAGAGGAGGGTGTGGAGTTTGTAGTGTATTGTGATGCCTCAGGAGCCGGGATCAGATGTGTGATAATGCAGTGGTAGGAAGTTATCAGATATAGGTCGATTTAGTTGATACCCCACAAGACAAACTACATGAATAATGAGCTAGAGTTGGAATCAGTAGTCTTCCACCTAAGGATGCAGTGGAACTAACTTTTGGGAGAGTGATTTGTGGTTTACTTAGACTGTCAGAGTCTCAGGTACATATTCACTTAGAGACACTTGAACCCGAGACAATGATTATGGCTAGAGTTACATTATGACTATGAATTTTTTATATTATATATTTTAGGGAAGAAATTTTTTTTAGTAGATTTCCTTTGTAGGAAGTTCTAGGATCACTTAGTGTACAAAGATTTAAAGCCATTAACTTCCATGCAGCTGACCCAGGTGGAGTGGGAGGGTGCAATTTTTTTAGTAAATAGTGTTGAATCCTTCGCTCCATGAACATATGAGTGAGTCACAGCTGAGAGACATCAAATACGAGGTCTTACATGAATATATACCCACATTCGACTCACTCGGTGGATATTCTATAGGAGGGAATCATGTTATCTTATTTCAAGAGAGAAAAATGGTTCCAGACACAATGTGGGAAGAGGTGATGTGAGAGTTCCACATTTCTCCCCTACCAGAAAATCCTAATATAGAGAAGATGTACAAATACCATCATCAATAGTTTTCGTGTTCCAACATGAGATGAAGTGTAGTTGAGTTTGACTCTTAGTGCCTCACCTATCAGCAGGTGAAGGCTGATCTCCATGTTCTAGGAGGTTTGTTGCAGCCCCTTTATACCTCGGAGTGGAAATGGGATGATATATCCATGGAATTCTTCATAGGGCTACCAAACACATCGATGGTCCATGATGCCATCTAGGTGATAGATGGTCGACTCGCGAAGTTTTAAAACTTCCTTTTTAAGAGGGAGAAGAATTCAGTGGAGATTTTGCGGCAGTTGTATGTATGGAAGATCGTTCGCCTTCATGGGGTTCCCTTGAAGATTGTTTCCGACAATGATGAATAGTTTATTTTAGGATCTTGGAGAGGAATTTTTGAGGAATTCAAGACCCAATTGAGGATGGGTACATCCTTTCACCTCTAGACCGATGCGCAGAACAAACAAACTATTCAGGTGTTAGAGGATATACTAAGGTATTTCTTGTTAGACTTTATCCAGAGTTGGGGGGATCACCTTCCATTGGTAGAGTTTTCATACAACAACAAATACCATTATACCATTGACATGAATCATTTTGAGGCCCTATAAAAGAGAACCTAAAGGTCCCCCATTTTATAGAAATTGATTGTTGAGACATATCTTTTGGACCCATAGATGGTGAATGTGGCAACGGAGAAAATACAATACATCTATGGGCAGATGAGGATGACTCAAATCAGACCAAAATCTTATAAAGTTCACCATCGCAGGCCGTTAGAGTTTGATTTGGGAGACCAAATTTTCAAGAGAGTCTTCCCACAATGTGTATTGCATAGGTTTGGATGGGGAGGCATGCTATTCATGAGGTTAATCGGGCCATTTTTGATCTACAAAGGGTGGGTGAGGTTTCCTACTACCTCTCCGTACCCCCACAGCTATAGCGTGTGCATAAAATCTTCAACATGTTAGAGATGAGGAGATATGTGCATGAACACATGCATTTCATCGACTGGGGTGAGACGGACATTGGGGATGGAGCCACCTTTGTGAAGTACCTAGTAAAGATCGAGGATCAATAGTATATGACCCTTCATGGATGGACCATACCCTTGGTTCAGGTGTGGTGGAATCATGGGAATTTGTAGGAGAGTTACAGGGAGTGGGAGAGAAAGTGATGGCTCATTAGCTTGATTTTTTTGTGTATTTTTTTATTTTAAATGATGAACATTTTGATGTATTTAATGATTTATAGACTTGTTATTTTCCATGAAAGACATTGAAAATTTTCTATATATATTTCAAGAGTTAGATGCTGAGATGATAAGCGATTCTAAGGCCTGGTGTGGACAGAATTAATATTATAAAAGAATTAATATATTTTATATTAAATGTTCACAAATTATTAAAAAACATGGGATAACTCTAAAATGGGATCTCAGATTACAAATCCAAGAACACAATTTAGTCCGAAACTCGTTTTTTACACTAAGTGTGACATAAAGTGGGTCAATGTGGGGGAATTTAGACTCCTTACACATTGGAGCTATGTTAAGTGGATTAATTAATTATTAAATTAATTAAGAAAACCATTTCAGTATAATAGAAAAATTATATAATAATATTTCCATGCTAAATTCTCCTTGGTAAGACACTTAAACCCTAGGAGGGTTCTAGAGCTTCTCTTTTCTCCTTTGATGGGGAATCACCTCGGATGATGAAGAAACTTTGGATCAGAGTAGTTTAGGGTGAAACGAATGCAACATACCTTCCTCCTTCCATGGTGAGGACATTCTTCATCTATGATTGATACAATCTTGAGGTAAGAATTTTATTGGTAGTTTTTGGGTAGTTCAAAATTTTAGACGAAGGGGAATTAGTTTTTTCCAAAATTACTCTCGGAATCTTTCTTCTATTGGTTTATCAAACATGTTTTTTATTGGAATTAGAGTTATTTAATACTGAATTTATTTAATTGATAACTCATCTCATTCTTGAATCTCATCAATGATGGTTAAACAAATACAACTGTCGATTGAGGCTTGTTTGTGTTTCTTGATTTTATTTATTCTCCCCCCTACATGTTATCATCATTGGTATTTTCATTTGGGTTGGTGGTTAGACCAATACCTATTGGGTGATGTTCATGGAGTATAACTATGGCCTAAAAAATGGTCACAATGGGTTCATATTTGAGTTCAGTGACACACTTGGTGCGTGATGGTGATAGTGTTTGGCGTTTAAATTTAGTAACCTTGGAACACAGTTAGAGGCTTGACATGTGATGACATTGCATATCAGATAGATTTTAGGGTGGATTGAATGGTCATAAATTGGTTATAGTCGATGGTGAGGCTGGGTCACCAAATATCTAAGATCTACTCATATAGATAGAAGCTTCAGTGGGACAAAAAGATTTCTGGGAAGCCGTGTGTGATGGGAGGAACTACGTTTAGTGTCTCTAATTAGGGTTTACCATGGGGTAAATTAATTAGAGAATAAGAGGATTGGAAAGGAGTAGGAAAATTAGAATAATATAAAAAACAAAATGAAAGAGAAAATTAATAAAAAAAATATAATAAGTGTTTCAAGGGTGGTCAGGTCACTCGTTAGGCGTAGAGGAAAAATGGGGGGGGGGGGTCCATTGATTCATCCTCTATATTTTAGAAAATTATTATTAATAAATTAATAATGATATTATTATTAGTATGAAATTGTTTTTTATATAAGTCCTCCAAATAGAGGTTGTTTGATGAACCATTTATGGTAGCTTGACCTTGACTCTAATATGGTAATTTCAAGACCAATGTTAGATACTTAATTCAGGCTTATTTCATGGGTGTATGAAATGCATACGAACAACAATAATAATATTGTTGTTGTTATTGTTGTTGTGAAATATTGTATCTCACATATCTTCTTCGTACAATGTCATAAGGATTAATTTACCATGTTGCCATGTCCCTAATATAGAGATGAACATTTTGAGAACAATATTGGGTATTTATTTTGGACTCATTGGTGGGGCCCATGAATCTCATTTTGTGCCTTATATGGTAAAATGTATCTTTCTAATTGAGAATCGGATTTGGGAAGTTCAATATCCTATCTTGAGTGGTTTTCTACATATAATGTGATGGTGCCCTCAATTGTGGATTTTAAGATACAATGTGAGATGTTTATGGAATAATGCTAGCTAGGCAATAATTGATAATGATAGTGATCATGAAAGATCAACACAGATTACCAAGTTGACCCACCAGTAGAGAAGGGTAGTGGATTCCCCAATGATTACAGATTTGACCCTCTATTAGTTTTGAGTAGTGGAGTCCCCTATGATCATTAAGTTGACCCTCTAGTAGAGCTGGGTAGTGGGATCCTCGATGATTACTGAGTTGACCCTCTAGTAGAGATGGATAATGATGTCCTCAATGAATATAGATTGGAACCTCACTGATGTATTAGGGAATGAGGCATATTATTTGAATTTGTTCCCAATTGATTGTGTGGCCTTGTGAAAAGGTTTGGTTTAACATGGATGGTTACTTCTGGACAAACACATGAGATGCTGGGAATATTTGATGAACATTTGGAATTGTTCATTAGTCTTCTTCTTGGGATGATTTGAGAGATACAGATCCCCTTACTCTCCAGTTTGGGATAATTTTCAGTGAATATATATATATATATATATCTATAATTTCTTCAATATCAACAACTTGGATTTTTTTCATCTCCTTTCAGTATAGAGAAAGACGTACGATGTATACCATGTGATTTCTTGTTTATCCTCACATGGTTGGACGAGTCTACTCTCCTACTATAGGTGGATAAGACTCGATGTGTAGTTCATATAATTAATACATCAATACCCTTATGCTTGTATGAGGTTACTTATACTCTTGGTTTGGGTTGAGCTTGTCTCTTTTACTGTATATTGCATCTACCATCTTTCTTACCTCTTGTATCTCTTATTACTTTCCAGTTAGATTTCAGGGTGTCCTACTTGGTATGTATATACTCACCCATATAAGGTATTTTCCTACACATGTCATGACTTATGAAAATTATGGATAGGTCAATTGTGGGTTCAGAGGATATTAGTGGTACATGGTACACATACCATATATGGGGGTTGAAGCTTTGGATTTAGGAGATGTGCTCTCTTAGCCATTTTTTTAGTTTTGTCAGGTTGGGACATAATTCCGGTTTTTCGTGTAGTTTCTCCTTTACTTTTCATTTTACACTACCATAAATTTTTAATGTCTAGTGGTTCATGAATACTTTGTTTACTATATATAAGTGTTTCATCTTAAACTGTTTTCCACAATACTTTTGTATCGAGATGGTTGTGTGTGTGCATAATGATACTTAAGAAATGTCTTACTTGAGTTAGTAATTCCTTTGGAACTTGTCTCCACCCATTGGCCTGTGGTGGTGGGCTTGATGTAGTTGTGGCCCAATACCTTACTTGGGTTGAGTCGTGATAGTTATATTGAGCTTCAGTGCTTCACACCATCACATACCGGTGATTAGATGATAACAAAGAAATGCTTTGAGGATGGTAATATACGCCATCATATTGTGAGTGAATTTATTTAGGTTTAATACCATTTTTGAAATTATGAACTAGGTCCTTATCACTGAGTGAAACATGAGGGAATCCATTAGTGTGGGAAAGGGAGATTCATCAACAAGAAAAGGGATCTAGTTTGAGTATTGGTAGCAAATGTCACTTTGAGTCTGCATTCGGGGGAAGCCGTAGTCAGATTAAACCTAATGATAGTTACATGGTTCATCACAAGTGTAGGAAGATAGGGAATAATAAGACATAGTGTCCCAAGGGTCCCACCGAGTGCTGAGTCTACATGAGGTTTGGGGCATGTTCTTCATTTCTATAGGACCTTACCATCTATTCCTAGTGGGAGAGGATCCATATTGTCTCTTTCATTAGGTGTGGGATTTGTAGAACATCACTAGGTGGTTAGATTGAGTGCTACCAATCATTAAAGTAGAGGAAGTGGTCATGGATGAGATTCCCATGCCTTAGATATATATTTTCAGCAGAGTGAACCAACCAAAGGTAGTCAGGTTTTATCTTAAGGATGTGGGTCTATCCATGTCTATAAAGTGAAGCCATCTCCCAAGGAGAAGATGGATACACATTATATAGTTTGATGTAATTTTCTATTATCATATACCTTAGTTTTTTTTTTCTTATTTGACATTGGTGCTTCACATTATTTTATATTTATAGAAACTGGGGAAATTATGATCCTAAAGATAGAATATTTTTGTGGTGTGATGAATCTAGACACACCATTGGGGATTCGATCTGATAGCATATGCCGTTATAAGTATTTCCCCTTTATATAGTTGGCTGCCTTTTTTGATGGGACCTCTTTATTCATGAGATGATGCATTTTGACATCATTCTAGGGATGGACTGGTTGGTTTCTTATCATAATTATGTAAATTTTTATCATCTAAGGGTGACATTCACAACACCAAAGGGATATGGTTATATTTACAAGGGTGAATGGGATTTCCAGAAATGACAAGCTATACCTAGTATCCATGGGCCAAGAAGGTACACATCTAAGATTTCTATAAATTATATGGATTATATTGGAACATGTCAGAATGATTTATCAACTATAGTAGATCATTTCAAGGATTTATTACATGATTAATATTCTAGGCTACCTCCAAAGAGATAGGTACAATTTACTATTGAACTTGTTCTAGGAGAATAACTGGTATACATTCCTCCTTATAGGATGGCTACTAATAAGCTGTATGATCTAAATAGAAGGCTAGTGGATTTAGAAAGTAAGGGTTTTATATAATGAAATACATTTCTAGGGGTTTAATTATCCATTTTTCAAGGTAGGTAGATGTTAAACTTTAGATTTTTGGTGATTACCATCTATTTTATTATATTACACTTAAGAACCTATATCCACTACCATGTATATACAACATCTTTGACTAGATTATAGGAGTTTGAATTTTATTAAAAATTAATTTGAGTCCAGGCTATCATTAGGTGCATGTTATACTATTAGATATACCACATAAAACATTCCAACAGAGATATAACTAGTAATAATAGTTGTTTGTGCCTATTTTTCTTACAAACACACCAAAAATATTCATAGATTTGATGAATTATTTATTCTAACCATAACTGGATTCATTTGTGGTTGTCCTCATGGATGAAATCTTAGTATACTCACATAATCTACACAAACATGAACAACATATTGATATCATTTAGACCACACTAGTAGAGAACCATATGTATTCTAAGAAAAGTAAATTCCACTTTTGGATCAATAAAGTTCACATACGGGGTCATATTATCTCAGATATAGAAGTTTCAGTTGACCGAGAGATAGAGAGAGCCATTATCTGTTGGGTGGAGACCAATAATGTCTTTGAAATATATAGTTTCTTCGATATAGATGGATATTATAGAAAATTTATATAGTATTTATCATGTCTTGAAGCACCACTCATAGTATTGACCAAGAAATGTGTCAAGTTTATCGGGTCAGAAGAATGTGAAACAACCTTTCAAGAGTTGAAAGAATGATTGGATTTAACATCAGTCCTAATTATTCTCAAACTGGGAAGAAGATATATAGTCTATTGTGATTCATCATAAATTGGTCTATGAGATTTTATGATGTATAGAGATCATTTCATGCAATATAGGTACCATCAGTTGATGCCTCATGAGTGTAAATACCTGATGCATGATCCCAGGATAAAATATATGGTTAATGACTTTCATTATTAAAATAATTAATTACTAGAAGATAATTTTTTGTTTTAAAAGAACTAAAAAAATCCCCATGTATATATTCAAATAGTATGAATTTAATATCATGTAGTGAATATGGGTTGTGTACATACAGTTGTTTGACTTTGAGCTTGCTTACATTCCTGGTAAAGGCAATGTCGTTACTGATTCTATGAACCAAAAAATAAGAAATAGGTAATTCAAGAAACCATTACCAAGTGGTAGTTTATGGAAATCTTTTATGAGATGATTATGGAGGTGCACGACTGTGATGGGTGGCCTATACTTGCATTGTTATTAGTGGCCTCTTCAATTTTGGGAAGGGTAAATATGAGGCTGATTTGTAATCCCAAGGGATTGGTTTTATGAGAGATCGCTATAAGAGAGGACCCAATTCCTTGTAGGATCATTGATGAGTGTAATATTTTGTGAATTAATGGATATGTTTTGGTTCCTAAATATGTATGAGTGCAGTTGATGCAAGAGCCTCATGGGTCCTCTTGAGAAGTATATCCCAGTGTTACCAAGATGTATCTTTTCTTATGCCACCAGTATTGGTGGCTAGGAATGAAAATAGAGATAGATAGAACCACTTCTCAGTTTTCCACATGTTAGTAGGAAAAGTAGGAACACCAGTGACCAGTAGGTCTTTTAAAACTATTTACCATTCTTGAGTGGAAATATTATGACATCACTATGGATTTTATGATGAGTTTTCCATGAACCCATCAAGGTAGTGATGTGGTATGGATGATTGTTGATAGATTGAATAAATTCATACTATTTAAAACTATTAAGGTGTAACGCCCCGACCCCAGCTACCCAGAGCCGGTGCATTACTTCGTAACATTGGCATGATCACAAAAGATCAAGTCTCGAAAGACCGATTAGTTTAGTAGCCTTGGAAACACTAGATACATTCGTAAACGTTACATTACATCATAAAGTGAAAAACTACAATAACATAGTCTCTATAGTCCACACTTCTATCCTCTTCGGACTATCCCTGCAGGTCATTCATAAAATACTTCTTCACATCCTGGAAAATATTAAAACATTGAAAGGGGTGAGCTCATATGCTCAGTAAAGTTAAAAATATAGCGGAAGCTTTCATAAATAAACATTAACATTTAAGGCAATGTATAACTAAAACAAAAGCCTTATAAACTTGAACTTCAACATAATAGGGAAAAAGTAAAATGAGATAATGCCATTTACTTACTCACATGGATATTATACTAGTCGAATAATCACATGCAATATCAATTACCACTTTCATAATGAGGGAATGTATAATTCCAGACATTCTGAAACATTTTGTCAAGGCCTCGGCCAAGACATCTAAAATGATTAAGGCCTCGGCCAAAACCATAAATCAAATTGGGAAAGGGCCTCGGCCAATTCCACGTCTAGTTGTATCATGAGACCTACCGATGCATCGAGGAGCTATAGCGGGCTCCACCCGTCACTTATTAAGTCCAATACATTCCTCATATGAATAGGTTTAAACATATCATAAACCATAACATAATCGTATCACATAAAACATGCACAAAGGAAACATAACATTTCCACATTTCAATCACAAGATATCAATACAACACATTGATATAATAAAAACGCTTTCAAAACCATTTTCAATACCAAAATAAAAGAAAGTTAAAACTTTGTATTTATTTTTCATTAAAAAAAGATGGCTTGTAGAGGAAGCCGAAGCTCAAATAATGGTCACGGATGCGGAGAAGTCGTTATCGCCGCATAAGTACGGAAATAAAAATATTCCCTTTTGTCGTTTATCAAAACACTTCGTATAAAAAGATTCCATTTGAATAACCATAAAAGTCAAAGGGGTTTATACACTGTATAAAAGAAAGTTGTGTATAAAACCAAATATGCCTCAATGAAAGGGGATTGAGAAGAAGTCCTTAAAAGATCATTTTTTTTATAAAGTATGTATATTATGTGTATTCACTATAATTACACATAAATAATGTAAAAATACAAGATATGACATAATAATATCATGACATAATTTGAAAGTAGGAGATTAACCCAAAGAATAGAAATTGGGTTAAGAAATTCCCTTACCTCGTGTCTGACTTGACTCAACCGTTCTTTAAACTCCTGAATAATAAACTAGAGTTAATATATACCTTATTAAGAACCATTTTTAATTTCATTATCCTTATTATATAACTTATTACAATGATATGAACATTATGTAATTATTTAAGTTAATAACGGTCGTTTTGTCGATCTTTGGTACTTGTGTCAACAATAACCTTCTTATAATTACAAGTTGTTCATGTGGTGAAATATCCATTATATCCAGAATTATATTCATGATGTAGATATCATATATATCATATATATTCAGTATATACATTCATTCATAATATTACGTAACATTTAGAGGTAAGAAATGGAATGCACCGTTCATGGAGACGGTAAGCCGTACGTACGCATGAACACTACTTTCATTTCTATTTCGTATTTAATGTAATGAAATCATAATTATATAAAGGTATAATATAGTTCCAGTATAATATCATATATAATATCATTTACTCCATCCTTTATACATCCCACATATGGCATTAACGATTCACATCACTTTGAGGGGGCGGTAGTCCGCACTTCCTAAAATGAAATTATCGTGTTTTACCCATAATGGAAATCATAAAGTATGCCACAAATGAGAAATACAGAATCATAAGTAAAACATAAACATATTATATATCATATATAAAAATAGTTACATCTTAATGGCCACCTTTGAAGGTGTTATATGAGTGTTGAACAATCATCGTTTCGTGAGGCAGAAATTCGCCATCCACATAAACCGTATGTTCTTTAACCATTAGATGTAGGTGTGTGTAAGTGTAGCTCTAATACTTCTTATAACAACATCATAGTGTATTGAGGATACTGGTGTTGTTACAAAATAAATGAATAAAAAGATTTTAGGGGGTTGGAGATGAAAAATAAAACAAAACAACATTAGAGAAGACATTACCTCAAAATCGGGTAACTCTTTTTGATTTGAGCCAAAGGCTTCCTTGGGAAGAGTTCTGCCCAAATTGAGTCTTCTAGGAGTAATAGGGGGACGTTGTGAGAGTATTTGGGCAGAGGTTGGACGAACCAAAATGCTTGGAAGTATGAATAAGGTGGTAGAGGTGGGGGCCTTTTATAAGTGGAGAGGAGGGGCAGTTTTGGAAAGATTGAAATGTTATATTATTTCACAATGCCTTTCGGATTCTAAAGGTCCCAAACTTATATAATTCTAGGCTAAGGTGATAAGGTTTCGAAATATCCTCATCCAATAGGCTTTGGACAAGTGTATGCCTTGGATTTTGCATTATCTTCTCATTTTATTTAAATCGTTAAATAATGAGGTCATCGCTGCATCATAATGATGTCATAAATAATTTAATTTATTTAATGTCTAAAAATTATACAAAAAATACTATGATGTGTTAAATCTTTTTATCTTTCTAATGAATATTTATAGTCAAAATTTGGACTTGTGTAACCCCACTTAAAAACTGTTTTAGTAAAATAACTCATGTTTGTGTCAATTTAATTTTAACATTAAATAAATATATATTAATGTCATTTTCCAACTAAAGTGGCTCCATGGGGTCCCAAAGTTGACCCATGGGTTGTCTTGGTCGGCCATGACTCATCCAATAGGAGTAGGACAAGTTTCATGCTCATCTCATATTATTAAAACATTATTTGTACCTTAAACTACACTAATTACCTCTAATCGCGATTAAGAACTTAAAAGTTACTATTCACCAAAAAATTATTTTAATCTCATTGAACCACATTTTACTTCTTAATGAAAACCATGTATGTCGGATTTTTGAAAATCTAATCACAGAAGTGGTAATATTTCATTTAAATGAAAAATCAGTTATTTAACTACCACTTAGTGGTTTCACTATTCATCAAAAATTGAAGTTTTTCAAAACAAGGCCAAAATTTCACCCTAAGCTATAATTGATATTCCGAATTAAAAAATGATGTCTATTTTAAAAAATTCCAAACATATAAGTTTCATTAATTAATTTTATAATTAATTCCCGCTGTTACGACAAATAGCGTGTTTTTAAGAAACAATTTATATCAAAAGATTGGCAATTGTTTATGTCCAATTTCAATGTTAAATTAATTCTAATGACCACCATTGGATAAAATGGTAAAAATATATTCTAATTATACTTTAAAACCACTAAATATTATAATTTATCACTATAAATTATTTTGATTAAAAAAGTTGTTTTTAAGTAATTTTCACTATTCATAAAAAATTATAAGTTCTCAGAAAAATACCAAAAATTCAACATAGGCTAATTTTGATATTACAAATACAAAAATGAAGTCCATTTTGAAATATAAAATTTCTATAATTTTAAAAGGTGGTTATTACTATTCATAACGGCTACTTTGATTAGTCGCGGTGTTTTAGAACTCGAAGTTGTGTAGAATGCAAGCCATTGCATTATTATATGAGAAGCGTATCGTGGAAGCTCGGGGTGTTACATTCTCCCCTCCTTCAATAAATTGTGTCCTCGCAATTTGAATTTTTTTTATTTGAAAATAAAAGGTTGAAAAGAGAAAATACCTTTGTGGAAAACCCACATCGGAAATAAGATTAATAAAATTTATCCTTAATAAGAGGAGAAGGGAAATGAAAAAGTCACCACCCAATTATGATCTCGATTAGGAGAACATTGGTGGAAATTAAAGACATATGATTGGAGGAAAAACGTAAATATTTGTAGGGAGTGATTGAGGTCATCAATCACAATCAACTGTCAAATTGAGGGCCTCAAAGATATCAATCTATGTTGATTTAAAATATCATCAGTTCAACAAGACATAAGGTATTAGGATAACACATTTTTTTGTTTTAATATCCCTTTACTAAAGTTTAAGAATTAATTTATTCATTGAATAAGAGATAGGTATATATATATTTATGCTTGAAAATTAGAGTTTCAACCTTCAACTCATCTTTCACTCAAAAGGATAATAGAACTCAAAAATATTATACTTATCCTAATTGTATAAGGTTCCAAATGTTAACACATACCATTTAGATTAGTAAAATTATTTTGTAATAACCAGGGACTTCTTGTAGGCTAGTGGTAGGAAATAAAGGCATGTCGCACTATGATTGTGGGTTCTATTCCTGCAGCTTTGTCCGACGCGACGGGTTATGCCCCACCCTGCAGGTTGTTCTTTTCCTAAAACTATAGTATCATAATATTCCAAAAATAATCTTCATAAATTTTTTTAACCTTAAACAATACTATCCAAAGATTAACTTAATCCACTCCAACCTTTATAGTTATCCAAAATACCTCTGTCCAGACTTTCTCTAAAAGGTCTCTTAATTCCAAAATCAATTAATCAGATTCCCCAAACAAAGTAAAGTTTCTCTTATTGTCACATACTAAAAATATAATTACCTTCAACATATTAAAACCTTACTGAAATCAATAAGTACTTCAGTATAATCCTTATATATATCACATTATTCTTATAACCAGAATATAATCCTTGAGTCCAAAAGCACCAATACATTAATTATTCTGTTTCAACTGTAGTCACAACATAAGATTGGCCTTGATCCCTTGGCCTGTTCTGAGGTAAGTTTCCTTGATGCTTAGGACATTCATTTGCATAATGCCCCATTTCGCTACAATTGTAGCATTCAACTTTGGCAGCCTCTTTCTTTCCCTTGCAATCACGAGCCTGGTGACCCTTTTCTCCACATTTATAACAAACTCCCATTCCTTTTAGGCATGTACCAGGGTGATTCTTCCCACAATTATCACATAATGCAAAATCCTTCTTTACCTTTTTCCCTTTATCTGTCTCTTGTTCCACCGTTCTCTTCTTCTCTTGCTTTACTTTGTTGTCATAAGACTTAGAGAATTCCTTTTCTGTCTTGATAGCACACGAGACAATATCTTCGTATGATGAGAAGGATTGTGATACTAAATCTCGACGGAGAAATGGTTTTAACCCATCAAAGAAACGATCAATATTACTCCTTGGGTTACGTATATAATCGGAAGCATGCCTCGCTAACCTTGTAAAGTTAGCCTCATACTATGCAACATTCTCATCCTCCTTCTGCCTTAGACTCAGAAATTGCCTTTCCATATCTGCTCGATGGTCACGAGGAAAGTATTTTTCTAAGAAAAGCTCTTTGAACTCCCTCTATTCCATATTCGATACGTCATCATCTTCCTTTGTGTTTTGAATCAGCGACCACCACTGATCGACATCTCCAGTGAGGCGGTAAACTGCCATGAAAACCTTCTCCCTTTCACTACTCCCCAAGGCATGGAATATTTTCTCTAAGGAATTTATCCATTGCTCAGCTACTATAGGATTTGTACTCCCATTGGAGGTTGGTGGTTGTTTCCTCATGAAACATTCTAGCATTGATCCTCCACGTTGCGGATCAGGGTGCTCCATACGAGTAAGGTTATTATTCATAACCTGCGTGAGTTGTCCCAGTACGGTGAGAAGATGATCAGCACCAGTTGTATCACTAGATCCACCATAATTATCCTGAGCAGGAGGGCAATCCCTACACGGAGTGCATGCATTGATATGGTTTCCATTCCTTCCACTAGGCGCCATTTCTAAATAATGGCATAAACTAGATTAGTTTGTGAAATAAAATACATAATTCCATATTTGTAAAATACTTTACATAAATTGAACTATTTATGGATATAATCCATAATCATAAAGAGAAATGTTTCCTTTGAGGAAGTATATACTCATAAACCTTCATAGTGGTTTGTAAAGAAAATGAGAATTATCCTAAGCATATCCCCCGGCAGTGTCGTAACCAAGAGTGCAGCAAGGCCCGTTGTCGTGCACCAGTTCCCGTTCGAGTCTAGCTCAAAGCTGTGTTTTCGGGTTTTACCCCTAGGTACATCTATGCTAGAGCCACCTCTACCTGCTCGTATCCAGACAGGGATGTATTGCTCGTAAAACTCATAACATCTCTATAATACCAAAATTCTAGGATGTTCTTCTATACTAATCCTCAAAGTCTATCTTTGGGCTATGTGCTCTAATCAGAGTTTATCTAAATCTAGCTTCCAAGGTTAGTACTAAACTGTCTCTGATACCAACTGTAACGCCCCGACCCCAGCTACCCAGATCCGGTGAATTACTTCGTAACATTGGCATGATCACAAAAGATCAAGTCTCGAAAGACCGATTAGTTTAGTAGCCTTGGAAACACCAGATACATTTGTAAACGTTACATTACATCATAAAGTGAAAAACTACAATAATATAGTCTCCATAGTCCAAACTTCTATCCTCTTCGGACTATCCCTGCAGGTCATTCATAAAATACTTCTTCACATCCTGAAAATATTAAAACATTGAAAGGGGTGAGCTCGGATTCTCAGTAAGGTTAACAATATAGCGGAAGCTTTCATAAATAAACATTAACATTTAAGGAAATGTATAACTAAAAAAAATCCTTATAAACTTTAACTTCAACATAATATGGCAAAAGTAAAATGAGATAATGACATTTACTTACTCACATGGATATTCTACTAGTCTAATAATCACATAAAATATCAATAACCACTTTCATAATGAGGGAATGTATAATGCCAGACATTCTGAAACATTTTGTCAAGGCCTCGGCCAAGACGTCTAAAATGATTAAGGACTCGGCCAAAACCATAAATCAAATTGGGAAAGGGCCTCGGCCAATTCCACGTCTAGTTGTCTCATGAGACCTACCGATGCATCGAGGAGCTATAGCGGGATCCACCCGTCACTTATTAAGTCCAATACATTCCTCATATGAATAGGTTTAAACATATCATAAACCATAACATAATCGTATCACATAAAACATGCATAAAGGAAACATAACATTTCCACATTTCAATCACAATATATCAATACAACACATTGATATAATAAAAACGCTTTCAAAACCATTTTCAATACCAAAATAAAAGAAAGTTAAAACTTTGTATTTATTTTTCATTAAAAAAAGATGGATTTTAGAGGAAGCCGAAACTCAAATAATGGTCACGGATGCGGAGAAGTCGTTGTCGCCGCATAAGTACGGAAAGAAAAACATTCCCTTTTGTCGTTTAGCAAAACACTTCATATAAAAAGATTCCTTTTGAATAACCATAAAAGTCAAAGGGGTTTATACACTGTATAAAAGAAAGTTGTGTATAAAACCAAATATGCCTCAATGAAAGGGGATTGAGACGAAGTCCTTGAAAGATCATTTTTTTATAAAGTAGGTATATTATGTGTATTCACTATAATTACACATAAATAATGTAAAAATACAAGATATGGCATAATAATATCATGACATAATTAGAAAGTAGGAGATTAACCCAAAGAATAGAAATTGGGTTAAGAAATTCCCTTACCTCGTGTCTGACTTGACTCAACCGTTCTTTAACCTCCTGAATAATAAACTAGAGTTAATATATACCTTATTAAGAACCATTTTTAATTTCATTATCCTTATTATATAACTTATTACAATGATATGAACATTATTTAATTATTTAAGTTAATAACGGTCGTTTTGTCGATCTTTGGTACTTGTGTCAACAATAACCTTCTTATAATTACAAGTTGTTCATGTGGTGAAATATCCATTTTATCCAGAATTATATTCATGATGTAGATATCATATATATCATATATATCCAGTATATACATTCATTCATAATATTACGTAACATTTAGAGGTAAGAAATGAAATGCACCGTTCATGGAGACGGTAAGACGTACGTACGGATGAACGCTACTTTCATTTCTATTTCGTATTTAATGTAATGAAATCATAATTATATAAAGGTATAATATAGTTCCAGTATAATATCATATATAATATCATTTACTCCATCCTTTATACATCCCACATATGGCATTAACGATTCACATCACTTTGAGGGGGCGGTAGTCCGCACTTCCTAAAATGAAATTATCGTGTTTTACCCATAATGGAAATCATAAATTATGCCACAAATGAGAAATAAAGAAGCATAAGTAAAACATAAACATATTATATATCATATATAAAAATAGTGACATCTTAATGGCCACCTTTGAAGGTGTTATATGAGTGTTGAACAATCATCGTTTCGTGAGGCAGAAATTCGCCATCCACAGAAACCGTATGTTCTTTAACCATTAGATGTAGGTGTGTGTAAGTGTAGCTAGAATCCTTCTTATAAAAACATCATAGTATATTGAGGATACTGGTGTTGTTACAAAAGAAATGAATAAAAAGAGTTTAGGGGGTTGGAGAAGAAAAATAAAACAAAACAACATTAGAGAAGACATTACCTCAAAATCGGGTAACTCTTTTTGATTTGAGCCAAAGGCTTCCTTGGGAAGAGTTCTTCCAAAAGTGAGGCTTCTAGGAGTAAGAGGGGGAATTTGGGAGAGTATTTGGGCAGAGTTTGGCCGAACCAAAAGGCTTGGAAGTGTGAATAAGGTGGTAGAGGTGGGGGCCTTTTATAAGTGGAGAGGAGGGGCACTTTTGGAAAGATTGAAATGTTATATTATTTCACAATGATTTTCTGTTTTTAAAGGTCCCACACTTATATAATTCGAGTCTAAGGTGATAAGGTCTCGAAATCTCCTCATCCAATAGGCTTTGGACAAGTGTAAGCCTTGGATTTTGCATTATGTTCTCATTTTATTTAAATCGTTAAATAATGAGGTCATCGCTGCATCATAATGATGTCATAAATAATTTAATTTATTTTATGTCTAAAAATTATAAAAAAACTACTATGATGTAGGAAATCTTTTTATATTTCTAATGAATATTTATAGTCAAAATTTGGGCTTGTGTAACCCCACTTAAAAACTGTTTTAGTAAAATGACTCATGTTTGTGTCAATTTAATTTTAACATTAAATAAATATATATTAATGTCATTTTCCAACTAAAGTGGCTCCATGGGGTCCCCAAGTTGCCCCATGGGTTTTCTTGGTCGTCCATGACTCATCCAATAGGAGTAGGACAAGTGTCATGCTCATCTCATATTATTAAAACATTATTTGTACCTTAAACTACACTAATTACCTCTAATCGCGATTAAGAACTTAAAAGTTACTATTCACCAAAAAATTATTTTAATCTCATTAAACCAAATTTTACTTCTTAATGACAACCATGTATGTAGGATTTTTGAAAATCAAATCACAGAAGTGGTAATATTTCATTTAAACGAAAAATCAGTTATTTAACTACCACTTAGTGGTTTCACTATTCATCAAAAATTGAAGTTTTTCAGAACAAGGTCAAAATTTCACCCTAAGCTATAATTGATATTCCGAATTCAAAAATGATGTCTATTTTAAAAAATTCAAAACATATAAGTTTCATTAATTAATTTTATAATTAATTCCTGCTGTTACGACAAATAGCGTGTTTTTAAGAAACAATTTATATCAAAAGATTGGCAATTGTTTATGTCCAATTTCAATGTTAAATTAATTCTAATGACCACCATTGGATAAAATGGTAAAAATATATTCTAATTATACTTTAAAACCACTAAATAGTATAATATATCACTATAAATTATTTTGATTAAAAAAGTTGTTTTTAAGTAATTTTCACTATTCATAAAAAAATAGAAGTTCTCAGAAAAATACCAAAAATTCAACATAGGATAATTTCGATATTAAGAATACAAAAATGAATTCCATTTTGAAATATAAAATTTATATAATTTTAAAAGGTGGTTATTACTATTCATAACGGCTACTTTGATTAGTCGCGGTGTTTTATAACTCGAAGTTGTGTACAATGCAAGCCATTGCATTATTGAATGAGAAGCGTATCGTGGAAGCTCGGGGTGTTACATAAGGAAACCTTTTTAGGTGATGATATTTGAAATATATATGTTCAGGAGATCATAAACCTTCATGGTGTACCACACACAATCATATAATATAGAGATTCTAGATTCAAATAACAGTTCTGGAAGGGATTGGAGAAGGCCTTTGGAACACTAGTGGTTTTGAGGACAACCTTTCACCTATGGACTAAGAGGCAGTACAAGCATACTATATTTGTGTTAGAGGACATGATCCATGAATGAATCCTTGATTTTTGTGGTTATTTGGATAAATACCTAAGAATTACTGATTTTTTCTTATAATATAAACTTTTAGGAAACTATACAGATGGTTCCTTATGAGGCCCTACATGGTATGCCATTTTGTTGACCCCTATATTAGTTATAGGTAGGTGAGGTAGTGATTTTGGGTCCTCATTTCATTTAGTAAACATTAGAGCAGGAAAAAATTATCAAGAAGCAATTGGATATAGCTCAGTCTAGGAAGAATAATTATGCTTATTTTCATTGATAACTTCTGAAGTTTGAGGTTGGTGATCTGGTGATCTTGACAATTTCAACTAGACTGGGGAATCAACAGTCCAGGTGGTTAGGGAAGTTCACACCAAGTATCATGGGACTATTTTATAATTTAGAGAGATTCTTCCTGATATCACATTAGTTGTAGTGATCTTAGAGGTACTAAGCCATGAATGACATCTTACAAGTTTCCTAGATTTTTTATTATTTTTTAAAACCATCTCACATTTTTCAACCATATTTGGTTGATATTGAAATTGATACTTATTTTGAGGAGTACCCTATTCATATTTTTTATTAGAACATGAATGTTGTTAGAGTCAGGTCAGATCCTCTAGTATGGGTTCTATGATAGAACGAACTTGTATAAGATGAGACCTAGGAGTGGGAGGCCAATGTATATGATCAATGGAAAAAGTTTTTTTCAGATGATTCTTTACCTCCCTTGAAATGTAAACTCAGAGATGAGTTATTTTAAAGACGACAAATTTTAAGATCCCATATTTTGGGAGGATTGATCTGCTATTTTTTCAGTCTCCATTTAGACCTCGATAGATAGATTTGTTTAACTTTTGGGGGTTTTGGGAGGAATTAGTAGCTATAGAGAAACTACAACAAAAATCTGGATGCATAAAGAAATTATGGCATAAATCCATGGTTTATGTTGTAAATTATTAATTTACGATGTATTCCTTTCTTATGTTGTAAGTGGCTCTGATAGACCCCATAAAAGGGGGAAATTTATAGCAAAAACCCTTATTTATAGTGTAAATGTGTCGAAGAACATAAAAAGAGGTAGAAATTAAATTTTCACACCTATTTACTTATAATATTCTTCCTCCCTCATTTTCCCAAGCACAATAACCCTCTAGTCCCTCTATCTCCCTTCCCCCCTTAGGTTAGGCTTTTACATAGCCTCTCTGTCCAGCATTATAATCACTCATCGTCGGTTACGTTAGACCCATATCAGTAAACTTTCTATTCATATTGCTTATTTTATTTTTTTTGTCTTACTATATGGAATGCTAAATCCATGGGAGGACTTTTGACCTATTTTAAGGGAATTTTTCTATATCACTGATTTCCCCCATTCTACTTTGAATGTAAGGATAATACTGAATGAGTAGTCATCTACCACCATAAGGTAGGATATTTAGTAATTTTTCCCTAATGCCAAGTTATTTTGTAGTGTACGCTGTCATGCTGCATGCCAGACATTCCAAGCAATGTATTAAAATAAAATCTCATTATTTAAATTGTTACCATATTATTGGAACTCCAGTAGACCCTTATAATTGTTAGAGTCCGCCCACATCAACAAGTTCCACCCCTTTGAGTATTCCCATTTGAAGCCGTTGACTTTTGAAATGATAATGTGCCCAACTCACCTTCTAAGTGGTGTTGGATGGTAACCTAATTTAATATATTATTGTAAATAATAGAATATTAGTGGTATAATAATGTCACATGTTTTCTATATGAAGAACAATTATTCCCTTTATTAAATAAAATGTTACTAATTTATAAACACTCTTTTAGATTATGTTAAATATTAATCAGAACTCTTTATTGTTTGTGATACCTGGGAATGGAATGACATATACTTCTGATTATTGGGCATGAAATCCCATACACTTTTGATACTTGGGCATGGAGTCTCATATACTTGTGATAATCGAGCTTGTCTTCCCATATACTTGTAATAATTATGTTTGACGTCCTATATACATGTTATACTAAGGAAAGGCGTGTCACATACAAGAATTTCTTCAAATGTATTTTTCATTTAATTACTATTTTTGATTTTTTTGTGGGGGTTTCCCATATAGTTTTGGAGGAAAGGGTGGGTTTTCATCATTTAGGCCAAACCGTGAGCTCATTTCATGTTTTAAAAACAAAATTTGTTTTTTTATAGCTCCTTCATTTTTCAAAATTTTAAATCCATTACATTTCCCAATTGGAATCCTCTAGTATATTAAAACCACCATATCCATTTTTACCTCATATGAATCCATAATCATGATGGATTTGGGTTTTTTATTAAGGTATTGGGTCAGCCCGTAAGCCCATTTCATGCTTTAAAAAAATTAATTATTTAATATCTCATTAAAATTTTAAGGTTTTTTGGTGATTTGAAATCTCACCCAATACCACTAACCCAAGACATTACCCCATACTATTTTACCCCTCTTTGGAGCTCGTATTCGTCTCCAATGAAGAAAAAACGCCCCGGTATTTCTCAAATAGTCAAAATTTTAAAGGGCAACTTGTTTCTTTCATAACTCCTTCAATTTTTAATCTTTTCCCTCAATTTCAGTTTTCACGTGTCCTAATAATCCTTATTAGAACCTAAATTTCATTTTTGGCTATTTGAAAATTCATCTAGTGTTGTATTTGGAGCGTTTTATTCAATATATCTCAAGTAATTGGGTTTCCTTCCTTCCTTCTCCCATTTTCTTAGGGTTTCTTCTTTTTTCTTAGGGTTTCAACCATATTTTCATAAAATTACTAATTTATAAAAAGTAGGGATTATAACCTCAGGTTTTATCTTGGATTTATTTTTCTAGTATTGGGGTTTGAGGTTTTATTTAAATCCCTTTGTGGTGCGGCAGTGGTGCGGGTGAACTTTCACACAAGGATTTGGTGTTTTGACATTTATGGTAAGTGATTCCATGTGTAATAATTTTTTTATGAGTTGGATTAATTTATTTATCTATTTATAATGTTCCTAATATGTTTTGTGTGGTGATACAAATATTTTTTGTAGCATTGGTTGAGCGGTTAATTTTAAAGTAGCATTTTTGTGTAAAAATGTGTGTTAGTCTTCTGTATTCCATGTTGTACCACTTGGGGATATTTTATGGTCTTTGAAATGGTTTTATCAAATGGTTATAGGGATTCTAATTCGGGTTTTATGTTATATTGTCATGAATTTGGTTTCAAAATATGGTTTTTAGAAATATTTTATCGGCACAACTTGGTTACACTCCTTGGAATTGTTCTATGAAGGTTTTAAATGTTTTATTTATTTATATAAGAGGTGAAACTATGTTGGAAAACTACTTTGGTAGGAGTGTACTTTTGAAATTTTCCATTTTAATGTGAATGGGTGGTTATGTGATTCGTACTATCTTGGAAATGTTTTATAAAATTGTTTAACGTATTTGTTAAAGTGTGAAAGAGATGTGAAACATGTTGTATACTGTTTTGGTGTGAGTATGGTTTCAAAATGAATTTTAATATAAAAGGAAATTATGTGACATGTGTGAAGGTTGTTTTGTGTGCATGTGTTTGATTTGGAAATGATATTTGAATGTGAAAATGGTATTTCATGGATTGTGGAACTTGTTTGAGCACAAGAGGGAAAAGTCGGGTATCTAGGTGGGTAGATGTGTAATAGTATGCTAGTGATCCCGTGGGGTTTGGACCCTATTTCACGTAGAAAATTTGATTATGACAAAACTAACGGAACTATGATGATGATGATATTAGGGGACCACTAGTTTATGGGTATGATCCCTACTAGTGGATAGTGTGCATGAGAACAGATATTTGCCTGGTTACTTTCACTGAGATACAAGGTACCTAAGACCTAGAATGAGCTACTTCCTAGGGGTGTTCCTATTTCTAGTTCTTATTGAAAATTTTACAATCATCATCAGAATATGGTGTGTTTTGATGAAATAATTCAGTATATTATTCATTTTATTTAAAAGTGTTGATTCTTTAAAATAGCCCACTTGAAAACTGATTTTATTTAAAGCTGCATTTCCTTAATATTCTTACTAGTATTTCTTGTTTACAAAACATTAAATATTATTTTCTTATAATGATTATCCCTTGGAGTATTTTTGTGGTGGAATATTATTGGGATTTTTCTCACACCCTACTTACAACTTTGGGTGTAAGTATACTTGGTAATGTTTGTTGTGGGTTTGAGTAAAGCTCTTAGAACCGGTGGTCTGGGTTTCTAGAGGTCCGTCGTGGTGTGGTATTGTGGAGATGACATGAGGGTGATTCCCCATTTCCTTGAGGTGATTATTGGGCTGTCAATTTTGGTTTTTTTTGTAGTCTTTGGGCTTTGTATAAACCTTTTTTCGTAATTCATAATTTTATTAAAGTCTTGTTTGTGGTAAAATTTCATATTTAGTTTGTTTATTGTATTTGGGTTTCTTATGTTTATGAACTCAAGTAAATCATTCCCAAACATCCATATAAGATACCTAGGCACTTTGTCCAACCCGTGGGGATTAGGAACGCCCTTCAGGTCTCTCCACGGACTGGTTTGGGTGCCGGTTTTGAAGGTGACCAGATCTGGTTCGTGACTAAATGGTATCAAAAGAGGTTATCTCTCTTGGGTTATGTTATTTGGGGAAGAGTCGGGATAGTTTAGGGATAGGATTTTTGGGACATTACATTTTTATTATGATCAGGGTGCCTGGCATCACACCTTGGGTTGAGATTCATGTCATCAGGGGAAGTCAGGTTTTATCGGAGTTCTTTATTTCCCATGGTTTGTTGATGATTATGGGAAATGAAAAGAGAGTTGGGTTGATGGTCCCAATGAGCTCACAGGGCTTGGAAATCCATGTGAAGATTGTGATATTTCCTTAGACCACTCTCCATGATGGTGAAGTGATTGGTGTATGTCCACCAACCATATTTATTAGTCACCCACCAACACGAGTTTCCTCTCGTAGTGTATTGTATCTTTTTGTTTTGGAATCTTGGAAATTTTGTTTTAAAATAAAAATGACTTGGTTATAAGAATCGTGAAATTTTTGTGAAATGATTTTATAATAATGTGGAAGTTGTTTCATTTTAGAAAGGGTGGAAGTAAATTTTAAGAATTGTTTTGAAATGGTAAATGGTATGTTTACACTACCTTTTAAAATATAAATTATGTTAAACTGGGTTTTGAAAATTTGTTTCAATTAAATTTTTTTGATCTATTGAATTTTTTTTGAATGGAATAATTTTTTTTTTAAATTTATTTTTGGGGGTTGAAGATGAATTTTTATTTGGTAGCTATTCATAATTTGAAAATTTTTATGAAATTTTAGAACCTTGTTTTGAAATTAAAAGATTTGGGTTCTTAATTAAATGTTAATTTATGAAATAATGTTTTTCATGAAATTAAAAGTGTTTTGAAATGGGTTGAACTATTTTGAAAGAGTTGTGGAGGGAATGAAAGTGAGTTTTTATTTAATGATGGGTGATTTTTTAAATTGGTTTGTAAGATGTAAGTTGGGTTTTATTTTTTTGGTTATCAGTTTTAAGAAAGGGAAAGCGTGGTTAAAATATTTTGATTTTGAAAAGAGGAAAGGTTTGGTTTTGGTCTTTGGCCTTTGGTGTCTCAAGGGTGACCGCATACATGGTTTTATATGGGAATATGGATGGTTAATGGAACTAATGAATGAGTTTTAGGATGGATACGAGGTGGGTTCATGGTGCGGCATGTAAACATGCTTGTGTGAGGCTCATGAGATAACATTGGTAAATGTGAAACCCACCAACACTATTTTTTAAGAATTATTTTGAAGGAAAATGTTTTTTTGATAATGTGTGGTTGGGAGGTGTGGCTTATGTGCTTTGAGAATTTTTGTTGTGGGGTGTTTCCAGTTTAATAAAACCTCTGGTTTAAATGATGTTTTGGGTTGGTGTTTCGTCAATAACTTGGAATGAAGTGTTGTTAGTGGTCTATTTTGAGAAAAAAGTTCAGGAGGAAAATGTAGTGGATCCCCTCATGTGTTCGGTTCTGGTTTGTAGTATTTTGTGACCAAATGAATAGCTTGATTGGGTCCTTTGGTTTCTTTGTTGGCTAGGGTATGCCCCCATAAAGAGTTAATGCAAGACTGATGTGTGTCCCATGGTGATTTACCATTGGATGATCCTCCATTTGATCAATATAAGTATCTTCTTCTAGATCTTGGGAGATTGAGTTTACCCCCATAATTTTTCATTTATGTGGATCCCCTTGTAGATGGAGAGTGGATGTGGGAGGTTGAAATAGACCTTAGTTTCTTATGCTTCCTGATTCGTCAAATGTGAATTCATTTCAATGTTGTCAGTGTAGAATGATGTCTTAAAGGGACTTTGGGAATTTCATCAGTCTCATCAAAGCAAGAGTTCATGTTATGTCACTAGTGTGGAAAATCAGGCCAAGAGTAGTAGTTATGTCTTCTTGCTAAAATCATGGGCTGTTTGGGGATCGACATAAGGTCCCACTACTTGTGGTTTTTTATTATTTGCAATGTTAATGTTCAGTGAAGCCTTGTGATGGTGTGCGATCATTTGAATGTAAGGGAGAAGGTTTCGTAATCTTATGAGAGTCTATATTTTGTCGGATGCATGTATCCTTTAATGAAATTCTGAAATCCTATGTTCTAGAGGAAGGTGTTTCTATGTATCCTTTCATTCTATTGTTTCGCATCCACATAAACAAGGGGTGATGTGTGTGCATACTCTAATCCCTTGTTTTGGTAAAATTATGGGTTAGGGTAATAGTGAGTTTGAATTGTGAAGTTTCTCATTGAGCTCATATGAGATCATGGTGTAATTGTTTGTAGCACTAGAAGAAGAAATTCCATTTAGGGGTTTCTAAAGCCTGACTGCAAGGTAGGATATGATTCAATCATCTGAGATCTACCCATAGGTCTTACAGTGAAGCTGGCATGTAGTCTGGGGAAATTATAGGGTCGTTCAAACCTTTGTTCAAAGTTCTATCCTCAGTATGAAAGATGATAATAGTTTAATCCTCTGGTGTCATTATCTTGTTCTAGTTGTTCATGTTTGGTGGTAGAGGTTGGAGGACCTCGTTTACATGTTATTTCCTGAGTTCATGTTATTCTGTTTGGTTTCCTTTGAATTTTTAGAGAAAAGGATGAAATTTGAGCTATAAATGTTGAAGATCATGGTTTGTGCATGGTTCGTAGTAACTGTGTGACAACATATGAATCTATGTGATAAAATAAAGTCTCTATCACACTGTCACCGCACGACTGTGTCCCTCGGCCCATGTAACCGTGTGAAGATTCCCCTTTGGATAGAATTTTATGCACAGATAGCACACTGTTTCCCAAACATTGCGGACTAACCATGCGGTCATGCTAAATCTTTAAACTTTGGGGTCTTTTCGTGTCGTCCCATGCTGTTCGGTTAAGATGTTTGGTTCTTATGATGGAGTGTCTATTTTTGTCTCCCCATATTAGTAACTTGGTTTTGTCACTATTGTTGGTCTGGAAATAGGTAGTATCATTCAGAGTTATTTAACCGCCAACTTCCTCCTTGAGTAAACATTGGTATTGGAGTGTGCCCGATAGTTTTGTTGATGTAATACCATAGTGACCTCGTTTTTTTCATTGTTCGTTCCAGGTAAGATTCTTGTCTCTTGTTCGGATAGTGTTGAGGTGTTTGGTTTTGGGATGTAGTTTGAATGTTCTTGATTGTTTTAGGAAGTGATGTATATTTTGGTTTGTGAGAGTATTCCTTCTTTTATTGATCAATTGGAGGTGTTTTGGCCTTTTGGGGGCGGGTGAAACTTGGAAAAGGAGACCATTTTGGCCTTTTGGGGGCGGGTGAAACTTGGAAAAGGAGACTATTTTGGCCTTTCGGTTGGGTTTGGTTTTTTGCTTTTATCCTTGTTCTGGATTTCTGTTGGAAGAATGTTTTATGGGGAAGATAATTATCCGATCGATGAATTCTTTTAAAGGCATTTTCATTTAATTACTATTCTTGTTTTTTTGTGGTGGTTTCCGATGTAGTTTTATAGGAAAGGGTGTGTTTTCAGGATTTGGGCCAAACCATGAGCTCATTTCATGTTTTAAAAACAAATTTTATTTATATCTCCTTGATTTTTCAAAATTTTACATCTGTTCCACTTCCCAATTGGCATCCTATAGTATATTAAAACCACCATATCCATTTTGACAACATAAGAATCTATAATCATGATGTATTTGGGTTTTTTTATTAAGGCATTGGGTCAGCCCGTAAGCACATTTCTTGCTTTAAAAAAATTTAATTCTTTAATATATCATTCAAATTTTAAGGTTTTTAGGTGATTCTAACTCTCACCTGGGTCCACTTACCCATTGAGTTCCTCCATGCTATATTCCCCCTCTTTGGAGCGCTTATAAATCTTGAATTAGGGCAACACTTTTTTGCATTTCTCGAATTGTCCAGATTTGAAGATGTAACTTGTTTTTATCATAACTCCTTCAATTTTTACTTTTTTTCCTCCATTTAAATTCTCACTTGACCTACCCATCCTTATTTTAACCTCACTATTATTTTTGGTCATTTTTAAATTCATCTACTAGTGTATTTAGGGAGTTTTATTCAAGATATCTCAAGTAAGTGGGATTCCTTCCTTTGCCAATTTTCTTAGGATTTCTTCCTTTTTCTTAGGGTTTCATCCATATTTTCTTGAAGTTCCTAATTTAAAAAAATTAAGGATTTTCACCTTGGTTTTGATCTTGGGTTTATTGGTCTAATCTTAGGGTTTTGGGTTTTATTTAACTCCCTTGTGGTGCAGCGATGGTGTGGTTGAACTTTCACACAAGGATTCAGTGTTTTAACATTTGTGGTAGGTCATTCCATGTGTATGCATTTATTGATGAGTTGTATTGATTGATTGATTTATTTATAATGTTCATAATATGTTGTGTGTGGTGTGAAAACCATTTTTGGTATCATTGGTTGAGAGGTTAATTTTAAAGTAGAATTTTGGTGTGAAAATGTGTGTTAGTTGTGTGTATTCCATGTTGTACAACTTGTGGATATTTAATGGTTCATGAAAAGGTTTTACTAAATTGTTATTGAGCTTAAAATTCTAGTTTTATGTTATATTGGAAGGAATTTGGTTTCAAAATAGGGTTTTTAGAAAGATTTTATGTGCAGATCTTGGCAACACTCCTTGGAATTGTTTTATAAAGGTTTTAAATGGTTTCTTGGTTTTTGTAAGAGGTGAAACTATGTTGGAAAACTATTTTGGTGGGAGTGTACTTATGAAAAGGTCCATTTTAATGTGAAAGGGATTTTATGTGATGTGTAATATCTTGAAAATGTTTTATAATTTTTTTAATGAATTTATTGAAGTGTGAAAGGGATGTGAAACGCATTGTGGGCTGTTTTGGTGTTAGTATGGTTTCAAAATGAATTTGAATGAAAAAAGAAATTATATGACATGTGTGAGGTCTATTTGGTGTGTGTGTGTGTGATTTGGAAATCGTATTTGATTGTGAAAGTGGTATTTCATGGCCTGGGGAACTTGTTTGAGCACAAGAGGGAAAACCTGAGTTTCTAGGTGGGTGGACGTGTACTAGTATGCTTGTGATCTCATGTGATTAGGCCCCTATTTCTCGTAGCATGTTTAATGATGAAAAAACTAACTAAACTATGATGATGATGTTTTTGGGGGGAACACTAGGTTATAGGTATGATCCCTTTTAGTGACCCATGTGCATGAGAATAGATATTTTCATGGTAACTTTCACCGAGATTCAAGGTACCCGGTACCCACAACAAGCTAGTGCCTAGGGGTGTTCCCATTGTTAGTTATCATTGGAAATTTTACACTCATCATCGGCATATGATGTTCTTGGCTGAAAAAATTCAGTAGCTTACACATTTTATTTAAAAGTGTTGGTTATGTAAAATATTCCACTTGAAAACTGATTTTATTTAAAGTTTCATTTCCTAAAGATTTTTACTATCATTTGTTGTTTACAAAACTTGCATGATTATTGTCTTATAATGATTATCACATGGAATATTTTTTGTGGCATCCTACTTGGCTTTGTCTCACACTCTACTTACACCTTTGGGTGTAAGTAGACTTGTTAATGTGTGTTGCAGGTTTGGGTAAAGATCTTAGAACGGGTGGTCCAGGTTTCTTTCAGTCCTTCGGGGTGTGGTATCGTGGATATGGATTAGGGGTGATTCCCCCTTTCTTTGAGGTGATTCTTGGGCTGTCCATTTTGAATTTTTTTAGTCTTTGGGTTTTATATAAACATTTTTTCCCAATTCTGAATTTTATTAAAGGTTTGTTTGTGGTAAAATTTCAAATATAGTTTTATTTGTTTTATTTGGATGTCTTATGTTTATGAACTTGGGTAAAGAATTCCAAAAAACTCATATATGATAACTGGTCACTTGTTCAAACCCATGGGGATTGGGAATGCCCTTCAGGTATTTCCACAGATTTGGTCGGGTGACAGTTTTGAAGGTGACCATATCTTGTTCGTGACTTGTTGTCCCATATAATTATGATACAAGAGAATGGAGTCCCTTAGCCCTGTGAAAATATAACATGACATCCCTTAATACCATATGAGACAATTGTGACTATTCTTAGACATCCGAGTCTTTCCTCAAGTCCTGGATATCATTACGTATTTGGATATATAGCTGTATAAGTTACTACATATATAGTGTATATACATACCTACATTTCCATATACATATATACATATAAAAAAAAATATACCTTTTTCCACATGTTCAGAGACATGCTGACTTATGTTAAAGTAGGCAGAGTCAGCCTGATGTACTTTAAGAACTAGAGTTGACTTGTTTATAGTTTACACATCTTTTTTACACTTCTGTATTTGAACTCTAACATATTATATACACTATATGGATTATACTAGACATATTTGTTGGTGGGTTACTCAAACCATGGCTAGTCTACTAATTGATACTTGAAAATACTTTATGGTTGTTGGTATGGATAAGGGAAAACATCCAAATCTAGATGCCTAATATCTTCTACATGGATGTAGTATGGGGGTAGAGTATTGAGCTTATAGTCCTAATTAAAGTATATATAGATAATGGTCTTTTTTAAAATAAAATTTATAACATGTTGTATATTCATATTTCTATGGTTTAATGTGTTTCCCTTTTTGTACAACACACAAACACGACATCATTTTGTACGTGATATGGATTCCAATTCGGGCTATTTGTTATATCAGAATGATTTATGATTCTATAGTTCATTTATTATATAGTTTCTACCATTCCATATTATGTTATACAACATTGATACACTCTAATCATGAGGGTATATTATCCACACCATACCATCACATACACTATCTTCTAGTCGATATCCTCTGGTGTCTGGGGAGACACACTTGATGCCATGTGAAAAACCAATTTCAGTTGTTTTTTAGGGAACCAAGACTAGGGAATTACATATGCAATCTAAAAAATTTTATATAGATGGTCTAATAATATATTTTCCTTGAGAGAATATAGTGTATAATAAATCATCTGGTATAAGAAACGTTTTCTTAACCAAAGGATGACCATATGTATATTTAATTATTTTTCTCATCGTAACTAATCATTGAATTGACCATTTTTTGTATCATATTTGTTGTCAATGATTTTCATTGGTTTTGAATGGTGATCCATGAGATATGAATATATCATTGATGCCAATATGATGAAGTCATTTCAAAGTCAACAGAGATTGAATAAAGTTCTAAAGTTTTACAATACGAAGAAACATATAAATGGTTTGAATAATTTAATTTTCAAAGTTGATGCCTAAGGAATTTTTATAGATTCAGTGAATGAAATTGTATTTCATGCATAAAATATTCTCTATGTGAACTATGATGATTATTGAACTAGATATTAATTCAATGTACGTATGTAAAAGGTACCATATTGTTCACAATAATGAAAAAGATGAGTAGAAGGATGATTGAAAGATGAAGAGTTCTTTGGAATTTATATTCCAAAAAAGAATGGAAGAAAGTGGGGTTGGATAAGTTTATTCCATATTTCCTTATTGAAAAAGGTCTATGAATGAATATAAGACAATTTAAAAAATTTAGAACCATTCAATATTGTTATTATTTCATGAGGGGTTGTTTAAAGATAAGGAAGTGGTAAAATGGATTTTTATTTGATATAATGATTATATACAATTAGAATTATCCCAAGAAATATTTTTAGTGGGCTTTGAAATAAAAAAATTTCCACCTTCCCTATTACATCCATGGGATTCATGCTCTATGATTGAGGTGGGAAGTGACTCAACAATAGCCGGCCCCGAGAAGGAACCAAGTGTTCCTGTGTATAAGGCCACAAGAGCGCATGTCATTAGCCATGCATTGGGTGGGATAAATGCCATAAGGTTGTAGGCCTATACGTGTGTGGATAGTGTGTACTGGTGAAAATCCATATTCTCTACATCATTTCATGTATCACATGGAATAGATAATAAAGTGGAGCCTGACATGTAGAATAGAGACATGCAGCCACTGTTCACCCAGCCGTTAAAAATACAGATAAAACAAGGATTGTTCGATGGAGTAGATCTGATCTGTTGATTTTCTGAACCATTTTTATTTAAAAAGTCCATGAATCTTTTTAAATATCATTTTCATCTTCCTCCACATGCCTCTCGATGATTGTACTGGTTCACTAGAGAAGTTGTCCAAACCACCCTTGATCATGGAAGAGGATGCCATAGTCATTCTGAGGTCTAAATGACGAGACAAACATGAAATAAGGAACCATGAAAATTATTTTTCATGATTTATATAAATATATCTTAGCCAAATGGAAAATGTAGTTATAAGAGGCCATTTGAACTTAGGAATTCAACAAGATGAGTTTCATGATCCATTTTTTTTGTTAATATGCACCGATTTATGTGAAGACATTTGTCTACAATCGTATAAGATTCATGAAGAAAAGTTAATTTATGTATACAATATTACCCAAAAAAGAATACATTTT
This sequence comes from Viscum album, assembly GCA_963277665.1. Classification (NCBI taxonomy): domain Eukaryota; kingdom Viridiplantae; phylum Streptophyta; class Magnoliopsida; order Santalales; family Viscaceae; genus Viscum; species Viscum album. The sequence continues at coordinate 2,065,120,033 of OY728131.1, forward strand.
AATTCAACACACTTGTTTTTCCTGAAAGAAGAAGGAAGTGAACCTGTATACAATCTTATATAAAGGCTATAAGAGATAATCCTACTCCTGTTTTCATGATAAAGAACCTCTCATGTTTTGGTTTTCATGAAGGAAGTATTTAGTGAACCCAGGTGTATTAACTTATGTAAAGAGTAATACATACCCTGTATATATGAATTGCATATAATACATACATGCACAATATAAATAGAAAAAAATATCAAATAACTATATTTTATATATGTACTTGGATTTTTTAATTCTGAGAACAAGATATTTCTATGCAGTTTCACTTGTGCGAAGATAACAGGGAGAATAAGAAGAATAGTGAAATGTTGATGCATGCTTCACTAAGTGGAAATCAATACTATACTCAATTTCTAATATTATGTATCTAGGAAGTCAGAGAATTCTGTTCATGGTTATATTCATACATCTTTCTAACTGTAGGAGAAATTAATTATGATGATGTCGTGATGATCTGATCATTCATTATTTTAATAATTGCAAAGAAGTATATGATTATATAATGTTTTTGAGAAGAGGATTTAGTGAAGTATGATTTTCACTAAAGAATAAATATATCAAGACACTATACTACTCAATTGCATATTAATTGTGTTTCAAAGATCAGAATTGATTAGCCAATATATTATGAGTTTATTACCATTTGGCCCAGGGAGAATTTAGTTCAACATTTTACAACACATTCGTTTTATTGTGACTGACAGAGGAAGAAGAAAGTGTATATTTCAATTTTTTACTGGGAATAAAGAAGAGGAACATTACTTGCCTTCTATTTTGGAAGTAACCAAGTGAAGAAGAAAAAGTTTGTGGATGAACTAAGAAACATTGTTACATCAAACAGTAGTCTCCATAGGTGTAATAATTTCTTGATATTACCAAGAACCATATCAATAAGGTAGAGACTATCTTAATAGGAATTATAATGATCCATCCATGTGCTGTAAAACATGCAATGTCAATTGACTATAGTGCATTACAAGTGAACGGGTATTTATAACTTGTTGTAACCGTATTCAAAGGATTAATTTCTAGTGGTTGTGTGGTAAACATCATTTCTAGACCATTCCAATGACTAGATACTCTTATTGAATAGCAGAACTCATGAAAAATCATATGCTATTATTTAATATTTTCATATACTTTCATGTAATATGGGAAAAAATAAGAGAATTGATATCCTAACAAATATAATAGGTAAATGGATAACAATTTGAAACTGGTTGAAGATGTATCCAACCCTGATCCCCCTCTAAGTGTTAGGCATATTAAAAAATGGTTCTTAGAAGCGGTATCAGATCCATGTTTCACCTCTGTTGGATTCTCTAAGCTGAAGATATTCTATTTGGAAGATTCATGTTTATTTCTTGTGTTAACAATGTAGTGTAGTTTTGGTGAGTATTCTGTTATCACTAATAAGAATTCTATATCTACCAAGAACATGATTAACAAGAGAAATAAAAAGAATAAGAAGTCCATATGTTCTAAATAATAGGAAATATATGTCTGTCCATCCTTATAAATAATTAATATTTAATAATCTTGAAAGGTAATGAACTGGTGGATTATGTTTCAACTAAGAATATAGAAAATATTTCCACCTCACGTATTCATGAGGTATGTGTCATTTCCTTTCAAAACTGTCCTTAAAACGTTCCTAGCACAAGGGGTGACGATGATCTATCTAGAACTTCTGAAAAATTATCAGTTGATAGATTATTATTTTTTCATATTATTCCTTAAGAATGATCCAAACTTTTTTATGGAGGATTTCAATGTATGCATTAAGAGATCACGCAACTAGAAGGGGAAGATAATTGTTTTAATAAGGTCTTGCAAGAAAAAATTCTTGAATTTCTAAAGCTCTATAAAAGGTTATAACCTTTTAAGAAAAAAATAAGGAACATGAAATATATTCATCTAAATGGATCTTAGAAGATGATAAGAAATTTAAATTCAAGAATACTATGGAAGAAAAGGTCCATGAACTTGAATAGAATTTAAAAAATAACATTGATACCAAGAGATTAAAAATGGAAGAAATATCCAAGGAAACCAAGGAACTTGAATCTTTGATTCAGAATAATGTGAAGCTACATGAAGATAAAGTTGAAAGAATTAAGAAGGATAGTGAAGGGGCATCAAGCCAGAGATGAAGAAGCAACATCCACATGTCCTAAAGAATATGATAATACAAACAAATTTAGAATGCTTGATAATATCTATAATTTCTGTAATCGAATTGGTCAAAGGATAATACATACTCATAAACTACTATAAAATAGGCCTTTAACAATGCTAATATTTACCAGCGCTAATCTTTATCAGTGCTCGAAAAAAGTTCTTGTAAAGGTTCCATTTATCAGTGCTCAAAAAAGTACTGGTAAAAGATCTACTTTATCAACACTTAATTTTTAGCACCCATAAAGGGATTCTTTATCGACTTTTTTAGAACTGATAAAGGTCTGAATAAAATAGAAGAATAAAATAAATAAACATTTAAAATTATTTTACAAAAAAAATTAATTTTCTTATTAATTTAATAATTATTGATAAAAAATAATACATGATTATTCTATACATAAATTATAAATACTAATAAATAATATATATTAAATATATAGATATATGATAAATGAAAATTAATTAAATAAATTAAAAAAAGTAAATTGGCAATAATATTAAGAAATTTATTAATTAAATAATGATTGATAATGTTAATAAATAGTAATATTTAATATATATATATATATATATGAATGTATATAAATATGATTTATATAATAAAAAATCATTATTCTTTACATTAAATAGTATTATATTTAGTAAATAATGGTTTATAATTAAAAATTAATATGAATTAAAAATACTAGTTAAATACATCGAGTAATGGACATAATTGAATGTTGTTTGATTTTAAAATTTTACATAGATCAAACATGTGTTATATTGATTTCACATATACATAATTAAATCATTTTTATATACAACACACACTCCCAAATATTTTTGTAATTAATGAAATCTTATACAGAAACATATACACCTAATATTTAGGCATTGTATTCAAATTTTAGTATTAATTTTTTAATTTCATTATAACTTGATAAATTTATTATATTATGTATTTCATCTAGGAAAATTTTATTTAATTATTTTTAATTTTATTACAGTTAGGTATTAATTCATTTTTAATATGTTTTTTTTTCTAATTTTTTTTGGGAATTTAATCAATTTATATTAATTATTATAAATATATTTATTTACTATGTTTTAATATTTTCAATATGTATTCATATTTATTTCAATATATATCCATATTTTTTAGTAATTTATATTTAATTAATAAAGCATATCATTTTTTAAATATTGTTAAAGTGTACATATTTTCAATTATTCATTTCGCTCATTTTTAACATGCATCCACTAAAGATTAAATATTCATTATTAATGTTAAAAATATATTTATAAATAAATATATTTATAAATTTATATATACTATATTTATACATTTATATATTTATAATTATAAATAAATAAATAATATTTTTAAATAAGTATTTATAAAATTATAAATAAGTAATTATATATATTTAAATAAATATAAAATTATCATGAATTTATATAAATAATGAATATATTTACTATCTTTATATTTATATATATTTATTATAAATATATATATAATTCTATAAATATATATAATAATATAAATATTTTTAAAATTATTTATATAATTATAAATATATATTTATATATTTAAGTAATTATAAAATTATAATAAATTTATTTAAATAAAGAATATATTTACTATATTTCTTTTTAAAAAGGGAATTCCTAGTAGTGTCCTTTTAAAACCCTCCACCTAAGGAAACTCTCCTCCCTATAAAATGGTCACTCCAGAGAGAGCCCCGGTTGGGAAGGGGCCATTTCTAGCCTAGATAGAATAGTGTCTCATAGGGTAGCATGCCTATCAACATTGATTCAACACAAGAATTCCTAAACTAAGTAGGTTTCACCCTTTTCCCCACCCGATGAGACACCGGGTAACCCGGAAAGGCAAGTGGATAGGGGGAGGTGGAAATTCACTCAAGAGTGACCTCCCAAAAATCGAGCCCCATACCTCAAATGAACATCTTTATTATGACCCTCAACCATTTTACACTGTACCACTACTGAAGCGAGAATATATTTACTATATATATATTATATAATTTCATAAAAATATTTACATTTTTATTTATATTTATAATTATAAATCATTTATCACCGCTTAAGTAATAAGTTCTTATAAAAGAAGAATTTAACAATTTTTTATCACTAATATAGATAGATATTTATCATCACTAAAACTTTAGTTATGATAAATATGGATTTTATCAGTGTTTTTATCCCTAAAAAGGATACCTTTTATCAGGGAAAATTAATTTAGCACTGATAAAATGGATATTAATCAGTGTATTTTTGGAAGAACTGATTTGAGTTTCCTGATCTATTTAAAAAACACAAATCAGTCGTGAACTCTTCATGATATATGAAACTTTCTATGGAAGCCACCCTATATCGACACTCCACCTTAGTGAATCGAAGTTTAAATCAAGGCTCGAATCAAGGATCGAACAGTTCCAAGGCTGAAATCCCTGGCTCGACTGATTCAAGGGTAAAAAAATCCAAAGGTATAACATTTTATAGGTTTTTTATATCATTACATTATCTTAGATGGTTTTAAGCTTCAATCTAATGTATCTTATTTTCTCCTCATCCCCATTCGTTGATTGCTTGTTTGGAAGTATTAATTTTCATATTTTTATTATCACTATTTAGTTACTACTGGCGTATCATTATGGTCAACAATATTTATTGGGGATGTTTGGTTGAAAGAGACTGGGTTGTTAGATCTTGAGTAATAGGTGTGAATGAGTGTCTATCCAAAACTGTCAGCCTCCTCTCTTGAGTTTACAAGTGATATTGGGAAAAATATTTTATTTGTCAATTATCTTATCCTTACATTTGAGCGGGGCCCTGTACTGTGCACATTCACTATATTTATGGAGTGACCTGATTTTTTATATCCATTTTCCTTTTATTTAATTTAACATTTGATGGAGATAAGGATCATGATCATGATTTTATTCACAATAAGCCTCCAAGTTTTATAGGGAATATGAACCTAAAGGGATTGAGGATTGGGTGGAGAATATTCAGAGGATCTTTAACACCCTCAAGACTCCACAATCTATTAAGGTGAAATGTGTTTCCATTATTCCTGAATTCCCTAGCCAAAGATTATGTGAGATGTCTGTCTAAGATAAATGAAATGAAAATCTAGAATGGAAAGTCAACTTTAGGGAAGACCCATATTCCTTAGAACCTTACAATATCTCATCCAAATATTCTAATTATTACTTGTGAGTATGTTGAGAGAGAAATCACATTTTAAGATCTCTCATTTCGTCAAATGTTCACAAACACCTAATAGAAAAAATAAAAGAGGATTTTTCACTTGGGGTAGCCCAGGGTGGTTTAATTTAAATATATGTAATTTATTTTTATAAATTATTAACAATTTTTCCATTCTAATTAGTAAAAAATTATATCAATTTTACTTTTTCATCATAAAAACATCTCAACCCACCATTCTTAAGTCATTATTTAAATATCTCATTATCTAATATGATCATTTTTTCACTACCAAAAATCAATTTCCCCTTTCGAACACAATTACCATAAATTTTTACGGACCCATAGTTAGATTATGGTTATTCTTGTTTTCTATACCTTTGTAAAAATATAGCCATCTTTAAAATGATAACTGAACCTTAATAATTCTTAAAAAAACAATTCATTTCCTTCATCACACATATAATAAACACTATGTATGTATTACTTTAATCAATATAGAAATATATCAAGATTTTATATTCCCTTTTACTTCCAACATAATTTAAATGAAAACAATTTATCATAACAAATCCACCATTTCTAAAATATTAATTACCATTTAAACCTTTTAAAAAACAATAGTTACACCAATTTACCTATCATGTGAGATGAAAAAACAATATCTAATATGAAAGGATGTTTATTTTGTAAACCCTTTAGTGTAAAATCAATTATAAATTCCTCTTACATTATATTATGTTCCATATAATACATTTTTAATTATTTAATCGCATTCATCTATGTTTTTATAAAAAATTTACAATACTTTATAAAACCATTTAATTTTTCACATGTTCAATAGAGTTCTTTCAATGAATGAGATTCATCAACCAATTTTTATTTATAATGATTTCCTCAATTCAAAACTCTTTTTGGAAGAGTGGGTCATCATCCATTTAACTTAAAACCTCTATATCTTATAGAATTACTATTATTTATTCAATTATGACTAAAATATTATACTGTGTGAAAAAAATCACCATAGTACCCATAGTGGGCATGAAAATGAAATTTTCTTGTAAATCCTACAATTATTCTACTTGAAAATAATTTTTTTAAACTCATCTAGTCATAATTCTTGAATCAATTTATCAACTAAGAATTTTGAGATGTTTAAAACTTTTTTCATTATTAGGAATATTCCTTTCCAAAAATTAATTTTTCTATTATTTATCAATTTTTAATTGAAATTATAATTTATGAGATGTTTTCAAATATTTTATATACCATTGATATTACATTTAACAATTCATTAGGTTGTTATATCACTTGTTATAAAAAAAATAATTAAGGTTATAAAATTCAATATATGTTGGAAAAATTATTAGAAATTATTTTTAAGTTTTCATAATTTTATGTGTACATGTATTGGTTCCACCCATAGGAATATCTGATTACCATATATTTATTTGAAATAACTCTTAATTTATTAAAATGTTTTATAAATACATTTTTATACGTTCTATTAGATCGAATGATAGTTTATTTTTGTTTTTATCACATCTGGGTTTCTTATTACTCCTTAATTGCGTATATTATATTATGATATGTTTTGGGGATTTAAGAAATACCCGATGGGTCATTTTAATAGTGGTAGTACTAGTCTTAGTTAGAGGATTGAAAGTATTAAAAGTAGGATTTATTCTATAAATATATAATTCATAGAGGACCCAAAGATTCATATATGTTAACATGACCCTAGTGAGACCCATTGAATCACTAAAAATAATGTTTATGCCCCCCAAATATCACCTTCAATAGGTAATATATTAATAACTAGTTCGAATGGTGTAATTCTTAAAAAATGGGAGGTATTACCCCATTTAGAGAACATAATGTAGCAGAATTTTCATTCTCATTAACATCATCTCCCGAGTAGCTATTATTGATTTTTTTGGTTGAGACTCATCCACCATATATTTTATGTTGGTTATACTTATTTGTGAATTAATCAAACCCTGAATGACTACATCATAGTAAATTTCAAGAAACATATGTGCATGTACACAAGAGATGAAGGATGTGTGTCAAACAACAAAATGCAATGATAAATGTCCAAGAGATATGTTCATGAGGATGAAAATATTCTATAAATTCCACCTTTGAGTGAATTAAAAGGATAAAACATACCATAGTGGACTTATTCTTTTCATAAATTCAATTACCCATTTTATTCAAATTATAATGAAATTCGTTGAAACATTCAAATTTTGGGTTTCCATTATTATAATTGTCTATAACTATCACTTTTTATATTAAATTTATTATGTGCATTTGTTTATTTATTGTAAAAAAATTATAATTCTATGAACCTAATAGGATGGTTTTGAATCAAAAATAGATTCATGCTAATCATTTGAAAAAATTGTATGAAGGTGGAGTTAATGTATTAATCAAGTTTGCATGCACACGACCCATGTAAAATCTTTCATCAATGTTTATATTGTTGTTATTTGAGATAAATTAGTCCAGAAGGGTTGAAAGAACATTTATTTGTCACAGAATAGATTAAAGCTATAAATGGTGGACAAAACTGGGAAGATACTTAACATGAAAACCTATTGGGATGATATTGTGGGTTTGGATCATTTGATATGAATACCAAAGGAAATGATGATGAAGATCTCATGAAAGAAATAAAAATGAGAGTCAAAGATGACCTTCATGATTTCAAAATATTGTATGAGAAGTTAAATAGTTGTGTTAAGAGACCATTGTATATTGGCTGTACAAAATGAAAGACATTTTAAACTGTATTAATGATATATAAGTTGAAATGTTGTAGTGGATGGAGTGACACCAACATTATAAACTACTTGGCATTTTGAATGGTATGCTACTAGACAGAGATGAACTACCATTTCAAACATATGATTCTAAATAAATTCTAAGTTCAATGAGAATTATATCTAAAAAAATAAATGATTGTCTAAATTATTTAATATTGGTTCGCAAGGACCATGAATCACTCATAAAATACACTAAGTATGGCCTGAATCAATACAAGAAAAATGAATCATGTATTTAGAAATATTTATAGTGAGTTCCTATAATTCCATGGTTTAGAAGACTATATGGATGTTATGAAACCATGAGATAATTTACACAACATGAAAATACAATAATTAAAGATGGGAACCTACATCATCCAATAGATTCCTTTTACTGGAAAAAAATGGCTACAAGTATGCCAAATTAGTAAATGATATTAGAAACTTTCATATTGCATTTTATATAGATGAAATAAATAATTTTGATATAGAAAGTAGTACTCATAATTCATATCCCATCGTGTAGGTAAATTAAAACTTTCCGAAATGGTTATACATGAAGTGAAAATATATTATGTTTTTTCTACTTATATATGGACCAAAGAAACCAGAAAATGATATCTATGTCTATTTGGATCCATTGATCGAAGATATAAAATTGATGTGGGATAATTTTTTTACAATATATGATGCTCATAGAAGTGAAGAATTCAAATTTTTGTCCATGTTGTATACAATGATAAATGACTTTCCTACTTATGTAAATTTATTAGGATATAGTATTAAAGGAATTTTGTGCTGTCCCATTTGTGAAAAACGCACACACTCAGTTCAGATGAAACATTCCTTCAAGATAGTGATTTTAGGACATTATAATTTTTTACTCGAATGACATAAATACCGATCTTGGACAATATTATTCTATAAGAATATTAAAAAGGTACAACATATTATCTAATAATGGGAGATCAGCTTTTTGATAAAATAAAATATATTGACATAGTTTTTGGTAAACCATTTTTGAAAAACCTTACAAAATCAAGTTAGAAGGGGAGATAAATTTTCTTTGAATTACTACATTGGAATTGTTTGTATGTAAGACATTTTCTTGATTTCATGCGTATAGAGAAAATATATATTTGATATTTTTATTGGCATTAAACTAAATGTTCTTGAAAAAAAATGAAATATGGTATCAAGGATAGCTTGTCCATGATTGACATGAGGATAAGGGAGGATTTGGAACTAGTGAAGGGTAAAAAGAATAATTATCTCCCTCTAGTAGCTTACACTCTATCAAGATAGAAAAAATTAAAAAATTTTCTTTTCCTAAAATAAATTTTATAGATGGGTAGTCATAAAATACATAGAATGTCGTCTTAATGACTAATTTGGTGTTACAATGACTAAAATCACACGAATGTCATGTTTTGATGTAAGATTTGAAGCCTATTACTTTCTATTTCATTCTTCCTAAAAATTTAAAATGTACATTAACTAGTCTTTTCATATTTTTCAAATCCATATGTAGAAAAGTTATAGACCTGATGATGTTTACAATAATGAATAAAGAGGTTACAATCATATTATGCGAATTAGAGATGTTCTTCCCAGCATCATTCTTTGATATAATGGTCCACCTAACAACTCACTTGGTTATAGTAGTTCAACTATGTGGTCTTATCCATTATAGATGGATGTACCCCATTTAACAATATATGTAGATTTTGAAAGGGTATATTAATAATCAAATTCTCCAAGAAGGTTGTATTGAAAGATGATATATTGTTGAAGAAGCTATTGAATTCGGTACCGATTACATATCTGATGTTGAAAATATTAGTCTCAAAAAGTCCCACCATAGTGGATGCCTTATGGATGAATTTATTTCTAGAATAGGTTTTGTTACAAATACGTTGATCGAGTTAGAGAAAGAAAACCATAACATTTTTTATAATTGTGAAGATATTGATCCATACATCGAATCCTACAAATAAATTCATATATATTTGAATCTATCAAGGGATGAAATATAGATATCAAATACATATAATCAATAGTTTATATTATGTTTCCAATATCATATTTATAAGTATTTATCTAAAAATATTAATTCAATTTCTGAATGGATTTAATGGATAGCTAGGGGACCAGATTAAAATGTTTTACCTTACACTGGTTTTGTAAAAAAGGGTTATAAATTCTATAAAAAATAACAAGATGACTACAGTTGGGTGAAAAATAGTGGTTTTACACTTATAACAGGTGCCATGCACATATCTTGTGCTAAGAATAGAAATCTTTTTCATGAAAATATATCATATTTTGGAATTATAAAACTGATATAAAAGTTGGATTATACAACATTTCAACTGTCAATTATCCCTTGAAAATTGGTTGACAATATGAATGCAGTGAAAGTTGGTGAAATGGGCTTAGTGAAGGTGAAATTCACTATGGAAGGGGAAAATGTTGTGCCATTCATAATGAAATCACAAGGAGTGAAAGTATTTTATTTCTCATATTCAATAAACAGGAATTTGTTTATTATCTTGTTGGAGGCTAAAACCAATTTCAGGTCTGATTAAAATTCATTATAGGATGAACCTTTCATTGGGAAATCTGAATCAGTTCATTATGGTCCAATTATAGAGAATCTGTTTTATATTATAGGGGAACACAAAGAGAATATTTTTATTCTCAATATAGGAACTAAATCCCTAAAACTTTAAAAATAATATAGAGAGTTCAATGAGAAAGTACACGTTTTTTATTTAATATACTATATTTTTCCCATAATATTATATGTTCTCTACTATATTAACATAATATAATTTAAATGTTCGAATACTCTTGCTAACAATGCCTTATGCACATGATGATGTTACTAATACCTTATAAGAATAAACCATAATAAAGGAAACCCATTGGGAAGATGTAAATGTAATGTTATGATATACTTTCTCTATTTTACCAAAAAAATTATATAATGAAATGATGATTTAATATTCATTATTATTTGCATAGTTTGTTTATTTTAGAAGATTTTTGAAAACATTTATTACCTTTCTACACCAAAAAATCCATAGAATTATTTTCCATGAAAACATTTTGACCTCTTCTATGTTTCATTTAACATTTTTCTTCAAGTTTCATCCGCTGCCTTTTCTGTAAGAGAAATGAACATTCCCGTGCTCAATCTTAGAGGAGATCTTAATGTTTCCACAGTATATTCATTGTCCATATAATTAATATATTATTTCATATTTGTGTTTAATTTATTTCTTTTTAGTATTTTTCACATTATAATTGTTTTCTTATACAAGTAGGTTATTTTGATTGAGTTTGGGTGATATATCCATCTTTCATGCCTTTTTAAACCAATACTTCCAGAGATTTATTCTCTCTCCAAATATTTTCACCCATATAGTGTTTCATTTATCTTATTCCTTCAATTTCCCTCCACTATCTTTACTAAAAGAGAAATGATGCTGCCTCTACTCAATCATAATGGTTATCATGATGTTTTCATAGTAAAATCATTATCCATAGAATTATTGTATTTTTTCATATTTATGTTTAATTTATTTATTTTTACTATTACTCATATATGAATTGTTTTCTTATACATGTTTACTCTTTTATTCTAGTTGGGGAGTTTTTTCCATCTATTATTCCATTCTGAATAAAAAATTCCATATACTTCTTCCCCCTCAAAACCTTTTCACCCCCATAGTGTTTTCATTTATCAAATTACTTAAACATCCCACAACTAATAAATCATAGAGTTAATATTTTTGTTTTCATAGAAAAATAACTTTCAATGAAATTAATGTATTATTTCATATTTATGTTTTATTTATTTCATTTTAGTATTACTCATATAATAATTTTTTTCATATATAAGTGAATAATTTTGTTCGAGTTGGGGGGGTTTGTTGAAAACTCCAACACATAATATTTATTTGATGTTCTAATATGAAGAAAATTTCTCATTATTGAAATACAAAAGATTATAAGAAGAACATGTTCCAATTAGGGTGATGTCTCATGATATAATGGTCATATCATAATTCTCTACTATTCTATCTTTCAAAAATGAGAATGGGTTTTCAGCTAAGAATATCAAGTCAGTATGAAGTGTTGGTAGTTTGATAAATTAAGGTAATTTAAATCATGGTAACATTGGTAGTTATGATTTTTCTCATACTTTGGTATGTGTAAGAATAATTTTCACCTCAATTCAACACACAGTGTGACCGATATGACTCAAAGTGATTCTTTTTATTTAAAATTGACATTGATATTAGTAAAAAGGACAACTGACACACTAAAAACTAAGAAAAAATATTCAGATTATTTTGATACTTTAATAAAATAATCTATAAGTTATTTTTTATATGTAGGAATCAGACACACCTCAATCCAATACACTATATACTTGGTATGACTCATATATTTGTTATCAGTTTAAAATCGATATTTTTGTTCAAAAGGTTTCACTCATTAAAAACTAAGAAAACACTCCTTAATTTTATTGATAATTTAGGACATGGATTCATAAATGATTTTTGACATTTGGGAATATTTCTCAAATCAAAAAAATACATTATGTCATTTTTATGAGTAAAATTGTGTGTTTCTAGTTTAAAGTGACATTTTATAATAAAAGACATGTGATATACACAAAACCAAGAAAAAATTGATTTATTTTTATACTTAATGAAAAAAAAATTGTAATTCAATTGAGATATGTAGGCATTATCCTCACCCCAATCCAATGTATGGTGTGAACAACAAAACTCCAAGTGCATCATTTTATTTAAAATTGACATCAATTTTAGTAAAAAAGACAATTAGGAAACTCAAAACTGAGAAAAATTATTTATATTATTTTGATACTTTTGTAAAATGATCTATAAGTAATTTTTAGGTGTAGGAATCATATTCATCTCAATCTAATACACAATGTTCACAGTGTGACTCAATATGGCTATTATCAGTTTACAATCGATATTTTACCCAAAAAGTGTTACTCAATGAAAATAGAGAAAACACACACATATTTTATTGATAATTTAGGGAATTGAATAATAAATAATTTTTTATGTGTAAGAATATGTTTCTTACAAAAATGATACATGATATGATCGGTATGATTCAAAGTGTGTGTTTCTAGTTTGAAATGAAATTTTAGTAAAAAAGACAAGTGATGTACTCAAAATAGATAAAACACATTTAGAGTATCTTGATACTTTAGGAAAATTATCCATATGTCATTTTAGATTTGAAGGAATCATCTAAACCCCAATATGATGCACGTTGTGACTAGTATTACTCAAAGTATGTCTTTTTATTTAAAATTTACATTATTTTTTGAAAAAAGGAAAACTGACCTACTCGAAACCAAGACAATGTATTCGTATTGTTATCATAATTTTTGGAAATTATCCATAAGTCATTTTGACTTGTAGGAATTAGTCACAACACAATTAGATACATGATATTCCTGGTATATCTCAATATGTTTGTTTTTAGTTTAAAATCGATATTTTAGTTCAAAAAGTGACACTCACTGAAAACTAAGAAAACACACTCATATTTGATTTACAATTTAAGAAAATTATTCATAGGTCATTTTTAATGTATAGTAATTGGTCTCTTGGCAGACTAATAAATTATGTGATCTGTATGAGTCAACGTGCATGTATCCTGTTTAAAATGAAATTTTAGTAAAAAAGATAAGTGATTTACTAAAAAATGAGGAAAAACATTTATATTGTTTCAATACTTTAGAGAAATAATCCATAATTGTTTTGAGATATTTAGGAAACATCCTCACCACAATAAGATTCATAGTGTGACTGATATGACGCAAAGTGCATCTTTTTATTTAAAATTTTCATCAATTTCAGTAAAAAGAACCAATGGCCTACTAAAAACTAATAAAAAACCTTAGGATTGTTTTTATACCTTATTAAAATAATACATTATTAATTATCGACAAGTATAATTTTTCCTCACCACAATATAATACCTGATGTGCCCAGTATGACTCAATGTGTCTGTTATTATTTGAAAAGAGACATTTTAGTTCAAAAAGTGTCACTAAGTGAAAACTGTAAAAACATACTCGGATTTTATTGATAATTTAGGTAAAAAAATCATAAGTAATTTTTGAGGTGTTGTAATTAGTATGACATCAAAATGACACATGATGTGACCGATATGAGTTAAAGTGTGTGTTACTAGTTTAAAATGACATTTTAGTAAAAAAGACAAATGGCGTACTCAAAACCGAGCAAATAAATTATGATTATTTTTATACATTAGGAAAAAAAATACATAATCCATTTGAGACATGTATGAATCAACCACACTGAAATATGACACATTTTGTGACTGGTATGATTCCAAGAGTGTCTTTTCAATATATAAGCATCATTTTATTTTAAAACGCACATCAAATCGCCAAAACTGAGAAAACGATCCAAGATTATTTTCTAAAAAATATATCTACTACTACATAATTTATTTACTTATTTAATTTATCATATAATAATTTATATTAGATTAGTTAGGGGAGGTGGAATAAAAAAATAAAACCTGCCTAAATGTGCACGAGTAGGCATGAAACCGAGACTTCCCAAACACCACCACATGAAACAACCACTATGTTTATCCCATGGGGATATATATTATACTTATTTAATTAATTTTCAAATATATAATGATTGAATATGAAAAATAATTGGTGTGACATTTTAGAATCAACCCCAACTCAATCCAATAGACAATGTTCCTAGTATGACTCAAAGATTAATTTATAACCTATTTCTATTAATTTAACAATCCTATATCCCCTAAATTTAAGTAATTTTTCTCATAACATGTTATCCATCAATAAAAATACCACGATTCCCATAACTAAAGAGAAAATCAAGAATGTAGAAGTGAATGACTTGAAAATTAGTAATGGGATTTCACAAACTACCCACTAAAAGAATTTCCATCCCTAGGAGGTCATGTGAAAAAATAAAGTCCAATAAATAGGTTAGGCCACTTATCCCTCATAAATGTATCATTCTCCCAAGTCAAATGAGAATATGATCTATGCTTCTATAACACTCTAACTAATAGAATCAACTTCCCATTCTAGACATTCACTTGAGTGTCAACGATCTAAACAGGCTGCTCAACAACCAAAACATATGCCTCTTACTCAATATCTTCCCAACTCAGAATATGATAGAGATTGGGATGATATCTCATATGATGTGATATGTAGAAAACATCACGAATTCCTATTAACTGATCCAACAATTCCAACCAATAAGAAATCTTCCCAAGATGCTCAATGAACTTAAATGGTCCCACATATCTTTGAAGAAACATCCCATGTTTTCCAAACATATGGTGACCCAACCTAGAAGAAACTTTCAAGAGAATCTAGAAATCTATGGAAAACTCCACAGGATAATGCCTTTGATCTACATAAGATTTTTTTTAACTCTACACTGAATCTAGACACTGATGTATATCCTGAATCATCACAAACATCTTTTGAATCAAACTTGGTCCCACCAAGGAAGCTTCACCCACCTCTATCCAATAAAGTGTTTATCTGTACAATTGACTATATAAAGCCTCAAAATGATCCATTCAGATTGATTATAGATAAATGTTGTTATAAGAAAACCCAATGAGTCCCAGATGGCTATCCCCCAATCCACCAAAATCCAAGACATAAGCATGACTAATTTCCTCCAGAATGTGAATAAAAAACTCAGTATGACCGTCTTTATATGGGTGATAAGCTATATTAATCCTTTTTTGAGTCTGCATATCCTCTTGGATGATTCAATAGAACCTCTAAGTAAACCAAGGATGCCTTTCTAAAACAACAGTATAAGGAACCCCAGGTAACATCATAATTTTCTGCACAAATATTTTACCCATATCTTCAACTTTAGTGGTGTCCTTAATCAGAATGAAATGAGATGACTTTGTAAACCATTCAATCACCACCAAAATATAATTACTCCCTCAGGTATTCCATGGTAACCCTAAAAAAATATCCATGGATACCTCATCCCATTTTCTAAATGGCACCGAAAGAGGTTGGAGAAAAGAAGAATGTCTCAAATACTATGCCTTTATTAATTGTCCTGTGTAATAGTGGGACACATAATTAATAATGTTATGATTCATGCCCAACTACTATAATCACTCTCTTATATCATAATACATCTTCATAGTTCCCATATAGCTGATCCATAAGGAACTATGATAATTAAAAAAATGTTCACCTCATAGATATGAGGATAAAAAAAATAATTCCTAAAATAGAGTATACCATCTGAAGAGAGAGACCAACCCGAAACGGTCCCCCACCATATAATGTTCATTTAATTACTCTGAAATCATCATCCAACTATTGATTATTCCCAAAAGACGCAAAGAGAGAATAAAATGATTTAAAAATGGTCAGAACCACACTTGAAACATCCTCTTGAGCATCTAGATTCAACTGAGAAAAAAACATTATATGGTACCACTCTTCATTCTATTCAAAAATAGCATGTGATGACAATTTTCTAGTAAGAGTTTCTATAATGACATTCCCCTTCCCCAGGGTGTAAATGATATCATAATAAAACATTTGAATTTATTCCAACCATTTACTCTATCTAATATTCATGTATTAATGAGAAAATATATACCTTAAAATATTATAGTTAGAAAAGACTGTGAATATTTATCCAAAGATATGATACCTCCAACACTTAAGTACATCTGTATCTATAGAATTCTCTAAATAAAGAGTGGGATAATTATTATCATGTTATCTAAGATGAAGTGAGTCCTAAGATACCACATGATCATCCTTCATGAGAAAACAACCCAAAATATCACCCAAAGCATAAAAAATTATATACCCCATATAGGGATAAGGTAAGATCAGAATAGGAGTCGATGGTAGAAGTCATTTCAGCTCATCAAAAGAATATTGGAAGTTTTCATCCCATTTGAATTTGACCCCTTTCCGGGTAAGAGCAGTAATAGGTGAATCTAACATAGATAAATCCTTAATAAACTATTGATATTATCTTGTTAGACCAAGGAGGATCTAAATATCAAATACATTCTATGGGTCTTCCCAGGACCAGAATACCCTGACCTTCTCAGAATCAACTGATAATACATGATCATAAATCAAATTCCCTACAAATTTCACTTCTTTAATATATAATTTTTATTTTGAAATATTTCCATACAAACTATGAATCATCATGATTTCCAAAACCTAAATCATACAATGCTTATTCTTGTTCTTGGATTTTGAATAAACCAAAATATCATATATGAACACTACCACAAAAGTATTAAGATAAAAATTTAATATCTGATTCATCAATATCATGAAAACTCAAGGAGAGTTTTTTTAGTCCAAAAAACATCATAGGATATTCGTAATATCCATACCTTCTCTTGGAAGTCATCTTCAGTATATCACACTCACAAACATTGATTTGATGATAACCTGACCAATGATCAATCTTCAAAAATAGGTTTTCCCCCTTTCATTGATCAAGAAAATCATTAACAAGAGGAAAATTATACTTGTCCATAACCATTACCTAATTCAACTAATGAAAATACACACATAATCATAGTGATCCATCTCCCTTCTTAGTAAAGAACACTTGGGATTCCCAAGGAGAAACACAAGGGAGAACAAATCCTTTTTTACCAGGTCATCGAACCGAATCTTGAGCTCCATTAGCTATACTAGTTCCATACGATAAGAAGGTTTCGATATCAGCAATGTTCCTAAAAATAGATTACTACTAAACTCTATTTCCCTCTCTAAAGGAATCCTAGATAAATTTTCAGTTAGAACATCAAGAAAACACCAAACAATAGAAAAAGGTTAATAATTTAAGTATTGTCATTAGGCTCATCTGCAACAACAACCTATAAACTCCTGAGCTTAGGGGTGGGATGGTCCTGCACAACTAGACCTTGGATCCCACTCTACCAAAAACACCAATGAGTTCCCATCAATTACAAGAAACGAGACATACTGATGATAATAATCAACCTTATCTCAATGGGAAACAATCTTATCCATATCAATTATGGCATCAAATAGACCTAGATTAAGAATAAAAAATCCTTGACTAGCTCTTCATTAGCTATCGATGGTGTTCAAGAAGGAAACTAAAACCCATATTCTTTCCTCTTCCCAAGTGGTGTCGCTAACTCCATAACAAGGTACATGATATCTGTTGTAAGGTTAATCATATCAAGAAAATGGATTGATATAAACGAGAGGGAAGCAACATGATCAAAAAAATGCAATCTCTACTAAGGATGAAATAAATATGATAACTCTCACTATCGATAGACCCATATCTACCTCCACTAAAAACCCATCTATAATGTGAATGTGATTCACTCTTGAGGTCTATAACTTGGTCCTTGTAATCTTTGATCATCTGATAGCACCAAAGTGTCCTTTGTTTCTAATGATCCTCAACCATATCAAGGATTAGATGTGTCCTGATAGAAGAACTATAGATGACCATAACATCCATAGATGTAACACATCTTTTCTGGGACAGAGAAATAATGACGGGACTATATGACCTTTACAAATTAATATCATGTTAATGTCACACTACTAGCTATATCCATAGGTACTGAAGATAATTAATATTGAGAACCACCTATTCCACTCCAATGGTGATCCCGTCACTTACAATTTTTACCTAATACCCCTTGAACCTTTAGCTAGGAGGAAGAGAAGAGAAAGATGATAAAAAATTACGTACCATATTCATTTATTCCATCATAGCCTGGTACAATATCTCTACATAGGGTGAAAGATTTTTTATAAATACGTACAATATGATATTCAGTCACAACCCCTATATGTACTTCTCATCCTTTATCTAGTCACTCTTTACAGTCTCTATCAAAAAACAAACCATCTCAGAAAACAGATTGGTGTATAACAACCCCGAATTATCTCCCTATTGTAAAGATAGAAGCTTCATAGTCTTTTCCATCATTGTTGACTCTAGAAAAAACTGTAAAAATAAGTGAGGCTTAAAACCCTTTCATCCTAAGTCCACATGCTTATCATCTTGTACCATGGAATCCCACAAATTCTTTCTAGGACCCTCAAGTTTGAATTATGCACACTTCCCCATTGATACTTTTAGGTGTGCTGAGGATATTGAATATATGATCAATATTTTCCAGCTAATCCTCCACCTTTGGAGGTTCATTCGTTCTTTTAATGGAAGGTGAATTCTCATGCCAGAACTCTCCTGATCGATCTCTATCTCCTACATCACCAAGATGTATCTCAATGACAGTGTTCTGAACTAGTGGAAAATTATAATCAACAAAACAAACTTCCTACATGATAGCCTCAATCATATTATGATCTAAAATTATATTTCTTTGAGGAGCATCATTTTCACCCTCCTGAGGAACTCACAGAACACATCTCAATGGAAAAATATTGCACGCCAAAACAATTGAAATGAATAGACAATAGAAAAATCCCAATTTAAACAATAAAACCCATATTTAAAAATTGAGATTAACACCAAGAAATCAAAACAAGGGACACACATCCCAACATCCCATGTAAATTTGAGTCTCATAATAGAAAGAGTTTTCTAGGAACTCACCACAACATACCTATCAAGTCCCAAAAATACTATATCCATTATAACAAATATCCGAAGATTAGGACTCTTGATAAAAAACATACTTTGATACCAAAATTTAATGAACCAACCTGAATAACCTCTCAAATTAGTACCCAAACCGATACACCACATACACAAATGGCATTACCCATCCCCAAGGGCTCGAAACATACACCAGGGCATTGAATAACAAATAGAGGGAATGATTTCAACAATCCAGTAGAAAGAAAATGGAATATATATATAACACCTAAAAAAGAGGAAAAGATAAATACATATTCCATAAATGGAATCAGATAGCGGAAAACAAAAAACTCATTAGTTAAAAAAATTTCCATGTAAAATTCCAACTAGAAAGGACAACCAAAATCAGAAAAGCGAACCATTCTATATGATAGTGTGGGAAAACCAACCCCATATTACCAGCCATCTACCCAACCTTGCTGAAAGAAAACCCAGCTACCTCAATATGGTACCTTTTATTTCCCTAAATAAAAAAACATAGAAAGGGCTACACACCACCAATGAAGTGCATTACCCATCGACTAAGAGGCTTAGTTGGATACCACCCAGGTGTTCCATAACAAATATCTGTACAATAACTCAAGTATTCTAATTTTGAATAAAACATGGCACGATAAGTAGTAAAGCTATTATATAAAAAGAATGTTAAATAATTTCCCTTTTTCAATCAATTTCAAAACAAAGTTAGGTTTATTAATTTCATTAGAATTTATCAAAATCCAAAGTGGTATAAATCCAATCACATGTAAATCATGCCAAGGAAATCAATAGGTAGGGATAATAGACTTCTAGTACCACAAAATTGACATTTACAAAAAAATTCATTATAAGGCAGGTATAAGAAGTAGAGAATAATCCCATGAGTGAACCATCCATGTAGAGACCCAAAGCTTAACATACATGGACATTACATTACTTTTGCGGAATACTTAGTACATAACAAAAACACACACAAGGATCGTAATAGTTTAGTGTCTTTGGAAACTTGGAATATAATCTTCTAATCGTGGTGAAAGATCTTCAACATCACCCATAAATATCTTCCTTTTTTTTACCTAAAACCTTTCTTTATATCCTGGGGAAAAGAAAACATAAAAGGGTGGGATCAAATGCTCAGTAAGGGTAAACAAAAGAAATATCAATCACATCATATTCATAAGAACATAACATTTTGGAAATCTTAACCTGCAAAAGAGAGCATAATTTCATAACATGGGATAAATAATAGTATTGAAATGAAATCCCAATAATCATAACATACAACATGAAACTTTGTGGAATACACACATAATCATAGAGAATCATTTCTTGTTAGTCAAGACTCATTGCCAAGACTATCTTAGTGGACAAAGTCCCTTTCTGAACTGAGTTCATTCCTCATTCCAGTCCTGTTTCACTGAACCGGTATAACCTACCGTTCCAGCCATGTCTATCTCATGAGATATAAAATCTTTAACCAATGCATTGGAGGGAGATATAGGTCCCACCCATCTCATAATGATACCATTCTTATGTGTGCCACAAAATCATAAACCATACATCATTGCATAACCCATGTAATAAAAATGGGATTCTTAAACAACATGACATCATAAAACAATTCATATAAGATAAAGGATTTCATAAAAATAATTCCATCACAACATAATCAAATCAGTGTAATAATAGGGATAGAAACAGAACCCTATATTATCTTAGATGGAAAATAATTTTGTTAAAACACTTGAACTCCATTCTTGAGAAAAATATCCTTTCTACTTCAAAAACAATTTTCCTTTCTTAACATGTCATTCAATTCTAAACTAAATGAAGTTGATTAAAAATAAACTTGAAAAATTTTAAAGGAAGATTCTTGGAAATAATGTTTTAAAAATCCATTCATTCCGTATAAGTTAAAAAACATTTTTCTCGTACTTTTGTCGGAAAAGTCAAAAAGCACCTCGTACGAAAAACGACAAAAGATTCCTTTCATATCTTTTAATAAAAACTCACCGAAGGGTAAAATTTTATATAAAAAATTTATAATGATTTAAATATTACATATTGAGGAAACATGGATGTGTATTATAAAATACACCCCAGTAAATACCAACGTATAAACAGTCTCGGATAAAATGAGATTGTGATATTTTCCCTTACCTTAGGTCTGATTTGCTCCATAAGTGTCCGAACCTCCTGTATAATGATTTAAATAATGTCATTGACTTATTCTAGAATCATAATAATTGTAATGATATCATATATGGTTCACTTATTACTTTATATTACCCGTTCTTTTGTAAATTTCATGTTAAAGAGCGTTTTGGGTAAAATCGTTTCATTTATCGTTGGTGTTTGGACTTGTTGTTCTCAACATTATTATTAATTATATCATGATTTACTTACTTCCAGAATATAAAATATAATTTATATATCATATATATTCAGTATATATATATATATAATAGATAGATAAATGAAATGAAACACACCGGTCATGGAGATGGTAGTCTGTACGTACGCATGAACGCTGTTTTCCTTTCCTTATTGTCTTGAATGGAAGTAAGGAGATGAAATATATATATACATAAATCCAGTAGATTTACCATGTCATATATTTCATTATTATTCATTATATATACTTTATAATCATTCTGCAATGGTAAACATGGATAATGAATCTCATCGCGTCGTGGAGACGGTAGTCCGTACGTACGCACGAACGATGATATCGTTCCCGTGGTCGTGAAATTGTGTTGAAGTGTATGTATACTATTTCAGTATCAATATCACTTTATAATAATCATATATAGTTACTCATTACACCATTATACCCATCCAATTAAGGTGGTGGCGGAAAATAGATTACACCACGGCGTGGAGACGGTATTCCGTATGTACGCACGCGCGGTGATTTCCTTTTTTCGTAGGATGGATAGAAGGGTAATTAGAGTTGTTTCATATTTATAATAAAATATCAGTATATAATAAATACTGATGTTATTACTTCATCATGAAACAACTAAAGAAGAAGAAGTTGAAGAAGAAATAAATTGAAAAAGATCGGTAATGGATATTACCTCTTTTTGACGCGCCTTTTCTTAACCTCCACTTAAAGAACTAAGGATGGTCTTTGAAGAAGACCAGGACCTCTAGGATGATACTAGAGAAGTGGAGAAGAGATTTTGGCAGGGTTTGGCCGAGCTTGAAGTCTCAAAGTTGTGTGAGGAAGAGATGGAGGAGGTGCCCTTTTATAAGGGAGGAGAGGGGCACCTTAGGAAAATCTCAAAATATTATTTTATATTAAGGTCAAATTCGGTTTATAATGGTTCCAAAGGGTCTTCTTTCGAAGATAAAGAGGGGATGGGTCGAAAGCCTCTCATCCAATAGTATTTAGACAAGTTTAGGTTATTATTTTAACCTTATCAATTAGATTTAACTCTGTGTTAAATAATTTAACGTTTACCGTGTCTTTTTGTTTTCTTACACTATATGGTTAATAAACTTACCATAACAAGCCAAAAGAACCCCAAGTTGTTTATTATTAATATATATATCCTTATATAAGTCATTTTTCCGAACCTTAGATTTTTAGGAATTAAATAACAATTAATACTATAATATTTGTTTTAAAACCTAATTTGTGTCAATTTTGAAACTATTTGGTACATGATTTTTATGAAATTAATAACAGAATGATAAGTTCGAACCAAGTTACTTATATCAACGATAACATGTCATATTAACCTAGAAAATTAATTTAAGTCATAAAAGGACTCAAATTACATTTAT
The DNA here is from genome assembly GCA_963277665.1 of Viscum album. Classification (NCBI taxonomy): domain Eukaryota; kingdom Viridiplantae; phylum Streptophyta; class Magnoliopsida; order Santalales; family Viscaceae; genus Viscum; species Viscum album. The sequence goes on from OY728131.1 coordinate 2,065,143,815, forward strand.
TTGGGTATTTATAACATCAATTATGTCAATATTTCATTAATAAGACAATTACTGCATCGTCTTTGTGTCATAATAAATGATAATTATTTAATCCCTAAAAATTCTAAATAAATTCCTATGATGTAGATATTTGTATTATATTTCTGGATACTATTCATGTTCGAAGTTTCATGAAGTGTATCACTAAATTAAAATTATTATACTTATAAGATTTAAGAAAGTGACATGTTGTCACATTCTTTGGTTTTAATAATAATTAAATTATTTTCATGGAAAAAAGTACATAAAATGAATCTAATACAACCCTTAGGTGATATGGGTCGACTTTTAGTAATCCAATAGGATTTTGACATGTGTTAGGGTAATTTTATAATATTATATTTACCCTTAATTACCCGATTTACCTTTATCTATGGTAAATAAACTTTACCGTAGTTACTATTCATAATTCCCAAAAATAAAAAGTAGCTTATTAACATAATTTTGATCCACTGATTCCAAATATGGAATTCTTTTTTCCAAATTCCATATACAAAAGTTGCAGAAATTAAATTAAAATTAATCCCGTTGTCGAAAGAAAACGGGTTTTTCTTTAAAACATTGCAAAAGATTGAATTGATTTATCCTACGAATTTAAGGTAGAATCAATGCTAATGACATACATTATATTAAATGGTAAAAATATATTCTATTTATAATTTAAAACCATTAAATATTATAATTTAACCACATAATAAATTACGATGAAAAAAATTGTTTTTAATTAAAATATATCGTGTTTTTGCTATTCATTAAAATATGAAAGTTATCGGAAAAATATCAAAACTTTATCTAATGTAAATTTTTATATCCTGATTCAAAAGAAGAATTTTATTTTTTCAAATTGAAATTATAAACATGTCAAAAACTATATTTAAAGTGGGTGCGCCATCAAAAGGCGGCAAAACTGCATTTTTTGAAAAATAATTATTTTACCCGAAAAATTTATTTTGTTCTTATACCTTGTTTTAGAAAAAGTGTAAGACGAATAATAATGTTATAAGATTCAAAATTTAGTTAATACTATTCATAACGTCTAGTTCATAATAATATTATAATAAAATATCGTTGTTTAGTAAAACTCGGTATTGCGTACAACACACGCTATCGAGGAAGGTCGTGATTGTGTATAATGCAAGCCAAGTCAGGGTTGCGTGCTGTGCATGAATCCTTCATTGTTTTGTATATCATAATCCAACCATATTTCATTTATACATTGAATACATATATATATATATACACTCAATGTTGCGTAGAATAACTATTATCAAAATTGTGTCTAACACGATCCAAGAATAGTGTTGCGTATTCTGCAAGCTAATACGGTGTTGCGTATAGCGCAAGGTAATATTGGTGTAGCATACAACACAAGACATTAATGAAATTAAAAGAATATTTTTCATAAAATCTTGGGGTGTTACATTCTACCCCCCTTAAAATTAATTTCACCCTCGAAATTCGTCGGGGTTATAAATGGTTTACTATTCGAAAGTTTCTTTAATAGAAACCCACATCGTAAAAAGGAATACCAAAACCAATATTAAAAAAAAAGTATGAAACATAACTGTTACCCAAATAAACTAATCACTAGGATTCCACATAGGTGAAAATATGGATATGGAAGAGAAATCTAACCATCATGTTCTGATGGAGAGTTGTAGAGAACATGGCTATAGAAAAGCCTGCAATCACAAAGCCATAAATTTGTGATGATCTAAGGTATCATCTGATTCATCAGATATAATAGCACTAGGACAACATTTTTGGTTTTCGAGATCATTTCCCTAAAGTTGATGAAATTGGAATTAGAAGAAACACTTTCGTGATTTTGGTATAGTCTCACCGTTGGTCGTTCTTTGGACAATTTCCACTTCATCTCTTAAATAAATGAAGTTGAATTTGTCATTCGTGATGTGTTAGCAGATCATGTGATAGAATGATGGGTCATTCCATCTGTCCCAAACAAAAGGTTAGAAAAGTTATCAAAAAATACACAAGTCTATCTATAGTGTGATTAATCATATATGGTTCCTAAAATGGACTTATACTTCATATATCATACTTCATAATATAATAAAAATAATTTCTACTAAACAGGGACTTCCTGTAGGCCAGTGGTAGGCGATAAAGGCTAATCGCACTTCGGTTGTGGGTTAGATTCCCATAGCCTTTTCTGACGTGATGGGCTGTCACCCATCCTGCAGGTTGTCCTTTTTCAAAAACTACATTACTATAACATCCCATAAATAATATCAAAAAAAAGTTCTATCCTTAAACAATACTAACTTATGTCTAACATAATCCATTCCAATCTTTAGTCTTATCTAAAATACTTCGGTCCAAGCTCATAGTATAAAGAAAATGATTACTTGAATTGTCATCAACCAAGCATGTGAATACTATCATTTATCCCCCATTATCTTGTTGGTCACATTCCAATCATGTGAATACCTTAATCTTGTATTCACTTGAAAAATAAATACCCATTAAACCTTAGTGAAAACATGAATGCTGTCAAAAGTTAACTCTTTCCACATACCAAAATCCTCAAAATTCTATATACTCAAACCATGATATCACTTAGTCCATATATCAATCATGAGCTCATGAATATTATCAAACATATTAGATTCTCTTTATCCCTTCATTATGTGCATATCATCTGCTTTCCAAAAATATTCCAATCACTTTTCATGGTTACCGATGTCATATTCTTATAGAAAACCACAATAGACTAATAAAAAAATATTCTAATACTCCATAAAACTACCTCAACAACATTATTCTTGAATACCTATAGATAAACAATTCAATCCATCCTCTTTAATGATTGTCCTAGAATAAGTCCTTCCTTGATTTAGAAGTAACTTTTTAGGTCAGGGCATTGAGTTGGGTAATGCCTGTGTTCTCCACAAATAAGACATTGAACTCCATAACAGTCTGTCACTCTATGTCCCTTTTCTCCACACAGATAACATTTGTCCCTCCATTTGAAGTATTCCTCAAGGTTCTTCTTCCCTTCTTTAGAAATCTCAATCTTCCTTTCTTTATGCTCCTCAACATGCTAACATGCATAAAAGTCTATCTTCCTCTTATGTGATGAATTAGGCATACCACTAAATTTCACCTTGTTAATCATAAATCGCGATGACTGATTCGGCATAATCACAATATATTTCTCTCTAGGAATTACACAATTTTGTTGCTCATAGTCACCAATTTGTTCATTGGATTCAATGTTAACCGAATTCCTTCTGGTTCCCTCCATTTTCTAAAACACAAAAAGAATTCTATGAGAGGAAAAAATCATGCTAGAGAAAACAACATAGTAAAGGGGGAGTACCCTAAATATCTAACATCTTAGGTTATATTCTAAGATCGTTAGAGCAATTCTAGGACTATAACCTATACGTATACTTAACCTTAGAGACATCCCTAGACATGCCTTAGAAATATCTCTAGGGATCTTATTAACGTTTTCGCATCCTAGTTTCCAATGGTTGACTAAACCTTTGCTCTGATACCAACTGTAGAGACCCGAAGCTTAACGTACATGGACATTAAATTACTTTTGAGGAATGCTTAGTACATAACAAAAACACACACAAGGATCGTAATAGTTTAGTGTCTTTGGAAACATGGAATATAATCTTCTAATCATGGTGAAAGATCTTCAACATCTCCCATAAATATCTTCCCTTTTTTTACCTAAAACCTTTCTTTATTTCCTGGGGAAAAGAAAACATAAAAGGGTGAGATCAAATTCTCAGTAAGGGTAAACAAAAGAAATATCAATCACATCATATTCATAAGAACATAACATTTTGGAAATCTTAACCTGCAAAAGAGAGCATAATTTCATAACATGGGATAAATCATATTATTGAAATGAAATCCCAATAATCATAACATACAACATGAAACTTTTTGGAATACACACATAATCATATATAATCATTTCTTGTTAGTCAAGACTCATTGCCAAAACAATCTTAGTGGACAAAGTCCCTTTCTGAACCGAGTTCATTCCTCATTCCAGTCCTGTTTCACTGAACCGGTATAACCTACCGTTCCAGCCATGTCTATTTCATGAGATATAAAATCTTTAACCATTTAATTGGGGGGATATATAGGTCCCACCCATCTCATAATGATACCATTCTTATGTGTGGCACAAAATCATAAACCATACATCATTGCATAACCCATGTAATAAAAATTGGATTCTTAAACAACATGACGTCATAAAACAATTCATATAAGATAAAGGATTTCATAAAAATAATTCCATCACAACATAATCAAATCAATGTAATAATAGGGATTGAAACAGAACCCTATATTATCTTATATGGAAAATAATTTTGATAAAACACTTGAACTCCATTCTTGAGGAAAATATCCTTTCTACTTCAAAAACAATTTTCCTTTCTTAACATGTCATACAATTCTAAACTAAAATAAGTTGATTAAAAATAAACTTGAAAACTTTTAAAGGAAGCTTCTTGGAAATAATGTTTTAAAAATCCATTCATGCCGTATAAGTTAAAAAAACATTCTTCTCGTACTTTTGTCGGAAAAGTCAAAAAGTACCTCGTACGAAAAACGACAAAATATTCCTTTCATATCTTTTACTAAAAACTCACCAAAGGGTAAAATTTGATATAAACTATTGTAGAATGATTTAAATATTACCTATTGAGGTAACATGTATGTGGATGATAAAATACACCCTAGTAAATACCAATGTATAAACAATCTCGGATAAAATGAGATTGTGATATTTTCCCTTACCTTAGGTCCGATTTGCTTCGTTAGTGTCCGAACCTCCTGTATAATGATTTAAATAATGTCATTGACTTATTCCAGAATCATACTCATTGTAATGATATCATATATGGTTCACTTATTACTTTATATTACCCGTTCTTTTGTAAATTCCATGTTAAAGAGCGTTTTTGGTAAAATCGTTTCATTTATCGTAGGTGTTTGGACTTGTTGTTCTCGAAATTATTATTAATTATATCATGATTTACTTACTTCCAGAATTTAAAATATGATTTATATATCATATATATTCAGTATATATATATATAATAGATAGATAAATGAAATGAAACACACCGTTCATGGAGACGGTAGTCCGTACGTACGCATGAATGCTGTTTTCCTTTCCTTATTGTCTTGAATGGAAGTAAGTAGATGAAATATATAAATACATAAATCCAGTAGATTTACCATGTCATATATTTAATTATTATTCATTATATATACTTTATAATCATTCTGCAATGGTTAACATGGATAATGAATCTCATCGCGTCGTGGAGACGGTAGTCCGTACGTACGCACGAGCGATGATATCGTTCCCATGGTCGTGAAATTGTGTTGAAGTGTATGTATACTATTTCAGTATCAATATCAATTTATAATAATTATATATAGTTAATCATTACACCATTATACCCATCCAATTAATGTGGTGGCGGAAAATAGATTACACCACGGCGTGGAGACGGTATTCCGTATGTACGCACGCGCGGTGATTTCCTTTTTCCGTAGGATGGATAGAAGGTTAATTAGAGTTGTTTCATATTTATAATAACATATCAGTATATAATAAATACTGATGTTATTACTTTATCATGAAACAACTAAAGAAGAAGAAGTTGAAGAAGAAAGAAATTGAAAAAGATCGGTAATGGATATTACCTCTTTTTGACGCGCCTTTTCTTAACCTCCACTTAAAGAACTAAAAATGGACTTTGAAGAAGATCAGGACCTCTAGGATGATACTAGAGAAGTGGAGAAGAGATTTTGGCAGGGGTTAGCCGAGCCTGAAGGCTCAAAGTTGTGTGAGGAAGAGAGGGAGGAGGTGCCCTTTTATAAGGGAGGAGAGGGGCACCTTAGGAAAATCTCAAAATATTATTTTATATTAAGGTCAAATTCGGTTTATAATGGTTCAAAAGGGTCTTATTTCTAAGATAAAGTGGGTATGGGTCGAAATCCTCTCATCCAATAGGATTTAGACAAGTTTAGGTTATTATTTTAACCTTATAAATTAGATTTAACTCTGTGTTAAATAATTTAACGTTTACCGTGTCTTTTGGTTTTCTTACACTATATGGTTAATAAACTTACCATAACAAGCCAAACGAACCAAAAGTTGTTTATTATTAATATATATATCCTTATATAAGTCATTTTGCCGATCCTTAGATTTTTAAGAATTAAATAACAATTAATAATATAATATTTGTTTTAAAACCTAATTTATGTCAATTTTGACACTATTTGGTACATGATTTTTATGAAATTCATAAAAGAATGATAAGTTCAAACCAAGTTAATTATATCAACAATAACATGTCAAATTAACCTAGAAAATTAATTTAAGTCCTAAAAGGACTCATATTACATTTATTTGGGCATTTATAACATCAATTATGTCAATATTTCATTAATAAGACAATTACTGCATCATCATTGTGTCATAATAAATGAAAATTATTTAACCCCTAAAAATTCTAAATAAATTCCTATGATTTAGATAATTGTATTATATTTTTTGAGACTATTCATGATCGAAGTTTCATGAAGATTATCACTAAATTAAAATTATTATACTTATAAGATTTAAGAAAGTGACATGTTGTCACATTCTTTGGTTTTAATAATAATTAAATTCTTTTCATGGAACAAAGTCCATAAAATGAATCTAATCCGACCCTTAGGTGATATGGGTCGACTTTTAGTAATCCAATTGGATTTTTACATGTTTTAGGGTAATTTTATAATATTATATTTACCCTTAATTACCCGATTTACCTTTATCTATGGTAAATAAACTTTACCGTAGTTACTATTCATAATTCCCAAAAATAAAAGTAGCTTATTAACATAATTTTTTATCCACTGATTCCAAATATGGAATCCTTTTTTCCAAATTCAATACACAAAAGTTGCAGAAATTGAATTAATATTAATCCTGTTGTCGAAAGAAAACGGGTTTTTCTTTAAAACATTGCAAAAGATTGAATTGATTTATCCTATGAATTCAAGGTAGAATCAATGCTAATTACATACATTATATTAAATGGTAAAAATATATTCTATTTATACTTTAAAACCATTCAATATTATAATTTAACCACATAATAAATTACGATGAAAAAAGTTCTTTTTAATTAAAATATATCGTGTTTTTACTATTCATTAAAATATGAAAGTTATCGGAAAAATATCAAAACTTTATCTAATGTAAAATTTTATATCCTGATTAAAAAGAAGAATTTTATTTTTTCAAATTTAACTTATAAACATGTAAAAAACTAGATTTAATGTGGGTGCGCCATCAAAAGGCGGCAAAACTGCATTTTTTGAAAAATACTTATTTTACCCGAAAAATTTATTTTGTTCTTATACCTTGTTTTAGAAAATGTGTAAGACAAATAATAATGTTATAAGATTCAAAATTTATTTAATACTATTCATAACGTCTAGTTCATAATAATATTATAATAATATATCATTGTTTAGTAAAACCCGGTATTGCGTACAACACACGCTATCGAGGAAGGTCGTGATTGTGTGTAATGCAAGCCATGTCAGGGTTGCGTGTTGTGCAAGAATACTTCGTTGTTTCGTATATCATAATCCAACCATATTTCATTTATACATTGAAAATATATATATATATATACTCAATGTTGCGTAGAATAACTATTATCAAAATTGTGTGTAACACGATCCAAGAATAGTGTTGCGTATACTGCAAGCTAATACGGTGTTGCGTATAGCGCAAGGTAATATTGGTGTAGCATAAAACACAAGACATTAATGAAATTAAAATAATATTTTTCATAAAATCTCGGGGTGTTACAATCCACCAATTTTGACAACATCTACATAGAATAATAGGCCTAGGGAGAAGATAAATTCCCCATGAAAAAATCTACCAATTGAAATATAGAAAATGGACCTAAGATAATCCTTCTATCCATGTACCTAAGTCTTCCCATGTGCTTCATTAGAAAAATAATTTTTATGATTTGAGAATACACTCTTTTCCATTTACAAAAAACCAAGGAAAACAACCCTTTTACCACAGATACATTTGCCCACACACAAAAAATATTTCCAAATTAATTTATAAATAAATTTTAAAAAATAACATGAGTAGTATAGTTTCATCAATATAGACCAAAGATGAAACCACCTGCCTCAAATCAAGGTCAGAAACATCCATGAAGGATTTACCAATAAATAATATGACATCATCCACAATAAATGCCCTAGAACCAATTTAAAAATATCAGAATTATTAAAATTCACAAAAAGGGTTGACAGAAAAGAGATAATGACACATAATTCAAGAACACAAATGCACCACACTATAACTAACAAAATAAATAACCCTTGGAACAATATCTCACAATTTATATTGGAAAAAACAAGAATATACATCACCACATTTCAATAGATACTATAATAAAACTCTATAATTCTATCATGATCAATGTAATAAAGAAGCGGAAATGAATAATCACTCAGAGAGATGAGAACCAATCACAATAGTGATCAATCACAAAAAAATCAATTTGGATCAAATAATGTCTCCCAAAATCACCAGAGAATCCTTGTTGGTTGAGAGCCAATGGTGATATGGAATAATGAAATAAAACATCACTCATACAATGCCACAAAATCCATGCTCGTGAAAATTACACATCATGTAATCCATGGCGACCACATACACCAAAAATCCCATTGACTTTTGATTAAAAATTGATCTTTTCAAATTACATGCTGTGAAAACATTATACAGTGTGTAATATTTTCAGGATATGTATATATTATACGAATTGTGTCTAGAAACCAAATACACATTGTGTACCCCCCTTTACACATCATGTAATCTCCCAAAACATAGAAGAAGACTCATATTCATACAAAAAAAACTTCAAACCGACTCGACTTTTTCTAAACTCGGGGAGAATCCAACAAATCTATAACAAATTTGTACTATATTCCCATCAATTCAACAAACACCCATCATTGAAATTTATTTATTTTTTTATTAGAAAATTTTCTCCATCCTTGGGAGTCCTAAAACACACCCAATCAAGGAGGAAAATAAGGAAGTAGAATGGGATTACTCAAAAATGGGTAATGGGATGTTTCAAGATCCAATATCAAAATACAAAACTTATAAAGAATAATAACATCATTTTCATAAAAAATTTTATGATGTTTTTACCTCTTGAATGACTTTGATCTATAGCTCATGAACATGGTACATGTAATCCAGGTAAATTAATTAATAAATGTGGTTAAAAAATTTATCACTAATTGTAGGTATTTTCTTTATTGATAAATATATTTTTAAAAAGGAAAGTTCTAAGGGATGGGTGGTTTGAATCCCCACCTTTTTAATGTATAATTCAAAATTCTAATATTTGAACATGTAGTGAATTCCCACTCCCTCTTTCTCTATCTCTTAAATACAACATCATAAAAACTATCTCTACTAGTCAACTATTCCATTATCTTTTGACCAACATGGATAATAATTCTGTAAAAAATCTCATTATCCTTCTTCATACTCATGTATTATAAATCTTCAACTTCGTATACTTGAACTTATTTCCTATAGTCTACTATAATTGAGTCATAAAATATCAATTATCAACCATTTTACCAAGAATTCATTGTAAAGAACTCGAACCTAGTAGCTTGGATACATTGACTTACTTTATTACAATGGAATATATACAAGATTAAAATAAAAAAAGATCAGATATTTTAGTATTATTGATGAACTGAATATATAAATGAAACCCATGTTACAATGGTAAATGAAAAGAAAATATAATATAAAAGCTAATAAATTGTTTTCTTGAAAACATATTAAAATATCTATTATTCATAACTTAGGGAAGGAAAAAATTAAATGGTGAGATCAAATTCTAAAAATGGGTTAAGTACAGTGGAATCAACAGTGAATCAATGATCACATTCCATATAATCCATAACGTGAGCATGAAACATAACCATGGATATTATAACAAATCAAATAATCACATGGAATACCAAAAACTGAATTCATAATGATTTAATGCATAATGATGGATATATAAAACATACTTTTGAGGCTTCTTTCCAATAATATATTAATTTCAAGGTTTTATTCCAAGAATCTAGCATTTTCAGGGCTTCATTCCAAGAATCTAAAAAATGGGAATGGTCTTGGCCAAAACCATATCTAGTGTGTCTCATGAAACCAATCAATGCATCAAGGGGCTATAGAATCCCCGAATAATCACATATAAAATCTAATGAATTCTAAATATATATATACGATTGATTTAATTCATGAATAAATATGCATTATCAACAAATATCCATATTTATTAAATGATACAAATTTAACATTAATACCTTAGTTAATCAAATAACTATGAAGGTAAACACCATATGAAAAAGTGGTATACGATTAGTAAAATAATAATATCCATAAAAAATTGATTCAAAATAAGAAATAGGAATGATTGATGATATATATATTCCAACAGAAATGAAAAAAAATGTATAAATAATGATTTAATAAACATTATAAATGATATATTTTTATGTGGTTTCAGGGAAAATATAAAATAGAATTTAAATTAGAAATAGTCATTGTTGTTTTTATAAAAGTAGAAATGAACTAATAAATGTTTTATTGATAAAAATATTTATTTTAGAAAAATATTTGTGGCTTAAAATATATTATGGAGTGTACATTAAAAGGGGTAAGAAATTGGGATGTTTTTTAATCTGACTTTTATGTCGGGAGGAATTAAAAAAGTGAACCTTATAAAAACATATATTATACCATAAAATCAGGATAAATTGATCCAGATACATATATATGGGACATATACATATAATTTAGAATAATTACAAAAAATGAAGATATACATTGGTGTAAAGATAGAGAAAGCATAACCAGAATGAAAAAATGATGTTTCAGAGAGAATCCTTACCACTTTGTAATCTGTCGAATCATATTCCCCATAAGCATTAAAATCATAAAATGAAACATTTAATAACATAAATATAAAAATATTAATGATATTATATGTCAAATGTAATTATAAATACATCACACACATGGAATAAGTGGTAAATAAGGATCATCTCACAGAAATTAAAGTGAGATAAGGAAACCCCTTACAATTTGTCAGAAAGTGTTCTACACTTGCACTTAATGTCCTTGATAATAAAATTAAATTGATTAATAATTAAATTCTAGACCTATTTAACATATAATTTATTTATTATAATTTTATTAAGTTCATTTATGGCCATTTTGTTGAGCTATAATGTTTAATTTTATTGTTCCGAGAGTGTTTGTTTCATGGTTTTATGGTCGGTTCCCTTGAGTATGAATGTGAGAGTTCATGTAAAATGGTAATAACTTATCCCAAAGTAAAATAGTTTATTAATAATGAATTTAGATAATTTTAAATGGTCAAATATAACATTTAGTAATATGGTATGAGGATGATTCATTAGATAAAATATTGATGAAAACAATTAGTTTATTTAGGAGGTTTTTACGACCATCACAAACTAGTATCATTTTAGTTAATATTATATATATGTACTAGTTATAGAAAATTATATAAGTTTTAAAACAAAAATAGTAATCTTTTTGAATGATATAAATGGTTTTATGACCATACTTTTTGGAAGTAATGGAAAATAAAAACTCATCATCCACGAAGGCGACAAATCAACACATCACATATGATATTTTAATTGTTAGAAAAAAATGGACAAGAATAGATTTGATGATTAATATTCCATTAAAATAATAAAATTATAGTATATATATCATACTAGAGTTACCATGTCACTTTTTATATGAGGATAAGGATAGGATAATAGAATAAAATAAATTAAAAGAGAAAGAGGAAGGGTTTTACCTCTTGACTGTCGCATCCTTGAGAACCTCCTTAAGGAACTTGAAAATCGACCTTTGGTGAGACCAGGAAGAATTTTTTTTTGGGAAATGCTTTTTGAGATAGATTGGGTAGAATATAAGAAATATCCAGGGATTAAAAGGTGTGAGGATAAGAGTTGGCGAGGGGTGGTATTTAGAGTGGAGGAGAGGGTGTTTTTTTATTATTTTATTTGTTTTTTTTGGTTAAAGGCTATCAATAGTTGACTCCCATGAATAAATATAGAAAATAGAGCATGTGAGTTCTAAATAATGGATTCTAACATCATGAATGACATACAAATTCATGAATTTTTCTTAAAATGTTAAACAATGTAAATTATCTTATTTCACTATTCACAAAAAATTCAACAATTTCTGAAAAATCCAAAAAATTCAAACTAAATTATTTTCAATGTGTAGATTTCATAAATGGAATAAATTTTATGAAAGTAAGTTTCTAAATATGATAAATTTAATTTTTAATTAAAATCATAATTTTTTCTAAAAATACTGATTTTAAAATTATAACTCATTTTATGAAAGATTGAAAAATTAAATAGGGTCTAATAAAATTATATTATAACTAAAATAGAAAAAAATATTAATATATAAAACTAAATTTTATTTTAAATCATTATATTAATTTTAAAATTGTAAATAAACATTTAGATTTCACAAAAAATAGTAATACTTGAATTATAAATTTTAAAACATTTATTTAATTATTTTATGACATAAATATATCACATTATCATTTATGAGGTATCTAAAATTTATTTATACTTTCATAGGTGATTTTATTATTTTATCATCACATTACTATTCCTAATGGTCACATTACTTCTCCAAAAACCATTTTAATATCTAATATTATATTATGATTCATTTAAGTTTGATGTTATGTATAATGTAAGCTATTGAAGAAGTTAAATTTTAAAAGATACATACCGTAAAATATTGGGTTATTATATTCTACCCTTCTAAAATAAATTTAATCCATATATTTTTAGACTGTAATTATAAAATCATAGGTTGATATTTTAAAATTCATTATTGGGAAACCTACATTGTATACAGGGTTAATAAAACTTCCTCTAAAAATGAGGGAGAGGAAAATATGATGGTCACAAAAAAACTAGGATTTTAGATTGGAAATAATTTACGAAAAGTTAAAAAAAACAGACATAAAAGTGAAATATAACTATTATGTTCTGATAAAGAGTAATTAAGAACATTATCATTAGAAATTTAACCATCCCAAAACCATAAACCTTATGATCTGTTAAAATAACACTCATTTATCTATAATAAAAGTAAATAGATAATTTTTTTGTTATAAAATACTTTTACCAAAGGTGAGGATTTATTTACTATACATAGAGATAAATAAATAAGAAAAACACATAATTTATTTCTTTCCATTTCATAAGAATAGTCTCATCATTGGTTGGGATTCTATCTATCTCCACATAATTTCTTAAACCAAAAGATATATAATAAAGATAAATTTTTATGCATAAAGAACTCGAATCAAACAATACATAAGTCATTCCTTCAGCATTTAAATATTTACCAAAATGAAAAATGGTTATCATAAGTTATTTAATATAATAAATTATACTTTAACCTCAAAAAATTATATCCAAACTTCATCACAATCCATTCCATAGGTATTTACCTTAAGAGAATTTCAAAATGCATTTTTCTAAATTCAATATCAAAACATTTAAAAGTTTGGTCACTTAATTTATAAAATCAACATAATATATGATTTTCCAAAATATTGTATATATTATTGTCACATACTAAATATATGAAAACCTTAATCTCCTTTAAAACATTAAGAAACATGAATGCTTCCAAGAGTAAAATATCAGCTTATTGAATATATTTCTAAAATCCAAACATATAATAATTACACCATAACATAATCCATAAAATTATTAACCACCTTCATGGGAACCAATAAAACACCATAAACATATCTTTATCATTATTATATCAATATAAATGACATATTAAGAATTATATTCTCTCAATAAAGTGTTTTCCAAAAGATGAAATTTTAACTAAATCACTTTCCTTGGTACCATTCAACACATGCTTTCAAATCCTAAATGACAATGAACTGTAGTACACTCCATATATATTTCATAATTATTAAAACCATAATATCATTGACTAATCTTATAACATAATTCTTGAATCCAAACTCAAGAACATTAATCATTCCACTTCAATAGTATTAATAACAAAAGATTTAATTTTATCCCTTACCTTATTCTTATGTATATTCCCTTGGTGCATCAGGAATTCATTTTCATAATATCTCATATCCTTACATTTGAAGGATTGAACATTATAAATTTTTTTCTTTCCCTTTATATCCTAGTCATAGAGGAATTTTTCTCCTCATATAGATAAAACATATCTCCCTTTAAAGCATAAACCAACGTGTTTCATTCCACAAGTATCACATAATGGAAAATAAATCTTTTCATTCTCCCCTTTATCCTTGATTTTCTCTAACGTCCTCTTCTTATCTTACTTCCCAGTTATGACATAAGACTTATAGAATAATTTCCCTATCTTTATATCACATAAAACTATTTCATCTTATGAATAAAATTTTTGAGACACCGGTACCCTTTGGAGACTCAACTTAAAACCTTCATAGATATGGTCAATCTTACATTCCATCTTGTATATGAAATGTATAGATTAACTTGATAACATTTTAAAGGAAGCTCATACTCTATGACACATTCATCCCCCCTTTTCTTCAAGAAAAGTATCTTTATCTCCATATAAATGCGTTTCTCATGAAGGGAAGTATTTATATAACACCCTTAACCCATGCTTCTGAGTTCAGTGTTAGAAAATGCAGTGTAATTTTTTTTAATAAAATTAACATTGAAAAATAACAAAAAATTACCAAAATGAGGAACTTTTACCAGTCTAGGTTTTGTTGGATTAGACAGCACCTTAAATTTATTAGAGTTGAATAAAAATTAAACATATATGCCTACTACGCTTTCACATGCTAACTCCAAAATCATCAATGACCAACTTAGAGATTCTATGATTCATACGAAAAACATTTAAAATAAGGGGATGAGCATTTAACTTCCCAGTAAGGGGATTTAAAATCATTTAAAAAACATTTAGGAAATTATTCTTTGAAAAACAATTTGAGAAATGTTTCTGAAATAATTGTATAAAAATAATTTTCTAAATATCTTTTGAAAACATAATTGATATTACAATTTTTTTAAAATAACATACTACTTTTGAAATTACATAGGTACAAAAATTTCATTAAAATTATTCTAGTGAATTTTTTGAAAACACTATACAAGATTTTGAAAAAAAACATTGTGGAAACATGATTCATTAAAGGATATTTTTTTCTTTACCACTAGTTGAGGGATTGGGTTCACTCCCTAATTACCAACCATATTTAGAATGTTAAAGTTCCAGCTTTTATGAAAAATCATTTTTTTTGGATTTCGTTACATGCATATACAATTTTCACAGGGATTTATACTTTAAAATTTTGAATACAATTTTAATACATTTATATGTTTTCAAATATACACAATTTCACAAGAACACATTTTCTAGATTCTAAATAATCAAACATCACATTGACTTGTATTTATATGATATAAGTAATTGTCATCCATATTTTCCATTAACGAAAATGTTCTTTTAAAAATCATTTCATCAAAATAATATTTTATTCCTAAAACACACACACACACACACATATATTAATTATAAATATGAGTTCTTGCAATACCTGTGATGAGATAAGATGATGGTCATATCTTATAATAGAAATTCATGAATGCAAATGTAACACGATGTATTTTACTATTTAAAACTCTCTATCAATAAATGTTCATAAATTAAATTTAGAAAATACAATTTCAAAATTTTAATCTTGAAAGACACAAATATTTTTTTTTTGTAAAATTAATTCATGAAAAAAGGAATTGGAAATAAAATTTTAATTTAAATAATCAATTCCTTGCATAAATTTAAATTCTAATGAATTATAATTTTGAAACTAAAATAAACATAAATATCCTTGCATAATAATATATTAATATTTCTTAAAATTTTCATCTAATAAAAATAGGAAAATCCCTCACCAATTGGGAATTTAGGATCATAATTTGAAAATATCACAAAATTAATTTTTTTTAAGGAAAAAACTTTTAAAGTAAGGTTTTATTGAACAATACAACTCTGCTAAATATTCTAATCAATAAAATTATCAAATAGAATTATAAAAAAATTAAATCTCATAAAATTAAATTTTAAACAAAGGAAAATATTTAAAAATAAAATTTAAAGATTATTTACATATAAAAATAAATCGATTAAAATTATTTAGAAAAGAATTGATCTCATGATAATTTTAGAATTGAAAATCATAAAACTGAAAATAGATTAAAAATATATCCCTTAACGATTATAAAAAAAAGATTAAATCTTTTTATTCTTTCTATTTTGTTCCTCTCGTATATAACTCTCCCTCTATAATGTTTCTAAGAGACATTGCTACATAGAACTGAAGGTTAGATTTTATAGATCCATTGTATCACTATTTATATGAATTTATGGTTGATATCTTATTAGTAACAAATTGGAAACCCAACTTATAGAGCACACACAATATATAATATTTTTTTTCTCCAACTATCTCGATGAGAAAGCAAACAACAATATATTAAATTAATTATATATTCAACTAATGAATTTGTTGTTGGTTCTTTATAATGCTTTATATAAATGTGAAAAAATGGGTCAAAAATATTGACAAGTTGAGTCCAGCATTAAAGATGAAACTGTGTTAATAAAAGAAAAAATTTATAGATTATACTAATATTAGTTGGATGCAGTTAATCATTGAAACAAAATTAATTAAAGACAAAAAATAAATAGTGTGCTAAGAAAAATTGTTGAAAACAAGATAAGGCATCAAATATAGAAGCGATTCTATTTCCTCTAATTTGTGGTTCAGAAGTAATTATTATTAAGCAATGTCAAATTGAATATATATTTTACAATCAAATCAATCCAAATGAATCAATCACATGATTACTTAAAATGAAAAACATTAAATATTTGGTTCATATCCTAACAAAAAACTCAAATGATAAAACAAATGAACAACAAAAGTACACATACATGAAAATGATGACATGCATCATTTGAAGAAGAAAATAGGAGAAGATGATAAGAAATGAAATTAAGACTCTGAAATCGGATAATATTCAGATATCTCAGCCAAATAAAAACACACTTACTCCCAGATATGAGGAAGTTGAAACTTGATCTCTACCAATGGAGTCTTTCTTATACAAGATCGGAACCCTATTCATGTTTCAAGACTCCAATGATAGCACTCATAACCCTTCGTCAAACTTAGATTTATATTCAGACTCAATCCCGTCACCCACAGTCGATTCTCCATTGATCTTTATCTGAAAATCCAAAAATCTTTGGTTTCTCAACTCGTATCCTTCAGCTTTGACTCCATCAACGACTTTTAATCCCAATGATGAGCCCTCACCAGGTGCTCTCCATTCATAGTCAATCAGTTTCTCTGCCATCGAACTCTCTTGTAGGCTACCATCAAGCCCTCAATGAGACACCTTAAACCTGATTTTCTCCATCCTTTAACATTTCATTTTTTATTCAATTCATTTCATAATTTTATATATATACATGTATATATATAATCAATTATATTTTTAGATTTTATATAAATATAATTTAATAAAACTTAATTTTTATATATATATGTACATAATATATAAAATACTATTATTTCATTTATTCATTTTCTTATAAACATTAATTGTTTTATATCCCAAAAATTTAAAATTTATATAATCCAAATAATTTTCATGTTTTATATGTTAAAATAAAATCAATAATAATAATAATAATAATTTTTTAATAACATAATAATATTTTCATGACTATTTTTTTTAATTTAATATTTCATATTAAATATAAAAATATATATTTTTTATTTGTGTATGGAATGATTTTTCTAAAATCATTTGTTAATAAATTTTAAAAAATAATCTTTATAATTAAGAACATTAAAACTCTATAACAGTTATAGTAATATATTATTCTTCCAATCACCTTTAATTATTATTATTTTTATATATTTAGAAAATATTATTCCATGATACTATATTTTATAATTAATTTATATTATTTATATATGTCATCATGTATTTAAAATGTGATATTCTAAAAAATTGTATATATAAATGTAAACAAAATTTGATTTTGACTAAATTAAATCACATAGTTTTTTAAAAATATCTTATAACTTACTTTATTTAAAATATAATTATTTTATTTAATTACATAATGTATCTGGGATGTTACATTCTACCCCCTTATAAGAATTGTTCCCTCAGAATTCATTCTTTGAACATATAATAGTTATGAATTTTCAATCTTCAGAATTAAGAAAACCTATATTTTTTAAGGGCGCTTAATTATGTTCCAAAAAATTCGAACACATAGATTTTGTTTACCATAAAAGAAAACATCTAATCTCAAAAGTTTTCTAAACCATTCATTTGATACCAATTATAACGCCCAAACCCACACTTCTGGGTTCAGTGCTTGAAAATGATGTGTGATTCTTTTTATAAAATGAATATTGAACAATTACACAACGCATTACACAAACGAGGACCTTTTACTGGTCTAGGTTTTGGAAAATTAGACAAAACCATAAATTTATTAGAGTTGAATAATAATTAAATAGATGTGAATACTAAGAGTCTGTATGATAACTTCAAAAGCATCAATGACCAACTTAGATCTTCAATCATTCCTCTGAAAAACATTAAAAATAATGGGATGATCATGTAATTACCTATAGAGAGGTTTTAAAATAATTGAAATACCTTTTAGTAAATAATTATTTGAAAATAAATTTAACAAATGTTTCTGAAATAATATAATACAAATAATTTTTCAAATACCTTTTTAAAAATAATTTATATTACCTACGCTTTAAAATAATATTCCACTATTGAAATTAATTATGTAAAAAAATGCTTTAAAAGTAATCCATCGATTTTTGTAAATACACTATGCATTATTTTGAAAACAAAAACATTTTCGAATATTGAAACATTGAAGGCTATCTTGGTCCTACCTACTTGTTGATGGATTGAGTTTACACCAAAATTCCCTACCATATTTACAATGTTCAAGTGTCGGCTTTTATGAAAATCCTTTTTAAGATTTATTTACATACATATAAATTTTTCACTGGGGTTTCTACTTTAAAATTTCCAATACAATTTGAATGAATTTATATGTTTATATATATATATATACACTTTCTCAAGAATAAATATTCTAGATTCTAAATAATCAAATATCACATTGACATGTCTTTTCATGATATGAGTAATTGTCATCCATATTTTCCATTAACAAAAACGTTCTCTAAAAATAATTTCAACAAAATAATTTTTTATTCATAAAACATACATATATATTAATAATAAATACTAGTAAATGAATGACATGTAATGAGCTATGACTATGGCCATATATTATAATTGACATTCATGAATGAAAATGTACCCTGATGGATTTTATTATTTAAAACTCACTATCTTTCATGAAACATAACATTAATCCCATATAAATGTTCATAACATAAATTTTGAAAATATAATTTCAAAATTTGAATCTTTAAATACATAGATATTGATTTTTAAAATTGATAATTGAATAGAGGAACTCACAATAAAATTTCAATGTAAATAATCATTTCCCTACATAAATTATAATTCAAATGAATTATAACTTTGAAACTAAAATAAAAATAAATCTCATTATATAATAATAAATTAAGATTTCTTAAAATTTTAATCTAATAAAATTAGGTAAATACTTAAGAAATTGGAAATTTAGGATATTAATTTTGAAAAATCACAAACTTATAATTTTTAAGGAAAACACTTTTGACAGAATAATTTTTGTACAATGCGACTCCGCTTAATATTCTAATCAACATAATTTTCAAATTTAATTTTATGAAAAATAAAATCCTATATAATTAAGTTTTAAATGAAGGAAAATAATTTAAATATTTTTACTATCCATTACACATAAGCATAAATCAATTACCTTAATTTATAAAATAATTGATATCATACTAATTTTAGAATTCATAATCATAAAATTGAAAATAGATTGAAAACATATCCCATACCAATTATGGGAAAAGGATAAAATTTATTTATTCCTTTCATTCATTCCTCTCTCATCTAAATCTCCATTTCTATCCTTTCTAAGTGAAATTACTATATAAAACTGATGTTTGGATTTTATTGAGCCATTGTATTACAATTCATATGCATTTATAGTGGCTATCTTATCAATAAAATTTTGGAAACCCAACTTGAAATGTCGAAACAATATATAATATATTATTATTTCTCCAACTATCTCAACGAGAAAGAAAAAAAATTATTAAATTAAAAATATATTTATCTAATCAATTTGGTGTGGCTTCTTCATGATGCTCCCTAGAAACTAGAAAAAATGGGCTGAAAATATTGACAAATTGATTCCAATATTAAAGATGAAATTGTGTTATTCAAAGATAAAATTGGTATATTTTATTGATTTGAGTCAGATGTGATGAATTAATGGAACAAAATTGACTAAAGATGGAAAATCAACAATGTGTCAACCAAAATTTTTGACAACAAGATATGGTATCAGATATAGAAAAGATTCAAATTCCTCCAATTTTTTTGTTCAGAAGTAACGAT
This sequence comes from Viscum album, assembly GCA_963277665.1. NCBI lineage: Eukaryota > Viridiplantae > Streptophyta > Magnoliopsida > Santalales > Viscaceae > Viscum > Viscum album. The sequence continues at coordinate 2,065,164,683 of OY728131.1, forward strand.
TTTTGAGAAATATTAAATTGTATACCTATTTTATAATCAAATCAAACCAAATGAATCTATCATGTTATTACTTAGATCAAAAAACATTAAATGTTTCGTTCAGATTCGAAAAAAACTGAACTGATACAATGAATGAACCACAAAAAAGAAAATACATGAAAATGATGACAAACATCATTTGAAGAAGAAAATAAGAGAAGAGGGAAGGAAATGAAATTAAGACTCTAAAATCAGATAATATTCGGATATCTAAAAATATTAAAAACACAATTACTTCTATATCTATGGAATATATGAATAGATCTCTACAAAAGGTGTCACTCTTATAAAACATCAAAACCCTATTTACTCTTCAAGACTCCCATGAAAGAACTCAAAACCCTTCCTCGAACTCAGATCTAGATCCAGACTTAATCCCATCATTCATAGTCTATTTTCATTTTATCTTCATCTGAAAATGAAATAACCCTTGGTTTGTTGACTCGTATCATTCACCTTTGACTCCACGAATAACTTTAACTCACCAGGATGAAACCTTATCTAGTGATCTTGGTTCTGAGTCAATCAGTTTCTCTATGTCCGAACTCTCCTGAAGGCTACCATCAATCTCTTATCAAGACACCTTAAACCCGATTTTCCATTTAAATTAACATTTCATTTTTTATTCAATTCGTTTCATCGTCTTATATATATATATTCTCTTTTATTTTTAAATTTTATATAAATAAAATTTAATAACAATTAATTCATATATACATATTATATAAAATATTATGATTTTGATCATTCATTTTTTTATAAACATTAATAGTTTTATAACAACCCAAAAAACATAGAATTTATATAATTAAAATAGTTTTCATGTTATTCATTTTAGAATAATGATAATAATAATATATTTTCCTAACAACATAATTATAATTTCATAATTGTAATTTGTTTAATTTTTAATTTCATATTCAAAATTACAGTATATATTTTTATTTTAGTATGGAATGATTTTTCTAAAATCATTTGTTAATAATTTTATAAAAATAATAATTTTAATTAAAATAATTATACCTCTATAACAGTTATAGTAACATATTAATCTTAATATCACCATTAATTATCTTTATTATTTACTTGTTAAGAAAATATTATTTCATTATACCATATTATATAAGTAATTTATATTATTTCAATATTTCATCATGTATTTAAAAGGTAAAATTTTGAAAAATTATACAAATCAAAGTAAAGAAAATTTTATTTTGATTAAATAAATGCACAGAATTTTATTAAAATATTTCATACCATTATTTATTTAAAATATAATGCATTTATATAATCACTTAAAATATCTTGGATGTTACAATTTATTTAATAATTAATCCTTAAAATATTCCTTTTCCATGATTTCTATTTCTTCTTCCTCCCTAGTATTTTGGATCAATGACTGAAATTAATCAGTATCTCCATTGAGAAAATATAATGAAATTTTAACCTTTTCCATTTCAATACATCCCAATTCCATAAATATATTCTCAAGAGAGTTAATCCATTTATTATCTTCCAATGGATTAGTAGTCCCACTAAATGATGAGGGATTATATCGTATAAATCAATCCAACATAAGATAATATCATTGTGGAATAGCTTGATCTATCTGGAAAAGGATACTTGTCATAACCTAATTAATCATTCCTAATATATCCATAACTTGATTAGTTTTAATACAAGCTACATTGGATTCCTCAGTAGGGAAATCTCTTCATGGGTCATAAGTATTGATTCCCTTTTTCTTTCCATGTTCCATTTTTAAACATTGGCATATACTAGATTAGTTTATAAAATTATGAACTCGCATAATTATAAATATGGAATAACATATAAAATATAATGATTAATTTAATTATAGATAATTTCATAATAAAAGAACATGGTATCTTTGGGACGTTATTCTATACATATCCTCAAAATCTATCATAGTATTTTGTTCTTTAATCCATGTTTTTCTAAATCTAGTTCCATGGTTTCTACAAAACATTCTATCATACAAACTATAAAGAATATGACCATAATATACCATAGCCCATGCCTTATTTTATTATAATGGAATAGATATAGGATTAAAATCACAAAGGTTCTAATTGTTTAGTAGTCTTGAAGAACTAGATATATACATGGAATCCATTTCACATTAGGAAAATAAAATAAAAATATAATACAAAATATAATTAACTACATGCTTCAAAACACATTCAAAGATATATTCTTCATAACAAGGGGAAGGAAAAAAATGTTATCCAAAATTCTTAGTAAGGGTTAACTTTTAAATAATCAATAATGAGTCAATGAGAACATGTTATATAATCAATTAGTTGAGGATGAAACTTAACACTGAATATTGTAACTAATCTAATAATCACATGGAATATCAATAACTAAATTTATAATGATGGAATGAATAAAAATGGATATCTAAAACCTACCATCAAGGCTTTGTTCCAAGAATCTAAAATTTTCAAGGTTTTGTGTCAGGAATCTAATAAATGGGTAAGTCCTCAACAAAAACTATAACTAGTTTGTCTCATGAAACCTACTGATGCATCGAGGGGCTATAAATGTCCTTAACCATCACATATGAAATCCAATGAATTCATCATATGATGAAATAGTTTGTTCAATTAATTAATCAATATTCCTTATCAATAAATATCCATATTGATTAAGTGATATGAATTTAACATTAATCCCATGTTAATCAAATAACAATCAAGTTAAACACCATATGTAAAAGTGGTATGCCATTTATAAAATAATCATATCCATGAAAGAATATATTCAAATGGGAAAAAATGCATGATGCATGATAAATGATATTGAAATGAAATGATAACATGTTAAAGTGTGTTTTAAGAATCTTTTGAAATGTTCCATTTCGGTGTGGTTTAGAAGAAAATTTAAAAGATTCATTAAATCAAAAAATTCATAATTTTTTTCATAAAATGATAAGACTAAATGTTATATATACTTATCTTTCATATTTTCATTATTTTTAATTCATATACTAGATAATGCATGTGGTTGATGTCCAATTTTGTAGGAAATAGAGCTTCACAAGATTCCAAGGAAGGAAGAAAGAAAAGCTAAAAAATGGCCAAGTACACATCGTTACATCCAAGTTTACATCATGTACTTAATTATCACTACTTGATCATGATGTGAAGATTAATTCATGACCAACCATAATGACTGAAGGAATTTCCAATTCACATCGTGACTCACTCCTACACATCGTGACACCAGTCAAACCAAACACTGAGAAATCTATGAGGATTCAATGAAAAAATCCAAATGGACATGGAGTACACGTCATCAACCACCTGTACATGATGTGAACGTGGTAAAAAATTATTAAACTGTGGAATATTTGTATGACACACCAGATATCCTCATCAAAATAACGTGGATTTAGGTTTCATGATTTGACGATAAAGTAAATGTCATGACCAAATTTTCCTATATTAGGAACAACTGACATCACATTTGAAACATGCATGGATTAGATATCTATCCTTTTGAGAATTATTTAGATATTTCCTTCTATTTTCCTCCTTAAAACACTTTAGTTTTTTTTAATTTCATTACATTTTCAATCAAAGAGCCATGGATTCACTTTTATTCAACGCCTTCAATTCCATGTCATTTCAATCCCATTCGTTTCAATTAAGGTTTTATTTAAAGTATTATTGCATGTTCATTTTATATCATTACATGTTCTATTCCAATAGCATTGTTATCATGATTTACTCCATCCCTTTTGTTGTTTTAATTACCAATATGAGTAGCTAAATGCATCAGGGTAGGGATCAAGATTCGATGTATTTAGATGCTTAAGGAAATCTATAGTTCATTGCATGGAAAACCTAAATGGATTAGTAATTAGGATATAAAATAATAGTCAATCTATATTTGTGAGACTGTACCATGACCATCGGACAGTCAAGAAAAATATCCTATCCCAATTGAAGTAAACTATGACTACGACCATTATCTTAGGGAACATTATGTAATAGAAGATGAACATAATGAATCTAGTACTATATCTAGAATTCTGACCCTGGAATAGCTACATCTTAGGTAGAACTAGAAGACTTGACCAAGGTAGACTAGCGCCTACCACTTTCTTCATAGACTAAGCATTTAGGACTATTCCAAGATTAGAAATAGGATCACCTTTATCTAGATACTCAGACATGATCTCGAACTGTCTTTTGTTACTCGAATTCAAACCCAAATTAGTTAGAAAATACAAAACATTAGTCAATTAGTAATGACTCTTACAATGGATTTAATTCTAGATTTATTTCCCCCATAGAACAACATGCTCCTCATGGGATCGACTCTAGACTTATACTTTACTATAACCTAGTAGTTAGTAATGTTTAGGACACATATAAATTTCTAATTTGACTCATGCCTAGAGGAATCCACGATGCCTGTTGGTGGCCAGTCAAATTTGGGCATCGTTTCCAGGGAGGAAATGCTATTTTTATGTGATTAGGACTCTGGTCTAGGTCAAGAATTACCTTTCCTTCACCCCATTTCCTTTGTTTCTAGACACCATTACATCTTTTGGTTTTCTTTCGTTCACCCTTTTCATATAACAAGGTCCTTTGACTCGTTCAAGGACTCTTGATGCACATTCTCCTCTTTTCCTTCGATCTCGAGATTGAAAGGCATCCCTCTTCTCTTCTCTAGTCAGCAATGGCTGAGAAAGTCCACCCTGCGGGACCTAACCCACCAAACCCCAACCATCAAATTGTTCTGAGAAAGCACCCAGTAATGAACCCGGAGAAAATGATCATGGACTATGGATTTACATCAATCCAGGGCATGAATCATAGTATTGTCCATCCCCCTATCCAAGCCCCACATTTGAGATCAAACCTAGACTCATTCATAAGATCCAGAACTTGTGGAAATTTAGCGATCTTCAGAGCAAAGATCCACATTAACGTATTGACAACTTCCTAGAGGTCTATGATACCTTTCGCTACCAAGGAGTTTCATTTGATGCCATAAGACTTCACATATTCCCATTATCCTTATGAGACATAGCCTAGGACTGACTAAAAAATCAAACTCCCAAGTCAATTATGACTTGGGAAGAACATTATAGGAAATTTCTGGACAAGTAATTCCTACCCATTCGAACCTGGAAGCATTAAATGGACATTCAAAATTTCAACCAAATCGAGGGAGAATCTTATTGGGAAGCATGAAACCACTTTAAATAATTAATGAGTAAGTGTCCACAACATGGTCTGGATAAGTGGATATAACTCCAAACATTCTATCAAGGACTCCATCTAGAAGCATGAAAAGTTGTCGATGTAGCCGCTGATGAAGGTCTCATGTTCAAGAGTCCTGAAGCCGGAAGTGACATTCTAGATGATGTATATCACAATGCTATTCTATGGAATAAGGATCATAGACCACCATGACGTAGAATCCACTATATTTATGAGACCATAAAGCTAGTAGCACAAGTGGAAGCACTCACAAAAAAATTAGAAGAATTTTAGATACCATCTACTCAACCCCCTCCTCCCCTATAACAGAATTAAAATCATGTGAGATGTGCGGTGGCCCAAATCTATATCAAGAGTACAATGATGGATATGAAGAACCACAACAAGATTATAATTAAATTAATTACAATTAAATGAACCGGCCACTCTAGTAGCAATATTATTATTAGCAGAGGCCTGCGCAAAATAAACCTCATAGAAATCAGGGTTATTTTCAACCAAGAGGAGGACAAAACCAATTTAGTGCTCAAGGACCACCAATATACCCCACGATGAACACAGTACCAAGACCACAATATCGACAACAGCCATTCCCTCAAAGAGAACAAAAATTTCAGCCACCTCAACCAAGACCTTAGTAAGAACCTATGCAAATAAATCTATAAAACCTCTTAGAGTCATTTGTGAAAAATTCTGATCAATTAATAATGACCCATGAGATAGATACGAAAAACTAAAGAGCTGCGACAAAGAATCCAGAAATGAAAATTGGTCAAATCTCAAAGACCTTATCTGAGAGATTACCAGGTGCACTACCTAGTAACACAGAGACACACCAACAAGAGAAATCTAAGGCTTTGGTGCTATGAATTTTAATGATTCTAGACTTCCAACCACCTAAATAAATAAGTCCGTAAGAAGAATAGCCATGAAAAAAACCAGTACATGATGAAGTAAATCTTACCTTAAATCATAAAGAAGTACCACATGAGAAGGAACATATACTTGAGGAACAGAAGGAACCTATGTATGTTTCCCCACCTCCATATCAGCCACTTCTTCCCTATCCGGAGAGAGCAATACAAATTAGGAAGGAGACACAATACAAAAAAGTTCTTGGATATGTTCAAGAAATTACATATCAACATCCATTTTTCCAAAGATATTACCCAGATGCCTATTTATGACAAATTTCTGAAAGACCTACTATCAAATGAAAGAAAAATTGAAGACCTAAGTGTCATCTCTTTAAATTATGAATTCTATACTGTTGTACAAAAAATATTCCACCGAAGATGATAGACCCCAGTAGCTTCAAAATCCCCTGTGAGATAGGCACGTGCAAATTTGGAAGAGCTCTCTATGATCTTGGATCAAGAATTAACCTCATGCCAATGAGTAATTTTCAAGAACTAGGACACAAAGAGATCAAATAAACAAGGGTCTCTTTATAATTAGTTGATCACTCAATCAAGTACCCTCGATGCATTCTGGAAGACGTATATGTAAAGGTCATCATGTTCATTTTCCCATATGATTTTTTGGTGTTGGACATGGAAGAAAAAGGTGACGTTCCAATTATACGTGGAATACAATTCTCATCTACAAGATAGGAACTGATTGAGGTGAACCAAAGACATCTCATATTCCTAGTAAGATAAGAACAAGTTGTGTTCAACCTGATTCATGTAGTGCAACACTTAGTTGACACTATGGACTGTCATGCCATTCCTCGAACCCAAAATGAAAAAGAATATATTTCTATTGAGGAATAATGTGGTGAATCTCTTACAAAATAAGAAGGATATTATGAATTTGAGGAAGTCAAATTTATTGAACTCCTCACTAGAGATGTGGTGCCATAATATACCTCATCCATCATCAGGCCTCCCAAATTAGACCTAAAACCACTACCTAGTACTTTAAAGTCCTCATTTATTGGGGAATCTTTCTCCTTACACATTATTGTAAACTCTAAACTATCCCAGGATCAATAAAAAAATTGGTTGATGTCCTCAAAAGACACAATCATTCTATCACCTAGGGAGTGGTATACATTAATGGGATCAATCCCACTGAATGCACTCACATTATCTTGCTCAAAAAGTATGAATAACCAAAACAAAAACCTCATAGGCGGATCACACGACCCAAAAAGAATGTTTTCATGAAAGAGGTCCTGAAACTGATGGATACATGGATAATCATTCCTATCTCAGACAGTGAATGGGTGAGCCCCCACTTAGTCATTCCCAAGAAAGAAGGACTCACAGTAATAAGAACAGATGAAAATGATCTTATTTCAACATGCATCATCACTGGATGGAGTCTTTTCGTGGATTATAGATGTTTAAACTTAGCCACAAGAAAAGAAAATTTTACCTTACCTTTTATAGTCCAAATGTTAGAACGACTAGGGGGCATGATTTCTACTATTTCCTAGATAAAAATACAAGATATAATAAAATCAAAGTCGACCCTACTGACTAGCTAAAAACCACCTTCACCTACCCTTTTGGTACTTTTGCATACAAAAGCATGTACTTAAGTATGTGTAATGCTAAAAAACATCCTAAAGATGTATGAAACACATATTTCATGATATGGCTGATGAATTTCTTGAAATTTTGATGGAAAATTTCTCAGTTTTTGGAAGATCATTCGATGTCTATCTCAGCAATCAAGAACTAGTTCTTCAACGTTGTGAATAAAAATGCTCGTGGCTGAATTGGGAAAATTGTCACTTCATAGTGCAAGGAGGAATGATACTCATCCACAAAACCTCCAAAGAAGGTATCAAAGTAGATCCAGAAAAAATAAAATTTATTAATGATCATCCTGATCCATCCACAATAAAGGGTATTTGGAGTTTCCATGCGCATAATGGATTCTACAGACACTTCATAAAAGATTTTTCTAAAGTTGAACATCCCTTGACAAACTTATTATCAAAATATTTTCTTTTTTTATTCAATTAGGAATGATGACAAGCTATCAATAATTTAAAAAATTTCCAGATGTCATGTGTAGTCATCATTGCACAATACTAGGAAAAATATTTTGAACTTATGTGCGATACTAGTGACCTTGTTGTAGGAGACATTCTAGGAAAATATACAAATAAAATCTTCTTCCCAATAAATTATGCATTTCACACCTTAAATGAAGATCATATTAGTTACAAAACCACATAGAAGGATCTCATAGCCATTGTGTATGCCTTTGAAAAATTATATTCTCACATTGTTCTATTAAAAGTCATTATTCATACATATCATGCCACCCTTCCATACTTGATGACTAAGAAATATGAAAAACTGAGGATGATACGCTAGATTCTCTTGCTACAAGAATTCGACATAATAATCAAAGATATGAAGGGAACAAAAGATTTCATTATAGATCACCTCTCTAGACTACCGCTTACAGTCATTAATGACATCAATGCTGATATCAAGGCATATTTTATTGATGATACCCTATTTAATACCCATATCAAACCTTGGTTCTTTGACATAGAAAATTTTCTTACAATAGGATTCCTACCTTAAGATTTATCTTATCAATAACGGAAAAAGTTACTTTCAGATTCTGAGCTCTAATTTTAGGACGAACCTCTAATTTTCAATCGTTTTTAGAATTTTCTTTTAAGATGTTACATTATAGAAGAAGAGACACATAATGTAATATAAATGTGCCACACTTCTCCAAATGGATGAAATCATGGGCCTTCACGCACAGTGGCTAAGATCCTTCAAAGTATATTTCTCTGGCCCTCATTACATCAAGAAACCAAGAGATTCTTCTGCCATTGTGACAAATGCCAAAGGATATGGAATATCAGAAAAATAAATGAAATTACACATAACCCCATGCTGGAAGTTGAAGTGTTCGATGTATGGGTCATCGAAATTATGGGACCATTACCCACGTCACATGGAAGGAAATATATTCTGGTTGTAGTGGACTACGTGTCTAAATAGGTCGAATCCAAAGCAATGACTCATGTAAATTCCAAAGTTATAAAAAAAATTTCTTCATAAAAGTGTGTTTTCACATTTTATATTTCCAAGACTACTCATTAGAGATCACAAAACACATTTCTCCAATCAAATTATGAAGAAAATGCTTCAACAATATGGGATCTGCTACAATACTAGAACCCCCAATCACCCACAAATGGGCGGGCAAGTCGAATTGTCAAATAGGGAGGTAATGAATATCCTAGAAAAAACAGTCAATACAAGAAGAAATGATTGGATTTAGAAATTGTACAATGCATTATGGGCTTATATAATGACTTATAAAACACCCATCGACACCACCCCATTTTGACTAATTTATGGGAAACCATGTCATCTTCTGGTAGAGCTATAGTACCAATCTTCTTGGCCATAAATAACTAAATTTGGAGATAGATAAGGATGTAGAGAAGTGATTATTGCAATTAACCACACTAGAATAATTTTGTAATTATGCTTATGAGAACAGACAAATTTATAAAGAAGAAACAAAATAATGGAACGACCAATGGATTGCAAGATGCACGTTTATCCTAGAGAATAAGGTTATGTTATTCAACTCATGTTTGGAACTTTTCCTAGGAAATCTAAAATCAATATGGATTGGTCCTTATGATGTTATCCAAGTATTTCCATATGGAGAAATTGAAATTCAACGATATAGTGAGTCTCCATTCAAAGTGAACGGTCAACAGTTAAAGATTTGTGAAGAACCATTCCATGAAGCTATGTCCTCAACCCCATGTTGAACTAAGCTCCACCTGTCTAGATAATGATGATAAGTTAGAGCATTATGGGAGGAAACCCATAGTTGTTTTTGAGTTTTGTTTGAGTCTTATAATTTTCACTGTTTCATTCTAGTACTATTTACAAACATTCATTCAATAAATAAAATGGTTACCGTTATTCCTTCTTTTCAAATATTCCAATTTCTCAGCTATTAAAATGTTTAACCCTATGGATTAACGTTTGTTATATAGTTTATGACTTTTTATACTAACATATTTTGTAGGTGTATCAAAACCTAACTATTAAGATAGCTCAGAAACACCCATGGCATACCACTGCAACTCAAGAATCTCTCGATTACCTATTTTTAAATTTTTTCATCTCTACCATGTCAATTCAATTCCAGATATTCAATAAAACACCACTCCCAACCATTATTTCCTAGACAGTGGGGAAACTTTCTCCTTTTAAGTGTGTGGGGGGGGGGCTTTTTAATATTTTCACTAAGATACACTTGATTATTTGTTTGTTCTGTGAAATTTTTCAGAATTTATATACATGCTGCAAATTTGAATACCATTATTCCCATGTAAATTAAAAATAAAGTAAAAAAAGAAGAATGTTTAGAACCATGATTTTCCCCTGATTAGAATTTTACAATGATTTTTGAGCTTGAATGGTTAATTCTAATTCAAAATAATTGAAATTATGATAAGTTGACTTAATACTTATAATTTATTCCCCTTGTAATTTCCATTTTTTTATTTTATTCTCATTACCGATGAAGATTCTAAGACTTAAATCTCATTGTCTTTTCTGAGCATATTTCTTGGGAGATATATGGGGCATGGAAACCTATTAGAACTTCCAATAAGATCTTTTCCAAATTATAACTGTACAAGTGTAATTTATAAATGATTGAGGTAGCCTTTAATTTCACTTTTACCTGAGACCCACTTGACATATATTCATCATTTAGCTCCTAGTTTTCATGAATGAACTGTTAGAAGAAAAGATATTTCAAGCCTATTTCCCTTCCTACCCTTCTCCTGGTACAATGCATGAAGACTAATTTTTGACCAAGTGTGGGGGAGGAATTCAGATAGCATGAGATGCTTTCAATTCTAGAGAGGTATGGTGCACTGACCATACTACCTAGTTGTGATCTATATGACTTGTTGTTGTATCTCATTCATATTCTATTCCTTTTTAAAATTTAAAAGAAAAGGAAAAATTGGTATGGGTTGTGTACTATGAGGGTCAAAAATCACCATTTTCTAGACTGATGAATCCCTTAAAAGAACATATGTGGTAAGGTAATGGATATGTGATCTATCCTTGGCATAAATTTTGAAACATAAAAAATAAAATGAAAAAGGAAAGGAAAAGAATCAATTCTTTATCTACTTACTTTTGGTACATATGGATCCAACCTGAGCTGATGGAGTATGGAACTGACTTTCTAGATGGAGGAATTTTGTCACAATTATCTTGTTGTATCTTTATTGTACTTTAGATCTTACCCTCCTTTTGAGCCTGATTTTCAAATTTTTCCTACCTACCTACAACCTCAAAGTCATCATAACTTTGTTGATAAAAGCCCTCAAGATTATTTTTATACTTGTCTTTACACAGTGGACATGATAGAACAAGTTAAAGCCTATGGTTAGGAACATGGAATTAGGGTAAGAGCATAGCTTACTAACATTTTACCCTGGGTGATGAGAGAAAATCATGGTAATATAAATTACAAGTGGTCATATATATTAAGGAAAAATTAAAATATTATGATTAAAAGAATAAAATTGGTTTCGAAAATTTGAACTATGTGGAATGACTAATTTACTAGGAATAACTAAAAGTGGAACATGACTAGTTCTCTTCTTACACCTAATTTAGTTGCATAACCATAAGTCACATTTCTTTTTTTGAAAAATGCTTATCCTTTTTGAAATCCTTATTGATATATTTTTATCTTGGACAAGAAATGTTTCAAGTTTGGGGGGATTTGGTAAGCCTAAAGGTTATATGTATATTTTTGTCACTTTTACATTTTTTTCATTCATATACTGGATAATGAACATGGTAGATGTCCAATTATGTAGGAAATAACGATTCACAAAATTCTAAGGAATAAAGGAAAAAAATATAAAAAATGGTCAATTTCACGTCATGATGTCCAAGTTCACGTCGTGTACTTGATTACTAAAGACTTCATCAAGATGTGAAGCTTAATTAATCACCAACTATGATGACTGAAGTAATTTTCCGTTTATGACGTGAATCCCTCCTACACATCATGACACCAGTCAAACCAAACACCAAGAAATCCATGAGGATTCATTGTGAAAATCCAGCTTGACATGGATTACACATTGTGAACCACCTCTAAATGACATGAAAATGGTCAAACATCATTAATATATATAAGATACACATGACATTCTTGAGATCCTCGTCGAAATAATGCAGATTTAGGGTTCACGACGTGACAATCAAGTACACATCATGGCCAATTTCTCCTATATAAGGAAAAACCCGACATCACATTTGAAACAATCATAGATTATATCTCTCTCCTCTTTAGACTCCTTTTGATATTTTTTTCTATTCTCCCTCTATAAAACTCTTTATTTTTTGTAATTACTTTACATTTTCAATCAAATATCCATGGATTCACTTTTCTTCAATTCCTTAAATATTCGTGTCGTTTCAATTCCATTACTATCAAGTAAGGTTTTATTTAAAGTATTCTTGAATGTTTATTTCATATCATTACATGTTCAATTCCATTAGCATTTTTATCATGATTTACTCTATCCCCTTTCTTTTTTTAATTTCCAATATGAGTATCTGAATGCAAAATGGTAAGGATCAATATTTGATCTCTCTTGACACTTAATTAAATCTCTTGGACTAAGATTGGAAAACCTAAATGGATTAGTAATTACGATATAAACCAATATTCAAACTCCATTTGTGAGACTATACCATGACGATCAGACGGTGAAGGAAATGACCCTATCTTAATTGAAGTAAACTATGACAGTGAACATTAGATTATGGAACTTTCTACATTAAAAGATGAACATAATTCATCTAGGATGGTAGCTACCCTCCTGACTGTGGAATAGATACATCTAAGGTAGAAATAGAAGACTGGACCAAGGTTGACTAGTGCCTACTGCTTTCTTTGCAGACTAGTCACTTAGGACCTTGCCAAGAATAGAACTATGATCACCTTTATCTAGAAACACTGACTTGATCCCGACCCCTCTTTTATTACATGAAGTCAAACCCAAAATTAGTTAGAAACTATCAAACATTAGTCAACTAGTAAGGAATCATGAAAAGGATTTAAGACCAGATTTATTTTATCCATATAACATAATCCTCCTCATGGGATCGACCCATGAATTCTACTTTACTACACCCTAGTAGTTAGTAATGTTTGGGACACATATAAATTTCTAATTTGACTCGGACCCTGAGGAATCAACAACCCCCGTGGGTGGCCGATCATAAAACCAGAAATGAATTAAGAAATTTTTTCATGATGAAAATTTTAGTTTATAAAAATATTGGTGGATTAAAAAATATTATTGAGTATACTTGAAAATGGGTAAGAAATTGGGAAGTTACTTTTAATTGGATCTTCGTATTAAGATAATTTATAAAGGGAACCTTCTAAAAACTTGTATTTTCCGATTAAATAAGGATCAATTGATTTAGATACATATTTTGGTATTTTATAATCATAATTTATAATAATTTCAGAAGAATAATAAAGAAATAAATTGGTGTAAAGAGTAGGAAAACATAACCTGAAGGAAAAAAATTGATGTTCAGAGACAATCCTTACCACTTTGTGACCAATCGAATCATATAACCTATAAAATTTATAATAATAAAACGAAACATTGAATACCATGAAGATAAATTGATTCATGATATGATATATCATATGGAAGTATAAAAACACCACCAACATGGAATAAATGGTTAATAAGGCATATCTCACAGAAATAAATGTGAGATGAGAAAACCCCTTACCTTATGTATGAAAGCGTACTACACTTGTACTTAATGTATGGGAAAATAAAATTAGAATAATTAGAAATTTAATTTAGAACCCATTTAACATATATTTTATTTATTTTAATTTTATTAAGTGCATTTTTGTACATTATAATGAATTATAATGTTTAATTTCATTATTCTCAGAGAGTTTGTTTCAGGGTTTTATGGTATGCTCCATTGAGTGTGAGTATGGAAGTTATTGTAAAATGGTAATTAAATATCCAAAAGTGAAATAATTTAGTATTAATGAACTTAAATGTTTTTAAATGGTGTTATATATCTTTTGGTTATATTGTGTGCGGACGATTCATTAGATAATACATTGACGAAAATAATTAGTTTATTTTTGAGGTTTTAACGACCATAAAGAAGTAGTATCATTTTATTAATATTACATTTATATACCAGTTATAAAACATTAAATAAGTTATAATAAAAATATTATAATTTTTTTTGAAAATAAAAATGGTTTTATGACCTGATTTTAAGGCGTTAAGGGAAAATGAAATCTCATCATCCAAGAAGGAGGTGAATTGACACATCAGAGATGATGTTTTCTTTTCTAAAATAAAAGGCCAGGGGAAAATATTTGATGATGGATATTCCAATAACATAATAAAATTATAGTATATATATCATTCAAGAGTTACTATGTCACTTTCTATAAGTTTTGATCAGGGATAATGAAAATAAAATAAATTAAAAGAGAAAGATAAATGGTTTTACCTCTTAAGTGTCATCTCCATGAAACCCTACTTAAGGAACTCAGAAATGTTCTTTTCATGAGACCATGAATACAAGAATGTGGGGAAAAAGTTTGTAATAGGAATGGGGTAGAGTATATCCATGATAAAAGTCTTAGAAGATGTAAGGGGAAGAGGTGGTTATGAGCGGCATTTATAGTGGTGGAGAGGGGTGTTTTTTTATTATTTTATTAATTTGTTTATTATTTTGGATCGAGACTATCAATAATGTTGAATACAATGAATAAATAAATAAATAAATAATTTTAATTTTAAATAATTAGTGATTAAATTATGAATTACCTAAATATACATGCATTTGGCTTAAAATGTTAAATATCATAAATTTCTGTATTTCAATATTCACAAAAAATTCAACTATTTCCGAAAAATCCCAAAAAATCACCCTAATTATTTTTTGATGTTTATATTTCAAAAATGGACTCCATTGTATAGAAATATTTTTCAAATATGATAAATTTATTTTAAATTAAAATCAACATTTATTCAAAAAAAATAGATTATAAAATTATAACTAATTTTATGACACATTGAAAAATTAATTAAGGTCTCATAAAATAAGATTATATTTATTAGACAAAAAAATATTAATTTTTAAATCTATTGAATGAAAATAAATATTATTTTAAATCATTATTTTATTTATAAATTGTTAACAAATATCTAAATTTCACAAAAATACCAACACTTAATTTATAATTATTAGAATACTTTTTCTTTATTCCATTATTTAAATATATCTTATTATCATCTATGAGATACATAAATTCAATTTCACTTTAATAGGTGTTTTTATTTATATAATGGACACATTACTATTCTTAATGGTCATATTATGGTTCAAATAGTAATGTTAATATTTAACAGCATATCATGATTCATTTAATCTTGGAGTTCCCTGTAACATAATCTATCAAAGAAGTTAAATTTAAAATGATATATACCATAAAATATTGGTGTGTTACATTAATTTTTTGAAAATTTTAGTGCATTTACTGTAACATCCCAAGTTTTTCTAAAAATAAATATAAATGCATTGAAATTTGTTTTAAGTAGATATTTATAACTATCCTTTAAACATTATTTTTCCACTTCTATATTTTGAATTTAATGAAACTATCATCTACAATTGTGTTCAGTAAGTAATTTGGAATCTGATGAAACCAACTTGTTTTTTTGTGAATAGTAACATACCCTAATGAATAGTAATATGAATAGTAATATGAATCTAATTAATAGTAAATTTTATTATTATTATTTTATCTTAAGTATTTAAGATAATAACATCTTGGTTAATTTTTCATCGTGATATAGAAGTAATTATAGAATTAGAATTGTTAATTTTTGAATTAAGTGTGATTTTATTTTAAAATTAAGTTAATCATATTTAGAAAATAATTTTGAAAAAATGTAATTCAGTTTTGAATTCTACATGTTGAAAAATGGTTAGGGTAAATTTTTGGGATTTTTATGAAATTCTTGAATTTTCAATGAATAGGGAAATATGATAAAATACTGTATAATCAAATTATCAGTAAAATACACTATTTATGACATCAGAAGTTATGTAAGGCCACTAGGTTCGAACTAACATTCCATTATTACAATTTTAGGTCACATGAACTAAGACTATTCATAATCTTGGGAAGCAATATTATAATAATGATCAAAATAATGAAAAATACCCCATCTCCTCCACTATATATACCACCCTCACTCCCCTCTTCTTCCCACACCTCTCAAGCCTTTATCCATGACTAAGTTCTTCCAAATAATCCTACCAAGGATATTACCTACGTCCTAGATCTGCTGGTCTCACCAAAAGACCAAAACCAAAGCCCTTAAGAAGGATCTCAAGGAGAAATGATCAAGAGGTAAACATCCTCTTTTATTTTCTTTCTTTTGTTTCATTTTTATGTTATTCTCTTCCATTCCATTTGGATTATGTTGGGATATTTAATTCTATACCCCCCTTAATTTACATTTTATGTATGTGTTACGAGACATCCCCTTTATCTCATCAACCTATTTTTATGAAATTTTAAGAGACGTCGTTAAGCTGCCGAATTTTCGTGAGAAATTTCTCATGTTTTCTTTTATTTTATGATTCCCTTATTTTCTTCTTCTTTACTCACCTCCTATTAACCAAGAGGAATAAAATATACAGAAATAATTTATATTCTATATGTTCTCATGTTCATAGAAAATTCATCATCACTATTCCTCTCCTCTCGTACTTACTAATGGAACAAAAAGATTGTCTGTGATGTGTTGAATTACCGACGTCGCGGGCGATGTGATTTTAATTTCCATTAATTTTTTCATGTGTGGTCAAGAAACAATTTTTATGGTTGAATCAGGTTATAATATATGTATTATTTATCATACATGGTTCTGGAATTCTTTTGTACACATGGTTTTAATTTATTAAACATAATGAGGTCGTTATTACCAAGGAACCACTATAATGATATTAACAAACATCAATAACGTTTTAACTTATGAATCATCCTAATGTAAGAATTCAAAATGTCAAATGGTATTAATTATGGTACTGTAAATATATAAATACATTTCCATTCCAATTTTGGAGTTTCAATTTCAATCGACAAGAACATTTATCATGAACCAATCATGGAAATTATGTAAGGAACTCACCCAAAACTGTGCAAGGAACAAAATACTAACGATTAAGGGGCGAAATAAAGTTATAAAATGGTCATATAAGATATTATATACCTGAAAAGTTTTATTTTAAATACTAAAAACACTCTTTTAACCATTATAATGGATTTTCAAACAAGTTTTATATAAACAATCCTGAGGTAAGAGAATTCATAACCGGATTTCCATCCATTGGGTTAACGTTCTACTTCATTATTTATGTGATATTAAAACTGATTGTGTGATGGGTTTTGCTTATATTATTTTGAATTATGTATAATTATAGTGTATATACATATTCAATCAACTCTATTATGTTTCTCTTCAATTATATGATATTTATAAGGGGCTTTTCTTTTAAAATCCTCTTTTAAAATTATATTTTACAAAATTAAAAATAAATGTTTCTATGAAAATATTCATGAAGTATGATTATGTTTTGGATCTTGGAAATTGTTTTTAATGAAGGGTGGGACCTATATTTTCCTCTAAATCACTGGGTACGTGTAAGTTGGAGGTCGGCCATATGGTTACTCCATGTGTAACTGCAATGGTTACCCAAATAGTAAGGTAACTGCGAGGGTTACAAATTATAAGGTAGCTGAGAGGGTTACAAAAAAATGTAAGTAATGCCAAAAGATACCTTAGTGGTTCTACTTATGTTATTATGTATTGTGGAAATCTCATGTTTCAAAAAGTAAGTATATATACCAAGTAGATAAGTATGTCTTTGAAAAATGATTTCATACGTTACAAGTATTCATGGACTAATGTGTTCTTCCCTTCTTTTTATATCCATTACTAAGTTTTTGTTCTCATCCCATGTTTTTAAATTATTTTCACAGGTTATAAGGATGTGTAAGAATGTTAAGGAAGAAAAGTTAAATGTTTGAATATCTATCAATGAAATCATGTTTTATTTGGAATGTTTTAAATTTTGGATGGAATGAGTACTGTTTTTATGGTATCCACACTATAATAATGTGTAATATTATGAATGTTTTTCCCAATTCTCTAAATATATAAACTCAAAAAGATTCTCAATGTAAAAGGAAGTGTTTTCTAGACTAAATTATAGATTATGTAATATAATAAGGATGGGTCTTTATAGTTGGTGTCATAGGATGGTTTAGATAACTTTAGGGGTTAGTGTGATGTTAATAGAATACCATAAATGATTTTAACTCTATGATTAATTTGAAATGTTATAGCATTTAAATATTACCATGTTGCTTCATCTAAGAAATGTTTTTATAGAATGGTTTTCCGCAGAAGGAACATGGATATTGAAGAAGAGAGGCACCGAAAAAATGACATACTTTCCGATCTACAACCCAGAATGGAAGGGATTAGAACTGAGCAATTTGTGATAGTAACAGCTCAACTAGCGTAGGAAATTAAGGGAGGTGAAATCCATGAAAGATAACAACAAGAGGTACCAAAATGGAACAAGACAATAGTTAAACATTTTATGAGACAACACTCTCCTACTTTCAATGGATCTTCTGACCCAGTAGCAGGTGAAGGATGGATTAAATCCCTTAAGAAGATATTCGATGTTACGAGATGTTCAGAAAATCAAAAGGTATGTATTTTCCTTTAGAGTTTTCAAGGTGAAGATGATTAGTGGTGGTGAATGGTAAATAATATCATGGATATAGAGGATTTTTATGCCTTAGAGTGTGATTAATTTGAAATTCTTTTCCTTGAAAATTATTTTCCTAAGGTGGTGAGACATAGGATAGAGAAGAAATTCCTTGAATTGAAACAGAAGGAGGAAGATTTAGAGGCTGTGTGTGAAGAAAACTTCACCCGACTTGTGAGGTATACTCCAAATCTAATTCTAGTTCTTGATAGAAAAACCATCCACTTTTACTCAAGAATGAAACAAAGGTATCGAATGGTGTTGGACTCCCGTGAATTCAAATTTTATGAGAAACTCATCCACTGTACTAAGAGGGTAGAGATGTAGTTTGCTAATGATCATGTGAATTTTAGAAATAATGAGAAGAAGAGGTCTATATGGAAAGCAATGGGTAAGAATAAACTAAATAAATCTGAAGGTAAGAAAATCCAGTTTCCAGTTTGTGAAAAGTGTGGAAAGAAACACCCTAGGGAATGTCTTAGAAAAACTGGGAAGTGTTTTAAATGTGGTATGTTTGGGCATATGGACCGAGATTGCAATGTAAATTATCTGAAGATGAATCCTGATAAGAAAATTTAATGTGTTTTAAATGTGGTGAGATGGGTCATTATGAAAATTCCTTCCCAAAGAGAGATCTGAATGATGAAAAGAAGCTAGACTACAAGTAGAAAGGTTTAGTGAGATCCTTTCCGACTACGTCAGTAGATGTCCGGCCATCCAATGAAGTTGTATTTTGTACTTTGTTTGTTTACTCAAAAGTTTCTAAAGTATTGTTTGATATGGGGTCTACACATTCTTTCATCTTTGAGAAATTTTCATGTAAATTGGAAATACCACTTCAATAAATGAGACATGAACATATTGTTAAAACACTAGGGAGAAATATTACAGCAAAGAGGAATTATAAGATTTTTTTGTTTTGTGGAAAGACATTACCTGTAAACCTTGTTTTTTACCCTTATTTGAGTTTAATGTTATTCTGGGAATGAAGTTTCCTTCTGATTATCATGCTAAGATTGACTGTAGAGATAAAGATGTTGTTTTTTCAGGAAGAGTTTCAGTTCTTATATAATAACAAAACCAAACAACTGATAACATATCAGGAAGTTGAAAAACTATTGGAATATGGAAATGAAAGTTAGCTTTCTCATATTGTTGAAAACAAGGGAACTATTCAGATTAATGATGTGTCAGTGGTAAATTAATACCTTGATGTTTTTCCTGATGAGTTACCTGGTATCATACCTGATCGGGAAGTGAAATTCACAATAGACTTAGTTCCTAATGATAAGACAATTTCAAAACCCCCATATCAGATGGCTAAAATAGAACTTCTTGAATTGAAAAATTAGTTGTAGGATTTTCTTGATAAGGTCTTCATTTATTATATCACATCACCATGGGATTCTCTTATTTTTTCTGTTAAAAAGAAAGCTGGTTCCATGAGATTTTACATAGATTATAGAGCATTGAATAACATCACTGTTAAAAACAAGTATCTTTTTCCACATATCAATGACTTGTTTGATCAGATCCAGGGTGCATAGTACTTTTCCAATATTGACATGAGATCAGGATACCATCAGCTAAAGGTGAAGGAGGATGACATACCAAAAACAACCTTTCATACTAGATACGAGCATTAGAAATTTATTATTATTCCATTTTGATTAACTAATGCACCTGTTGTAATCATGAATCTTATAAATAGAGTATTTTTGGAGTTCTTGGATAAGTTTGTGGTTGGGTTTATTGATGAAATTATGGTATTTTATAAAAATAAATAGGATCATGAAAAACATCTAAGGGTAGTTTAGAAACCTTAAAAGTAAATAAAATATATAGAATATTCTGCAAGTGTGTTTTTTGGTTGCAAAAGATTTATTTTCATGGGAACATTTTAAATAAGGATGGAATAATAGTTGATCCTACCAAAACAAAAGTGGTTGATGAATGGCCCAGACCCACAAATGTTATAGATATTCATAGTTCTCTTGGATTAGCTGATTATTACCGACGTTTTGTTAAAAACATTTCTCAGTTATGTAGCCCAATAACCAAGCTAACATGAAAAGGGTTAAATTTGTTTGGATAGAATAATGTGATTTTTGTTTTCTGGAACTAAAGAAGAGATTGGTAAATACTCTAGTTTTGGCCTTGCCTTCCCAAAATGGAAATTTTTTCATCTATAGTTATACTTTATAGAAGGGACTTGGTTGTGTTTTGATGTAGAATAATCAGGTAATTTCTTATTCTTCAGGAAAACTAAAACCTCATGAGTTAAATTATCCCACACAAGATTTGGAATTGGTAGCTATGGTTTTTCTATGAAAATTTGGAGGCATCATTTATATGGAGCCAAATGTCAAATATATACTGACCATAAAATTCTGAAGTATATATTCACTCAAAAGGAATTAAACATGAGGAAGAGAAGACGGCTAGAACTGATAAATGATTATGATTGCATGATCAATTACCATCATGGAAAAGCAAACAAAGTGGTGGATTCCTTGAGATGGATACATCATGCATCATTAACCATGTTACATTTGGAACATGATCCCTTGATTAATGATTTGATGAATTTTGGCTTAGAAGTTATTGTTGTAGGGAATACATCTGTTTTGTTTTAGGTTTCAGTGAAGTCATCATTTTCAGAAAGAATTAAGTGAGCACAGAAGGAAGACTGTGAGCTACAGAAAAATGTAGAATTGGTTAAAATGGGTAAGTTTCCAGAATTTAACCTTGACAAAGATTATGTTTTAATATTCGGAAAAAGGTTGTGCATGCCTAGTGATTCTTAGTAGAAGAATGAATTATTGTGTGAATCTCATATTTCTCCATTTTCAGTTAATCCTAGAAGTACTCAGATGTACAAAGACCTTCGGGTGTATTATTGGTGGGATGGAATGAAAATAGATATTGATGATTTTACCATGAAATGTTTGACATGTCAACAGGTTAAAGTAGAGCGGTAGTTACCGAAGGGGATGCTTCAGCCTTTCCCAATTCTAGATTGGAAATGGGAGAATGTATCCATGGACATTGTGGTGGGACTACCAAATACTTTTTGAGGTAACAATGCGATTTGGGTTATTGTTGATTGGCTGAAAAAATATGTATATTTTCTTTCTATTGAAGACCCAATGTCTTTGGATCAGCTTTCTCGATTGTACCTCAAAAAGATTGTCAGGTTACATAGAGTTCCTTTTTTCATTGTATTTGACTGAGATCCCAGGTTCACTTTTATCTTTTGGAAGGGACTTCATAAGTCATTGGGAACAAAATTAAATTTCATACAGATTTTCATCCTCAATCAAATGGGAAATCAGAACGAACGATTTCAACTTTAGAGGATATGTTTCGAGATTGTTCAATGGACTACCAGGGAAGTTGGGATCAACATATTTCTTTATTTGAATTTTCTTATAATAATTGTTTTCATTCCAGTATACAGATGGCGCCTTTTGAGTCTTTGTATGAGAAGCGGTGTCAGACTCTAGCTTTTTGGGATGAAGTCGGTGAAAGAAATTTGATGGGGCCACAATTAGTGGAGGAAGTGGCTGAGAAAGTGAAGATGATCCAGCAAAACATGAGGAAAACTCAGAGTAGGTAGAAAATTTATGTTGATAACAGAAAGAAAGACTTCTCTTTCGAGGTAGGAGACCATGTTTTCTTTAAAATCTCTCCTTGGAAAAGTTTAATGTGTTTTGGTAAGAAATGAAAGCTAATTCCGCGATTCATCGATTCTTTTGAAATCCTGGAAAAATTTCGACCAGTTGCATACCGAGTTGCTCTGCCTCCAAGTTTGTCTCAAGTACACAATTTTTTTCTTGTTTCGATGTTTAGGAAGTATGTTCCAGATTCATCACATGTCTCGAGGCTAGAAGAAGTTTAGCTGGAAGAGAACATTTCTTATGAAGGGAAACCAGTTCAGATTATAGATCGAAGAGAACTGGTATTTTGTACTAATTTAATCTACTAGGTAAAGGTTTTGTGGAGAAACCACATGGTTGAAGAAGAAACATGGGAGTCGGAAAATGATATTAAAGAAAATTACCCTCAATAGTTTAATAAGTAAATAAAATTGCGAGGACACAATTTCTAAATGGTGGGGATAATGTAACACCCTATGTTTTTCTAAAAATGAATAGAGATGCATGTAAATTTGTTTTAAGTAGGTATTTATAACTAGCCTTTAAACATAATTTTTTCACTTCTATGTTTGGAATTTCAGGAAACTGTCATCTACAATTATGTTCAGTATGTTATTTGGAATCTGATGAAACCAACATGTTTTTTTGTGAATAGTAACATACCCTTATGAATATAAATATGAATAGTAATATGACCCTAATTAATAGTAAATTTTATTATTATTTTATAATCTTAAGTATTTATGATAATACCATCTTGGTTAATTTTTCCACGTAATATAGAAGTAGTTATAGAATTAGAATTATTAATTTTTGAATTAAGTATGATTTTATTTAAAAGTTATATTAATAATATTTATAAAATTATTTTCAAAAAATGGAGTTCTTTTTTGAATTCTATACATCGAAAAATTTTAAGGGAAATTTTTTTGGGATTTTCCTGAAATTCTTGAATTTTCGATGAATAGTGAAATACGATAAAATAACGTATAATCAAATTATCAGTAAAATACACTATTTATGACATTATAAGTGATGTAAGGCTAGTTGGTTCAAAATAACATGCCATTACTACTATTTGAGGTCACATTAACTAAGAATATTTATAATCTTGGTCAAAAAATTATAATGATGATTAAAATACTGAAAAATACCCACTCTCCTCCGCTATAAATACCACCCTCACTCCCTTCTTATTACCAAACCTCTAAAGCCTTGATCCATGACTATATTCTACCCAATACTCCTCCCAAGTCTCTTTCCCACTTCATAGAGCTATTTATCTCATCAAAAAACCAAAACCAAATCTCTTAAGAAGGATCTCAAGGAGAAGAGATCTAGAGGTAAACATACTCTTTTATTTTCTTTATTTTCTTTCATTTTATGTTATTCTCTTCCTTTAACTTTGTATTATGTTGGGTTATTTAATTAAATATACCCCATTACAGTCAATATTATTTAAGAGTTATGACACATTCCCTTTCTCTCATTAAAATATTTTTAGAAAATTTTAAGTGACGCCGTTAGGCTGCTGAATTTTCGTGATAAATTTCTCAAGTTTTCTTTTATTTCAAGATTCCTTTCTTTTCTTATTCTTTAATCACTAAATCATAAACAAGAGACATGAATGCTCTAGAAATTATGTATATTATTGATTCTCTCATGTTCATGTAAAATTAATCATCACTATTCTTCTCTTCTCCCACTTATTTAAGGAATACAAACATTGTCTGAGATGTGTCGAATTTCTGACATCGTGGACAATGTGATTTCAATTTCCATTAATTATTAAAAGTATAGTCATGAAACCATTTTTATGGTTTAATAAGGTTATAATATATATATTATGTCTCATCCATGGTTCTGTAATTCTTTTTTACACATGGTTTTAATTTATTAAACAAAATGACGTTGTTATTATCAAAAAACCTCTAAAATGATCTAAACGAACATCATTAATGTTTTAACTTATGAATTATCCTCATGTAATAATTAAAAATGTTAAATGTTATAAATTTTGGTAATTAAAATATGTAAATACATTTCCATTATAATTTTGTAGTTTCACATCCAATCAAAATGAACATCCATCTTGAACCAGTCATGGAAATCATGTAAGGAACTCACCCAAAACAGTGCAAGGAACAAAATACTAATGATTAAGGGGTGAAATAAGGTTATGAAATGATCATATAAGATATTATAAACATGAAAATGTTTCTTTAAAAAAATAATAAAACTCTTTTAATCATTATAAAAGAAGTTTAAACATATTTTAATTAAGGAAATCCTGAGGTCAGGAATTCCTTAACCCGATTTCCATCCTTTGGGTTAACCTTCTAGTTTGTTATTTATGTTGTATTAAAATTGATAGTGTGATGTGTTTTTATTATATTATGTTGAATTATGTATAATAACAGTGTATATACATATTACATGCACTCAATTATCTTTCTCTTCAATTATATGATATTTATAAGGGACTTTTCTTTTAAAATACTCTTTTAAAATTTTGTTTTACAGAATTAAAAATCAATGTTATTATGCTAATATTCATGCTGTATGATTATGTTCTGGATATTAGGATTTGTTAATGATGAATGGTGGGACCTATATTTCCCTCCAATTCATTGGGTATGTGTAAGTTGGAGGTTAGCCATTTGGTTACTCCAAGTGTAACTGTGATGGTTACAGAAATAGTAAGGTAGGTGTGAGGGTTACAAATTATAAGGTAACTGAGAGGGTTACAAAATTATATAAGTAATTCCCAAATATACCTTTATGGTTCTACTTATGTTATTTTTTATTGTGTAAATCTCATGTTTCACAATGTAATTATATATATATAGGTTATAATAATGTCTTTTGAAAATTATTTCATACGTCACAATTATTCATGCACTAATGTGTTCTTCCGTTATTTTTATATCCCTTATTGAGTTTTTGTTCTCATCCCATGTTTTTAAATGATTTTATCAGGTTATAAGGATGTGTAAGATAGTTAAGGAATCCAAGTTAAATGTTTGAAGATCTATCAAAGAAATCATTTTTTGTTTGGAATTTTTAAATTTTGGATGGAATGAGTACTGTTTTTATGGTATCCACTATGTAATATTATGTAATAATATGAATGTATTGTCCCAATTCTATAAAGATATAAACTTGAAAAGATCCTCAGTTAAAAATTAAACATTTACTTGACAGAAATCATGATTATGTAATTTTATATGGTTGGGTCCTTATATTTACATTATATAATAGTTATGAAACACTCAACAAATTATGTTTCAGACCATTAGAAAAGAGAGTACCCTTTTTATTCATATTCTAATCTCCAATTTCCAATTGATTAACCAAATTTATTTTTAAGAGGTATATAATTAAAAATCATGAACTATCCTTCTTTACACTTATCATATATTTTTATCATCATCATATATCCCATCATATCTAATGAACACCAATAGTCATGTATCGATGGATGATTCTTTTAAAATTATTTAAAGCTACTTCCATAAAAAATTCCTCTTTAATATTTATTTATTAATCTAAAAACATTGTTCATTATTAATATTCATTAATTTTTAAAAATGGTATATTAATAATCATCCATGTGATATGGAAAATTACATCTTCCATATAAATCATTCATTTCTAAAAACTGGTTCTTTACTAGTTCTTTTTTTTCACTCTGAACTTATATGCTTTGATAGGGTTTTACGCCCATTAAAATTTTCTTTAAAAAATTAATTTTTTAAAAACATATTTTATTGAAAAAAAATAAATGGAACATTATTGTATCCACCAAAATACCAACAGTAATGGAATAATTAATTTTTTCTATCAAACATTTCTTGTTTCTTAGAATATAAAAGTTTTTAACCTCGACATCTCTTACCACAAGAAATATATAATTTTTTTTAAAAAAATTATTTTGTGTTTTTAAAATTTTCCCCAAAATCTCTAATTTAATTATTGAGTTTTTTAGTTTTAATATTGTATTTTATTTATTCATAAGTCCAAATTTTTTTTATTTTTTAAAATTTTTAATTTTCACATTGAGAATAAATTATTCTTCTCCTTTACCTATATTTTATCATTATTATTCCTCTCCTCAATTTTATAAATTTCTGAATACATAAAATTTGGTTATTAATTAATGGGATGATCATTAATATTCTTGTATAATTAACAAGTATTATCACTTCCCTTTCATCTGTCACCAACTTCCTATATAGACTTTCCAAAATAAAAATTTATCTTATTTAACTGATCTTCATAATCCAATATCATTTGATGAAAATGTTTAAGTTCATTTTATTTTGGATTTATTTTATATTTCAATATTTTATTCATATTCTTATTTTTATAATGTGAAATATTTAAAATTTCAACTTCTTGGACTAAATGAAACTACCTTTCTCTTTGACCCTTATCAACCTCATTTGATACTAGAGATAACTTTCCCAAATTTTTGTTCTCATTGTTTAGTTAAGAGTTATAAAAAATAAATTCAAAAAATTCATGTATAAAAATTAATTATATTTTTTATTTATTCTTTCTCTACTTCACAAGAATACTCCCCTTCATTCACCTTAGTAATCAAAAATTTATCACAATGATCACAAGGTGTTGACCCATTTTCATTTCTACTATAATTTTCTAGAATAATCTTGTAATTGGATATAATATATTATTATTATATTTTTAAAATATCTAAAATTTTTCTAAGAAATATCCATATAACTCCACCTACATCCATGGATTCACCTTCACACATCCTATAATAACTTTTACCCATTAATGTGACATGGTCATGTGGGTCCTTATACCCATGATCATTATATACCTACAAAATATATAGAAAAAAATCATAACTGAAGGATTATATTTCACATATATATTAATTTTTTATATCCATGTATGATTCATATAGGATTTGGAAGAAATAAGTGGATTCAGTCATCAAATGATCAAATATTATCTTCATTGTCTGTTTCTCAGGCTATAAGTGATGTGTATATTGTTACATGTGCTATAAAATACTATAATAATGTTATTTACTTTAAATTCCATATGTTTCACTGATATTTCATTTCACCTCCTAATATATCAATGTCATTTTTATATACGTCCTTGTCACCGTGTTTGATATATCTTGGTTCTCATACCACAACCCATATTTTACTTTATCTCCATTTATAACTAGTGGTATCATTAGAGATTTGTGGCACCACTATGTAAAATATGTTTCATATAATAAAATATTCATTTCAAATAGATATTTTTATTTTTAATTCATATACCTCATCCTTGAATAACATTTTTCACATCCTATGACACTCTTTATTTCACTATTTAGAAGAAATAGAGATTCCTATCATGCACAATGATATACCTCAATCTCTAACCACGATACCTCTTTCATTGTTTGGATTCTTCTCTTGTATAATGTAAAAATATAATGAGATATATCCATATCATAGTCTATTGTATCCAGTATCCATAAAATACTATATGGTCGATGACCATAACTTGTTTTTTGGTTATTTTTCCCCATGTTGCACTTCACAGTATTCATATATCATCCCTAATGTTTTTATCACCAATAGGGGTATTTATATATTATCAGCCATGATATTTTTATATTTAGAAGTATCCAAAAAAATTCAAGGACCTATAAGTAAAATATTTTTTTGGAATATTTTTTCCCATATTACACTTGGAGATACCCCATACCACCTTCATCACATAAAATGACATGATTAATATAGATTGAAACTCAACATATGACTTATTATAACTTTTTTATACCTTTATATAACCCAATTCATTATCAGTTATATATAATTTACCATTAATTTGGTCATAAGGGCCACTATGTCACTTATTGTTGAATTTTATTGTTAGTATCGATGATATATCCCTAAGTATTTTATAGTTTTGTAATTAACACAAAATCTTTTATCTAAATGTATAAAATATTTCACACATTCCTTGATATATATATTCTAAAAAATATCACTAATAAAATCAATGGTTTCTAACATTATCCTCTTTTATATTTTTTGGTATCATTCATTAAAATTTTATAAACTAAAACCCCCATGAAAAATAAAATCAAAGGAAAAAAATCTATAGCAAGACAACAAAATACAATAATCATAATAAAAAATTCTATGTGAAATGATCAACATAGGAAAAAATATAGGATAATTAATAAATCTAATCAATCCTTGAAAAAAAATTAAAATTACTAAAACCACAATCCACCTATGATGAACATCTTCAAAATGAAACTAATTAAAAAATAAACCAAAAAGTACACATGGGAAGAGGGAGTTAGAACATACACAAAATTAATAGGATTTTAATCAACATTTCTCTTGATAAATTCATTTATATTCTATATATTTATTATAAAAGAGTGTTATAACAGTGTATTGGAATACATCCATGGAATAAAGAGGTCATGGGTTCATTCTAAAAAGGTATTTGGTTAATTTAGAGCTATTAAAGTTTTTAGTAGAATGTTAATAGAGGTATATAGGAAAATTTTCCATTGGGTTTATGAATTTCCATTGAATATTAGGTGTTATTCATGAATATGTGGCTTTGATAATTTTTGAGAAAGGAAATATATATATATATTATATATAAGGTGATCAAAATATGAATAAGTAGATTCAACATAGTTCTTATAGAAGAGATAATATGTATATTAATTATGATAAAGATATTCTGATTAGATAAACTATTTTATTTAGGAATGTATCCCATTATTTTCTCTCTCTTTTCATGTATTATTATATGCAATTGGGGATCTTATTTTGATATTTGGGGATTGGAAATGAGTTTTCCACTATTTTTTACATCCAACCCTTGAAACTATATTGGGATATGTCTATATAATATTATATTGAATATAACATAAGAAATATACATTGAGTAAATCAAGTAACATGTTTTATTCTTTTACATTCTTATTACTCTTATAGTATATAAATTATTTTGTTTCTTAGTAGAGAAATAATAAATGTACATGAAATTCAACACTATTGAACAGTGCGAGTAACTTTTTAAAGGCTTGATTCAAAAACCCTATCTTATCAAAATTATTTTTATGGAAAATTATTTACTATAAAAAATTATATCATAGGCCAGGTTACAAGACTTTTGTTTATGTTTTTTCACTTTGGTTTTTGTATTATGGACACATAAGTTTATCAAAAGGGTATTTAAATGTAAAATGGGAATAAGTTTATCTGTGGAAGAGTAGGAAAAATTATTACAAGATATTTCTTATGATGAAAGTGTACTTTTCAAATTTTAAATACATAAAAATTAGTGTAATAATTTAATAATATGAAAGGGAACAACAATCAGAAGATAATGAGTGATATTAATATTTGAAATTCTATAGGATAATTATTTTTAGACACTATATATAATAAGGTTATTCACTATAAATCATAGGAATGAATATAGTGAATTTTTATTAAATTTATTATCATGATTCAAAACCTGAGAATATTGAAGTTCCAAATTGGATTTGTGAGGATATAGTTGTGTTTTTTAAATATGATTTATATAAACTTATTGTAAAATGAGTGAGGTGTTCCCATCATATATGGAAAAGTAAAATTTTAGAGGATACTACTAGAGAACTGATATGGATAGATTCATTATATGAACCCTAACATGTGATGATTATTTAATATATTATTCAATTTAAATATATGTACTGATGATTGAGATGTGGTACTCTCAATAATTGTTTGGAATGAGTTTTTATTATCTAACTGAAGGGGAGATTTAAGGCCAACTACTAATGAAGAAAAATATAATAAGAATTTATATAATCCATCCATGGATCCATAAATATGAACACTACTATACTATGTGAATTATAACTCTAGGATGGTTTTTGGAGAAGAATTAATGTTTTTAATAAATCATTTTGAATATTTGAAAGGGATATGAAGTCACATATGTGAAATATAGAATAGTGATGAAGTTGAAAATTGACTAAGTCATGAGATTTATATATAATCCATTTTATACTAATTGATAACTCCTTATGTGTTTTCTTATGACTGTGTAAGTGTCATTTTTAATCTTAGATTAAATGTTGTTAAAGGAAATGGAAATTTATACAAGTAATCTTAACCTATATATAATTCATTCAGTGAGAATGTTTGAATCATTTAAAATTTATATACAAGTGATGGTAAATCAATAAATGATTAATTTTTTATCTATATAAGATTCATTTGGACCAACATATGTTTTATGAAGGCCTATGTATGATTAATTTATAAATGATTCATTTTCACAAATGATGCTATCACATGGAGAATAATTTAAAGGGATTCCCATTATAATTAATTTTTAATAAATGAAATTTAACCTGAAGATGAAAATCCAATACTTCAAGTATTAAAACATCACGATCATTCAGAAATATCATCATCCAATCCTCTGTGATAAGAAGAGCTCCTCACCACAAAAGAGGAGTTCCACTTGTTAAAAATTCATGTTTCCAAGCATACATGGAATGATTTAATATCTATGGATTTTATAGAGAAATTTAAAGTAGTGATATTTAAATATAATTTGAGGAAAGGAAGATGAGTGTTTTGTAAATATAATAGAAAATTTAGGAATAAGATGTAAATGAGTTTGAATAAGAGTATAAAATTAGGGATTATATAGGCTGATTTAAAAATATATAATGATTTTACTCAAGAGTATTTAAAAACATAGTAAATGAAAATATGGGTGAAATATTTACATGACATACAATGATTGTAAAAGTGAATAATATATAGAATTAAAGCATTAAATAATTTAGAATCCCAAACCTAATAATTTTATAGGTCAAAGATTTTATATATCAACAATAGATAATAATTGAGCAATGAAATTTGGGAGTTCTTATAGAGGAAGGAGAGGACCATGAATTGTCTAAGAATTGATTGTAATAAAGAGGAATACAACACTACAAATATTATGTTTAATCTCATGAAGTATGTGAGAATCACTATTACATCCTAAACTATGATTTTCAGATATAATGGAGATGATTACTGAAGCAGAATGAAAAGAAATATAAAATTTGGAATTCTTCTACACCAAGAAGAAAGAGTAATCGATGTCTTAATCAACTATTTAAAGGAGGAACCATTCAAGGAATGTGTGAGGTAGTCAAACTATTGTGTTACTATATTTTCAATTGGTACACTAGAATAGGATCATAATTAGTCTCTATGATTATGGGATTGGGAATATATTTGGTGTAACCACTTGGGTTTATTATGGAGAATCAAATATTGGGCCAACTGACCAATCATGGTAAGAAGTATAATTTTATGTTAAAACTTGTAAATAATGGATTTATTTTTCTCTCTATTTTCATTCCCTATTCAAGTGAGGATATATAATTAAATATTGATTTAATTGATACCTTGTAACATAAATGACTTATTTTAAAGGTAAATTTAATTTAATTTCCATTCATGCATTATTTTGGGGGTTTTCCCAAGCTTTTATGGAGGAATGGATGTGTTTTCATGAATTGGGCCAAATTGTGAGCCTAATTCCAGATTTAAAAATAAATTTTGATTCCTTTATAACTCCTTAATTTTTCATCATTTTTCATCCATTATAATTCTTATTGGAATCCTCTGACCTATGTACACCACCAAATTAATTTGGACCATTTAGAAATCTATACTCATGGTGGATTTGAGTTTTTATTTAAGGGATTGGGCTGGCCCGAAAGCAAATTTCCTGCATTAAAAATAGTTTATAAGTTTTTTATAACTCATTCAATTTTTAAATTTCATCAGTTATTCCAACTCTCCCCCGAGACCACATAACTAAGGCATGCTCCCATTATCTCTTATCCCAATATGGAGCTCAATAGAATCGCAAAATTGGGCGAAACCTCTCTAAAATTCACAAATCGCCTAGATTTGAAGAGGTAAATTGATCCTTTCATAAATTCTTCTATTTTTACTCTTTTACCCCCATTCCAGTTCTTAAATGATATTCTCATCATTGTTTGAACATCCCTGAAATGTTTGTTTGTTTTAAAATTCAGATTCTGGTGGATTTTGGGCCATTCACTTTAAGATTGTTTTGGGTAAGTGTTTCTCTATTCAATTCCTTCTTTCTACTTAGGATTTCCACCGTCTTTCATGATTTTATAAAATTTAAATAAATTAGGGTTAGAACCTAGGGTTTGTTTTGGTGTCTTTTTGATCAAATATTGTGGTCTAGGGCTGGATTTATCTTTATTGTGGTGCGATGGTGGTGCAGTTGGTGTTTCACACCATGTTTTGAGGGATTCGACACTTTCAGTAGGTGGTTACATGTGTAAACAATTATTGATGAGTTAGAATTATGTATTTATTCTTTTTTTATTCATCATATGTTGGTTGTGGTGCAAAAACTGTTAATTATTTATTTGGTTAAGTATTTAATTTTACAGTTGTTTTTTAACTTGAAATTGGGTGTTTTCATGTGTAACTCATGTGGTATTATTTGGGTGTATTTTATAACTTATGTAATTGGTTTAATAAATCATGTTTGGCTGGAAAATTATGATTTGGTAATGTATTAGTGTCATGTTTGCCTAAAAAGATGGGGTTTTAATAGGTTTGATGTGTAGAACTTTGTTACACTTCATGAGAGAATTTTATGAAAATGTGTGTTTTCATTTGTATCTTTTGGGGTATTATTCAAGGTGATTTTATAAAAATTTAAAGTGGTTTTATAAATTTCCCTAGGGCTTCCAATTCTGTTTTGGATAGGAATTTGTAAGGTTTTGGTCTTAAACGAGTGGTTTGAAATGGGTTTTTTGTGGAAGACATAGTTACACCACTTGGGTTCTCTTTATGAAAATTGTAAATGTTTTAGTTGGTTAAACAAAGTGGGAAAATTGTGCATATGTATTTTTTGGTGTGTGTGTTCACCTTATATAGGGGTTTTGAAGGTGAAGTGATGTTTTAAGATGTAAAATATTTTTATAATGTTTTTAAATTTCTGAAATGTTTTATTAAATTGTGATGTTGGGGAAAAACTTGTTTGTGGGTTGTTTCGTGTATGTTTGGTGATAAAATGATTTTGAAGGTAAAAGGGTATTATGTGGAACATGTGTATGGGATGTTATTTTATGTTCATGAACTTGTAAATGGTTTATAAAATTGTTTAATAGATTTGTGGAAGTGTTAATGAAATGTGAATGTGTTGTGGTCTATTTTGGTGTGAGCTGGATTTCAAAATCAATTTGAATGAAAAGTGAACTTTTGTGACTTTTGTGGTATACATGTTGGATGTTTGGTGGATTTGTGTTGTGAAAATTATTTTTTCATGTGAAAATAATATTTATTGACTTGTTGAACTTGTTTGAGCACAAAGGAAAAACCCGGATATCTAGGTGGGTGGACGTGTACTAGTATGCTAGTGAATCTGTGGGGTTTGGCCTCAGTTTCACTTAGCTATATTGACAATTAAAAATATAACTAAACTATGACGATGATGATTGGGGACCACTAGATTATGGGTATGTTATCTACTAGTGGATTGTGTACGAGAACATATATTGGTTATGGTTACTCTCACCGAGATATGAGGTATCTTTGACCCACAACGAGCTAGTGCCTAGGGGTTATTTCTTATTATTTGTGATCATTAGTTACTTTTTTTTCTGTAGGAATATGGTGTGGTTGGATGGAAAATTAATTAGTGTTTACATTATTTTTAAAAGTGTTTATTATTAATGATATCCCACTTAAAAATAGTTTTAATTTTTAAGTTCCATCTTTTAGAAATTGTAACTAGCATTTCTTGTTTACGAAAACGTGCAAGATTTTCATCTTTGAATGTTTATCACATGGAATATATTTGTGGAGGTATCCTACTGGTCATTGGATCACACCCCACTTACACCCTTGGGTATATGTATACTTGGTTATTTTTTCTTTCGCAGGTTGGGTACAGTTTTTAGTGCCAGTGGTTCAGGTTTCTAGCTTGTACTTTGTGGTGAAGTCTTGTGGGGATGGCTTGAGGGAGTTACCTCTTACCATGTGGAGGCTATTGGTATGTCATTATTTGGTTTTTTTACCTTTTTAATGGTCTTTAAACATAGTTTTAACTTATTTAATTCAGTTCTGAAATTTGGTATAAGACAGTTTTAGATGAAAAATCCAGATTTTTTTTATTGAGTTTGATTGCTGTTTAATGTTTATAAAATCGAGTAAATCATTCCCAATTCTGATTATATGTTACCTAGTAACTTGTTCCAGACCATGGGTATTAGGAACACCCTTTAGTCCTTGTCACTTTCTGGGTTTGGGGCCGAGTTCTGTGGCTACC
Organism: Viscum album; assembly: GCA_963277665.1. Taxonomy (NCBI): domain Eukaryota; kingdom Viridiplantae; phylum Streptophyta; class Magnoliopsida; order Santalales; family Viscaceae; genus Viscum; species Viscum album. The sequence continues at coordinate 2,065,199,927 of OY728131.1, forward strand.
CAATTTGGTTCGTGACAAAATGGTATCAAAGGTGGTTTAGATTAACTCTTTGGGTCATGTTATTTGGGGAACAGTTGGGATAGTCTAGAGTTAAGAATGTAGGGACTTGTTATCCTAGTTATGGGTAGTGTTCCTGATCACCACACCTCATGATTGGATTAAAGTCCCCAGGGGAATTTGGGACTTATCTAATTCCTTTGGTTCTCTCTATTTGATGATGATTAGGGGAAATGAAAAGAGAGTTGGGTTAATGGTCTCAGTGAGCTCACAGGGCCTAGAAAGCCATGTAGAGCTGAGGATATTCCCAATAACCCTCTCTATGATAGTTAATTGATTTGAATATGGCCACCAAGAATATTTACAAGTCACCCACTGAAACTAGTTTCATCTCGCATTGTCTTGTGTTCTTTAGTTTTGAAATCTTGGAACTCTGGTTTTAAAGTGACTTGGTTTTAATAAGTGTAAAGTTTTTGTGAAATGATTTTCAAATAAATATGGAATGGTTTTATTTATGAAATGTTGGAATAGAATATTCATAATTGTATTGGAATGGAAAATAGTGTGTTTTCACCTCTTTGGAAAGCATGAACTATGTCAAGGTTGGTTTTGAAAAAGTGATTCCAATAGAGTTTTCTAAAGTACTGAAAGGTGTTTTAATGGGATTTGATGTTTTAAAATTAATGTGTATGACTTGAAAGTGAGTTTTCATTTAAATTATTGTTCCATTCATAAGATCTTTGTAAGATATATTTTGGGTTTGATTTAGTGGTTAGCGGTTTTGAGAAAAAAGGGGTATTGGTTGACTATTTTGGTTTTGAAAAGTGGAAAGATTTTTTTATTTTATACTTTAGTATTTCCATGAGTGAACACATGCATGGGGTTATATGGGATGATGGATGGTTTATGGCATGGATGGATGAGTTCTGGGATGGATATGAGGAGGGTTCCTGGTGTGGCATAGAGACAAACATGTATGAGGCCCATGGGATACCATTGGTGGATACGCTAACCGCTAAACCAATTATTTTCAAAAAGATGATTTTAAAAGAGAAACATGATGTCTTTATGACTAGTTTGGGATGATGTGTAATATGTTTTTTTTAAATGTTGATGTTGTGCGATGTTTTGAGTTCAAGAACCCCTCCTGTTTGTATTGTGTTTTTGGTTTTTGTTTGGTCGGTGCGCTGTGTTGAAGGGCCGGTTAGTGGTCTCTTCTGAGAAATGTTTTGGGATGATTTTACGGCGGTTCCTTTCTTGTGTTTGGATTGATTTTTTGTTATATCTTGACCAATGGACCAACTTGGTTGGGTCCTTAGGATCAATCGTTGGATAAGGTACGCCCCATTAAGGGTTAGTGCACAACTGAAGTGCAACCCAGATTATTTCACCGTTTGAAGACCCTCAAGTTGATCAATATAAGGAATATGTTTCTTGATCTTTTTATATTGAGTCTACACACTTTCCTTTCATCAGTTTGTATATCCTCTTATAGAAGGAGAGTGATCATGGAAGGTTTAAAGAGACCATAGCTTCTTAAGTTTCTTGATTTGCCTAAGGTGGAAGTGGTCTAGGGGTGTTAGCATGGATGAGTATCTAGATTGTGTCTAAGACGTCCTCCTAGTCCTACGTAGTCTCGTCGAAGAAAGAGTTCACGTTAAATGACTAGTGTGGGAAATGTGGTCACGAGAGGATATTGTGGCCACTTTCTAGAATTGTGTCTTTTTTGGGGATTTTGTATATGGTCCCTCTCCATGCATTGTTTATATTAGTCGTAATGGTCATGTTCGGTGACTCTTTGTGATGCCATGTGCTCGATTGACCGTAACAGTTAAATTCATGAAATAATCTAAGAGTCTCTGTTATATTGGGAGAATGTATCCCTTGGAAAAACTACAAAATCATCCATTTTTTTAGGAAGGTGTGTATAGGTGTTATTTATTTCTATTGTTTCTGACATGAAGAAACAAGGTGTGATTTGTGTGCATCTTCTAAGCCCTTATTTCCGTGAAATATTGGGGTAGGGTAAAGTGAGTTTGGAATGTGTTATGTCTTGGAAATATTATCAGGGATTTCAATGTAGTTTTTGGTGGCACAGAAAGAATAATTCTGGTTTAGGGGGTTTCCAAGGACTAATTGTGAGGCCGAAGATGCTTTGATCATTTGAGCTGCAGCTATAGGTCTCAGAGAGTAGATGACTTGTAGTTTGGGGAAATCCTTGGGTCATTTAAACCCTTTTACAATGTCGTATCCTAAATGTGAAATATTGGATGAGTTTAAACCTATAGTGTCATCATCTTTCTTCTATTTTCTCATTCGGTGGAAAAAGGTGGAGGGCCTTGTACCCATGTCATCGCCTAATGTCATTCCCCCCACTTGGTTTCCATTTAGTCATCAGAGAATGGTTGGAAATTTGGATAGATAGTTTGAGCACACCTTTTTTGCATGATTAATAGTTATATTGTGATAGGAAGCCATGCAGAAATAATATCCTACATAGTTAGTGCTCAGTTTCCCAAACCATGTGGACTAACCATGCACCCTTCCCAAATCATTTAATTTTTTTGGGTCTTTATGTGTCGGCCCATTCTGTTCAGTTAAGATGGTTGGTTCTTATGGTGGGGAGATCAAAAATGATTCTCTTATATGATACTTAATAAATTTTTAATGGAATAATACCTTTTGTATTAGGGAGTCCATTCAGGCCTCCCCCTATTAGCATCCTGATTTTGTCTCAGAAAAATATAGGTTGTCTATTCTGGTGGGGAGCCTATTTGTGTCCCCCGCACCAATAACTCAGATTTACCCATGGTCTTGGATTGGTGGTAGATAGACTCATTCAGAACTATCTAGCTACCAAAATATTCCTTGAGTAAACATTGGTATTGGAGAGCACCAAATAGTTTAGTTAAATTAAGTTAAGTGTAACCATGTTTGAAGTTGTTTTTCATTTAGGTTAATTTCTTGAGTCTTTTTCAGATAAGTGTTTGAAGAGTTTTCATTTGGGATAAAGTATAAATGTGATTAATCATTCCAGGAAAGTGGTGTAAGTTTTTTTTGTGAGATTAATCCTTCGTTAATTGATAACTAGAGGTGTTTTGGCCTTTGGGGGCGAATCTTGGCAGAGAAGTACATCTTGATTTATCAGTTGGGTTTGGTTTTTGTATTTGGACATACTATGGATTTCTGGGGATATAATGTTTTCATGGTGGGGAGAATTGTCACATACATGACTTATTTTAAGGTAAATTTAATTTAATTTCCATGAATGATTTGTTTTGAGGGTTTCCCAAGCTTTTATGGAGGAATGTATGAGTTTTCATGAATTGGGCCAAACTGTGAGCCCAATTCCAGATTTAAAAATAAAATTTCATTCCTTTATAACCACTTCATTTTTCAAATTTTTTTATCCATTATAATACCTACCTGGAATCCTCTAACCTATGAACACCACAAAAATAATTTGGACCATTTTGAAATCTATAATCATGGTGGATTTGAGTTTTTATTTAAGGGATTGGGCCGGCCCGGGGGCCCATTTCCTACATTAAAACTATTTTTTAATATTTTTATAACTCATTAAATTTTTATGTTTTTTAGGTGATTCCTACTCTCCCCAGATACCACATAAGTAAGGTGAGCTCCCATTCTCTCCTACCCCAATTTGGAGTTTAATAGAATCTATAAATGGGGAGAAACCTTTCTGTATTTCACAAATCGCCCAGATTTGAAGAGGTAAATTGATCCTTTCATAACTCCCTATATTTTCTACTATTTTCCCCCAATATAGTTCCTAAATGATATTATCATCCTTGTTCGAACCTCCCTTAAATGTTTATCTATTTTTAAATTCAGATTCTTATGTATTTTGGGTCGTTTTCTTCAAGATTTGTTTGGGTAAGTGTTTCTCTCTTCACTTATTTCTTTCTCCTTAGGGTTTCCTCCCACTTTCATGATTTTATAGAATTTCCAGAATTTAGGCCTCAAACCTAGAGTTTTTTTGGGTTTCATTTTGATCAAATATTGTGGTCTGGGGCTGGATTTATCTTCACTATGGTGCGGCTGTGGTGTGGGTGATGTTTCACACCAAGTTTTGAGGGATTAGACACTTTTGGTAGGTGGTTCCATGTGTAAACAATTATTGATGAGTTATATTTATGCATTTATTCTTTTTTTATTCCACATATGTTGGGTGTGGTGCGAAAACTGTTTATGATTGATTTGGTTAAGTGTTTAATTTTATAGTTTCTTTTTAACTTGAAATTGGGTGTTTTCATGTGTAAATCATGGGGTGTTATTTGGGTGTATTTTATAACATATGGAATTGGTTTAATAAATTTTGTTTAGACAAAAAATTAGGATTTGGTAATGTATTAGTGTCATGTGGGCCTGAAAAGAGGGTTTTTAAATTGTTTTGATGTGTAAAACATTGTTATACTTCATGCGAGCATTTTATGAAAATGTGTGTTTTCATTTGTATCTTTTGTGGTATTATTCAAGGTGATTTTATAAAACATGAAAGTGGTTTTATAAATCTCCCTAGGGATTCCTATTCTATTTTGGATATAAATTGGTATGGTTTTGGTCTTAAAAGAGGGATTTTAAATGGGGTTTGTGTGCAAGACATAGTTACACCACTTCGGTTATTTTTATGAAAATTGTAAATGCTTTAGTTGGTTAAACAAAGTGGGAAAAGGGGTATTATGTATTTTTGGGTGTGTGTGTTAACCTTATATGGGTTTTTGAAAGGTGATGTGATTTTGTAAGATGTCAAATATTTTTAGAATGTTTTGTAAATTTATGAAATGTTTTATTAAATTGTGATGTTGGGGAAAAAGTTGTTTGTGGGCTGTTTCGTGTATGTTTGGTGATAAAATGATTTTGAAGGTAAAAGGGTATTATGTGACTTGTGTGTGTGGGATGTTATGTGATTTGTATGACCTTTCAAATGTTTTATAAAATATTTTAATTGATTTGTGGAAGTGTTAAAGAAATGTGAATGTGTTGTGGGCTATTTTGTTGTGAGTTGGATTTCAAAATCAATTTGAATGAAAAGTGGACTTTTGTGACTTGTGTGGTATAAATGTGGGATGTTTGGTGGATTTGTGATTTGGAAATAATATTTTTATGTGAAAAGTATATTTATGGACTTGTTGACCTTGTTTGAGCACAAAGGGAAAACTTGGGTATCTAGGTGGGTGGACGTGTACTAGTATGCTAGTGAATCCACGGGGTTTGGCCTCAGTTTCACTTAGCAAGATTGACGCATACAAATATAACTAAACTATGATGATGATTATTGGGGACCAATAGGTTATGGATATGTTCCCTACTAGTGTCTCGTGAATGAGAATGGATATTTGTGATGGTTACTCTCACCGAGATACGAGGTACCAGGGACCCACAATGAGCTAGTGCATAGGGGTTATTTCCTATTATATGTTCTCATTATTTTCATTGTTCTTACTATCGACATAAGGTATGGTTGGGTGGAAAATTATGTAGTATTTACATACTTTTTAATAGTGTTGATTCTTAATGATAGCCTACTTGAAAAATATTTTAATTTTTATGTTGCATTTTTTAGAGATTGTAACTAGCATTTCCTTTTTATAAAAACATGAAAGTTTTCGTCTTTTAATGCTTATCACATGGAATATATTTGTGGTTGTATCCTATAGGGAATTGGATTACGCCCTACTTACACCCTTGAGTGTATGTAGACATTGTTATTTTTGCTGTCGCAGGTTGGGTACAGTTTTTAGTGCCAGTGATTTGGGTTTCTAGCAGGTCCTTAGTGGTGATGTCTTGTGGGGATGGATTGAGGGAGGTAACTATTGATATGTGGAGGTTCATGGGATTTTTATTTGTTTTTTTACCTTTGAAATGGTCTTTAAACATAGTTTTAACTTATGTAATTCAGTTCTAAAATTTTGTATAAGACGGTTTTAGTTGAAAAATCCAGAATTTTTTATTGATTTTGTTTGTTGTTTAATGTTTATAAAATCGAGTAAAGAATTCCCAATTCTAATTATATGACACACGGGAACTTTTCCTAGCCTGTGGGGATCAGGAATGCCCTTCGGGCCTTTTCACGGGCCAGGTTTGGGGCCATGTTCGGTGGCTACCAGATTTGGTTCGTGACAGACCTTAACTAGTATAAGTGGTTGAATTAGATAGAATTCATTCAAAAGAAGTGTAAAAACACTTTATTCCCCATATTAGTGATACATAATCAAAATGGGACGTAAAAGTGGCATGTAAGATAATTATGTTTCCCATTGAAATATCGAAGAATTATTTTAGTGGAAAAAATTCGCATTCTATAAACAACCTAAGTGTCCCAATATTCGATATAAAACAATATCTCAATTATAAGAATAATATGTTTTACTATCTTCTATGAATTGTAATTTTTGTGATATATACTATAAAAATGCTATTTCCACCCATCAATAAAGGATATTCTATGTAATTTTCTCAAATGTTAAATATAGAAGTTGAGGGAAATCTCAAAATTTAATTTTGATATCTTTCTCAAAAAATATTCACTCAAAAGTCATGGGGAAAAAATATTGAAGGAAATATAGTATTAATTGAGTAGATTTTATGAAGGTAATATTAATGTAAAGGGAAAAAATTACATATTTAGAGGAGTAAGTTTGAGGATATACAGATGGCTAATGAAGAAAAAATATATGAATATTTTATTTGATTCAATTAAATTATTAGCAATATTCCCATATTTTTTGGAAAATTGGATTATAAAATTATTATTGATAAGTTTATGAGAAAATTTCTAGATAGTTTTTCTCAAATTATTTTTTATTTGGAAGGTAAAATTATATTTCCTTGGATAAACATCATAATATTATTATTTGTTATGAATTAAATAAAATTCCATATTTCATGAAGATAGTAAAAGATGATATGGACTTTGAGGATATGAGAAAACTTAAATTCAAGGATGATGGTAAAGAAAAATTTAGTGATTCTAATAATGAGTAATATGATAAATAATTCAATATGAAAATCACATATATCAATGAAGTTCAAATAGAAAAATTGGAAAGGAGAGGGTTAGAAATAAATAAGTTGATACTAATTTAACAAAATTGGATATTATTAAAATAATATTCCAAAGAATAAGGATATAGAATGTGAATCAAATAAATAGTATGAGAAAATATAGAAAAATAAATGGGTAAAGATCTATAATAAATACTATAGTAGCAAGAAGTTAAATTTGATGAGAAAGACTGAACATATTGACTCATCATCAAGAAACCAATCAGAATATGAAGTTTAAATTTTGAATAATGTTTAATAATGTGTTGAGAATTCAAGAGTTTATGGTGATAAAGAATAAAAAATAGAGGTGTAATAAATATTGAGGAATTAGGTAGAGGCTTATCTTGAGAAAAATAGCCTAATCAAGAAGGAGACGAGAAAGATGAGAAAATAATGTGAGAAATTTATGAAGGAAAATAAGAGTAAATCAAAAAGAAAGGTAAATACATTTATAAGATCAAGAAATATAAATTGAATATGGATGAGAAATAAAATATTATAATATATCTTTATGAGAAACTAGATATGAAATAATAATAACCATATGAGATAAAATAAATGTGTCTCGAATGTCAAAATGAGTTAAACTAGATCATAGAAGACATGAATAAGTTTACTCAGATTAATATATATATATATATATATATTGTTGGATAGAATAATGTTGAAAAAAATTACATTTTTCCTATCCAAAATAAATCTTAAAGTAAGCGTAGTATCTCAAATAGTATAGGAGTAAAAAATAAAATAAAAACATATTTGAACCAAGAATAAAAGTGAGAGACCCTCCTCCACATAATTGGATGGGATGAATATTCAAATAAGACCACTACCCCAAATAAAAGTTAGTCTTTTTTGGATGTGGAACAATATCAATAGTTTTTTGGATATATTTTTCATAAATATAGATTACCAATGATTCATTGATTCTTTTATTACTAAGGGTTGTTTAGAATTAAAACCTAATATTATTGCTTTAATATGTATTTTCCATGGAGGATTCAAGAACCAATGAGTATATTTAATGATTATATGAGTTCATATTCTCAAATAATGTAATCTATGGCCATAAATTCAACTAATAATCCACCCCCAAAATAGTTTTTTTTATTTTTAAAAGAATATTTTAGAAGCTTTTTACAAGTTTTTCATAGTGATGAGGAGTGTATAACTAGCATATATGGATTAATTACTTATGGATTGAAATAGAAGTAAGTTTAGAATATAAACTATGAAAATCCATGTTTTCCCTGAATACTAAGAAATCTTGTGAAAAACACAAGAAACCCATGTTTGTTAAGAAATAATATATAAATATTTTTCCATCCCAACCAAAAATGGATAAACATATGGATGAATCACAATTGAGTGACAGTTCCAAAGGTAAGAAAGTGGTATCACATAAAGAGGTCCATATTGATGAGAGACTACCTAATAATGACATTATAATGTTTTAATAAAATATATGTGGAATATTTGATTATTCTAGACATGGTATTAAAGATTGTATGACCAACCTACCAGCTCAAGGGGGATTACTAAGAATGAAGATGAAAACATCAAGTAATGCATATTACTTAATGGACGAGGTGGAGGAGAAAACTATAAACAAGGAAATAATTCAATGGAAGAAGAATTAAATTCAATATATTAAGGAAGATGATATAAAAATAAGAATTAATAATTATTCCTATTTTGAGTTTAGAAGAAACGAGGGGTCTTGGTTAACATGAAACATTAACCCTTATATTTCAAAAAATAAAATGATTGATTACTTTTTTTCTATAAATTTTTTTTATTTGTACTGAAATATGATTAATTGTATCAAATAAATACAATAAATAGTTGTATTAGTGATGTATACACTATACAGTAAATAAGGTTCCAATCATGGAGCATACTATCCACCATGATAAAGAGTAAATGATCCCAACTTGTGAGGGGGAGAAAATATAAATTGATGTTTTAAAATTATCACTATATAGTGAATCTATAATTTGTATAATACATTTCAAAACTAGAGAATAAGGTATTCCAATTACACTTATAACCCTTGTTTTTATTATTTTAAATATTTTTATATAGGGGGTGTCTGGGTTAATAATATAAATGGAGAGTTTAATATGTTTCACTTGAACTTTTTTTGAACAGTTTCTTTCACTTTAAATTTATGTTGAGTTTAATTTAGTAAGTGAATAATATAAAGTATCCCTGATAAATTTATATAAAAACCACAAAAAATGATATAAATGAGAATGGTATCACATACATGTAAGTTTATAGAAATGTTTTGTCACAATAGTTATTTTATTCCATTATGGTTTATCCCATGTAAATTTAGTGTAAATTAACTAAAGGCACTTGGATAAGTTGTGTGTTGTTCCATCATTCTCCAAATAAGTTTTTATGTCGTATAAATCATATAATGTGGGAGAAATCATTATTTTTATAATTTTTGAAGAATATTAAAGATGTGTTGATAATACACCCCTTAAATTTTATTTTTTATTTATCATTGATAAGTGATAGAATATAACATTGAGGTTTAAGGAAATTTGTAATTGAAAATAAATCTAAGGGGGGATATTGAAGTGAACAACTATATTTTTGAATATGAAGTTTCATTTTCTGTCATATCATTTAGGTAAATTTAATATATTATGAGTGATGTGCTACAATAATATATAGAAATGGATAATTTGAGAAGATACTATTATAGAACTTTTATGAAAGTTTTCAATATAGAATCCTTAACATATGAAAATTATTTAAACTATACTTGAAATTAAAGGAATGTATTATAGAATAATAATTGGTACTATAAAAATTTGTTTCAATTGATTTTTGAGTATTTGGGTTAATAAGTTATTGAAGAAATATCTATGATGAAGAAAAATATTGTTTAATTTTGGAGATCCATCAATGGATCCTTGGGCATGTGCAATACTTTATTCGGTGAATTCTAACTCTTAGATGATATTTTTGGATGCATTAATGTGTTTGAGAAATCTCTCTAAAGATTTTATGAGGTTCTAATGCTAGTTGAGTGAAATGAATAATTTTAGTACTAAAGAACAAAATTTTATGAGTCTTTAGATTTCTATATGAGTCATTTTACACTCATTGAGAACACCATAAGTGTCTTCCCATGATTTTGTAATTGTCATTTTGACTCTGAATTTAAATATTATCGTAGAAGCTAACACATCATAGGATTATTCTTAACTATTGTATGAGTCAAACAGACCTACCTTTGAGTCATCTTGACCGTTGTATGATTTATTTAGTGACGAAATATGAGTCATTTTATTCCATCATATGAGTTATTTCAGATTAATATATGAATAATTTTCATCTATGTATGTATCATCTAGACTAGAACATGTTTCATTAAGGTATTTATATAAATCTTTTATCTATGATTCATTTACACATATTTAGTAATCTCTTAGTGAATAATTTGGGGATAATTATAGAATAATTTATTCTAAAAAATGAGATTTAATCTAATGAAACAAGTGATTTCCTCTTATTATTCAATCATCATGATAATTTAAATGGATTATGATGCAAGATATTATATAGATAGGTGTTCAACACCTCAAAGATAATATCCATTGGAAAACAATACATGATTCCATGAATTTTTAGAAGGAATTAAAATATTCATAATTCCATGAGAAATACAATGATTTGATACTAAAATATCATATAAATAAAAAAATCCAAATCTTTTAGAAATTTAAAATGAAATTATTTATGAAAATACAACTGAGTTTGAATGAGAAAATAATATCATGGATTATGTTGATTAATTTTAAAATAGATATATATTACAATACCCAGTATTGGGTATCTTGTATAATTTTAATATGGGAGAAACATTCAGGTGATATCCTGTAAATATAAAAGTAATCAATTTGGAGAAATATAGTGTTATAGAATTGATAAACCAAAACCTGATAAATTTTATTGTTTATTATTTTCTATATCAATTATTGAGAATAATTGAGAGAATTAATCTAGGATTTATTATAGGGGATAGATAATACATTGATGTTTTATAAAATTTAGTGAAATGAGGAGGAAACAACCAATATTACAGCTATGTTAAAGCATGTAAAAGGTAAGTATTATGAGTAACATGTTATTCCATTATATTCAAATATTGTATAGAATACTACCGAAGTGTATTGAGATGTAAGAGAAAGGTATATGTCATTATATACCAAGAATAAAGAGAAATAAAATTTGCACTTTGAAGTTTGAGGGAGGAATCATTCAAGGGTTGTGTGGGGTGGTCAAAATGATGGAAATCTATATTTTCTAGTAGGAATATAGAACAAGAGAATAATGGGACTCCATACTAATGGGATTGGTAAGATCCATAGTATAACTAATTTATTTTATAATGGAGAATCCTAGGTTGGCAATACTTACCATTCATGAAAAGAAGCGGGATTTGTGGTTGAACCTTGTAACTAAAAGTGTTAATTCCTTATAAAATACTACTGAGGCTATGTAATTCAAGAGTGATTGGATCAATAAATTAACCAGACTAAGACTATGAATTAAAATAATAAATTTATATAATGTCTATTATTTATTCACCCACTCTTGGTGGAAAAAACAAAAAAGGGTTTTATAAAGTTAAGCTACATATTATTTAAAATGTATTAGAATATTTACAAATTATTTTAGATTTTTATATTGATTCATTATTTAATAGTGAAGTAGATTTTATTAGATATTTGAATATTTTTAGAGAATAAATTTAATACATTTATATTGTTTATTTAATTTTTTTGATATTACCATATCACTTCATTCTAAAATAGTATATTATTATAGAATAAATAATGAACCTATTTTCTCTTGATGATATAAGGAGAATGATAGTGTATTATGAAATTATATTTCAAAATAGTAATAAAAATATATAAAACAAACTTGATAACATTTTCTCAAATATAAAAATAATAATTCTATGAAAGATGAATTAGGATAGAAATTAGATGATTTAATGAAATTTCACTTATGTCAACTCCAAATAAGAAAGGTAAAGTTCAATAAAATATATTACATAAATTTATTTGTGTATAATTTTTGATTACTTCTATATATACTTCCATGTATGAAGATTTTGAATCTGAATAATACTTTCAAAAAATAGGTTTAAATATATTTTTTATAAGGATGTTCTATTTAATTTAAATAATATTCAATATAGTAACTGTCTTTTCAAAAGTACACAATTTTGATGAAAAAGGGTCATAGATAAAAAATGTTTGTAATATTGAAAATTGGAAATATGATTCTTGTGTTTATATTATTAGTGAATAACATGTCTTATATTAACATAGTTAAAATGAATAACATACATTAGGTATCATTGACTTGGGGGATGTATTTTTATGTATTTTGGATGAGTTTTTTTGATTAATAAGAAAATGTAAATAAGATAATGATACCATTAGAGAATATAATAATGTGTGATTAAAAAAGGAGGGAGTGATGAAATGTTTTGTTAATAAAATTGAATTAATAAAAAATGAAAAATTAAATGAAATTATTATTGATATCAAAGTTAAAATTAATTATTTGGTTAAACTCATTAATATCCTAACATGAATGTTAGAAGGAAGAAGTTCATACATGAAAGTGCTACAAATTTATGTTTTGGAAACTAAAAGGAATATAATACCTTAAATGAATTCACCCATTGATAATAATAATCTTATGTTTGGGAGTGTTTTAGATCAAAAAACATACATAAATGACATGGAATTTCAAAGATTTTGGAAGGATATCTTATAAATTAAATAGGTAATGTTGTGGGAAAAATATATTTGTGACATAATTTTTATATTTATTAACACAATTATGAGGTATCTTATATAAAATTTTTATTGAAATAGGAGGTGAAAGTTGATAAGGAATCACTTTTAGTGATGTTTAATTTTTCTTTAAAAATATGTTTTACTATAGAATATATAGAAAAATCATAATTACATACAGAGAAGCCAGAAAATAGAAACTTCAATATAGATTAAAAATAATTTCCCTCAATATTTTTTAATCATTACCCATCTATTTATTCTTTTGTGGAGAGTATGGTCCCAAATAATACTATTTTCCTATAGGTTTCATGAGAATAGTTCATAGAATATATTATTTACTAAGAACTCAAATATGAAATGAATTTTCTAATCATTTTATATTTTGAAATCAATTTTATATTCTAAATGAATATAAAGACACATCATTTGAGTCCATTTTAAGGGTGGTTTTAAAAAACCATTCGGACATACCATGAGTTGTAAATAAGTTAATATAATATAATGTTAATAGAGATATCATGTTTTTCATGTGGCATTAAAATTTAGTAACATTGAAGGAACACATATCTTATATAGTATATGTTAATCATTTATGGTTGGAAGAAATATTTGTTTTGGTAAATTACATGTCCAAGGATAATAGTAATGTTATATTGTTCAATGATGGTGAATTACAATATAAAAGGAACATATAGAGTTAATCATGTTTGATAAGAAATGTTTAGAGTTAATGTGTTACTGGTGGAAGGAATAAAACATAATATGATGAGTTCTAGTCAATTTAATGACTCAGAACATGCTATCTGCTTCAGAATAAGTGATTTTATAATTACGACAAAAATGGAATCATTTTTATGAGAGGAATAATTATTTATAGAAATTTATATTAGAATAATTGGGATGAACAGTTCTATCTCATATATATGAAATATAAAAATAGTATTAAATAGATAATATCTTTTAATCTCAATAAAGAGAGTATAAAACAACCTGTAATTTATAAATATACTTTAGATGTTACCAAACTAAAAAGACAAAAATCACATATTTGTAAATCTTTTCAGGAAGGTATAATTACCAAATAGTCATAAAAACCTAAGAAAAGTAGATATCCCCATGTATTATTACTATTTAACATTGATGTGTGTGAAATAATGATGTTTAAAGTCATAAAGGGTAAATTTTATTGTATTTTTTATGGATGAATATATTTGAATGAGTTACAATATATATATACCATAAAATTGAAGTATGTTTTTTATAAAGAGGTAAATAAAGAGGGAGGGAAATTAGTTGGGAAATAAAATTAAGGTTCTGATATATGATAATGAAACTTAATTCACTAATAAATTAGTTGAGAATTATGTAGTGATATATGTAATTTTAAACTAAGAGTCTATAATAAGAACACCCAAAAAATGGAGTGGTTAGGATGAGAAAGAAAACAATAACTAATATTTCATGAACTATGATGATCACCAATGTTAATCTTAGGCATTGCTAGAATGTGATAGTTCAAGAAGTAGTTTATTTTCACAATTCATCCCTATAAATAAATATTTATATTGATATAATATCACTGAAATATTCAATTTTTACATTTATTAATATTATTTATTTTATTCAGTTATTTATTACTTTTTTATTACAAATAATCAAATATTTAAAAATAATTTACAACAAAACATATCATGTGTAAATATGAAAGCCCTAATCTTTATTACACATTAATAGATGATTTAAAATATAAGATTACACTTAATACAAACTAGAAGATTGATAATTCTATTGTATTTTGAAATTAAGTACATTACATAACTATTTAAAATAGTAAAAACATTATCTTTTTTGAAAACATTCTTAACATGATCTTACATAAAAATGCATGGGATATCCTGGGGACATACATAATAAAGGGGTGATCTATAAAGAAAAATACGGGAATAAAAATAGAATAAGGTAAAACAAGTTAGACAATAGAAATATCAATTGGGAATAAAAGGAACATGAATATAAAGAAATGATATAGCATGATAATCATAACATGGGATATGTGGAAACAACTTAAAACCCTGCATCATAAACATAGTTCAAGGACAACTTCAAAGATATCATGATAGAAATAATATAATAAATAAGTAAATTTCACTCTCTATTTCAAATTGACATCTCATGGGAATAATCATTAACCAATGAAATGGAGCGCTATATAATTTTGGGTGCACCCGTCACTTTCATTTCATTCTCATTCTTAGGTGTTCCACATATATCACACAAATGGGATTCATTCAACATCATATTTTCCTTCATGATCAATGAGTGTGGGATAAATACATTCAATTTACATTTCAAAAATGTATAAGTGCGTAAAGGTAAAAAACCTTGATAGGAAATGGGTATAGTATTCACTACACAATTGTTTTGGCTTGGAAAATCATGGAGAAATTTCAACAACATAACTACGTCACATAAAAATTCATAAAATGGGTTGATGAGAGATAAAGGGGTATCTTATAATTTTTAAATTAAATGGTAAGTAATAGGGACCTATAAATACATATCCCAAAATTAGGAATTTAAAATGTAAGACATAATATAGTAATGAATCTTGAATAATGAAGAGAATGTAAGGATCCCTTACTTGAGTGTATGACTCCAAATGATTGATGAAGTTTCTTAAGAGAATGGGGGAACCTTGGGAGGCCATTAGAGAGTGTAGGGAAGAGTAAGGACATGATCAAAGAATATTTAGTGAAGATAAATGGGATATTGGGTGGGTTTATATAGTAAATGAGTGGGGAGTTCTTTATTATTTATCTAACTTAGGTTTTAAACTCTATAATAAAATAACAAAAACCATAATACTTCCCCTGGTTTTTCCCATGGTTTCTTAAAAAGGTAGTGGTTTTTATTTTTTTTAATAAGGAAAACTTCTGAACATAATATAATAATACCCTTTCTTATGCGGAAGTGAATCATACTCTTAAAGAAATGATTTTAAAACCTTAAAATATATTATATAGTTTTGGAGGATTCATAAATGCTTTATAAAATTTACCAAATAAACATAAAATCAAATTATTTTAAAGTTAAAAAATATATTTGGTCATTTATACCCTTTATAGTATTTATTACATCACTTTGGGGTCATTATGATGTCATGATACATAAAGTACATTTATACGGTATTAAATTTTTACCTGAAAATATAGTTGTCTTAGAAAAATATGAAAAAGTAACCATTGGATAATTTCAACATTATGATTCTAAAAATAATATTAATTTTTTTAAAATAATTTTATAAATATGTGATTTTTTTAATTTTAAAATAATAGACATTTATTGAGAAATTTTCGGTTTTTTGGTAAAACAGTTTTCAAACCCTTATAAAAATTACATTTGACTTCATAAAAATTATATGATACATATATTTAATAAAAATTATTTAATAATAATATTTAATAATAATATTATTTATATAAAAAATCCATTAATTAATCAAAAAAAATTCCTTAGTTGAATTTGAATATTATACAAAATTATAATTTTTCTTTTATTGTATCAAAATTGAAATAATTTATCAAGTAATAATAATACGATAAAAATATATTCATTATTCTGTAAAAAATTATGTATATACTGATATCTATGGTGTCTTGATAAACATCCCTTCAATACACCCGTAAATTCCCTAAGGCTAAGGAGCACAATAATGAGACTTCTATGGGGTTGTTCGACGTACATCGTTTGAGTTGTGATTTAGATGAGCTTGAAATTATCTTGTAAATAGTTTCTCTCATGCTTATGTTGTTAGATCTGAACTTGGTATTATTGAAGATAAAATCCTAGAGATGTTTTATCCCTATAATTGTCTAATAAATTGGATTCATAAGGCACAATCCTACTGGTTGAAGCCATCACTTCCTTTGTTTGTGTCAATTGGATTTGTTAAAACCCTATATTTATACTAATCATCTTATCACAATTCAACAGATATGTTATCAATGGCAATGATGATTAAAGTTATTATAAAACATATAGAATATTACAAATACAAATAATTTAATTTCTTTTCAATAACTATATTAAAAAATAATACATTTAATTAAATATAAAGAGGAATTTTATTTTTAATGGTTTGGGTCATTACAATCTTCCTTCCTTTAAAAATTACTCCATCAAAATTTTCATTTCCCAAACTAAAATAGATGATTTTAACTATATTTCATAACATCCTCTTGTTCCTAAGTCACTTCTTCATACTTTTGGTTTCTCCAAATCACTTTAACTAGGTTCATTGTCTTATTTCATATAACTTTATCTCTATGATCTAATATCTTCACTGGATACTCCTCATAGGAATAGTCATTCTCCAATGGTACCACATCTGGATTGATTACATTGGAGGGCTATGATATTTACATTATCAAGAGGTATATATGGAATACATCATCTACCTGAGAATGGTTAGGTGGGGGTGCTAGTTGATTGGCCACCACTTCGATGCAATAAATGATCTCAAAGGGACCAATGTATAATGGAACAATATTTCATTTTTACCCAAATATCATGAAATTATTCCAGGGAAGTATAAGGAGGAATACCATTTCTCTAATATCAAACTCTAGGTCTTGTCGAAAATTATCAACATGGGTCTTTTTTCGACTTTGAGCAGCCTTGATATGCTACTGAATGGTCTTGAATTACTATACAATTTCTTGAACCATTTCATGACCTAGTAGTTTGCATTCAAAAAAATCATAATAACATGTATGTTTTCTACACCTCTTCCCATAATGGTCTTCATAAAGAGATATATGGATTATTGAGTGGAGTTTTTTTGTAATATAACTTGACCATTGGAATATGTTCATCGCATCCTCCTTTGATGTCTATAGAACCTTCTCTCAACACATCTTCGAGTGTTTAAATTTTCTATTAATATTTACCATCAGTTTGAGGATGATAATATTTACTGAAGTTCAAATCATTGTTTAGAGAATGTTGGATACTTTTCCAATACATTGTGGTGAATTGGGGGTCTTGATCAGATAAAATTGATATTGGTGTTCCATGCAACCTCACCACTTATCTGATCTATATCTATGAAAGTTGATCTAGTTATAAGTCCTCTCAAATTGTGATAAGGTGGGATGTATTTATAAAATGATCGACAAAAACCCATATAACATTATTTCCCCTATATTTCTTCATATGTCTGGTGACAAATTCTACACTGATGTTTTCCCATTTCCATGTTGGTATTAGTAATGGTTTCATCATCCCCTTAGACTTCTTCCTTTCAGACATCACTTGATGACATACCAATGAATTTGATGAATATTCAGCAATCTACTTCTTAATATTTTCCCATCCATAGTTCTCTCAGATATATCAATACATTTTTGTGCTTCCTGGTTGGATGGAGAAGGTTGATCTAAGTGCATCATCATGTAGATCCTTATTTAACACAAGATTTTATAGTGCACATAGTCTTGACCCAAATCTCACAAATCCTTCTTTATTAGCATTGAACTTTGAGTATTTCCCTTTATTATGGTTTCCACTTTATTCTTAATTCCCATATCATTAATTTGAGAATACATTATCTTCTCTAAGTGGGATGGTATATAAATAATTTGTGAATGGATTGATGATGTTCCTTCCTTTATGATTCTAATGTCCATCCTTTCCAAATCTTAGAATATCAGATCCCTCTCAATTCTCATCAATGATATAATTGATATATCCTACCAACATAGAGTGTCTTCCACTTTATTCTATTTACCAGTGTGGTAGTTCATTGATCATTCATAGTCCTTGACAATCTATAACAATATTTTTCTGGAACATATTTATCCCTTTCAAAATTAATATATAATTTATTATTTTGTGATCTATATATATTTCACACATATCTTAAAAGATACATTTCAACCATATTTTAAAAGAGAATGTAATTTCATCCAACTCTAGATCATGTGTTGGGTTGTTCTATTTGTTTACTTTAAACTTACATGAATCATAGGCTATGATTTTGTCATTCTAAATTAACACCCAACCCAATCCCTATATTGAATAATTGGAGAATACCATGAAAAGTTCTCCACTTCGGGGTAGTGTGAGAATATTTGAAGAGATAAGACACATTTTTATCTCATTGAATCTCTCTTCACATTCATCATTCCAATAAAAATTGATTCATTATGGGTTATCTTGGTTATCAGTGTTGAAAATCATGAAAAATTTCTTAAAATTTGACAATAATACCCAGTGAATCCAAATAAACTATTGATATATGTCATAAATTTTGTTCTAAAACATCCATAAATTGCTTATGTTTTTCATGGGTCCACTAATATCTAATTTCTTATGAAGATGTACCCCAATAATGAGACTTCCTTTAACTTGAACACACATTTTAAGTATTTGGGATAAATATTATCTTTTTACACGGTCTTTAGAATGGTGATCAAATACTCTTCATGATTCTCCTAGGTGTCGGAGAATATTATAATATCATCTATAAACACAACCAAAAACATGTCGAGGTAATATCTAAAGACTTTATTCATCAATTCCATGAATAATTATGGAGAATTAGTGAGTCCGAATGGCATTACTATGAACTCATAATGCCCTTACCTTATACAGAAAACATCCTTGGGGATATCCACCTTCTTCACCCTAACATGGTAATATCCGGGCCTCATATCCACATTGGATAAGTATTGTTATCCATGTATCTGATTAAACAATTCATCAATCTGTGGTAGAGGATACTTTTTCTTTATCATGATCTTATTGAGATAACGATAATCAATTAAAATGTGCATTGACTCATCCCCCTTAAAAAGAGGACTAGTGCACCCCATGGTGAATTTATTAGAAGTATGAACCAATTATTATGATTATCATATAGCTGTTTCGTGAGCTCATTAAGTTTCACAACAACCATTACATATAGAGTGTTGCATACCAATAATTCTACAAGTATAAGCGTGATTGTAAATTCAACCTCCCAGCAAAGAGGAAGACAATGAAATTTCTCGGGAAACTCATCAACATATTCAATCAAAAGGGGAATTTTTTCAAGGATAATTATATTATTTAACTCAAAAATTTTATCTAGATAATCCTGCTCATGGGGCAATAATATCAATTCTTGAGATGTTGGGGCTAAAGAAGATTCATCCTCCTCCTTCCAATTGTACAGAATCAGGGTTCAATTCATGATATAGATAGTGAATTTATTCTCAAAATATTTTATGTAGGATCTATATATGGAAACCCAATACATACCCATAATTGTAGAAAATTTATCCAAAAGAAGTATGAAAATTATATTTGGGAAGTTTAAATTGTAATTATTTTTTGGGGTGGAGATATATACTTGTGATGCAATAATTTCATCATTTTCCATTTTTATCGACATCTCGACCTCCATGATTTTTGGGGGGTGTTTGAATAGTTCTTATAAATTTTGTGACCAAAACGAATGAGTAGAACCAAAATGAAAATTACATTCACTATTCTTAAATTAATGACCATTTTACCTATCACCACTTTGTTTCTGGGATCCACCTCAACAGTTGTGATGTAAATAGCTCACCCTTTAAACCATAGAGGTTTTTGGTTGTCTTAAAAAACCATTATATTAGTGAATTGGTTAAATAGTTCCCTGGTTCCATGAAGTTATAGCAATGAACAATACACTAGGGGTTGAATGGATCATTACTCTCTTCCAATGTATTGATGGGTTTATCCTATCGGCAATCACTAGATAGGTGTCCTTCCTTCTTACACCTAAAGAATTTCCTCTTCCCCCTTAGGAAATTTCTAGGGTGCTTCTTTTCTACACATTTGAGAAGTGGGATGTGTAAATTTATTTCCACTATTATTTTTCCCTATCAGACATCCATAATTAGTCTCAACTTTCTGCTTCTTATCCCCATGACACCGTTGAGATTTTACAATATCTATATTGACTTTTAGGAAACATGAGACAATTTCCACCAATATATCAATGTCATAGATCATAATGGATTTTCATAGACTAGGTTTTAGCCCACCAGAGAAGTGGTCAACTTTCCATTTGATGGTAATAAAAAATTTAGTGGTGTATTGTGCATATATTGTGAAGTTTTCCTCATATTCCTCAATATATTCATCATATATTTTCTTGAGGTAAAATAAATCACATTTCATTTTATTTTATAGAGTACGAGTACAATACTTATCAAAAAAACATTTTTCAGAATTCCTTCCACCATTTTGCTTTGATATATTATTAATGCTTCATATTCTTGACCAATAAACACCATTGATCAGTTTCTCCCAACACATGATAAACACCCAGTATAACCTTCTATTGTTCCGAATAATGAAGGATGGAGAATATATTCTCAATAGAGTTGATCCATTGTTATGTGATTAAGGGATTATATGATCTATTGAAAGTCAGAGTTCTTTATCACGTGAAAAACTCAATTACAACCTTTTCTTTCTCAGGGGAGTTTGGGTGCTCCTCCTGATCTATGCTTCTATTCAAAAACAAATTCAGTTGAGATATTATCGTTACAAATTTCATGATTCACACTCCCATCTGGTTGGGTATCTCATTGGGGGTAGTCATCACATTGCTCGTCGAATTGATTTTTAACCAATTACTCTTATTTCTATATATGTTTCTGAATTAAGGGTAAAATAGGGATGGTTATTTTTAAACTATTAAACATGTAAATGGATATTTAATGACATTATAGGGAAAATTATGACTTACATTTATTTCTTTAACTTATGAATTTATTGGATTCAATCAATTTTATCCACGATCATTTTTCTAATATATATTCTTCTGGTTATTTTTATTACCTAAATAATTGTTCAAAGGGATCTTGTGATTTTACCAAATCATAACCCCCAAGAGTGTCAAACTAGATGCACAGTAATGTTTATTATTGTATACCTAGTTACGCCGAGTTGGGCCTTATGCACATTGTAGGAGTTATTACCCCTAGATAAATATATAATAGAACCACATACACATATAGTATCCTGAAAGGGATATATTGGATTGATAAACCACTTAATCTATACTTTCCAAAATTTAGGTATGTATTCTTATACTTAGTTATATCCCTAAGGCTTTCGCTAGATTTTTCTTATCTTAATCCCAAAAATTACTAAATATTTTCTTTGATACACACTATGATAACCCTTCCATCTATTGAACATTAATACATGATTTATTACAAAAAAATAAAATTAATACAACATTGAAGATAAAGAAGTATAGTTTCTCTAGAAATTAGGTACATTATATAAAAATTTACAATAGGAAAAATATTATCTTTATTGAAAACATTCTTAACATGCTATTACTTAAAATTGTATTGGATAACCTAGGGACATATATAAGAAAGGGGTGAGATATAAATCACAATAAGGGAATAAACATTTAATAAGGTAATAAATGTTAGATAATAGGCATATAAATTGGTCATAAAAGGAATATGAATAATAATTTATGATACAACATGATGATCATAATATGGGAAATGTGGAAACCACCTAAAACACTACATTATAAAAATACTTCAAGGATAAAATCCAAGGAATCATGATGGAAAATTTCTAATAAAGGAATATGGTTGAAACCCTATCCCAACACGACATCTCATGAGACTAAATATTTCCCAATTCATTGGAGATCTATATAATTTCAGGTCCACCCATAACATTCATTTCATTCTCATGCTTAAGTGTTCCACATAGATCATTCAACATGGATTAATTCATCATCATATTTTACTCTATGTTAAAGGAGTGTGGAATAAATACATATAATTCTAAATTAAAATAAGTGTAAGTGTATATATTTGAACACCTAATAAGAAATGGTTATATTATTCACTATAAATTTGTTTTGGCAGGGAAAATTGGGGTGAAATTCCAGCAGCATAATGAAATTACTTTAAAATTCATAAAATGGGTTGATGAGTGAGAAATGGTTCTCTCATCATTTGAAAATAAAATTCGAAGTAATTATAATAGGTAAATACATATCCCATTATTAGGAATTTTAAATGGAATGCATAAGATAGTAAAGAAACTTGAATAAATAAGAGAAGTTGAAGATCCCTTACTTGAGTGTGTGACTCTAAATGCTTGGGAGGATATTCATGACAGATTGGTCACACCTTTGGAAGAATCTTGAGAGGTTATAGAAGAGTAATTACATTATCTAAATATTTTTGGTGATGAAAAATGGGAGCTTTATATGGTTTATATAATAAATGAGTGGGGATTTATTTATTATTTTTCCAACATAGGATTTGAACTCTATAAAATAAAATAACCAAGACAATAAACCTTACCATGATTTTTGAAGAATATTTTTGGTGTTTTGTTTTAATTTTGTTTTGAAAACTAAGTCTATTTGTAAAATAATGCTTTTGTTTTCTATGAATATTATATAGATTAATCCTAATGAGGTTTTAGTAAAGAATGATAAAATATCATATCCAATAAAAAAGGGGGAGAACGTTGTTTTTTTATTTGGAAGAATTATACTGAGAATCACCAAATGAAGATAATCTTATTAATTCCCATCAATATATCATTGAAAATAATTTAATTCAATGTAATCATAGAAATAATGAAGTTTCTAAAGAGTTTTTAGAGAAGAATGTGAGGTCATGACTTAGATTGTTTTCATACATTCTAAAAAAATAAAATGATTGTTTTCAGATCAAGAAGTTCTCACAAATCATTAAAACTTTCATGATAAAAGCCTTTCACGAAATGGTGGATAGGTTTTAAGAAGTTCATAATTCAAGAGTGAATAATTCCATCGTAATGTGAATTTCATCGTAATGAGAATTTAATCATAATGGGGTGAGAAAGAAAAAGATGAGAAATTGTGGATTAGTTTCATCAATGTAATTATTATTTTTTTGGATCAATTATTTTATAAGAAAAAATTAAAAACTGACAGGAGTCAGTATAATCATTCATATCAGGAGATGGAAGGTGTCTAACGGGAGTTGGCACAAGTTTTATTAACTTCTTCGTAATAGTGGATTTCTATAGATCCATGAGAGTGGCTATTGTAAATACGTAGGTTCTTAAACTGAGGCCAAAACTTGTAAAAATTGTTTTATTTACTTTATTTCCTACTATTTCATGCATGAGTATTTATTAAAAGTTAATAAGGATATAGATCTTAATAGGTTTTAGGGGTTATGTTTTAAAAATAATTGAAACTTTTCAAAAGTGAGCAACAAATTCAACCCACCAACCATTCTCAATTGTTATTCAATCCTTTAGAACTTTAGTTTTCTCATATGGTTTCTTGAAAGGAGAGTGGTTTTAATTATTTTAAAAAGAAAAGGGACAAACATAATAAAATAATACACTTGTTTATGTGTATGTGATTCATTCTTCTATAGAAATGATTTGAAAACTATAAAATGTATTAATGTTTTTGGAGGATTCATAAAAGATTTATAAAATTAACCAAATAAATATAAAATAACATTATTTTAAATTTATAAAATATATTTTTTAATACACTTTATTGTATTTATTACATCACTTTTGGGTCATTATGATGTCATAATACAAAAATTATATTTATATGATATTTAATATTTACCCAAAATAGGGATATCTCAGAAAATTATGAAAAAGTAACCATTACATAATTTTAACAATATGATTGAAAAAATAATATTCATTTTATAAAAATAATTTTCTAAATACATGAATTTTCACTTTTAAAATAAGAATCGACATCTATTGAGAAATGTTGGGTTTTTTTTAACAATAACAGTTTTCGAACCCTTATAAAAATTAAATTTTAATTACTAAAAATTATATGATCCTTTATATTTAATAAAAAATATTTAATAATAATATTTTATTAAAATATTATTTATTTTAAAAATAAATTAATTCAATAAAACAAAACTCCTTAATTGAATTTTAAAATTACCTGAAAATACTATTTTTGTTTTATTATATCAAAATAGAAATAATTTATAATGTAATAATAATATCATGAAAATATATTAATTATTCTATAAAAAATAATGTAAACACTAATGTCAATAGGGTTTGTATACATACCCCTTTAATACACTCACAAACTCCCTAAACGTACGGTGCGTGATAGTGAGACTTTCATGTGGGGGTTCAGTGTACGTTGTTTGGGTCATGATTTCGATGATATTTAACTTCTATCGTAAACAATTTTGTTCACACTCAATTTGATTTATTGCAAACTGACCATGGTCAAGGGAATAATCAAAGATTCTGTCTCCCTCAAAAGCTCCGATAAATGGTCTCCATAGGATATGATCCTACTTAATGTGGCTATCACTTCTTTTATCTATGTCAATTGGATATTTTAAAACCCTATATTTATACTAATAATGTGATAAAATTTCAACGAATATATTATCAACATTATTAATTCTTAATGATCTTTTAAATATGATATAATATAATAAAACCAAATAAGTGCATGTGTTTTATATAACCATTTTATATAATAAGACATTTAATTAAATCGAAAGAGGAATTTTATTTATAATAGTCCGGGTCATTACAGGAATGGTATCAAAGTACACCGAGTGAGAGTAAAATAGATATAACTAAATGAGTTATTAAAGATGTTAAAGTCATGTTAGATTATTAATTTCATTATATTATCGATGATCATTATAAGATCATGAATTTTACTGCAGATGGATGGGCATGATCAACATATAAAAGGATTTCTAATTCTGGGGATATTTCTTTTTTCTTCAAGAAGTGTGTGTCATGGAAAATTAAGTATCTATTTAAGGACATGTAAAAAATAATATTTATCTTCTATAAATGCTAATACTTAGTTTCTTTGGATGAAAAAAACCTTAATAATCTAGTTTAAATAATATATCTACCCATTCTATTTTTTATGAAAAATTTGTACCATCAACCCTATCAACAATTACATATATTATTTTCTTACAAAATATATATAAACGAAGAATAATTTCATCAAAATTAATGTTGAAATGAATTTGGTAAATAGGTGGATGGTATTTTCACTAAAATCATTCTAAAAAATCTTATGAAATTTATAATAAAAACCTCAGGCATCAACCCATTCTTATTACATAATCTCTTCAAATAACCCATTCCTTCCTTGAACTATTTTCATCCATTTCTATTAACCTATGGGTATTTATAATTTTCTCTATAGGGGATGTTTTTAAGTTGAATTTTTGTATTGGTATATAAGTTTTTGAGTGATTATGTATTTATTAAAATATTTTCAAGACAAACTCATTTCTTATAAGAAGAATAAATTCTATAAGATTATGCATTGTTGGTTATTATTATTAATCAACAATACTTGTATTTGTTATTAAATAGGTATAGGTTTTTTTATTAAGGATGTATTTTGAGTATTAATACAGTTAATTTATCCAATAAATACAAAGGGGGAGAATGTTATATCACATTTGTTTATGATATCATATTGGTTGAAATGTTTTGGTAATTATTATGATATCAAATGAATGAATATTTCGATGTTTATCATAAGCTATAATTTCAGTATATAATTTCATTTAATTTTAGTATGTAAATAAATATATACTTTTTTTTGGATTATCAGTATATGTGAATATTGTTTTCTATCATGAGAAGAGATATATGCATATCGATGTTCAAGTCTTTTTTACATTATTATTTCTGGCATATAATTTTTCATATTTATATCATTTTAGGAAATTAATAAATATCACTGTTTAAATTTCTATTGAAGTATCTTATTTTAGATTATCTGTACCCCAATAATAAGTGTTTTGATTATAAACCTACATACCACTCTTTTCATAGACGATGGTTGGAATTTTTTATAGTTTACATTATATATAAATATTTAATAATAAATAAAGATTTAGGGATATAATGATACACATTTCAACACACCATTTTGGTGGATAATGTTTTTTATAATATTGTATATTATTACATGTTATATTTATATTAAACTCAAATAAATTTTAATATTACAATAAATTGAAATATGGTTGTGGTATCGTTGGTTACATAAAAAACAATGACACATGGGAATTTGTGGCCCCAATGTGTACTCAACTCATTTTGGAAACTATGAAATTCATTATTTCCCTATATGAAATAACCATAATAGATGTTTAATCTTAATATAAATTCATGTTTGAGTTATAATTGGATATGAGAGGATATCACAGGTTATGATAAGACTCACAATTTATTTTTTAGGAAGTGACATAATGATAACATAATAAGTTGTTTAATACAAATAATGAATTAGAACATTTCCTAGAAAATAATAGATCCATATCTTAAGATGTGTTTATATCCATAATGGTGATTGATTATATCTTTTTATAATATAGAAAGTTATGTACCTTATTATTTATTCAGTATATTTTATGATTTTTTCCATTTCTTTATGAAGATCAATGATGATGTATAAATAGTTTGAGTGAAAAAATATTTACACGTGGACTAATAATGTAATTTTTTTGGTCTATCCCCCTCTAAAAAATTTATAAAAAACTATGATATTTTTGGATAGTTTGAAAATTTTCATTTATCATAGAAATAATGGGGTTTTAGTATATTCAAAAAGATATGTTTTTATTTGAGTGTAATTATTGTTGTTAATGGTTCATGAATTGTGGGATATTCTAAACTATTACAGTGTGTTTAATAATTTTTATTTAATGAATGGAATGATATGAGAGGATGAGTCTATGATTATAATCAAGATATAGATAATATAAGATATATATGGTGATATAGAGAATAATAGGGGTATTAGATAGAGATATCATATAAATTAGAAGAGGATGACTAAAAAAATTGGAGATATTCTGATTAGATCACCAATTTGATATTAGTGTGTTTTTCATTAATTTTTCTCACATGAAATGTTTTATTTTATTGTAATATGTGATATGTACTATGATCTTTTGGGATTTATAGTGAGCCTTTCCAATATTTGTTTCTGGTAATTTATGAAGAATTATAGAAATATGTGTATGAAAAAATGAACTTCATATACCTTATATATATACCTCATTTTGAAAACCATGTAAATAATATTATTATATCTCTATGTTATTATTTTTCATCCTTAATATTATTAAAATGAGTAGATGTAAGAATTACATTGAAGAGAGTAAGGATCCATATATGTGATTCATCAATACAAAGAATAGTGGGTAAATGTTTGATGAACTAATTCACCCCCACTCAGGTTAGAAATAGTGATGGGGTTGGTTATTTATTACCAACATATTTAAATGATCCCTATTTTGCATGCAAAAACATTATCCTTAAGAAATTATGTCCATTTTTCAAAATTATTCATTTTTAATTACTTTTTCATAAGATAAAAAATAGCTTCTAAAAATATACTTTTGAGCCTCAAAATATAATGTCTTCCACATATACAATAAAAGTTATTTATATTTAAAAATATATTTTATTATAAATTTTTTGATACACTCTTCTAATTGTAAACAATAACTGATTGAAAAATATTAAATTTTCTTTTTCAGTTCAAATCCATTCTTGGAATTTCATGATTTTATAGATCAGTTACTATACAAATATTTTTGAAAACCATATGATATATAATATAAAATTTCTATTAGAAGACTCTATTATTAATTACATCATCATATCTAGTTGGTAAATATTTAATTTCATTTAAATAACTAGATCCAAAATGATCCTTAATAATTATAACATATTCAATACATAAAATGATTCCAAAAACCACTCCATTAATCAGAACATATCACTTTAACACTAGACATTAAATATTTCTCAAGACATATACATTATTAGTGAATTATTTTATGTGCCCCTATCTAGTGATAATAAAATTTCTATCTAAATATTTTAGTACCTACTCCAATGATTTGTTCACTTCTATGTAATGAAATTATTTGTACATGGATTCAATTATAGAATCATATTTATTTGCTTCATTAATGTTATTTGGATTTCCTTATTATAAAATTTCAGTATCTTGAATACTATTCATCCTCCTGGTTTTTACTAAGATAATTTTTTTCTCCCACTTTCTTTTCCTCTTAAAAATATTTTCTTATATAAGATATTTTTAGAGTTATATGTGGTTATATTTACTTAATTTCTTCATTGTTTTCGTAAAAATACTTATTGATTCATCACTATCACTATGAGCATCTTCTATTTAATTCATGGGATTACTTTATTTATCAGTATAATATGAATACATTATATCATTGTTTCCTTTGATCATTTCATCGATTGTTATATCATTTCCATCTAAAATTCCATGACGGAATTTATTATAGAACCCATAGGATTTCATCTTGTATGACTATCTAAGGAAAATTTTTCAACCCACAATTTCATTTTAATCAATTTATTTTGATATTTATTTTTATACTTTATTTATGTGCTTCAGGTATAATTTTGAAAATTTTGAGTAGTTTCTTAGGTTTCATAGTATCTAGGAACATATTATAATGATATAGGGTTTAGAGGGGAGACAATATGGTATTTTAATTTAATAATGGTAACAAGGACCATGGAGGGTGGGAAGTGGGGAAGAAATGAAGTATACACAGCCAGTGTCGGGTCTAGCTGGACTGTGCAGATCGATGGTGAAACCTAATAAAAAATTTATATTTTAAATACAACCATAAAATTACTTAAATGAAAATTATTCTCATAATATTTTTATTTTCTCCTGATCTACTTCTAGAATACTCCATTCATTGACCTTTTCTTTACTACCACAACTCTATGTCTATAGTAGAATATATCGATTATACTTGATTCTCATTCTAAGTTTGAAAATCCTCTATTTCTTCATATTCTCTTTATTCATTACTTATGAAAATTAGTCTTATATAAAATAAATGATGTATAGAGATTCTATATTTTATGGATTTTTTGTTCAATTTTTGATATTGGATCTCTGATGGGTATTGGGACTTTTATCATCCATCTATGGGTGGAAAACAATAGTTTATGGTGATTTTGATTAATTTACAGCTGGTTCCCCTATGTAATCTTATTTACACTTTGATAAAATAAATATTGATCAATTATGTTGTGATGTGAATTAGTTTAAATATATATTAATGTTATTTTATTATCACACACTTTTGTGTCTTGTTTTCTTTCTAATTAATGGGATACATAAGTATAAATGGTTAAAAAATATTATTTTAAATTGATTCCCATATAATGTTGAATAAAATTACCAGGATTGAGTTTCATTATTTTAATGATAGTTTACTTATGTAAATATTGAAATTTATTCTTCTAATTCATCAGATATTGCACTAATAAATAATTTCATTAACTAAGAAATGACTTGTGACGATTGGGTTAATTTAAATGGAACATAATTTCTTTCCAAACCTCAGGAAAAATTGCTTTGGGTGGTTTAAAGGTATAATAGGTTGGAATGAATTATGTTGTGGAATTAATATTATTAAGATGTGGTTATCAATTATAAATTTATATTTGAGATACAATTATACCTTAATTGTTCAGTCAAGTCGGGAGTAGTTCTCTCTCTAAATTGTTCATGAGGTTTTCATGGTGCTCCCCTAGGAGCCCAACTATGAAATCATTGGATCTACCCATGATTATTTACATTATGATTATTATTTTTCATTGTTGTTTATTTTTCCTAAATATTCACTTTATTATGTCATTACTCTCATGTCAATATGGATTTTAACGTTATAATCCTATCATTTGTTTTCTATAAATACAAAATTGTAATTTTCATATGTGTAATTAAAATTATTATGATTTAGATTATTGGGTAAATGTATTTCATAGTTTTTTTATGAAATTTTACTAGTATTATTATTCTCACAACACAGGTACATGAAAAGATTATCTTGGTTAGGGTGGGTATTATTTCTATTGAGCTTTGATTTTTACAAAAGGTGATATGAATAGAGATGAACCTCATGTTACATAGAGGTGGGTAGTTGTTTACTTATGATCTAAATTTGGGGTTTTTGTATTGTATTTTTCTATTTTATGGTATTACATTGAGTATTTATTATCTTATGGTTTTTTGGATATCATTTTGAATTACCATATAAATTTTTTAGGTTCATGACTTTCTAATGTATGGTGGGGTCATTGATGGTTCATGGGGAAACCCCTTTATTTCCATGAAATTTTTCATTGGTAGAAACCATCCTAAAAAAATGTTCATGATTCCCAAGAACTAGTTGGTACCCAATGGGAATTGGGAATTTTCTTTGGGCCATGTCATTTCTTGAATGAGGCATTGGTATAGGGTATCCAAGGATTGTTCATGAAAATATTTCATAATAATATCAATTTCCATAATTTCCTAGATTATATACATTATTTAAACTTTAAAAATTACTATAAAAACTATAAAATACATTACTCTGTTATTTTTTATATCATAAATTATATGTTCTCACATTTTCTTATAAGAATATAAAAAATATATTTTATGTCTGAACTGCAACTTATATTCATTCATTTTAGTGGTTTCTTGAAAGAAAAATAGAGATTAAAAAAATACTATTCCAAATTGTTTATAGTTCCACTATTTTTATAAACTACATCATTTTGTTGGGGAGTTCTTACTGAGAAAACTAGATGGATAATTACATGTTTCTATATTTATTTAATAACATTGTGGTTGGTGTATTTGGTTTTATTATTAGGTATTAACAATTCTAATTCACTTTACTTACTGATTCTCATGCAATGCACAATATATTTTGATACAATAAAATTCCTTAATCATGTTTCAAATGGGGATAATGAATCCATTTAGAAAAATTCATATATAAATATAATATATTATAAATTTCTTATTTTTACTTTTGGATTTAGGGGCCCAATTACAACTATATGATACAACTAAATTCCCATTTTTCTTTTCTTATCCTAGGTTTGTAAGGAATCCTTGTGATATTATTTGCATAAAATGATTTATATATGTGATATCCATATCTTCTAAATATTGTCACATCCATGAATAGTTTTATTTTTACTAATTACTTCATACTGGTTTGATTTAAATGGACTAATATTTTATACCATAATATTTTTTCATCTTTGAGAAATAAAATACACAAATTTATCACCATTAGCATGATAAACATTTATATGTATAATTTTTTCCTTCATAACCATAATTCTATAACAAAATTTCATTATAAATTTAAATTTATGTAATTTTACAAAATGATTATAGTTGAAAAATCAGCTTACACTCAGAATATTATGTATATGATCTTACACAGACATTATTTCATCCTTTTACATGTCATTTACTTCAATATTTTCTTTTTAGTACCTCCAATTTTCAATTCAATATCATATACAAATTTTACCATTCCATTCACCATTTATTACTGTAGATTAAAAATACCAGTCATGTAGGAGGATCACCCAATATATATAATCTTTGTTCCTTTATTATCTATTATTTTTAAAGTAACTTCCAATATATTGGATTTTGACTACCTCATTATTATATTTATTTCTCCCAAATTTAAATTGTAATTTATGAGTTCTTAAACATTCACCTTTGGACTAGCCTCATGTCAATAATTATGTTAACATATTAGTACATTAAACGTTTTTTCCACTTCCACAAGATTAAAATTCTCCTTCCTAAAATTGACCTTATTTGAAGAGAATTTTATCTGCGTACTCATATATCTTCAATATATCCTTGAATAGTAGATTCTTTATAGACACATAAACCATAAAAAGAATATTTTGTTATTAAAATATAATGATCGCATGTGTCTCTACTTGATGAAGTATAGATATTAAAATTCCTTGCAACCTTAAAAATTTCCATGATATATCATATAGTTCCATAATAAAACATATCCTTGGAGGAAAAAATGTCCAGTTTATTTAATGTGGTTGAGTTACAACATATTTTGTTTTCTCAAAAAAAATTTAACTCCTTAATAACTAAAATAAATGTTTCCCTTTATATGAACAATATAATGATCTAATCAAAAATATTATTTTCTAATACTTATTTTTATTTGACTATTTAAAAAATAATATAACTTTTTTAATGATTCAAATATCCTTTCCATATCCTTTTACTCTAAAATACTTTCAATTTTTTCAATATATTTGTTAGTGAGAAACATAACCTCATATTAAATATTCTATTTCGTAACTACAAACTCCTCTTCCAACATTTCAATATGATTTTTTAATGATTCACATATCCTTTCCATATCCTTTTACTCTAAATAGATTTTATCTTTGTGAGGGACATCATTGTGTTTTTTAATTTTTTTGTATGATTTTAAAGTTCTTCTAGAGCATATTGGATTTTAGAAACCACGTTAATAACCCCTTGAACTTTTTATTCCCTATTAGTATCATAACCAAAATAATTATTTGACCAATTATTTTCATTATAGTTTCTCATTAATTTTGTTTATATTCCTCCACTTCCTCTTCATTTGGAATACTATCAACATTATTATCTTTTTTCACTAGAAATGTACTCTTTTAGAATTACCGTGGTTTTTTTCTTATTATATTACACTTCAGTCTATTCATTGGATATTCATATTTAATTTCTTATTTTCATACCTAAGTGTTACCCAAGAATTGTTTCACAAATGAGATAGGAGGTGGGATGAATCAGTGGTTCTTTAAAATATTTGACAGTTTCTTCTTATAGAAATAAACCCCTATAACAATTTAGGATAATATATTCTCAATATAAAACCATCAGAATTGAATGATGAAAGAATAAAAATAACTAACATAAGGAACATAATTATTTTTATAGGGTTTGATCTCGATGAAAGAGAATACTTTTTTCGGTATGTGGTTGTTTTCATGGTCCATATATATTACACAATAATAATAAATTAAAATCCTAGTGAGTAGGTAAGTATCATCTGACACCTACAGTTCACTTTTCATACTAGTTATAAATTTTTATACCAACTCCCACAAGTTATAGTGATAAATATAAAAGACTAGTTTAGAAATATATCCAACAAGTTTTTATTTATGTAATAATATAAATATATCCTCTTCTTCAACCCTTCAAATATATTCCAGAAATACACTACTCACTTGTTTAAGAAACGATACATTAAATGATTCCAAATTAAGGAAGATGTAATTTTTTTGTTGGTTCATGCTCTATGCATGAAAATTATTAAAGTTATTATTCTTCTCAATGAAGAAATATTGAAAAAATAGGTATTTTAAAATCTCTCTTAAAAAAGTTTTTTGCCTAAAATTATTCTTTTTCACAATGTATTTTTTATATGTTCTCTCTTCTAATTTTCCTACTCTCAATATTCTCTCTCTTCAATTATCATTTCTATATAAAAGGATACTTCTATTTTCATTCAATTTTCAATATATAATAAACGGTATATTACAATATGTATAAAGACTCTCAATAGAATTTATAATGATTAAATATCTATTTATTTTCACTCATGATCTTTCAATAGAACCTTACCAAACTTCTCATTTGGATCCGTCACCCAAATAATTTTATAATACATTCCAAAAATTCCTTTATTTCTTTCTTAAAGATTTAATATCATGAACTGATATATCTCTAATATATTTCCATAGAATTAATGTTTATTTTAATTTTAGGTAATCCCCTAAACAACCTCGAATAAAAATTTCATCATAGGTATATAAAAATCTAGTTAAAGTATGTTACAATTTTACAATCCAATTATGGCACAAGTGCTCCTTTGTAACAAGTACAAACTATAGATTGATTTTGTAAAATTAAGGTCCCATATCTGATAAACCACTTATAACTAATATAATTAATTTATAATTAGTACTTTTTTTTGATATTTAATCCATTGAATAAAAATACAATCATATTCATATTTTCATTCCTAAATTATTTTTTGGAGTTTCTTCACAACTAGAGTCATATTTATTTATGTTCTCCCTCATTAAATTATTCTCATGGATGATTTTTTATTTATGATTATAAGATACTTGAATATTCATAAAACATAACTCACAATATAAATTTGACATATTATTCAATGGAAATCGTCACTAGCCTCATCTGGTTTTTATATATTTTTTCAAAAAATGAAAAATGGAAATGTAGATTTTCATCCTATAAAATTACAAAATATATCACTATGTTATGATTTATAAAAATCCTAAATCAAGTTTACTCAACTTCAAATGACTCATATGATACTTATAACTACTCATATATAGTTTCAATTAATTTATAAGTAAATTTAAAGACATCATATGTAGTTTCAAATGACTCATTAAATCTTTCTATGAATCATGAAAAGTTTAAATTGACACATACAGAATTCTCACAAGACTCATAACTAGTCATTAATCATACATTTTTGGTTGTAACGCCCCGAACCCAGTTACCCATAGTTGGTGCATTATTACATAACATTGGCATGATCACAAGAAAGATCAAGTCTCGAAAGACCGATTAGTTTAGTTGCCTTGGAATAACAAGATACATTCATAAAGTTTACATTACATCATAAAATGAAAAACTAAAACAATATAGTCTCTATTGTCCACACTCCTATCCCCTCATACTTTCCCTGCAGGTCATTTATAAAATACTTATTCACATCTTGGGAAAAATAAAACATAGAAAGGGGTGAGCTCAAATTCCCAGTAAGGATAACAATATAGTGGAAACTTTCATAAATAAGTATAAACATTTAAGTAAATGTATAACTAAAACAAAAGCCTTTTAAAAATTTAACTTCAACATAATATGGCATAAATAAAATGATATAATTCCATATAATTATTCACATTGATATTCTACTAGTCTAATAATCACATTCAATATCAATAACCACTTTCATAATGATGGAATGCATAATGCCAGACTATCATAACCACATATCTGAGGCCTCATGCCAAGACTACAAATAAGATTTTATCAAGGCCTTATGCCAAGACACTAGTTTGTCTCATGTGACCAACCAATGCATTGAGGAGATGTAGTGGGCTCCACCATTCACTTATTAAGTCCAATACATTCCTCATATGAACAGGTTTAAACATAACATAATCATTTGTATTAAAACTAGCATACGAAATGTCAATACTTTTTCAGAAACCAGGAATGGTATAGAAATAACACATCAACAGTCAAACATATCACAAAACCATCAATACAATATGGATGTTTTTTATCATAATAAATCAACTCCAAATAAACTTAAAATCCATCAAACAATGTTGACATAGATGAAATCAAAACTCTTTTTAGAGAAATATCTCTTTTTATTTTGAAATAATTTAAGAGTCATATATTTATAAAATAAAACATTTTCTTTGAAAATATTCTTATAATATTTTAATGGAAGCTTTGACGATTTTATAACGGTGGAAAATAGCTGCACCCGTCGTATAAGTTAAAAAAAACATTCTTACCTTAATTCTGTCGAAAAGGTTAAAAAGGACCTTGTTTGGAAAATGACAGAAATATTCCTTAATAAACTTCTTATAAAAAAGTCAACAAGGGTATAAATGACTTTATCCCATAGTCTTTAAATTAGTAATAATGATTTGAGGAACATTTTTAAGAAACATGGATGTGGATGATAGAGAGGTCCCAATAGATAATTACGTATAAACAACCTCGGATAATGAAGGGATTGTGAAATAAATACTTACCTTGTACTTTTCCTTGGTTGGGGTAGGTTAAAATCTTGTATAATGGTAAAATAATTGTTATTAAATTATACAATAATCATATACATTAATATGATATCATATATGATCTTTTAACATTTCTTTGTTAATAATATCATAGTATTATCGTCGTTTCGGGTGTTAACTTAATCGTTTTCTTTCATATGTTTTGTTACACAAGCCGTGTTTGTTATTATAGGTTATATATTATTGATATCCATAATTATATCAAGTACTTACATACTATTATTAATCATCGAATTATAATTATACTTGAATGGATACGATGGAGAATGAATCTCATCGCGTTCGTGGAGACAACAGTCTGTACGTACACACGAGCGACAATATCATCTTTTTGATATTAAAATAATATATAATTGGATATTATATCATTGATAAAGAATCATTATCATGTTATATTTATTATTTACATGAATTACACATCTTTATTATACCCATTCAAATAATAATGTATTGAATAATAATTACGGCACGACGTTGAGACGGTAGGCCGTACGTACGCACGTACGGTGACATGTCATTCAAAAGATGGATAAAATACGGAATATGGTTGTACCATATTTATAATAACCTCACAGTATATATAAGATACTAGAGTTATTATTTTAGAATGGGAATAACAAAGAAAGAAGAAGTTGAAGAAGAAAAGAACATGAAAGAGGGTGGTGAAAACATTACCTCTTCTTCGGGTTCCTCCTTTTGATTTGATCAAAAGGGATCCTTAAGTTGGATTTATGATCAAAATAAATCCTCTAGGTTGTATTGAGTGAAGTTTAAAGAGTATTTGGGCAGGGTTTGGCCGATCCAAGAAGCTTTGAATGTGTCAATTAGTGAGAACGGGGAGTGCCCATTTATAGGTGGGGTAAAAGGCACCTTTTGAAAATCTAGAAATATTATTTTATAACAAATTAATATTCGGTTTCTAATGGATCCAAATTGGATTATTTAAATATTAAGGCGTTTATGGGTGAAAAACACTCAACCAATAGAATTTATATAGGTCTGGGTTATTATATTGACCTTATGTTTTATTTTTAACTCTAAGTTAATTAGTTTTACACTTACCATATCTCTTTGTATTTTTATATTATATAGTTAATAAACAAACTATATACCTCCAAGATACCCCCAAGTGGTCCATTAATGATAAACCTATCATGATATAAGTCTCTTGGATGAAAGTTATATTTTCAGGAATTTAATATCAATTAATAATATAATATTTGTTTTAAAACTCTTTTATGTGAATCTTGACACTATTCAATAATTGATTTTTGTTAAAGTCTTAACAACTTTATTAATTCTAAAAACATTCATTTAAGAAATACTATAATGTCATATTGAGCAATAAAATTCATGGATGTCATCAAAACTTTCAAATTATATTTATTTTAACTTGTCTAATACAAATTATTTGATTCTTTCATCAATAAGGAAAATACTCCATCCTAATAGTGTCATAAATAATATTAATTATTAAATGTCTATAAATTATAAATAAAATACCATTATGTAATAAAACGTTTTATCTTTATAATGAATATTTATAGTCTAAAATCCAACATATATAACCCTATGTAAAAATTGTTTTGCTAAAAGATATATGCTTATGTCATTTTTGTATTTAATTTTACTTAATTAATATATAGTGTCATTATCACTTACAAGTGGCTCCATGGGGTCCAAAAATCGACCCAAAGATGTACATGGTCGGACATGTATCAACCAATAATGTTAGGACACATTTTAGGGTATTTTATTATTATTATAATATTATTTCTTACCCTTATTTACCAGATTACCCTTTAACCATGGTAAATAAAATTTTTACCGAAGTAATTATTCAAAATGTCTAAAAATAAAAGTTACCTATTTACACAATTTGGAAATCATGATTCCAAATATGGAATCCATTTTTCCAAATTCAAAACACATATGTGGCAGATTTTAATTTAAAATTAATTCCCGTTGTTAAAACAAAAAGCATGTTTTTAAGAGATAATAACTATCAAAAGATTGACACTTGTTGATGTCCAGTTTAATTGTGAAATTATGTCCAATGACCAAAATTATATTAAATGGTAAAAAAATATTCTAAATATACTTTAAAACCACTCAAATTCATAATTTATCACTATTAATTATTTCGATTTAAAAAGTTTTTTTAATTAAAATTTAATAATTTTCACTATTCATCAAAATGTAAATGTTATCCGAAAAGTTCCAAAATTTTACCCTAGGCTAACTTCGATATTACGAATCCAAAAATGAATTCAATTTTGAGAGATGAAATTTATAAAATTTTAAAAAGTGGGTATTACTATTCATAACGGCTATTTTGATTGGTTGTGGTGTGAGTTAAAACTCGGAGTTGCGTACAACACACGCTACTATATTATTCAAAGGGAAGCGTACCGTGGAATCTTGGGGTGTTACATTCTCCCCTCCTTAAAATAATTTCATCCTAAAAATTTCAAGAATATTATTGCATAAAAAATACTCTGGTGGTTCTTCATCATAAGATCCTCGGGTTCCCACGTTGCCTCTTCCATCTTATGGTTTCTCCATAGAACTTTTACTAAATGAGTCGTTCGGTTTCTCAGCACTTGTTCTCTTGTATCAAGAATACTGATGGGCTATTCGCAATAAGACAGATCGAGTTCCAGTTCAAATTCCTCATAGGTGAGTACATGCGTTAGGTTAGGCATGTGTTTCCTCAACAGTGATACGTGGAACACATCGTGAACTTTGGAGAGAGTTGGCGGCATTGGAAAATGGTAAGCTACAACCCCAATTCATTCTAGAATTTCGAAAGGACCGATGTACCTGGGAATCAATTTACCTTTCTTCCAAAAACGCATAACTCCCTTCCATGGAGATACCTTCAAGAAGACATGATCTCCCACCTGAAATTCCAAATCCTTTCTTCAGTTGTCATCATAGCTCTTCTGCCTAATTTGAGCATCTTTGATGTGGTTTTGGATTACCTTCACCTTTCCCATCGTTTCCTCCACCAGTTCTGGGACTACAAGTTTTCTTTCAACAATGTCATCCCAACAGGTTGGTGTGCGACATCTTTTTCTGTATAATTCTTCATATAGTGCCATCCGAATAATTGAATGGAAGCTATTATTATAGGAAAATTAAACCAGAGGTAAATATTGATCCCACATACCCTGAAAGTCAAGTGAGCATGATCTCAACATGTCTTCTAAGGTTTGAATAGTCCGTTTTGATTGTCCATCTGTTTGAGGGTGGTAAGCAGTGCTCAAATGATGTTCAGTATCTAAGGCTTTTTGAAGACTCTTCCAGAATCTTGATGTAAAATGGGGATCATGATCAGAAAAAATAGATAGGGATACTCCATGAAGTCTCACCACTTCATTAATATATATCTTTTCTAGATGTTCAAGTGGTAAATCTTCCCTTATAGCAAGAAAATGTGCTGACTTGGTAAGACGATAAAAAATAACCCATATTGCATCATTCATTCTAGGAGTCTTTGGTAGTCCCATGACAAAGTCCATCGTAATATTGTCCCATTTCCACTCCAGTATGGGAGGAGGTTTCATGACTCCTCCAGGCTGTTGCCTTCCAGATTTCACTTGTAGAAAAACCATACAACTTGAAACAAAATCAGAAATATCCCACTTTATATTGTCTAACCAAAAATATTCTTTCAAGTCTATATACTTTTTGGTTCTCCCATGGTGTATAGAGAAATTGGAACTGTGAGCATCGTCCAAAAATTCCCCTTTTAGATCAGGTATATTGGGAACACAATGTTTCTTCCCAAATTTCAAAATTCCATCTTCATACCCAAAGTCATTCAATCTCCCATCATTCACAGCTTTAATATTCTTTTGAAATTCTTCATCATAAGTTTTTGAACCCTTAATCCTTTCTAGTAAAGAAGGTTTGGAAACCATTTGAAAAAGTATTTATGTTTCACCTTCCATGGTAATTCCTATATCCATCTTCACTAGATCCATGAAAATAATATCCCTTTTAATTCTCATCATGTTCAAAACTCCATGATCTTTTTTGCTCAAAGAATCTACCACCTTATTTGGCTTCCCCAGGTGGTAGTGTATCGTGCAATCATAATCCTTGAGTAGTTAAAGCCATCTCCTTTTCCTCATGTTGAGTTCTTTTTGTGAGAAAATATACTTCAAACTCTTGTGATCAGTATAAATATCACATTTTTCACCATAGAGGTAGTGCCTCCATATCTTCAAATAAAAGATCAAAACTGCTAACTCGAGATCATGAGTAGGATAGTTTTTCTCATGAATTTTCAACTATCGTGATGAATAGGTAATAAACCTATCATTCTGCCTAAGGACACAACCAAGTCCTTTATTCGATGCATCACTATAAATAACGAACCCATCATTCCCAGATGGAAGAGTCAATATAGAAGCATTGACTAATCTTCTCTTCAGTTCTTTGAAACATTATTCACACTCTTTTGTCTAAACAATTTTAACCCCTTTATGTGTGAGCTTCCTTAATGGGTTAGACAATCGGGAAAAATTCTGGAAAAAACGTCGATAATAACATGCCAAAGCAATAAAACTTCATACCTCAGTTATAGTCATCGGTTCAGGACATTCTTGGATTGCCTTGGTCTTAGAAGGATCAACAGAGATTCCATCTTTAGAGACAATATGCCCAAGAAAGGAAATCTCCTGAAGCCAGAATTCACCCTTGCTAAACTTCCCATATAATTCATGTCTTCTAAGAGTCTTCAAGATAATTCTCAAGTGATTTACATGATCTTTGTAGATTTTGGAGTATACCAAGATATCATCAATAAATACCAAAAAAAAATCATCGATATATTCCTTGAAAACTCTATTCATTAGATCCATGAATATAGAGGGTGAATTTGTCCACCCAAAAGGAATTACCATAAACTCGTAATGCCCGTACCTTGTTTGAAATGCTGTCTTCAGAATGTCTTCCTTCTTCAAACACAACCGATGGTATCTAGATCTAAGGTCAATATTTTAAAAGTATTGAGCTCTATGTAGTTGGTCAAATAAATCATCAAAGAGAGTTAGGGGATACTTGTTCTTTATTGTTATAGCATTGATCTCCCTGTAGTCGATACATAACCTCATAGATCCATCTTTATTTTTAACAAAAAGAATAGGGGCTCCCCATCGAGAAACACTAGGGTGAATAAATCCCTTATTACTCAATTCCTCTAGTTGTTTCTTTATTTCAACTAACTCCATAGTGTCCATTCTATAAGGGGTCTTCAATATAGGCCTTGATACAAGAATTAAATCAATGGAAAACTCAACTTCTCATTCTGGAGGATGTCCAGGTAAATCTTCCGAAAACACATCTACATATTCTTTCACAATAGGTACATCCTCTATTTGAACATTTCTTTCCTCACCCACAGTCATTTCAATCTCATCCTCCCCAATAATTGAATTTAGTTGAGCTATTGGGGGTGGATCTAGATAAGAATTAGGTGGTGACGATTCTGACCTAAAGATAAGGTGTTCCTTATCATCATCATCATAAATCGTAACCTCCTTATTCTGACAATAAATCATCACATCATGATTTGAAATCCAATACATACCGAGGATTATATCAAACTCAATCATAGGCATGAAAATGAGATCAGCGGATAAAAAACATTTATGTTCTCTAATGGGGACTGATTCAAAAAACTTTGTGTCAATGATACTTCCCTTAGTAGTTTTAACTGACAACTCCCTTGTTAAATCAAATTGGAAATATCTAATTTTCTTTGCAAACTAGGAAGATATGAAACAATGAGATGATCCAGAATCAAATAATGCATTATCTAAACTTGAGGAAACCATTAAATTACCTGCCACCACATCTTTCAGAGCTTCTACCTTAGCAGTAGTGATAGAATAATCTTGGCCTTGATCCCTTGGCCTTTTCTGAGGTAATTTCCCCTGACGCTTATGACATTCATTTGAATAATGTCCCATCTCCCT
This sequence comes from Viscum album, assembly GCA_963277665.1. Classification (NCBI taxonomy): domain Eukaryota; kingdom Viridiplantae; phylum Streptophyta; class Magnoliopsida; order Santalales; family Viscaceae; genus Viscum; species Viscum album. The sequence continues at coordinate 2,065,242,633 of OY728131.1, forward strand.
ACAATTGTAGCATTGGAAATCAGTATCTTCCTTCTTCCCCTTACAATCACAAGCATGGTGGCCTTTTACACCACACTTGTAACAGACTCCCATTCCTTTTAATCAAGTACCAGGTTGTTTCTTCCCACATTTACTACAGGATGGATATTGAACTTTTCCCTTCTTCCCCTTATTTAAATTCCCAGATTGATCAGCAAATCTCTACTTCTCTTTCTTTGCTTTACAGTCATAAGACTTAGAGAATTCATTTTCTCTCTTGATAGCACATGATACAATGTCTTCATACGACGAGATGGATTGTGAGACTAATACTCGACGGAGAAATGGTTTTAACCAATAAAAGAAATGAACAATATTACTTGTTGGGTTATGTATATAATTTCTAGAATACCTTGCTAACCTCGTAAAGTTAGCCTCATACTTTGTGACATTCTCATCCTCCTTCTGTCTCAGACTCAGAAATTGCCTTTCCATATCTGCTCGATGGTCACGTGGAAAGTATTTTTCTAAAAATAGATCTTTGAACTCCCTACATTCCATATTTGATACTTCATCATCTTCCTTCGTTTTTTGAATCAATTACCACCATTGATCAACATCTCCAGTGAGGTGATAAACTGCCATGACAACATTTTCCCTTTCACTACTCCCCAAAGCCTGAAATATTTTCTCTAGGGAACTTATCCCTTGCTCAGCTACTAATGGATTTGTACTCCCATTGAATGTTGGTGGTTGCTACCTCATGAAGCGATCTAACATTGATCCTCCATGCTGTGGATCAGGGTGCTCCATACGGGTAAGGTTATTATTCATAACCTGAGTGAGTTGTCTCAGTATGGTGATTAGTTGATCAACACCAGTTGCATCACCAGCTCCACTATAATTATCTTGAGCAGGAGGGAAATCCCTACATGGAGTGTGTGGATTGATACGGTTTCCATTTCTTCCACTAGGCACCATTTTTAAACAATGGCATAAACTAGATCAGTTTATGAATCAAAATACATAATTCCATACTTATAAAACACATAACATAAATTGAACTATTTATGGATATAATCCATAATAATAAAAATGACTTCTTTGAGGATGTATATACTCATAAACCCTTCATAATTATTTGTAAATAAAATGATAGTTATCCTAAGCATATACCCCAGGATTGTCGTAACCAAGATTACAACAAGGCCCGTTGTCGTGCACCAGTTCCCGTTCGAGTCTAGCTCAAAGCGGTGTTTTTAGGTTTTACCCCTAGGTACATCTGTGCCAGAGCCGCCTCTACATTTTCGTATCCATACAGGGATGTATTGCTCGGAAAACTCACAAAATCTCTATAATACCAAAATTCTAGGAAGTTCTTCTATACTGATCCTCAAAGTCCATCTCAAATCTCTATGCTCTAATTAGAGATTATCTAAATCTATCTTACAAGGTTTGTACTAAACTTTCTATGATACCAACTGTAACTCCCCGACCCTAGTTACCCAGAGTCGGTGCATTATTACATAACATTGGAATGATCACAGGAAAGATCAAGTCTCGAAAGACCGATTAGTTTAGTAGCTTTGGAATAACTAGATACATTCATAAAGTTTACATTACATCATAAAATGAAAAACTACAACAATATAGTCTCCATAGTCCACACTCTTATCCCCTCATACTATCCCTGCAGGTCATTCATAAAATACTTCTTCACATCCTAGAAAAAATAAAACATATAAAGGGGTGAGCTCAAATTCCCAGTAAGGATAACAATATAGCAGAAACTTTCATAAATAAGTTTAAACATTTAAGGAAATGTATAACTAAAACAAAAGCCTTTTAAAACTTTAACTTCAGCATAATATGGCAGAAATAAAATTAAATAATTCCATATACTTATTCACATGGATATTCTACTAGTCTAATAATCACATGCAATATCAATAACCACTTTCATAATGATGGAATGCATAATGCCGGACTATCATAACCACATAGCCAAGGCCTTGTGCCAATATTACAAATAAGTTTATGTCAAGGCCTTGTGTAAAGACACTAGTTTCTCTCATGAGACCTATCAATGCATCGAGGAGCTGTAGCAGACTCCACCCGTCAGTTATTAAGTCCAATGTATTCCTCATATGAACAGGTTTAAACATAACATAAACATTCGTATTAAAACTAGCATACAAATTGTCAATAATTTCTTTATAAACCATGAATGGTATAAAAATAACACATCCACAGTCAAACATATCACAAAACCATCAATAAAATATGAAAGTTTTTTATCAAAATAAATCAACTCCAAATAAACTTAAAATCCATCAATGGATGTGGACATAGATGAAATCAAAACTATTTTTAGATAAATATCTCATTATATTTTGAAATCATTTAAGAGTCATATATTTATAAAATAAAACATTTTCTTTGAAAATATTCTTATAATATTGTATGGGAAGCTTAGAAAAATTTATAATGGCGGAAAACAGCCGCACCTGTAGTATAAGTTAAAAAAAACATTCTTACCTTAATTCTGTCGAAAAGGTTAAAAAGGACCTTGTTTGGAAAATGACAGAAAGATTCCTTAATGAACTTCTTATAAAAATTCAACAAGGGTATAAATGACTTTATACCATAGTCTTTAAAGTATTAAGAATGATTCGAAGAACATTTTTAAGAACCATGGATGTGGATGATAAAGAGGTCCCAATAGATAATTACGTATAAACAACCTCAGATAATGAAGGGATTGTGAAACAAATCCTTACCTTGTAATTTTCCTTGGTTGGGGTTGGTTAACCTCATGTATAATGGTGAAATAATTGTTATTAAATTATACAAGAATCATATACATTAATATGATATCATATATGATCTTTTAACATTACTCTGTTAATAATTTCTTAGTATTATCGTCCTTTCGGGTGTTAACTTACTCATTTTCTTTCATATGTTTTGTTACATAAGACATGTTTGTTATGTATAGGTTGTATCTTATTCATATCCATAATTATATAAAGTCCTTAAACAATATTATTAATCATCAAATGATAATTATACTTGAATGGATACGATGGAGAATGAATCTCATCGCGTTCGTGGAGACGGTAGTCCGTACGTACGCACGAGCGACAATATCATCATTTTGATATTAAAATAATATATAATTGGATGTTATATCAGATATACAGAATAATTATCATGTTATATTTATTATTTACATGAATTACACATCATTATTATTCCCATTAAAATAATAATTTATTGAATAACAATTACACCACAACGTGGAGAGTGTAAGCCATACTTACACACGTATGGTGACATGTCATTCAAAGGATGGATATGTAGGATCGAAATATAGTATGAGATGCTCAATATACAAGAGGGGGGGGGGGGGTGAATTGTATACTTTAAAAATTCCTTTGGAACCTTTAAAGTTAGTTAAGAATAACTGTTTTTTCTTTAAGAAAAAGAAAAAGGCTAAGTTTAACAGAGCTAAACTAAGCAAATTCACAGCACCTCTAACACCGAATGCAAACTAGGAAAGAGATTCCGAATGAGGGTTCTAGAAATATGGTTCCGGAAGTTGAAACTTAACAAAAGATTACAATATGAGATTCTTCCTTAAAGCGTATAGAATCTAAATTAATCAGAGTACAAATAAGGAAGTATAAGAAAGTTATACTTTCCTTATAATACAAAATGCATCGGAATAGAAACAAGTAGTAAAACTACAAGTAACAGGATATAATTCTTTTAACCCAAAGAGAAGGGTATCCAACAACCTTGGATAAAGGTCCCTTGATTTATACTTTCAAGAAAGTCTGTCTTACCCACACCAGGGTAAGCCCTCGATACGAAGATCGGAGTCTCTGTCTTGCTATCCCCACAAGCCCTCAACTTCAAGGTAGTTGGAAACCTCTGTCTTCCTCAGCAAGGAAGCCCTCGAACTTCAAGGTAGTCGGAACCACTGTCTTCCTATCCCTGGAAGCCCTCTAATGTAATCACCAACATTCAGAGTCGCACAAAGCTTTGAGAGTTAATAAGAGCCTATCTCTCTAGAATTCACTTCAACAGCATGTATGCACAAAACCAAGTTGTTCATCTGTCATTAGTATCGAGCTCTTTCAAATGATCTCCTATTTATAGGTAAGGTCGGCTCCTTCTCCAACGGTCATATTTTTCTTAAATATCTGAGGGACCTGTACACGTGTCACTTAGACAACGGTTAGTTTATAACAAAACAGACGACATCGTTTTATAACAAAACAAGTGTAACAAAATGTACGACATCGTTTTAAACTCTAACAGAAAAGTTCGGAATGAAAACTTTGGAGTGAAGGTTAGGAGTGTATGAAACAATAGTAAGAGTAGAAATATTTTAGAAGTGTGAGCAATATAAAAGTTCGGAGTCTAACAAAGATATTTTTCAGAGTCTGAATTAATTCAGAGTGTATAAAACAAAGATACTCAAATTCTATTTAATAGGTGAATTCGGAATGTGAATTCGGAATAGGTATTCGTCATCAGAAATCGTAATGAGAATTCATCATTAGGAATCATAATGATAATTCTTCATCAGAATTCGTAATGAGAATTCGTCATCAGAATTCGTAATGAGAATTCATCATCAGAATTCGTAATGAGAATTCGTCAACAGAATTCGTAATGAGAATTCATCAACAAAATTCGTAATGAGAATTCGTCATCAGGATTTGTAATGAGAATTCAGAATGGGATTTCTTCATTAGAATTCATATCCTGAATCTGGAATAGAACTTAGTCAGAGTTCATATCCGGAATTCGGAATGAAACTTCCTTATAGGTCTTGTCCAGAATCCTCCTAAAACAGAATGCTTTATATCAAAGTTTCAACGATTCCGAGAGAATGAATCCGAATCTTATACTTAAGAAAAATATGGATGAAAATATGATAAGGATAATTTTTCTTATAAAAGCGATTTTCCTTATAAAAGAAATTTTCCTTAAGAAATCAATTTTTCTTATAAAAGCAATTTTCCTTAAGAAAGCAATTTTTCTTATAAAAGCAATTTTCCTTAAGAAAGAAATTTTTCTTATAAAAGAAATTTTCCTTAAGATAAGGTGTTTTTGATTTTCAAAACAAGAAGGAATGGAAAAGTCATAAGGAAAACCTTATTGACTCAACAATCTCCCCCTTTTTGGAAAGCACAAACATCCTTACGAAAAAAACTAAGAAGAAAGAAACATATTAATGCTTAACTCCCTTGCTTTAAGGATATAGATGAATACGACTAACTCCCCCTCAGGCTTTGAAACTCTAAGGATCGTATTCATATTTCCGGAGTAATATTTCATAATAAGGTCTTCTTTAAGAAAAACTCCCCCTTAAACAAACTCTTATTAGAGTTCTTTTTCCTTGGGTATTTTTTCTTTCTCCCCCTTTGATAAACTATTATTAGAGTTCCTCTTTCTCTTAAGGATCTTTTCCTTCTCCCCCTTTGTGATTTTCAAAAATAATTGGAGGGAATGGAAAAAAATAACAATGTACCTGAAAGATAAGTAATGACAATAATGGAAACGAGATACACAATTTTCATTAGATTTGGAATGTCAGTAACAAAAAGAATACAACAAAAAAATCGGATTTGGTTATTTCGGATCTTTCTCCTTCGACATGAGCCCCTTAAGAATAGTCTTGATCTTCTTTAGCTCTTTATGATCTTCTTCAGCTTGCTTCTCTAAGACAACTATTCTTGCGGATTGAGTTTCAATTTTTTCTTCCTGGTCTTTCAGCTTTTCTTCCTGAGCTTTGATCTTTTCGTCCTGAGCCTTCATCCTTTCTTCAAAATCGATCTGATGATCCCTTTCAAATTTCCAGTTTTGAGAAACAGAATTTAGTTTCCCATTCAGATCCCTGACTTCTTGAATTCGGATGTTCTTTTCTTCTGTCAGCTTTTCTTCAAATGAGGAAGTCAGCTCATTTATCTTCTTGTCCTCGGTCTCAAAGGCATCTTTAACATTGTCTTGAAACTCATCAAGCAACCTCATCTCTTCCACAGTCTTCTTCGACCAGCTTGTCATCCTTTTGCAAGATCTTTTATGAGCTTCGTAACCAAAAAAGAATGTTTTGAACTGAGCCTCAATCTCAACGCACTTATCCATAACCATAGATACGAAGTCTGTTTTCTGATTCAACGCATGTTGGAGCATCTGGCATCTTGAGTCGATACTAGAGAAGGTCGGAATGGATCCTACCAACTTCTTTAAAGACTGGACAACAAAATCATGTCCCAACGAGGATGACTCCGAATCTGAAATCTTTCTTGGAGAGTTTTCTTTCTCAATAAGCTCCAACTTTCTCTTTGAAGAACTACCAGCTTCCTTTCTCTTCCTCTCTTCTGAACTCGGAGTATCAGCAAGAATTTTCTTCCCCTTCTCTTTTTTCGGAATAGAATCCTGTTCTGAGTTTTCTTCTCACTATCAGAAACTTGAACAAAAAAATCTTCCTCATCAGCAACTTCCTGAACACCAACATCTACGTTTTTCATCTGTGCAATATCATGTAAAAGTTGTTCTTCTTCTCCATGATAGGTAACTTCTTCTTCTCCTTTCTCTTCTTCTATTGCTGGAGTAACTAGCTTCGAAGATTCATCTTCTGAGGTTCGGAGTGATAAGTGTTCCGAAGGTGTTACCTTGTAATCATCTACTTGTTTCAGCAAATCTCCGGTTTCACCACTTCCTTCAGCACCCTCTTCTACTTGTTCCACTTTCTCAACTTCCTCAGTATTCTTAGCAACAGCCTCTTATAGAGCAGCGAAATTCCTTCCTGGAGTCTCAGGTAGAGATTCCAGGGAGACAGATCTTGGAACTGGAATAGTTGCTGAAACCATTTCATTGAATTTTAACAAGGCTTGATCTACCTCAGCCTCAGACATCTTCTTCTTGAGCTTCTTTTGTTTTGCTTGTTTTTCAAGATCATCAGCAGTTTTCTCCTTCAAAGCCTTAGCCTCCGCAGGGTCCAATCCGAACTGCGGATCCCCTTCTTTCCTTTTCTCTTTATCAGCTCTCCACTTTGTAACAACCTCATCAGGATAGGCTTTCTTCTTCTTAGGCTTTGGATGTGCAGAATGGACTTCCTTAGACTTAGGATTCTCTGCTTGTACTTTCACTTCTTTCATCTTTCTCTTCCTTACTGGCTTAAATGATTCCGGATCAGCAGCTTTCGGAGCCACTTCTTCTTGATTTGGAAGATCAAAGAACTCACTTGTTTCCTTATTGAAATCCACATCCATCCTCTTAAGAGTACCATCGCTGACTAGCATGATCTTGCAAACTCTTGTCTTAGATTTGCAAGCCTCCCTGAAAGAGTCAAGGCACCGAACAATTAACTTGGAGAGGATTGCTGGATACATAATAATCTGAGCTCTCAGATTTCCTTTCGTCAAATTTTCAATAGTAAGAAGAATATTCTTCATCAAGTTGAACTTCCTTAGATTTATCAGGAAATCTAAGATGTAGATCTCATTTTTCTTCAGGCTATCTTTATCACCTTTCCTCAGTACGATAAGTCCTTTCACCCACAACTCTAGAATCTGAAAGTTTGTGGATAGACTTGCAATCTTCGGAGCCTTGTCATCTGCCAGTCCGAGAGTTTCTAAGGCTTTTTCCTTGTCAAAGCTACCCTTAGAGTCCGGTAAAATGTGTGAAATAAATTCTGCTTCTCCTTCATAAGAAAATCCTACCAAGCTTGCAGCCTTGGTGTAAGAAAGTTTGTAGGTCTTGCCATACGTCTTGAAAGAAAACTTCTCCCTATCATCTTCCTTAAAGATGGAAACTGATTCATAGAACTCGACAAGTAAGTCTGAATACACTTCATCTTGGTTCCCGGTTTTTGATACCGCAACATCTTCCCAGCCATTCAACTTAATGTTCTTTGAGATAAGGGAATCATAGTTGTTGAAGAAATCTTGATGGATTAATCTTTCTCTGTAAACTAACCATTGAGAAATAGGCTTGGTTGAAGACATTTCTTGAGATGCTAACTCCATAGACATTCGGATCTGTAATCCTCTGAGAAGTTCGGAACGGAGACAACTGTAGTTCGGAACGGCCTTAAAACAGAGAGTCAGAGCTTCAGGATGCAAGAGCTTGAAACCGATGTGGGAAGAGAAATTGGGTCCCCTTTATATAGGCTACGAGATGACGGTTCACCTTCTACGGTTGATCTAAAGGTTGGAATGAGCTGAGATAAGATCTGACGGTTGAAAACTTGAATCCGATCTTTTTGAGGTTTTTATTAAAACAAAGAATTAAGAAAACTATAATCCGAAAACATAGTATAAGAAAATTTCAGCAAGTAAATTATGACTACAAAAAGTTGAGTAGGGAAATCATACCTTTCGGATTGGCATAGGAGGAGTATTCGTAATGGCAGATTTCGAAAAAAAAATTTACTATGAAAAATAAACTTAGTAAGAAAAACTCATTACGGAAAACTCAGTACGAAAAATACATTACGAAAAATACATTATGGGTAAAAATCGGTACAAAAACCTGGTTATGAAACTGCCAGTACGTAATTTTCATTCCGGAAATTTTCAATACGAATACTTCCATTTCAGAAGTATTCTGTACGAGAATGTCCAATCTGAAAAATTTTAGTTCCGGAAATTCCATTCCGGAAATCTTCGTTCTGAAAAGTTTTGAAAATAAATTTTGAAAAACTTTGTTAAACAAACAATCAAGTGTACTCCCCCAATGAAAAGGAGTTTATTACTGTAAGGAGTTTTTTTTTAACAGAAAGTTACTTAAGGAGGATTACCTTACGGTTATCATTCCTAACTTCTGTTTAATATATTCAAATCTATCAGAAGGCAAAGATTTTGTGAAAATATCAGCAATTTGATCTTGCGTTCCAATAAACTGAAGAATAATATCCCCTTTAAGTGTGTGATCCCTAAGAAAGTGATGCCTAATATCTATGTGTTTTGCATGAGAGTGATGTGCATGTTTTTTACTAAGGGCAATGGCACTTTTGTTATCACACAAAATTTGAGTTTTGGTAAAACTCAAGCCATAGTCTGTGAGTGTGTGTTGTATCCACAACACTTGTGCACAACAACTTCCAACTGCTACATATTCATCTTCAGCAGTGGAGAGTGCTACAGAATGTTGCTTCCTGCATGACCAAGAAACTAAAGAATCTCCTATGAAATGACAAGTTCCGGATGTACTTTTTCTATCCATTCTACATCCACCAAAGTCAGCATCAGAAAAGCTTTTTAGAACAAAATCATTTCCAGAAGTATAGAATAATCCTAGATCCATGGTTCCCTTAAGGTAGTGAAAAATTCTTTTTACTGCCTTTAAGTGAGATTCCTTAGGATTGGATTGATATCTTGCACATAAGCATACTGAAAACATTAAGTCTGGTCGACTAGCTGTTAAGTAAAGTAGACTTCCAATCATACCTCTAAAATATGTTTGATCTACTGGTTTCCCAGCTTCGTCAAGATCTAAAGAGTTTGAGGTACCAATGGGAGTACTTATACTCTTAGTTTTTTCATAACCATACTTTTTCAGAAGATCATTAATATACTTATGTTGAGATATATATGTTCCTTCTGGTTTTTGAGAAATTTGAAAACCAAGGAAAAATGTTAACTCACCCATCATACTCATTTCAAACACAGATTTCATTAGACTAGCAAAAGAGTCAGTCAAAGATTGCTAAGTTGAACCAAATATAATATCATCAACATAAATTTGAACAATCAAAACATTTTTCTTATCTTTCTTTATAAAAAGGGTTGGATCTTCATTTCCCTTAACATAGTTATTTTGAAGCAAAAATCCAGTGAGTCTATCATACCATGCTCGTGGGGCTTGTTTAAGGCCGTACAAAGCTTTGGTAAGTCTAAAAACATGATCAGGATGTTTTGTATCTTCAAATCCAGGAGGTTGTTCAACAAAAACTTCCTCTTGAACATAACCGTTAAGAAAATCACATTTCACATCCATTTAGAAATGTTTGAAATTAAATAATGTTGTAAAGGCAAGTAGAATACGGATAGATTCAAGTCTAGCTACTGGAGCAAAGGTTTCTTCATAGTCTATTCCTTCTTGCTGATTATAGCCTTTAGCAACAAGTCTAGCTTTATTTCTAACAATGACTCCATTTTCGTCACATTTATTTCTGAAAACCCATTTTACTCCAATAACAGAAGTTTCCTTAGGTCTTTCAACCAGGGTCCAGACTTTATTCCTTTCGAATTCATTTAGTTCATCTTGCATGGCTTTAATCCAATCATCATCACCTAAAGCTTCATCAGTGATTTTAGGTTCTAATTGGGAAAGTAATGCTAGATGTTCTACTTCATTTCTTAAGGAACTTCTAGTCCTTACAGGTTGATTTACATCACCAATGATACTATCACTGGGATGATTCTTAAGAAACACCTGATTTGGGTTTTGTAAAACCTGCTCATCAACATAGGGTAGAAAGTCTTCTGGGGTAAATGTTTCAGAAGTATCTTCTAGAACACTTTCCTTATCAGAAGGTTCTTCTATCAAAGGTTGACAATCAGTTTTTGAAAATACATCCGAATATGTAAGTTGAGATGGTTTAAAAACAAAAGGATCTGATTCATCAAATTTTACATGTACTGTTTCCTCAATAGTGCAAGTATTTTTATTAAAAACTCTATAAGCCTTAGAGGTTGTGGAATAACCTAAGAAAATTCCTTCATCAGACTTTGGTGCGAATTTATGTAAGTTATCTTTAGTATTCAAAATGAATACTTTGCAACCAAAAACCTTGAAGTAGGAAAGTCTTGGTTTTCTACCATTCCATAACTCATAAGGAGTTTTATTAAGAAAAGGTCTAATCAAAACTCGATTTATAGTATAACAAGCAGTACTTACAGCTTCAGCCCAGAAATGTCTAGAAATAGAATATTCACTCAACATGGTTCAAGTTATCTCTTGAAGAATTATATTTCTTCTTTCAACTACACCATTCTGTTGAGGAGTTCTAGGTGCTGAAAAATTGTGAGTAATACCTTTCTTACTACAAAAAGTTTCAAAATCAGAATTTTGAAATTCTCCTCCATGATCACTATGAATAGTTTTCAATGGAAGGTTTTTCTCATTTGTAACTTGAGCTCTAAAACTTTTGAAATAAGAAAAAGATTCAGATTTCTTTGCTAGAAAATATACCCAAGTAAATCTAGTGTAATCATCAACTAGAACAAACACATAGTATTTGCCTCCAATACTTCCAGTTTGTGTTGGACCAAAAAGATCCATGTGCACTAACTGTAATGCATCGGTTGTTGAGACTTCACCGATTGACATAAAACTAGATTTATGTTGCTTCCCATATTGACAAGGATCACAAACTTTAGAAGAATCAAATCTAAGCTACGGTAGATCCTTAACTAGTTTCTTCTTAGAGAGTTTACATAGGTTTCTCATATTACAGTGTCCTAATCTTCTATTCCACAACCAAGAATGATCTTCCATTGCACTTAGGCAAGGTAAATCTTGGATCCTGAGGTCTTCTAGGTTCAAAGTGTATACATTCTCTTGCCTATTGGCTGAGAGAATAAATTCTTCCTTGGAATTGTGAACTAAGCATTTATCATTCCTAAAATTCACAAGGTAACCTTCATCACATAACTGACTTATGCTAATGAGGTTGTGCTTAAGACCTTTAACAAAAAGAACATTTTAAATCAAGGTTTTACCTAAAAGAACAATATTACCAATACCAACAATCTCTCCCTTAGCATTTTCTCTGAAAGTTACCTTTCCTCCTTTCGTTTTGATAATCTTTTCAAAAAAGCTTTTGTTACCAGTCATGTGCTGGGAACATCCACTATCCATGTACCATGTATTGTTGCTGGTACTTTCTTTATTATCCTGAAATCAAGAAGAAAATTAGACTTTCGGAATCCAAACTTGTTTGGATCCGAGATTTTCAGACAATAAAATTTTAGGTATCCACATTTTCTTAGAAAAGTAAGTTTTGTGAAATCCTAGAGATTGGGTTTTGTTTAAGGAACAATTCTTTGCCCAGTGACCACCACATTGACACTTGGTACAGAATGGGGCACTTTGAGGAACAAAATAATTGTTACTGAAAATTGGTTTTGCATGATTATAACCAAATCCGGATTTATTTCTTAAAGGTCGTATTTGGGAATACATCTTATCAAAATTTTCCTTACCATGGGTAAAGTTTGATAAACACTTCTTTAAGGAAAAAATTTCGGACTTGAGTTTTACAACCAAGTTTTTATCCTCAAAATCATTAGTTTTTGAACTAGAGTTAGGCTCGAAAACATTTTTCTTAGAAATTACTTTTTCTAATTCTTTGGAAAGTTTGTTCTTCTCAGAACTTACTTCCTCAAGATTTTTTGAAATATTTTCAAAATTAGCATTTTTCTTATCAAGATCTTTAGAAAGATATGATATCTCTTTTGTAAGAATAGAATTCCTAGAGTTTGCTGTATCAAGTTTCTTATTGAGTTTGGAATTCTCAATTTCAAGAAGATCAGCAAACCAAGAGACTTATTCATAAGTAGGTAAAGTATTTTCCTCATCAGAAGATGATTCTTCATCAGAAGAATTATAATACTTATTATCATTAGAGTTTGAAGAAACATTGGTCAATGATTCAGCATTTCGTACCTTAGCCATAAGACAGTGATTATCAATAGGTAATCTGGCTATAAGACCAAGATTCTTATGTCCTGAAGATTCATAATCAGAAGATTCATCTGAAGAGTCACCACCACTGGCACTCCAGGTGTCATTAGCTTTCAGAACTTTCTTAGCTTTATCTTTATAATACTTCTTCCTGTTCCTGTCTGAATGTCTTTCCTTCCTTTCTTTCTTTTTGAGCATAGGGAAATCTGGTCTAATATGTCCAGCTCTTTTACATTCATAACAAGTAACTTCTCCATCTTTCTTATATTTCCTTTCCTTTTTCTTATACTTGGATTTAAAGTTTCTCTGCCCAGCTATCTTGTTCATACTTCAAGAAAGATTGGCTAATTCATTTTCTGAAACTTCACTCTCACTAGATTCAGATTGGAAAATGACTTTCTTAGACTTGGATCTGGTTACTCTCTCAGGAGTCTTAGCTTTCATCTGATTTGAAGTTGTAGTAAAAGAAATAGTACCATTTCCATTCTTCTTCTTGATGTTGTGAGCATCTCTCTTCATTCTAGTTTCATGTTGTATAAGAGTTCCAAATAATTCATCAAGAGTAATTTGAGTGACCTTCCTGTTCTCATCTATAGCTGTTCTCTTGGATTCCCACTCATTGGGAATAATGTCAATTATCTTGTCCACAAGAGCTTCATCATCTAAGCCTTTCTCACCCATTGATTGTAGACTGTTGACAATAGTCATAAATCTTTGTTGAACATTACAGATAGGTTCTCCATAAGGAAAATTGAAGCTATGATATTCAGCTCTAAGCATAGCTCTTCTAGTATCAATCACTTTAGAAGTCCCAAAGTGTGTGACCTCTAGCTTCTTCCATATACTATTAGCTGCTTCACAAGAAGAAATTTGGCTATATATATTTCTAGTCATTGAACATAGTAAAGTGTTGCGTACCTTATAGTTGAGTTGATATTCTTGCTTTTCCTGGTTAGTAAAGGTTCTGACTTCCTTGTCAGGAATTTTATAATCACCAGTAAGCATAACAAAGTTGTCTACTCCAGTGTTGATAACAAAAGTCTTCATACGATCTCTCCAGTACTCATAATCATTACCATCAAAGATAGGTGGTCTTGTAGGATTCAGATTGTCAATTGATCCAACATTAATTCCTTCCATACTTAATATAACTTTGCACACAAACTTGTAAGTAGGAAATATTCGTAATCACAAAGTTCGGAATGAGAAAGTTCGGAATGGACAAATTCAGAATGACAAAGTTCGGAAGGATAAAGTGAGCAAGAAAAACATGTATGTGAGTACAAGTATTTCTGAGACCTGCTCTGATACCAATTGTAGGATCGAAATATAGTATAAGATGCTCAATATACAAGAGGGGGGGTGAATTTTATACTTTAAAAATTCCTTTGGAACATTTAAAGTTAGTTAAGAATAACTATGTTTTCCTTAAGAAAAAGAAAAAGGCTAAGTTTAACAGAGCTAAACTAAGAAAATTCACAGCACCTCTAACACCGAATGCAAACTAGGAAAGAGATTCCGAATGAGGGTTCCGTAAATATGGTTCTGGAAGTTGAAACTTAACAAAAGATTACAATATGAGATTCTACCTTAAAGCGTATAGAATCTAAATTAATCAGAGTACAAATAAGGAAGTATAAGAAAGTTATACTTTCCTTATAATACAAAATGTAGCGGAATAGAAACAAGTAGTAAAACTTCAAGTAACAAGATATAATTCTTTTAACCCAAAGACAAGGGTATCCAACAACCTTGGATAAAGGTCCCTTGATTTATACTTTCAAGCAAGTCTGTCTTACCCACACCAGGGTAAGCCCTCGATACGAAGATCGGAGTCTCTGTCTTGCTATCCTCGCAAGCCCTCAACTTCAAGGTAGTTGGCAACCTCTGTCTTCCTCAGCAAGGAAGCCCTCGAACTTCAAGGTAGTCGGCACCTCTGTCTTCCTATCCCCGGAAGCCCTCGAATGTAATCACCAACATTCGGAGTCGCACAAAGCTTTGAGAGTTAATAAGAGCCTCTATCTCTAGAATTCACTTCAACAGCATGTATTCACAAAACCAAGTTGTTCATCTGTCATCAGTATCGAGCTCTTTCAAATGAGCTCCTATTTATAGGTAAGGTCGGCTCCTTCTCCAACGGTCATATTTTCCTTAAAGATCGAAGGGACCTGTACACGTGTCACTTAGACAATGGTTAGTTTATAACAAAACAGACGACATCGTTTTATAACAAAACAAGTGTAACAAAATGTACGACATCGTTTTAAACTCTAATAGAAAAGTTCGGAATGAAAACTTCGGAGTGAAGGTTAGGAGTGTAAGAAACAATAGTAAGAGTAAGCAGATTTTAGAAGTGTGAGCAATATAAAAGTTCAGAGTTTAACAAAGATATTTTTCGGAGTCTGAATTAATTCAGAGTGTATAAAACAAAGATACTCAAATTCTGTTTAATAGGTGAATTTGTAATGTGAATTCGGAATAGGAATTCGTCATCAGGAATCGTAATGAGAATTCATCATCAGGATTCGTAATGAGAATTTGTCATCAGAATTCGTAATGAGAATTCGTCATCAGAATTCGTAATGAGAATTCGTCATCAGAATTCGTAATGAGAATTCGTCAACAAAATTCGTAATGATAATTCGTCAACAGAATTCGTAATGAGAATTCGTCATCAGGATTTGTAATGAGAATTCGGAATGGGATTTCTTCATTAGAATTCGTATCCTGAATCTGGAATAGAACTTAGTCAGAGTTCATATCCGGAATTCGGAATGAAACTTCCTTATAGTTCTTGTCCAGAATCCTCCTAAAATAGAATGCTTTATATCAATCTTTCAATGATTCCGAGAGAATGAATCTGAATCTTATACTTACGAAAAATATGGATGAAAATATGATAAGGATAATTTTTCTTATAAAAGCGATTTTACTTATAAAAGCAATTTTCCTTAAGAAATAAATTTTTCTTATAAAAGAAATTTTCCTTAAGAAAGAAATTTTTCTTATAAAAGCAATTTTCCTTAAGAAAGCAATTTTTCTTATAAAAGCAATTTTCCTTAAGATAAGGTGTTTGTGATTTTCAAAACAAGAAGGAATGGAAAAGTCATAAGTAAAACCTTATTGACTCAACAGGATAGAATACTGAATATGGTTGTACCATATTTATAATAATATCACAGTATATATAATATACTAGAGTTATTATTTTAGAATGGGAATAACAAATAAAGTAGAAGTTGAAGAAGAAAGGAACTTGAAAGAGGGTGGTGAAAACATTACCTCTTGTTTGGGTTCTTCCTTTTGATTTGATCAAAAGGGATCCTTAGGTTGGATTTATGTTCAAAATAAGGCCTCTAGGTTGTAGCGAGTGAAGTTGAGAGAGTATTTGTTCAGTTTTTGAATGATCCAAGAGGCTTTGAATGTCTGAATTAGTGAGAAGGGGGAGTACCCATTTATAAGAGGGGTATGGGGCACCTTTGGAAAAGCTAGAAGTATTATTTTATAATAAATTCATATTCGGTTTCTGTAACAGCCCGAGATTTTATGAAAAAATATTCTTTTTATTTTACTAATGTCTTGTGTTATACGCTACACCAAAAGGAGCTTGCACAACACGCATCCTTGACTTGCCTTGCATTACACGCAATCACAACCTTCCTCGATAGCGTGTGTGGTACGTAATCCTGAGTTTCACGAAACAATGATATGCTATTAAGATATTATTAAAACTAGCTGTTGTGAATAGTAATAACCACTTTTTGAAATTTTGTAAATTTTATTTTTCAAAATGGACTTCATTTATGGATTCGAAGTATCGAATTTAGCCTAAGGTGAAATTTTGGTACTTTTCGGATAACTTTCATATTCTGATGAATAGTGAAAATTACTAAATTATAATTAAAAACAACTTTTTTAATAGAAATAATTAATAGTGATAAATTATTAATTTGAGTGGTTTTAAAGTATATTTAGAATATATTTTTACAATTTAATACAATTTTGGTCATTGGTTGTAATTTCAGATTTAAACCATACATAAACAAATGTCAATCTTTTGATAGATATTGTTTCTTAAAAACACGCTATTTGTCTTAACAGCGGGATTTAATTATAAAATTAATTAATTCAACTTCTATGTTATGAATTTAGTAAAATAGACTTCATTTTTGAATTCGGAATATGAAATATAGCTTGGGATGAAATTTTGGCATTGTTCTGAAAAACATCAATTTTTGATGAATAGTTAAACTACTAAGTGGTAGGTTAAAAACTGAATTTTGCATAAAACATAATTTTACCGCTTCTGTGAATGGAATTTCGAAAATCCGAGAGACACGGTTATTATCAAGGACTAAAATGTGGTTCAATGAGATGAAAATAATTTTTTGGTGAATAGTAACTTTTTACTTTTTTTACCACGGTTAATAGTAAATAGGGTAACTAAGGGTAAATATGATATTAATATTACCCTAACACATGTCCTAATTCTATTGGACAAGTGTAATTCGACCAAAAACAAACTTAGGAATAAAATATGACCATTTAGGCCCACTTGGATTAGATTTGGACATTTATTATTAATTTATTTAAAGAAGGGTTAAAATAGTTAAAATCAAAGCTTAATAAGTGAATCATTTTTAATATGGGGTTATACATAAGATAAATTCGACTATAAATATTCATTAGAAAGATAAAAAGATTTCCTACATGATGGTATTTTATTTGTAATTTTTAGACATCAAATAATATAATTTATTTATGACACAAAGATGATGTAGTAATTATCTTATTAATGAAATATTGACATAATTGATAATATAAATACCAAAATAAATGTAATTTAAGACTTTTTATGAATTCCACTAATTTTCTAGGTTACTATGATATATTAGTGTTGATTTAATCAACGTGTTTTGAACATATAATTCTGTTATGACTTTCACAAAAACCATATATCAAATAGTGTCAAAATTGACACAAAATAGTTTTTAAATCAAATATTATATTATTAATTGTTATTTTATTCCTAAAAATCTAAGGTTCGGCCAAATGACTTAGATAAGGATATATGTATTAATAATATACAATTTGGGGTTCGTTTGGCATGTTATAGTAAGTTTATTAACCATATAGTGAAAGAAAACAAAAAGACATGGTAAAAGTTAAATTATTTAACTTAGAGTTAAATTTAATTGATAAGGTTAAAATAATATCCTAAACTTGTCTAAATTCTATTGGTTGATAGTATTTCGACCCTCCCCACCTTATCTTCGAAATAAGACCCTTTGGAACCATTATAAACCGATTTTGACTTTAATATAAAATAATATTTTGAGATATTCCTAAGGTGCCCCTCTCCTCCCTTATAAAAGGACACCTCCTCCCCCTCCTCCTCACACCAATTTGAGCACTCAAGCTCGGCCAACCCCTGCCAAAATCCCTTCTCCACTTCCCTAGAAACATCCTAGAGGTTCTGGTTTTCCTCAAAGACCAATTATAGTGCCCTAAGAGGAGGTCTCAAAGAGGCACTTCAAAGAAGAGGTAATTACCGTTACCAATTCTTTCATCTTTATTTCTTCTTCCACTTCTTCTTCTTAGGTTGTTTCATTATGAAGTAATAACATCAGTATCACTCATATACTGATATGTTATTATAAGTATGAAACAAACCTATTTCACCATCTATCCATCCTACGGAAAAAGAAATCACTGCGCGTGCGTACGTACGGAATACCGTCTCCACGCCGTGGTGTAATCTATTTTCCACCACCACCTTACATGGATGGGTATAATGGTGTAAAGAATAAATATATGTAGTTATTAAAACATCATATTGATTCTGATATATTGTATAATCCACTCCAATTCAATTCAATATTTATAGAAATGATATCATCACTCGTGCGTACGTACGGACTACCGTCTCCACGACGCGATGAGATTCATTCTCCATGTTAACCATTTAAGAATGATTATAAAGTATATATAAGAAATAATAATGGAGTATATGAAATTATAAAGCTACTGGATTTATGTATATATATATATGTATGTCATCTACTTACTTCCATTCAAGACAATAAGGAAAGGAAAACAGCGTTCATGCGTACGTACGGACTACCGTCTCCATGAACGGTGTTTTTCATTTCATTTATCTATCTATTATATGTATATATATACTGAATATATATGATATATAAATCATATTTTATATTCTGGAAGTAAGTAAATCATGATATAAGTAATAGTGATGTCAAGAACAACAAGTCAAAACACCTAAGATAAATGAAACGATTTTACCCAAAACGCTTCTTTAACATGGAATTTACAAAAGAACGGGTAATATAATGTCATAAGTGAACCATATATGATATCATAACAATGAATATGATTCTGGAATAAGTCAATAACATGATTTAAATCATTATACAGGAGGTTTGGACACTTACAAAGCAAGTCGGACATAAGGTAAGGGAAATATCACAATCTCACTTTTATCCGAGATTGTTTTTACTTTGGTAATTACTGGGGTGTATTTCATCATCCACATCCATGTTTCATCAAAATGTAATATTATTTCCATCCACCTACAATTGTTTAAAACCATTTTTACCCTTCGGTGAGTTTTTAGTAATACGTATGAAAGGAATCTTTTGTCGTTTTTCGTACGAGGTACTTTTTGACTTTTCCGACAAAAGTACGAAGAATGTTTTTTTAACTTATACGGCACGAACGGATTTTTACGGTTTTATAAAGCCTTATTTTCATGAACCTTCCTCCAAAATATTTCATGAATATTTTCAATAAAATATTTTTCTTTTAAAATTGCATGATGTTTTGTGAAAAGAAATTGATTTTGAAGAAGAAAGGATATTTTCCTCAAGAATTCAATTCAATTGTTTTATCAAAATTATTTTCCATCTAAGATAATAAAGGGTTATGTTTCTATACATATTTTTACATTGATTTGACTATGTTGTGATGGAATTATGTTTATGAATTCCTTTATCTTATATGAATGGTTTTATGATGTCATGTTGTTTAAGAATTCCATTTTTGTTACATAGGTTATGCAATGATTTATGATTTATGATTTTGTGGCACACATAAGAAAGGATTCATTAAGAGATGGGTGGGACCTATATCTCCCTCCAATACATTGGGTAAAGATTTCATATCTCATGAGATAGACATGGCTGGAATGGTAGGTTATACCGGTTCAGTGAAACAGGACTGAAACGAGGATTACTCGATTCAGAAAGGGACTTTGTCCACTAAGATAGTCTTGGCAATGAGTCTTGACTAACAAGAAATGATTCTCTATGATTATGTGTGTATGCCACAATGAGTAATGTTTTAAGTTATGATTTCATTTTCAATTCTATGATTTATCCCATGTTATGATATTATGAGCTCTTTTGCAGGTTAAGATTTCCAAAAGCTATGTTCTTATGTATATGATGTGATTGATATTTCTTTTGTTTACCCTTACTGAGCATTTGGGCTCACTCTTTTATGTTTTCTTTTCCCCAGGATATAAAGAAAGGTTTTAGGTATAAAAAAAAGGGAAGATCTTTATGGGAGATATTGAAGATCTTTCACCACGATTAGAAGATTACGTTCCGAGTTTCCAAAGACACTAAACTATTACGATCCTTGTGTGTGTGTTTTTTTTATGTACTAAGTATTCCGCAAATGAAATGTAATGTCCATGTACGTCAAGATACGGGTCTCTACAGTTGGTATCAGAGGAAAGGTTTAGTCAACCTTTGGAAACTAGGATGCGAAAACGTTAGGGAGATTCCTAGAGATATTTCTAAGGTATGTCTAGGGATGTCCCTAAGGATAAGTATATGTATAGGATATATTCCTAGAACTATGGTAATGATATTAGATTAAACCTAAGAAGTTAGGTATTGAGGATACTTTCCCTTTACTATGTTGTTTTCTCTAGCATGATTTTTGATTCTCACAAAATTATTTTTGTGTTTTAGTTAAGGGAGGGAACCAAAAGGAATTCAGTTAACATTGAATCCAATGGACAAATTGGTGACTATGAGCAACAAAATTGTGTAATGTCTAGGGAGAAAGATGTTGTGATTATGCCGAATCAATCATCGCAATATATGATTAACAAGGTGAAATTTAGTGGTATGCCTAAATCTTCAAAGAAGAGGAAGATAGACTATTATGCATTTTCGCATGTTGAGGAGCATAAAGAAAGGAAGATTGAGATTTCTAAAGAAGGGAAGAAGAACCTTAAGGAATACCTCCAATGGAGGGACCGATGTTATCTGTGTGGAGAAAAGGGTCATAGAGTGACAGATTGTTATGGAGTTCAATGTCTTATTTGTGGAGAACATGGGAATTACCCAACTCAATGCCCTGACCTAAAAAGTTACTTCTAAATCAAGGAAGGACTTATTCCAGGATAATCATTGATGTGGATGGACTGAAGTGTTTTGGTATTCAAGAATAATGTCGTTGAGGTACTTTTATGGTGTATCGAAATATTTAAGTATTGGTCTATTGTGGTTTTCAATAATTTTAAGGTACCAATAACTATGAAAAGTGATTCAAATATTTTGGAAAGTAGATGATAAGTGCATAATGAAAGGATAAGAAGATAATGAGATGTTTGATTGTATTCATGAGCTCATGATTGATATAAGGACTAAGTGATATCATGGTTTGAGTATAAATAATTTTGAGGATTTTGGTATGTGTAAAGTGTTAACTTTTAACTGCATTCAAGTTTTCACTAAGGTTCAATGGGTATTCAAGAGAATACATGATTAAGGACTTTGAATGTTTAGAATGTGACCAAAAAAACATATCTTATGATATATGGGGATCAACGATGGTATTAAATCTCTGGTAATTGTTTTCACTATGTTATGAGAGTGGACTGCAGTATTATGGATAAGCCTAAAGATTGGAATGGATTATGTTTGACATATGTTAGTATTATTTAAGGATAGAATTTTTTTCGATATTATTGATGGGATATTATAGTAATATAGTTTTAGAAAAAGGACAACCTGCAGGACGGGCGACAGCCCATCGCTTCGGACAAGGCTGTAGGAATCGAACCCACAACTGAAGTGCGACTGGCCTTTATCGCCTACCACTGGCCTACAGGAAGTCCATGTTTATTAGAAACTAGTTTTATTATATTAAGTAGTATGATATATGAAGTATAATCCCATTTTAGGAACCATATATGATTAATCCCACTATAGATCGACTTATGTATATAAATTTTGCTAACCTTTTGAGACAGATGGAATGACCCGTCATTCTATCACATGATCTGCTAACACTTCACGAATAACAAATTCAACTTCATTTATTTAAGAGATGAAGTGGAAATTGTTAAAGGCACGAACAACAGTGAGATTGTACCAAAATAAAGTAAGTATTTATTCTAATTCAAATTCTTTAAATTTAGGGAAATGATCTTGAAAACCAAAAATGTTGTCCTAGTGCTCTTATACCTGATGAATCAGATGGTACCTTTTATCACCACAAATCTATGGATTTGTGATTACTGGCTTTTCCATAGCCATGTTCACTACCACTCTCCATCAGAACATGATGATTAGATTTCTCTTCCATATCCATATTTTCACCTATGTGGAAACCCAGTGATTAGTTTATTTGGGTAATCGTTACATTTCATACTTTAGTTTTTAAAAGCCAAGTTTTGGTATTCCCTTTTACGATGTGGGTTTCTATTAAAGAAACTTTCAAATAGTAAACCATTTATAACCCCGACGAATTTCGAGGGCGAAATTCATTTTAAGGGGGGTAGAATGTAACAGCCCGAGATTTTATGAAAAAATATTCTTTTTATTTTACTAATGTCTTGTGTTATACGCTACACCAAAAGGAGCTTGCACAACACGCATCCTTGACTTGCCTTGCATTACACGCAATCGCAACCTTCCTCGATAGCGTGTGTGGTACGTAATCCTGAGTTTCACGAAACAATGATATGCTATTAAGATATTATTAAAACTAGCTGTTGTGAATAGTAATAACCACTTTTTGAAATTTTGTAAATTTTATTTTTCAAAATGGACTTCATTTATGGATTCAGAGTATCGAATTTAGCCTAAGGTGAAATTTTGGTACTTTTCGGATAACTTTCATATTCTGATGAATAGTGAAAATTACTAAATTATAATTAAAAACAACTTTTTTAATCGAAATAATTAATAGTGATAAATTATTAATTTGAGTGGTTTTAAAGTATATTTAGAATATATTTTTACAATTTAATACAATTTTGGTCATTGGTTGTAATTTCAGATTTAAACCATACATAAACAAATGTCAATCTTTTGATAGATATTGTTTCTTAAAAACACGCTATTTGTCTTAACAGCGGGATTTAATTATAAAATTAATTAATTCAACTTCTATGTTATGAATTTAGTAAAATAGACTTCATTTTTGAATTCGGAATATGAAATATAGCTTGGGATGAAATTTTGGCATTGTTCTGAAAAACATCAATTTTTGATGAATAGTGAAACTACTAAGTGGTAGGTTAAAAACTGAATTTTGCATAAAACTTAATTTTACCGCTTCTGTGAATGGAATTTCGAAAATCCGAGAGACACGGTTATTATCAAGGACTAAAATGTGGTTCAATGAGATGAAAATAATTTTTTGGTGAATAGTAACTTTTTACTTTTTTTACCACGGTTAATAGTAAATAGGGTAACTAAGGGTAAATATGATATTAATATTACCCTAACACATGTCCTAATTCTATTGGACAAGTGTAATTCGACCAAAAACAAACTTAGGAATAAAATATGACCATTTAGGCCCACTTGGATTAGATTTGGACATTTATTATTAATTTATTTAAAGAAGGGTTAAAATAGTTAAAATCAAAGCTTAATAAGTGAATCATTTTTAATATGGGGTTATACATAAGATAAATTCGACTATAAATATTAATTAGAAAGATAAAAAGATTTCCTACATGATGGTATTTTATTTGTAATTTTTAGACATCAAATAATATAATTTATTTATGACACAAAGATGATGCAGTAATTATCTTATTAATGAAATATTGACATAATTGATAATATAAATACCAAAATAAATGTAATTTAAGACTTTTTATGAATTCCACTAATTTTCTAGGTTACTATGATATATTAGTGTTGATTTAATCAACTTGTTTTGAACATATAATTCTGTTATGACTTTCACAAAAACCATATATCAAATAGTGTCAAAATTGACACAAAATAGTTTTTAAATCAAATATTATATTATTAATTGTTATTTTATTCCTAAAAATCTAAGGTTCGGCCAAATGACTTAGATAAGGATATATGTATTAATAATATACAATTTGGGGTTCGTTTGGCATGTTATAGTAAGTTTATTAACCATATAGTGAAAGAAAACAAAAAGACATGGTAAAAGTTAAATTATTTAACTTAGAGTTAAATTTAATTGATAAGGTTAAAATAATATCCTAAACTTGTCTAAATTCTATTGGTTGATATTATTTCGACCCTACCCACCTTATCTTCGAAATAAGACCCTTTGGAACCATTATAAACCGATTTTGACTTTAATATAAAATAATATTTTGAGATATTCCTAAGGTGCCCCTCTCCTCCCTTATAAAAGGACACCTCCTCCCCCTCCTCCTCACACCAATTTGAGCACTCAAGCTCGGCCAACCCCTGACAAAATCCCTTCTCCACTTCCCTAGAAACATCCTAGAGGTTCTGGTTTTCCTCAAAGACCAATTATAGTGCCCTAAGAGGAGGTCTCAAAGAGGCACTTCAAAGAAGAGGTAATTACCGTTACCAATTCTTTCATCTTTATTTCTTCTTCCACTTCTTCTTCTTAGGTTGTTTCATTATGAAGTAATAACATCAGTATCACTCATATACTGATATGTTATTATAAGTATGAAACAAACCTATTTCACCATCTATCCATCCTACGGAAAAAGAAATCACTGCGCGTGCGTACGTACGGAATACCGTCTCCACGCCGTGGTGTAATCTATTTTCCACCACCACCTTACATGGATGGGTATAATGGTGTAAAGAATAAATATATGTAGTTATTACAACATCATATTGATTCTGATATATTGTATAATCCACTCCAATTCAATTCAATATTTATAGAAATGATATCATCACTCGTGCGTACGTACGGACTACCGTCTCCACGACGCGATGAGATTCATTCTCCATGTTAACCATTTAAGAATGATTATAAAGTATATATAAGAAATAATAATGGAGTATATGAAATTATAAAGCTACTGGATTTATGTATATATATATATGTATGTCATCTACTTACTTCCATTCAAGACAATAAGGAAAGGAAAACAGCGTTCATGCGTACGTACGGACTACCGTCTCCATGAACGGTGTTTTTCATTTCATTTATCTATCTATTATATGTATATATATACTGAATATATATGATATATAAATCATATTTTATATTCTGGAAGTAAGTAAATCATGATATAAGTAATAGTGATGTCAAGAACAACAAGTCAAAACACCTAAGATAAATGAAACGATTTTACCCAAAACGCTTCTTTAACATGGAATTTACAAAAGAACGGGTAATATAATGTCATAAGTGAACCATATATGATATCATAACAATGAATATGATTCTGGAATAAGTCAATAACATGATTTAAATCATTATACAGGAGGTTTGGACACTTACAAAGCAAGTCGGACATAAGGTAAGGGAAATATCACAATCTCACTTTTATCCGAGATTGTTTTTACTTTGGTAATTACTGGGGTGTATTTCATCATCCACATCCATGTTTCATCAAAATGTAATATTATTTCCATCCACCTACAATTGTTTAAAACCATTTTTACCCTTCGGTGAGTTTTTAGTAATACGTATGAAAGGAATCTTTTGTCGTTTTTCGTACGAGGTACTTTTTGACTTTTCCGACAAAAGTACGAAGAATGTTTTTTTAACTTATACGGCACGAACGGATTTTTACGGTTTTATAAAGCCTTATTTTCATGAACCTTCCTCCAAAATATTTCATGAATATTTTCAATAAAATATTTTTCTTTTAAAATTGCATGATGTTTTGTGAAAAGAAATTGATTTTGAAGAAGAAAGGATATTTTCCTCAAGAATTCAATTCAATTGTTTTATCAAAATTATTTTCCATCTAAGATAAAAAAGGGTTATGTTTCTATACATATTTTTACATTGATTTGACTATGTTGTGATGGAATTATGTTTATGAATTCCTTTATCTTATATGAATGGTTTTATGATGTCATGTTGTTTAAGAATTCCATTTTTGTTACATAGGTTATGCAATGATTTATGATTTATGATTTTGTGGCACACATAAGAAAGGATTCATTAAGAGATGGGTGGGACCTATATCTCCCTCCAATGCATTGGGTAAAGATTTCATATCTCATGAGATAGACATGGCTGGAATGGTAGATTATACCGGTTCAGTGAAACAGGACTGAAACGAGGATTACTCGATTCAGAAAGGGACTTTGTCCACTAAGATAGTCTTGGCAATGAGTCTTGACTAACAAGAAATGATTCTCTATGATTATGTGTGTATGCCACAATGAGTAATGTTTTAAGTTATGATTTCATTTTCAATTCTATGATTTATCCCATGTTATGATATTATGAGCTCTTTTGCAGGTTAAGATTTCCAAAAGCTATGTTCTTATGTATATGATGTGATTGATATTTCTTTTGTTTACCCTTACTGAGCATTTGAGCTCACCCTTTTATGTTTTCTTTTCCCCAGGATATAAAGAAAGGTTTTAGGTATAAAAAAAAGGGAAGATCTTTATGGGAGATATTGAAGATCTTTCACCACGATTAGAAGATTACGTTCCGAGTTTCCAAAGACACTAAACTATTACGATCCTTGTGTGTGTGTTTTTTTTATGTACTAAGTATTCCGCAAATGAAATGTAATGTCCATGTACGTCAAGATACGGGTCTCTACAGTTTCTAATGGCTAAAAAGTGGATTATTTAAATATTAAGGTGGGGATGGGTCGAAAACAACTCAACCAATAGAATTTAGACAGGTTTGGGTCATTATATTAACATTATGTTTTATTTTTAACTCTAAGTTAATTAGTTTGACACTTACCATGTCTCTTAGTATTTTTATTTTATATAGTAAATAAACTTACTATATACCTCCAAGAGACCCCCAAGTGGTCCAATAATGATAAACCTATCATGATATAAGTATATTGGAAGATCCTTAGATTTTTAGTAGTTTAATATCAATTAATAATATAATATTTGTTTTAAAACTCTTTTATGTGAATTTTGACACTATTCAATAATTGATTTTTGGTTAAAGTCTTAACAAATTAATTAATTGGAAAAAAATTCATTTATGAAATCCTATAATTTCATATTAAGAAATAATATTCATGGATGTCATCAAAACATTCAAATTATATGAATTTTAACATTTATAATACGAATTATTTGATTCTTTTATTAATAAGGAAAATACTGAATCCTTATAGTGTCATAAATAATATTACTTATTAAATGTCTAAAAATTAAAAATAAAATACTATTATGTAGGAAACATTTTTATCTTTCTTATGAATATTTATAGTCTAAAATCAAACATATATTACCCTATGTAAAAATTGTTTTTCTAAAAGATATATGCTTATGTCATTTTTGTATTTATTTTAACTTAATTAAT
Organism: Viscum album; assembly: GCA_963277665.1. Lineage (NCBI taxonomy): Eukaryota > Viridiplantae > Streptophyta > Magnoliopsida > Santalales > Viscaceae > Viscum > Viscum album. The sequence goes on from OY728131.1 coordinate 2,065,270,080, forward strand.
ATAAAGTGTCATATTCACTTACAAGTGGCTCCATGGGGTCCCAAAATCGACCCAAAGATTACCACGGTCGGACATGTATCAACCAATAAGGTTAGAAGACGTTTTATGGAAATTTATTATTATTATAATATTATGTTTTACCCTTATTTACCGGATTACCCTTTAACCATGGTAAATAAAATTTTTACCGAAGTAATTATTCGAAATGTCTAAAAATAAGTTACCTATTTACACAATTTGGAAATACCGATTCCAAATATGGAATCCATTTTTCCAAATTCAAAACACAGAAGTGGAAGAAATTAATTTAAAATTAATTCCCGTTGTTAAAATAAAAAGCGTGTTTTTAAGAAAAAATAACTATCAAAAGATTGACACTTGTTCATGTCCGGTTTAATTGTGTAATTATGTCCAATGACCAAAATTATATTAAATGGTAAAAATATATTCTAAATATACTTTAAACCACTAAAATTAATAAATTATCACTATTAATTATTTCTATTAAAAAAGTTGTTTTTAATTAAAATTTAGTAATTTTCACTATTCATAAAAATATAAATGTTATCGGAAAAGTTCCAAAATTTTTCCCAAGGCTAATTTCGATATTCTGAATCAAAAAATGAAGTCAATTTTGAGAGATGAAGTTTATAAAATTTCAAAAAGTGGGTATTACTATTCATAACAACTAGTTTGATTGGTTGTGGTGTGTGTTAGAACTCAAAGTTGTGTACAACACACACTACTGTATTATTCAAAGGGAAGCGTACCGTGGAAGCTTGGGGTGTTACATCGGTGATCTCAATTATACAATGATTAATATAAAGTCATAATGACTCCTACATAGAATTGTTCATAAAAATTTCATCTTTTACATAGAATTCTAGAAGATATGAAATAACCATTTAATCACTTTTAACACCTCAAGGATACGAAAAAACCTTTCAAATTCATTTCATTAATCTCTAAAAAACATCTCAACATCCTCTAAAAATTCATTTTTCAATGTTGAAAAAAAAATCTCCAAAAAATCATTAGGGAACTTCAATCATTTAATGTAGATTTGTTTTTAATACCATTAAAATATCATCAGCTAAACTCATCTCTATTTAGAATAATAAATTCTCAAAAAAATCATCAAATCACAACTGTTCTCATATGAAAAGTTTCATGAAATGATAATATCGAATAAGTTAATGTTTTTGTGATATCTCTATCTCCAAGTGATAATAAATTATAGCTCAGTGACACAGATAAACCCACCCCCATTAATTTATAAATACATGTTCCTTAATGTATCACAGTTCGTTTTTATGATTTTTTTTTCGAAATAAATTAAATTTCTTTGATATATTTCATTGCACGCAACACAAAATTTTAAGAAACTATGATATATCTATTAAACAAGACTATTATAAACTAGCTGTTAAACTTGGAACTGTGAATTTGAATAACCAAATTTTAAAAATTATATATAATGGTTTTATATAAATAAATAAAATTGATTAAAATTACATAATTATTAGTAAAGTCCTTATTTATTTCAAAAAATCGATTTTTCTAAAGAAATTATTATTTTTTGTGAAAAAATAATCAAATTAATATTTGCCTCTTTTTTATAAATTTTACTTTACAAAATAAAATTATTTTTTAAACCTAAATGTAATAATTATCTTTGAGTAATTTTTTTATACTTGTCAACAAAGGTAACTTTTTTGATGAATAGTAAAAATTATGGATTTGTATTAAAAACAGCCTTTTCATTTAAATAATTTACATGATTAATTTTATTTTAATATGTATTTTCAATTAAAATAAGTTATATAATGTATTTATTAACAAAATACAGGTCATTGAAATAATCTTCATATGAAATTACAATTTGAAAACTTTCTATACTTTTGAAAAATTTCCCTTTGGAAAACTAATTTTTTATTCCAATAGGAGGTTTTATTTTAAATTAAAAATTTCTACTTCTATGAATGGAATTTCGAAAAATGTATTAAATATTAATAATCATCATAATTAATATTATATAATAGATTTAATTTAATTTTTGGTCAATATAATGACCTCGACCACAGGAACACATTGTTAGTGTCTTAATTTATTACATTAACATAGATACAAAGGGTTATATCCTGATGGACCGACCCGTTTCGATGTTTTGGAAAATTAGATACATACATGGTATCCATTTTACATTAGGAATAGACAATAAAACATAATTCAAAACAAAATAAAATAAACGGCAACCTTGAAAACTCATTGCAATAATTCTTCTTCATATCAGGGGAAAGAATGAAAAGTAAGGGTGAGCTACAATTATTTGTAATTTTTAGGTAGAATGAAATTTATAATGAATCTATATAAATAATAAATATTTAAAGGTAAATAATTGAACACACATTCTATTTAAATAACATCACAATAAAGATATGATAATTCATAATCAACGTGAATGGTAAATAACTGAAAACACATGCGATTTAATCATTAAAATAAGAATGATGTAAATCCAGAGATAATATCATTGTAAAAATATCATGGATAATAATAATTAAATTCATAATAAAGAAAATTCTTATGTATTTGATGCTATGATCTATGGAGTCATGATGAATTTACCATCAATACCTTTCACAAGACTATTTAAAACTACCTAAAAACCATTTTAATATTGTCTTACAGATTCACCTCCTGAGTCTATTGATGAATCTTGGGGATTTATAATTGCAACCCCAACCAATAAATACCTATCCAAATAATTTCTTAATTATCAAATATTCATTTGAATTCATTAACAATGTGCCTTATCCTCAAATATATTCATTGATTAAAGAGTACATATATATCAATAATTCACCAGATAAAAAATAACTCTCAATGTTGAAGACCATATGAAAAAATGACATATGGTTTATGAAATAAAAATATTCATTTTAAGTAATATAGATATTTATGGAAAATTTAATTTCCAATGATAAATTAATTGTTAATAATTCAAGGGAAATTTAAAGACTGCAAAAATCAATCGAGGATGAAATTTTAAGTACTATCATTGGTAAAAATAATAATAGACTATCCAAAATAAGAATACGGATGGTATGAAGACAACATATCCATGGTGGGGTAAATGTAGAATAATGGGTTTTTCCTTGGTCAATAGAAATAACCTAAAAATATTTTTACAACCATTATTAAAAAAATATACATTTCATTTTGAAAGTCACCTTTTAAAAATAATTTTTTTAAGGAAATATACCAGGTGTGGACTTTTCAAAACCTCTACACTAAGAAACCCCCCTCCCTAAGAAGGGATTACTCTAGAGAGAGCTCCAGCTGGGAAGGAGCCGTATCCAGCTGAGATGGCAGAGTGTCCCGAAGGTGACGACCCGAGAAATGATGGTTCGACACAACAATTCATCAGCACAGGTGGGTTGCGCATCATTTTTCCCACCCAGTTAGGAATCAGGTGACCAGGAAAGGAGAGTGGATCATGAGGGAGAGGTTATCCCGGAATGTGGACTCCTAGGATTTGAACCAGGTACCTCCCAAAGAACGATGTGGTTATGCCCCTCTACTTCACCACTATGCCACAACCGAAGTGGAACCTTTTAGAACTAATTGATCACAAAATATTTTGAAAACAATATTTATTGAAAACAATCCTTTAAACAAAGAAATGAATATTTAAAACATTGATTAGTTATGATAGTCTGAAATTACATACATGTTAAAAAAATAATCCTTTTACTTTTTTGGTAAAATCCAAACATATGTTTTTTGGAAAATGACTTGAAGACTCCATTAATATTTTTTAAAAAAATTCAAAAATGGGTAAAAATTTATTCTATAAATCATGTCTAAAATGTTAGATTTTTTTTTAAAACATTATTTTGGAAGAGAACAGATTTCCGAACAAAGAGAGAAATGAAGATGTATTTTGTTACAAATATTTTCTCTATCATTTTAAGTACCATAGAGTAAAAAATTGTACTATTACTTAAAAATATAATGAATAACCACATTCAGAGAAAATGAAATGGGTTTTTAAGAGATTTTTCAATAATTTACTTCAAGTAAATTTTAAGAATAAAAAATATTGATTAGAAGATATTGTGAAATAAACACTTACAATGATAATAATGTTGAATTAAGAATTAATCAATGGTTCAATTATTTGTATCAAATGTATATACACATTAAATAAGTGTAAATACAATAATATATAGTCAAGATTCATTAAAACATAATATTATATTATCAATTAAAATGAATATGTAATATAACCCAATGAAAATAAATTGTGTTATGAAATTCCTTACCACTTGGTAAATTCTATATAAAATTAACTTGTTTTAATTAGTTCAAATTTATTGAAATTGAGACAAAGTCCATTACATTGAGTCTAACTCACTACGTACATTATTTATCTTCCAAAATAATAAAATGAAGTTAATTATTTTATTTTTAATAACCTATTTAGAGTTTATTATTACTTTTATTTCACTTATTACCATGTTATATATGATTACTTTATTAATTATGTTTATATTGGATGATTTGATGATATTTCTAGTATGTGTAAAAAATGAATTTGGTTGGTTGACTATAGCCAAAGAGGTCATTATTTTATTGTTTATAAAATAATAATCATCAAATTATTATCATATTTATAAATCAATTATAATTTCATGAACAATCATGAAATACGATTTTTATAAATTAAGTACATTACGATCATGGTGACTGTCAGTTGTATGTATTCATGGTCAACGTTTCCATTTTTAATTGATCATTATGGAAAGGAGGTAAGTAATATTTTCTTTTCTATAAGGATTATAATATCACATAAACCATATTATATCATTAAATATACTTATATATATCATCCATGTGTTGTTGTGATGAAATGAAAGTCACACCACTTAATAAAGGAGGCAATCCACATGTACACGAATCATGTTATCAATTTTCTTGGGAGAATGAGATGGTATGGCTTGGGCATCGGTACCGGGCTTGTGTAGCTTTGTATAGGATAGCTAGTCGACCTGCACTACAAAGGTGGAATGCTGATATCATGAAATATGTTGGGGAGGAGCAGTTATAAGTTTTCTTATTTGGGATATTATTTCTACAACCTATGGGTCATGTAATTTTCTCTAAGCCTTCGGGCTTTGTAAGGGTTCCACCTCACACCTTGAAAGGTGGATTATCAAAAAATAACAAAAACTGAAGGCCTTCGGGCCATTCTGAGTGATCATAATTTTTTCAAGTATATCACATGTATTCATTAACATTATGGTTACACCAAATTCTTCATTTAATGGATGTTTATTAGCTGTTGTTTAATAAAACACCGCTAATATTTATGAAAGACTTTAGTTGTGGTTTTTTTAAAAATACTGCTATTTTTTATATTTTTTAAGAGATTATACTTCTCCCCAATCCCCCCTTCTCCCTTTATCCCCCTCTCCTACAAGGTATCATGGCTACTGTAACATCCCAAGCAAATAATGAATGAGATATTTTCATATTTATTAATATTGGGGATTTTAATATTAATTTTACTTTAAAGGGGATTCTATGTTCGATGGTGTACCTGAAACACAACAATGGGTTTCTCTAAAAATTTCATGTTTCACATAAGGCTGAGTCATATTGAAAAATAATAATATAATATAATTTTAAATTGTAGTTAACGCCTAGCCCTTGTATTTTTGGGAATGAATATAATTGACTAAAATGTGATAATACATATTTGTTAAATGTTTTTACATTAATCAAATGAAAGTTAGAGGCTTAAAATGTGATTGAATACAATTTTAAGCATAAACACTCTAATATTTTTTTTAAATGACGATTTACTACCTTTCAAAAGAAAACCCTTTTTAAATATAGTTTTTTCACTTTTATATGTTTTATTTGACAAAATTAATATTCTTATTTAGGATCGGGACATCAAAATTTACTTTGGATGAAATTTTTGTATTTTTTTGACAAAGTTCATTTTTTATTGAATAGTGAAAAATAATGCATTTTAATTCCAAACTTCCTTTTAATCTAATTTATTTACATGGTTACATTACCTTTTTAGTTGTTTTAATGTTTAATTAGATTATATTTTTAGAATTTAATCCAATTATGGTCATTGAAAGTAATTTTACTTGGAAATTGAACATAAACAAGTGTCAAGATTTTGATAGTTATCATTTCTTAAAAACACGCTTTTGGATTTGACAATGGGAATTAATTTAAAATTAATTTCTACAACTTCTAAATTTTGAATTTGATAAAATGTATTTTATATTTGGAATCATAATTTAATAATTTTGTAAATAGGTAAATTTTATTTTTAGACATTATGAATACTTACATCAGTAATATTTTATTTACCATGGTTAAATGGTAAATCTGGTAAATAAGGGTGAAAAATAATATTATTATAATATTAAATTACCCTTAAACGTTTCTTAACCCTATTGTATGATACATTTCTGACCATGGGAATCCATGTATCGATTTTGGAACCCCATGGAGCCACTTGGGTGTGATAATGTAACTTTATATTAATTAATTTAAGGGACAAAAATAACATAAACATGAATCTTTTTACTAAAACAATTTTTATATGGGGTTATATAGGTATATATTAAACTATAAATATTATTTAAAAATATAAAATGATTTTCTACATCATGGTATTTTATTTATAATTTTGAGATATTAAATAAAAAAATTTAATTATGACACAATGGTGATGCAGTAATTGCTTCATTAATAAAGGATTCAAATAAATGTTATTATAAATATTAAAATAAATTTGTTTTTAACCATTTAATGTCATCCAATAATTTTATAGATTATTATAACTTGTTATATTTTAATTAATGAAGGTTTTTTTGAAAAAATAATGTAGTTTTGGATTTTTAAAAAGTTCATGATATGAATAGTTTTAAAATTGACATAAACGTGTTTTTAAATCAGTCAATATTTTATTAAATGATAAAATAATCCTAAAAATATAATATTCTGCCATATTAAATATATGTTTTTTAAAAAATACATTAATTATCCTTTTTGGGTCTCTTGTAATTTTATAGTAAATATATTAACCATATAGTATGAATATATAAGAGGACATGGTAAAATTTAATAAGTTATCAAAGGGTTAAATAAAATATATGTGTATTAAAAACTGTCCAAAACTAGTAAAATATTTATTGAGTGATTTTATTTAGACTTATATACACTTTATCGTCAATTTAAATAAGTTTTATATCTTTAGAAACTGAAAATCATTATATGATAAAATAATATTTTCAAACATTACTAAAGAGCCTCTCCTCCCCCTTATATAAAGCTATCTTCTATAACCCATTAGTCACACCTCTTGAGCCTCTTTTCTTATCCAAACTATGACAAAAAAGTCTCCCAACATCTCTCTCATCCACCTAGAAGCCTTACTTTAGGCATAAGGCACTTTAAGAAATATTTTTCCTTCAAACCAAAGGGATTTAATAGATGTAAAGGTAATGTCTTCTATTAAGTTCTTTTCTTTTATTTTACTTGTTCAACCGCCTAAAATTTTTTTATTCCATTATTTTATAAAAACACCAGTATTATCAATATAGTAGGTTGTTTCTATAAGAATTATTAATACTAAACTTACACAAACCTCCTTCTAATGGATATGAACATACTGTTTCTGTGGATGACAAACTACTGTACGATGATTGTTCAATATTCTCCAACCACCTCTTATGGTGTCCATTATGATGGATCTGTAATTATATATGATATTTATGATATTTATTTTATCTCTATTTCTCTATAATTCTCTTTTAGAACATTAATTTATGCTTTTCATGTTGTATATACACAATAATTTCATTTGACGAAGTGCGGACTACCGCGCCCCCCCCCCCAAAGTGATTTGACTCATTCATACCATACAAGAAACATATAAAATATAGTGTAAATGAACTTATGTAACATATATAAAATATGATGTTATACTGGAATAATAATATACATATATATCATTTGGTTTTCATTAATTTTAAAATGAAAAAAATGAAATTGAAGTAGCGTTCATGCGTACGTATGGATTACCGTCTCCACAAACGATGCATTTAATTTTAATATATCCAAATGATATGGACTATTAAAAATACATATATACTAGATATAACTGATTTATATGATATATAAATCATGAATATCATTCCGGAGATAATGTAACTTTGACCACATGGAAAATATATAATTATAACATGTTCATTTTTTACTCAAGTTTTGAACATCGACACAATGTTGGATATGAACTCAAATAATTAGCTAATTGTTATTTCATGGTAACAAGTAATATAAAAGTAATAATAAATAGAAAAATGGTTATTAATCACGTATAAATTAACGTTATTTTATTATTCCAGAGATTAAATAACGAACGAGTCATGTCAGACATGAGGTAAGGGAACTTCTTAACCCAATTTCCATTCTTTGGGTTAAACATCTACTTATTGATTATATCGTGCTATGAAAATGTGTGAATGAACTATGATTTTTTTACACATAAAATCCACTTATATTGGGTTTGTTTATATTTTTCACACATAATTAAGTCATTGATTTATCATTAATCTAATGGTACAATCTTTGTAAGGGACTTCATCTCAATCTCCTTTCATTAATAAATATTTTGATTTATACATGACTTTCTTTTATAAGGTGTTTAAATCCCTTTGACTTTGACTTTTATTCAAAATGGAATATTCTTTAATGTAGCATTTTACTAAATGAAAATGGTAAGGTTTCTTTTTTATCATACGCAGTGACAATGTCCTTTCTGCCGCAGCGAGAATTATTTGATATTTGTCTTCCTTAACAGGCCGTAATGTTTTTAAAAAGCAAATGAATACCATATACCCCTTTATGTATTTTGGTATTGAAAATGGTTTTGAGAAATCCTTGGTTATTTCAATATCTTGAAATGAAATATTGTGATTGGAATGTGGAAATTCTATATTTCCTTTATGTTTGTTTTATGTGTTATGAATATGTTATGGTTCATGGGAATTGTTTACGTATACTGGTGGTTCTGTAATAAACCTAGGGAAGGTGAGCCTGAGATAGCTCTCTAATGAATTGAGTAATGTGATAGAGGTAAACGTTAATATTTCTCCTAACATATTTAGGTAATATATTATGATGGGTATTCCAAATGTAACTCCATATGTACCTGTGATATCTATAATGTATGTATGATTTGGATGCCACAAGTTAACTTTATGATTTATTATTTCTATGTGTTATTCATTAATATTATGATTTCATGAGGTATTTTAAAGATCTTATGATTGATATATATCGATGTACTATTGTTTTATTTCTATATTTTCTTATCCTTACTGAGATTTTTATGCTCATCCATGTTTTTAAATGTTTTTCATAGGACTTAAAGATGAATAGGGTAAATGGTGGGATCAAGAAAAAGTCATGCTATCTAAAACATAGAACTAGACATGATTCATTTTTTCAAGAGTTTTTATTTTATGAAAAAATGGATACTAAGTAGAAGTTTCTACTTTGTTATATTTGAGATGTAAGGTAATATTTATAGCCTAATTCTAGAAAAACCTAAACGTAAAAAGATTATCAATGTGAGATATTAACTTAATTCAATATTATGTATTGTTTAAGTCCATATCCTTATAGATACTGCAATTTCCCCCTCACTGATGCTCGGGTTTCCCCCTTTCCACTGCCTACACTCAGCTTTTTCCCATTCCACCACTGACACTCCCCTTTCCACACCACCACCACTCTACTTTCCCCCTAACCCCTATTGATGCTCCACTTATCCCACGAGCCATTGACTCCCCTTCCCCAGTCATTGATGCCCCTCCCCTCTCCTCTCCCCAAGCCCATGACATCCATCCCCTAGATATCGATTCCCCTCCCTGAGCCACTACCTGAGCCCTCGAATCCCCTCCCCAATCCCACTGTCTTTTACTATTCAGCCTTTCTACTAAGACACCACTAAAACTTTTATCCCCCATTTGGATAGTATCACCACTCTCACACCCTCCTATGCTTATATTGAGGTCATGGTGGATCTCCCACATCCATGGTCCATTTTTTCCACTTTTGAGTGTGATCAATACTTTAAGGTGAGCCTACAAGTCATTTTCACCTCTTTATTTATTTTATTGGATAAATATCCATTATAATTTTATTCTAATATATTATATTTCATGGAATTTTTGTTGTTTTTTATGTATAACTAGAAGATAATATCTGGTGATTCCTCCAGCCCTCAATGTCGATCCCTCTCCGCTGAGCCACCGAGCCCTCACCTCACTTCAATGTCCATGCCCTTGAATAAATTAGTAATTGTATATATTTTGGATTTTTAATAAATTAGTAGTTGTTTTTTAAATTATAAAATATTTATTATGTGTTTTAGTTTTCTTTAATGAAGCGTAGTCACATTATGGTATATGGATATTTTTTTATATTATTGATCTCGAATAAATTAGAAATTGTTCTTTAAATTACCTAATATTTTTTATGTGTTTTAATTTTTTTAACAATGTGTTGACACATTGTGATATATGAACATTAGTAATTTTATATATTGGTGATTTAAAATAAATTATTCATTATTTTTAATGTAAAAAACAGTTTACATGTGTTTTAATTTTCTTTAATAAAGTGTAGTAACATTTTGATATATGAATATTAGTAATTGTTTATGTTTTTAATTTCAAATAAATTAGAAATTGTATTTTAAATTACATAATATTTATTAAGTTTTTTTTAATTTCGTTAACAATGCATAGTCACACTATGATATATTGATATTAATAATTAATTATATTATTTTTTTCAAATAAATTAATAATTATTTTTTATATTACATAACATTAATTATGTGATTTTATTTTATTTAATGAAGTGCAATCACTTTATGATATATGGATATTATCAATTTTCTATATTGCTGATTTTGAATAAATTTTTATTTTTTCAAAATACATAATATTTATTTTGTGTTTTAATTTTCTTTAATTAGGTGTAGGCACATTGTGATATATAGATAAAATATGGATCACATTACCAAGTAAGATATCCCAATATACTATGGATTTGTAGAAGTTTTTAGGTTTTTCAATTTCCAATTGATCTGTTGATTGGAAAAATAAGATTTTCATGACCTATATATAAATTGAGAAGATGGTTTAATAGACATGAAGTTTAAAACAATTTATTTTAAAGAAATTCCCTACTTAATATTTTTTGATGGATTTGAAATGGAGAATTAAAATTTATTGAAAGTTTGTGCATTGATGTCAGTCAAGAAAATGAGCTCCCAACTTCATTGAAAATGGAAAACGAAATAAAAAGCCTTTTAAATGACACTTTTAGTACTTAAATACAATAACATAAAAATAAAAACATATAAAAAACAACCATTTGTGGGTGATATAAATAGTAACTTGAAAAATTATGTTTTTGGGACTATAGGATAACCATATTAAGATTATAACATATCATTGGATCCTTAACTGGATTATCCATAGACAAATTTAATAAAGAACTTTACTGAGTATAAAAATTAATTTATTGATTTATTTATTGATGGAAATTGATACCTTTATGGTGGATGTCTGAAATATTCAAATATTTATTTTTGGATAATGTTATACCATATCAAATGCATTTCTGAAATTATAAATAAGGTGATTTCCATGATATTGGAATTATTGCATTATGCATTTCCTAAAACTAAGAAAAATGAGTCATTTTATGATATGAATTTTTTTTAAACAATCTTTCTTTGAATTATAAATAAATACAGGATTGTACCAATGATTGTATAATTTATTGGGAATGTGATTCATGAAGACATGATTGAAAAAAAAGTTATTGTTATGGATGAAAGTTAATGGGTGATATTGGAATTCTAAATCATCATAATGCTATGATGAATAAGAAAAAGAACACTTCTCTAATGGGTTTTCATTACATTCATTTTAAACATAGATTGAGAGTAGTATTCATGTCATCAAAAACCACTAAGAACATTGTTTCTGATGCTTTCTCTGATGCACGTATCCTTCCATGGGGATGCTCTGATAGTTTCCCCACATTCCCATTTTCTAAAGGTGGGTGACATCCATCGCTTATTCAGCAATGAATAATTATTGATTGAACTAGGGTGATGGGATGTTGATTTCTCCTTCCATGGATTCATCCTCAAAATTTCTCAACTAGTTTGGGTCTCCCTTAAATATTAAGACATTGTTTGTGAAACTCATCTTGGTGTCATATCTTTGTAGTGGCTAGTCAATTACAATACCACTGTCAAGATGTTCTGTGGGGTCATGTCAGTGTAGAAACATTCAGTTAGGGGAGTAGTCATGTTTGGAATTGCTGGATTTTCTGGATGATAAAACATAGGTACACCTAGATTTCTTCCCCTTATGGTAGGGAATCTCGAGGGTGAAGAATCCCATGGCATCCCACATCGAGTGTGGGGAATTTTATTCCATATGCATGTGTCTATGTTTTTCCTCAGATTTCCATGTTTAACATGGGTTATGCCTTTAACATCTATAGGAGATGGATCAGACTGATGCGAACACTAAAGGAAGTGAATCTGATGGGTACATCCCTTGGTGGGAGCACCTAGGTTGTTTACTAGATGGGAAGATAAAGATTCCCAATGAGGATAGATCCAAGGATGATTGGATCCTAACAAAGGGGACACCAAGGATTACCATTCGTTGGGATTGAACCTCATGGAGGCCTCTTATGTACAATTTATAGAATATAGAGATCAAAACCAATCTACTTTGAGAGTGTGAATCATGGGATAAGGGTGTACACATTGGAAAACAACCCAAAAACATATTGGGTCTTATGTGTGGTTAGCAACCCAGGTGCTAAAAAGGAGCAATGAAATGAATGGGGCGTACACAAGGTTAGTTGGCTAAGGTTGGCATGATTTCCCCAAGATGTGGCAGTCTGGGTAGAATAAGGATGGATGTTGATGGAGTGTCAAAGGTTGGAATGAGCAGGGATGGAACTGAGGATTGGTGTATATGTGACTGTATTATGCTTTAACCTCGAAGAGGTCTTCTACATGTCATCGTGGCAGGGAATAAATGTACACATAGTTCTAGAATGGGGAAATGAGTCACTTTAGAAGGTGGCTCAAGAGAATAGACGCATGGATGGGAGCCAAAGGAAGTAGAACATCCAGGTTAGGGCATGAAATTCCTGAACAAAATGCTCAATAGAGAGACCAGGATGTGAAATGAGTGATGGGCTTGAAACAAAGGGAGGCTTCCTACATACCTTGCTAAAAAAGGGAAAATATCAAAGTCCATGTAGTTCAATATGGGGCATGGAATCCAAGTGTACACAAAGAACAAAAACCCAACGACATGATCGGGCTTACACATGGTTAGCATCCAATCATAAGAGGTACACTCTTGGTTGGAGGATTATGGATTATGTATCGGGGCTTTTCATGGTTAGATGCCCAGAAAATAACATGACACCACTAAAGGTCAGACCAAAGATGTGGGTTCCAACAAAGTAGACACTGATGTTTACCATTGTTTGGAGTTAAACCATGGCGAGTCTTTATATGTACCTTGTCTAGGATACATGGATAAAACCTTCACAGTTAAAAAACACAGAGTATAGTGTCATGCGAGATGAAAGGGACATAATGTTTAACATCATGGTGAACAAGGGTGAGATGACATGAAGTGGTTAGGATAGAGGGATAACATGGATTAAACCTCAGAGAGGCTTCCTACATACCTTTCTTGGAAAGGGTCAAAGATCAAAGTACATGTAGTTCGGATGAGAGGCATGGAGCTTATACACTAAGGCAACTCAAAGAGGATATCAGGGTTGATGGTTAATCTAATCCCACGTGATTCATGATTAGTGGGAGAAACAAGAGGCAACAAATACCTGATGATCGCGTGGTGAAAGGTTCATCTGTAAGGAATGGAGCAGGGATTATACATGGCGAGAGAACCAAAGAGGATACATGGGATTACTCCAAGAGGGAAGCCTGAGTAGGGGTTCAGATGTATGAGGAGTATATGGCCACAGTAAACAGAACACCCTGTCAAGTTCCACTGGGGCTTACATAAGGACTTCCTGAGGTGTTCATGGTGAGAGAGATCAAAGGAAGAGGGGGGTGAGGGGGCACTGGTTCATATTTACTTAATGTCCCTATCTAGACTTGTCACTTATGTGGTGACCATAGTTTAATTTCATGTGTCAAGGATGCGGGTTCTTGGTAGTTTAACATCCTATAGCTCGGACAGTGAAGATTCAATCCCCACCCATATGAGTAATATTACTTGTACCCATCCAATCTTGAGGGAGGGAATGAAAAAGTAATTCCATATAACGATAGGGTTATGGAGTGATCCATTGGGGGTCCATGTTAGCATGTCTATTCCAAGAATCAATAGCCATTAGAGTGCCTATGCATAGAAGCATGAGGTAATGCAACACAACATGAAGAACCACCCAAGGGATGTTGAAATCACTTCATACAGGCATGGAGGTCCATACGAGATAACTATGCACAAGAGAGGGGTGTTGTGCATAAGAGGGGCTCAGAAATGGTGCCTTAGAGTATGGACGACACATGGGGCACATAAAGAGGGGTTCATGCATGACTGGATGATTTATCGTAAGATGAGGGACCACATGAAAGATTGGATAGTTGCACGAAAAATGAGAGACAGTGTGCAAGGGAAAAGCCTGTGTGCAAGATTTGAATGAAATAAGGGAGTTCTTATGTGAAAGAAGGATCTTTTGTGTGACATTTCCTTGGAGTAAATGGAAATATATGTGGGTCAAGCCCTAGTGGGCTCAAACGAAGGAGGAACTTAGGGATACATGTTTCGCAAGATCCAATACCTTGAGGCCATGTCTTTCTCATGGTCGTGGAAGGGTCATCAATAATGTAGCAGACCAGCAGTTCATCTTCCATAGCCTTCCCTCAAATTACAGAGTCACACTTCTATTTATAGGAAAAAACATCAGTGGTGGAACACAAGGATGCCTTTGTTCACGTGGTTTATTGACGTCACATTGGGTGTGGAAGATCTTTGCATGATACCTCTTCTTGTTCACCAACCGAGTTTCTTTGGCACTTTTGAATTGGCCATTTTTTAGAAGGTCATCATGGAATAATTTATTTTATGTTGTATTGGGCATGCAAGATCTTACACACAATTTTCAATCTTGCGTGAATATTATAAATCATGTGCGTACCTCTCTTAAGTGTCTAAACATTTTCTACTAATCGAAAATATACCTTTGGTTTTCCCAAAAAATGCCAAATCATATCCTTAACCAAAATTCAGTTCCAACAAATCCCCCCCTCAGAATAGGAGATGAAGGTGGATATAAAGATCATATTCTAAGGGAAACTCCGGAAAATAGAGTGTGTAATGGCGGTGTGTGAAAAAATGCTCAATAAACATGAAACCACATTCGCACATGCGAAGGTCTGTTTCATGCCTTTAAATAGGAGGGGGGGGCAAGGATCCACACTTTATATTTCCCATGCGATAATAAACATTTATCTCATGCGTGAAAGACCCTTCTTTAGGTGTGAAAGATCTTGGATTTGGTCTGCACCTTGCGTACCACCATAGGATCTTTCATGCCGCTACTAATTCTTGTGCACACATGATTTATCTTGATTTCATCCATGGCCTTATCCCATATTGCATGAAACAGACAATCTTGTATTCCAAAACACCATTCATTCACGCAAATCCCTTTGTGAATTTTTGGACCTTATGGAAATGGCTACTGAATAAACCGATGCTGGTAGGGAAGCTTCTTCTGCTTCATGGAGGACCCAAATGATCACAAATCCTCAGATTCATTACATGAGAAGAGTAACATCAGACAATCAATTTCTTTTTGGTATACAGGAGAAAGCCCAAAAGGATTATGTTCTGATTGAAAGTCTACTAATATGTAACTTAAATATTCTGGAAGAGGTGTTGATTCTAGGCTTCGATACCGATACATCACAGTTAAGGGGAACATGTGAGTATATCCTTCTATAGTACAACATCATAGGCAACATTCACCCCTCTAAGGAAAAACAAAACATTGCCATTTACATCTTGAATCCGTAGACCATGTATATTATAGGGAGCGATTCGGCTCTTGAGTAATCACTAGCTCACTTTTTGAGAACCTTCAGAACCAGGATTACTAATGAGACCAAAGGTTGGCAGGAATGGGATTTCGGGTTCGGGTGAAATTTTATTAGTGAATGTGAATGAGAGTACTTGGTATGCTAGAAATGCGAGGTTTTTGGGGTAGATGTATGGTCTATTTGGATTTTTGAAGTTTTGTGGACATCACAGTTTCAGTTCTACCATTAACAATACCTTATACCGAAGCTATTTAGTCGGTGGTCTCGCAACAAAAATACTTTCCACCTCCACCATGGGGAGGTAGGCATCATCCTTTGGGACATCCATTACATTGGGGGAATTCCCCTGGAAGGGTACTAGAATGATGATTTCCTTATAATAGAGAATGTTTGGGGGGATATGATGTGCAATGCTATTTCGACATGGCATGTGTTAGAGCTAGATAAGGAGAAGTTGAAAATAAAATACATCCTGAAGGACATATCCTATCTGGGATGGTTCTGTCTGTTTCTAATGTAGGACAATGCAGTGAGAATTCCAGGTTGAGGGAAGATGTTTCTGAACACATCACAGAGGGGGAAGGTGGGATCATACTGGACGGTCCTGGAAGTAGGTGAGTACCAATCACGGGGATTCATTATAAAAATTTAGGGACCTGAATGTATGATATACCAGGTTCCATGCTACATTTCTAAATGGGTGGTTGATTCTAGTGATGGACACAATGATGGCGGTTTATCTAGGTATTATAGTAATGGCCAGAGTAATGGAGGTCTAAAACATGATTAATCTAGGGGTTTTGGTATTTTCTAGGCAATATAGAATTATGGGACACATCTCTAGAGTAAGTACGCACAAGATAATACAAAGACCATTACAGATTCGTAATGGTTGTGTTGCATATAATTATGGTGGGTATGAATTTAAAAATTCCATCATCCCTTAAGGCGACAGTTCATGACCATTCCTACTGAATATTTCTAAAATTTTCTAGTTGAAACTTGAAAAGGATGGGATCAAACTCAAGATTGTGAACCATGAAAACATCAACATTCATCTATTTCGTACATGAGGTATCTAGATGGTATATGACGTGTGAGGCCTATTGGAGCAGATGGAATACTTGCAAAGCATCAGGGGCAATGTGCTGGTACCCCGAATAGATAGATTTTTTTTTCAAACCCTATGCATTGATGTGGTTTTCCAAGAAATTCGAGTACATGCGGCAGATTCCAAATAAACTATATACAGATGTCAAGAAGAGAAACATCCCTGTATCCTTTTCAAACAACACCTCGTGTTCAAGATTATAGGGTTTGGTGATGTCATCACCCTTACCCCTAATAATGTCAATGTTGGCTTATCAATGTAGTATGTTGACCATTTGATAACAACATACCTAGAGGCAATTATATGGAAATCAATTTAGCAAATCAAGGAGGCCAACATGTAGTTTGGAAAACAGGGAATAAGACGGGGTACTACTAGGGAGGTGAGATAAGGAATTAGTCAGGCAGTTAGTACTACGCAAGCTAGAGCTTTGTCAGCAATAGAATCACAAGGTGAGAATGCACCTCCACCTTGTGAAGAGGGTTGGTCCCATGGGAGTCCTTGTTGGCTAGCTAGGGAACTCCATGAGAAGAAACTATGAAATCTTCAAAAGACAAGTGCCAACCCCATTTTTCTATCTCTATGGTCTTCCTTGAGGATGTTGTGACAATCTATTTCTACTAATGTTTTTTAGTGGAGACTGGTGTGCACTGGGCTTGACCTACCATATGTAGGGTGAATTCAGGTGGTAGAGAGTATAAAAATTCATTGATGATAGGCGTACATGAAAACCACAGATATTTATGCATGTCAACTATGGTGGTATGAAGAACAACATCTACTATTGAAAGTGATTCTTGGCCATGAGAATGACATGGAAAAGCTGACCTTGGCGGTTGATGATGATGTGGAAGAAGAAGAAGAAGGGGATGATGAGGAAGAAGAGTAAGAAGAGGGGGAAGAAGAAGAGATAAAAGAGAAATATATAGAAGATTAGATTGGGGGTTAATGTATAGGAGGTGAGAGACCCCCAGAAAAATCCTTCCTCTAGGGAATCCCATGTGAGATTAGAAAAATCACATGCTCTAAAGTTGAGCTGGCCAAATAACTCGAGGTGAGTCTCAACTCTTATATCTACTAGCCTTTCTCTCTTCATGACATGAATCTAGTGAACAATATTTTCCCTGTTTAGGAACACATCGATGATGATATCTTGGAATCTTCCCCTACAGCGGATGAAAATATACATATGGATGTGGAAGAACATCTTATGAATCTGCATCTGGGATTCAGTAGGGTGGGCGACCGACCATGATTGAAGTGGTCGAAGGACCAACCATGATTGAAGTGGTCAGAGTTAAGCCAGAAAGAGGGGCTGGAATAGAGACCTCAGAGTCTCAAGCTATTATCATTGTTCAGGAGCCAGTGTCAATCATTGAATTACTGAGTGCTGAGGTATTTCCTATCGTGGAAGCTCATACTAAGACTTAGGCACTTGGAACCACTGCACTTGGATCTATAAATTTTCTACCTTTTTTGGATAACATATTTTATTGGGGAACTCAGTTGACCAAGATATTGGTTCCCAATTCAATGATCAAAAGGTTGGAGGCTCATAAAACTATTTAGTATGGAACATCTGTGGGAGATCTACCAGTGATTGCACTATCTCTTATAGAGTCAATTATTCAAGCTGGTCTAGACCTAGCACCCAATGTGCCAGAATCTGTAATCATGAGTGATGTTGCTACCAGTGTTGAGCTCCAAGCCCGTAGGGGTGAGGTTTCTGAAGAAGAAATAGTGCATGTAGAGGACCCTTCCACTAATCTCTTGGATAATTTTACTAAGTACCGGCCTACACATCTTGAGGAGATGGACTACTATGATTATGACATGGATGAGGAGAGTCATTTGACATGATTGAAGGCATGGAAGTGCATAAACCACTTCCTTAGTCAATCACAGGAAGAATGGCTGAGCCAGATGGGGTCACTTCACACATGTCCATTCTTTCTCTATGATATAGGGGTGGATGCGCAACATCTTTATTTAATAATCTATGATTATATGGCTGAGAAGATACGAGAGAGTAGACAATTCTATGATATCACCCAATTTTAGAAGGAATCAGAGAATACTCAAAAGTTTCTTGAGGCTTTGCAGGATGTCTGAAACATTGAAGAGCAAGAAAACAAAAGAGAAACATTTATGACGAGCCGTTATGATCTCATTGAATAGTTTAAGGCCCAGTTGGTGAATTCCCAGGAGTAAGCAGTGTACGAAAGCCATCAAATGATTGAGTTCCAAGATGAGAAGGAGAAAATTCAGGCCAAATATAATGAGATCCACTCCACAGCTACTGATTAAGAGAGGGGGTTCAAGGAGCGAGAAGCAGCCCTACAGGCTAGGAGCCAAGATGTGGTAGTTATGGAGAAATCAATCTAAGGGGATGATTCACAAGGTCCATGTTTTGGATGAACACATAAACATATCTTCCTCTTTGTTAAACTATCCCGAACTGCATGGATGGACTTATTATTTTCTTGCATGATTATTTTAGTACACCTCAAGCATAACTGTGAAGTACTTTTCGATCAATCCCCAATCTCATAGGGGTCATACTTATTGTAAGAAAAAAGAGAAGACTACAGAATTATTCACTTTGTGTATGAGAGTGCCAGCTAAAATTTCAAATACATGGGGTCTGAATGACCACCCAATGTTTTTGAAATAAAATAAGGGTCTTGATCAATGATTAGGGTCCTTAGAATAGCCAAAACACTCTTCCCAATGTACTCTATTGCATGAGAGGGATGACGTCCAGAGTGTTGGAAAAAATAAAAACAAAGGGGAATGAAAAATATGAATTACGATACCTAAAATTTGGAATGTAGTAATGATGGTATGATGAAGGAAGATAGATATTGACTGAATTTGAAACACAGCATCTGCGTCATGTTAACCTAAAAAGGGAACAAAAAAACAAGGGCCAACTGCATGCCGTAGTCAAAAAATAGGACCAAAATAGAAGTTTCATATGATGTAATTTATAACATTGAACCAGGATGGTATGCGAGCCTTAAGGCCAAGCATCCTAACCATTAGGGGGTTCCTTCAAACAAGAACGGTAATGAGGATCCAAAAAAGAGGGAATGAATAGAGTGGTGATGAAAGGATGGGTTGTTTGGATAAAGTTAAACACTCTTGAAATTACGCCACTCTAATGAAAGTACACTAGGTGAGCATATCAGTCTTAATTGAGATCATGACTACTTTTTGGAGGGACATCTCTTGTGAGGATATTAGATGGTCCACAGTTTTACATCATGTAAATAGGGACGATAAGCTTGCAGTTTTGCATCTTGCGGTGAGGTTGATGTAATAATAGTTTAACATTGTATGATCAGGACATTGAACATAGTTTAAGGTCATACTACCGGGACCTTGCCCAATAGTTTAAAGTCATGTTTCATGGACTAGAAACCCTTAGTTTTAGGTCATTGTGTTCAAAATATAATGTTCCTGGTTTAATGTCATGTGCATTGGACATGCACATGTAGTTTATTGTCAAATGGTAAGGAAAAAACTGGAGAACTCTCGGGAGAGGTATGTGGCATGGTTAATGAAAACCCAACATGAATGAGGACATAATTCCACACCACAACACATAATTTTGAGAAAAATCATCCCAAAATGGAACTAGAGGGTTCATGATGATGTTACTGGACCAAAATCAAAAAAGTCTGTGTGTCACTACATATCTCATAACGATGGGAATGAACCCACACAAAGTTATTGGATGTGGTACGACATGCATCCAATACCAAAAATAGGAAACATATTATTGAGTGAAGACATCGTATGGATTGGAATTTTATCATTACAAAACCTAGTTGAAAAATAAGTATTTTAGCATCATACGATAAGGATGTAAGGAATCTTAGTGTATGGTCATAAATGTTAGACTAAAATTGGGATATTCCTGATGTAAAATTATGTGATGCAGTGCCATAATGAAACCTGATGGGGATAGAAAAAAGGTATTACACACCACATTACAAATTTCAAAGAGAACACTCATAGGTTGAAGTCATTATTCCTAGACTAGGGGACCGGAACTCTTATTTTATGGTCATAGAAGTTGGACCAAAAAGAAAGTATGGACCTTCCATGTAGGCCCAATCATTACCCAAATCCCTAATCCCACGTGATCCATGATATGTGTGGGAAACAAGGGCAGAGAATATATTTACAGTGCATGGAAGCACACAGTATGGGAAGAAGGTGCAGATCCAAGGGTGACCACAAAGAACTAGTTCATCTGCCTAGCGCACGAAGGTGCATAGAAAAATAACTCCTAGGGTGGTGAAGTTCTATCGAGGCATGAGGGGATGGTATGAGATGTGAATCATGAGACCAATATTTAGGGATTAATGGGGTGGCATAATGATGGAGGATAACTATTTACCATGTTCGAAACATAGCATCCCCATCATGTGACCAGAAATGGGAAAAACAAAAGAGGAACCACCATTGAGAAAATTCGCTACACGGAACCTCTCTCATAATTTCATTCAAAATCCTCTGGAATGATGTCTGAAGATGGTAGGAGAGCTATATAGTTGGGAAAATATACTGTCCGGGGGTCCCATTAGATGTTAAAGAAAATGGAAAACCAAATATAGGGAGGCATGAAGCATAGAAATGGATGAAAGAATGTCCATGAAAAATACAACACTATATGTCCTAAACCATAGTGCATCTGATCACATTGGTGAGGCATAATAGAGGTAGAGAAGTCCAGACAAGAAGGGGGGAATGGGTTGATGAACCTGGGGCTTGACCCGAGGAAAAAATGTCTAGGTATTCCAATGTATCCCATGAGGATGGGAATCAAGACAGATGTAGTTCTTGAAAATGATAGGCTAGGATAAAAATGCCAGAGGCAATACTATCATCCAAGCCTGGCCTATGCATCGAAAGAAGTAGTATTTCATGGATCTTTTTTGTTATTTAGTGTGGGTGTTTTTTTGGGAAACAAACCCAGGATGAAAAATTTGGGCATCGTCGTACGAATCAATCCATTTGTAGGCATCGAAAAATGGTATGGTGGATTACCATGATTCCTCCAAAAGTGAGGACACCATAATGTGGTGCCATTTTTTGTCATGCGTAAAGGATGATATTGTTACTATTTAAGGTCGTATGATAGGACCAACCCATGCACTTTAACACCGTGTAGAAATGACACAACAATTTAAAGTCATGAGGGATAAGGCATTATTGTTTAATGTCATATGTATTAGATTCATACAGAGAAGGAGGTTATAAAGGTAATATGCATGTAATGATAAATCATACTCCATGTAGATGAGGACATAAGTCAACACCCCACTATGCACAATATCGGGGGGGGGGGGGGACCTCAGGCCAAGGGGCCATAAAAGATCGAGGGATTTGAGGCTGGGCCTGAAGAAGGATTGTTTGGTCATTACTACGTATCTCATAAGGATGAGAATCCATACACATGTAGTTCTTAATGGCTATGTAATTTAATGGCATGTGGTACGGACACAAGAAAAGAAGTATATCAAAGAGTAATGTGTATGGCATGGAAAAATAACCTAACTTGAACGAGGAAAAAAACCCACATATGCCACAATATTCACAATTCCCAGAAATAACTCAAGACAAGGGTCCAAGAGAAAGAATAGATGAACCTAGGATGGACACAAAGATGAAATATCTGGGCATTCCTATGTATCCTATAAGAATGGGAAACATTCCATACATAGTTATGAATATACTGTGTGGTTTAACGTTATGCATTGAGGAAAAAAGGAAAAGGGGACATAGAGCCTTAGAGGGAGGTACATGTCGTGGTTATTTCAAAATCGACATGAATGAGGACATAATTCCACACCACACCATATATGCATGGGAGAACATAGGAAAAGGGTCCATTAAGAAGATAAGGTTTCTAAAAACCAGGGCAGGACCCATAGAGGAAATGTCCAAACATTTCTACGTATCTCATAAGGATGGGAATAAATCCATACATAGTTCTGAAAATGAAGTGATGTTTAACACTATTTGATAAGAATGTGGTAGATCTCATTTTATGGTCATAGAGGTCGGACCATAGATGCCTAGTTTAATGTTGTGTGTGTGGGATAGAAGGGCATAAAAATGGTGAATCACCACACCTGTCATTTGGGAGATGATGGGGATGGAAATAACGATTGAGGATAATTGTTGACCACGTTTGTAACACAATATCCATATCGTGTGACCAGGAATGGGAAAAACAGTTGATGATTGACTACTTACCATACTCACAATGCAGTACTTGTGTCAAATTGTGGTTCGAGATCCTTCGGGGCGTCATCCCAAAATGGTAGGTGAGACAAGGTGGCGTGAGACCCAGTAGCTAGGTGTGTCTTTTTATATGTGAAAGATGATAGAGACACAAATGACGGGATGTGTGAAGCGTGGTGGTAGCCATTTAGTTAACATCTTTTGGTAAGGATGAGGGAGATCTTAGTTTAAGGTCGTAGAGCTTTGACCATGATGTGTGTTCACCATTCACATGTTATCGTCATGAATGATGAAAGGATATTATTTTAGGGTCATAGAGCTCGGACCATTTGCATTTTAACATCTTCCATGATGAAGATGGGGCAGTTTAACGTCTGCCAGGGCAGAGATTACCTTACGCGAAGTACTGCTTAAGTAATTCAGCACTCGTGGGATGAGTAATACACTCACCATCCATAGTGACTAGAGATTATGCACTATTGGGGTAAACTTGTTAATGACATAGGGTCCCTCCCATTTGGTCTCGAGCTTCGATGGTTTTTTTATAGTTATTATTGGAGTTTTCAAGGCCAATATTGCATCACCTTTTAAGAAATAGTGGAGACAAACATTTTTTTGGAAGCCCTGACTATATTGTTCTGATTCCTCTTTATATTGTGCAAGGCATGAAGCCTGTTCACTCTAAGAACTTCTATCTCTTCCATATGGATTTCAGATACTTTTTCATGTGCATGCTAATAATATATGTTGGTGCGTAGTGAGGGTAACTGAATCTCGATGGAAAGGACTTCCTCAGTTCCATACACCAGGGAATATGAAGTTAGCTGGATGGAATTAGTATTCATCGTCGGGTAATACTAGAGAGCATTGGAAAGTTTTTCCAGTCAACTCTTCTTGTTATGAACAACCATCTTCTACTAGATGTTAGAGAGGGTTTTTAACACCTCATTCTGGCTATTTGTTAGTGCATGATAGTGAGAGGTATGATTATAATGGATATTATACTTGGAATAAAGTTCCTTCAACTCTTCTTCCCTGAAGTTAGTGCCATTATCAGTGATAATGGTGTGGGGGACCCCAAATCTATAGATGATATTGCACCTCATAATGTCAATGATGGAAAAAGCCTTAACTTACTTGAGCAGAACTACCTATACCAATTTGGAAAATAAATCCATAGTGGTTAGGAAAAATCTACACTGATGAGTTGTTGCCGATGGATATGGTCCCATGACATAGAGTCCCTAGACCGTAAAGGGACAAGATTACATGGTATTATGGAGAAGCTATAGCGGTCGATGCAAAAAAATTAGAATGGATCTAGAATGTATGAAGCCTCTTGGAAAACTCAATATAGTCACGAATCATGGTGAGCCAAAAATATCCCAATCATCAAATCTAATGAGAGTGTTTCAGCCCAACCTAATGATCCATGCAGGAAAAATCATGAACTTCTTGGATATCCTGAGAAATATCAACTCCATGAATGAAACAGAGGAGAATCCCTTCAAACCCACATCTATAGAGGATCTTCTCAAGATTGGGACCACTTTGGTGGGTAAACTGCACTGTGCGCCCCTAGATTCTCTCATGTTGGGCACGATATATCAAGAGATTTCATTTATGGAGATTCTCAATAAAGGGATTCATCCAGTCAGGGGTATCCACTAATACTACGGTTGGGGGACTTGGAGATCAATATGTGGAGGCATTGGCAGTAAGGTATCTTACCTATGGGATATCATCATCATCCAGAGTTATGGGAGTGATGAATATTTGATGTGCCATATGGATAATAAAATCATCCTGGTCAGGCTATGTAAGAGATGGAACAAGTCTTTCCAAGGAATTATCTCGACCATTTCGCTATTGAGGGATGTGAGTAACTTTTAAATGAGATGGGAACTGGGCCATCAGCTGGAGAGTACGCTCTAACAGAGGTATGAGCTCTGAAATTCTAACAATATAGTCATTGTTGATCTTATTGATGACCAAATCAGAGTCACCTTTCACATCCAAATAGGGAACATCAATATCTAGGGCCAGCTTAAGACCATGTATGAGATCTTGATAATCTACCTCATTATTAGTACAACCTTATGACAATAGGAATGAATAGGGCATGACAACATGTGAAGGTGGGATGAAGAAAATACTTATTCCTACTCTATTGAGCCATGGATCATTGAGTCTCCTACCAGTAGGGTTTCCGGAAGCACTATCGAAGAAAAGTTTCCAGCATGAAATGTCTTGATCCACTGAGAAAATTTCCACATCTAGAATGTCAAGATCGAGAGACTACTCTGTGGGGGTGGGATGGTCACCAAGAAAGTCCAACAATGCCTATCCCCTGATAGCCTTCTGAGGAAAACATGGTGTTGAAATTTTGAAGGATCACAAACCATCGAGCTAGATGACCTATCAATATAGGGCGGTTCATAATTTAATTCAGTGGATCCACTCGGGAAAATAGATGTCTCTCATGGTGCTACAAGTAATGTCGCTATTTATGCACTTCCAATACTAGCGCAAGACATCTCTTCTTGATTGGGGGATATATGGTCTCTGCATTGAGGAGAATTCTGATGAGATAGTATAAATTGTTCTTTATTCCTCTATTGTTATTTTGGGTGTGAAGGGAAATGAGGGACCATTCCAAAGCTGTCATATAGTGGATTAGTGACTTTACATAAATGGGCGGCATCTGAACTGAAGGCTGTAGTAGGTACAACTTGGTTTTCTCAAAAGCACTGTAACACTCATCATCCAACAATTAATCGTCAAATTTCTTCATAATTTAGGGAAATGGATTACACATACCATCCATATTTGTGGTGGATCAGCGTATATAGGCTAGGTTTCCTTTAAATCCTCAGATCTCCAAAATATTTCTTAGAGGAGACATCTAAAAAATGGCCTTGATCATTCCCAGATCGATCTAAATACCTCTTTATCTGACAATAAATCTATGAAAAACTCTAGAGGGGAACCCAAAGGAACCCTTCAAGGGGTTTATCTTCAGATGGTGGGAACGGAGGAAGCCAAACACTTTTTCAAGATCCTTGAGATGGTCTTGATGCTGGAAATATTTAATCACCAGATCATCCATGTAGCATTCCACCGATGTCCCAAGTATTGGATTGAATATGCGTTGCATGGCATGCTGACAGGTGAAAATTGTATTCTTTAGACCAAAAGACATTAACTGGTAGAAGAAATTACATCGTGGTTACCTGGTAGTGGTGTAATCATCAATCTCGTGGGCCATTCTAATTTGATTTTATCTGGAATACCCATCCCTAGAATGGAGATCCTAGAACTTAGCGATGGCATTGATAAATAGTTCTGTTACATGAAGGGGAAAATCATCCTTCGAAC
Organism: Viscum album; assembly: GCA_963277665.1. Lineage (NCBI taxonomy): Eukaryota > Viridiplantae > Streptophyta > Magnoliopsida > Santalales > Viscaceae > Viscum > Viscum album. Next base: position 2,065,297,055 of record OY728131.1, read on the forward strand.
AGTGATGGTTGAGATCTCAGAAGTTGATGCAGACTATGATTTTTTTTATAATTTCTCTTGATGGGAACAATTTAAGATAACCATCTGGGGTACTGTACCTCCTTGATAAAGTTGGATTTGATGAGCATATCAACCTCACCCTCGTCCATGGCACCATGAGAAGGGTGCATATTTCTAGGAGGCTGTTTGAACCCATGATGATTTGTTAGGAGACTAAGATGGTGGAAAAATACCTAAGGATCTATCCCTAGAATATCACCATAAATCTTGGAAAATACATTATGATTATTCTTTAGGAAATCCATGTATCACTATTGATTTTCTGTAGAAATATTTGCGCATATCGGTGTTGGTTTGTGATCCATCTTGGTACCAAGGTTCACCTATACCAATTCATTGATTGTAGTGGAGATACCCTCTTAGAATTCGAGAGGGGTGTCTTTAAAATAATCTTCCTCACCCATGGTGAGAGGATCATTGGCAATAGGAAACTCCTCCAAGTCGACAGATCTTGACGGTACACTTGTGCAAGCCTAAGCGGTAGTGGAAACTTCCATACGGAACTCCTGAACTATTGAAACAATGGAGAAAAAGATATGTCGAACCTATACCATCTGGCCTTCAACCCAAGGGGCTACGTTTGGTAATATCAAAGAAATAGTGTTGCATCGGCTTGAGCTAGTTTATCTTAGCCCAGTGAAACAAGCAAGTATGACGTATTGTGGTTTCCTTGGGGTGAACATCACGATACCTTATAAGATTAGGGGGTCCACGATCACCCAAGCCTAATTTTTGTAGGAAAAAGAGGTGATCTCATGGCATTCATTAGACTTGGGAACATGATTCACCCTCATTACAAAGAAAAAAAAAATCATTTCCCCATGTCTTGGTTGTGGCCTCCAATAAGTGAATTGTGACAATGTAGGCGTCATCCAGGTATATCCATGGGTCGATCGCCACCGTAGTGTGATCAAACTTGTTATCCTGAATCATCATGTATTTTCTCTTGTAGTAGTCAAAATATAAGTAGTGGGATTCTCAAGAGGAAAGGGAGACACATCTCCCTGGAGTACAAATACTAAAAAATTAAGGGAAAACTTAAGGAAGTGGTGATATGAGGAAGGTATTTCCGCATGAAGGTGGATACATGATCTAACCATCAACGCATTGTAAGTGGTATATTGTGAGACATCAATGAATTCAGTGCTGAAAACTAGGCCACCGAACTGGGTCTTCCATAGGATCGTTCCAATGTGTGTCTTCTCTGTCCTATCATAACCCTGAATCTTCAGGTCATAGGGGCTCACATCTGTTTCAAAAAAACCCATATTGCAGAGTTTCTGAGTCAGGATAATATTGATCCAAGAGCCTGTGTCGATAAGACATTGATGGAACTCCATGCCATTGAACTATCCAGTGATGTACAACAGGTGGATGTTCCCACGTATAGGAGAACCTTAATATTCTCCAGAGAAAGAGACGATGGTATGACATTCTACATGATTTATTGTTTCATCATGGAAGGCTTTTACCGCTTCTGCAGCTTCTGCTTTTGTATCAAATTGGAGGGGGCTTCTTAAAGCCTCCTAAAGGGATTCACACATATCTGCTGACAAGAGGAGATCCTTGAGGGTAGATATCCTCACATAAATGCTAGAAATATGATTTAGTACCTCATATTTCTGTGATTGGCATACAATTATGATGATAGGAGGTCTCTCTATAGAATGAGGTATGATGGGCACTGGTGGTTGAACTAGAAGATTTGTACTAGTGATGAGAATGTTCTGATTCTCATGAGTCATACCACATAGAGTGGATACTAGCAGATAAACAGTTGACTGAGGTCTATCCACAATGGAATGTGGAAGATAATTGCATGATCTTCGTGGCTCTGCCTGATCAAGGAGAACTAATGGAGGAGGAGGTTAATCCAACAAGATGAGATGAAAATGTTGTGTGTGCTGTGTTCTGTACTTGGCCTACAGTCTGGTCTTGGTGGAATGCATGTCTTGGATGGAAGCACAGACCAATGTATTATGGAAATTTACATTCCCACAACTTCATCGACTCTAGTGTTGAATGGAGATGTTGGGAGGGTCCACCAAATTCTCTTCGTCATCGAGAACTATGTAAGGGTTTACCAGCTTCATGGAATTGACCGAAGCATACCCCTATTCATCACTTGAATAATCCTCCATTTTTGGGAGGATTCAGTGGGAAATCCCCATTTTGGGAATATGAAATTTCTAAGAGTACGAGACAGATATTGCATAGGTGGAGGGATCATTCTTCCCTTGTGTCATCAGTGCTTGGTTCCCTGAGAGGATGAAGGCTGAGATATTGATGCAAAGGTAGTATTTGTAGGTAGTGTAGTGACATTTGAAGGCTTAGTGTGATTCAAATGTGCAATGATAATACCATGGGCATGGGAAAATACCATGCATGCCATTCGATTGTTTTATTTTGGAGACCTCCTGTTAGAGACCAGCTTATATTCACCCTCACCATCACTATCAGGATATATAAACACATATGACAACTGTTTTGGGGTTTGAACCAACCTGACTATGTTGTTATCGACCAGGTATTGGAGCCAATCATTAAACACAATGCAGTGACTGAGGGTGTTCCCAAAGAATCAGCGATAAGGGAATAAATTTGGGAGAATAGTGAGATCTACATCTACGAGCCTCTTGCATTCTAGAAACTGAAGGATTCCATGGTCTAAGGCGCTTCATAAATAAACAGGAACCTGAGCCCCATTAAATGAGTAGGTCTGGTTCCTCAGATCTGGGAAAGGAGCTCTAGGAGCCCAGCCTTGACGATGGGATGGAAGAGATTTTTGAAGAGGTGGGAAATTATTATCTCACCTAAGTGACAGTGATGCGTTACATAGGGGTGATTTCCAATTTTGAGGCAGGCACTTCTGAGCTAGAGGCTGCACCTAAGGTCGTGTACCAAGGAGAATCTGTGGAGGTGGCTCTGTGGGTAACAATTACAGCTACATGGGGCCCCCAATTTCTGCCACCATGGTGGTCTCAACCTTCGCCTCTCTTATTGGGGGAGTTATAGGATGTAGTGGATGTGTCTACATGGATTCATTTAAGTCTTACTCTAAACTTTGATGTTTTTCTGAGATTTCCAAGAACCCACCTAGGATATTTAGAGTGATAATAGAAGGGACCAGTTAGGTCATCATATTCCCTACACACATCATTATCATCTTCTCTTGGGTTATTATAATATCAATGGAATATGTGAGGCCCTTCCACCAGATGAAAAAGTATGTGATGTTTTTTTTCAGGACTCTAAATGCACTAGAAGAGGCCATCAATGCTTGTCATTTGGGTCATAGAACTAAACTGGTAGAGAAACTACCTATGAAGCTTCTCCAAACCAGATGTTGACCCAATGGTTAACTGGTTGTACCAGACAAATACAGGCCCTTCCAGTGTCTGTATGAAACACTAGATCCTGGTGGCATCCTATGACACTAGAGTTCCCAACATGGGTCTACACCATGAATAAGGTGGGCCAGATGCTACAACGAATTTTGCATCCCATTAAAGGGGGAGAAGGTAGAATTTAAAAAACCTAGCGGTGCTGAAATAACATCCACCCATGTCGGATATGGATTTCCATCAGGTGCTATTTCCACCTGTCAAGTTTCTAGGGCCTCGAGGTGAGCAATAAGTGATTCCATAAGATCATTTGGATGATGATTCTGATCATGATAAAGTTCCATGAACACCAATGCATAGGAAGGTTCTCCAACGTGGTATGTGGACCCAGGGGCTCATGGAGTTACTGGTGTAATATACCAAGGAGATGAGGGAATAACCTATAGAGTGGTCAATGAGACCTATGGAGTGGATGGTAGAACTAGATCCGGGTCCTAAGGCAGGTTGTCATGAAATTTGGGTGGATTTTGTGATTCGTATCACGACTAATTTCCATAAAAACCATCCTCTTCCATATCGAGATGGGCAGGTTTGTCGAGATTACCCAAAGGAAACTCACCATGAAGTGTCTTTACCAACCCCTTCCCTTATTACCCTAGTTGAGGATTACCATAATCTTGCCATTATTCTATGGCATGCTTTGCGAGGAGCTCATCAACCATCTTTTTTTGTTCAGAAAGCTATTCAAACAACACCACCTGTTTAGAGTCATCCTCCCTCTTTTGCACTCAACCAGATGGGTCAGAAGGTTTTTTCAGTCCCAATTTTTTCTTTTCCTTTGTTGGTGTCTTGACCGAGAGGCAATGACTCATAAGGTGTAGGAAGTCCAAGAAAAGTTCTATATTGAACAGTATGTACACATTCAATATCTTCCGGGTGTTGTACTACCCTATTGAGTTGTTCTTATTCTCTAGGACTTGTACTAGTGTCCCCTTTTGGGTATATCTCAATAAAAACCATGTTCACTGTGATGAAACCTGGAGGCATATCCTTAATTTCACCAGGTGAACATGGATGGTACATGATATGACTGAAATGTAGGGTAGCATACTTCCCCCAACCATGGATCTTGACATGAGGGGAAGCCTCTTGGATAACTTTGTAGAGAATAGTAAAGATATGTACACATTATTTTTAGAGGGTCTAATGATAACCAGGTGACATAGGGTGCTTAGAAATAGGGAGTGTGGCCAACTCAACTAGGTGGCACTTCTGTCCAATTTCGTCATATTGTTCCAAGATATTGGGGTAAGCTAACCGCTAATAATGGAGAAAAAAATGCATCGTCCCTATGGTTTGATGGAGGAACATAACCACATACTGGGTAAGGGGATCCCTAATATTGAATTATTTAGTTTCCATTTCCAGAACATCTCTCAGAAATGTTTCACTATAATAATGTCCCACAAACATCTCATCTTAGACATGGGATTTGAGCCGTGATTGACCAAATATTTGACTTGAGGTGTTTTTGGGACCAGTAATGACACTGAAGTAAACCGTTATGGGGGTAGACATGCCAATGGAGAGTACGGCGTGCGAGCTGACAAGCTACTGCATCATGGGATGTCTTCTGAAGATTGTATTGTTTTCCCCATTACATCCCTGTAAGATGGACTATTGACCACTGCTTCCCGTATAGGGGCTTCGGCCTTTGATGGTGGGTCATGCTATTTCTCGTCCTCTATCGGTACCTAGAACAACTCTATATTATCTCTTTTTGAGGTAGAGAATGATCATGTTGATGATAAGGAGGATTTCATGACCTGGACCTAGAATGGGGATAAATCTTCCTTATCCTATATCTATCTTCAGAGGGATGTAGGGATTAGGTGGACCTCAATTTCCAAAATGATAAGGATGATACACCTTGTACCTTCCCCAACCCATGAAACAAAGGATTGGGGTGAAGTTTCTATCATCGAATTGCACTCTGCTTTAGAATTTGAAAAGTGGATAGGTTTGGTTGTGGTTTGAGGTTCTCAGGATTCTTCCTCTAGTGGCAATAAACCACCATCCTACCCTGGAATGGTTCTTTCAGGAAGAGTAGAACTTTTACATAGAGAGGAACTCTGTTAGGGTTGGTGTTGGAGCATGGAGGACCTCCACATGGAAATATTGTAGTGTGAGGAGAACCTGGGAAAATGTCAAATGGGACACAGGGTGGACCTCCGTGATTGAGGGTGTCTTAGTGGGGAGGTCCTCCGCAAAAGCTGGCAGGAACATAGAGAGGGAATCCATGGTGTTTGTCCATAGCGTGGGGAGGAACTTCACATCGGTCGGCTATGGTAGCTACTATATTGTCCCAGAAATTTTGTGTAAATTTTTTATTTTATTTATATGGAATTACTTTAAGATCAGGAACTGAGATGATGTGCGATTTCGAGGCCTGAAGTGCCAAGAATGATCCATTAAAAAATGATATCCTTTAAATAGCATGCATGATCAGTTTTCTGGAAAAGGCGGATCAACTCTTATAAAATTTCCTAAATCAGATATCTGAGGGCACCATTTCGTTCAGTATAGTGGCTTTACCCTAGGCGTGACTAAATTTTAGTCAGCGCAGACCTCCAGTGAGAAAACCCGAAAATTATATAACTGTAAATAATATAATAAATAAACTTATTTTACTTTTTAAATGATTATAACTCACGAACGGTGACTCATATTAAAAATCTGAGGCTACCGATGAACTCATGAAGTTATTCTTTCCTTAAGAATATCTTAACATTTGGTGGAACATTCCAATAGTGAATGTTAGTTTTTGGTCGTAAATAAAATAATTAAGTAAAAATAATTTTATTGTAAAAACATTATAACTCCTAAATGGTAACATAAATTTAAAATCTGAGAGTACCGTTGAACTTGTGGGTGTGTGTTCCCATTAGTTGGATCCTATCCTCGATCAGTGTTGGTCGAGGGTGAAAGTTAATTTTTGAAGTTTTTTAGGTTCATTTAAATAAATTTGTGAGTATGTTTTTTCTAACATTTGAACCATTGCACGGATCGAAAATATGAGGGCACCATTGAACTCAGAATGCTGGGATTCTCATAGAAAGGATTCAACTTTGACCGGAAAGTGTTGGATGGAAAATCTAATTTTTTACATTTCTGAAAAAATACTAAAATAACTTTAAAATGTCATTTTATTTTATTATTATCACTGATGAGAAGAGGATGGTGACAATGTGGTGTGACGACAAGGTGAATTAAACGAGAATCATTAATGGCTCATTGTGAAAGCAAAACAATGCAACGTCGTAGCTTAAAAGAAATATAGTGACATGTTCCCTTTTTAATTAGCTAACGCAAACGATGGATATTTTCTGACGAACCTACAGTGGAATTACTCTCCAATGAAGAACAAAAAACACCAGTGGGATGGATTCGAGAGGCGATGAGTGATGAAAAAGGCTAAAGAATCTAGGAAGTGACAATCACCAACAAAGCTTGAACCCCCATGAATGGAAAGCTTTGGCAGTAGACATCAAAGTGAGTTATGGGGTTTGATTTGATTCATGATTTCCCCATTCTTATTCTAAACGATGAATGTAGATTAATCAATGAAAAAGTTAATTCGCGAAACAAGATTTCTTGCATGAGGGTGACTTCTTTTGGGATTTTCTATATAGTATTAAATTATCAATTGTATTGATTGAACTAAAATCCTCGAACCTCCCCAGGTTTTTAAACATTAAATGCAGAGGGAGCGGGCTAATACGAACAAGTCTTGAGCCACTCTGCATGTGTGTTATTTGTTGATGAATTCACGAAAGGGTGTCAAAGCAATTTCAGGGCTGTCTTAGTGAAGGCGGAAGCCTTACGATCCTGTTGGCACAAGTCGATTGAGAAACGAACCACTGGAGAAACTTCGATGGCCTGCAGAAGAAACCACCGGCACGCTGGCAGTGGCCCGTGATGGTAGCCGACAGTGTCCCACAACAACGGCTGGTGGGGGCACACGGTGGTGGCTGGAAGGGGCCCACAGCGGCGACCATAGCCCGTGGGAGGCAGCGTGCCCCAATGGCACAGAGTAGCGGTGGCCCGCATTCGGCCTGCCCAAGGGACCTAGTGAGCCGAGGTCTCTCAACATGGTGGAAGGGAGGCCGCACCTGGTCGGTTGTGGATGATTCTTAATGCGGCGCCGGGTGTGCACAACTTGTGAGGAGCATCCTGCCCCTTGTTGACCGCATTCGAATGAGTAAGGGATTTAACGGCAGCTTCCGTGTCCCAGACGCACTCCACCAGTACACCTCTAGTGGACCGTGCTCCTGTTAGCAGGCCACGACCTATCCAGTGGGCCAGAATCATTCCCTTTGGGCCGTTCCGGATGAGACTAGGTCACTGGGAAACCTGTCGGGCTGGACCCCCGACCAAACTAGGTCGGGTCCTACGAGGCCCATTGGGCCTGTCCCACTAGCGAGGCCGAACTAGACTGACCCAGACTTGAAACGAGTCAGGTCATGTTATTCAATTCAAATTGATGTATGTGGGACCCCCAAGAAAGGTTGGTCAGGTCGGTTTGACTGGGTCAGACCGGTCCCAGATGTAACCGGCCCCTGTTTACTAAAATGTCAATAACTCACATATCGGGTGTCTGATTGACGCACCGTCTACAGTATAGGGACCCTTGCTATGATTTGGTCCTTCTGATAAATTCTATGGGAGTTTTGGTGGGGTTTTCAATATTTATGGGTTGGATTAGACTCAAATCCAACCAGATCCTTTTTACTAAAATACGTATATCATACAGACCGGGCGTCCATTCGATGTGATTTCTATTGCATTGGAACCCTTATGATGAGATGATCTTTTGGTTTATTCTATGCAGAACTTCATGGAAAGTGAGGTATGACCATTGGATTGAGAAGCATCCATTTGGATCCTTAGTGGCCTGAATGTTGAGCAGTATCCATGTGGATCCTTAGTGCCCCGTCAGATGAGCCGGAAACGTTTGGATCCTTAGTGGCCTAGTAGACGAGTAGCAGTTGGGTTGATCTTTAATGGCTTGATAGATGAGCAGTAGCTGTGTGGTTTCTTAGTAGCCTGACATACGATTAGCAATTAATTAGGGATGAGTCCCTAAATTGTACGAAACATTCTTCACTATATCTGATAAACCTTCTTCATATGTTGTAGACTGTACCTAGTGTGAGATGCCCATACTTTGTGGTCTTACTTTGTGTCCTTAATTGGTGGATTTACTGTGTGGTGGATTTGTGGTATTTGTCCTTAGTGGACTAGGGTCCCCTACTGTGTACCATGTTACTCACCCCTACATGGGGTTCATCTGCACGTGTTGTGTTGTTTGCATACTACGGATGTTTTGACTTGGAGTCCTAGCACCAGGAGGGGCCCAGTGAGATCAGGCAGACAAGGTGTACTCTCATAGCTTCCAGTAGATACCCTTATCATACCATCAGGTGGGGTCCCGAGCAGCCGGCTTGTTCACAGTTTTTACTTGTACTCTTCAGTTATTAGTTGTCTTTTTCATAGTTTGTATTATGGACCATTTTACCTTTTGATGTACTCGTACTCAGTGGTTATTCTTTAGTGGCATGCTTGTGATTCTTGCAGTTTTGGGTTGCAATTGTGTGAGTGTGTGTATAGGTACTCATGAAAATACCTCCCACCTGTAGGTTGACGCCTTCGGTTCTAGTCACCAACCTCTGGCCTTCGAGAGGCAGGCTTGGGGGAGTCACAACGCAGACCTCGTGGGATCGGTTGTGAGAGCTACAGTACGAGGAGGGCCTTAGTTCTCACCCTACTGGATATGGGAAAGACCTTCATGATAACCATCGATGAAGAAGAGAGTCTCTCCCATAGATTAATTGAAAACATGGTGAGGACCCCCATGATGGTAGGTGACATGGAAAGGAGGATTGTCACATTGATAACCTAGTAGGAAGGGAAAACATTCATAACTAAGACCAGGTGCATGAGGAGGAACTTCATGCTGAACGTCAACAAGATGAGGAGTACTCCAATCTGGGTAGATGTTAGTGGAACGTGGAAGAACTACATGTTGTATGCAAGAGTCGAAAGGACCTCCACTCTATCTAATGATGGTACATGGATGATCTCCATACTAGATTTTGTAATCATGGATCTGCCCGCGACAGTTATTGCTTGCACGACTGACTGGGGAGGTTAACTCTACCTTCTTGGGAGATAGATGGTCCATCACTTCAAAATGGGCATGTAAATACCCCTTCTCTGGGATAGGATGTTCCCATACTCTAGGAAAACAACCATGGAAAAAATCATATGCCAGTGGTGGCTCGGGCCATAGGATCTATAGAAGATGATGCCCATTGGTGGGATTATTCCTGAGCATGAACTTGATTCTAAATCCGGGTTAGCTAAACTAGGGACGACTGTACATGGGTATTGACCAGATTATCTTCAATCTATAGGACCAACTAGAAATTCTAACATATCTGGGTGTGAGCCCTCCTTAGTGTCTATATAGCTGAAGTCCTATTAGGGAAGACTCGGACATCTCTTACATCATTCGCATATGGGAGGGAATTAGAAGATAACTCTAGGTATAGGCTCCTGAAGCTATTGAAAGTCAATGTGGGGAGAATCAGCTTCTCATGTTTCCCTTGGGGGTGGCATCTCGGACGGGGCTTAAAGGCCTCCACGTCTTGACAGGCCATGTCCCTTGTCGGGATAACCCCCTCGTGTTTGTATCATTGGAAAATAGTATTTATTTCTCTCTTTTAAATAAATTAAGAGGATGATATGAGGCATGTGTGCCCGGTAGATGTGGTTGTTGAAGTTTCTGTAGAATAGATAGAGCCATACAAGACTACCATGTTGGAATTTCACCATCCTCTATGTTTACGGGCTGGAGGTGATCAGTTTCCTTTAGTTGTAGTTTGGGTCTAGCAAGGTAGGAAAATTCAACCATCTGTACAGATAATAGGAAAGTGATGCCCAGTGACCCACCACCATTCAATCTTCCACGGATAGATAGAAAGACCGACACTAACAAAATTGAAGACTAGGAAGACCAATGATAAACTTCCCCAAATCTTGGTGAGTTTCATTCTAGACCCACTATTTTCTTGGCAGGACATGGCACCAGATAGTTGGATCTGGTGAAATTATTATCTACTGATGTCTCGAATTCTACTAATATATATATTGAAAAAAAGATATTAATGTTAGGTTCACCATTTCTATTTCCGATGCATTTTAGGGGTTCAAATCTATCTATGGGGATGTGCCGATTGTTTCCCCACATTCCCACTATCCAAAGGTGGGAAGCATCCATCGTTTATTCATCTATTTTTTCTCTTTGGTCGAAACAAGATGAGAGGGATATCGGTTTTTCCTTACATGGATTCCTCCTTGGAATTTTTTCCCTAGTTCATGTCTCCCTTAAAGATTAAGATGTTTTCATGAAACACTTCCCCCTTCCATGTCTTTGTAGATGAGGGTTAATTAAAATTCCTTTTTTAGGAAATTCCATGGGGTAAAATTAGGGAGTCAACCATTAGTAAGGGAGTAGTCACGTTGGTCATCACTAGTGTGTCTATATGATAAAACACCGGTACACCTGGATTTATACCCCATATGATAGGGATTTTTGAGGGTGTAGAATCCATAGGCATTACATGTCGAGTGTGTGGAATTGTATGCCCTAGGCTTGTATCCAAGGTTTTCCTTGGATTCCAATGTTTAACACGAGGTTTGATTTGAGTTTAACATCTATCAGAGACAAATCAAATAGATTGGAACCCTAATGGGAGTGAATCAAATGGGTACATCTCTAGGAGGTAGCACCAGGGAGATTTACTAGATGGGTGGATCAAGACACCCAATGAGCATGGATCCATGAATGAATGGGTCCGAAAAAAGGGGACCCCAAGGTTTACTATTGGCTGGGAATTAACCTTGTAGAGGCCTATTACGTATCTTAAATAGAATACATGGATCAAAACCCATGTAGTTTGCGAGGGTGAATCATGGGATCAGGGTGAATACAATAGAAAAAAACCTAAAGCCATGTTGGGGCTTACGTGTGGTTAGTATACTAGGTGCCACAAAGGAGAAGTTAAAATAATGAGGCTTACACATGGTTATCTAGCCGAGGATAACATGATTTCACTGGGATGTGGCGGCCTGGGTGGAATCAGGATGGATGTGGATGGATTTGTCGAAGGATGGAATGTGTGGGGATGGAATCGAGGACTTGTGTAGAGGTGACTATATTGGGAATAAACCTCATAAAGGTTTCCTTCATATCCCCATGGTAAGGAATCAAAGTCCACATAGTTCTGTAAAGGGGCGATGAGTCACTTGAGGAGGTAGCTCGTGAGAATCGATGCATGGATGAGACATGATGGAAGTAGAACCTACATGTTGTGGCATGGCCTTCATGAAACAAAAAGGCTCAAGGGGGAGACCATGATGGGACATGAGTGATGGGATTGAACATCAAGGAGGATTTCTACATAGCTTTCTCAAAAAGGGAAAAGATCAAAGTACACATTGTTTAAGATGAAGAATGGAATCAGGGCATACACAAAGGATAGAAACCTAAGGACATGTTGGCGCTTACACGTGGTTAGCATCACATCGCAAGAGGGACACACTTGGTTGGGGGATTATGGATCATATATGGGGATTTCGTAGGTTTAGCTTCCCCGATACTGATCTAAGACCACTAAATAGAGGACCAAGGATGTGGGTCCCAACAAAGGGGATGCTGAAGTTTACCAGTGTTTGGGGTTGAACCTCGAGGAGGGTTCCTACATACCCTGTTTAGAAGACAAGGATCAAACCGACATAGTTCAAAAATATATAGTTTAGTGTCATGAGAGATGAAACGTATATACAGTTTAACATCATGTGGGATGAGGGTGAGCTGCCGTGAAGTGGTCAGGATAGAGGGATAACGGGGCTTGAACCATAGAGTGGCTTCCAATGTACCTTTCATGGAAAGTGGAAAAGATCAAAGTCCATATAGTTCGGCTGAGATCGACATGAGGATTACACACCATGTTAGAACAAAGAGTATTTCATGGTTGATGCTTACTCTAGGCACACTTGAGTCATGCTCAGTGTGAGAAACAAGGGGAAACAAAGACCTAACGATTACGTCACAAAAGGTGCGTCTTCAAGGAATGGAGTAGGGTTTATGAATAGTTAATATCCTAAATAGGATACAGAGGGTCACATTAAGAGGGAATCTTGTGTAGGGGTCCAGATGTACGAGGAGGATATGGCCACCATACTTAGAACACCCTATCAAGTTGGTTCGGGGATTATGGAAGGACTAACTGAGGTTCACATAGCGAAAAATCTCAATGGGAGAGGGGAGTGAGGTGACGTTGGTGCCCATCCCTTTCGTGGTCTTCTATGGACTTTTTTTTATGTGGTGATCACAGTTTAACATCATTTGTCAGGGAAACAAGTGTTTGGCTATTTAACCACCTACAAATCAGATGGTAGAGATTCACTCCCCACCCCTAGGAGTTATATAAATTTTACCAATCCACTACTGAGGGAGGCAAGGCACAAATAATTCCATATGATGAGGGTGTTGTGGAGTGATCCATTGGGGGGTCCATGTTAGCGTGGATATGGGAAGAATAAATATCTGTTATTGTACCCATGTGAGGAAGCACGAGGCAATGCAACGCAAGATGAAGCACCACCCAGGGGACTTTCAAATAACTTTTTACAAGCCTAGACGGCCGCACGAGAGATTTTTTTTCAAGGAAGGGGTGTTGTGCATAATAGGGGGTCAAGCATGGTGCTCTAGGGTAAAGATGGAACATGGAGCACACAAGGAGGGGAGTGCAAAATATTGAAGGATTGTACGCAAGATGAGGTCTAGCACACTAGATTGGATGGTTACGTGCAAAATAAGTAGCTACATGCATGTGGAAACCCTTCACTCAAGATTGGAATGATAAAAGGGAAGACTTGTGTGCTATAAGGATATTCAGTGCACTATTTCCATGGTGTAAAATGAAATGGGAGAGGGTAACACCCCAAGAATTGACAAATAAATTTATTATAGAATGAATGAAACACTGAGTCTCAAAAAAACACCAATTTTTTTTAACCTAGTCAAGTAAATAAAATTTTCCCCCTCTGTGATTTTAATTTTGAACTACTGACATACACAGTTGTGTTCAGTGAGATATTTTGAGTCTGATAAGACAAACATAATTTTTGGTGAATAGTAACATACCCTTATGAATTGCAACACACCCATATAAAAGTCAACGAATAGTAATGAATAGTAACTCATATAAAAAATATAAACTTCACCCATGAATGTATAAATACAATTTAGACATCTTAAATTTTAAAAAACAAACATAGTATAATTATTGGTATTTTTGTGTGACATAAATATTTATATTGGAATATTCTTATTAATTTAATAATTTAAAATTGAAATATATTTTCATAAAATGTAATCTCAAATTTTTAATTTATTTTCTTATAACTATAAGATAATTTGATAGGAACTTGATTAATTTCTAAAGATCATATAAAATGAGTTATAGTTTAGAAGTGGTTTTTTGGAATAAATTATAATTTTATTTAAAAATTAAATTAAAAATATTTATAAATTTATTTTTGAAAAATGATTTCTTTTTCTAATTCTACACTTCAAAAAATTGTTTGGGATAATTTTTGGGATTTTTCTAAAATACTAGAATATTTCATGAATATAAAAATACAGTTTTGAGTTTTTGGTAGTTTCATTACATCATAATGATGTAATAATTAAATTTAAAAGGATAGTCAACTTTTGTACAGTAACATATGACATTAGTTGTCCCATGTCAATAAAACTATGGGAAAATACCATTGGAAAGCCCATGGTTTTGCAAAAACCACTAATGAGGAGTCCCTTTTAATTAATAAAAAACTCTCTCTCATTTACTATAAAAACCCACTCACCCCCTTCATTTTCATTAATTCCAAAACCCTAATCCTTGAAGCTCTGGTGGGTTTACCTCCCGAGGAGTTCTAGCCAAGTGTCTTTAATCCCCAAGGTCCCAACCTTCAATTTCTAGGAGTTACTCTACCGGGTAAGGGAACCTTTCACCCTCAACTTTTATTCAACACTTCTTTTGTGTTATCTATTTGAATTTACATTATTATATATTGGGATTTGATATTATGTATTCCTATTACTATAATTTTTATATCCATATAATGAGATACCATTATTCTTCCGACAATTCATTTTATGAAATTTTAAGCGATGTCATAAGGCTGCCGAATTTTAATAACAGATCTCTCAACTTTCCTTTTATTTCATAGTTCATCTACATTCTTTTTCTATCCTCACCAACTCAATCAAAATGACCATGATAAATCCAGTATCATATATATTCTAGAATTATATCGTGTGAATGAAATAACCATCATCAATATTCTTACTCCCTCCCTTTTAATTTTATAAATGAAATCAACGTCCTTGAGGTTTCAATTTATAACCTTCGTGGATGGTGAAGTTTCTTTCTTCAATTTATCATTAATTACGGGTAATTAAACCATTTTTATGGTTGATAAAGACATTAATATATGTATTATAACATAATTAATATTCATGAACCAGTATATGTACATATTATTATGGTTTATGAAAAAACTAGTTCATAATCATCCAAATACTACCAACTAATCGAAGTGGTTGTCATCTAATGATTCATCCTCATTCCATGTAACCAAATGATAGAAATGACCATTAAAAATTATGTAGGATTATAAATAATATGTAATTTCAATTCTAGATATTTACATCCATTCCACATGAACTTTATTACTTAAAAACAAGTGAACCGGTTATGAAAATCAAGAAAATGAACACTCTAGAATGACAAATTTTGATATTATAACTTATAAATAAGGTCATAAATGATCTAAATAGAATTATGATAAACTAAATATACGTCTCATAGGTTATTAATTAATTTATTAATGAGTATAATTTCATATTACATGACCTTAAGTTCAATATCAGAACACAATCAGACTTAATGTAAGGGAATCTTCATCTCACTTCCATTTTTGAGAGATTTTCCATATTCACTACTAATACTTGTGTGTAGTGTATGTACACTTCAAATTTCTGTAACATATCATGAATATATTTATTTTCATGGTATTAAATTTATAATTTTAATATTATTAATTGTGGGGCATACTAATCGGTTGATTACAAAGTGGTAAGGGATGTCTTAACTCAATTTCCATTCGTTGAGTTAAACATCAAAGTCATTGGTTTTGTATTTTCCAGGAATATGTGTGAATGACCAATGAATATTTTTTTTGTATATACACTTTTATTTTTTGGGTCTATATTTTTCACACATAATTATGTCATTGATTTTTCCTCAATCTAAGGAAACATTCTCGGTAAGGGATCCTCTATCTCACTTTTATTCAAGAATCCCCCCTATGTTGTGTCCTTTTATTTTAAATTCCTAAATGATGGGGTTTGTTTTCACACCTATACCATACTAACCTTATGATATATAAATTATGGGATAGCCCTATACCTCTCATTAATCCCTCACAAGAAAACATGTTACCATGCCAAAATGTTTGTAAGGGGTTTCTCATCACACTTTTATTTCTGTGAGATTTCCATTATTTGCCACTTATTTATTGTGTGTCGTGTATTGTGTACTACCTTTTGATATATATTACAATTATTATATATATATTCATGGTATTTCATGATTCAATTGGCGTTTATTAGTTTTTGGTCATACGACTCGATTGATTACATTGTAGTAAGGGACTTTGTCTCAATTTTCCCTTTCATTGTGACTTACTTTGTATTGTGCACCTAATAATTTTTATGTGGTGTAACTAATGAAAATTTGAGGTAAATTTTTATTTTAAATTATATTTTTATTAAATATCCATATTTTAATATCATGTATATGATTATTTTCTAATCTGTATACCATTTATAAACAATGTTTATTTTGAATGTGGTTTTAACTGTGGAAATATTGATGAATTTGTATCCTCTAGTCTATACAGATATTGAAAAGGCATATTGATGTCGTGTTAAATTAATTTATAAATAAAAATTTGGAATTATAGTGGTGGGTGGGTCTTTCTATAGCCCCTCGATGAAATGATAGGTCTCATGAGGCAAGTCAGTTGGTGACAAACCCTTCGAGTTTGTTTCCAAAAATAAGACGAGTTTCTACCGACAGAACTAAACCATTTTAACATTAGTTATTGTATTAATTTCTAGATACATGATGTCCAATTAATAATAATTCTATTTATTGGTTATCTTTTATTACTATCCATGAGGTTTTCACTATGAAAAAATCTATGGATGTAGTTTCATTCTCAGTTTATTAATTTCATGATTTTTTTATTCACCATGCCATATTTACCAAGTCAAATTGTCTATGATTCACTTATTATTGAATTCATGATTCCACTAATTTTAACCCTCACTGATCATTTGAGCTCACCCCTTTCCATTTTTTTTACCTTATATAGGTTTTGAAGAGGAGATCAATTATTGATTTTATGTGGATGGAATTTTTAGTTCTTGTTATGTATTGTATCTTGTTACCTTTCCCAATGTAATATGAGTTACATCTATGTCCCAACATTCTTGAAGACTACTCAACTAATAATTCCTTCAAGATTTCATTTCTTATATCCATTCCAATGTAACAAGTAATTCCCCAGCTCCGGTCTAGAGGGTCGGGGTGTTACAGTTGGTATCAAAGAAAGTTTAGTATAAAACATGGAAACTAGATTAGAAAATGTAGATTAGGGAACAAGCCCTATGGTAGTATTGGAGGATAACCGTACAAGAACGTCCTAGTATTTTGGTAAGGAATATATTATGTGGATATTTCATGAAAATAAATCCTTGTCTTGATACAAACAGGTAGAGGTAGCTCTCACACAGATGTACCTAGGAGTGAAAACTTAGGCTAGGTGTTTCGGGCTTGACACTAGGTATCCAGGTACACGACAACGGGCCTTACTGCACTCTTGATATTGACACTAGCGGGTGATATGCTTTGGATAATTCAAATTTTATTTACAAGCCATTATGAAGGATCTTAATGTAAATTTTTCTTTGAGACACCATGTTTATGAGTTTAGCTATGCATATAATTTTAGTCTATGTTATGTGATATTTAATTTGAGATTCATAACCGAATATAGTTCATGAAATTATTTATAAATAGCACCAAATAGAAGAAAGGGAATAAATACTCATAGAAAACTTTAGGGATTAAGAGTTTTTGTTAAAAAAATGTTTAGTCTCCATGTCAATTATTTAAGTTAAATCCTTGTTTTATAAATTTTCAGATCAAGGAAATTCAGTTACAAATGGTAGGAGGAGGATCTCAAATGACATTATTATCACTTCCTGATGACTTGTTTGAAATAATTATAGCAAATTCACGTCCAAATAATTCTGAAACATTTTCTAACATAAAACTCACTTGTAAGAAATTTTTTGAGAAATAAAACACCTCGACTATACCTTGATACCATCGTGGATCATGGGTTGTATTTAATCAAATCCTATTTTCTCAATATTCACATATTTTCAAGAAAGGTAAATATTATCAAGGCATTTTCCAATATTTTACCTATCATAATATTTTGAAGAATATTATAATTTTGAAAAAGGTGCTGATGAAGGAGACCCTTGCACAACGTATTTATATTTAATTAAAAAAGATAATCTTTCAGCACATACTTATGGAATTTTAAAATAACAATTGATTGAATGTTTCAAATCATACTCGATCCGACTGTTTTATAAAAATCATGTTTTATAATATGTTTTGAAATTATATGTCATACATAATTATTTTCTGAAACTATTTTTTGTGAAGACCTATATGACCCAAGTTATACAAGGTGTATCTAGATAAAGGAAGCAAATGATTTTGAAGGATCCCAAAATCATTATGGAAATGCATGGACCTTATATTTACGATATGAAGATGATGGTGAAACCATAAGGACACCCTAATCAAGGTACCCTCACCTTTTTAAAAAGTAAATAAAATTGTGAGGACGTAATTTTCAGAAGGTGGGGATAATGTAACACCCTATTTATTTAAAAATAGATTTATTATAGAATTATGAAACATTGAGTCTCTACAAAACACCACTTTATTATAACCTATTGAAGTAAACATAAATTTTCCACCTTTGTGATTTGAATTTTGATAAACTGACATACACGGTTGTGTTCAGTAAGATATTTAGTGTTTGATAAGAAAAAGTTAAGTTTTGGAAAATAGTAACATACCCTTATGAAAAGTGACAGACCCTTATGAATATTAATGAATAATAATGAATATTAAATAATATAAAAAAATATAAACTTCATGCATGAATGTATAATTACAATTTAGACATCCCAAAAGTGAAAAAACGAGCATAGTATAAGTATTGGTATTTTTGTATGACCTAAATATTTAAATGATTATTTTTTTGATTAATTTAAAAATTTAAAATGGAAATATATTTTCCCAAAATTTAATCAAAATTTTTTATTTTTTTTTCTTATGATTACAAGAAAATTTTACGGGACCTTGATTAATTTCTCAAGATCTTATAAAATGAGTTATAGTTTTAAAGTGGGTATTTTGGAATAAATTATGATTTTATTTAAAAATAAAATTAAAAATACATAGAAAATTATTTTCAAAAAAATGGAACTCATTTTTGAATTCTACACGTTGAAAAATTGTTAAGGTGATTTTTTTGGATTTTTCTAAAGTGCTTGAATTTTTCGTGAATAGTAAAAGTAGAGTTTTGACTTTTCAGTAGTTTAATGAAATCATAATGATGTTATAATTAAATATAAATGGATAGTCTAATTGGTTATAGTAACATGTGACATTATTAGCACCAAGTGGAAAAATACATGGGAAATCCCATGGTTTTGCAAAAACCACTATTGAGGTGTCCCTTTTAATTAATAAAATACATACTCTCATTTACTATAAATACCCACTCACCCCCTCTATTTTATTTCATTCAAAATCCTGAATACTTGATGATTTGGTGGTTTTACATCCCTATGAGTCCTCCCAAGGTGTCCTTAATCCCCCAAGGTTCAAATCTTTATGCTCTAGGAGTTACTCTACAAGGTAAGGGAACCTTTCACCCTCCTCTTTTAGACAACACTTCATTTATGTTATTTCATTTTATTACCATTATTAAATGGTGGGGTTTGATATTATGTTTTCCAATTATAGTAATTTTGATTTACAAATGATGATATACCCTTTTTATCTCAACAATTAATTTAATGAAATTTTAAGCGACGACGTTAGGATGCTGAATTTTCATAAGGGATCTCCCAACACTCCTTTTATTTTCAAGTTCATCCATTTTATTTTTACCTCATCACCATATATTTCCAAATGAACATTATAAATCCATTATAATCTATAAACATGAATTATATCATGTGAATGGAAGAACCATCATCAATATTCTTACTCCCTCTCTTTTGTTTTTATAAACGAAATCAACATCCATCAGGTTCCAATTAATAACCTTCATGGATGATGGAGTTTCATTCTCCAATTTCTCCTTCATTACTTGTAATGAAACAAATTTTATGGTTTAAACAGGCTAAAATATATTTATTATAACCTAATTATTATTCATGAACCAGTATATGTACATATTATTATTGATTATGACAAAACTAGTTCATAATAATCCAAATACCGCCAAATAATTGAAGTGGTTGTCATCTATTGATTCATCTACATTCCATGTAAAAAAATGATAGAAATGGACACTAACAATTATATATGTTCATTAATAATATGTAGTTTCAATTATAAATATTTACTAAAATTCCATATGAACTCCATTACTAAAAAACCAGTGAACCGATTATGAAAATCAAGAAAATGAACACTCCAGAACGACAGATTTCGATATTATAACATATCAATAAGGACATAAATGAACAAAATAGAATTATGATAAAATAAATACATGTATAATAGGTTATTAATTAAGTTATTAATGAGTATAATTTCATATTCTAAGTCTTTATGTTCAAGAGAGGGACACAACCAGACTTAAGGTAAGGGTTTCTTCAACTCACCTCCATTTTTGTGAGATTTTCCATATTCACTAATAATATTTGTGTATAGTGTAAGTAAACTGTCCATTTATGTAACATATCATGAATATATTTATTTTCATCATAATGAATGTATCATTTTAATATTATTTATTTTGGGGAATAAGAATAATTTGATTACAAAGTGGTATGGGATATCTAAACTCAATTTCCATTTATTGAGTTAAACATCAATGACATTGGTTTGGTATTTTCTCAGAATATGTGTGAATGAACAATGATTGTTTTATTTTTTTTCACTTTTATTTTGTGGGTTTATATTTTTCACACATAATCATGTCATTGATTTTTTCTCAATATAATGATATGTTCTTGGTAACGGATCCTCTCTCACTCTTATTCAAGGACCCCCTATGTTGTGTCGTTTTATTTTAAATTACTAAATTATGGGGTATTTTTTATCACCTCTCCCATAATTAAATTATGATATATAAATGACGGGATATCCCTTTACCTCTCATTGAGCCCTCACAAGAACTCTGATTACCATACCGAAATGTTTATAAGGGGTTTCTCATCTCACTTTCATTTCCATGAGATTTCCATTTTTCACCACTTTTTTATTATGTGTGGTCTACTGTATACTAAATTTTGATATATATTATCATGATTCTATATATATTCATGGTATTTCATGATTCATTTGGTGGTTATTAGTTTTTGGTCATACGACTCGATTGATTACAATGTGGTAAGGGACATTGTCTCAATTTTCCCTTTCATTGTGACTTACATTGTATTATGCACATAATAATTCATATGTGGGGTACCTACTGCCCATTTGAGATCAATTTTAATGTGAAATTATATTTTTATTAAATATCCATATTCTCATTTCATGGATATTAATATTTTCTAACTCGTACACAATTTTACAAACGGTGATTATTGTGAAGTTGTTTTAACTGTGGTCATATTGATTAATCTGTATCCTCTACTCTATATGGATTTTGCAAAGGCATATTTATGTTATATTAAATCAATGTTTAAAGAATTATTTGGACATAAAGTGGTGGGTGGGGCCCACTATATCCCCTCGATGCATCTAAAGGTTTCATGAGACAAATTAGTTGGCGACAAACCCTTTGAGTTTGTTTCAAAAATCAGACGAGTTTTTACCCACCAAACTAAACCATTTTAACTGTATTTTTGGTATCATGTGCTAAAAACATGACATCCAATTAATAACAAATTCTCTTTATTTATTATCATTTATTACTATCCATGAGGTTTTCAATATGATAATTTCTATGGATGTCATTTCATTCTCAGTTTATTAATAGCGAGAGTTTTTCATTTATTCCCCAAGCCAAATTGACTAAATAAAATGGTTTATGATTAAATTATTATTGAATTCATGATTCCACTATTTTTAATCCTTACTGAGAATATTATCACAGCCCTTTCCTTTTTTTACCTAGAATATGTTTTAATGAGAAGATCATTTATTGAGTTTTTGTGGATGATATTTTTAGTTTTTATTATGTATTGTATCTTGTTACCTTTCGCAATGTAATTTGAGTTACATATATGTTTCTAGTTTCTTTAAGACTACTAAACTGATCATTCCTTAGAGATTTCATTCCTTATAACCATTCTAATATAACAAGTAATGCATCAGATCTTGTCTATAGGGGTTGGGGTCTTATAATTGGTATCAAAGGAAGTTTTGTAGAAAACATGGAAACTAGATTAGAAAATACAGATTATGGGACAAGACCTAATGTAGTATTTGAGGATAAACAAACAATAACATCCTAGTATTTTGGTAAGGAATATATTGTCCAGATATTTCTAGAAAATAAATCAATGTCTGGATACAAACATGTAAAGGTGGATTTGGCACAGATGTACCTAGGAGTAAAAACATCGACAAGGAGTTTCAGGCTTGACATGTGGTATCCTAGTACACGAAAACAGGACTTGCTACACTCTTCGTATTTAGACTCTCAGGGGATATGCTTAAGATAATTCAGATTTTATTTACAAGCCATTATGAAGGATCTTAACATAATTTTTTCCTCATAGAAACTATGTTTATGAGTTTAGCTATGCATAGAATTTCAATCAATGTTATGTTGTTTTTAATTTGATATTCATAACCTAATCTAGTGTATTCCATTATATAGAAATAACCCATAATGGAAGAAATGGAATCAATCCTCACAGAAAACTTTTGGGATTATGGGTTTTCATTACAAATATGGTTAGTCACAATATCTATTAATTATGATAAATCTTTGTTTTATAACTTTTTAGATCAAGGAAAGCTAGTTACAAATGGAAGGAGGATGATCTAAAAAGACATTATTTTCCCTTCCTGATGACTTTCTTGCAATAATTATTGCAAAGTCATGTACAAAAAATTCTGAAACATTTTCTAACATACAACTCACTTGCATGAAATAGTTTGAGATATCAAACACCTCCACTATACCACAATACCATCATGGATCGTGGGTTGTATTTAATCAAATAATATTTTCACAATATTCTCATTTTTTCAAGAAAGGTAAGTATTATTAAGAAATTTTCCAATATTTTACCATATCAAAATATTTTAAAGCACATTATAATTTTAAAAAAGGTGATGAAGAAGGAGACCATAGTGCAACCTATTTATATTTTCTTTCAAAATATAATATCATAGAAAATTCTTATGAAATTTAAAAAGGAACATTTATTTAAAGTTTCAACTCAAATTCGGTCCATCTTTTTTTATAAAAATCAATTTTTATTAGATGTTTTAAAATTATATGTCAAACATAATTATTTTCTGAAACAATTTTTCTATGAACACCCATATGAACCAAGTTGTACAAGGTGTATCTAGATAAAGGAAGCAAATGATTTTGATGGATCTCTAAATAATTTTTGCAATGCATGGACCTTTGTTTTATGTGAGAAATATGATTATGAAACTTGATGGGCACCATGATCAAGGTACCCTCACCTTTTTAATAAGTAATTAAAACTATGAGGATGAAATTTCTAGAAGGTGCGGATAATGTAACACCCCAAAAATTTACAAATATATTTATTATAGAATTCATGAAACACTGAGTCTCTACAAAACACCACTTTGTTATAAACTACTCTAGTAAACATAATATTTTCACCTCTGTGATTTTTATTTTGAAAAACTAAACTCCACAGTTGTGTTCAGAAATATATTTAGAGTCTGATAAGTCAAACCTAATTTTGGGTGAATATTAACATAACCTTATGATTAATGACATACCCATATGAATAGTAATGAATTTTAATGAATAGTAAATCATATAAAAATATAAACTTCACCCATGAATGTATAAATACAATTTAGACATCTTAAAAGTTAAAGTACAAATATAGTATATGTATTGGTATTTTTGTATGACCTAATTATTTAAATTACAATTTTCAGATTAATTTAATAATTTAAAATGGAAATTTCATTTCATAAAATGTAATAAAAAATAGTTACTTTATTGTTTTATGATTATAGGATAATTTAACCGGACCCTGATTAATTTCACAAGATCCTATAAAATGAGTTATAGTTTTCAAGTTGTTTTGGGAATAAATTATGATTTTATTTAAAACATAAATTAAAAAAACATAGAAATTTATTTTCAAAAAATAGAGTTCATTTTTTAATTATGAATGTTGAAAAAATTTTAAGGTGAATTTTTGGGATTTTTCTAACATACTAGAATTTTTTGTTAATAGTAAAAAATACAGTTTTGAGTTTTCGATAGTTTAATAACATCATAATGACGTAATAAGTACATATAAAAGGCTGGTTGAATTTTTCTACAGTAACATATGACATTATGAGTTCTAAGTGGCTAAAACCAAGAGAAAATACCATGGGAAAGCCCGTAGTTTTCCAAAAACCACTAATGATGTGTCCCTTTTAATTAATAAGAACCTCCCTCCCATTTACTATAAATACGCACTCACCCCTCTTCATTTTATTTAATTCCAAATACCTAATCCTCAATGATATAGTATTTTTACCTCCCTAAAAGTCTTCCCAAGGAATCCTTAATCCACCAAGGTCCCAACGTTCATGTTGTAGGAGTTACTCAACAAGGTAAGGGAACCTTTCACCCTCCTCTTTTAGTCAACAGTTCATTTAAGTTATCTCTTTGAATTTCCATTATTATATGTTAGGGTTTGATACTATGTATTCCTATTAATGTCATTTTTATTTCGATATTATGAGATACCATTTTTATATAATCAATTCACTTTAAGAAATTTTAAGTGACACCATTAGTCTGTCAAATTTTCATAAGGGTTCTTCAACCTTCCTTTAATTTTCAAGTTGGTCTCTTTTCTTTTTCCCTCCTCACCTCCTCTATCCAAATGAAAATGATAAATAAATTATCATATATATACTGGGAGTATATCATGTGAATAGAGGAACCATCATAAATATTCTTACTCCCTCCCTTTTATTTTGATAAACGAAATCAACGTCTATGAGGTTCCAATTTATAACCATTATGGACAATGAAGTTTTGTTCTTCAATTTCTCATTCATTATTGTAAATGAAACCATTTTTATAGTTTAAAGAGACTATAATATATGTGTTATATCCTAATTAATATTCAAGATCCAGTATATGTACATATTATTAATTTTTATGATAAAACTTGTTCATAATAAACCAAAAACCGCCAAATAATCATAGTGGTTGTCATCTAATGATTAATATTCATTCCATGTATAAAATGATATAAATGACCATTAAAATTTATTTATTTTGATAAATAATATATAATTTCCATTTTAGATATTTAAAACCATTCCACATGAACTCTATAACAAAAAAACAAGTGAACATATTATGAAAATCAAGAAAATGAACACTCTGAAAGGACAAATTTTGATATTATAACATATCAATAAGAACATAAATGATCAAAAAAATTATGATAAACTAATAAAATTCCTAATATGTTATGAATTAAGTTATTAATTAGTGAAATTTTATATTCTAGGACTTTAAGTTCAAGAGAAGAACAGAATCAGACATAAGGAAAGGGTTTCTTCATCTCACTTCCATTTTTGTGATATTTTCCATATTCACTACTAATACCTATTTATAGTGTATGTACACTTACAAATGATGTAACACATCAGGAATATATTTATTTATATTTTATTAAATGTATTATTTTAATATTATTAATTTTGGGGCATACAAATCGTTTAATTTCAAAGTAGAATGGGATATCTTAACTCAGTTTCCATTCGTTGAGTTTAACATCAATGTCATTGATTTTTTGTTTTCCTAGAATATGTGTGAATGCCCTATTGTTGTTTTATTCTATATATCCACATTTATTGTGTTGTTTTATTAATGTCACACAAAATCATGTCACTGATTTTTCCTCAATCAAATGATACGTTCTTGGTATGAGATCCTCTCTCTCACTTTTATTCAAGAATCCCCCCTATGTTGCGTCCTTTTATTTTAAATTCCTAAATGATGGATTATGTTTTCACACCACTACCATAATGACCTTATGATATGTAAATAATGTTATATCCCCTTACCACTCATTAATCACTGACAAATACACCTGTTAACATGCCTAAGTGTTTGTAAGTGGTTTCTCAAATCACTTTCATTTCTGTGAGATTTCCATTATTTTCCACTTATTGATTGTGTGTGGTGTATTTTTTAAAGTCTTTAAATATATATTATCTTGATTCTCTTTATATAAATGATGTTTATTTATTCAATTTTTTTGTATTTAGTTTGTGGTCATACGACTCGATTGATTACATTTTGGTGAGGGACTTTGTCTCAATTTTCCCTTTCATTGGGACTTACTATGTATTGTGCACCAAATAGTTCTTATGTGGTGTAACTACTTCCCATTTGAGATAAATTTTCACATGAAATTATTTTATTTATTAAATATCCTTATTCTCATATTAGGGATATGATTATTGTCTAAGCCGTATACCATTTTAAATACGGTGTTTATTTTTAATGTTTTTTAACTATGGATATATTGATGACTCTATATCCTCTACTCGATACGGACATTGAAAAGGCATAGTTATGTTGTATTAAATAAATATAAAATGAATTATTTTGACTTTTAGTAGAATTGGGTCCCGTTATATCCCCTAGATACATCGACAGGTCTCATGATATAAATAAATTGGTGACAAACCCTTCGAGTTTGATTCAAAGAATCAGATGGGGTTATACACACAAAACTAAACCATTTTAATAGTATTTATTGTATCATGTGCCAAATACATGAAATAAAATTAATAAGAATTATATTTATTCATTATCAGTTATTACTATCCATGAGGTTTTCACTGTGACAAAATCTATGGATGCAGTTTCATTCTCAGTTTATTAATGGCGTCATTTTTTTGTTTATTCACCATGCCATATTGACTATGTAAAATTGTTTATGATTCACTTATTATTGAATTAATGATTCCACAATTTTTAACCCTTACTGAGCATTTGAGCTCACCCCTTTCCATTTTTTTTACCATCAACATGTTTTGTAGAGGAGATCATTTATGGAGTTTTTGTGGATATAGTTTTTAGTTTTTGTAATGTATTGTATCTTGTTACCTTTCCCAATGTAATTTGAGTTACATCTATGTATCTAGTTCCTTCAAGACAACTAAACTAATAGTTTCTTTAGAATTTCATTTCTTCTAACCATTACAATGTAACAAGTAATGCACCGACTCCGGTCTAGAGGGTTCAGGATGTTATAGAGAGAGTCAATCCCTATTTGGACCATCCAAAAGATGACACATAGGATACCTATCACGTAAGAACTAGTACATTGAGGCCATTTCTTTCACACATTCTTTGAAGGGTCATCTTTCATACAAGATAGTGGCCTTTCATCTTCCATAACCAACCCCGAAGTGGTTTGGTACACCTCTATTTATAGGAAAACATTCATCCACAACACACAAGGAGGCTTCAACGTGAGTGGTTTATTGATGTCGCATTGGTTGTAGATGATCTTGTGCATGATACCACATCTTACACACTATCTGAGTTTCTTTGGTGCTTCTGCCTTTTTCATTTATTGGAAGGCCGACATGGAAGAATCCATTTGATGTTGCATTGAGCACACAAAATCTTGCGTGAAGACCTTAAATCTTGTACGTACCTCCCTTATGTTTCTTAGGATCTTCTGTTGATCCAAAATATTCCTTTGATTTTCTCAAAAACTACCAATTCATGGCCTTAACTAAATTTTGGAACCAATAATCATGGTGTTCAATTATATAGATAATAACATTGATGGGTTATTGAGACATCCATGAGATTAAAAATTGGGTAATAAATTTGATTCATTACTTCTATATTTCTCATATGATACTTGGAATATGTGATTTGGATTGGTTATTGATGGATTTAACCAATTTGGTACTTTTATTACATGTTATAGAATTTGGCTAGTTTTTTTATTCCTTAAAATATACCTATATGGATGTGTACACAATGAAAATCTTTTATCATTTTGATGATTATTCCTAGAAAAGAAGTGCATGAAAATTATATTGATATATACTTGCAGCCTCTAATTGAAGAATTATAGGATTTATTGAGTAACTATGTTGAGATATATGATGTATCTTATAGAATAATGTTCGAAATGCCTGCTACCATGATTTGGACCATTAGTGACTTCCCTGGACTTAGGATCTTATCTATTTGTGACAATTACACAAGTTTAGATTATAACGTGGATTTTGAGCCCGAACGACTACCATATAATAAAAAGTGGTTATTCATTTTTCATCATAGATTTATTGATGCATATAATATATTTTGGTTGAAAATTTAAAAATTCAGTGGGTTTATTGATAATAAAAATCCGCCAAAGTTATTTAAACGTTCTAAAATATTGGAACAACTAGTAAATATTGAAACAATATTTGAAAAGGTGAATAATTTGAATGATAGTGGGAAAGAAGTTCAAAGAGCATCCTCAATTGAAATTGATATGCAATGATGGAAGAAAAAATGTATATTCATCAAACATTCACACTGGGAATTTAATTTGTTTCATAATAATCTTGATGTAATGCATATTGAAAAAAAATGTTTGTGAAATTTTATCTTCAAATTAATTAATGATCATGGAAAATCAATAAAGCATCATAATGAATAGATGAGCTTACAAACAATGAATATAAAGCATAATCTATGGAAAGTTGAGAATGAAATGTATGTTATGAAATTTTTTTCAATTAAAAACAGGGATAAAGATAAAATCCTTTAGATTTTAAAACATTTGAAAGTATTTGATGGGTATTCAATTAATATCTCAAGGTGTATCTATTTATAGCATCATAGGTTTTGTATATTGAATACTAATGATTCACATATTTAGTTAAATTATTTAGTACCACTGGAATTTCATACATTGTTAACTGAAATGGTTGTTTTAGTTTTACACCAATTTTTCACATTATTCATAAAACAATATGAAAAAAATATACAACCAGCTAAGCTAGACAACATTTAGGATGGATTTTTACTTACACATTATGAAATTAATATGATTATTCCTCTATTATATTTTACTATCATTATTCATTTAATAATGAATTTGGATGAGGAAAATAAATTAATATAACTTATACATAATCAATTAATGTTTCCAATTGAGAAGAGTGTTATTTATATGTTTTCCATATTATGTAAACAAATCATGGAACTTCAATATATTCATAATTATGTTTTATTTATTTTATTTAATAGAAACCAAGGTCATTTGAAATCATATGTGAAAAATAAATCTCAACCTGAAAGCTTTATTTATAATGGTTTTTTTGTAGAGGAGTGTATTCCCTTTTTTTCTATATACATGGATGATATTGAGAAAAAATTCAATAGATTTGGACATGTTGGTGACATATCAATTCAATCTAAACTAAATGGTAAATCAAAAATCTTTCCTGTCATTGAGAAATTATTTATGAGGATATCAAATATTATACTAATTGAAATGGAATTATTATAGACAAAAAGATATTTGATAAAAAATATTGAAAGTTAAGATCCATTTATTGAAGAGATTAGTATAAAAAATGGGATTATTGAGAAGTTAAAAATTAAATAAGAAAAATATAACAAAATATGTTAACAAGAAGATTATATAATGGATTTAAAATTATATATGTTCATGAATATTGAAATGAATACGGATATTAGTACGAAACATATATTTTTTAGATCTAATAATGTATATTACCTTTTTGTAGATGATGAATAATGATACTTTAGTTGAGTTGTAATATGGTTTGACGCTTTTGGCTCGAGGTCCTATAAAACAAGAAATAAAGTTCGACACTTATAATGTGAATGGCTTCAAATTTCATATAGTTGATCGGGAAGAGGGTTTAAAGACACATAATAGAGGTATATTTGCAATTTATAAATTGGGATAATATAGGAAGTTGAATGATATTATCAAATTGAACTACAACGGTCATTTTTCAGCTATTTTATTCAAATTCATGTGGGTCGATATAACCAGGGGTATTAAAAGTGATTCCTTTCAATTTACTTATTTGAAATTATCTCTCTTGATGGATGTCGGTGACTGTGAATTACATGATCCATATATCTTTTCAACACTAGAGAAAATGGTATGTTATATGGAATATTTTATGGATAAAGGGTAGACTATAGTATTTCACATAAAAAAAAGAATTGTATGATATGGGTGATGGAGTGGAAGATTTGACCTCTGAAATTGAATCCCATCAACATCATGAAACTAACTTTTTCATACATAATTATATTTAAAATATTAGTTGTGCAAGGGTATATGAAGTAGATGAAGTAATTATGGAGTAAGATAATGAAATTATTTTAGTGAAAAATGATTTTATTTGGAGCCATCCATTAACCTCTCAACCTCCTATGTTATATGTTCTTCATTTCCATTACTGTGTATTTGTTTTCATATTTATATTCATTTTTATGCATGATTTTTTGAATTTTATAAAGCTAAATGTTATATTTTTTTGTATGGATAGACATTTAGTATCATACATATGTATTGTTATTATCATTAATATGAATTAGTTATCACACAACTAGAAATTGAAGCATTTGTAATAGGTTATTTGCAACGGGGTCCCGTCGCAAATGACCTATTTTGGAAAATAGTTTTGCAAATAGTTTTCTTTGCGATGGCCCATCATAGAAATGAATTATTAGTAATGGGAGCCCTTCTCGTTTAAAATAGTTTCTCCAGGTTTTAGAAAAAATCTTTTGCGACGGGTGCTAAAAAAATACAGATATAGGTTGATATTAACAACCCATCGCAAAATAAACATTAAAAAATAATAATAAATAATAATAAAAATTAGGATTAATAAAATTTAATAAATTAATATTAATTACAATAAAATAATAAAAAATAAAAAACTAAGAAAATATAATAAAACTAATAAAAATATAATTAAAATAATAAAAAAAATATAACATAATAAATTAATGAAAAACACAATATTCAGAACAATAAAAAAATAAGAATAAAATAAAAAAATAAAAAAATAATAAAAATATAAGAATATCATAAAAAGAAGAAAATAACAAAATAATAAAAAACACATTTTTTATTTGAAAAATATAAAAAAAGCTATATAAAAATGTAAATACACTGATTAATAAAAATATTACAAAAAATTTACATTAAAATGTTTATCTCAAAACGTATATAAATATTTGAGGGGGAGGTCATGTGGAAGAGTATGAGGAGATGGAGGAGCTGGTGGAGGGAACTCCAACCCTAAAAATGTTTCAAACATCCAATATACTCCATTTTCTTCTTCTGATGGTACTTATAACAACCTTTCTGTTTATTACATAGTTAAACCTGATTTACTACATTAAATATTCACTTGATACAACATAGAAGATCGAAAGGTCTATTTTGTTTTGGGATTAGGAACATTAAATAACATCTTATAACTTAAAACCCATAACATATTTATTGAAAACATCCTTTACATGACCACTACATTCCCTCGTACTTATCATTGAATGGGATAACCTGAGGACATGCATAATAAAAGGGTGATCTATAAAGCCTAGTAAGGTAATAAACATGGAATAACATAAGTAATAGAATACATGTTAGACAATAGGAATTTCAATGGATCACAAGAGAAAAATGAACATAAAGGCATGATAATACATGATAATCATAACATGGAAATGTGGCAACAACACTTAACATGGAATTAGAATGAGGCAAGGATCATTGCACATAGAACATGAGTAAACCCTTATTTCACTTGAAGTACGAGTAAACCCTTGTTGCACTTGAATTCACATGAGTCAACACCAATTGAACATGGCGTATCATGATATTATACTTTACCCAATGAATTGGAGCACTATCATGGTGCACCCTTCTTAAACATTTCATTTCATGCATAAGTGTGCCAGATGGATCATAAAATATAGAATCAGTTGACATCACAAGTTATTCAATGATTAATTAATGTCGAATAAATACATGAAAGTATCATTTAATTGGTATATTAAAGTAACATTCAATAGGTATATGTGAATAACAGTTAAAACCCTTGATAGAGACATGGGTATGGTATTCACTACACAATGATCTTGGCATGGAAAAACGTGTTGCAATTTCGGCAGCATAACGATGTGACATAAGGATTCATGAAAATGGTTGATGAGAAATAAAAGGGTGTATCATCACATGTACATGAAATGGAAAATAAGGGGTTATATGGATAAATTTCTCAACAAAAGTAATGGAATTTAGATGCATAATACAAAATAATTACCTGGATGTAACAGAGGAGAGAGGAATCCCTTAAGGAATTTTGGCATGGTAATGGGTGTACATGGGAGGATTTAATGAGAGATAAAGGGTTGTACCATCTTCCAAACATAAAAAGGATAGTTTGGGGGAGTATTGAAATTATATCCCAACATTTTCAACTGAAAAAAGGGCATAACAACTTAAAGAAAATTAGACAAAAATGAGAAAGGAAGAAATCCCTTACTTGGAAGTGTAATCCCAAAGGCTTGGGAGAGGCTTGAGAGATGATTAGCCACTAAATGAGGATAATATTAATTGTTAATATATATAATTTTAATGTGCTTTATTATTCATAAACACCATTTTAGTGCATTTTACACTTTGAACATCATTTCACATTATGATTGTAATTCCTTCTTAAAATGCACTATTAAGTTGTACATTTTTTAACATCATTTAAAGTACCCAATGATTCATATAATTTTAAGAAATGTAATTATCTATATTTTAATTTTATATTTTGGTAAATTGATCTAGACTTCAATATTAACATGTTTCATTCAGGGATCAATGGAGTATTCATAAAGTATGGTGGGGATATTTGGATATGAATGGAAGCAATTCTGAAGAAGTCAGATTGGAAACCAGCCCACTGATGAGAATTTGGGTCCAAACATGCAGGCCCAATGAATCCCAAATTCCGTGGGATGATATAAGATATTTATAGGAACAAATAACTCTTCAGTATCCAATGCTAATTCGGATTCCATGGTGGTCATTAAGGTGTCCCAATTTGGAGATAAAATTCTAGGCCTGATTCTGCGGCCCAGAAACAAATCCTACCAATATGATCATATCTCGAAATCAAAAACTCCAAATGGGCCCATATTTTACAGGAGGTTATAAGACCTCCAGGTATCAATTTTATACTTCTATGGACCACTTTTTTTCGGCCATCTATATGGTCTTTAAAGTGCATTTGTTCGGTGGAAAAATGATTGATTCCACCTTGGGTCAAGTGTGGAAAAGTCCAAGTTCCACAAGCTTTCCACCACCCTAGACCTACCATAATCAAGTGGGATGCTTTTTAATGTTTGAGGATCGAACCAAGGCTCCAAAAATTCCTATTTAAGGAAGTGGTGGTGGAGGAGGTTAAATATTTTGATGCTTTGTTCAATTGTAATGTTATGCTGCAATTTTGTTGTCTCAAGTTTGTCTTTCAAATGTAAGTTGTTCAATTACATTTAGTTTCTTAATAAAATATCTTCTTCTCCTTTTATTATGTTTTTATTCATATCACTTTGATACCGTTAGATAAAGGTGTTAATTTATTCACACTAAACCTTGTGAAATTATCACACAACGGTGGAGTGATCATTATTTTATTGTGTTTTTTACTTCTCAATTTCTTCCCTCACGAGTCAACTTCCCGCTTCCATTGAAACCATAGAATAAATGGAGGGATAACACACTTATATTTGGATCCAAGGGAGTATAAAGTGGCTGAATTTTATGTTATTTATCACCCCATTAATTCCTAATCACTTCTTTAATTTATATTTATATTTGATGATTTTTAAACTCCATCGTCCTTGTTGAATTTATGGCCATACAATTCACGTGCTAATACAAACCTTTACCTTGAAGTTCTCAAAACATTGATACCTAAAATGTATAGGTTATTAGTATTATGGTGTGTTGGTATAAAATCAATAAGTGATGAAGTTGTTTGATATTTTTTAATGAACTCAACTCAAATATAAGAAAATGAAATAATTGAAAAGTGAATACGTCCAATCCACCCCAAGTGATAACCTAGGATAAACTCATTCTTTTAAATTGAATTCATTTAATTATCTTAGTGTTCCTTTAAACCCATCTAAAATCAACCCATGTCGGCCACTTCATAGCCAAAAACAGTCCATATAATGCACATGTCTATAGGTTTCTTCTTAGGTATATGAGGATTCGGCAACCCAAGCTAAACTACAAGGACCGTCCTACCTTCATCTCTTGGGTAAATTTGAGCATGAATCAAATTTTGGCACCGTTGTAGGGTACCCAAGTAAGTCATATAAACACCCATTCTATTCTCCACCATTTCATCTTTTCTCATCCAAATTCTCTTATCTTGTTTCTTTCTGGTTTTTTTCTTTTGGCGCATGTCCGCCTACACCCGAGATCAATCAAACCATCTTGTTAGGGTGGATAGTCCTGGGGTTGGGGAGTCAAGTACACAAAGGGAACTCTTCCATTTATACCCTAAACTTCCTAACACCCCCAAGTAAAAAATTTCTCCCATTTGAATGTAAGTTATTTAATGAAACCAACTCATAAACCCGTGTGGAAACCAAAATCGAAACCCAAATGAGGCAGAACAAAACTCGGGGAATGCAGTTGATCAAACCATGAATGACTACCTCACAACTTCCTGGACCAATTACCCCTAAATCTTTAGACACAATTCTCTAGTAGATTCCAACTACATATTTAAACCCCATGTCCTAAACCACATTCCAACATTCCATGGAATGGAGTCCGAGATGCCCTACCTTCACATTAAGGAGTTCAATGACATTGTAGAAACCATGTATCCCCCACATCAACTAGAATCTGCTAAGATGAGGATATTTCCTTTTTCTTTAAAGTATCGAGAAAAAAATTGGCTAAACAATTTGATACCATCATCCATAAACTCTTGGGACCAATTACAAAGATAATTATACAAAAAATACTTTCCCCACCACCAAACGATTTCACTTAAAAGGAGAATCCAAAAAGTTTTTGAAAAAGAGGGAGAGTCATTCTATGAAACATGGGAGAGGTTAAAAGACACACTAAACATGGTTCCACACCATGGTTTTTCTATTCCTGAATAAGTGAGAATTTCTTATGAAGGGTTGGATCCGAGGAACAAAAAATTCATTGACATGATATGTAATAGAACCATTAAAAACAAAGCCCCAAATGATGCTTACGAGTATCTAGAAATCCTTTCTGAAAAAAAAACAAAAATGTGGAACTTTACCTTATTCTGAAAAGACAGAAATAACTACTAGAATTCATACACTAAGATAAGTGGAAATCCTTAGGGCTAAACTCGCAGCACTCTCTAGAAAGGTTGAAGAGATAGACCTTAGGAAAGTTCATGAAATCCAAATTGTTGACCCTTTTTGAACAATTTGTGAAAAACATGACCATAAGACAAAAAACTGACCAAACATTCCATATATCAAGGATGTTCTTTTAGGAGGACCCCCAAAGGAAGTAAATTTCTTGAAATTTCAAAAGCCTCAATACCAAAACAACTTCAACCCAATGTATAATGACCACCCAGGCTTCCGCTAGAAAGATAACCAACAACCTAGCCAACCACAAGGACAAAATTCTTACCCCTATCAGAACTACCAAACCCATAACCAATTCCAAACCCAACCCATCCAATACCAATAGCCACTGGTCCATTTTCAACAAACCGTCCCACCTCCAAAATATCCCCATGGGATAAACCAATCTTCTCAACACAAACCCAAACTGTTCCACAATGCATACTAGAACAACTATGCAAACAAATGGAAAGGATGAACTCAGAAGTCTCTTCCCTTAAAAAATAACTTCAAACCATCAAAACTGGAAATCCACCCATGCCTACTCAAGTGTTTCCATCCTCAACTTCAAGGGGAGAGTCAAGTTGTACTTAAAAAAATCATAAACAGCTAAATGCTGTGACTATTTTATGAAGGGGGAAATCAATTGAGAAACCTGAACAACTAATTCAGAACCCACCAGAAGATTA
The DNA here is from genome assembly GCA_963277665.1 of Viscum album. Taxonomy (NCBI): domain Eukaryota; kingdom Viridiplantae; phylum Streptophyta; class Magnoliopsida; order Santalales; family Viscaceae; genus Viscum; species Viscum album. The sequence continues at coordinate 2,065,333,284 of OY728131.1, forward strand.
AAACTTGGTTGAAAATTCAAATAAAACAAATGATCAAATTGAAAAAAACGAAAACATTTAAAAAGAAACAACTCTTCAACAAACAACTCCACAACCCGCACCATTTCCTCAACACATGAGGGGGAAAACCAAGCCTGAATTGAGTGAAACATTGAGGGAAATCTTCTCACAAGTCATGTTGATCATTCCAAATCTCGATGAAATCCAAACCATACCTGCATACTAAAAGTAACTTAAGGATTTGTGAACTTTTTAAAAAAATATACATAAAAACCAAGTCCTTGTGGATGATAATGTGAGAACCACCATTCAAGGGACAATTCCTCCTAAGTTGAAAGACCCAGGTTTCCCTTAAATCAATGTTGAACTAGGAGAGAGTAAAGTTTTCAAGGCCTTGTGTGACCTAGGTGCTAGTGTCAATCTCATTCCCTATACTGTGTACTGCCAGTTAGGCCTAGAAGAACTCCAACCCACATCTATTACACTTCAACTTGTTGATCGTAGCATTAGGGTTCCAAAGGGTAATTTAAAGGACGTTCTAGTCAAGGTTGAAAACTTTATCTACCCTGCTAATTTTTTTTTGTCCTTGATAACCATCCAAACTTAGGAAATAAGGAAAAAACCCCAATTATCCTTGGTCATTCATTCCTTTTAACAATCACCTCTGTTATCCGAGTCCGAAATGTGAACATGACCATCACATTTGAAAAAATGAGTCTAGACTTGAACATCTATAATGAAATCTAATAAATAGGGTATGATGAGGAAATTCATGAACTAAACTTGATAGGAAGAACTGATAATGAATCCAAAGAACATCAAGGAATATTTGATGGATGTTTAAGTCAGGACGAGATTGATTTCCTTTGTTCACATGATGTAAGTTTTTCTCCTTGGCTTGAATCATTTTCAAATTTCTCTTATGATTATGTATTAGGTCCAAAAATCAATGAAACCTTTGAGGAAACCAATTTCATGGAGACAAATCAAACTTCCTTCCCTAAATCTGATCAAATCAATCTTGTAGCTGAAACATCAACATGTGGGGAATCAATACTATCTAAAACTCTAGGAAAAAAATTGAACTTGATCCAATGTCCCAATATTCTACTGAAATTCTAAACTAACCGGATATTGAATTGAAGGAACTTCCTGCTGCACTGAAGTATGCCTTCATAGGGGACAATCAAGCACATCTTATTGTCATTTATTCTTCTCCTGAATCCAATGAAGAGAGGATGCTTCTAGATGTCCTTAAGAAACATAAGAAATCCATTGGTTGGACCCTGTCTGATATTCCTGGGATTATCCCACATATCAAGACTCATAGAATTGTTCTGGAATCTGATTCAAATCTATGTAGTCAACCTCAACAACGACTCAATCCTAATCTCATAGATATAGTTAGAAAAGAACTTCTGAAATTATTAAAAGCTAGTATCATCTATCCCATAGCTGAGAGTGAGTGGGTCAGCCCAATCCATGTGGTTCCTAAGAAGGCAAGAATCATAGTGATAACCAATAAGGATGGAGAGATTCTTCCAACTAGAGTGAGTAGTGGATGGAGGGTCTACATTGACTATAGGAAGCAAAACTCATTCACTAAGAAGGACCATTTTCCCTTACCATTCATTGACCAAGTCCTTGAGAGAGTGGCAGGTCATGCCTTTTAATATTTCTTAGATGGATACTCGGGGTACAATCTAATCGAGGTCTCCCTAGAGGATCAAGGGAAGACTATATTCACATGTCCATTTGGAACCTTTTCTTTCAAACGCATGCCCTTCGGGTTATGAAATGCCCCTGGAACCTTTTTGCAGTGTATGATGGGATTATTCTCAGACACGGTAGGTTATTTTCTAGAGGTCTTTAGGGATGAATTCTATATGTTTGGAGATACATTTGAGAGATGTATGAGGAATGTAGAGAGAGTCTTGTCAAGATGTGAAGAAAAGAATCTAGTCTTAAACTGGGAAAAATGCCATTTCATGGTTAAAGAGGGACTAGTTCTGGGCCATCTAGTATCAGGTAGGTGTATTGAAGTTGATAAAGCCAAGGTTGACATCATTAGTCACCTTCCATCACCCAAAACTGTCAAGTAAGTGAGGTATTTCTTAGGACATGCTGGTTTCTATAGAATATTCATCAAGTACTTTAGTTCAATCTCCTATCCCCTTTGTGCTCTGCTAGTAAAGGATGCTCCTTTTGTTTGGACAGAAAGCTGTGAGGGTTCATTCTCAACCCTCAAATCCTATCTCACCTCTCCTACCATTATGAAATCTCCAAATTGGAACCTTCTTTTCGAACTTATTTGTGATTCTAGTGACTTTTCTGTAGGAGCTATGTTAGGAAAATGTTGTGATAAAACTTCTTATGTCATTTCTTATGCAAGAAAATCCTTAAATGATTCCCTAATCAACTACACCACCACTGAAAATGAGTTACTTGATATTGTGTTTTCCATAGAGAAGTTTAGGTCCTACCTCTTAGGATCCCCCATCACTGTGTTCACTGACCATTCTACACGAAAATACCTCTTCCAAAAACAAGTTGCTAAGGCTAGACTGATTAGGAGGGTCCTTCTCTTGAAATAGTTCGACATCACAATCCAGTATAAAAGGAGAGTTGAAAACGTTGTAGCTGATAACCACTCTAGGATGGAATTAAAAGAAAAATCAAATAACCTTTATGTGTCTGATTCATTTCCTGGTGAACACCTATAATCTATGAGTGACTACCCTTGGTAGGCCAACATAGCCAATTTCTTATTTACAGAAGTCATTCCAAAATTTTTAAGGACTCAAGTTCGATGAAAATTCCTTTCTGATGTTAAGAACTATGTGTTTAATTATTCATACCTTTATAAGTTATACCATGACCAAGTCATTAGGCTGTGTGTCCCAGAATCTGAGTAAGAGTCCATCCTTAAATTCTATCACAGTGAGGCATGTGGAGGTCACTTTTCCTCTAAGAAAACATCTAGTAATATTCTTCAGTGTGGTCTCTTCTGGCCCACCCTCTAAAGGGACTCCTTACACATTTTTTCAAAACTTTCCTAGGTGTCAACAAGTATGGTCCATCACAAAAAGAAATCAAATGCTACTCACTCCCATATTAGTGATTGAGATCTTTGACTACTGGGGAATCGATTTCATGGGTCCTTTCCCAAACACTAGGGGATACCTCTACAATCTATTAGTTGTTTATTATGACTCAAAATGGGTTGAGGCCATTCCCACAAAATCCAATGATCATCAAACTGTGATTATATTCCTAAAAGAAAATATATTATTTAGATTTAGAATTCCTAGAGCTATCATTAGTGATCGTAGAACTCATTTTTGCAATCTTCCATTATCATTACTCATGGAAAAGTACTTAATTTCTCACAAAGTGTCCACTATATACCACACACATACCAATGGTTAAGCTTAGTTAGCTAATGGAGAAATCAAACAAATTCTTGGGAAAACTGTCAATCCTTCTAGGAAAGATTGGTTCGAGAAACTCTTGGATTCTCTTTGGGAATATCGTACAACATACAAAAAAATCCTAGTAATGTCACAATATAGGTTGGTTAATTGAAAATCATTCCATTTACCTATTGAAATTGAGCATAAGGCCTTTTGGGAAATTGAGAAAATGGATTATGACCTCTCATTGGCCCGAATAAAAGTAAATTAGATATCAATGAATTGGAGGAACTAAGGATGGAGGCTTATGAAAATTCAAGGATCAATAATGCTAGAGTTCAAGCCTACCAATCTAGGAATATCAAAGTAAAATATTTTGAACTGGGAAAATTTGATCTATTGTATAGTTCAAAATGTCATTTACACCCAAGAATGATAAGGTCTAGATGGTCATGTCCATACATAGTGAATAAGGTGTACCCCCATGGGGCTTTGGAAAATTCAAGATCCCACCCATGGTAAAAACTTTAATGTTAATGTTCATAGAGTCAAACCATTCATTGAACCATTCCAAAAACATGAAGTTGATGACGAATTGTGTAAACCCACCTTAGTTGACAAAAATAATTAATCAATTAGGGGTCCAAGTCGAGCTAATGACATTAAATAAAGCGCTTCATGGGTTGAAACCCATGGTTTTCAAGTTTCCTATCATTTTTTTGTTTTAATAAACATTATATTTTAAATAGGATTAATTAATCATTTTGATATTTAATAAAAAAATAGACTAGTGACATGTTTTTCAATTATGAGTATGGATGGGTACGAAAGCAGAGCGCCATATTCATCCATGTCATGTGGTTTGATCCTTGAGTAATACCTTACCTAGAAATTTAAAACGAAGACAATGTATCATCAATTTATTCTATTTTATAAAAATAGAAAAAAAAATATAATAATAAAAAAGGACACATCGTAGGTCGTGGGGAAAAACCTGTCATAACCGGCGAAGCCGCGGGGATTCAAACCCGGGACGGAAGGGAGACAGGGGTGCACGCTTACCACTGAACTATGACTTTTTGTGCTTCCTTATTCTATAATATATATATACTTATAATTTACATTATTTATTAAATAAATATATATATATATATGTATTGTATTGTTTTGTTTTTTATCCTTTCTTTTTTTCCATCTTTCTACTAGAGAACTTTGCAAGTGACATGGATATCAAAGGACTAAATTAGAGCAGCAAGAACTTCAATTTAAACCACCAGGTGACTTCATTCCATGATCCTCATATTTAAATTTCCTTTTTTAACTTCCCTTATCTGCCTCTACTCCTTCAAAATTTTCATTTCTTCAAACACTAGGGATAGTGTTATTTTAAGTTGGGGGGAGATAAAATTAAAAAATGATTTTGTGTCAAAAAATGAATGATATGAAAAAACAATGTGCGTAAATGAAAGGAAAAATCCATTTAACTTTGAACATGGTAATAAAAATTGCACACTTTGGAACGGAATATCAAATAATTTAGCATGCCCTGATTTTGATTTTGATCCATTTATAACTTCATGAGCATATATTTTGGAATGTGTGGCTATCTAATGTGATATTTCATGGTTTATATTTTCATCCAAATAAAATAAAATCACAATGCACGTTATTTGGATAGTGGGTTACTAGTTTTAGTGCATGGGGTCCCCCCAAAAAATAGAATAGGTTAGGTGATCATTTTACTTTTAATATGAGTATTCAATTTTTTTAAAAAAAATAATAAATTTGCTCGTAGAGCAGTGAAATGACCTAATGCGCGGCTTTCGACACTTGGGGATCATGACTCCATAGTTGTCTGGCCTAGAGTTAGTAATTTTATCTCTATTTTTGGTAATTTTATTTGTTTTTGATTGAGGTAACTCGATATGATGCCCGAGTATGTGGGCTTCACTTGGTGACCTAAGGTCTTTGAGCCTGTGAGTCATCGGCAATGTCTCGCTACATGGGATGACTCTTTTGAGTGAAATTTCAATTACGATGGAAAAACTGAAAAAAAAAAACAAAAAAAAAACAATATAACAACATTTTATTACTCAACTTAATATTGAAATTTTATTCCACCTAGATCTTCCGTCATTTCCCCATGAATAAATATGAACCCCCATGTCTATTGTGATACACAACACATCCTCATACTTAATTGATATTGGATGAAATATGAGAATGAATTCAAACAAAGGAACGTGATTTGGATTGGGATCTTCTTATGAAACTATCATGTATTAAAATATTTCAATGGGTTTCATGATTTTTTGGAATAAAGGTTTTTGGTGATCATTGTGTATTAAAATGTTTTTGGAGAAGGGAATTTGAATTTCATATTGTTGAGATAAATTTTGCTCGGGACTAGCAAAACTCAAGTTGGGGGTGTGATTATCCACTAAATGAGGATAATATTAATTGTTAATATATATTATATTAATGTTATTTATTTTTCATAAACACCATTTTACTGCATTTTACACTTTGAACATCATTTCACATTATGATTGTAATTTCTTCTTAAAATGCACTATTATGTGGTACATTTTTTAACATCATTTAAAGCACCCAATGATTCATATAATTTTAAGGAATTTAATTATCTGTATTTTAATTTTAAATTTCGGTAAATTTATCTAAACATCAATATGAACATGTTTCATTCAGGGATCAATGGCATATTCATAAAGGATGATGTAGATATTTGGAGATGAATGGAAGCAATTCTGGAGAAGTCAGATTGGACACCAGCCCACTAATGAGAACGTGAGGCAAAAATGAAGGCCCAATGAACCCCAAATTTCATTGGATTATATAGGAAATATAGAGGAATAAATAACTCGTCATAATATAATTCTAATTCGGCCTCTATGGAGGTCCTTAAGGCGGCCCAATTTGGAGATAAAATTCTACGCCAGATTCTGTGGCCCAGAAACAAATCTTACATATATAATCATATCTCAGAATCCAAAACTCCAAATGGGACCAACCATTACAAGAAGTTAGAATACATACAGGGATACATTTTCTTCTTTTATGGCCCACTCTGATTCGACCATCTAGAAGGTCCTCAAAGTGTGTGTGTTCGGTGGATGAAAGCTAGCTGCCACCTTGGGTTAAGTGTGGAAATGTCCAAGTTCCACAAGATTTCCACCACCCTAGTCCTACCATAATCAAGTGGGATGCTTTTTACTATTCGGGGCTCTACCCAAGGCTCCAAAAATGTCTATTTAAGGTAGTGGTGGTGGAGGATTTGATCATCTTTTGATGATTTGTTCAATTGTAAGGTTATACTGTGATTTTGTTGTCTAAAGTTTGTCTTTCAAATGTAAGTTGTTCAATTCACTTTAGTTTCTTAATAAATGTTCTTATTCTCCTCTTATTCTATTTTTGTTCGTATCACTTTGATACCGTTGGATCATGGTGTGAATTTATTCACACCAAACCTTGTGAAATTATCACACAATAGTGGAGTGATCATTATTTTATTGTGTTTTCTTTACTTCTCCATTTCTTCCCTCATGAGTGTACTTTCCACTTCCATTAAAACCATAGATTCAATGGAAGGATAACCCACTTATGGGTTGATCCAAGGTAGTAGCAAGGGGATATATTGGATTTTATTTATAACCCCATTAATTTCTAATCACTTCTTTAATTGAGATTTTTATTTGATGATTTTTAAACTCCATCGTCCTTGTTGAATTTATGGCCACAAAATTCAAATGCTAATACGAACCTTTACCATGAAGTGCTCAAAGCGTTGATCCATAAAGTGTATAAGTGATTAGTATTATGTTTTGTTGGTATAAAATCAGTAAGTGATGAAGTTGTTTGATCTCCATAAATAAAATCAACTCAAATATAAGAAATTGAAATAATTGAAAAGGGAATACGTATATTCCACCCCAATGGATAACCTAATATCAACTCATTATTTTAAATTGAATTCACTTAATTATCTTATATTTATTTTAAAAACATCTAAAATAAACCCATTTCAGCCACTTTATATCCAAAAATAGTCCATAGAATGTACGTGTCTATAGGTTTCTTCTTAGGTTTATGAGGATTCGATAACCCAAGCTAAACAACAAGGACCATCCTACCTTCTTATCATGGGTAAATTTGAGCATGAATCAAGAAAGGCTTCTTGGGATATTGGGAAACCTTGGGAGGATTCTAGAGAGAGGAGTTAAGGGGTTGTCTAAACTCCCAAGGATTTGAGTGAATAGGAAGTGGGAGCTTGTGTGGGTTTATATAGGAAAGGAGATGGAATTATTTATTATTTAGGTTTGGGACACCTCACATTAAACTAATCAAAACCAAAATCCAGACCATGGTTTTTTCCCATGGTTTTTTCCAAAGGGGAGTGGAAAACAATATTTTACAAGGAAAATGGCTGAACATCTTAAAATAATAGGGTTGCTTAGGTGGAGGTGAGTCACACTCTCAAAAAAAAAATTTAAAAAGAAAAAATGTCTTACAAGCCTTGAAGGGTCCACTAAAGCTTTGTGAAATAATTAAAACAAACCCAAAATCAAATTATCTTAATATTAAAACATATATTGCCAGATCATAATGTTTATATTATTTTATTACATCACTATTGGGTGATTATGATGTCATAAAACACATTATATATTTAAACGGTATTTAATATTTACCCAAAAATTTGACTGTCTCAGAAAATTATAAAAAATTCACCATTGGATAATTTCAAAATCCTGAATCCATAATTAATTTTCATGTTATCTAAATAATTTTATAAATATTGGAATTTTTTACTTTTAAAATAAAAACTGACATTTTCTAAAAATTCATGGGTTATGATAAAAAAAGATTTCAAACATTAATAAAAATTACAATTGCATTAATAAAATTATATGATCATTTATTTTTAATAAATGTTAATTTAATTATAATAATATCTTAATAAAATATTATTTAATTCAAAAATCCATTAATTCATCAAAATAATATTCTTAGTTAAATATTAACTAAAAATACTATTTGTTCTTTAATAACTACTTACAATGTAAAAATAATAAAATGAATGCACATTCTTTATACAAAAATAATGTACATAGTCATAGTGCTAGGATCTTGTTACATAACTCCTTAAAACACCCATATAATATCGAAGGGTAAAGGGTGCGATGATGATAGACTCTTGGGGTGGCTCGGATAACATCACTATGGTGGTAATCGCTATTAACTTCCACTTATCCCATAGTTGCTTCCACTCTAGCTTAATGGTTTCATGCTCATATTGGGCTTGGTCAAGACTGAATCCCAATGACACCACCTCCTTTCCATGCTCCGAAAAATGGGTTCATATAGGGAAATTTTACTGGATGAGTCCATTACTTCCTTTTTTTGAGTAAATTGGATTTGTTAAAGCCCTATATTTAGATTAATCATGTGATCACTGTTCAATGGCTATATTAGCAATGGTCACAATTCATAATGGTATTTTAAAATCCATAAACATAAAACCAATGAAGGTCACTTTTTATATAACCATAATAAACATTTAATTAGATCAATAGGAATTTCCATTAATGAATGTTTGGGTCATTACAATATTCCCCCCTTAAGAAATTTTTCCCTTGAAATTTTTATTTCCAAATATAAAAAAATGTGGGTAACTCTGCTTCATCACTTCCTCCGATTCCCACATCGCTTCTTCAAACGGGTGGTTTCCCCACAACACCTTGACGAGGGGAATTATATTATTTCGTAGAACTTTTTCTCTACAATCTAAGATCTTCACTATTTGGTCCTCATAACAAAGATCATCCTCAAGATGTACTACCTCTGAAAAGAGTTTATGTGATGGGTCTAGTATATACTTTCTTAAGAGGGATATAGGAAAGACATCATGTACTTTGGCCATGGTATGTTTGAAGTTCTAGTCGATAGGCCACAACCCCAACACGATCAAGAATATTGAAGGGGACGATGTACCTAGGACTTAAATTACCTTTATTTACAAACCTTATGACCTTCTTCAAGGAATATATGCATTGAAATACCATGTATCCAACTTTAAACTCAAGGTATCGTCGACGGTTATCTGCATAACTCTTCTGTCGAATTTGGGCTAACAAGATATTTTGCTGAATGGTTTTCACCTTCTCCACTATTTCTTTGACCATTTCTGGTCCTAACATCTTATGTTCACTAACTTAATTCCAACATGTCGGTGTTCTACACCTCTTCCCATACAAGGATTCATAAGGTGTCATTCAGATGCTCGAGTGGAAAATTTTATTGTAGGAAATTAAACCAGTAGAAGATGTTGGTCCCACCCTCCATTGAAGTCCATAGAACATGATCATAACATATACTATAGTGTATGATTAGTTTCCTTAGATTGGCTATCAGTTTAAGGATGATAGGTCAAAATGAAGTTCATTTTAGTATCCAGATCATGTTTAAGACTCTTCCAAAACATAGAGGTGAATCTTTGATCTCGATCGGATACAATAGATAGTGGTACTCCATGCAGCCTTACCACTTACCTAATATATATCCATGCCATTTGATCCAATAAGACATCCTCATGAATTGCAATAAAGTGTGCAGCCTTTGTAAGATGATCGACAACAACCCAGATTGCATTGTTTACTTTGGATGTCTTCGGAAGTCTAGTGACAAATTCTATGGTGATGTTCTCCCATTTCCATGTTGTTATGGGCAATGGTTTCAACATCCCCTTAGACTTATAACTATTTTCCTTCACTTGCATACACACCAGGAACTTTGATGTATAATAAGAGATCTCCTTCTTCATATTATCCCACCAGTAATGCTCTCAAATATCATGATACATCTTTGTGTTTCCTGGGTGAATAGAGAAATTTAAACTATATGCATCATCCAAAAGATCCTTCTTCAGCTCTAATATTGATGGAACACATAGTCTTTCACCAAATCTCACGATTCCTTCTTCATTAAAATTGAACTATGATAACTTTCCATTTTTGATAGCTTCCACATTCTTCTGAATTCCCACATAATTCTTTAAATCATCCTTTAACCTTTCCAAAAGAGACGGTTGAGAAATCATTTGTGAAAGGAATGATGATTTTCCATTATTTATGATCCCATGTCCATCTTCATCCAGTCTAATTAGATTGGATCCTTCTCAATTCTCATCAATGATAGAATCTTTGGGTCCTTTCTACTTAGAGCATCATCCACCTTGATCACTTTCCTAGGGTGGTAATGGATTGAGAATTTATGCTCTTTGATCAGCTCTAGCCATCTTTGTTAGTGTATATTCAAATCTTTCTATGTGAATATATACATGAAGTATTTGTGGTCCATATGTATTTCTCACTTCTCCCTAAAGAGATAATGTCACCAAATTTTTAAAGTTAAGATCACCGCAACCAACTCCAAATCATGTGTTGGATAATTTTTCTCATGAAATTTCAATTGCCTTGAAGCATAGTGAATGACTTTGTCATTTTGTATCAACACACACCCCAGGTACTTCTTTGAAGCATCATAGAATAACACAAAAAGATCTCCACTTATGGTTAAAGTGAGAAGGGGTGTAGTGACAAGCCTCCTCTTTATATATTTGAAGCTTTCTTTGCATTCATCAATCCAAGAAAACTTTACTCCCTTCTGAGTTAGCTTAGTAATAGAGTTGGACAATCATGTGAAATTTCTCACAAATCGTCGATAATATCCAGGTAACTCCAAGAAGATATGGATATCCATTACTAATGATGGCCTCAGTCATCCCTCTACTGTAACTATTTTGGAGGGATCCATAGATATCCCATTGGTTGTGATGATATGGCCCAAGAATGAGACCTCCTTCAACCAAAACTCAATTTTTTTTACTTTTCATACAAATTCTCCTTCCACAAGTTCTCTAGTACTGTTCTTAGATGCTCCTCATGATTATCCTTGGTTTTGGATTATATCAGAATATCATCTATAAATACAACCACAAATTTGTCGAGGTAATCCAAAAAAATCTATTAATCAATTCCATGAAGATTTTTGGAGCATTAGTGAGTCCAAAAGGCATTACTATGAATTCATAGTGCCCGTATCTTGTACGAAAAGTTGTCTCGGGGGTATTTTTCTTCTTTACCCTTACTTGATAATATCCCAATCGCAAATCCTCCTTGGAGAAGTATTGTTCACCACACAGGTGATCGAAAAAGTCATCGATTCGTGGGAGAGGATTCATTTTATTTATTGTGATTTTTAAGCTCACGGTAATTGATGCAAAGGCACATTGACCCATCCTTCTTCTTGACGAAGTGGACTGGTTCACCCCATAGTGAAGAACATTGGCATATAAACCCTTTATACAGATTCTTCTGTAGTTGTTTCTTCAGCTTCACAAGCTCCACATCACCGATTTTATATAGAGTCTTGGATCTTCCCAACACCCCAACTATAAGATCATCTAATAATTCAACATATCTTCTAAAAGGAAGACCAAAAAATTCCTCGAAAAACACTTCAAATAATTCCCTCACAATATTAATGTCGTCAAGGATGGTTGCCTCCTTAGACTCAATCATGTGAGCCAGATATACATGCTCATTGGGAAATAATATCCATGCTTGAGATGATGGAGCTAATGAATATTCATCTTCCTCCTTGCACTTGTATAGAATCGGGGGTTGATTCTCAACATGGAGAGTTATTTCTCTCTCATGTAAATTTATGTTGGCTCTATATAAGGAAAGCCAATACATTCCAAGAATTTCATTAAATTACACTAGAGGGAGTATGCCGAAGTTTTCCGGGAAACTCAATCCATAGATTATGATAGGGTAGGATTTATATTAATGGGATGAAATGATTTGCCTATTTACCATACTCATCGACATCTTTACTTACATGATTTTTGGGGGTTATGGGATTACTCTACTAAAAATTTGGGATATAAAAGAATGTGTAGAACCTGAATCAAAAAGTATGTTCTTTATTATTGAATGAATAACTAGAGTACATGTCACCACTTGGTTTTCAGGGTTCACTTAGGTAGTAGTGATGAAAAAATATCTCCCTTGATGCCTTGGAGGTTGTTGGTTTCCTCCAAAATCCCTTGGATTAGGGAATTTATTTAGAAGATGCCATGTTTTTTTTTCTGTTGTAGCAATGAACACCTCATTGAGGTTAGAATAGAGTGTTCCTTTCCTTTTTTGCAGCCGTGGGATTTTCTTGTTGGCAGTTAACAGCTAGGTGCCCTTTCTCTTCCACACATTAAGCATTTCCTCATTCCCTTTAGAAAATTTCTGGGGTGCTTCTTTCCACACCATTGGCAAGTGGGGTGATGGATATTTTTATCACCATTGGTTTTATCCATAGGACCACCATAATTGAAGTCCAACTTACACTTCTTATCCTCATTATACCCATGAGATTCTCCAATCACCATTTCGACCATGAGGGAACATCCGACAATTTCCACATAGTTGTTGAAGTCACAGATTGCCAACACTTTCTGTAGGCCAGGCTTCAGCCCACCAAAGAAGTGGTCAACCATGAATTCAGGGGTAACGAAGAAGAAATAGGTGTATCATGAAAGCAATGTGAATTTTTCCTCATCTTCTCTGATAGATTCTTCGTCTTTTTTCTTTTGGGCAAGGAAGTCCGTTTCCATGTTATGACGGAAGGTGCGCAGAAAATATTTATCGAAAAACATCTTAAAGAAATTGTTCCATTCCAACTCCTCGATCTACTACTCAGGATTCATATTTTTTATCAACGTCTACCATTTATCAGCTTCACCCTCCATATGATTAGTAGTCAGGAGGACCTTATTTTGTTAAAAACATTTAAGGATTCAGAAGATCTTTTTAGTGGAGTTGATCAATTGTTCGACGATTGATGGATCAAATTATCCATTAAAAGTAGGAGGCCTTTGTCTCATGAAGCTCTCGATAGCGACTTGTTCTTTCTTAGTGGAGGTTTAATGTTTCTCTTGACCCGAGTTTCTATTCAAATCTTGAGTTAACTGAGAGTGAAGAATGACAAAGTTCAAGATTACCACTCCATTCGGATTGGGCATATCATTAGAATAGTCATCACATTGATCTTCACATCAGTTGTTAGACTGAGTCCTCCTCTTACCAGCCATTGGATAGAATAAAAGGAAAGCTAGGGGTAACACATAAAGGATAATTCCAGGAAAAAATTGATGACTTATAAATAACTTTTATTTCCTTAACTTATGAATCCATAGGCTTCAATCTATTCTATTCATGATATACTCAAGACTGAAAATGCAGGACTTCCCAACGGTACTGAACCATTGGTATATATTATACCAAAGGTTCTGAAAACCGTAGGGAAGTAAGCCATTGGGAAAGCTTTTCCCAAGAGTTTATATTAAACCGTTGGGGTATTTTAGAAAAAATGAACCTATCCCAACAGTTGCACCAAACCATTGGGATAGTTTTTCCCAACGGTTTGTCTTGAACCGTTGGTAAAACCAAGAAGACGATTGCTTTCCCAACGGTTCATAGAACCATTGGAAAAGAAAATACTCAGAGAGGCTATGCCAATGGTTTCAAACTGTTGGAATATCCTATGCTGTGCAAATTTCACAAAATCCTACAATTTGAACAGTAGTGACCCTCTCATTTTTGTGTAATTTCCACTGTAGCCAGTCCATTCCCTCTCATTTTCAATCATTTCCACTTATTGTACCTGTAATAAAATGACACATACATATTCAATAATTGTACCTGCAATAACAAACTAACACATACATATAGAGAACAAATTCATACACATTTAACATATAATGCATCCTGGAACTATACACATCCATAATTAAATCAAAATTCATAACATAATTATAGACATACCTAATTCATTTAGAATTTAATTTAAAATTGAAATGACAATTATATGTGGAATCTGGAATTCAATTCATCATTTGTTCTATTTTTTCATATACCATATGTTTTTACTATAAATGATGTACATTTTAAACAAAATACATTAACTTGGAGTGATACTGGCCACACCATGCCTCGGATTGAGGTGAGGTTAACTCATACATGTCACAAATGACCCATGGATCATTTTCCTAAAGTATCAACATATTCTGAAAGAATTTGGTCAGTTTTCTGTATGTCAGTTGTTTTTTTCACTTAAAATAATGTGCTTTTTTTAAATAAAAGAGAGACACTTTGAGTGGTGTTGGCCACACCGCACCTCAGATTGAGGTGGGGTTGACTTGTACATGTCACAAATTACCCATGGATCGTTGTGCTAAATATCAACACAATCAGAATCCATTTGGTCGGTTTTCCATATGTACTTAAAATGTTGTCCATTTTAAACATAAGAGAGACACTTTGGGTGGTCCCAGCCACACCGCTACTTGGATTGAGGCGCGGTTGACTCGTACATGTAACAAATGACCCATGGATCATTGTCCTAAAGTTTCAACAGATTCTGATTGTGTTCGTCGGTTTTTCGTATGCCAGTTGTTCTTTTAACATATAATCCTATCCATTTTAAACAAAAGAGACGGAATTAGAGTGGTACCGGCCACAACGCATCTCGAATTTAGACGGGTTTCACTCGTACACGTCTCAAATGACCCATGGATCATTGTCCTAAAGTATAAACACAATCCGAATGCGTTTGGTCTGTTTTCCGTATGTCAGTTGTTGTCTTCACTTAAAATGATGTCTGTTTGAAACAAAAGACAAACAATTTTAGTGATTCTGGCCACACCATGTCTTAGACTGAGGTAGGGTTGATTCTTACATGTCGTATATGACACATGGATCATTGTGCTAAAGTATCAACACAATCAGAATCTGTTTGGTCCATTTTCTGTATATAATTATAATATTGTCCATTTTAAACAAAAGAGAGACACTTAGAGTTCTCTCGGACACACCATGATTCCTATTGAGGCGAGGTTGACTCGTACACATCAAATATGAACCATGGATAATTTTCCTAAAGCATCAACACATTTTGAATGCGTTTGGTCAGTTTTTCGTATGTCAGTTGTTGTTTTCACTTAAAATGATGTTCATTTTAAACAAAAGAGAGACACTATGAATGGTTCCGGCCACACCGCACCTCGGATTGAGGCAGGGTTGACCCGTACACATCACATATGACCCATAGATCGTTATGAAAAATTATCGACACAATCAGAATCCGTTTGGTCGGTTTTGCGTATGATAGTTGTTGTTTTCACTTAAAATGAAGTCTATTTTAAACAAAGGAGAGGCACTTTGCGTGGTTTCGGCCACACTGCGCCTCAGATTGAGATGAGGTTGACTCGTACACAACACGTATTACCCTTGGATTGTTCTCCTAAAGTTTCAATGGAAAACGAAAATGTTTGGTCAGTTTTCCATATGTACTTAAAATGTTGTCCATTTGAAAAAAAGAGAGAGACACTTAGAGTGATCTTGGCCACACCGCGTCTCGGATTGAGCCCGGCTTGGCCCGTAACGTCACATATGACCCATGGATCATTGTGATAAATTATCAACAGAATCGAAATGTTTTTGGTCAGATTTCCGTATGCCAGTTGTTCTTTTCACTTATAATCCTGTCCATTTTATACAAAAGAGACAGAGTTAGAATGGTACCAGCTAGAATGTGCCTCAGATTTAAATGGGGTTTACTTGTACACATCTCAAATGACCCATGGATCATTTTCCTAAAGTATCAACACAATCCGAATGCGTTTGTTCTATTTTCCATATGCCAGTTGATGTTTTCACTTAAAATGATATCCATTTAAAACAAAAGAGAGACACTTAGAGTGGGGCTGGCCACACCGCACCTTGGATTGAGGCGAGGTTGACTCATACCCATCACATATGACAAATGGATCGTTTTCCTAATGCATCAACACATTTCAAATGCGTTTAGTCAGTTTTTCGTATGTTAGTTGTTGTTTTCACTTATAATGATGTCCATTTCAAACAAAAGAGAGACACTATGAATGGTATCGGCCACACCGTGCCTCAGATTGAGGTGGGGTTGACTCGTACATGCTACATATGACCCATAGAACATTGTGCTAATGTATCGACAAAATCATAATCCATTTGGTCGGTTTTCTGTATTCTATTTGTTGTTTTCACTTAAAATGAAGTCCATTTTAAACAATAGAGAGACACATTGAGTGGTGTCATCCACACCACACCTTGTATTGAGGCGATGTTTACTCGTACACATTACATACTACCCATGGATCATTCTCCTTGTGTTTCAATGGAAACCGAATCCGTTTGGTCAGTTTTATTTATGTACTCAAAATGTTGTCCATTTTAAACAAAAGAGAGACACTTAGAGTGATCCCGGCCACACCATGACTCGGATTGAGCCTGGGTTGGCTCGTACATGTCACATATGACCCATGGATCGTTTTGATAAATTATAAAAAGAATATGAATGCGTTTGGTCAGTTTTCTGTATGCCAGTTTTTCTTTTCACTTATAATCCTGTCCATTTTAAACAAAAGAGAAAGAGTTAGAGTGGTACCGACCACACCACGCCTCGTATTTAGACGGGGTTGACTCGTACACGTCTCAAATGACCCAAGGATCATTTTCCTAAAGTACCAACACAATCCGAATGCGTTTGGTTGGTTTTCTGTATGCCAGTTGATATTTTCACTTAAATGATATCCTTTTAAAACAAAAGCGAGACACTTAGAGTGGTGCCGGCCATAATTCCCATTAGATTGAGGCAAGGTTGACTCGTAAATGTCACATATGACCCATGGATCGATTTCCTAAAGCATCAACACATTTTGAATGCATTTAGTCAGTTTTTCGTCTGTCAGTTGTTGTTTTCACTTAAAATGATGTACATTTTAACTAAAAGAGATACACTATGAATGGTGTTAGCCACACCGTGCCTTGGATTGAGGCAGGGTTGACTCATACACATAACATATTACGCATGGATCGTTGTGATAAAGTATCAACACAATCAGAATCCCTTTGGTCGGTTTTCCGTATGCTAGTTGTGGTTTTCACTTAAAATGAAGTCCATTTTAAACAAAAGAGAGAAACTTTGAGTGTTGTTAGCCACAACGTGCCTCTATTGAGGCAAGGTTGACTCATACACTTCAAATATGACCCATGTATCATTCTCTCAAATTTTCAATGGAAACCGAATGTGTTTGGTCGGTTTTCCATATGTACTTAAAATGTTTTCCATTTTAAACAAAAGGGAGACACTTAAAGTGATCTTGGATACACCATGACTCGGATTGAGCCTAGGTTGGCTCGTACACATCAAAAATGACCCATGGATCATTGTGATAAATTATCAATAGAATCCGAATGCGTTTGGTCGGTTTTCCTTATGCTAATTGTTCTTTTCACTTATAATCCTGTCCATTTTAAACAAAAGAAACAGAGTTAGAGTGGTACCTGCCACACTGCACCTCGAATTTAGATGGGGTTGACTCGTACACTTCTCAAATTACCCATGGATTATTTTCCTAAAGTATCAACACAATCTGAATGCGTTTGGTCAGTTTTCTGTATGCCAGTTCATGGTTTCACTTAAAATGATATACTTCTGAATCAAAATAGAGACACTTAGAGTGGTGCCGGTCACACTGCGCCTTGGATTGAGGCGGTGTTTACTCTTACACTTCACATATGACCCATGGATCGTTGTCCTAAAGAATCAACACATTTTTAATGCATTTGGTCAGTTTTTCGTATGTCAGTTGTTGTTTTCACTTAAAATGATGTCCATTTTAATGAAAATAGAGACACTATGAATGGTGTCGGCCACACCGTGCCTCGGATTGAGGTGGGGTTGACTCGTACATGTCAAATATGACTTGTGGATCGTTGTGATGAAGTATCGACACAATAAGAATCTATTTGGTTGGTTTTCCGTATGCTAGTTGTTGTTTTCAATTAAATCGAAGTCCCTTTAAAAAAAAGAGAGACACTTTGAGTGGTTTTGGCCACACTACACCTCATATTGAGGATCATTTGACTTGTACACATCACATATGACCCATGGATCGTTCTCCTAATGTTTTAATGGAAAAATAATGCGTTTGGTTGGTTTTCCGTATGTACGTAAAATGTTGTCCATTTTAAACAAAAGAGAGACACTTAGAGTGATCCGGGCCACACCGCGACTCGGATTGAGACCGGGATGGCTCATACACATCACATATGACCCATGGATAATTTTGATAAATCATCAACATAATCCAAATGCATTTGGTCAGTTTTGCATATGCCAGTTGTTCTTTTCATTTATATTCCTGTCCATTTTAAACAAAACAGACAGAGTTAGAGTGGTACTGGCCACACCGTTCCTTGGATTTTGACGATATTGACTCGTACACATCTCAAATGACCAATGGATCATTTTACTAAAGTATCAACACAATCCGAATGTGTTTGGTTGGTTTTCTGTATGCTAGTTGATGTTTTAACTTAAAATGACATCCTTTTGAAAAAAAGAGAGACACTTAGAGTGGTGCCGACCACACCGATCCTCTGATTGAGGATGGGTTGACTTTTACATGTCACATATGACCCATGGATCATTTTCCTAAAGCATTAACACATTTAGAATGCGTTTGGTCACTTTTTTCATATGTCAGTTGTTGTTTTCACTTAAAATGATGTCCATTTTAAACAAAATAGAGACACTATGAATGGTTTCGGCCACACTGCGCCTCAGATTGAGATTGGGTTGACTCATAAACATCACATATGACCCATGGATTGTCTTTCTAATGTATCGACACAATCAGAATCCGTTTGGTTGGTTTTCCTTATTCTAGTTGTTGTTTTCACTTAAAATATAGTCCATTTTAAACAAAAGGGAGATACTTTGAGTTTTGGAGGCCAAACCTCGCCTCAGATTGAGGCAAGGTTTACTCTTACACGTCACATATGACCCATGGATAGTTCTCCTAATTTTTCAATAGAAACCAAATGCGTTTGGTCGGTATTCCGTATGTACTTAAAATGTTGTCCATTTTAAACAAAAGAGAGACACTTAGTGTTATCTCGGCCACACCGCGATGTGGAATGAGCCCAGCTTGGCTCGTATACGTCACTTATGACCCATAGATCTTTATGATAAATTATCAACAGAATCCAAATGCGTTTTTTCGGTTTTCCGTATGCCAGTTGTTCTTTTCACTTATAATCCTGTCCATTTTATACAAAAGAGACAGAGTTAGAATGGTACCGGCCACACTGCGCCTCATATTTAGACGGGATTTACTCGTACACATCTCAAATGACCCATGGATCATTTTCCTAACGTATCAACACAATCCGAATGTGTTTTTTTAGTTTTCCATATGCCAGTTGATGTTTTCACTTAAAATGATATCCTTTTGAAATAAAAGAGAGACACTTAGAGTGGTGCAGGCCACACCACTCCTCTGATTGAGGCGGGGTTGACTCGTAGACGTCACATATGACCCATGGATTGTTTTCTTAAAGCATCAACACATTTTCAATGACTTTGGAAAGTTTTTCATATGTCACTTGTTGTTTTCACTTAAAATGATTTCCATTTTAAACAAAAGAGAGACACTATGAATGGTGTCGGCCACACATTACCTCAGATTGAGGTAGAGTTGACTCGTACACATCACATATGACACATGGATCATTTTTATAAAGCATAAAAACATTGAAAATGTGTTTGGTTATAATTTCGTATGTCACTTGTTGTTTTCAATTAAAATGATGTCCATTTTAAACAAAAGAGAGACACTATGAATGGTGTCGGCCACACCGCGCCTCGGATTGAGGCGGGGATGACTCATCAACGTCACATATGACCCATGGATTACTTTTCTAATGTATCGACATAATTGGAATCCATTTGGTTGGTTTTCCGTATGCTAGTTTTTTTTTCACTTAAAATGAAGTCCATTTTAAACAAAATAGAGACACTTTGTGTGGTACCGGCCACACCGAGCCTCAGATTGAGGCTGTTTTACATATGCTTGTTGTTGTTTTCACTTAATAAGATAAGAAATAAATTCATATAATTCAAGACATAGAAAATGGAATAATCCTAAATAACATTGCATGATCAGAGAAATAAAAAAAGCATGTGCAATGAAGGAGGGTGGGGGGCTGTCCGGGGGTCCAGGGAGGAGGGTGGGGGGGCTGTCTGGGGGCTGTCCGAGGGGCTGTCTAGGGACCAAGGAAGAGGGTGGGGGGCTGTGCGGGGGGCTCTCTGGGGGGTGTTTGGGGGGATTTACAGGGTCCAAGGAGGAGGGTAGGAGGGCTTTCTCGGGGGGGGGGGGGGTTGTCTATGGGGTTTTCCGGGGTCCAGGGAGGAGGGTGGGGGGCTGTCTGGGGGGCTGTCCAGGGGGCTGTCTGGGAGGTGTTCGGGGGGTGTCTGGTGGGCTGTCCGGGGACCAAGGAGGATGGTGGGGGGGCTATCCGGGGGGCTGTCTGGGTGGTTGTTCGGGGGGCTGTCTGGGGTCCAAGGAGGATGGTGGGGGTTGTCCAGGGTCTAGGAAGGAGGTGGGGGGGGGGGGGGGGGCTATCCAGGGAGTTCCCAAACACACAAAAATCTATAAACATGCAGAAGATACACTAAAACCACTAAAAGAAAACAAAATCAATGAAAACAGACAATATATAAAAATAACCCAACTCCAATACTATACTAAGGGTCTAGATAAAACCAACAACTAGAATATATTAAACATTAAATCTCAGTAATATTAGTAAAAAATGTAACATGTCAATTTGTCCCAAATCAGCATCACCATTATCACCATCATCATCACCCTCGTCCCTGTCCCCATCATCGTCCTCACCCTCCTCAGCGCCCTCCTCCTCGCCATCACCCTCCTCCTCTCCCTTGCCATCCACCTCGCCCTCCTCCTCTACCTCATCTACCGTATCAGACTCCTCGCCAATATCATCGTCAGGCTGGACATCGTCTTGACCACCACTAGAACTGCCACCTGGTGAACCATATATAGAATGTATCAACAATATATATTCATCAAAAGCTGGGTTGGCCTCTGGTGGAAGTGTTGGACATAGAACTTCAATAAATTTTATAAATGAACTGTTTTCTCAAGAATACTGTTCTGCCTTCTCTGTTGTCCTTTTCTCACCCTGTTCTGCATGTTCCCTAAATTTCTTCAGCTTGGTGGAACTACAACTCGTACCTGAGGAGGGCCAATACCTCATTGGGGCTATCCTAGGTCGGCAACGTACTCTACTAGGATAATTCTCTCCCAAAACCTGATGTAAGTGATTAGTGGGCCCAAAATTTTCTGTTTCTTGGGCATCGAGGTCCTCTAAAGAAGCCTGTTAAAAATGTAAATATATTATTATGTTACAAATTAGATATTAAAATATAAAATCAAAAGATTAAAACTTACAATCTACTACTGAGTCGCTTCATGGACGACACTTCCATCCTTTTTCTGTCTACTCGAGCAAAACAGTTTTTCTTGAGCCACATGTCCTTCAATATTCTGTATTTTCCTCTACAATTACATTGAAAACTAAAGTTATATGAAAACATTAGAAAATGATTAAATAATTGAGGAAACAAAAGAATGTGTAAGTCGTAAAGAAAACTTATAAACAATTGTCATACCTGCTTCCGCTCATGATCTGGCATCGTAGTACGTACTAGTGTGTGGAGGTATTTTTTTGCATCAATATTTTTTTTATTTTTTCCAGATGATTCCTAAATAAAATTTGATAAGGATAATATTAATTCAAAACATGAAAGTTATCATTTAAATAACTAAAATGTAATTCATACCTTAAACTGGGTAGTCTTCCAATGAGTAATCATCTGACGATACTGCACTATAAGACAATCATCCATGACTGGTAGCGCCTCTAACTCAGTGCTAACTCTAGAACTCCATTCAATATACAACTCATTCTTTTAGGCTCTCCAAAGCTCGCCTAAATCCTTTAGACGTTTCGGTCTTGCACCCTCACCATCGGGAATATTAAATCGAAGATGACATCAAAATATTAATTCATATAAATAAAAAAATAATTCATGGCATTAAATACGACAGTTATTTTACCCATATCTCTTCCCAAGCTCTATCCTTGACCTCATGTGGCAAATGTCTCCACGATAGCGGGATGGCGGGAATGATGTCGGAGTATTTGGAAAGCGTCTCCCTAAAACTTCGATATTGCTGCCCTATTTTCTCAACCATTTGGTTGTCTTCATTGTAATCCACCATAACATGTGTGCAGCGGTTCTGTACCAAACGCATATGTGTACGCCCCCGCCCTCACCTCCTGTCAGTAGATGTATCTATCATGAAAGAAAAACAAATATTTTATCAAAACATGTTACAATGAAAATAAATATTTCTATAAAAATTTGGTAGGGTTATATAAATATACATGCACCAGTATGATCACTGAGAGCTGTTGGATCCATCGAAATTGATGGAACACCCTGTGGTGGAACATGAGTTGAAGATGATGGAATATAGAAGCTGAGAGAGACAAAAGTATAAGGAAAAGAATATGGGACAGCTGTATGACTGGATTCTGACTGGGGAGTGGGAATCATCAAGGGATATGAAAATGATGGGCTAGAAGATGCAAAAGGTGGCCAAAACATGGGAGGCCTAAATATCCCATGTGTCCTTAACGAAACATTGTGATCAGAATGTGGGAAGGATGACATGTCAGTGGGATGGGCAGGGTATAGTCGGGTACGCGAAGCTGCTCGTCCACCTCTGGTACAAACCATCCACGTACCACCGATATGAGTACTAGGACCAATACTAGGCTCCTTGTCGAATAACTGTCGATGTATAGGTGGATCCTAAAAAAATGTTTTAAAAAAATTAATCACATGACATTATATATTCTTTAATGATATATACTTGAAATAAATTAGTCACTGTAGGAACTAATGGTGGAATGCCCATCTCCACCATTCGGCGATTGTTCTCTATCATTTTTTTCCTTCATCTCTCTTCAATTGGCTGCATTTCATGCTTTTGAAAACAAATTTGTAATTAATTAGAAATATGAAACTACTGTGTAACCCAAAAAACTAAATATATGAGGGAATATGGGGATTCATTGGTAATTTATCTATCAATTGTTTTATAAGAGATTGAATGGATTTAATAAATCATATAGGTTGTAATGGTCACCAAGTTAGAAATATTGTTTGACTAGGTTTGAATACAGTTCAATTCCAAATTAGAAAATGCAATTCAAATAAAACTGCAACATATAAACATTGAAAATTCACATAACAATCAAGTCAGCTAAAACATATTTGTGATCAATACTAAATCAATTTGAATATTACCAACCTTAACAACCCAAATCGAGGTAAACAAAAATAATTGAGAACATGGATGAATGATTCTATATATTTTCAACCACAACATCAGGTTCACAATCAACTCTGACAATTGAGATATTGGTGTCATCAAAAGAAATAAATGGATTGGTTCTAATGGCACTAGGTAGAGTGTCAATTCCATCATCACCATCATCAAAAATAAGTCATGGAATTACTTCAACTATGACACCAAATTCCGGTCGAAGCTCGTCTTTGACATAAAAAACATGTTTAGACATTGATGCCAACACATATAGTTATTCGGTAGAAAGAATGTGAGTCATATTAATTACTCAAAATCCAAAATCATCAATAAATGTGCCATGTCTCATCATGGAATCAAACCAATGGCATTTCATCATTGTGACTCGTCCATGAGAGTAATAATCCAATATTATTATTTTCTCAATGACTCAATAATAACCCGCATTTTCAAATCACGGTCTACTATCTGATGCACTAGTATAACAATATATTGTGGTAGTAACCATAAAACCATCATGTTGTGTTCTCATGTTCTTTTCTCATTCAGTGACAATAAATTTGTACCCATTGATAACAATTGATTTACAGTCACGAACCACGTTATGAGGACCAAAATCCAAAGCTCTTATTTTCTCAAAGACAGAGTCAGTAGACAAACTCAATACCTACAATATAAATGACTATTAAACATAATTAAATATTGATATAATTATTTTAAACAGTAATATTTTTACCTTCAATTTTAACCAATTAGAAAACTCTTTGCTAAGAAAAGTCTCTCTTGTTCTCAAAGATAAAGAATGATGCTTCCTCTTTATCGTTGTTTTATATTCCCTGTAGATAAAAAATATGAATAGTTTAATAGATATATATGTAAGATATACATATTCAATATAGTTACATGATATAGTGATCGAACAAATCACAGTTGAACAAAACCGTGTGATGTGCCATCTCCTGCTCTTCATGGCTTAATGTCTTCAATGTATATGATCCAGTAATTCCTCCCCTTTGAGGAAGTGATGGAAAACTAGGTTCAATTTTCTCAAATTGTTCTTATTTATTTCTCATTGTTCTGATCATTCTTTTAGTAAGATCAGACAAATACATTGAGCAGAAATCCATACATTCTTGAGCCAAGAAACTGTCCACGATAGAACCTTCGGAATGATTCCTGTTTCGGACATAAGACTTTAATGTGTACATATTTATTTCAGTTGGACACATCCAATGAAATGAAACAGGTTCTCCAAGATGTATTTCAGTGGGAATATGGACAGTCAGATGCAACATGCTTGTGAAAAATGATGGAGGAAATATTTTCTCCAACTCACAAAAAATTAATGGGGCATCTGTCAACATTTTTTGCAAGAAAGACTTGAATATCTTCTTAGCACAAATATCTATAAACAAATGGCACAACTGAATAACAGTCACCCTTACATTATGGGATAAAATATGATAGATTTATATTGGAAGAAACTCATGAAGTAGAACGTGATAATCATGAGTCTTCAAATATTTTAGCTTCAACTCTTTTCTGTTGACCCGTTTAGATATGTTTCCTGAATATCCATCAGGAACTCTAATAGTATATAATAATTCCAGGAATATTTTTTTCATAGGTGTCATCACATAATAATCACATGGAAGTTTCCATCTATTTTGACTAATACACACAGGATGCAATTATGGTATAATCCCCCAATCCACCAAGTCACGCCGAGATCGTAAATCATATTTTGTATTCCCCTTGAAATTTAGAAGAACCGAAAGCAAAATTTCACAAATATTATTTTCAATATGAATTACATCTAAGCAATGATGTAAAAAATCAGTTGACCAATAAGTTAAATAAAAAATGTTACTCCGCTTCCTCCAATTGTAACAAGTTTCAGTGGAAACATTATTTCTCTTTCCAGATTTCATTTGACCCTTCCCGAATGAAAAACTGAAATCTTTCAATTCATTAAGAACATCAGTTCTAGACATACGCTGAGGTGGATCATTGGTCTCTATGGTATTATCAAATCTTTGACAATTCATTTTATATGGATGATCATTTGGAAAGAATCATCGATGTCCCATAAAACTGAAACTACAGCGATGTTTCAGTCTTCTGGATCGTTTATTCTTCATAAAAATTGGGAATGAGAGTTTTCCCTTAGTGATCCATCCATACATCATTCTATAATCCTGAAAATCATTGATCGTCCGCATAAGCGCATCACACATATGAAATATGTTTTTCGAACATGCATCGCATGTGCGCACACCCACATCCCAAATAAGTTTCAACTATTTTATTAAAGTTTGGAAGTATACATCAATATCAATGTTAGGATCAGAAGGACCAGATATGAGTATACTCATGAAAGTGAATGGTTTTTTCATACACAACCATGGGGGAAGATTATAAATGTGTATAAAAACTATCCATGTGTTGTGAGAAGTAAGCATCTGCCCAAAAAGATTAAAACTGTCGCATGAAAGACGCAACCTCACATTATGCACATCAGCTGCTAAATCAAGATGTCGAGCATCAAATATCTTCCATGCAAATCCATCTAAAGGATGAACCAACTCATCATTAGTCTTATTTATCTTGTTATCATGCTATCTCATTTTTATTGATATGTCATCAAACATAAAATGATTCTGGAGTCTGGGGATCAATGGAATGTGCCACATTAATTTTTGTGGAATGCGGGATGGTGTTCCATAAGATTTTGAATTCTAGTAGGATGTTCCACATTTTATACAATCATTTTGTTCAGCGGTTTCCTCCGTGAATAAACTGTAATCTTTTGGGCGAGCATGAATTTTTTTCTTGAAAATCCATATTCCTCAACTAACTTCCATTCCATATAGTGTTTTGAGGGAATATCTGCATCATCTTGAATTAAATCTTTCAAGAGGGTATAAATATAATCGATTTCTGTATTAGAAATCCCATACATTTTTTCCCATGAAACAATCAGATTAAAAATTCCAGCTTTCTCATTTTATCACATTGTCGATATACTGGAGTCGTGGCAGCATCATTCAATTTTTTCACCCTATCAATATCATCATTTTCACTAGATGCATCATCTATCCTCATATCAAAGTATTCTTGAGTCGAAATCCTCTCCTTTTTCATGATGACAAATAAATAGAAACCGATCATCTAAAATTTTTTCCATTCTAGTCCTTTCATTTCGATCATCACCATTTTGAGATTTATTTTTCTCCCAATTGTGATACCACACATATTAGTTTCCTTGAAAAACATTTTTGGCTATGTGGTAGCTGACTTCTTCATGGCTCAACCAAGGTCTACCAACACAATTGGAACATGGGTAGTTTATGCGACCACTATCTGAAGCATTATGAAATGAAAAATCTATAAAGCTCTCCAAATTGTTTTTAAAATCACTTGAGATCTGATCGGTTTCATACATCCAACATCTGTCCATTCAGTAAAAAGAATTTATATAAGTCATTTTGTCATAAAAAAATCAATAGGATTGAACTTTAATAGAAAATACAATTAAGTACATTATAAAGGATGAAGTTTCTAGTTGATGTAAAGAACTATTAAAATAATGTAATGAACAAGTACTCATAAATTAAATTAAAATTTATTTATATTCATTTTCATTAGGTCTATAAGAGGCACATGCCTCATGTCCCATTATGTGTTATAGGCATCCAAATCATTCACTCATGTTCAATAACGCGTTATTGAAACTTCTATGGCCATACCTTTTATTACCCAATTACTTCCCCAAGTCAAGCCCACCCCATGGGTGAATAAATTTTAGGCTTCTACACTAATAGGTTGTTCATGGCTAGTAAAAAGATTTAATTTCATTAAGTATAGACCAAAACATTTATTTTTAAATTTGAGATTAATAATAAATTATGTCAATGGTAACAACATTACTGAATTAAACTTGTGACATATCTAACATTTTTATTGATGTCTACGCATGCTAGCATGGGTAGTGAAAGGAACCCCACCCTCATAAAAGTGAGTATTGTCCAAGAAGTATAAATAATATACAAATTACAATGAGAACCTTATTTAATTGACCCTAAAGTTATATTAGTACAGTCATCTTAGATGAAATGGAATATATGATCCTGGTTAACTGATGAATTCAAAATCCTGTATTTCTTATCTTGGACACTATTTAAGGTAAGTAATCATGTGAGGATGTGTTTACATCATTCAATTTATTACATGCTAGTGAGAATTAAGGCTTGAATTAATGACTTGAGTTCACATATTAAATGAGGGTAGAGGTTGCGTAGGCTATGTATATAGAATGATTAAATATAGGTAGAGGTTGCATACACTATGCATGGTGGGGGAGTCTCAGCCAATTTAGAAACTAAAATAAATTACCATCATAGGTATCAATAAAAACATCAGCATCAAAAGAAACTCCAAATAAAAAATGACTAAAAACGACAAACATTTCAAGTATTCACTACTATGCATGGTTTATCCACATGTTTAGCAGTAATTATATGTATTAATCATGAACCACCTCTACAGCTCCCAGTTTTCACCAATACACATAAGGTAGATATCTCAAAATATCTTTAAAAAAACTCATTAATAGGCTCAAAACGTAAATATAATCTTGAACCAACAATTGAATCTCTTTTACAACACATTCTCACACACCAGTTATCTCATGTGTTACTAAATACCAAACATAGTCACATAGTGTACTATAACAAATTACATTACACAAGCCCTATTAAAAAATCATTTTAATAAAGCACTTTCCTCAAGGAATTTTAAGGAAAAACTTCATAAAACTTTGATAAAAATTAATAAACACATATAAATAAATTTCTATGTAACAATTTAATTACAAGATGACGAAAAAGCATAAAAACACATACTTAGAAAATCTAGAATCCAACTGCAATGAATTTGGGATGCTTCTTCTTTAATGTAGAGTTAATGATTTATTTAATTAAATGGATTGGAATGGAGAAAGTCTAGATTAAATCAAAACACAAAAAAATTATATAATCATAAAAATTAAAACATAAAACTAAAATATGAGATGAATTACAATAAAAACAAGGTAGAACATAAATATTGTATGTGTATAAAGAATAAAATTCCTGATTTGATATGATTCAGATAGATTTTCAGCGGTTTGGATGGGGAAGTCGCGAGAGGAGCTGAGACCTTGAGAGATTTAGGGTTCTGTCATGAATGGGGGAGAGGAGTGGTGACCGATTGTATTTGGGGTAAAATTTTACCAACATTTTTTAAAAACCAATGGTAATGGGGTGTCCAAGGCACCCTTTCCCAACGATTTACTACAACATTTGGGAATGGGTGCCTTGGACACCCCTTTACCAACTGTTCTACTGAACCATTGGGAAAGGGTTTCATGGCCCTTATTTACCAATGGTTTAAGCAAACCGTTGGTAAATAAGCATTGGGAAAGCCTCTATTCCTAGTATTGACTTTTTAACATACATTCTTATTGGAATTTTTTCATTCAATTAATAAGGGTTCATAATATTCTTGTGAAGATACCAAAGCATATAGCCTAGGAGTGTCGTAACTAAGAGTTTCGAAAGGCCTATTGGCATGCACTAGTTCCCATTTGAGTCTATATCAAAGTGGTGTTTTTGGGTTTTACCCCTAGGATACATCAATGCTAGAGCTGTCTTTACCTACTCATATCCAGACATGGATGTATTTTCATGATAAACCACATACTCAATATTCACCAATACATAGGGATGTTTTAATTATACATATTCCTTTCTATAAGTCTACACTAGGTTTTTCTAATCCTAATCCCAAAAATAACTAAACCTATCCCTTAATAGCAACTATAACAACCCTTATATTTATAACACAGTTAAACATGATTTATTAAAAAAAATAATCACTTGATACAACATAGAAGATAGATATGTATAGTGTATTTGGGTATTAAGAACATTACATAACATCTTATAACATAAAACACACAACATATTTATTGAAAACTTCCTTTACATGACCACTACATTCCCTCCTACCTAGAATTTCATGGGATATCCTGAGGACATACATAAGAAAGGGTGAGCTATAAAGCCCAATAGGGGAAAAAACATGGAATAACATGAGGAGTACAATACATGTTATACAATAGGCATATAAATGGATCACAAGAGAAACATGAATATAAAGTCATGGTAAAGCAGGATAATGATAACATGGAAATGTGGAAACAACACTTAACAAGGAATTAGCATGAGTCAAGGCTCATTGCACATGGAGCATGAGTAAACCCTCATTGCACATGAAGCATGTGTAAAAAATCATTGAACTTGAATTAGCATGAGTAAACACCCATTGCACATGACGTATCATGATACTATACTTTACCCAATGCATTGGAGCACTATTAGGTCACACCCTTCTTAAACATTTCATTTCATGCATAAGTGTTCCACATGGATCATATAACACCGAATAAATCAAAATAATAAGTTATTCCTGGATTAATTAATGTGGAATAAATATATGAAATTACCATTAAATATTTATATGTGCATAAAGGTGAATACCCTTAATAGAGACATGTATATCGTATTCATGACATAATGATATTGGCTTGAAAAAACACGGTGCAATTTCAGCAGCATAACGACATGACATAAGGATTTAAGAAAATGTTTGATGAAATATAAAATGGTATCTCGTAATATTTACATGAAATGGATAGTAAGGGGGTCATATGTATACATGTACCAACAAACGTAATGAAATTTAGATGCATAATACAAACGAATTACTTGGATGTAAAATAGGAGATAGAAATGCCTCACAGAATTTCGGTATGGTAGGAGGTGTACATGGGAGGATTTAATGAGAGATAAAGGGGTCTCCCATAATAAAAAAATAAATATGAATGTACAGGGGAGGTGAGAAATCATTCCCCGACATTTTTAATTGAATAAAAGTCCATAACAACTTAATGAAAATTAGACAAAAACGAGAAAGGAAGAAATCCCTTACTTGGAATTGTGATACCAAAGGCTTGGGAGAGGCTTGAGATAGGATTATTGGGAGATTTGGGAAGCTTGGGAGGATTATATAGAGATGAGGTTAGGGGTTGGTTGAACTACAAAGGCATTGAGTGAAGATGAAGTGGGAGCTTGGGTCGGATTATATAGGAAAGGAGAGGGAATTCTTTATTATTTAGGTTTGGGACACCTCGCATTAAACTAATCAAAAACAAAAACCATACAATGGTTCTTGACCATGGATTTTGCAAAAGAAGAGCTGAAAAATATTTTATAAGGACAATGGCCGAACTTCTTAAAATAATAGGGTTGATTATGTGGAGGTGAGTCACATACTCAAGGAAAACAATTTATAAAGACAAAATGTTTTCTAAGCCTTGAAGGGTCTACTAATTCTTTTTAAAATATATAATATAGACCCAAATCACATTATTTTAATACTAAAACCTATATTGATTGAAAAAAGGTTAATATTATTTTATTACATCACTATTGGGTCATTATGATGTCATAAAACACATTATATATTTAAACGGTATTCAATTTCTACCAAAACATTTGACTGTCTCTGAAAATTATGAAAACTTCGCCATTGGATAATTTAGACATCCTAATTCAAAAAATAATATTCATTTTATCTAAATATTTTTATAAATATGTGAATTTTTACTTTTAAAATAAAAACCTATATTTACCGAAAATTAATGGGTTTTGACAAAAATAGCTTTCAAACCATAATAAAATTTACAATTGCATTCATAAAATTATATGATCATTTAAATATAACAAAAAATAATTTAATTATAAAAATATTTTATTAAAATATTACTTTATTCAAAAATCCATTAATTCCTCAAAATAGATTTCTTTGTTGAATATTAACTAAAAATACTATTGGTGTTTTTAAAAACTACTAACCAAGTAACAATAATAAAATGAATGCACAATCTTTATACAAAAATAATATACATAGTCATAGTTCTAGGGTCTTGTAAAATAACCTCATATAACACCCGCATAAGACCGAAGGGTATGGTCTGCAATGATGACAGAGTCTTGGGGTGGCTCAGATAACATCATTCGGGTGGTAATCTTTATTAACTTCCACTTTTATTGTAGTCGTTTCCGCTCAGGCTTAACGTGTTGAAGCTCAGATTGGCCTTGGTAAAGTGTAACACCTAAACCATAGTTACCATGAGTTGGTTCATTATTACATAACATTTTCACGATCACAAAAGATCAAATCTCGGAAGGATGATTAATTTAGTAGCCTTGGAAATACATAATAAATTCATAAGTATTAAATTACATTATAAAATTAAAAATACAACAACATTGTATTTATAGGCCACACTCATATACCTTAGACTATCCTTGTAGGTCATTCATAATATACTTCTTCGCATCCTGGGAAAAATAAAACATAGAAAGGTGTGAGCTCAGTTGCTCAGTAAGGATAACAATATAGTAGAAACATTCATAAATAAGCATAAACATTTAAGGAAATGTAATACCAGAACAAAATATTTTTAAACAAGAGCTTCAGAAAAATATGGGAAAGCTAAAATAAAATAATTCCATTTACTTATTCACATGGATATTCTATTAGTTTAATAATCACATGCAATATCAATAGCCACTTTCATAATGATGGAATTCATAATGCCAGAATTCATAACCGCATTGTCAATCCCTTGTGACAAGACTACAAATAATATTCTGTCAAGGCCTTGTGACAAGACAATAGCTTGTCTCATAAGAGCTACATATTCATCGAGGAGCTATAGCGGGCTCCACCTGTCACTTACTAAGTCCAATGCATTCCCCACATGAAAAGGTTTAAACATAACATAAACATTTGTATTAAAACTAGCATATGAAATGTCAATAATTTATCCATAAACCATAAATGGTATAAAAATAAAACATCCACATTCAAACATATCACAAAACCTTCAATACAATATGGTTGTTTTGTATCATAATAATTCCACTTAAAATAAGCTAACAATCCATCAAAGGATGTGGACATAGATGAAATCAAAACATTTTTTTAGAGAAATATCTATTTCTATTTTGAAATCATTTAAAAGTAATATAATTTTAAAAGGAAAATTCTATTTATAAAATATTCTTATAATAATGTAAGGGAAACATTGAATATGTTATAATGGAAAAAATATCCGCACACACCATATAAGTCAAAACAACATTCTTACCTTAATTTTTTCAAAAAGGTCCTAAGGTACCTTGTTTGGAAAATAACAGAAAGATTCCTTTCAAACCATTTTATAAAAAATCAAAAATAGGTATAAATTACCTTAACCCATAGTATAGTAAATAGTAATTTTTTTTGGAATATATTTTTAAGAAACATGGATGTGGATGATTAAGAGGTTCCATTAGATACTTACGTAAAAACAACCTCAGATAATAAAGAGATTGTAAAATTTACCCTTACCTTATAATTTTCCATGGTAGAGGGCAAGTTAACCACCTTTATAATATTTAAATCATTGTTATTAAATTATAAAATAACTATATACATAAATATGATATCATATATGATCTTCTAGTATTTCTTTGTTAATGATAATTCAGTAGTATCATCGTTTCAGGTGTTAACTAATTTGTTTTATTTATATACATTGTTACTTATGTAATGTTTATTATGGATAGGATATATATTATTAATATTCATAATTATATTAAGCCTTTAAACATTATTTTTAATCTTAAAATGAATGTTAGTCTTGAATGGATATGATGGGGAATGAATCTCATCACGTTCGTGGAGACGGTAATCCATACCTACGTTTGAGCAACAATATTATTGTTTTTGTATTAAAATAATATATAATTGGATGGTATATCATATATAAAAAATAATTATAATGTAATATTTATTATTTACATCATTTATACTTATTATTATACCCATCCAAATGATGAACTGTTTGAATAACAAACTACACCAAGATGTGGAGACGATAATCCGTACGTACACACGTATGGTGAATTTTTGATTTATAGGATGGATTGAATAATGAATATGGTTGAACCATTTTTATAATAACATAACAGTATATAGAAGATACTCAGGCTATTATTTTAAAATGTAAACAACAATGAAAGAGGAAGTGGATGAAGAAAATAATATGAAAGAGGTGATGAAATATTTACCTCTTCTTTAGGTTCTTCCGTTTGATTTCATCAAAAGGGCTCCATGGGTTGGCTTTATGACTAAAGGAAGTCCTCTAGAATTAAGGGAGGACATTTGGGAGGATATTTGGGATCTAGTTGGCCGAGCCAAATGGATTTGAAGGTGTGAATATGTGTGAAGAGGATGTGCTCTTTTATAAGAGGGGTGAGGGGAACATTAGGAGAATATTGAAATATTATTTCATAATAAAATCATTTTCGGTTTATAATGGCTCAAAAAAAGAATTATTTAAAAGATAATGTGGTGATGGGTCGAAAAAATCTCAAAAAATTTGTTTTATACAAGTTTGGGTCACTATATTAAAAATATCTTTTAGATTTATCTCCTAGTAAAAGAGTTTGACATTTACCACATCTCTTTGTATTTTTATATTATATTATAAATAAACATACAATAAACTTACAAGATAATTCAAAGTGGTTCACTAATGATTAAATTATAATTATATAAGTCTTTTGGAAGAACCTTATATTTTTAGGATTATTATATCAACCAATAATATTGTATTTGTTTTAAAAACAGATTTATGTCAATTTTGATATTATTTAATAATTGATTTTTGTTAAAGTTCTAACTACTTTATTACTTCAAAATAAATACATTTAATCAATCCTAATATTTCATATTGACCTATAAAATTAGTTTAATTCTTTAAAAGACACAAATTAAATTTATTTGGAAATTTATAATTTCAATTATTTTAATCTTTCATTAATATGGTAATTACTACATCATCATTATATCATAAATAAATTTTATTATTTAATGTATAAAAATTAAAAATAAAATATTATTATTTAGGAAATATATTTATCTTTATATGGAATATTTATATTAGAATTTATATTGTGTGTAACCATATATTAAAAATGGTTTAGTTTTTAAACATTGAATTTAACTCTTTGAACTCTTCTTTAAATAAAATAATAATAAATGTCCTAATCCCATACAAGTGGACCAAATAGGTTTATATTATATTTATAAGTTTTTTGGTCTAATTATACTTATCCAATAGAATTAGGACATGTGTTAGGGTAATAATAATATCACTTTCACCCTTAATTACAATATTTACTTTTAACCGTGGTAAATAAAAAAAATTACGATTCACCAAAAATTATTTTCATCTTATTGAACCAAATTTTACTTACTGATATCAACTATTTCTCTAGGATTTTTTAAATTCAACTCACAGAAGTGGTAAAATTATGTTTTATACTAATTTGGAAATTCTCTTATGAGGTGGGTAAAAGATGGTAAAAAGTTCGATAAAATTTTATATATCTAAACTCATTATAAGATGACTCCAATGAATTACATTGAATATATATAGTTATTATTTATATATTTTCAGATAAAATAAATTTAAATAAAATAAATAATTATTTAAATAAAAAGTCGTTTTAAACAATAACTTAGTGTTTTTCACGATTCATAAAAAATTGAATGTTTTCAGAAAAATACCATAAATTCACCCTAAGATAATATTTATATTAAGAATAAAAAAATTAAGTTTGTTTTGAAATATAAAATTTATAAAATTTCTAAATATGGGTCTTACTATTTATAACGGCTTGTTTGATTGGTCGTAGTGTGTTAGAATCTCGAAGTTGCGTAAAATGCAAGCTATTGCATTATTCAAAGCGAAACATACAATGGAAGCTTGGGGTGTTACATAAAGAGTGAATCCCAATGAAACCACATCCTTTCCGAGATCTGAGAAATGGTCTTCGTACGGGACAAGTCTACTGGAAGAGGCCATCACTTCCTTTGTTTGAGTAAATTGGATTTGTTAAGGCCCTATCTTTATACTAATCATGTGATCACTGTTTAATGGATATATTAGCAATGATCAAAATTCATAATGATATTTTAAAATCAAGAAACATAAAACCAATGAAGTTCAAATTTTATATAACCATAAACAACATTTAATTCGATGAAGAGGAGTTTCCATTAATGAATGTTTGGGTCATTACACTACTGCTACCATCGATGCATCTCCACTTGGTGATGTTGCTGCTATCGATGAAGATCTTCCTACACCCTACCCATAGTCTCTATAATCTCATTATAAGCTCACAATTACTCCTCATATTGTGCAAAAGATGTGGATTATTCTCCTGGAGCTCCTCTCGAGCTATTGGATGACATCACATCGGTACCATAATGTCTCCCTGGTGTCAATCAAGTTCTGATACAAATAACTCATCCTTTCTCAAAGTCATACTAAGTCTCCTGCATCCATGATACCTCATATACTCCTTAAATTTAAATTTAAAATTAAAATAGTTAAAATATTATTTTCAATTAATTTTAAAACTCAAAAAGAAATTATACTGACCACAATATGACTTTAGAGATCACCTATAATCACACCAATGAAATTATCACTGAACATTCTCCTATAAATGCTGAACTCTATAATATCAAGTTGTTCGACTTCCTCTATGAGTATAAAATAAATTTTTTACATTTAATGTTATATAAATTATTAAAAAAGTTAATTACCACATGTTTTCGATGTGTATTGAATATACGACTAGTAGTTAGATGTGACACCTTCTGTCTCCCTCGATTATATGAACCTAATAATGCTCTCATCTCAAAAGAATCTCTCATCCAATATAAACATAATCCACCCCAAAATTGAGATGATATGTAATCTGGTCGGTGGGTACAATAAGGCTGATCAAAATCTATGACTCCCACTTTCTACATAACGGTCCTCCTTAGATTATGTAAACATTGACGACAACACTCACACATACAACTCTCTCATGCCTCCCAGATAGAGTCTTTCGTACTATCATTGATGAGATATGATAAACCCTAAAAATAATTAGTAACATGAAGTTATTAATTATTATATTTTTATGTACCATCCAATGACTGAACATGCAGTGATGAAAATCAATGGGAATGCAATCCCATGAAACCCATGATCCATGAAAATAATTTTTCAATATAGAACATTCTTTTCCAACTACTATATGTGAAAATTATTGAAAAAAGTCAACAAATAATCAAATAATTAGTATATAAATAAATTGATGAAAATTAATTAAAATTAACTATAATACACAACAAAACATAGCTTCACATGATTTTTATAATTAGAACTAATTTATAATAATTAACATTAATTATTACTAATTATCACAAATTACTTTCAATTATTACTAATTACCACAAATTATTACTAATTGCCACTAGTTACCACTAATATTTTCTAATTACAACTAATTTTTACTAATTACTATTAATTTATACAAATTACCACTAATTTTTAATAATTACCAATAATTTTAAATAATTACCACCAATTTTAAATAATTAGCATTTATTATTACCAATTCTTAAAAATTATTAA
This sequence comes from Viscum album, assembly GCA_963277665.1. Classification (NCBI taxonomy): domain Eukaryota; kingdom Viridiplantae; phylum Streptophyta; class Magnoliopsida; order Santalales; family Viscaceae; genus Viscum; species Viscum album. The sequence continues at coordinate 2,065,370,713 of OY728131.1, forward strand.
TAATTACAACTAATTATTACTAATTACCACTATTTAAAACTAATTACCACTAATTATTACTAATTACCATTAATTATTACTAATTATTACTAATTATTTCTAATTCTGACTAATCATGGTTAATTATCACTAATTATTAATAATTATTCCTAATTATTTACTAATCAACACACATTTTTATAAATTAAGGCTAATTAATACAAATGACCGCTAATTATGAGTAAGTATTATTAATTATTACTAATTATTAATAATGACCACAAATTATTACTAATTACCACTAACAAAAACGAATTATTTCTAATAATTACTAATTATAACTAATTACCCCTAATTATTAATAATTACCACTTATTATTATTAATTATCAATAATTATCACAAAATATTACTAATTATTACTAATTAACACTAATTATTACTAATTACCTCTATTTATTACTAATTATTACTAAATATCAGTAATTATCACTAACCATTACTAATTATCACTAATTATTACTAATTATCATGAATTATTAGTAATTATCACTAATTATTAATAATTATTACTAATTATTACTAATTGTTACTAATTATTACTAATTATTGATAATTATTACTAATTATTACTAATTGTTACTAATTATTACTAATTATTGATAATTATTACTATTTATTACTAATTATTAATAATTGTAACTAATTACAACTAATTACACTAATTTAACTAATTAAAACTAATTATGACTAATTATGACCAATTATTAGTAATAATTACTAATTATTACTAATTAACACGAATTATTAGTAAATATTACTAAGTAATTCTGACTATCTATAATCATGAGTAATTATTAGTATTCATCACTAATTGTAAATAATTATTACTAATTATAACTAATTATTTCTAATAGAGGATGATTATTACTAATTAATGCTAATTAATACCAATTATTGTTAATTATCACTAATTATTACTAATAATTTCTAATTGTTACAAATGATTACAAATTATGAATAATTATTACTAATTACCAATAATTTTTATTAATTACTACTAATTATAACTAATTATAAGTAATTGTCACTAATTATCACTAATTATCACTAATTATTAATAATTTTTACTATTTTTTACTAATAACCACTAATTATTTCTAATAACCCCTAATTATTACTAATTACCACAAATTAATTTTTTTTACTAATTAGTACTAATTATTACTAATTACCACTAATTATAACTAATTATCACTAATTGCTGCTAATTATTAATAATTACCACTAATTATTAATAATTACAACTAATTACCACAAATTTTTATTAATTGCCTCAAATTTTTACAAATTGAAACTAATTTATACTAACTACAACTAATTTTTTATAATTACCACTAATTTTAAATAATTACCACTAATTATTACTTATTTTTTCTAATTATTACTAATTATCACTAATTGTTACCAATTACCACTAACTGTTACTAATTGTCACAAATTATTTCTAATTATCACTAATTTTTACCAATAATCACAAGTTGTTAATAATTATTCTTAATGATTAGTAATTATTACAAATTATCACTTATTATTACTAATTATTACTTATTATTACTAATTACTACTAATTATCAGTAATTATAATTGTAACTAATTATTAATAATTTTCTCTAAATATCACTAATTACTACCAATTAAAACTAATTACAGTTAATTATTACTAATTTTTACTAATAGTACTAATTATTTCCTATTAACACTAATTATTACCAATTGCCACTAATTATTACCAATTACCACTAATTATAACAAATTACCACTAATTATTACTAATTATCACTAATTATTACTAATTATCACTGATTATCTATAATTATATTTAATTATAATTAATTATCAGTAATTATCTATAATTATCAGTAATTATCACTAATTAGCACTAATTATAACTAATTGATGTTGATTATTACTAATTGACGCTAATTAATACTAATTACCTTTATTTTTTTCTAATTATTACAAATTAACGCTAATTATCACTAATAAAAATTAATTTTTACTAATTATCAATAATTACCACTAATTATTAATAATTATTACTAATTATTGCTAATTATTACCAAGTATCACTAATCATTACAAATTATTTGTAATTATTACTAATTATTTCTGGTTATCACTAATTATGGCTAACTATTACTAATTATTACTAATTATCACTATTTATAACTAAATATAACTATTTATTGCTAATTATTAATCATTAAAACTAATTGTTACTAATTAACACTAATTAATTCTAACTGCCATTATTTTTTACTAATTACCCTTAATTTTTACTAATTATCGTTAATTTTTACTATTTATTATTTAATTTAACTAATTATCATTATTTTTTATTATTTTCTTTTAATTATCACTTATTATTACTATTTTTTATTTATTTATAACATTTTTCACTAATTACAGCTAATTGTTACCAATCACAGCTAATGTTTTCTAATTACCACTAATTTTTAATTATTATATTGATTTATGGAAACTTTTTATTAATTGCCACTAATTAATACTATTTTCTGCTATTTTTTATTAATTACCATTAATTATTAAAAATTACTGCTAATTTTTACTAATTAGCACTAATTTTAACTAATTTGGGATAATTTTGACTAATTACCAGTATTTATTACTAATTACCACCAATTATTATTAATTAATGCTAATTACAACTAATTATTATAAATTATTATTAATTTATAGCAATTTGTACTAATTAATGCTAATTTTAAATAATTATTTTGATTTGTCGCTATTTTTTATAAATTACGACAAATTATTACTAATTGCAGCTTTTTTTACTCATTACCATTAATTATTACTAATTATGGCTAATTATAGCTATTTAATACTAATTAAGACTAATTACTACAAATTAAAACTATATAATTTTTAATTATAAACATTAAAACTTATTAAAACTAAATATTATTAATTTAAAATAACTACGGCTAAATATAAAATATTACTTCTAATTATAAATAATTACTTTTAATTTCTCTAATTAAAACTAATAAATAATAATAAAATCTGATAAAAATTATAATAAATAAAAAAATATAAAACATTTCAGAAATTGTAAAACCCCAAGAATTTACATATAGATTTAATATTGAATGCATGAAACACTAAGTCTCTACAAAACACATCTTTGTTATAACCTAGCCTGTAAACCTAATTTTTCCATATCTCTGATTTAAATTTCAAAAAGCTGACATACAGAGTTATGTTCAATAAGATATTTAGAGTCTAATAAGACAAATATAATTCTTGGTGAAATGTAACACACCCTTATGAATAGTAATATACCCTTATGAATAGTAATATGAACAATAGAGTAGTAACCTCACCTGAGAATGTATAATTTTTCTTCTTCTATCATTTCAGGTTTCAGTTAAGTTTTTTCTTAAAAATATGAAAAATTTGATAAATTGATTTTTCAGCTAAAAATTGTACATTTCAGATAGATTTAAATTATTATATCAAACTGAGGTTTTATTAATGTTTATAATGATGGAATAGTCTAATCAATACACTATTCTTTAATTAAAAATGGTAAAATAATTTTATTTTTTGAAGTGTCGAAAATTTTACTATACATTTTATGTCCACTATTATTTTTAATAAATAAGTATTTTAATAGATAAATGTTAAATTTTTTGTATTTATATAAATATTATGATAAAATAAATGTCATTTTTGAATTTATAATGTCGATATTAGGATATGCTAAATTTTTGAGAATTTTATAAAATACATTAGTTTTTGTTAATAGTAGATATATAGTTTTGAGTTTTTGGTATGTTTAATAATATCATTAATGATTTAATCATGATGTAATAATTCTGGTCGACTCTTGAGTAATAAAATATCATATGAGGTGTCCCAAGTGGCCAAAACCATGGGAAAATAACATGGGAAAAATACCATGGGTAAGCCCATGATTTTGCAACTACCATTAATGAGGTGTCATTGAAAATTAATAAAAAACTCTCTCTTTTACTACAAATACCCACTCATTCCTTCATTTTATTTCATTCCAAATTCATCAAACCTGAATCACTGGTAGTTTTACCTCTCTACGATTCCTCTCAAGGGGTCCTCAAGCCTCCCAAGTCCCAACCTTCATGTTTTAGGAGTTACCCTACAAGGTATGGGAATTCTCAACTTCCCTTTTCCATTCAGGTTCTCTTTTATGTGGTATATATTTCATGTTTCCATACCATGTTCTTATTTACATTTTATTCTATCCATATACTATATAATGTGTCTCTTATGAATGGGTGACCCTATCCTATCTTTTTTTAATGTTTTCTAAAACCATGTTGCATTGATGTTATGATGCAGAATTTTCATCTCAAAATATATCTCTTTTTCATGCACACTTACTATGTTCTAATGTTTTAATTTCAATTATCATATGTTAAGATATGTCTTTCCATATCCCCCTTACATTACATATTATGTAATAATGGTAAGAGACCCCTATTTCTCTAATCAAAATATTTTATTGATTTTTAAATGACGCTGTTAAGCTGCCGAATTTTCATAAGGGATTTCTCAACTATTATTTTATTTTGAGTTTCTTTATTTTATTTTTCTTTCCTCACCTCATTTAATCCAAGCGCTATGATAACTCTAGTAACTTAAATGTTCTTGATTTTTGTTTTGATAACTGAATAATTCATCATCATCATCTCTTCTTTACCCGTCTTTTAGACTAGAAATTAAAAATCATCCAAGATGTGTTAATTTATCACATTCAAGGACGACATGTTTTCAATTTCTATTACCATCTTAAATTATGGTAATAAAACAATTTTTACTACTTAACCAAACTATAACAAATTTATTATTACTTATGTAATTTTTGGTAATGTTTTTACACAAATGATATTAATTTATAAATTAAAATGAGTTTGTTGTGATAAAAAACTGTCAATTATTCCAAACAATTATCATAAAATTTTTATATAATGATACATCTTCATTCCCAATAACCAATTTAATTTTAAAAGAATGTAATCTTATTGATGTTAAAAAATAAAATACAACTTCTATTCTAGAAAACCATTCTCATATTATGTGTTTATCCTTACATGTATATAAGTACACCGATCATGAATACCAAGGATGAAAACAATCCCATAGAATAAAATTGATCCTCTTTTAACCATCAAGAAGGCCATCAATGAACTTAATCATGATATAATAAATCAATTATTTAAATAATAGGTTATGGTAATATTAATGAATGCATTAAATTTGGTTATCCAAGACACTAAAATCAAGTGAAGAACTCCAACAGACTGAAGCTAAAGGGTTTCCTCATCTCACTTCCATTTTTGTGAGATATTCGTTATCCACTTCTATTTATTACGTATGGTGTATGTATACTTCTCATTCAAGTATCATATCATGAATTACTTTATTTTCATGGTATTCATTGTATCATTTGATTATTATTAGTTTTGGGGTGTATGATTCGATTGATTACAAAGTGGTAATTATTTTCTACCCAAACCTCCATTTTCATTCGTGTTACTCTTATTCTCTACATACCTCAACTAAATTATTATTTATTCATATGTACTACTCATAAATTTTGTATTAATGCCTATATATTTTTACTAACCAGAATTATAATTTCATTTAATATGGTTATATGTTTTAAAAGGATCTTTCATAAATCCTTCCTGATAAACCACCACGTTTCGAGGGAACTTCTCTAATTCTTACCTATTTTCAAATGCACTATGTAATCTATTTTAAGCCATTATTATTTTTTTATAATCAAAAATTTTATCATTAAATAACCATATGGGTTGATTTATGGTTTATGAAATCAAAGATGCCTTTTAGTTTTAAAATCTCTATAACATTTTCCTAAAACTACACTAAAATGTTTTATTTGTAATGCTTCTTTAAAAACATTTTTTACTTGATTTCAGCTTAGTGGGACATAATTTATTCCTCAAATTTAATTTCAATTTTTTTTTTCTTCTTTTATTGGATATACATGTTTACAAATCTTATTTCACCACTTATTTCTTTCATGTGGTGTATGTACTTCCCTTTGTTATATCAAATAAAGAATCTCTTTATTATCATGATATTCAATGGGATTATTATTTGAATGTTTCAAGGTTGTATGAGACTCTTTAGAATTATTAAGGATTATTTCCTCAAGAAATTTTCAATGGTATCATTTAAAAGTATCTTTATTTATGTCAATATCCTTTCTGAATCATATACTTCATTAAGGTGTATCTCTTATGATGTATTCTACAATTTGTTGTTTAAGGGTTTGTAATAGTTTGACTATGGGTGTTCTATCTTGATACCATTCACCACATTACTCTGAATAGTTAGTGTTTATGTTTAATGATTGGCGAAAGTTATTTACATTTCATATGTTTGTTTCAATATGAATATATATTGATTATCTTCATCTCATTCATATGAGAAATGCATTGGACTTAGTAAGTGATAGGCGAGGCTCGTGATATCCCCTTGATGCATTGATGTGTTTCATGAGACAAACTATGGTCTTGGCACAGGTCCTTGAAAAAATGTATATTTATGGTATTGGCATGAGACCTTGATTGTATGGTTATGATGTCCCGCATTATGAATTCTCTCATTATGAAACTAGTAATTGGAATTTAATGTTGTTTTTCAACTAGTATAATACCCATTATTTTGTTTTATTTTAGAAATATTTACTCAGCTTATATTACTTCCATATTATGATCTAGTTGTTTTTTAAATTCATGTGTTTGTAGTTATTCACCATGCTTAATGTTTATGTTTATGATATCTTCCGCTGTATTACTTACCCTTAATGATCATATGAGCTCACCAATTTCATATATTTCATATTCTCATGACATGAATAATCTTATTATGAATGAATTGCAGGGATAAACATTGTGTTGTGAATGTTCCCAATAAAACATATAAGTTTTATTTCAATTCCAGTTTTAATTTTGAACCTATATCTGTATCTGGTTTTCCAAAACAACTAAACAAATTCATCCTTTGGGATTTAATTCCTTGTAATCATGAAAATGTATTAAAATAATGCACTGACTCTAGGCTTATGGGGTTGGTCCATTATAGTTGGTATCAAAGGGAGTTTAGTAGAAATCGTGGAATCTAGATTTAGAAAATGTAGATTAGGGAACAAAACCCTAAGATAGATGTGATGATACACATAGAAGAACATCCTATATGTTTGGTAAGGAATATGTTATTTGGATGTTCATAGAAAATAAATACCTCTCTGGATACTACAAGTGGATGTTGTTCAAGTACAAATGTACCTATGAGTAACAAATCTAACAAGTGGTTCCGGGCTTGACACGGGGTAACCTAGTATATGACAACGAGCCGTAGTGTGCAACTTCTTTGACACTCCTAGTGCGTAACACCCCAACCCAAGAAGCCCAAAGACGATGCATTATTTTAATAAATTAGCCCGAATACAAGGAATCAAGTCCCGAAGGACCGATTAGTTTTGTATTCTTGGAAACAAGATACATACATAAGTTTAACTTTACAACTTGAAAAGAAAATACAACACTAATTTATTCCATTAAAAAAATCCAAGCCTCCTAGATATTCCGGCAAGTCACTCATAACTAACTTTTTCATATCATGGGATAATGAAACAAAAGAAATGGGTGAGCTCAAATGACCAGTAAGAGTAATAAATACAAAAGAATATAGAATAACATTAGGCATGGTGAAAAATTGAAAATAAATTCCTTTACAAATAATAAACATGAATAATTTAAGGTAGGAATATGAGTTGAGTAAATAATGCCATAACAAAACACAATCATGAGTATTATAGTAGTTGAATAACCACATGATCCATCTATATTATTTTCATAATGAGGGAATGTATAATTCCAGACATTCTGAAACATTTTTTCAAAGACTCAACCAAGACATCTATAAATGATTAATGCCTCGGCCAAAACCATATATCAAAAATTGGGAAAGGCCTAAGCCAATTCCACGTCTAATTGTATCATGTGACCTACCGATGCATTGAGGATCTATAGTGGGTCCACCCATCACATATTAAGTCCAATGCATTCCTCATATGAAATGTTTTAAACATAATCTAAAAATTCTTATTTAAACTCGCATACAAAATGTAAATATTTTAACCACAAACCATGAATGAAATAAAAATAACACATCCATATTTTAACATAACTCATTCAATACAATATGAATGATTGTATTTTAATAAATCAACCTTAATAAAGAATAAAATACACTGAATCCTATTGACATATATGAAAATAGTTAATAAACCTATTTGAGGGAAATATCCCCTTTTTCATGAAAACATTTAAATGACCCACTATTAATCAAAGTAGTCGTCTAAAAGAGATTTTTGAATCAAAGTGTCCCATGACAGTATGAATCTTTTAAAAGGAATTTTTATTTCAGAACATTAATGTCCATATAAATAAATACTTAAAATTATTTTCATAACATGGACATTAATGGGAAATATTTAAAAGAATAACTATTTAAAACATTTAAAACAATTTTTTAGTTAAAGAGTTCCTAACCAGATAAGAGACGCCTGAATAAATGTAATTGATGAATAACATTAATCAAAACATTATAATATCATGAGAATAAATTGATTCTTGATATAATATGTCAATGGACAGTATATACACCATATAAAAGTTAATTGGTGCATAGCAACAAAGAGGTCTCAATGGAATAGAAATTGAGATGAAATTCCTTATAAAGATCGTATCCTTAGATTAAGGATAAATCAATGAAATAATTATGGGTGAAAAATATAAATACAAAGAATATAATTTGATATTATATGTAAATAAATCAGGTTACATTCACACATATTTTTGTAAAAACAAAACCAATGACTTGGATGTTTAACTCAATGAATGGAAATTGAGTTAAGATTACCCATAAAAAATTAATATCAATGGAATGTGAATTTATCAATGGAGTGATTATGTGTATCAAAGGAATATACACATACAGAGATGTGGAAATTACTACATAAATAATAAATTGTGATTCCACACATAATATTGGAGTAAAATAATCTTTGAAGTATGTGTAAAGCCCAATGAGGGGAAATTAAAATTTTAAATTCTCTTACTGATTTGGGAACTTAAGAAACATACACCCCATGAAATAAGTATCATAAAATGAAGATTTAAATACCCATAAATTAATTAATATTACACAATGAATACAACCATGGGTAGTACATACACCACACAAATGGAAATAGTGGCAATATAGCATAAATCTCACGAGAATATGAAGTGAGATCAAAACCCCTTAGCTTTACATTTCCTTGGTTTAGGGTATGTTAACCTCTTGTATAATAGTTAAATAATTTTTATTAAATTATAAAATAACTACATTTAAAAATATGATATCATATATGAACTTCTAATATTTCTTTGTTAATAACATTTTAGTTGTATCATTGTTTCAGGTGTTAATTGATTCGTTTTCATTTATATGTTTTACTAAAAAAAGTCATGTTTGTTATGGATACAATGTATTTGATTCATATAAAGAAATATATTATGTTATTAAATATTATTTTTAATAATAAAATTAAAATTATTCTTGAATGGTTAAGATGGGGAATGAATCTCATCACGTTCATAGAGATGGTAATCCGTACGTACGCACGAACACAACTTCAGTTTTTTTATTTTAAAAAGAATTAAAACCAAATGATACATAGGTATATTATTATAATATTATAATATAATATTTTATATATGTTATGTATGTTCATTAAAACCATCCTTTATACATTCCATGTATGGTATGAATGTGTCATATCACTTTGAGGGGGCGGTAGTCCGCACTTCCTGAAATGAATGTATCGTATATATACAACATGATAAGAATAAGGGTATGCTATAAAAAATAATTAAAGAAACTAATAGATAATATAAATATCAGAAATATCATATATAATTAATGTTACATCATAATGGCCACCGTAAGAGGTGGTAGTAGAAGATTGAAAAATCATCGTTTTGTGAGGCAGTAGTTCACCGTCCATAGAAACATTATGTTCTATACCCATTAGATGGAGGTTTGTGTAAGTGTAGGTTAAATAATTATCATTACAAACACCTGGTATATATTGGATACTGTATTTTTATAAAATAAAGGAAATGATATTTTAGGGGGTTGGAAAATTAAAAAAACTAATAGAACTTAAGAGGTGATGTTACCATTAAATCTGGTAACTCTATTAGGTTTAAACCAAAAGGCTTCCTTGAAGTGGCTTCTACTGAAGGTAAGACTTATAAGATTAAAATAGGGATGTGAGGATATTATTTGCGTTGAGTTTTGACATTATAAGGGGATTGATATGGGTGAGACATGGGTTAGAAGTGAAGGCTTTTTATAAGGGGGAGGAGGGTCTCTTTAGGAAAGATTGAAAATATTATTTTATTATATATTGTTTTTCAGTTTCTAAAGACCCAAAAATCATTAAAGTCAAATATAAGATGAATAATATTAAAAATAAAATCATCTAATAATGATTTTATAGGTTTTGGATATTGTATTAATTTTTATAATATTACTTATTTAAATCATTTATTAATGAGGTAAACACTACATCATTATTGTGTGAAAAATAATTTAATTTATATGATGTCTAAAAATTATAAAAAATACCGTGATGTTGGAAATATTTTTAGAAAAAAAATTAATATTTATTTTTGAAAATACAACTTATATAACACCATGTAAAATTTATCTTACTAAAAGATATATAGTTATGTCATTTTTGACTTTACTTTAAAGTAATTAATATAAAGTATCATTATCAACCTCAAGTGGCTCTATGGGGTTCCAAAATTGACCCAAGGAGGCCCATGGTCGGATATGTATCAACCAATAGGAATAAGACACATGTTAGGGTAATTTAATACTATTATAATATTTTTTTACCCTTATTTACCAGATTTACCCCTTTAACCACGGTTAATAAAATATTGATTGAAGTAAATATTCATAATATCTAAAAATAAAAGTTACCTATTTACAAAATTTGTACCACCTGATTCCAAATATGGAATCTATTTTCCAAATTCAAAACACATAAGTGGAAGAAATTAATTTAAAATTAATTCCCGTTGTCAAAACAAAGAGTGCATTTTTAAGAAATAATCACTATCAAGATATTGACATTTGTTTCAGTCTAATTTCAAAGTGAAATTACTTCCAATGACCAAAATTAGATTAAATGGTAAAAATATAATCTAATTTTACTTCAAAACCATTCAAATGACTAATTTAACACTATAAATCATTTTAATTAAAAAAAAATTTCAATTAAAATTTCGTATTTTTCCCTATTAATCAAAATATGAATGTTATCCGAAAAACACCAAAATTTTAACCAAACTAAATTTGTATGTCTCGATTATAAAGAAGTTACTTTTTTCAAATTTAATATAAAAAAGTGTCAAATATTTTATATTAAAAGGGTTCTCCATTAAAAGGCAGTAAAATTGTATTCTTTGAAAAATACTTCATTTATCAGAAAAATTGAATTTGTTCTTATATTATGTCTAAGAAACACATAATATGAATTATGAAATTATTTGGAATATATAAAATTCAAAATTTAGTTAACACTATCCAAAATCGCTTTTTGAATGGCTAGATTGGTAAGTCGTGGTGTACTCAAAATCGTCATTGTGTGTAGCACAAGATATTGAATTACTTTAAAGAAAATAACATACAATGAAATCTTAGGGTGTTAAATTATTCCCCCCTTTTGGAAATTGTGTCCTCTCAATTTTTAAATTTTGGCATGGGAACTTCATTTAAAGTCCCACATCATAAAAAGAGTTAATAAAACAATCACTTTAACAGAAATAATGATAAGTACAAAGGTCACCTGAGATAACCCATACTAGGATTCCATGTAGGAAAATATGGATATAGAAGATAAAATATGTTTCATGTTCTGATGGAGGGTGATATAAAACATGATCAGGAGAAAGATAACAATAAGAAAACCACAAACTTGTGATGGGATAATAGGTCATTAGTTTCCCAATGGGAAAAGTAAACAGACAACATTTTTTTGTTTTATGTTACATTTCATAATGTTTTGTAATTTATTTATGTGATTGACTATGAACATAAAGAGATATGATTAATTTTTTAAGTATAGTTTCATCCTTTAATAAATTTTAACCACTAACTCATCTTTTTTCAAATTATGAGTTTTTAAGATGACTTGGTCACAACTGAAGTGCTAGAATCAACTTCTAGAGAATCAAATGATCCACAAAGGATAAACTATTTATTTTAAATTGTCTTTAGAGATTAACCAAAACCTAAATGGTTAGTACAAGATCAAAGGATCCCCCAAAAGGACAATCCTTTAGAAAAAGAAATTTTAATCTTAATTTCTAAAATTAAACCAACAATACACAAATAACAATAAAATCCATTCAATAAACAATTGTACTTAAAATTATTCAATATAATCCAAATTAATATTGAAACCCAAAACATAGAAGAATTTGTTTACGTAGTCTTCCATGTTAAATTGTATCTCTAAATAACATCGAATACTCTTAAAGTCACATACTTAAAATTAATTAACCTAATCACATATTATATATGATAGGTTAATCATTCAAATAAATAACCCAAATCGTTATAAATATATAATAAAAACATAGATAAAAATACACCATTACTTCTCAAATGAAATCACATAGTATTCTACGTTTATTAGACATATAGTGTTCCCAACAGAGGGAACGTCTTCCAAAATAACATTTATCACCTAATCACCAAATCATTTTCCTATACTAATGATATCCATTTGATAATAACTAAGATCCCAAATCAACTTATTATTGATAAATAAAATCATTTAGGTAAATAGAATTAGTTAGACTAACTAGGTACTTCACGTAGTCCAATGGTAAGCAGTAAATCCCAATCGCACTCTGGTTGTGGGTTCGATTTTCATAGCTTTGTCCGACGTGATGGGTTTTTAGACAGTATACATGTTTTTATTTTTTAAAAAATATATTTTATAACACTCCCAAAATGAAATAAATTCCTCAAAATAACCATAACATAATTTCACCACAAATGTTATCCCATACCTCACATTTTCATCCCAAAATTTGATAACATGTAATTACCTCAAATTCAAGGATCATATAAACCCAAATGGTTATTTATAAGTATATTAACAATAAAAAAGATAATTCTTCATAAAATAGCATTTTCACATAACAAACTGCAGGGTTACACATACAAGAGAAAAGTTTTCCAAAGTAATCCCATCAACAAATAACACTATTACTTTTATACATTTCTCAATCCATTTATTTCCACATAGGTTCCTCCTTGAACAAGAGGTTATCCTATAGAATAGGGAATTCACTCAGGTAATGCCCAGGTCTCCTAAATTTACAGTAAATTACTATAAATGAATTCTTGTGATCATTTTTATTTTTTTTCTATAGTACTATTTATTATTCCTCGGAAATTCTTTTCTTTAGATCCTTATTTCCCACACATAAAGAATTTCTTTGCTCCGTTAATACACTTTTTTTGGTGTCTCCTTCCACATTTCCTGCATAATGAAAATGGAGATTTCTTTCCTCTATGGTCTCCACTGTTGGATCTCTTATAATTCACCGCCTTTCTCTTCTTTGTTTAGTCCAGGAGATGGATAATATATATGTTTTTGATCATATTTTAATAAAACCAATTTGGCATGAACATGAAATATTTTACACCTATCAACATTCCATTTTGTTTCTTATTTCCACCACCATGACCACCTTGTACATCATGTTCAATGTTACTATGACTTCCTTGGAATCCATCCATTGAATAACAAAAGAAAGCATAGTGTGAGTCATAAAATCATTTAGAGAATATCATAACACCTTATTTTCAATCTGAAGCACCTTAGAATTAACCAAGGTTATTTATTCTCATCATATATTAAAATAGCTCAAATTGGTTTTTAATGAATATGTGAATTATCTTAAGAATATCACCCAGGAGTGTCATAACCAAGAGTGTATCAGATCTCGTTACCGTGTATCAGGATACCCCGAGTCAAGCTCAAAACTCCTTGTCGGAGTTTTCACTCCTAGGTACATCTGTGCCAGAGACACCTCTACCTACTCGTATCTATACAGGGATGTATTTCTTGAAAACCCCACATAATATTTACATTAACAAAAGTTTTGGATGTTATTATATAGTAATCCTAAATTTCTATCATAAGGTAGTGTTTCCTTATCAGAGAGTTTTTCAAAATATAGCTTTCAAGGTTTGTACAAAACATCCTCTGATACCAACTGTAATGCCCCAACCACAGAAGATCAGACCCAGTGCATTATTTTAATACATTGTCATGATTACAAGGAATCAATTCCCAAAGGACCGATCAGTTTAGTATTCTTGGAAACAATATATATACATAATTTCAACATTTCAATTTGAAAAGAAATACAACTCCACTTTATTCCATTAGAAAAATCCACGCCTCCTAGATATGCCTGCAAGTCACTCATACCTAACTTCTTTCATATCCTTGGATAATGAAACATAAGAAATGGGTGAGCTCAAATGCCCAATAAGAGTAAAAAATACCGCAGAAGATAACAAAGACATTAGTAATCGTGAATTATTGAAAACACATTCTTTTATAAATAATAAACATGAATAATTTATGGCAGGAATATGAGCTGAGTAAATATTTCCATAACCAAACATAGTCATGTGTATTATACTAGTCGAATAACCACATGATTCATCAATATTATTTTCATAATGAGGGAATGTAAAATTCCATACACTCTGAAATATTTTTTCAAGGCCTTGTCCAAGTACTCAAAAAATGATTAAGGCCACAACCAAAACTATATATCAAAAATTGGGAAATGCCTCGTCCAATTCCACGTCTAATTGTCTAATGAGACCTACCGATGCATCGAGGAGTTATAGTGGGATACACCCATCACATAATAGGTCCAATGCATTCCAAATATGAAAAGTTTGAAAAATAATCATTTTTTTATTAAAACTAGAATAAAAAATGTAAATATTTTAACCAAAAACCATTAATGGCATCAAAATTGAACATCCAAAGTCAAAAATTACTCATTCAATACAATATGGATGATTTTATTATAATAAATCAACATCAATAAAAAATAAAATACACTGTGTGCTACTACTTCTGCACGTTGGAACTTTATTTCTGACATCTTTGACTGCAGATGATTACTCCAGGACACTATTACCACTCAATTAAAAAGTTGTGTGGTTCTTGATACCCCTCAACAGATTAAAAACCTTTTACTAAGTGTTTTTGATGAACTTTTTCATGTGATCTGGTATTATAGAAATGCTATTATCCACAAAAATTTCTCATTTAATCTTAATGTAGGTCGAATGCGTATCCTCATTGTGATTAAAGATGCTGCAATGATTAAAAAAAACCATGTGACAACTCCGTTGGAGACTTTGAGATTCTTCATCGACTTCGGATTGATGGGATTTACAGACAAACACGACATACTTTTGAGGTCTTCTGGAAATCTCCACTTCCAGGATGGATCAAAGTGAATGTTGACGATGCCTCCAAAGTCAACCCAGGTCCTGCAGGTTGCAGGGCTATTTTTAGAGATCATCTTGGTCAGTGTCGTGGATGCTTCTTTAGTATCTATGGAACCAACTCATTGTTGGAGGCTGAGATGATGGGTGTGATTCATGCCATGAATTTTTCCAAGAAAAATGGTTGGAGCAATGTTTTGATTGAAAGTGATTCCACCACTGTCATCCATGCTATTTGGGAGGGGATGGTACATCTCGCATGGCCTTTGACTACCCGCTGATGAGCTGCCTTGCTTTGCTTCAGGAGACCAACCACATTTCCACTCATACTTTTCATGAAATGAACATGGTTTCTGATGGTCTTGCTAATAAGGGAATCAACCAGGCCTTAACATGGATAGACAACCTGCCTGCTTACCTTCACCCTTTTTGTGATAAAGATTGTAATAAGATTCCTTATTTCAGACTCATGTAATTTTCTGGTTTTTTTAATAAATTGTGTCTCAGATTTTGTCCAAGGCACTACCTATAAAAATAATAATAAAATACAATTAAGGATATTGAAATTTATGAAAATTTTCATTAAAACTATTTTATTGAAATATCCACTTTTTCTTGAAAACATTTAAATTCCGCACAATTTATCAAAGAAGTCGTTTAAAAGACATTTTCGAATCAATGTTTCCCATAACACTTTGAATATTTTAAAAGGAATTTTTATTTCAAAAAATTAATGTACAAATAAATAAATACTTAAAACATTTTTTAAAACATGTACATTAATGAGAATGATTTAGAAGAATAAATATTTAAAACATTTAAAACAATTTTTTAGTTAAAGTGTTTTTAAACAAATAAGGGAGGCTTGCATAAAAGTAACTGAGAATAAAATTAGTAAAAATTTTATAATATCATGAGAATAAATGAATTCATGATATAATATTTCAATGTACAATATATAAATCATATAAAAGTGAATAAGTGCATAATGACAAAGATGACTCAATGGAATGTAAATTGAGACGAAATACATTATAAAGACTATATCATTAGATTAAGGATAAATAAATGAAATAATTATGTGTGACAAATATAAATATACTCAATATATATTTATATTCAGTGTAAATCAATCAGGTTACATTCACACATATTCTTGTAAAAACAAAACCACTGACTTGTATGTTTAACTCAATGAATGTAAATTGAGTTAAGATTACCTTTAAAAAGTTCATATCAATGAAATGTGAATTTATCAATGGAGTGATTATGTGTATAAAAGGTATATCCACATAAATGGGAGTGGATATTAATTCATAAATAATAAATAATGATTCCACACGTAATCTTGGATTAAAATAATCAATGAAGTATGAATAAAGCCCAAAGAGTGGAAATTAAAATTTGAAATTATTTTACCGATTTGGTAACATATGAAACATACACCCAATGAAGGAAGTATCATAAAATGAAGATGTAAATAACCATATATTAAATTATATTACACAAAGAACACAATCACGGTTAGTAAATACACCCCAGAAAAGAAAATAGAGGCAATATAGTGTGAATTTCAAAGGAATAAGAAGTGAGATGAAAACCCCTTACCTTGTACTTTTCTTTGGTTGAGGGTACATTAACCTCTTGTATAATAGTTAAATAATTGTTATTAATTTTTAAATGAATTACATACATAAATATGATATCATATATGATCTTTTAATATTTATTTGTTAATAATATTTTAGTAGTATCATTGTTTCAGGTGTTAATTGATTCGTTTTCATTTATATGTTTTGTTACTTAAGTCAGGTTTATTATGGATAGGATGTATTTGATTAATATAAAAAAATTATTATGTTATTAAATATTATTTTTAATAATAAAATAAAAATTATTCTTGAATGGTTACAATGGGGATTGAATCTCATCGCCTTTGTGGAGACAGTAATCTGTACGTACGGACGAACACTACTTCGATTTTTTTTTTAAAATGAATGAAAAAATGTTAAATTGGTATATTGTTATTCCATTATAATATGATATTTTATATATTTTATGTATGTTCATTAACACCATACTCTCTACGTTCCATGTATGGTATGAATGAGTCATATCACTTTGAGGGGGTTGTAGTCCGCACTTCCTTAAATGAAATTATCGTATATATACAACATGAAAAGAATTAGGGTATACTATAAAAGAAAAATTACTGAAGCTTATGGATAATATAAATTTCAGAAATATCATATATAATTAAAATTATATCTTAATTTATACTATAAAATGTGGTAGTAGATTATAGAATCCCGCCCTTTTTATCACATAAACTTTGATTACATTTTATAAAAATGAGGATCTTTAAGGTTTAGTGTCTTGGAAACTAGGAACTTAAAACATGAAAACATAAAACATTCTTCTTAAAAACATGAAAGTCTTCTCATCTTGTTCATCCTAGTTTCATTACTGCATCTCATAACCTGGGGACATACATCAAAAGAAAGGGTGAGCAGAAGGCCCAGTAAGGGAAACAAGAGAAACATTTTACATGTGAACTTGTGATACTTCAATAAGGTCATGAAAAGAACTTTAAGGCATGAGAATGAAATCATGAGATATATCATAATAAAAATAAAATTTTTCATAACTTGAAGATGTGGCTAAAACATTTAATATTGACAATCATTTCATTTCACCAAGGTCCATCCCCATGGTGTCATTAAAATTTACCAAGGTTATTCACCAAGGTATCAGTCTAAAATGTCATCTCTAGAGATTAAGTCTTTACCCAATGCATTGGAGCGCTATCTGGGCACACCCTTGACATGTCTTTATTATCATGTGAGCCACATATAACATCATCAATATTTTCATAAACAACCCATATAGCATAAAAGAAATGGGTTTCATTTCACAATCATAACGTTTTAAAAACTGCTTTAAAGACATGATCTTTATGTCACTTTAAACCCACAGAAAGGGAGAGCGGGTCTCATGTATGTAAATCCCAAAATTTAAAATAGTACAACTTGGTATATATGTGAATACACCTATATAAGAGATATATATGAGTATTAACTTAATAAAATAAAAGAACTTTAGAAAAAGAGAGAGACATTTTGAGACAGAAATTCTGCAGCATAATAGCTATGTTTCGCGGTTTTAGAAAACATTGAAAAGAGAGGGGTCATGGGTCAAACATTCATAATTGACCCATAAAACAGTATAGGGACAGAATATAAGGGATTTAAGAACATGGTAATGAGATTTTAAAATATACCATATGAAATGAAGAACATGAAAGGAAGACAAAAATAAGATTTCTCTTATGAAAATTTGTTAGCCTAACAGCGTTACATAAACTTCAACCAAAAATGAATTGATGAGATAAAATAGGGTCTCTAATCATATGAACATAAAATATCAGTATGATAGATATAGAGATCATACCCCAATATAATAAAAAGTAACTTGAAAGACTTGACATGGAATTAGAACTTTGAAAAGGGAGAAAGCTGCAAGGACTACTTAAAAATTCAGCAGCCAAACGACGCCACTTAAACTTCAAAATACTGAATTGAAGAGATCAAATGGGGTATCTCATCATGTGGTCATAAAATATCAGTATGATATATATAGAGATCATACCCCAACATAACAAAAAGGAACTTGAAAGAATTGACATGAAAGTAGAACTTCAGAACGAGAAGGGTGAAGAACCACTTAAAAATTTGGCAGCCTAACGGCGCCACTTAAAACTTCAAAATAATGAATTAAAGAGATCAAATGGGGTCACTAATAATACGGTCATAAAATATCAGTATGATAAATTTAGAGATCATACCCCAACATAATAAAAAGGAACATGAAATAATTTACATGAAAATAGATCTTGAAAGATGAGAAGGGAGAAAGAATCTGTTACAAAACATTCGGAAGCCTAACGACACCACTTAAAACTTCATAAAATGAAATAATGATAGTAAGAGGGGATCTCTCATTATGTGAACATGAAAAGGGCTGTAAGAGGAGTATAAAAGAACACCCTTTAACATAAGAACATGGAGCATAAAAGAAATTACATAAAAGAGATTTCTTGAGAAGGAAGAGAAAGATCGGATCCCTTACCTTAAAACGTAACTCTTAAAACTCAAAGGTTTGGACCTTGAGGGCTTGGGAGAACCTTGGGAGGACTAATTGGGAGCTAAGGAGACCAGAACTTCGTTGAGGATGGTTTTGGAGTCGAAAGTATGAGAGGAGGGCTTGGTATTTATAGGGAAAGTGAGGGGACAAGGCATTAATGGCAAAGGGTCACCTCACATGTGCTTTTCTCAAAACCATGTGCTCTACCATGACATTTCCCATTATGTTTGGCC
The DNA here is from genome assembly GCA_963277665.1 of Viscum album. Lineage (NCBI taxonomy): Eukaryota > Viridiplantae > Streptophyta > Magnoliopsida > Santalales > Viscaceae > Viscum > Viscum album. The sequence continues at coordinate 2,065,390,784 of OY728131.1, forward strand.
ACATGGGGCCCCCAATACAAATATCCATCACCTTAGGTTGGCAAACCCTTAAAATATCTCATGACATCACCATAACACAGTTATGATGTCACTAAACATACCGAAACCCTAAAACTGTATTTTTACTATTCACTAAAAATTCAACTTTGTCAAAAAAATCCCAAAATTTCACATTAACCAAATATCAATGCTCTGATTTCAAAAATGAACTCCATTTTATAAAAATAATTTTCTAAATATTTTTAATTTTATTTTTAGATAAACAAACTATTCACCGAAAATTCTTTTTTTTTTCAAAAAAACCCCAAAAATTACCTTAACCTAATATCGATGCTCTGAGTTCAAAAATGAAATCCATTTAATAAAAATAATTTTCTAAATATTTTTAATTTAATTTTTAATTAAAAAACACTATTCACCAAAAAAATACTTGAATAATAATTTATCAAACCGTTATTTAACAATTTTATTGAATCACATTACTTAATCAAGGTGCTAGATTATTTTAAAACATTCTTTAAGTGAGATTACTAATCTATTTGGTCACATTACTAATCCCAAGCGTAAAATCACTATTCATAATTTACTATTCATCAAAAATTAAGTTGATCTATTAGACTCTAAATTTCATACTGAACTTAATTATAGAATACCATTTTTGAAAATCATTACTCATTTTTAATTATTTAAGGTCTACATAGACATTTTTTTAAAATATACTTTCTCTAAAATTCACCAAAAATATGCATACTATATTTATCTGGAAATTTGAAAATTCATAAACTTCATAAGAAGAAATTCCAATTTTTATTTAAAACAAAGGATTACACAAGGCAGTTATGGTCTCCTTACATATCCCCTTATCACACCAGCATAGGACCTAAGTGTAAGGTGTGCTAAGGTGAGAGAATCTGAGGGAGTCTCGACCAACATCGCACGGGTAGTAATTTATATTAGTTTGAACTTATCTCAAAGGTGATTCCGTTCTAGTTTCACACGATGAAGTTCGGCTTGGGTTTGGTCCAAAGCAAAGCCCAGTGGTGCTACCTCTTTCCCAAGTTCTATTAGATGGGCTTTGATCGGTCCAAGACTACTGGGTGAGGCCATCGAATCTTTTTTCTATAACAATTAACCAAGTTTACTTGTATTTAGAGGCAACAATCGAAATGTTTAGTTTCCAGTGGTCATATTGACCAATGGTCATATAACATTCAAAACCCAACGGTCTCATTTTAATTATAATCATGTTATCAAATGAAACATTTTTGTTGAGTAAAAAAAATAAAATAAAATGACACATAAAATTAGGAAATATGATTTATTCAAAATTTCGGGTCGTTACAATCTTCCCCCCTTAAGAAATTTCATCCTCACAATTTTTAAAACTGGGTTTTGAAATTTCATTGAAAGTACCACATCGGAAAAGGAGTCAGCAAAACTATTACTTTAAAAGAAATAAAGGGAAGTAAAAAGGTCACCAGCGTTAACCCATACTAGGATTCCATGTAGGAAAACATGGACATGGAAGAAAAAACAAAGGGTCACGTTCTGTGGGAGAGTGATAGAAAACATGATTAGGAGAAAGTTAACCATAAGAAAATCCCAAACTTATGATGTGTGTAAACGGTCTTTGATTATCTAGTAGGAAACGTAAACCAACATCATTTTTGTTTTACGTTCCTTTTCATAATTTTAAGGAAATCATTTACTACATAGAACCAAACATATGAAAATATACCTACCTTCATGTAATGTTTCATCCTTTAATAAGTTTCTACATAAACTAATTTTTTCTACAAATGATGAGCATTTAAAACTACTTGGTCTCATCAAGACACAATAATCATCTTCTAGAGAATCACATAATCCACAAAAGATTAACTATCTATTTCTTCTATCTTTAAACATTATCCCCAAAATCCGAAAGGGTAAGGTAAAACAACTCTTCAAAAAAAGAAAAAGAAAAAAAGAATCCCATAGGAAGGGAAACTACTTTTAAATATTCAAAGTTACATGGTACTACCCAAAGTTCATCATAGACCATTCCATAAATAACTGTTCTTAAAATTCCTCAAAATAAACCAAAATAAGATTGAAACCCAAATACAGGAAGAATTTGATAACATAGTCTTCAAAAATAAACTTCATTGTTCATCTCCGAAACACATCTACCACTCCTAACATCTTATAACAAAAGTAGCTAACCTAAACATATTTTACCCAAGATAGGTTAATCATTCCCATAAGTAACCTAAATTACTATAAGTCCACCTTAAATTCATCGATTCTTCAAAATATAAGTCAACCTTACTCCTCAATGAAAATACCATAGTAATCTATTTACCTCGATCATATAGGGTTCCTAAAATAGTGAACATCTTCCAAAATAATGATCATATTTTAATCCCCTAATCATCCCTATCATATTAATACAACAATCGTCGCATTTCCTATCACATTGGTTGTTGAGACATGTTCTTCCATTTACCACCATTAACTAAGAAGAGAAAGCATAATTAGGGGATTAAGTACTGAGCCAATAATCATGAAAAGGAACTGAAATCATATAAGGATAACTTGTAGAAGAAAAGAATACCCTAACTTGTGATCCCCTAGGTTCCCATCTAGGTTATACATGATCATATATTCTTATGTGAATCTTTATTTTATTTTATCATTGTTCCTTTAACAATGGTTCATACTAAGATTATGAATTTACCAAAAAATATCCCCCGGGAGTGTCGTAACCAAGAGTGCAGCAAGGCCCGTTATCGTGTACCAGTTCCTGTTCGAGACTAGCTCAAAGTGGTGTTTTCCGGTTTTACCCCTATGTACATCTATGCCAGAGCCACCTCTACCTGCTCGTATCCATACATGGATGTATTTTCTAGGAAACACCTTACTCAATACTCACCAAAATACCAGGAAGATTTGCTATATTTAAACTTTCCTATAGGGTTCTTCCTAGAGTTTTCATATCTAAATTTCCACAAATAACTAAACCATCCTTTGATACCAACTATATCATCCTGCCCTTTTTATCACATAAACATTGATTACATTTTACAAAAACGAGGATCTTTAAGGTTTAGTGTCTTGGAAACCAGAAACTTAAAACATGAAAACATAAAACATTCTTCTTAAACACTTTAATGTCTTCTCCTCATGTTCATCCTAGTTTCATTACTGAATCTCATAACCTAGGGACATACATCAAAAGAAAGGGTGAGCAGAAGGCCCAGTAAGGGAAACAAGAGAAACATTTTACATGTGAACTTGAGATACTTCAATAAGGTCATGAAAAGAACATTAAGGCATGAGAATGAAATCATGAGATATATCAAAATAAAAATAACATTTTTCATAACATGAATATGTGGCTACAAAATTTAATATTGACAATCATTTCGTTTCACCAAGGTCTATCCCCAAGGTGTCATTAAAAATTACCAAGGTTATTCACCAAGGTATCAGTCTAAAATGTCATCTCTAGAGAATAAGTCTTTAACCAATGCATTGGAGCGCTATCTAGGCGCACCCTTGACATGTCCTTATTATCATGTGAGACACATATAACATCATCATTAATTTCATAAACAAACAATATAGCATAAAAGAAATGGGTTTCATTTCATAATCATAACGTTTTAAAAACGGCTTTAAAGACATGACCTTTATGTCACTTTAAACCCACGAAAAGGGAGAGCGGGTCTCATGTATGTAAATCCCATAATATAAAATAGAAAATTTGGTATATATTAGAATACACCTATATAAGATATAGCTTTGAGTATTCACTTAATAAAATAACAGAACTTTATAAAAAGAGAGAGACATTTTGAGACGGAAATTCTGCAGTATAACAGCTATATTTCGGGGTTTTAGAAAAAATTGAAAAGAGATGGGACATGGGTCAAACATTCATAAATGACCCATAAAAATGTAGAGGGACAGAATATAAGGGATTTAAGAACATGGAAATGAAATTTGAAAATATAACATATGAAATGAAGAACATGAAAGGAAGACAAAAATAACATTTCTCTTATGAAAATTCGTTAGCCTAATAGCGTTACATAAACTTCAACCAAAAATGAATTGATGAGATCAAATAGGGTCTCTCATCATATGAACATAAATTATCAGTATGATAGATATAGAGATCATACCCCAACATAATAAAAAGGCACTTACAAGACTTGACATGGAATTAGAACTTTGAAAAGGGAGAAAGGTGCAAGGACCACTTAAAAATTCAGCAGCCTAACGACGCCACTTAAACATAAAAATAATGAATTCAAGAGATCAAATGGGGTCTCTAATCATGTGGTCATAAAATATCAGTATGATAGATATATAGGTCATACCCCAAAATAACAAAAAGGAACTTAAAAGAATTGACATGAAAGTAGAACTTCAAAACGAGAAGGGTGAAGAACCACTTAAAAATTCGGCAGCGTAACGTGGCCACTTAAAACTTCAAAATAATGAATTGAAGAGATCAAATGGGGTATCTCATAATATGGTCATAAAATATCAGTATGATAAATTTAGAGATCATAACCCAACATAATAAAAAGGAACTGGAAATACATCACATGAAAATATATCTTGAAAAATGAGAAGGGAGAAAGAATCCGTTACAAAAATTTCAGCAGCCTACAAACCTTCGTTTTTCTTTAGTTGTTAAATTCTTGAAACGTCAACCCTCATTTCCCTTCCTCCGCAAAACTTTGGAAAGCATTGGATTTACAAATTTTCATATTGGACTTCTAAATTCTTTGCACGTACTGTTTTGGTTTTCCCTTGATAATGACTATTATAGATTTTGGACCAGAGGTTCGTGGTCTTTTGGGGGTTCTTTCATGAAAGCTTTCAAATGGTCACCTGATTTTGATCATGATACTGAACCCCCCATCGTCCCTGTTTGGCATGGCTTGGCGGGTCTGACTTTGCACCTTTTCAAACACAATGCATTATTCTCAATTGCTCGACTCTTTGGTCAGCCTCTCAAAATGGATCACGCTACACTAAACTTGACACGCCCCTCGGTTTCAAGGATATGCACCGAATTTGATATCTCTCAAGAGTTGCCTTCGAGATTTTGGATACAAAATGGGGGGTCTGGATTTATACAGACTGTAGTGTTTGAGAATGTTCCATATTTTTGTAAGAAATGCTTTAAAATTGGTCATCCTACTAAAAGACGTGGGATCGAAATATATCCACATCACCCACGACCACATTTCAAATCAGTGTGGGTTGAAAAGTCTGCTCCATAAATGCTACCTACTGACCAGATTTGCATTCCCGCGAATGACTTGATATCCAAGAATAACCCAAGCAATCAACTGGTTAACACCAGTTAAAATGACAGCCCTCATACTATAGGGGTGGTCTCTATACCTGGAGGTCATGTGACTAATAATGTTGGTCATGAGACTAGTGAGGATAAGATTTCTCAAGTGAAAGAAGATTTTCATCTAAAAGATCGGAAAGTGAAAATCATTGTTGACCCTACCTCAAGTGAATATGTCACTGAGGTCTCTCCGAAGGCCTATACTAGTCAACATGAGGGGTAGGGTGAAGCTCAATCTGAAACAGATGATCCCATTCAGGATGAGCTTGACAAACCCTGTCAATTGGAGGAAGAATTCCTGAAATCTTGTAATATGAAAGGGAAGAAGCCGTTAGTTGACGCAGATGGTTTTATTACTCCGAGTTATAGACACACAATAAAGAGCAAAGATCGCTCCAAAATAGAAAGAAAAATTATTACATGATCCCTTGCTGCACATGAAAAAGAAGAAAATGCTATTCCTCCACAGCCTGTGACAACTGAAATGTCATCTGACTCATACACAACAGATTCAGAAGCTTCCTCCAGTGAGGATGATGAGAATGACCCTGCATATAGAGATTCTTACGTCATGGAGGAAAAATTGGACTTCTCAAAGGATCTTGATTTGTGGATAGATGAGAATGACAGAACTGCCTTTCGGAAATATAAAAATGGGGACATGACCACTGACACTTATCTCGAGCTCCGAAAAAGAATGTTCATCTTTGTTTGTGAGGAATTTAAGAAGAACCCAAATTTCATTTTGAATGAAATTCCATGAAAATGATTAGTCTATCTTCCCTGGACATTTTTGGTTCGATGATGCTGGTTTCTCCTGCTTGATTCGGTCTTCTTCATTGAAATTCTGTTTTGAATGGACCTTGATTTCTTGTCTGCTCTTTCTGCATAGCTCTGGATGGTTGGATCAACTGGAGACACCCCCTGCAAAAGCCGGGATGGCTCTCTCTTCTGGACTTCTCCAACTGCAGCCTCTCTGTTTGCACGCTCCTGGAATGCTGTTGGCTGAATCCTCAGTTTTTTTTCCCTTGAGCGATATGATGTTGTATTCCAGTTCTGATGTCTACTGCTATCCGCCTACTTTGTAAGCCCATGCTGCTGTCCCTGCCTGCTTTTGGAGTTTGGCATCTCATGCTGGATGTTTCCGCGGGTTTGAGCACCTGGAGGCCCCCCCTGCATCATCTGCCGTAGGAGTCCCACCTCTTCTGAAGACTCTGCTAGTGGTTCTTCACCTTGGGGCCCTGGATCATGCTCGGTTGCCCCTCCTTGGCATGTGGGTTCTACAGTCTTCAACAAGATACAGAACTGCCTGCCTTTCTCGTGATTCCTTGACACACTTGCCGCAGGTCTGAAATTTAATTCTCCTTGGTTTTCAATGTATGTTGTTTTTTTGGTTTCATTAACTTTCAGAGGGTGTAAGCTCATTACACCTCGAGATTTCCATGTACGCCTGTTTATTTAAGAAATTTCTTGGACATGAACTGGGAAACGAGTTCATGTCAACTTGTTAAAAAAAAATCGGATCCCTTGCCTTAAAACGTAACTCTTAAAACTCAAAGTCTTGGACCTTGGGGGTTTGGGGGAACATTGGGAGGACTCCTTGGGAGGTAAAGAGACCGGAACTTCATTGAGGATGGTTTGGAGTCGAAAGGATGAGAGGAGGTCTTGGTATTTATAGGGAAAGTGAGGGGACAAGGCATTAATGGCCAAGGGTCACCTCACATATGCTTTTCTCAAAACCATGTGCTCTCCCATGACATTTGCCATTAAGTTTTTCCACATGAAGCCCAAAATACAAATATCCTTCACCTTAGGTCGTCCAACCATTAAAATATCTCATTACATCACCATGACACAGTTATGATGTCACTAAACATACCGAAACCCTAAAACTGTATTTTTACTATTCACTGAAAATTCAACTTTCTCAGAAAAATCCCAAAATTTCACATTAACCAAATATCAATGCTCTGATTTCAAAAATGAACTCCTTTTTATAAAAATAATTTTCTAAATATTTTTAATTTTATTTTTAAATAAATACACTATTCACCGAAAATTCATTTTTTTCAGGAAAACCCCAAAAATTACCTTAACATAATATCGATGCTCTGAGTTCAAAAATGAAATCCATTTTTGAAAAATAATTTTCTAAATATTTTTAATTTAATTTTTAATTAAAAAACACTATTCAACCAAAAAACTAATACTTGAATAATAATTTATGAAACCGTTATTTAACCATTTTATTGAATCACATTACTTAATCAAGGTGCCTAGATTATTTTAAAACTTTCTTTAAGTGAGAGTACTAATCCATTTGGTCACATTACTAATCCTAAGCGTAAAATCACTATTCATAATTTACTATTCATCAAAAATCATGTTTATCTTATTAGACTCTAAATTTCGTACTGAACATAATTGTATAAGACCGTTTTTTTGAAAATCATTACACATTTTTAATTATTTAAGGTTTACATAAACATTTTTTTAAAATATCCTTTCTCTAAAATTCACCAAAAATATGCATACTATATTTTTTCGGACATTTGAAAATTCATAAACTTCATAAGAAGAAATCCCAATTTTTATTTAAAACAAAGGATTACACAAGGCAGTTATGCACTCCTTACATAGCCCCTTAACACACCAGTATATGACCTAAGTGTAAGGTGTTCTAAGGTGAGAGAATCTGAGGGAGGCTCGGCCAACATCGCACAGGTAGTAATTTCTATTAGTTTGAACTTATCGCAAAGGCGATTCTGTTCTAGTTTCACACAATGAAGTTCGGCTTGGGTTTGGTCCAGAGGAAAGCCCAGTGGTGCTACCGCTTTCCCAAGTTCTTTTAGATGGGCTTCGAACGGTCCAAGACTACTAGGTGAGTCCATCAAATCTTCTTTCTATAACAATTATCCAAGATTACCTGTATTTATATGCAATAATCGAAATGTTTAGTTTCCAGTGGTCATTTTGGCCAATGGTCATATAACAGTCAAAACCCAACGGTCTCATTTTAATTATAATCATGTTATCAAATGAATCATTTTTGTTGAGTATAAAAAATAAAATAAAATGAAACATAAAATTAGGAAATAAGATTTATTCAAAATTTTGTGTCATTACATAGATGATTGAGCAATCGTTGTTTCGTAAGGAAGTAGTTCACCGTCCACAAAAACAATATGTTCTATACCCATTAGATAGTGGTGTGTGTAAGTATAGTTCAAATAATTCTCATTACAACAACCTAGTATATATAAGATACTTTTTTGTTATAAAAGAAAAGAAAATATATTTTAGGGTGTTAGATAATTAAAATAAAATAAAATAACTTAAGAGGAGATGTTACCTTTAAATTGGGTAACTCCATTTGGTTTGAACCGAAAGGCTTCCTTGAAGTGAATTATTCCTATGGTAAGACTTATAAGAGGAATAAAGGGATGTAAGTATTTTAGTTAGGTATCAGTTAGATGATCCAAGAGGCTTGAGAGGTGTGAGAGATGGGTTATATGTGAGGACTTTTCATAAGGGGGAGGAGGGGCTCTTTAAGAAAGTTTGAAAATATTATTTTATTATATAATTATTTTAGATTTATAAAGGTCCAAAACTAATTATAGTAGAATATAAAATTACTAATGTTCGAAATAAATTCTTCCAATAAGAATTTGATAGGTTTTTGATATTTTTTTTTAAATTTTATAATATAATTTATTTAAATCATTTATTAACGATGTAAACACTGGATCATTATTGTGTCATAAATAATTTTATTTGTTTGATGTATAAAAATTATATAAAAAATACAATAATGTAGGAAATATTTTTATCTTTCAAATTAATATTTATAGTTGAAAATATAACTTAAATAACCCAATTTAAAAATTCTTTTACTAAAAGATATATGATTATGTCATTTTTTTCTTTACTTTAAAATAATTAATATAAACACTACTAGAATTTAGTGCCACGACTATGGAACTATACCCACAAACAAAAGGAAATGTGGATATATCCTGTTTACATCCATGGAAATTTCGCTGTCCGCATCAATTAACCCACCCCAACTCCCCAATTTACCGTAACCCTCTCACACCCCTCCTCTTAACGCCCCTCCTCCCTGCGACTCTTCTCCCCGATGTTCCGGGATCCTCCTCCTCTGATGGGCAACCCAACCTCCCCACGATCGTCATCCTCTGGCGCGGCCACTCCACTTCCCCACCGTCACTCCTCCAACGTGGACTACCCACCTCCTCTGATGATGTGCTTTCTATGCGGCCACCCCACTTCACCGTGATTCTTCTTCTCGGACGCTGCCCCGACACGGCTTCAACGCTACCCCGACCCGCTCTGACGTGACCACTCCACCTCTTGGGATCCTCCTTCCATTCGACCACCCCTGATTCTTCTCCTTCGACACAACATCCCCTTCTTCCCAATTTCTCAATTGAACCAAGTATTACCTTGTCATCCTCCTCCCAGGATTTATCACTGACCCCACTCAGGGGACCCTAGTGAAATCCACCATTCTTCAATTTCTCATGTGAAATCCCTGCCTACTGCACTCCTTTCCTCGCGAGGTATTTTCTGATTTTCGGCTCCAATGTGGTATTTAGGTCTCACGTTTTCCCTTATCTAGATCGGTGGTTCAATTTATTCTAATCTTGGGTTTCATGGAACTAACATCTAAGAGGAATGGTCATATTTTTAATTAGGCATGTGATCCTAGTTCAGTTGTGACGTGACATCCAGAGCTGTGAGATGGGTTGCAATTGGGTGGTACAAGAGAGTACACATATTGAATTTGACATAAGTTGAGTAAGCAAAAACAATTCATTCATGGAATTTGTGTTTTTTTAATTAGTGTTAGATGACAAAGGGTAGATAATCGATGGAAATTTTAGCGAGATTTTCATAGGTGAGGTATCCCGTAGCTTCAAATGAAACGGAGGAAGTTCTCTACAAAAAGGGCTCTTTGGAAATATATTGGGTATGGTTCTTGGTTAAGGATAAGTGTTTCCTAGGGTGATTTGATAATGTCTTAGGAGAAGTGGTATATCGATTTATATTTGGATCTTTGGTGTGTTTCTTGTGGAGCAATTTTATGTAAATCCATCTAGTGGTGAGTGCACCAATGGATGGTGTGGTAGGTGATAATCTTTTTTTCTAGAAAACTCATCACATGCCAAGAATGGAATTATCATGAACTGAGAATGGTTATTCAGTAGTTTATTGGTTATCTCTTAGGAATGCATGGGTTTTGGATGAATCCAGTCATCATGTTTGGGGATATACAGGATGTGGGTAGTGGTGCTTGGATTTTGATCAAGTGATGTTGTGACAAGGGATATCCTATAGTGGAGAGAGTGACATCAGTTATGGAAAATATAAACCCATGAGGGTAGAGTACTAGTTTTGGGAGACCAATAGGTATGTATTTCAAATGGAAATTAGGTTCCAACGACCCAATGAGTACTTAAATTGAGTTGGTTTTTCTTGGAGATTAGAGTCCGAACATGGGCATTTGGGTTGAGTAGAAATAGTAAAGATCCAAGGTTTCTTTAGATTTAAAAATAAATTGGTTCTTATGGAAATCATGACATGGGGTTGATCGATTAATGTCCCAAATGAGGGAATCACACTAGTTTTCGGACTTGGGGTGGTTTTGATGATCCAAATGTGTTAAATAATGGTTATGTCAATGCTGGCGATAGAGCTAGATGGTAGTCTAGTTGGTGGAGGCCCATACCTAAGAATTTTACCATGTTTCAAGAGTTTAATTCATTGGTATATAATGGTGAACATGATGTGCCTCCTGAAATAGGGGGATTAGGAATTGAATGTTCTGAAAATGTGGCGATGTTTGGAGTCTCTGAATCATCATTAGGATTAGGATGGCTTGTGATGAACAAATATGATTGGGTTAGGAAATGTCACTACTTTCAATAGAGTACAATGATAGGTTTATATGGTTGAAAATTTAACCTTAGATTCAAACCATGATTTGGATTGAATATCAAAGTTCCATGTTATAATAATGGAATTTAATTCATGTATTATTTAGTTAATAAGTATCTAGAGAATTATGATAATGGTAAACAAGCTACTGTAATGTAGACAACCTAATAGAATGGGGTGGTTGAGAGGTAAAGTAGAACCGTAAATAATATAACACAAACTATGGTGATCTCTAGTGGTATTACAAGGTATAAAAAATGTTTCATTCTGAACTAAAGTATACAAGGAAACCAACATTGAAGTATTTATGAGTATTTGGTAAAAAGTTCAATATTCTTAACATGGAAGGGAATCAAGAAAAGTATAGAAATAACATGATTAAGTTATATTTCATATATATTCCCTAAGAAGCAAGGTTTATAGATTTATTAATAAGATTCTCATTAAAATTTTGGAAATAAATTATGTAATAATGGATAGGAAAGAAAAAGGAATCTATGAAAGGAGGATTAAAGATAATGTAGAGAAAATTGAATCTTTACAAGAGCCTAGAGAGTCTCTTAGGGGTAGTGAGGAATCCATAATAGAATTTTTTGATGAATATGAGAACGAAAACGACATAAATATTCCAATTACACCTAAAAAATTTAATATAACTAAACATATTGATGAAGTGAAAATTTTGGGAGACAAATATGCTGTAGTATAAACTAAGAGGATGTATAGAATTAAAAGAAATTACCTCTTATATTTATTTGAGTAAAAAATATTTGATTAAGAATCCAATGAATAAAATTGGATTAGTGATATGAATTAGGAGTTAAATTAGAAAGAAAATAATGACATGTAGAAATTTGATCCACAAACAATAGATGAAAATATCATTACCACGAAACAAGTATTCAGAAATATGCTTAATGAAAATAAAGAAGTTATAAAATTCATATTCAGAATTTTGTGAAAGGGATATTCATTGATAGGTAGTGTGGTAGTAGATAAAATAATTTCACCAATTGATTGTATTGAGGTTATCAAATTGTTTCTTACCATAGTTATATAGAGAATATCAAGGTATATCTAATGTATATAATAAAAAGAATGCTTTTCTCATTAGAGTTTTTTTAAGGAAGTTTAAATTGGTCAACTATGTGGATTTCAAATAAATAATGATGATAATAAATTGTTCATTTTTAAGAATGATTTTTGTGGCTTAAAACATGTACACATAGCTTGGAACTCAAGGCTTGAAAATGTTCAATTTTTTGGTGGTTTATGTGAGTAGATGACTATAATCTCTATATTAATAGTATTTTTTAAGGGCACAAAGGGCTCTTTATTTAAATTATAAATAAAAATAAGAAATTTCAGAGGAAATACAAGAACACAACACTTAAAAATACATCAACCCATTTTAGAACGGGTATTCATACAATGAAAAGGAAGTATTACACCCCTACCATGAGAGTTCTGACATTTCCTCCTGTTTATGACTTGTATCTATAGACCTTCACCATCAGCATCATTAAGGTGATCCAAAATAGCATCAGTAATTATGGTTTCATCTTTATTCACTCTGTCACTTTTATTCCCATCATCATCACTGCTAAGCGAGGAAAGGATTTCAAAAGTGTTATGAGTACCAACATTTCTATTTGTCCGGGTCCTCGATGCTTGAGGTGGGGCGCTGCTTGTAAGAAAGGTAGAAACCTTTGATCTCAATAGTTCATCATTCTTCATAGGTGTATGTGCCTCTCTTGCTGGAGGAGGCATTGCAGTTGACTCCGTCACATTGGGTGTTTGTATAATTGGCTTGGAAACACCCAAAATAGAGATGGGGTCTGGAAGGGAACCCTTTTTAGAGAATAATTTTCCCCCTCTCCAGCATGTGTTAACTCTTTCTTCATATCAGAATCAGGCTTGATTCTCAGCCTCAGATTCCCTCCACTCTATGATGGATGACTTTTGGTGGGAATCACCGCTCCCATTGTGCTGGGTATCTTAAACTTCTCTAGTAACTTCTCATTGATGGGAAAATTAGATGATATACAAGTGGGTTAAACATCCATGTCATGAACTCCTATGGAAGTTCCTGCAAGAGTACTATCAGGGTGAGAGCTGGACACCAGTTTGGGTCCAAATTCCATAGTAGAGTGATTAACTTCACTTCCCACCATAGGAGGGTTAATGATCAAACTCAAAACATGTAGATTTATAGGAACATGCAACGCCCTATCAGTTGCAGGAAATTTTTTAACTCCACTTCCTACTGTTGGAGGAGGTTTCGGGAGACAAGATTTTTTTGAAGTCGCACCTTGTGTTTGCTATAAGTCCATTGAAGGGCTAGAAAAATCAAACTTTTTCACAGATTCCTTGGACTTGAGAGGGTATAGGACCATTGAATTTCCATTTTCAGTAGTCACTTCCTTGGATTCCCTGTTTGTGCTTTTATTCTTAACCTTACTTGAGGTCGCGGTCTCTAACACGTGCATCACTTTTCTGCATTTTGAATAAAAAGCAGGTTTCTCATGCCTAATTCTTTCATCAGCCTCAGTTTGTGCTAGAATATCTATCTCTATTTGACTGTCCACAGATTCTGTCTCATTTTAATCTTGGTTCATGTCTTTAATCATCGCATCTTTGAAAGACATTCCCACTTTAGGTGAGTCACTTTCTTCTACAAAATCAGCCCAAGTGACATTGGGTTTATCAATCAACTAAAAAGAATGAGGCTCGACATCGTTCAGGATGACATAGGTGGAGTCCAAATTGGGGATTTTACTACGATCCTTGATCATTCTGAGACATTGTCTGAACATTTTTAGAGATTAGGAGTTTGTTGGGAGAGTTGTGAGAAATCTCATTTGCAGCTTGTTCTGAAGATTGGAGAGCAGCCCCTTGGAGAAATTTATTACATTCTGTTCTTCTAAAATGATCCTCATCATGCCCCTCAAACATGCATCTAGTACAAAAAATATTGGAACGACATTTTTACCCTGAGTGTCCAATCATATAGTAGACTTCACAATATAAAGGCAACTTTTCATACAAAATATGAAGATTATTTTCATCCTGTGGTGTGGATAGAACTACCTTATCCACCATGGTAGAACTTAAATCTACCTCAACTAAAATTCTGGAAAAATTTCCATAGCTAACATTTTCAGTAGCCAAATCCATCCGGATTGGAATGCCTATTGTAGATACGATGTCATAATGAATTTCAAAATGCCACAAAACCCAATTTAAACCATAAATATTTATCCAATATTGCAAAAAAGTGTCTTTAAAATCATAAGGACTAAAATTTAGCTTCCATTCATAGATCCTAAGGGTTCTTGACTTCAAATTTATGGAACCAATGATCCATGCTATACCCTTAAATTCAGCAGAGGAAAAAAACAAGTGAAAAAAACCTCTTCCTAACGAAACACATTTGAAGTCATGAAATCCCCAAATAGTATCAAGACAAGCAACTAAATCAGAATTTTTTCAATGTTGTGTACCTTTAGATAAATAGATCCGGGAAATAAAGGAGTTCTTACAGAGATCTAAGAATTCCGAAACTAGATTAATAGGAATTTTTATACCCAAATGACGGCCTAGGTTTATAAAATTTAAACTATCTAAAATTTGTTTGTTGGATGAACTGTTAGGGCTGTGAACTTCATATTCATTAGGATTTTCTCATTTTTAGGAAGTCCAATAGACAATTCATTTCCTTGGAGTTAAATAAACTAAGTGTGGGGGAGTGATCGAACTAGAAATTTCATAAATTTTTATATGTAATTCAATGTTTTATTCCTTCAAATTGCATTAAAATCCTTGTCATTGCTATATTTTCACATTTTGTATGATTTTCTGTGAGTAAAATAAATTTGGATTGATTTGTTAATTTTAGTGATAACCTTTTTATGTTTTCATTAATTAAATTTCTTTTCATTAATTAAATGTATTCTCGTTTAATTGTGTTCGGTTTATGAGGATTCTTCTACTCCTGTCATTGATTTAAGTGCATATGGCAATGCAGATGTTGATGATGATGGTGGTATGAGAGGAGGAGATGATGATGTTTGTGTTTATAAAGGAGATGATGAGGGTTGTGATGGTTTTGATGATACTGATATCGAGGTATATTTTAGATGTAAATTTTATTCTTGGTTTATACATTTAATTATACCATATAACGATGTTAGTGTTTGGTAGATGTTGTGGTGAATACATGTAGGAATAACTAAGTCAAATAGTTTAAAAAATATGATTCAGTTGATGAGATCAACCAAAATTAGGAGACTGGTTCAAAGTTATGGGGTTTAAATGAATTATATACTTCTATTGAATGAATAGAAACATGAAAATCCAAATTAAACTTTGATTGTTTTATTCAAATTAGTGGAATATTCCATGAATAAAGAGATGGATTCTTTGAAGTTAAAAAAATCAGATATGGATGATCATTAATTTGGTAAAAAGTAACTTTAAAATAAGTGGCTTTACTAAATTAATTAATAGAATGATTTTTATAAACGATAAAAATTATGGATGGTAATAATGTGTAATTAGTAGAGTGAAAAATTTTATTTTTTGGAAATATTATAACTAAATATAAGCATTATATCATCTAAAGAATTCTAAGTATGGTGGAATTAGAAAATATGCTTCTAGATTTGGTGGACATCAAGACAACTTTGCTTCGTGGTGAGTTAAAAGAATAAATCAACATGAAACAACCAATATGAGTACCAGCAATATGGATCCATGACTTGGTTTATATATTGTATAAAGTCTTTTATATATTAAAGTAAGTACCATGATAGTGGAATTATAAATTTGAATCATTTATCACTGATGAAGGCTTTGATAGTTGCAATAGAGATAATTACTTCTATTGAAATAAATGGGATAATGGTACCTTCATAAATTTCATATTGTATTTCAATTACATGTTTCTATATGGACTAGATGATTGAATGATTTAGAAATCTATGTATAATTTTTTGGAGGTTTTGAGATGAAAAATCCTAAGAAATTCGAGAAGATATTGTGGATAAGAACATAAATAGATAATAACAATGTAGATTTAGTAATAACCCAGAAGGAACATATCAATAGGATCATCAAAAAGGTTGGGAATGAATAGATGAGAAACAACGACTACCCATCTTGCACTTCAACAAGACCAAGGCATAAGAACTCACAATGGAAAAAGAGTGCCAATACATGGAGAAAGTTCCATATTACTCATGTGTTGGAATTTTAATGAATACAATGATATGTACTCAATAATGTATTGTTCTTATAGTGGTATTTAGTATCATATTCATGTAAAACCATGTAAAGGGACATTATGATGTCATTATATAGAAAACTAACCTATTTGTACATGTCTATTACAGAATTTTTAAGATAAATAACATAATAATACATTCAAGGATGTAAATGTTTAGTATCATCGAAAAATTAGGTTCATAAAACACTGGTACAAAATTCAAAAAAATTATTTAGCAACTGGGAATAGATTGAGGGGGATGGAGGGGGGTGTGCAGGCTAGGTGGATGGGTGGAGGGGGGCTGGGGGGTAGGGGGAGAGTGGAGGGGGTAAGGGGTGTTGGGGGGGGGGGGGGTGTAGGGGGGGGGGGCTGTGCAGGATAGGGTCTGGGTGGAGGGGGGAAGGAGGCATGGGGTAGGGTGGAGGGGTGCAGGGGGGCAGGGTGGAAGGGGGAAAGGGGCAGGGGGAAGGGGGAAGGGGGTAGGGGGCAGGGGACATAAATTGTTGGAACTGTCCAGTTGTGGACAGGTTAACAATATCCCTTTTTCGAGGTTTGAAACCTAAAAATTATTTTCCCTTTTCTTTTATTTTATTCATTTAGTTATTTTACTATTTAATAACATTTTTCTTGTGTTTCCTGGTCATTAAAAAAGCTGGATAACACCTCATGCACCTGTTGAAAGATTGAATTATACTATTGTTGGAAGCATAAACAAACATCCAGGATCGTGTTTCAACTTTTTTTCAATGTTTTTTATGTTTTCCAGCTTCCTCTTTAAATTGTATGTGAGACATTTCCCATTTAATTTGAAAGTTTCTAAAAAATAAATTTAATGTGTGAAGGTGTGTATACCCAGTGGGGGAGAAACAACTTTTAGTTAGAAATCCTCAAAAGCCGAAGTGGACAGTTTGGTTCCACCTTGAGGTAGGATCCCTCTTCCAGCCTCTTTAACTCAAGAATGCTTTAAATTGAATATAGATTCTTTATTTATTATGAAAAGTTATATTGAATTTCATATATTGAATAAGTGTTCTTTAATATAATTGTTTTATTTGATAGTCATGTTTTTATAATAAAACCCCTCCAATGAAGGTGCACTGTCTGCGAAAACTCACAGTGATAGTTATGTTAATCTAGTTTCTTAAATTATTTCATTTGATTTGTGAAGAATGAGTTTTAGAATAAATGTTAAATATAAATAAATAAATTGTGTGATAGGGCAATGCCATGATTTTATAATAAAACCCCTCCAACAGAGGTGCGCTGTCTTCTAAAACAAAGAGTAGTGATAGTTATTTGTATCATGTTTAGATTTGGTATGAGTCTTTCATATGACTCTTCAAGCTCCCTTTTCTCCTGGCCGGATTATGTTGCCCCGCAGATGTCACTAGACCGGGCCAACATGCCGCGGTCACACCGCGGTCACGCCGCGGTCACGCCGCGGTCACGCCGTGGTCACCCACACCCTGGTAATGCAGTGATTTGGCCTTGCTCCACGACGACACCCCACAGCGGTTCGCAGTGATTGTATTCCATGAGTCTTGTGATCAATGTTGAGACAGACTAATCATAATTTTTTTCCTGTGGGGCGACGAACGAAATGTTTCCCCACCTCCTCCTTCTCCCTTTTCTCCTGGCCAGAAGATGCTGCCCTGCGGATGTCGCTGGACTGGAACGACACGTCGCGGTCACGCCATGATCACGTAGTGGTCACGCAGCGGTCACGCCACGATCACGCTGCGGTCACGCTGCTGTAATGCCGTGATTTGGCCCTCCTCCAGGACGACATCCCACGGCGGTTCACAGTGATAGTATTCCAAGAGTCTTGTGATCAATGTTGAGACTGACTAATCACAATTTCTTCCTGTGGGGCGATGGCCGGAATGTTGCCGCGACTCCTCCCACTCCCTTTGCTCCTGGCCGAATGATGCTGCCCTAAGGATGTCGCTGGATCAGGCCAACATTCCGCGGTCACATCGCGGTCATGCCGTGGTCACGCTGCAGTCACGCCGCGGTCACACCGTGATTTGGCCCTGCTTCAGGATGACAACCCACAGCAGTTCACAGTGATAGTATTCCATGAGTCTTGTGATCAATGTTGAAACTGACTAATCAAAATTTCTACTGGCGGGGCGACTGCCAGAATGTTTCCCTGCCTCCTCCTACTCCCTTCGCTCCTGGCCGGAAGATGATGCCCCACGGATGTCGTTGGACCGGGCCAACACACTATAGTGGTGACTAGTGCAAAGGTTTGGTAAAAATTTACATAAGATGGTAGGAATGTACCTTTGTAAGGAAATAATGATCATGATATAAGATGTATCAACTTACAAAAACTCTAAGACACATATACAAGAATAAAAAATCCATCTCATGTGCATGTTTAATGTAAAACTCCAATAAATACAAGGAAAACTCCAAAATAAGTACCAAAATAAAACTCAGTTGTGACACATCAACTGTCCCCAACATTTGAGCTAGTAAGGTCTAGTATGGTCCATGAAATATCCCTTGAAACCTGAATCCAATTTTATATACATAGGGTGAGAATATAGCTATACTCAATTAGAAAACCAAAGTCACTCGTACAGAAGTGGGAGAAGAATAATAATTCACTTATGACAATAACAACAGAATCATAAAAGAACTAAACAAGGTATACATTCAACCACAATATCGGCCTACCAAACTCACCAAATAATACAAGTCATGTAAGGTAAAATAGTAAGCACATAAATATTAGGGTACCAAGAACCACCACCACTAGTTAACTACTCCTCCCATGTGGTGAATTTTATCACGCTACCATGTTATTCTACTAGAACCACTGTCACAACCTGCTCATGCACAATTGTTCCACATACTAAATCCCACCAAAAAAACATTGGGGTTACAACCACAACACATCCTTCCGACATAAACCTAGTGAATGAAACCACAATCTCATCTTGAAGACACCTAAGATGGTACATCATATCTCATCATGAAGACACCTATGAAGAACAAATCACCACCATAAACTTTTGCATCAAAACCAAACAAAAACTGACTGAAGAGTATGGGGATACAAAATCCTATAAGGGGGAGTAGAGAAGATCCAATACCATAAATCCATCATCCAACTAGGATTTTGGGATGTCACAACCTCTCCCATAACAATGGGGTGTTCAGAATATAGTGCTCAACAATGGTATGCTTTGTATATAAATCACAAGGAACTACCTATATATATATATATATACATACAAAACACTCATCCTGATCATTGCATTTTCAAATCATGAATCATAGGACACAAAAACTACCGTCACATCCAACCCTACATTCATGTACCACCATGAATGGTGGTCACTTTCACAAGTCAATAATTGAAGGATGATTCACTATAAGCCACAACTCAAAACATAACCCCAGCTAATTAAATTAACCATTTTTTATTCTATAATATAAGTTCATTTATCCATTTATTCCATACCTACCATAAAAAATAAAAAAAGACTGAAAATGATTTAAGACAAAGATTCCATCCCAACCACAGCCAAATCTAATCAAAAAATATGGTCCAAGGTAAATGAATCCATTCTAACAAGAATTCATAAAAAATGGTCCTTAGAATCTTCAGGATAAAGGACCACACAAGGTAACACCATACTTATACAAAACCATCTCTCTTAAAACATACTCGTCTTTCCCACTACACCAACATCACTACACTCAGCAAAACAAAACGTACCCAACATGAAGTCCCACTGCAAACAACCCAATTTTGAATACATGTTCAACCACTCCCACCATCATTCGTAAAGTTAATTCCATATTTTCTTTCATCTAAATAAAAAAACCCTCCAACACTCCTAATTAATACCAACTCAGCAGCCTCACAACATAATATCCCCAAACCTAGCACAACCATAAACATTAAAATAACACAACCCAATCCTACAACTAGGCCACCCAATTTTAGTTGAACTGCATAAAAAGTTCATCCATTTAAAAATAAATAAATATCTCAAAATGAGTGGCCATTAAAACAGCTGCACCACCCCACAGTCCCAACCACACACATAAATGAACCACACATACACATGGATGAACAAAACCACACAGAGCACACATCCACAATAATAGGACCATGATTATTCAACATTCACGCTCTAATTCCACTTTATAAATTATGGTTTATCACATCGAATGTTTGATCATAGGAATCCATTTAATTTAATAGATATACATTATATATCATGTTTTTCATCTTCAAAATATTTCATAAAAATATTAACAATAAGAATTAATGATTATGGTGTACAAACAGAGACCGCCAATAGCCATTATTTTCGGAAGTGCTATGCCCAAAACAATTCAAAAAGTGGAACAAATTTAATAGTCAAAAAACAATGAAACTATTATTGTCATATTTATATCCTCTCATGTATTACATCAATAAATATGGTTTCATCAATTTTCATGAGAATATATCATCACACAAACCCCGCCTGATAAAAAATAAAAGATAGACAAGGGAACCCCTACATGGAACAAACGATGAAAAACCATTCTTCCTTGTGTAAAACACAAGGGGTCTTCCAAGTAGAAGGAAAGAATCCATGGAAGAACCAAACATACTACAACATTGAGGTAACATTCTACAATATCATGGAACCAAACCACCACATTCGACAACTAAAAGACTCAAGAAAACAATATCTTAACATCACCATCTGAAAAAGACCATCCACCAAAGGAAAACCCAACCAATCAACCACAAACTCAAACACAACCATCCACAACAAATCCCCATCATGTAGCCAAGTAGTAGGAAAACCACAACCCAAAAAGAAACCAATCAACCAAAAACTATAAATCCCCGCTTGAATCACCCACACCATGTAACCTATCATCTACAACTGCACCTAGAATAATAACATGTGACTCTATCCGCACAACACTAGAAGCCCCTATATAATCATCCCCACACACTAAAATCAGGCATCCTATGCACATGATCCTTGTAATATAAACAACCCACACCCACCCAACACCATTATAGCAACAAGAACCCTGACAAGAACATCGCCTGCATGACCCACACAAGTTGAGAACCAGCCAAAAAATCCACTCTACATTCCTATCCCTTTCCAACAGATAAATCCAGCACCAAAAACCCACAATGGACCCAAAGGCAGCACAACAGTATAGGGTTTCCCAGAGGGGGGGGGGGCTGCTGTCCGGGTAGGGTGGTCCAAGGGGGTTTCTAGGAGAGAGGGTGGGTTTATAGGAGGGGGGTGTTCAAGAGGGGGGGGGGGTGTCTAACATGGGTGGTTCAAGGGTTTTCCAGCAGGGGGGGCTATTGTCCGGGTGGGGTTATCCTGGGGGGGTCTGTCCAGGTGGGTTTCCAGGAGGGGGGGGGGGGTCTGTTCAGGGGGTGGAGGGGGGCTACTGTCTGGGGGGGGGGGGTAATATCCAGGTGGCGTTGTCCATGGGGGTTTTCTAGGAGGGAGGGGGGGTCCATGCGGGGGGGGGGGGGGGGGAGGGGGGGGGGGGGTCCACCGAGGGTTGCTATCTGGGGGGGGGGGGCTGTTTGGGTGGGGTTGTCCAAGGGGGGTCTGTCCATGAGGGAGGGGGTGTCCAGGAGGGGGGGGGGGCTATCCAGGGGGTTTCTAGGAGGGAGGGGGGGGGGTCTGTACAGGGGGGGGGGTGAGTATGGTCACTCCAAGGTGGGAAGGGGGCTGTAGGGGTGGGGTGTATGGGGGGCTTTAATATTCGCATACTAACACCTTTACTTGAAAACTTCATATTCCTTCTCAACAAACTTGGGAACTTCCAACTCCATTCTAAGCTATCCAGCTCCAAATTGTCTCATAAATATTCTTGGGTACTCCAACTAACTTGAAATACATTTATCATTTGCATATTTTCCTGAAACAACCTGTCTTCCTCATTTACAACCTAAGATCTTGCACTCATCTCAATACACATGTTGGAAACATTCAAGTACATATAGCAGGTTTTAGAAATTATCCTTGAGATCTTAAATTTCCTCAAATTATTGTCATTGATTAATTCAATTTCTCCCGATTAATATCAGACTTTATTATGTCATTAACAGGGATGAGATAAATGCATACCTCATCAATGACTTTTTCAAGCACTTTCCAGAAATTCCAGATTTGCATGGAATAAATAAGTCTAGCAGATTCTCAAGGGTCTTCTCCACTCACCTCCCGGGGGGGCTGTAGGGAGGGGGTGCTGTTTTGGGATACTGCAAAAGTTGGGGGGGGTGCAGGGGGGGGGGGTTGTATAGGGGGGGTGCAAGGATGTCCAGGGGGTGAAAGGGGCAGTCCAGGGAGGGTGTGCATGGTGGGGTGGGGGGTCTGCACGAGGGGGGGGGGGTGCAAGAGTGGGGGGTGGAGGGGGGGGGGGGCTCTAGGGAGGGGGTGGGGTGGTGGGATACTATAGGAGTGGGGGGGGGGGGGGAGGGGAAAGGGGGCTGTCCAGGGGGGGTGCAAGGGGGTTGTCCAGGGGGCATGGTGGTGTAGGGGGGCTATCCAGCGGGGTGAAAGGGCTATCCAGGGGGGTGAAAGGGATATCCAAGTGGGTGCAAGGGCTGTCCAGGGGGAGTGCAAGGTGGCTATCTAGGGGGTATGGGAGCAGTTCAGGGGGGCATTGGAGATGTCGAGGGGGTGCAAGGGGTCTGTCGGGGGGGGGGGAGGGGGGTGCAAGGGGGATGCCTGGGGGGGTGTGCAAGGGGATATCTAGGGGGAATGGGGGGCTATCCAGGGGGTACAAGGGTTGTCCAGGGGGCTGTTCAGTGGGGGGGCTATGGTTTTTTTTAAAGAAATGTCAAGCCCTAAAGCCACGGTTTTAAATCGTGGCTGTAGACCTAAAGCCACGGTTTTAAACCGTGGCTAAAGCTATATAGTCACTATTTTGAACCGTGGCTATAGGCTTTGTGGGGCTTAATATTCTGCCACGGGTTCAAACCGTGGATTTAGGGATTTATCCATGGTTTCAGACCATGGCTATAGGTCTTGCCCTATATCCACACCATTAACAGCCACATTTCGTTGAACCATGTCTATAGACTATACCCATGGTTTTGGGACTTATAGCCATGGTTTGAAACCGTGGCTATAACCTAAATTTCCAGTAGTGAAATTGTCATTATCACTCTTAAGTGGCTCCATGGGATCCCAAAATCAACCTAAATATACACATGGTCAGATATGTATCAAAAAATATGAATAAGACACATGTTAGGTTAATTTTATACTATTATAATAT
This sequence comes from Viscum album, assembly GCA_963277665.1. Classification (NCBI taxonomy): domain Eukaryota; kingdom Viridiplantae; phylum Streptophyta; class Magnoliopsida; order Santalales; family Viscaceae; genus Viscum; species Viscum album. The sequence continues at coordinate 2,065,414,648 of OY728131.1, forward strand.
CATTTGTTTACCCTTATTTACCAAATTTACCCCTTTAACCACTGTAAATAAAGTATTTACTGAAATAAATATTCATAATATCTAAAAATAAAGGTATCATATTTACACAATTTGGACCTCCTAATTCCAAATTTGGAATCCATTGTTCCAAATTAAAAATACAAAAGTGATAGAAATTAATTTGAAATTAATTACCGTAGTCAAAACAAACAACATGTTTTTATGAAATAATAAATATCAACAGATTGGCAATTGTTTGTGTCCAATTTCAAAGTGAAATTACTTCCAATGGACAAAATTATATTAAATGATAATAATATAATATAATTATACTTAAAAACCATTCAAATTTATAATTTATCACTATAAATTATTTTAATTACAATATTTGTTTTCATCAAAAATTTAGTATTTTTCCCTATTCATCAAAATATAAAAGTTATCAGAAAACACCAAAATTTTATCCAAACAAAATTTATAGGTCCCAATTAAAAAGAAGAAGATTATTTTGACAAATTGAATATAAAAAACTGTCAAATATTGTATTTAAAAAGGGTTATCCATTAAAAGGCGGTAAAATTTTATTTTTTGACAAATATTTATTTTATCTGAAAAATTGAATTTGTTCTTATATTATATCTAAAAAACACATAACATAGATTCTAAAATTATATGGAGTATATAAAATTCAAAATTCAGTTTGCACTATCAATAATATTAGTTTGAATGACTAGTTTGGTAAGTCGTGGTGCACTGAAACTCGGTGTTGCGTGTAGCGCAAGCTATTGAATTATTTTAAAGAAAATAACTTACTATGAAATATTGGGATGTTACACATGGGATATTATTATGATAAATTACTATTTTTTTGTATTTCTTATATACCATTATACATGATTTATGCTAAAAAACATACTAAAGTATATGTTTCTAGTATTTACAATGCATTAATTTATGATATATGCTATAACATGATTAGGGTTATAGACTGTACATAATTTTATGAGATAATATAGAATATAGAATTGATTAGAAATGAAACCTAGCAGAATTAATGAGAACATCACTAATTCTCATGATGAAAATAGCTTGAAGGATCACATCTCTCATGGACTTAAGAAATCGTTACAAAGGAAGATAGTCACCCATGAGTCCTCATCATATGAGGAAGTAGTATCATGTATTAATAAAGTATGAAAATAATTCTATGATTTGTATGACTTTTAAGGGATGAAAATGAAGAAGAGGATAGTGGAGGAAAATATTGATTAATGAGAAAATGGAAATATGGGGTTTCCCACATGTGGTAACTATGAAAGGAATCACCTTGGTAAATTCTTGAATGGAATGGGTGTTTGTTATAAGGATGGTGAAAAAGGACACCAAGTTCATTATTTAAAGGGTAAGAAAAAGGTTTATAATGTAAAATGATTCAACTGTAATAAGATGGGACACTATATGAACCAAAGTCCCCAGCATCAAAGAAATATACCCCAAATGATGATTCTGGATAATGATCATGTTATAATGCTGCCGCAGATAAAGTAAAATGATTAATATGCCTCGTCCAGAATCATGTCATTGGAATATTTTCTCAGAAATGTAATGGTTTTAAGAATTATGGAATATATGAGGATTGTACTAAAATACTTTTTCATTAAGTATTTGGAACCATAAGTTGAATGGTACCAAGAAAATATATTCACTGGAAATTTATATTTTTGAAAAACACATGATTAAAGGAAGGATAACCCTTAATATATTTCTAATGATTATTATTATGATAAATAAATGATTCATTTGGATAATTAATAAATAAATCAAAATTGATTTTTTAATTGCCAATAAGTGGTATATTTTATCATTGATGGAGTTTAAAACATTTTTTGATATAAAAAATATATCCAATAACACGTGTATGAATGAATGCATGTTTCAAATAAGGTTTTATGGTAATTTGAGTTATTATCATATTTTAAGAGGAAACATGATGAAGATATTCACATGATTAGAATGTGAAAATTAAGGGTTTCTTCATGTTGATTAATGGAAAATAAGGTAGCATATGCATTGATCAGGACATATCATGGAGTTCTAAACAAAATGAGGATTTCTAAGGACATCATGTACATGGATCTATCAAGGATAAATATGATAATTATTCTAATGTATTGGATCATGATCTTTTGGGAAGTTAAACCATTTTTGAAATGTTTTATATTGATCATTGTATGAGGTTTTAGAGTTTAATGTCACTATATGATGGTTTGAAGATTCTTCCATGACAATGTTATCCAATTAGAATGTTTTGTTTTATAGTAACTAATGAATTTCCCTTTCCTCTTATTTAGAGAATATTTTAATTGTATTCATGATGTGGGTTTCCCAGAAGGTAATTTTCAAGTATCAACCATTATCTTTCTAAGTTAAATTTTAAAATTTGTGGATGAAATTTTTTAAGGAGGAGAAAACGTAACACCCCATGAATTTACATATAGATTTAATATATAATTCATGAAATACTAACTCTCTAAAAACACCACTTTTTTATTATCATACTAGTAAACCTAATTTTTCCACATATGGGATTTGAATTTTTAAAAACTGATATACATGGTTTTGTTCAGTAAGATATTTACAGTCTTATAAGACAAAATTAATTTTTAGTGAATAGTAACTGAACCTTATGAATATGATCTTAACCTTATGAATATAAAATTAACCTTATGAATAGTAATATATAAAATGGAGTAGTAGCCCCACCTATGAATGTATGAATAAGTTTATTCTTCCATCATTTCTGTTTTGAGTTTAGTTTTTTCTTAAAAATAAGAAAAATTTTATATATTGGTTTTTCAGGTTAAAATTGTACATTTTAGAGAGATTTAAATTATTATATCGAAATATATTTTTATTAATAGTAATAATAATGAAATAGTTGTATCAAACCACAATTAATTAATAGAAAATTGTAAAATAATTTAATTTTTTAAGTGTTGAAATTTTTACTATGCGTTTTACTATGCATTTTATATCCGCTATTATTTTTTAAAAATAAGTATTTTCCCAGATAAAATTCAATGTTTTCTTTTTAAAAAAATCATTATGATAAAATAAATTTCATATTTGAATTCATAACATTAATATTAGGTTAGGCTGGATTTATTGGAATTTTACAAAATACTTTTGTTTTTTATAAATAGTAAAAATACAGTTTTTAGTTTTCCGTATGTTTAATAATATCATTAATGATGTAATCATGATTTAATAATTCTGGTCAACTCTTGAGTAGGAAAATTTTATTGGAGGTTTCCCAAGTGTCCAATACCATGGGAAAATACCATGGGTAAGCCCATGATTTTGCAAATACCATTAATGAGGTGTCATTGGAAATTAATAAAAAAATCTCCCCCTTTTATTAAAAATACCCACTAATTACATCATTTTATTTCATTAAAAATTAATAATATATAAATATTTAATATTTTTACCACCCTAGGAGTGCACCCAAGGTGTCCTCCAGCCCCAAGGTCCTAACCTACAAGTTTCAGGTGTTACACTATAAGGTAAGGAAATTATCAACTTCCTTTTTCCATTCAAGTTCTCTATTATGTGGAATGTATTTCAATTTTCCATACCATGTTCTTATTTCCATTTTATTATTTCACTATAATATATTATTAGTCTTTTATGAATGGTTGACTCATGTCCCCTCTCCTTTTAATGTTTTCTAAAACCATGATGCATAGTCATTATGCTGTAGAATTTTCGTTATAAAATCCCTCTCTTTTTCAAGAACTATTATTATTCTCTTATTTTTTAATTTCAATTGGATTTTGTTGGAATATTTCATTCTATATCCCCCTTAAATTCCATGTTATCTAATAATTATTATAGACCTGGTTTTCTCTCATCAATATATTTTATGAATTTTAATGTGATGCTATTAGGCTGCCAAATTTTTGTAGGGGATTTCACAACTTTTCTTTTATTTTGAGTTCCTTTATTTTCTTTTTCTTTCCTCACCTCCTTTAATACAAATGATATGATAACTCTAGTAACTGATATTTACTTTAATGTTTTTTTATAATGTAATAATTAATCATCATCTATCCATTCCCATTATTATATTCTAGAAATGAAAACACCATCTGAGATGTGTAAATTTATCGCATTCAAGGACGACATGTTTTCAATTTCTATTACTATATTAAATTATTGTCATGAAACCATTTTTATGGTTGAACCAGAAAATAATATATGTTTTATAACTTATGTAATGTTATGGAATATTTTTTCACACAAGATATTAATTTATAAATTAAAATGAGTTTGTTGTGATAAAAATTCAAATTAACCCAAACGATTATAATTAAAATTTATATAATGATTCATATTCACTCCCATTAACTAAATGAATTTTATAACCATGTAATCTTTTTGATGTTAAAAATTAAAATACAACTTCTATTTGGGAAAACCATTCTCAAATTACATTTTTATCCTTACATGTATATAAGTAAACCGTTCATGAATACCAAGGAAGAAAATGCTCCCAAAAAGTAAAATTCAACCTCTTATACCCATCAAGAAGGCCATGAATGAACTTAATATGGATATAATAAATCAATTAAATATATTAGATGTTCTAGAAATATTAATTAATTAATTTAATTTATTTATCCAGGACACTATGATCATGTAAAGAACACCATTAGACTTACAGTAAGGGTTTCCTCATTTCACTTCCATTTTTGTGAGATATTCCTTATCCACCACTATTTTTTATTTATAGTGTATGTATAAATAAGTTTGATTTATAATATCATGAATCATTTTATTTTCATGGTATTTAATGTATCATTTGATTATTATTAATTTTGGACCATATGATTCGATTGATTACAAGGAGATAAGGATTTTCTACCTGAACGTCTATTTTCATTCGGGTTACTCTTATTCTATACACACCTCAATTAAATTATTATTTATTCATATTTACTCCTCATAAATTTTGTGATAATTTTTTTATATTTTTAAAAACCAGAACTCTACTTTCATTTTTGAGGGTTATTTGTTTTAGAATGATCTTTTAGAAATCCTTATCGATAAACAACCCCGTTTCAAAGGAACTTATTGAATTCCTATATATTTTCATATTAAATATATATTATATTTTATGAAATTATTATTTTTGTAAAATCAAAAAAAAATTATTTTGAAAAAACCATATCGATTAATTTATGTTTTTATGAAATTAAACCCACCTTTCTGTTTTAAAATTTCACTAATGTTATCATAAAACTGTACTAAAATGTTTTACTTCTAATTCTTCATTAAAATCACTTTTACATGAGTTCACATTAGTGGGACATCATTTATGTATGAAATATAATTTAAATTTTCTTCTAAATTATTTTCTAGGATATAAATGTTTACAAACATTATTTCATGCATAATATAAATGATTTTCCAAAATAACTATTCTTTCCAAATTAAAAAGTATTTTTCTCATATCACTTTTACTTTTATGATATATATACCTTGTTCACCACTAATTACTTTAATGGGTTTATTTAATTCCATTTGGTATATCATATCAATAGTCTCCTTATTATCATGATATTATAAGGGATTATGGTTAGAATTTTTAAGGTGGTATGGGACACTTGGGAAGGTTTAAGGATTATTTCCACAAGAAATTTTTACTGGTATCATTTAAAAAGTATCTTCATTTATTTCAACATACGTGTTTTAGTATTTTACTTCATTGAGGTGTATCTATTATGATATAATCTACAACATGTTGTTTAATTTTTTTTAATTAGTTTGACTATGAATGTTTTGTCTTGATACCATTCACCCCATTACTCTGAATGTATAGTGTTTATGTTTAATAATTGGGGAAAGTTATTTACTTTTTATATGTTAATTCTAAAATGAATATTTATTTATTATGTCAACCCCATTCATGTGTGGAATGGATTAGAATTACTATGTGTTGGGTGGGGACCATGATATCCCCTTGACGCATTGGTATGTCTCATGATAAAAACTATGTTGTTAGCACAATTCCTTAACAAAATGGATATTTATGGTCCTGGAATAAGGCTCCGAAGATATGGTTATGATGTTCCGCATTATGAATTATCTCATTATGAATCTATTAATTTAATGTTCATGTGGTTTTCAACTAGTATAATACCCATGATTATGATTCATTATGGAAATATTTACTCATCTCATATTACTTCGATATTATGTTCATGTTTATTTTACAAATCATGTATTTTTAGTTATTCACCATGCCTAATGTTTATGATTATGATATCTTCCACTGTATTTCTTACCCTTAATGATCATCTAAGATCCCCCTTTCTTATGTTTCATTTTCTCATGACATGAAGAATTTTATTATGAATGAACTTTAGAGATAAACATAGAGTTGTGGATGTTTCCAATAAAACATATATGTTGTATTTATTTTTCAAATTGTTATGTTAAACCTATATATATACATATATGTGCGCGTGTGTGTTTTTTTTCAAAAACTACTAAACTACCAGGTCCTTCAGAATTTGATCCCATGTAATCATAACAATGTATTAAATTAATGTACATGATCATGGATTTTGAGGTTGGGGAAATTCATAAATACCACAAAATTGATGATTTTGTGCATTGAAAATTTTAAAACATCCTTCACCATAAAAAATTATACTTCAACTTGAAAGAGGAGGGAAGAATTGAATAATGGAGAGGTGAATTGGTGAATGAAGATAAAATTTATGGGGGTGGGTATATATAGATTAGATAATAGAGATGATATTATTTACGATGGGACCCATCGTAAAGAGTTCCCGTAATAAATGCTTGAGGTGGCGGTCAAAAAACTAATTGAAATAGGGCGTGTCACAAATACTGACATTCTGATAGAGTATTTCTAATAAGTGAATTTTCTTTTCAAAATTACATTTACATGACCAATGGGATTTTAAATGGAACTTAGTTCCCATCATAAATTCCCATTCCTGTGTTTTGGTAGGAAGGTGCACCAATAGTATTTCTGATGAGTCTATTTACTCATCACAATACATGTTTTTGTAATAGTATTTGTGAGGGGATTAGAATTCCATCAAAAATGTTGGCAGAAAAAGTTTTATTTGTGAGCGATATTTACAATGAGCATAGGGCCTGGGGGCTCTCTACGTCGTGCAGAGGGGCCGTCACAAATGACCCATCGCAAAAGGTCATTTTTTTCCATCGTGCCATTTCTAAATTTATTTTTATATGTTTTTTTAGAATATGATTTCTTATGATTTTTTTATTTGTTTAAATGACTATAATTCCAATGAAGATTCATTTGACTAATCTTAGTCAACTCCCAGATGATGTCCCCTTATCCACACAGACACCAAATGATCCATTAGGATCCCTCCCATGGGACACCCTTTACCTTCCCCCATCACCATTTTCCACACCCTATATCTACCTCTCATCAGCATCTCACACACACTCCTTCTATATCCCATTAACATATAACACATTTCCTCCAGATTCAACATGTTCATCAAATGAAAAATATACAATGGGGTAACAAGTGGTTACTCCTTTTTCATCATGAGGATATTTGAGGGTGATAGTTATATATAACTCTTTTAATGTGAATAATGGTATTTCACTTTTTTATACTAATAACTATTTTGTCATAAAATATAAAATTAATTTTACTAACGAGAAAAATATTGACAATTTATATGTCTGAAATCTGAACAGATCGAACATAGTTGTCCCATTTTAATATTATGGGGTCCCCACAAATGATGCCACAAGATTATTCGGACATATTCTTGGACAGTTGGTAGCTGAGCCGGTTACTCTTCTGATTAAATATTCTTATTGGGGGAATATGTATCAATCCTATAATAATGAAGTATTTTATTCCCAAATAAAGGTAATTTTAATACATTATGACCTAATTGAATTATATTATTTAATTAAATTCAACTATGTTAAATATTAATCTCTTCATACATATGGTATTCCACATTATTGTTACAGCTCTAATCTCATGAAAGTGGATGTTGAAAAAATTTGGTATGAAATGGAATGATTCTAAATAGTGATTATGGAATGAATTATACAGTACATCATTAAACACTCAATAACAGTATGATAAGGTACTAGAAGGGGTACCTAGAGTGTTGTTGAAGGTGTATTTTGATAGCCATCTCCATGAGAAGCACATGATATTGAAAAATATATTATTATTTCAATCTTATTTTACAGGTATACTTTTATATGAAAAGAATATGAAATTTAATGCATTTAAATTTAAATTAAATGTTATTTATTTTAGGGTGTTTTAAGGAAATGTGTATCAAGTCATTCTAAACAAATCATCCACCACATTTACATTTCATATAGTTTTTTCATGAAAATAATCAACTATGGTAATATCTTCATTATTTTTAATATTTTAAAGATAAAATTAGGAATTTTGTATATTAAATTTTTTGTTTTTATTTTTTAATTTATTAAAATAATTTAGGGAACCATTTATCCCAAACAAAACATTGTTTTAATGCTCATATTAAATTTTATGGGAGTTACAAGAACAATTATGCAAAAGAAGTTAGGGTGTGAATTTCTTTTTCATGGTAATAACTTATTGTCAGTTGTCACATTTTTAATATGTAATTATTTTAATGTGAAGAATAATTGATTTAATGGTAAAAATAAAAGAACTATGATATTATAATCCCACACAGTCCTTCTCGGTATCCTAGGATGATCTAGTTTGTCTTGTCCTTAGGAAGGAGAACCGTGATCATAAGCACAAAATGGGTTCAGGACTTGTACTTTTTGAGTTCTTTGAAAGGTTACTGGGGATCATAGTTGAATATACTTTTGATTATAGTTACTCCCCACCCCATGATTCTCAATGGTAGTTTATGGTGATGAAAATCAAAATTCAATAACAACGGTCAAAATCCGGTAATAGGCGGCTCATATATAGATATAGGTTATTATGGTCATTGCTCTTCATAAATAATTTGTTTATTTATATCAGAAGATGACTGGGTGTGTCTCCAATGATATTACATATATGGATGATTTTATTGAAAAGGTAAATCACAAAAATTCATAATAATTCTATGAAAAAATCATTGTTGGTTTTATCATTAAAATTAAATATACAACACTACTTAAAATTTAAGTAAATTGTCATGAATGTGCCTATATTAGAAAGTGGGGAAAGATACAAAGATGGTGCCGAGCTTAGTTTTTTGGATAATGATGAGGGTTGACCTTGGAATCAGTGATGGGGATGTGTATCTAAACTAATGACCAACTAAGACAATGATACGGTGATTGAGAAACCATGGTTTGTTTTAAGGTAGGGGATATATGTATTTCTCTTACATTTCATGAAATCTATATGTTTGGTTGATTTTTAAGGTTTTTTATAAAGTTTCACTTATACTTATCATTATTAAGATCTTTTAGGTTATTTTTTTAAATGAACCCATTTAAAGTAATCCATTATAGTTTGATGATTTTTTTCCATTTCTTAAATGTTATATTTGATTTGAGATGGGTAGAATAAGATTTTTTGGATGAAAGACGAGATTTTAGTAAGATCAATTTAGGAGGAAGAGTTAGGTTGGACAATATAATGAGGTGGTTAGATGTATGTCATAGGTCAATAAAATAAAATGAGTTTTTTGGTATTATATGTGGCTTTTTAATTACAGATTTTTGTGAGTTATCTATATATATAAGGATTGAAATATAAATGATGAATTTCATGAATACATGGGATTTGAAATTATTTGGTAAAATTATTTCATTGTTCTCCTCAAATTAAATGTTTTGTTATGGTTATTGCTTCATTTTATTTTATCGTATGATTTAATAAATGTTATTTAATTTATGTTCTTAGTTTTTGAATTAATTGGGGACTTGTATTTTTAGAAAGGTTATTTTTAAAAGTTTAATTATGGGTTTTTAAATCATTAAAAAGGAATTTTAAAATCTAGTTTGACTAAAATTTCCAAATATTGGTTTCTATTTTTGTGTTATTTATAAAAATAGATTAAGGATTTATCAATTCTACAATATTTTTTTGGTTAGTAGTAGTTTGATTTTTATTTTTATTATCTTCTAATTGAAACAATATTTACATTTGATCTGTTATGGCCCACTTATAAGTAGGTTTCCATTATATCACCATGTATCTTAGTATTATAGTGATTTTTTATTAATGTGACTTCATTATTATTGTTTTTTTAAATATTTTTTATATTGTGTTAGTTTATAAAAATTATTAGGATTTTCTTGTGATGTCATAATAGTAAACATGGATTAACTAGCTTACTCAATAATTTGATGGTGGTGCCTTGGTCGAATGAGTTTTAGTATCCCTTTTTATGGATTGTTTGGAGGCATATATTAGATCTCAAAATTAAAATGGGATTACTTTTTAAAATATTATTTATTATGGTTAATTGGTTATAAGTGGAATTTAAAAGAGAAAATGGTAATAGATAAATTGTTTTCGAAATGGTACATCGCAATGAAATTGGAGATTTTAAGGATCATTGGGTAATATTTTTATGTGGTCCTACCATGTGTTAGATGACACATGGTGCCTTTTTGAAATTACTTTTAATAAAAATTTGACTTGGTTTCCCAAGGAAATCTAAATAGTCTTGATTGATCTAGTTTTTGCATGTTTGAACATTCATGGGTGATGCCTTAGATTTTCAAATTATTGTGTGCCTCTTGATTGTGGGTTTACAATGTGTATGTTGGTGAATGATTATGTATGTTGTGTGTATATCCTTGTGAGGCATTTTTGTGTGTGTATAATATTGGTTTGGTTTGGGGTTTGATTTTTATTATGAACATTTTTATTTGAAAATTAAATTATTGTTTTTTCTATTATAGTTCATTCAGAGTTAGTCTGATGTTTTGATTATACATGATTCTATTTTTTTATAGGGATGCAATTTCAAAGGTTTTTTTTATTTTTTTAATAGTAATATATAATGGTCATTCAAACCGCTGCTATATATGGTAAAAAAAATTAATAGAGGTTTAAATCATTGTTTTATATTAATAAATATAGTTTCAGTTTAAACTGATGTGAATTGCTTGGTAATTCTGAGAGGAAAATAAAATGCTATAAAATAACTACCTAAAAAAAGGATTCACGATACTTCCATAAAATGACTGCTAAATGATTGAATCTGATGAAAGTTGGATGCCGACGCCAACTATAGTAGTTTTTTTAAAAAACTGTCAAATAATAATTTGGTGGTGGTTTAAACTATGGAAAACATAAGAAACCACTACTAGTTCTATAACACTATGAGTGTTTATGGACCATTTTTTTGAAATAAATTAAAATTTCCATTTATATCATACAATGAAATATGTCAAAAATTCTATTCACACTAAACTGACTTGGAGTATGTTACAAAAAACCCCGAGTTGGCGTATGATACATGCAACAGTGAGTATAGATTTTTTTCAATGTATAAAATAACTATGTCTGTTTTATGTTTTATGTAACACCAAATGAATATTTCACTACGAAAAACAATGATTTGGCATGCGTTACAAGCAAGAGACACCTTCCTCAATATCATACATTGTATGCAACACCAAGTTTCAGTAAACAATAATATATGATTCAAATATTATTATTTAATGGGATAAAAACTAACCGTTATGAGTAGTTTTAACCACATTTTTTATTTTATATAACATTAATATTCATCTTAGGTATTTTCTAGCCATGATATAAGAACAAATTCAATTTTTCAGAAAAAATAAGTATTTAAAAAAATGTATTTTTACCACCTTTTGATGGCACACCCATTTAAAATCTTGTTTATGATATTTTTATACATTATATTATAAAAAATAAACATCTTCTTTTAAAGTCGGACATCAAAATTTACTTTAGTTGATTTCTTGGTATTTTTTTGATAAAATTCATATTTTAATGAATAGTAAAAAATACTGTATTTTAATTCAAAACTACATTTTCATCTGATTTATTTGTATAATTAGATTTTATTTTTAATTGGTTTTAATTTTCAATTGGATTATGTTTTAATAATTTAATCCAATTTTGGTAATTTTAATTAATTTCATATTTAAATTGGTCATAAACACATGTCAATTTTTTGATAAGTTTTTACTTTATATAAATCTGCTTCCTGGTTTTGACAATGAGAATTAATTTTAAATTAATTTCTGCCAATTTTTTTTAATTTAGAAAAATTGATTCAATATATGGAATAATATGGTACAAGTTATTTAAATAGGTCCCATTTATTTTTGGACATTATTAATAGTAACGTCAGTAATTATTTTTATTTACCATGGTTAACGGGTAAATCAGGTAAATAAGTGTTAAAAAATAATATTATAATAACATTAAACTACCCTAACACATGTCCTAGTCTTATTTAATGAGTCATATGAGACCAAAACAACCCTTAGTCCAAATTTTTGGCATTTGAGAACCACTTGGGTGTTGAAATGACATGTTTTAATAATTAATTTAATGTAAAGGGAAATATAACATAAACATATATCTTTTTACTAAAATAATTTTAAAGTGGGGTTATATAATTGATATATTTAAATATAAAAATTAATTATAAATATAAATATATTTCCTACATTATTTTCTTTTATTTGTAATTTGTATACATTAAATAAATAAATTTATTTTTGACACAATGATGATGCTGTGATTACCTTATTAATGAAATATTAAAATAAATGAAATTATAAAAATTAAAATAAATTTAATTTGAAGATTTTGATTTCATCCATGAATTTTATGGATTTCTATTACATATTAACTTTGATTTAATAATTTTTTTGAAGTACTCAAGTTGTTATGACTTTAACACAAATCAATTTCTAAATAGTGTCAAAATTAACATAAATGAGTTTTTAAAATAAAACTATTTTACTAAATGATATAATAGTCCTAGACATATAATATTTTTCCAAATGAATTATATATTGTTAAAAAGTCATTAATGATCCACTGGATCTACTATTTTCATTTTATAGAAACTATATCAACCATATTGTATAAAGATTCAAGAAGACATAGTAAATGTTAAATTATTTAACTAAGTGTTAAAGATAAATGATAAGGTTAATTTTGGGACATAAACTTCTCTAAAATCTATTGGTTGAGAGTGTTTTGACCCATAATCATTTTATCTTTTAAATAAATGAGTTTGGTACCATTAGAAACAGAAAATAAATTTATATTAAATTAATATTGAATCTTTTTTCTAAAGTGCCCACCACCTGTCCTATAAAAGGGACCTTATCCTTCTCTTTTAATCACACCTCTAAAGACCTTTTTCTTGGCCAAAACTAGACATTTTCTTCTCCCTAATTCCACAACATCATCCAATAGGCAACAATTTGGGAAACAAATCCATCATATGGATACCTTTTGTGAAAATCCAAAGGAGATACTTAAAAACGAGGTAATTGTTTTATCACCTCTTTCAAAATTATTTTCTTCATCTACTTATTCTTGGTATGTTGTTTCCATAATAATGTAATAAATATTGTATATTACACAGGGTTATATGTTATTATATTTATGATAAAACCTTATAACTCATATTATCTATCCTACTAATAATAATATCACCATGCATGCGTACGTATGACTTACAATCTCCACAACACAATGAGATTAATTCTCCAAGTTAACCATTCAAGAATGATTATAAAGTATATATAATAAATAAGAATAAAATATATTAAATAATAATTATATATATATATATATATATATATTTCATTTACTTTATTTCATTCAATTCAATAAGGAAACTGAAATAGCATTCTTGCGTACGTACGACCAACAGTCTCCGTGAATGGTGTTTTCAATTTCATTTATATATATAATATATATATTTCTATACAAAATATTGATGATATATATATAATTGTTTACATTATGGAAGTATGTAAATCATGATATATTTAATAAGATCAAGAATATCAAGTCAAAACACGTATGATAAATAAAACAATTACTGCCCAAAACGTTGATTTAACATCGAGTTGATAAATAAAATGGAAATATAAAGTCATAAGTTAATCATATATGATATCATAAATATTACTATGGTTCATTTATAAGTTAATAATATGTTCAATCCCACTATATATGAGTTTTAGACACATATGGAATTAATCAGACCTAAGGTAAGGGATACTTTTCAATCTCATTTTTATCAGAGATTGTTTATATGTAAGTATTTACTAGGGTATATTTATCATCCCAGTCTATGTTTTCTAAATATATAATATTATTTCTATTATTCTACTATTTTTTAAAGTCAATTTTACCAATAGGGAAATTTTTATTAAAGGTTATGGAAGGAATATTTCTTTCATTCTCCATATGATGTAATTTTTGACTTTTTTGGCAAGAGTACGAGAAGTATGCCTTTTTTCTAAACTTATACAACATTAATGAATTTTTATGTGGTCATAATTATTCATCTCCATTAAGATTCCACTACAAACATTCATGTTAATTTTCTACTAAATTATCTTTTCTTAAAATTTAATGACTTTTTGTGAAAAAAACATTTTTTAAAGATGAAAGGATATTTTACTAAAGAATTAAGCTCAAGTGTTTTATCAAAATTATTTTCCATCTAAGAAGAAATTGGGTTAAGTTTATATCCCAATTATTACTTTGATTTTATTCTATTTATAAGGGAATTATTTTTATGAAATACATTTATTTTTTATGCATTATGTTATAATGAAATGATGTTTAAGAAACCCATTTTATTTCATTGGTTATGCTATGATAAATGATTTATATTTTGGTGTAAAATGTTAGAATGATTTCATTATGAGATGGCTAAGACCTATATACCCCTCTACAAAATTGGGTAATGATTTATAACTCATGAGATAGAAATGACTAGAAAAGAAAGTAAATATGGTTTAGTAATAAAATGATGGAATAATAAGTAAATATGGACAAGTAATACTGGTACAGAAGGACAAGTAAATATAGTTTAGTAATAAATGGATTGAACAACATGTAAAACCAGTTTAATAAAGGACATTTTCAACTATAATGGTCGTGTTAGCAATGTGTTGGCCTCTATGGAAATCATATTATTTTCTTATTTTAATACCACAATTACATACTTTATGTCAATGTTATTTTATCATGGTTCATGTTAATTTATGATTTATGCCTTATGAACTATCGAGATTTATTTCATGACTCCTGATTTTTATACTGAAAATTTATGTTTCCGTTTTTACATTCTTATGTTTATGTTTTGTTTGATGTTATTAATATTTACCCTTAATGAGCATTTGTTCTCACCCTTTTGTGTTTTATTTTCCCTAGGATAAAAATGAATGTTTTATGTAGGAAAAATAATGGGGAAGATCGTTATAGAATATTTTGAAGTTATTTCATCAAGCTAGAAGAATTTTTTCCGAGTTTCCAAAGACACTAAACTAATACTGTGTTTGGGAGTTTATTTTTATAATTTGTTATGTATTCCTCAAAATAAATGCAATGTCCATGTACGTAAATCTTGAGACATTATAAGATATCTATTTTTATATAGTTTAATATTATCACCATACATGTAAGGTGTTAGAAAAAGATGAATCACATCTCTTTGCGATGTAGTATTTTATTGCACACACGAGAGATGTTATTATATCCACCATAGAATGGAATGTAAAAAAGATAATATAATATAACACAATAAGTATAATTAGTTTATAAATATCATATATACACTTAATGTCTATCACCATACCCAACCGTGGTAACTAAAAATGAAAAAATGAATTCCATCAGTTTGTAAAGTTATAGTCTACTATAGCCATGAATAATGATTTTGTAACCGATTTGTTTGAAGTGGGGATGGTTGTAGAATATTTCATTGACATAACAAAATATAATTATTTAAATGTTACTAAGGTTATTATATCAGTATGATTTAATATGAATTCATTGTGGTGGAGGAATAATTAAAACAAAAAAACATAGTTAGGAATTTTACTTGTTCTCGTACCACCACTTTAGGATTATACATAAAGTACTCATGGAATGGATTTATGACCAAAAAAACTACATTTAGGATGAGGTAGTGTTATTTGCGAAGTGATTTTGAATATCGTGTCCAATCCAAAAAGGTTTTATGGTGTGAATAATATTAGAGAGGGGTGTCCTTTAATAAGTGACATCAATGGCACACATGTATGTTTTGAAAAGAAAAAGGTGTACCCACAATTTTCCAATTAAATAAAAGTCAAAATTGAATATTCAAACTAATTGGAAATTTTATTCTCTAAATATTACAATATAATATATTTTCAAAAATTATTTATGTTATTTAAACCCTTATCATCTTCATTAAACCCCCTGGGAAAACCACTTTTACCTTAACCATGGTAAATAATATTTACTATTTTTAGTATTTATTATAGTAAAAAATTCATTTTACCATATTATAAAATATAAATTGTTCTTATTTAAAATATGTAATATTTTTTTCCAATTAAATTCATATAGGTGGATAAATAAAATTTAAAATTTATCCCGCAGAGGTGATGATAAAATGGGTTTTCAAAGAGAAGATGTACAAACGTTTACAATGTTTTTATATAAAAATTCAATATTAAAATGATTTAGATGAGATAAATTTATTCATATATTTTTAATCTAGGAACTATTATAAATATAATTTAACTTTACAAATAATATAAAGAAAATGGATGTTTTCAATTAAAATTCAGTATTTTCCAATATTAATTAGAAAATGAATCATTTCAGAAAAATCACAAAAATTATCCCTAATATATTTTTTTTGTGAATATTTCAAAAATTATGTTCATTTTATCAAATAAATTTTCAAAAAGTGGTAAAAATTATGTGTGCAATGTGATTCTAATCTGAATTTCAGAAAAAATAATGTTTCTCAGAAAAAATTTATTTTTCTATTTTAAATGATTCATATTTTATATGAAATAAATATATAACCATAATTTTCATAATTTATTTAATAACATCCACTCCAAAAAAATTTAAAATAAGGTTATAACGGTATACTATATTACAGTTCACTTCATCTTGGGGTTGCATGTTCCACAAGTTATCAAAAGGATTAAATTTAATAAAATATATTTTTTGGGTTGTTTAAGATCTATGTTTCATGTCACCTATACTATCAAATGAAATGATCATATTTTATAATTTTTGGGAGTTATATTCTACCAAAATTAATTAAATTTCATCCTTGAAATTTAAACATGATGTCAGTAATCAAAGGTGTGATATTTAACCTTTTTTTGTATTAAAAACCCAAATCATAAATATAGTTAATAAAACACACAATTAAGAATATATAAGGGGAATTAAAAATGTAAAATGGAATAAAAAATAACAATTTATCCAAGTAGAAGGACATTGGTGGAATGTAAATACATGGAAATGGAAGAAAATCATAATCAAATATAGAGAATGATAGACGTTATTGATCACAATAAAGTGAATGAGAAATGGAATGTGAAGGTCCTCAAAACCATAAATCTATGATGAATTAAAATAATATCTAATTCTACAGATATGAATGTAATAGGATAAAATATCTGTTTCAAGATCCTTATCCTAAATTTGAGTAAATTTTTTACTATATAAAAATAAAAGGAAATATAATTACTTGATATGTTTATATTTGAAATCCACAATTTCTTACCTCTGTTTTTTCATTGATAAATTTCAAATCCATTACTTACACTAAGAAAAAAACATAATTTTTATGTAGGAAGAACTAAAGTTAACTTTTAACGGTATATATACTTGTAAAATGCCTTTTTGTCAGTCTCTGATTATTTTCCAAAACCAATATGGTTAGTAAAATTTTTCTAATATATTACATTAATCAATACACATCAATAATAACACCACTAGTTCAATATCAATTTTTTTTTTCAAATTATTGAATTAATGACATATTAACCCGGATATCACATTGGCTAGTGGTAGATGTTAATCACTTATCATCCTTTGATTGTGGGTTCAATCCCTATGACCTTGTCAAATGGGATATGTTTTCACCCTATTTGCATGTTGTATTTTTTCAAACACTATATTAATATAATTCATATAACATCCCAATAAAATATGATGGTCATCCTTGAAATAAAAATAATAATTAAATAACCTTTTTACTGAGATTTTAAATAAAACTTATTTTTTACACAATGTGTAATAATATTATTTTACTATTACTATAATGTCATTAATGATCATATTAACCCAAAATCATATCAATAACATTTATCTTATGTCTATATAATGACAATAAATTATTCCTCAAATAATTTTTTTCCATAAAAAATATAATTAACCAATCAGTTTTATTTCTCTGTCTTTATCCCAAAATATCATTAATCTTGGTGGAGTTTTATTACATAAAACCTAAAAGGGTTGTTTAGTAATTTTATCTTATGATCAATCATAAATTCATAAAACCATGATTGTATTCATAACTCTAATGTTAATGAATACATATATGCTCCTAAAAATTAACATAATCCTTATAAGTTTCATGATTTTTATAACCAAAATACCATGGGTAAAATAATTCAAAAATTTAATTCATTAATCACAATATATAAATCCTTATTCCATTTTATTTCCACATAGGTTTTTCTTTTTTCTAGGGTTTAACCTATTGAAGAGGGTATTTACCTCAATAATTCCCATATTCCCTACATTTAAGATAATGAACTGTAAATGGATCCTAAGGACGAGATTTATTTCCATCTACCATACTGTTCATTTTTCCAAAAAAAGTATTTTATTTAATTCCTTCTTTTCCAAACATAATTAATCTTCACATTCCATTGATACAATTTAGTTGGGTGTCTCCTTCCATAATTCTGACTTAAATAAAATCGATCCTTCTTTTTTACCATGGTCTCTACCTCTCGAGCTCTTAACGAACTCCATTCTTCTATTCATTGGTGGGTTAAAGAGTTGGATAAGCTATAGGTTGTTAATAATAGTTTGGGATAATAGACTAGGAATAATAAAAATATCATTCACTTTAGACAAAATCACATTTGGTTTCTCATAATCACTATATTTTTCTTTACATTAAATGATAACATGATTCCTTTGGATTCCATACATTGACTAAAACCAAAAAATGTCGTGTGAGAAACAAAAATCTTAGTGGGATAACCATTGAATCTTGTATAGGATATATGTATCATGACACGTTCTTCTAAATATATAAAACCACAGGTTTAACCAAGTTATTCATTATCATCATCTATTCAAATCCTTCATAATGTTCTATATAGAAAAGGTGAATTATCTTAATTATAACCCTTGATATTGTTACAGTAGGTGTGTAGTAATGCTCTTATTCACGCACCCAATGATGACCTAGTCAAGACAAATTCACCCTTTTCAAAGTTATCACTACAAAAAATAGCCACTTTAGAGGGTTTTTTTTACTTTAGAAGTGGTTATAACCCCTTTTATATTCATTAGCTACAGTTGTGAGCAACCACCGATAATGTAGCCACCTACTATCATTAGTGGTGGTTTTGAGAAAGCACCAGTAATGTCATGGTAACTTTAATGGCGGTTACATTATAGGGGGTTTAAACCCCGCCCACTAAAGTTTACATAAATTCACCTAGAAATCTTGTGATTGAGGTGGTTATAGATGTAACCACCTCTATAAGAAAGGATTTAGGAGCAGTTTAGACCACCCCTAATGTATTTCATTTTTTTAAAAAATAACCTTTTTTAATCTTTCACAACCATCCCATTCCCCATTCCGCACTATCCCTAATCTCCCTCCTGTTTCCTATTCCCTATTCCCTGGTCTCCCCGCGCTCCGCTCCCTTTCACTTCCCGCTCCCCCAGCGCTCCCAAGTACCACCCTGATCTACCACCCTCCCTCTAGTTTATCTGATCCCCACCCCAGCGACCCTTCGGTTCCCCCGACCCCAACCCGAATAACCCTCTTGTTCCCCCGATCTTGACCCTAACGACCCCAGCATGGCGATATATTGAAAAATATAAGCTTATAGGATTCAAACCCAAGACCACACAACTTAAATATAGCT
The DNA here is from genome assembly GCA_963277665.1 of Viscum album. Lineage (NCBI taxonomy): Eukaryota > Viridiplantae > Streptophyta > Magnoliopsida > Santalales > Viscaceae > Viscum > Viscum album. The sequence continues at coordinate 2,065,434,847 of OY728131.1, forward strand.
AGAACCGAACTGACAAACCCCATTGGGAAACACATATTGTTGTCTACATTACACATGAATGTATTTATATATATTTAACTATTTAATATAATAAATATTATTAGTATGATATTTTTAAATACATTTAAATAAATAAATAAATATTATTTACTATATTTATTTGTATATGAAATTATATATATTCAATATTATATATTTATATATAACCAAAATATATTACACAAGTATATATATATATTGTACTTATATATATAGTATAATTATATATATTGTGTGTGTGGGGGGGGGGGGGGTCGTAAAAATAACATTATTAACTATTATTATTCTTATTACATCTATTTTTCAATCTATAAAAATTATATGTCCGTTTTATAAATACTATACATTTATTTTATGATTTATATCTCACATATATTATATTAAATAAATTTTTAATATATATTTATTTAAATTATTTATATAGGTAAATACACACACATACATATTTATTTAAATTATATAAATATATATAATTATTTAATTAATATACTTATATAAGGCCTTTAAGAACATATTTATATAATGTCTTTAATAAATATTTTTATTATTATTTATACTAATATATATTTTTATTTGAATAAACTGTATAATATTATATAAAATTAATATATTATTATTATTATATGAAATATAATTTATAAAAATATTAATATTACATATATTTAATATGTATATTATATATAATCAATATTATATGAAATATAATTTTTTCAAAAATATATATAATTTTATATAAAATACAATTTTATATTATATAGAATTTTATATTATATACAGTTAATATTATATGAAATACAATTTGTAAAAATATTTATATAATGCATTTCAATACATATATTTATTAATATGTATATTAATATATATTTTTATTTCAATAAATATAATTCTATAATATTGGGTAAATTAATATAAATTTATTTGAATAAATTATATTTTATATAATAATAGTTATATATAATATAAAGGTATAAACCTATTATATAAAAATATATTTATTATTTTTATAATATAATTTATTAAAACTACAATCTTAGGTTTTTATATGATATATTTTTTAAATAAATTTTATTTATGTATATATTTATATAATATTTTTATGCTTTAATATCATAAATAATTAATATTAGATGAAATAAAATTTATACAAATAAATATATATTAATTTACAAAATATTATACAACTATATTTATGTATACATATATATACAGTCAAATACAATCATATAATTTTTTTATAACATGTTCATATAATATTTTTAAATACATTTATATATTTTGTATTAATTAATTATATATATATATATATATATTATGGAAGTTTATTTTTTTAAACACCGGGGGTTCAAGACCCCGTTTAATCTTTTAAATTATAGGGGTTTTTGAACCCCCTCTAATTTAAATATATTTGAAGGGGGTTTAGACCCCCTCTAATTTAAGAAAGTAGAGGGGGTTTTGAACCACCAATATTTTATGACATTAGAGGGGGTTTTGAACCCCCTCTAATTTAAAGACATTATACGGGGTTTTGGACCCCCCTTTAATTAGAGAAAGTAGAGGGGGGTTTTGAACCCCATCTAGTTTAATTCATTATATGGAGTTTTACACATCTCTGATTTATGACATTAGAGGGGGTTTTGAACACCCTCGAAAATCCAACTGGATATTAAAAAAATAATTTTAATTTTTTTGAGGGGGTTCAAAACCCCATCTAATTTATGAAAATATAAGTGGTCTATAACCACCTCTAAATTTGATAATTAGAAATGGTTGTATGTAATACCTCTCTATTTTTTATAAAAACAATTATTAGGGGTTCATACCCCCTTTAAATTCAATGATTATGGGGGGTTGTGTAGAACCCTCTCTATTGGTATAAAAATGAATCTAGAGGTGGTTGTGAATAACCCAATATAAATAACCCCTCTCTAATGTACTCTTTTTTGTCATATATTACCCATTCATACATCTTTACTAAAAACATGTCTAATTGTAGTATCCATAATGGGGTGTATTTATAGTGGAAACCACATAATATATTCCCTAGTTAAATATTAGGATATTTTTATATAACTATCCTCAAATTTTATCATTGGTTAATGATCCCTTATCTATCTTTTCATAAATCTAGTTCCCTATGTTTTGTAATAAAATTAAATTGATACAAATTCTAATGACCCTAACCCCAATAACCTATAGTTAGTGTCCTGATTTGTTATATTGGAAAAGATACAAAGGTTCAAATATCGAAGGGCCAATTAGTTCAGTAGTTTTGGAGAACCAAATACATAAATGAAACCCATTTTACATTGTAAATATAAAATAAAACATAATTCATAAGAAAATCAAATGGACTGTATCCTTGGAAACTCATTCCAAGAATTCATCTTCATATCTTGGAGAAATGAAACAAAATTAGGGTGAGCTCAAATGCTCAGTAACGGTTAAGTATAGTGGATTCTATCATGAATATATAAGCTTAGTCAACATGGAAAGGTAAATAATTAAACACACATTCCACTTAATCAATATTAAAATCAGAATAATATATCTAATCATAAATGTAATAAGGTAAATAAGTGAAAACACTAGAAATTTAGTCCAAAAAATGAGATTGAAATACATCTATAGATAATATAATTATGATAATATCATGGATAATAATAAATAAATTCTTAATATTGTAAATTCTTAATTTTGGGACTCTATGATCACATGCTTTGTGATACCTCTACCATCAATACCTTTCAGAAGATGATTTAAAACTAAAGGTGAAAACCTATTTAATGATATCTTACTTATTCATCTCATGAGGCTGTAGATACATTTAGGGCAAATAAAATTCTAGGTTCTACCCATCAATGTATTTTCAATTGATTTCTCATAAATGGAATAAGTGATTTAATTAATAAACAATGTTCATTATCATAAAATCTCTATATTTAAAAAAGAATATAGATTTATCAATATCCGTCCATATAAATAAATATATTTCAATGTAGAATAGCACATCTAGAAATGATATATGTTTTAAGAAATAAACATATACATTATAAATAATATTTATATTTTTGGGAAATTTATTGTCAGATGATAATATGAATGTGAATAATTTAAGGGAATGTTATTGAGTACCAAATTGAATCCAAGAAGTGAATTTAAATAATATCATGAGTCAAAATAATAATATACTATCTAGGGAATGAATAAGGACAACATGAATATAACAAATACATATTATATTATATGAAAAATAAATGGTTTTTTCATTAAAGAATATAAATAACATAAAAAGATCATAAAAAACATTCTTGAGAAAAAAAATATTTTTTATTATGAAAATCACAATAATTTTTTTTAAAATCTGAACATAATTTTATTTCTGAATAAACATTTAAAATTATAAATTTATATTTAAAACAATATGTTTTAATGAAGGCAAGAAATTTCATAAATGCCATACATGATAAAACAATGGCTCCTTTCAATTTTTTAGTAAATGCCCAAAGGGGAATTGTTTGGAAACAAACATGAAGAGTCCTTTAAAAAAATCCTAAAAATTTAAAAAATGATAAACTTTTCATTTATAAATCATTTTTAAAAATTCTAAAACATTTTTGAAAATATTTTTAGAATACAGGTTTTGGAAGAAAAGATATTTCTGATCTAAGAGAGAAATAAAGTCATATTTTCATAAACAAAAATTATCAATAATTTTAAGTAAAGAAGAGTAGAAAATTTATAATATAACTAAAAAATATCATGAATAACCAGAGTATAAGAAAAATAATTGGGTTTATTAGTTAATTTATAAAGAATTTCCTTCAACTAAAATTCAAGAATAAATAATATTGATTGGAATGATATTTTGAAATAAACCATTACAATGCTTATAAAATTAAGGTGAGGATTAATAAGTGGATCCATTATGTGTATCAAATGTAAATCCACTTAAAACAAGAGTAAATATAGAAATATATATAACATATATAATATTATAATAACAAATATAATTAAAAATTAATTTTAACCAGTGATTAGAAATTGAGTTATGAAGTTCTTTACCACTTGGTATATTTTAAGGGAAATTACCTTGGATTTTATAATCAAAATTAAAACATAAAATACCATGAATTATTATGTAAAAATTATATTATATATAAAGGGGTAATTATATGTATAATATATATGAAATTATGTGCACACCAATAAAATATACCTCTATTAAGGGAAATTGAGATGAAGTCACTTACCTTGAGTCTGGATCGTCACATACACTTTTTATCTTCTAGAATTATAAACATATGTTGATTATTTTAAATGATTAATAACCTTTTAAAGATTATTATTCCTCTAATTTCACTATTTAATATGTAATATATGATTAAATGATCAATTTAGTTTACGTCATATGATTCGATGATATTTGGATTATGTGTAAAAAATGACTAAGGTAGGTCGACTTTGATCATAGTGGTAATTATTTAAACATATGCATAACAATAATCAATAAATAATAATAATATTTATACAAAAATTAATATTTCAAGACAAAAATGAAATATTTTTCAAGAAATTAAGTAGTTACGATCTCGGAGATGGTAGGCTTTACATACACATGGGTAATGATTTAATTTTTAATGATAATTATGGAAAGAAGGTAGCTAATATTTTTTCATTAAATAAATAAAATAATATCATAAATACCAAATTTTTTATTTAAATATACTTATATATATCATCCATATGATGTGTTAATGAAAAGAGAGTTAGATAGCGTCATGAAAGCAGCAGTCTACACCTTTATAAACGATGCTATTATCAATATATGAGTGAAACGATATAAAAGAAAATGACGAATTATATTATTGGAAAGATAACAATTTCTTTAATATCATAATTATTACATTTATATCACATATATTCATTTTAAATATCCTTCAGAACTTCAATATAAATAATTAATGAAAAAATAATCACATCGCTTCACAAGGTGATAGTCTTCTATATAGATGAGAAACATTATTGTATCCCATATGAAATAGAAAATATAAATTTTATTTTATATTTAATGAATAAATTATTTTAAGTATTTTATAAATGTAATATACAGACATTATATACATCATTATACCCAACCCTGAGAGGTGATAATCTAAAAATGAATTACATCAGTTCATGAGGTAGTATTTCTCCGTACACATGAATGATGATTTCATAACCCATTTAATAGAAGTGTGGATAGTCGTAGGTCATTATATTCCCACAATTAAAAATCATTATATGTAAGATAATATGATTCTAATATCATTATTGTTAAATACAAATTTAGATTGATGTTTGATGAAAAAAATGAATAGTAAATTTTTTTACCTTTTCTCAAAACACCTTTTTAGGATTATTCCTAAAGTATTCATAGAATATATTGATTAAAGAAGGATTACAGAAATAGGTTATTAAAATTTTAATGTTATTTGGTCAGGTATTGGATTAAAAAAATTGGTTTTTAGGGTGTGATGAAGAGAGGAGAGGGGGTGGACTTTTATAACCGAGGTGAGTGGAACTCTTGTAATTTTTGAAAAGAAATTGTGTAACCATATTTTTCACATTAAACAATGGTAAAGAATAAAGTATTACTGAGAGTAAGAAATTATAATTTCTAAATAAGTCAATTAATTATATTTTAGATAGATGTTTTAGTCATTTTAACCTTTTTATTCTTAGTTTAACCTGTTGTTAAACACATTTTTACCTTAAGTGCAAAAAAATAATTTTTATTGTTTTTACTATTCATTATGGTAAAAAAATAACTTTTAATTAATATAAAATACTAATTTTTATGAATAAAAATATGGAATATATTTTTAAAAATTCCATTCAAATAATATGAAAAATGAAATTTAAAAGTATTCCCATAGACGTGATGAGAAAGTTGGTTTTGAAAGAGACAATGTTAAAACATTTATAAGGATTTTATATCCAAATTAAATATGAAAATGATTCTAATAAATTAAATAAGTTTAATTGCTTTATAATTGAAAATAGTTTACTTTATAACAAATTTAACATGTAATTTAACTTTATAAATAATCTAAATGGAAAGGTATTTATCAATTCAAATTCTGTATTTTTCACCCTTTATCAAAATATGAAACATTTTAGAGAAATACCAATAAAAAAATACTAAGATAATTTTTATGTGGTGATTTAAAAAATTAATTTAATTTTATTAAATAATATTTATAAAATTGGAATAAAATAATTTTAAATTATGGTCACACAGAGCAAATAAATAATCATTTAATAAAATTCTGTTAACATTTATTTTTTTATTTTAAATGATTATTATTTTAATTATAATAAATATAAAACCATAATTTTTATAATTTAGTATTTAATGTTGATACCCTTCAATTTAATGACTATGTTATAATGATATAATATATTACAGTTCATTTCGATTTGGGGTTTCATATTCTTCATGCTATTGAAAAGTATACATTTAATGAAAACTATTTCAAGGGTTATTTAAGCTCAGTGTTGCATGTAACATAAACTATATAGTAAAATATTCTTATTTTACTATTTTTTATGCTGTATTCATAATAAATAGTAAAAATAGTGAAAATTAAATATATTTTTTAAGGTTAGAAAAAGTTTATAAAGGTTTAAACTAAAATAATTGGGTGTAAAATGACCTATAAGAAAGTCCAAATCCCATTATATAGATGTATTTAGACATTATCATATAAATGGTTTAATAATGATCCATTTTTGTTCATTTTTCATATTTATAATGACTGTATATGTATTTAATTTCAAAAATTCCATGTGTGTCCTCTCCCCCACTAAAAAAAGGGAACCCCTCTCTTCTCATTTTCATACTTCTAATAATTATTGGTTAAGCTAATCCATGAAAAAAAATTACATATCTCTATCCTGAAAATTTGTAATTCTTTTTTCATCATGACTCTAACCTATTTTTGTTTTTTGAGTAAACCTATGGAGGTTATCCAAATAAATGGTATTGTTCTAAACTGAGTGTTTATATTTCATTTCTTACTCCACCTATTTTAATATTCTTAAATTATGATGATATAATAATAATTGTATGTCCCATATACATAGATCTTTTTATTTTAATTTCATAACTTATATTCCCCTGGAGTTTCTTTAAATTAAAAATGAAACCATTGATCATGTGTGTAGAGGATTTCCAACTCATGAACTAATATATATATATTTTTGCATCACCACCTCTCATATGTTTAATATAATGACAGATTTAACATATTTATATAATATTTATTATATAATTGTTCATATGAAATTTCATATACCATATACCATCTTACATTCCATTCTACGGTAATTTGATAATGTCGCTCGTGTGTACGACATAATACTTCCTCACAAAGAGATGTAATTGATTATTCACTTATGTTTTACATGGATGGTAATCAGGATAGGTATAATAATCATATGTAAAATATATTACATAAAAACTATTTTTAAAGGTATTTTATTTTTTACATTTCATTAATTTCATTAATATCATTTTTCGATAAAATGGACATGATGTTCATGCATACGTACGATATACCATCTTCATGAATAGTGTAATTAATTTTCTATCTATAACTTTAATTAATTAATATAAATATATATCATGAATATATGTTATATTGATATCATTTTTAAAATTTTATAATTGATGGGATCATGATAAGAATAAAAATACCAAAAGAATGAAACCAAAAACTAACCTGAAAAACAATATAGTTATTACCCAAAACATGATTTTAATAAAGAGTTTTTAATAAATGGGTAAAAAAGGTAATAAGTTATTCATATATGGAATTATTCATATGATTATGGTTTTTAATATATGTATGATAAAATTATAAATATTATAAAGTATATTTGAATCTATATGATGGAAGTTGATACTTAAGCTAAGGTATTTCTTTTCTATCTTTTATTCATGGGAAAAATATGTAATATTCACCACTCGTTTATTTTTTTTGGTGTATATACTACCCATGTAATTTTTATGTAATTAATAAAATTATTTTAATGATATTTAATGTTTTATTATATGATATTATTTAATGGGTCTTATGACTCAAGAGATAACTAAAGTGGTAAGGGATTTTCATCTTACATTTATTTCTCTAGGACACATGCCTTATACACCAATTGTTTCTTTTCTGTGGTGTATATAATTACCATCAATGTATTTTATTATTATTATCATGATAATAATTTAAAATAAATATCCATATAATGTTCTTTATTTCGTGTGGATCACGATTCAAAAGTAATCAAAGTGGTAAATTTTTTATGTTATAATCTCTTGGTTTATCAGGATTGTTTATGATATAGTTTCTGATGATTAAATTCTATGATATACCTCTCAAGAAACTGATGATTTTTATTTCACTTTGGTGATTTCAGGAAAATTAATTTTTTTATTTAAAACTTTCTCTCTTTAAGTACTCATGGTTCGAAAATATTGTTTCTTAAGAAAAATCAAATTTATTTCTATCTTCAGTGGAAAACCCTTTTTATTTCAAGTCCTTGTTTTCTTAAAATGTTTTAATGAATGATTTATTATTCCATAATGATTAATTAAATAATTTTACAACCATGTTTTAATATTTAATATTTTAAAGGATTTTTTTCCCAAATTAGGTAGTTTTGAGTTCTTACAAAAAAATGTAAAATGAATATTTTTTAACATGTAAAACATGAAAATTATTTAAAAACATCAATAACACTCAATTTTTTGAATACTGTTTTAATTTTTTTTTATTTTTATTTTGAAATAAACAGTTTTCATTGATATTTGGTAATTTTTTAAGAAGTGATTTCATATTAAAGGATATTTTCCTAAAGTTTGTTTTAATGATCTTTTATAGATTTCTTATTCATCAATGACAAAAACCTATTGTGTTACTTCCAATTTAGTTGGGATATAATCAAATGGTTTAATCCTTATTCCATATTTTGGTTTTTTTAGGTTTATTTTTAGGATGAGAATATTTTTATAAAAGACATGACTTTTCTAGGGGTTATGATATGATTAATTGAAGACATTTTTATGAAACCAGTTTCTTTCCCAATATGTCATTCTATAATTAAATATCCATGAATCCCATTTCCTTTTTCATTGGTTATGACATGATAAATATTTTATGTTCTTGTGCCTGACAAGATTATATATTATGTTATGGGTGGGACATATATCCCTGTCCAATGTATTGGGTAATGGTTTATATCTCATGAGATAACAGTGAGAAGAAATTCAATGTGATTGATGAACTATAGGAAGAAGGAAGATGTGTTTGATTCCCTATGGGAAACATGTGATGATTCTTGAGCCATTTTGAAATGATAAATATGTGTTGTTTCTTGATCCATTATGATTTTATGGTCTTGGATTTTAACCATGAAATAAAAAATAGTTTTTGTAATTATGATGGTGGCACACTTATTTGACATGAACATCTAGTTCATGACTTATATATGGTCATTTTTCAATATTATATTTCTTGTATTTTAAAATTATAGTGCTTTATTCCTTGTCTCATTATTATGATCCATGTTATAACTGGTAATAACTTTTTATGTTATATTAATATTCTCATACACTTGTGATTATTTTTTGATTTCATGTGACCATCAATTAATATCATCCTAGTTTTCCTTTACTCAACCTCTGATCACAACTTTTATTAAGTTTCCTTTCCCTATGTCAGGATGAAAGGATTATGCCGGGTATTTACAAGAAGAATACTAAATGGGAAGATAATCATGGGAGATGTTGAAGATCTTTTATGAAATAATATGATTGTTTATCTAGTATCCAGAGACAGTAAATCATTAGGGTCCTTGGGAATGAATTTGTGAAATGTATTTAATATTAATCTATAAAAATGTCAAATATATATAATAAAATACTATGTCACTGTTGTTTTTTATCAGATAAAAGGTTCAATTAACCTTTGGAAATTGGAATGAGAAAAATTTAGTGAGAACCCAGAGGATTATCCTAAGAATATGAGAAAATTTTAAGTAATTGTAAAGAATTGAGGGTTGTTTTCCATAAACAAATAACATTCTAGATAATAAAATTTTATATGGGTATGACACAGTTTCACCAAGGGTTAATAACTCGAAAATGTGTGAATTGATATTGACTCAATCACAACCTTGAGTATGAAAACCGGCCTTTATGTACAACATATTTGACTCTCCCTTATGGATATTCATTGGAAATTTATGAAAACTTTGAAAACCATCATGAATAATTTGTATAGATGTTGAACATGAATGAACTATATTATTCCTTAGGTTTTATAGATGATTCCATGATTTAGAAATAATTTAAGTGATTTTTCTTGATTACATGGTTTCTTGCTATGAATATTATTCCTCACAATATGTTTCTTGATTTTAGAAAATAACATAAACCAGAAGGAATTGGGTTAAAATTAAATGTGATATAAAATGTGTTAATGGGTAACCAATGGGATGAATATTTAAGTAAAGTACATTGGGATTATTCCAAATAATTTATCTTAATATATGATTAACAACGTTCATCTTAACCAACTCACAAACTCACTAAAAAAGTGAACGATATAGTTTACTGAGAGCTTAGGTGTTGGAGACCATAGAGGAAAAAAGATTAAGTTTCATATATATTGATAACGAAGGATGAAGTTCTCTAGGAAATATCTCAATTAAACAATAATATGTTTTATGTGTGTAGAATAAGGGAAAATATTAATTAATTTCTGAGGAAAAATGAAATGTTATATTAGTTAAATAGAAGTGATTAATAGTTTCCATAAGGAAACATGAATGTTTAAATGTTTCCAATATAGAAACAATGAGAACTATGAAATTTTATATCCTAGGGGGAAAACAGAAGAATAGTATCAATAGGTATTTACGAGTAAATGTTTTTTTGATGATTATGAAGAAAGTATAAATAAAATATAAAAGCAAGAATGTGTTATGGAATAATAAGATGAATTCAAGTTAATAATTAAGGAATAAATTTGATTGAAGTGTGTGTGTATTTTGAATGAATAATCATTTAGTATATTTAAAAAATAGTATTATGGTTTTAATAATAATGAAACATATAAGGATTGTGTTAATTTTGGATGTATATACGTATTCATGTAAGATTAAATTAAGAGTTATGGATACCATCATTGTTTTAGTAGTGAAAGTTTTATCATATGTTCAAAGAATTAAACACCAATTTTGAGGTTTTATGTAAATTAATTTTAATGTGACTAATGAAATTTTAGGATTACTTTTATTAAGATAATGTATATGTAACCCTTAGTTTCTATATAATGTATAGTTAGAGAGTAATTATCTTTTTATAAGATTAAATCTGTTGATAACCTTCAAGGATTATATGATTTTCTATGATTAATGTTATTTTCAAGTATGTTCATCATATTTTTAGGGTTTTATATGAAATATATAAATAAAGGTTTAATAAATAAGGAAAACATTTCACACCTATTAAATATGCGGGTATTGAACCAACAACCCAAGGGAAATAAGGGTGAAACACCTACCACTAGACTACGTGATGTCTGGGTTATTATGAAATTTCTTATATTAAAATGGTATGATAGATAAATATTAATTTGATTATAGGAACATATGTTTTATCATAGATTTACCCATGGAATTTAAAAATCATATGGTGATAGCTTATGAATCATGAAAAGAGAAGGTTCATGAGAAAAATTACCCAACTAATGATTAAAATTTACTATGGTAATTTTATCATTAAAGATATTGAGGAGTCATATTTATGAAAAAGTAGTGATATATATATATATATATATATATATTGATTATAAAATTATAATGTATATATTCACATATAAGGAGTTGAACATTCACTATAGAAGATGGTTGGGGCAGATTAATGATTATGACTGCTTAATATATTACCACACTAGTAAAGTGAATCAGGAGGTCAATGCATTGAGTTGAAAGGATCATTATATATTATCTATGAGAATTATAAAAAATTATAAAATATTTTTGTATTTTCAATGGATGGATGTGTAAATCCATAAAGAAGGGGAGAAACATTATCTTTATCAAATGAGTATTCAACCATCTATCCAAGCAATGGTCAAAGAGGTGAAAATGGAAGATGTAAATCTATCGAAGAAAGAGATAAATGTTTATGATTTTAAACACGATCCTGATGGATTGATAATGTTTAGTAACAATGTAATTTTTTTCTTTCATACCATATTTAAGAATAATCTATTAGGGGAAGCTCATAGTTCTTCATTCTCTATTTATCATCGAAGTAAAAAAGTTGTATGGAGATATAAAAGAGTATTTTTAGTGGGATGGAATGAAGAGAGATATTATAGTATTTTTATCTTAGTGATTGTTATATAAGCATGTTAATTAGGAGAGAAAAAAGGATAAAGGGATATTATAGCCATTACCAATACCATAATGGAAATGGTGAAACAACACCATGAATTTGGTTATTGGACCCCCCAAAACATCTAAAGGGTGTAATAATATATGGTATGTAGTCTAAGACCATTCAAATTTAACATAATTCATTACTATCAGAGTATATTTTTCTCTAGATCAGATTACCAATATATAAATTATGTAAGTGCTAAGGTATTTTGGACTACCACATTATATTATGTTTGATCAGGATCTAGGGTTTTCCTCGAAGTTCTAAGACAATCTTCATCATGATATGGAAAAAGAGTTGAGTTTAAACATTGTGTATCATCCTCAGACAGATAGTCAGTTTGAGATAATAATTAAAAAACTCAAGGATATATTGAGATATTTTTATATATATTTCAATGGTGTTTGGGATGAAAACATTCCTCTGGTTGAGTTTTTATACAACAATATCTTTCACTTGAGAATTCAGATGGATTATAATGAAGACATATACAAAAAATAAGTGTATAAATCCAATGCATTGGGTTGAAGTTTAAGAAATAAATCTATTGGTAACTGATCTAGTTGAAGAAATTATATATATGGTTAGGGAAATTCAACCATACATAAGCACATTACAATGTCAGTAGAAAAGTTATGTTGGCAATTGCCAACATGATCTAGAATTTGAAGTAGGTGTTAAGGTGCGTCTAAGAATTTCTCTATGGAAGATGGTAATGATATTTAAAAATAATTGAAAACAATTACATAGGTATATAATTCCCTTTGAGACATATAGATCGTATTGATATGGAATATTATCAATTGGCTCTTCCACTGAAACTCCATCATGTCTAGGATGTGTTTAATATATCTCTTTTAAGGATGTAAATTCCTATTACAACACATATAATCAACTCAGATGTCATAGAAATACCACATGACACTTCCAATTAAGTACAATTTGTGGAGATTTTGGATTAAAGAGAGAATGTTTTATGAAGCAAGACTACTCACCCTGTCATGGTTTTATAGCAAAAACACCAATTTGAAAAAGAAACGCAGTAACTAGAGTATATGATGACACAAAATTTTCATCATTTACTTACATCAGAGTGATGTTTTTAATGGTTGAAATTAATTTTAAGTGGGTATAATCTAACATCCTATGTTTTGATTATTTTTTTGAATTATTTTAATTTCTTTGATAACATTCATTACACGTGGATCCAAGTTTTAGTAAACCATGAGATACTATTAAAAAAATTTAATTATTACATAGCCATTAAAAATTAAGATATTAATATGAATAACCAAATATAGAAATAATGTATGATAATTTTATATAAATAAATCATATTTTCAAAATTAATTAATTTTTAGTATAGTCTTTATATGTTTCGAAAATACTATTTTCTCAAAAATTATTTTACTAAATTTTGTGAAAAAATAATAAATGCACAATTTTACATTTTTTTTAAAATTTATTTTAAACAATAATTTTTACTTTTAAAACTACATGTAAATTTTTTTGAGTGAATTTTGATAATTTTCTACAAAGAAGAATTTTTTAATGAATATTAAAAAAATACTATTTTTATTAAATGTTTCGTTTTCATATATATCATTTACAAGCTCTATTATATTTTAATATGGTTTTAAAATTAAAAATTATTGAATAATAAATTTTCTAATCCAATTTAGTTCATTGTAATCAATTTTATATTTAATTTTTATATTTAATCTTTCTATACTTTTGGGAATTTTGAATTTGGAAAACTGCTTTTTTATCGAATCTATTGATTTAATATTAAATTAAAAATTTACAATTATATTAAGGGAATTAAAAAATGGATTTTGTGTTTTTAATCAACATAGTTTGTATTATATAACAATTTCAACTTAATTTTTGTTAAATATGATTTATAAAAAAAGTAAAAAACAATTACCATAGTTAATATTAAAATAGGCTCATCAGGGAGATAAACTAAAATGATAAGAGTTAAAATGACCTATAAACTTATAAAAATACCATTTTATAGAAATAATTTGAACATACATAATATGAGGTTAAATAATTATCCATTTTGGTGCCTTGTTTCTTGTGAAGAATGTTTGGTACACCTTTTTATTTTAAAAAATTCCAAATGTGTCCTCTCCTCCACTTATAAAAGGGTGATCCATTTCCTCTTCTCTAAAAACATATAAAACTTACTATTTGTTCTAATAACAACCCAAACCATTTCCTGAATTACCTCTTCACATCTAGTATCCATTGGTTTTATCATAAGTCCGACCAATGGAGGATTTTTGTGTAAACAAAAGGAGGTTGCCCGAATAAGTGGTCTCATTATCAACCATGCATTTCAATTTTATTTCTTCTTAAACCCCATTAAAATATTTCTAAATTATTAATATAGAATAAAATTGGTATATAATATATTCCAATTTGTTAACATGTTAATTTCATAACCTATATTCACCTCCTCTACTATAAAATGAGAAACAAAACTGTCAATCGTGTGTATGGTGGATTTTTTCCTCGTGAACCGATGGAATTCATTTTCCATCACAACCTCTAAAAGATGTATATAATGATTTATTTAAAATATGTATAATGTATTTATGAAATAAATATACATTTGGAATCATAATATCGCATACATCATCTTACTTTCTATTCCTTGGGAATATGATAACAACACTCGTGTATCTGGCAGACTACCGGCTCAGAAAGCGATGTGATTCATTATTCACCTTATATTTACATGGAATGTAATGAGGATAGTTTTTTTGATAATATCTGATATATATGTAATAAAAATTATTACATAACGGTAATATATTATTTACCATTCATTCATTTCATCCATTGAGAAAATTAAAATAAAATTTTAGGCGTATGTACAGTTTTCATCTCTAAGAATAGTGTAATTCATTTTCAATATTTATATTTTATAGAATAAAATAAATACATATATAATTAATATATGTAATATTTATATCATTTTTGAAATTATAGAGATTATGGAACCATGAAAACACTAAAATGACCAAATGTACCTACCAAAACATACATGAATAAAAAATATGTTTTTACCCAAAATGTGTTTTTAATTAAGAAATGTTATTAAAAGGGTTATATAAGGTATGAAGTAAATCATATATAGAATGATAAATATGATTATTTTTAATTAATATATTTAAACTAAACTTATATTTATTATACCTCAGGTTGTATCTTTTATAAAATAAGTTGAGACATAAGGTAAGTGATTTCTTGTCTCTCTTTTATTCCTGGGAAACTTATTCCATATTCACCACTCATTTATTTTTTGTGAAGTATATAATTCCTATTTTACTTTTAATATCAGGAATATAATTAATTTCATGATACTTGAGGTTTTATTTTATGTTATTATTTAACAGCTCTTATGATTCTAGAGATTACCAAATTGGTAAGGGATTTTCATCTCACTTTTTTTTTCTGTGGGACCCATGCCTTATACACAACATGTTTCATTTTTCTGGTGTATATAAAACCCATGATTTTTTTTATTATCATTAAAATTAGGGGATATAAATATCCATAGAAGTTTCTATCCTTCATGGGGCTTATGATTCAAAATTTACCAAAGTGGTAAGAGTTATATGTTATAATATAATTATTTATCGAGATTGTATATGGTTATGTTTATTTTGATGAAGAATTATGATATACCTACCAAGAAACTCATGATTTTTATTCACCTAAATTTGTTTCTGGAAATTAAATTTTTTAATTACTATTTCATATTTATGTACTCAATATTTCAAAGTATTTTTTAGGGGAAAAAACGAATTTATTTCTCTCTTTGGTCAAAAACCCTTTTCCTCCATGTCTATCTTTTCAATGAATGCTTTAAATAATGGGTTTACACTCTCCAAGTATTTTTAAAAGACATTTCTACCAATTTTAAATTTTTTTTAAAAAAATTTAAATAGAGTCTTATTATCATTTACTAATGAGGTAGTGTTCACTTTTTAGAGATACTATGAAAGGAGTATTTATTTTAACATTTTCTGTGTGAAAGAAATTTCAGACCATCATGACCCTAAATTAATTTAATATATATTAAAATAATTTCATGGTTATATTGAAAGAAAATGTTTTCCTTGATATTTGTGAAATTTTTATATTTTACATAATATATTTCAAATGAAAATGATATTTTCATTAGGAAAATTTTAATGATATTTTATGGAATTTCTATTCATCAACGACTAATTTTTTTGTTGTTTCTTATATTTTACTTGTATATGATCCAATGGTATAATTCTAATTAATTTTATGGATGGTTTATGATTTTTATTATGATCTATAGTTTTTCATGAAAACCATTCTTCTTTACATGGGGTTTTTTATAATGAATTGATAATTTTTTTTCAAATTATGTTTCTTCTCCACAGGTAAGTATATGATGAAATTTTTATGAAACCCATTTCCTTTTTAAAGGATTTTGGCATAAAGAATGTTATATAATCTTTTGGAAAAAAATTAATGGATTATATAATGGCCAGTACCTATATATCCATTAAATTCATTAAAAAATGTTTTATATATGATGAGATAATGATGCCAAATAAGCCGATGTATTTGATTCTCTATGGGAAACATACTGATGTTCTATATCCACTATAGGAAAGAAGTGATGATTCAAAATCCATTATGAAATGGGAAACATGTGTTGATTATAGATACATTGTGATTTTGTGGTCTTGAATGTTACCCTTGACATACTAAATGGTTTCTGTAAATATTATGGTTCCACACTTATATGACATGAACATATGGTTTATGGTTTATTTATGAATATTTTTCACATTAATGCTTCATGTAATTTGAAATGATAATTTTTTATTACATGGATCATGATTAAAATTCATGACATAATGGTTTTGTACCTTTTAAGTTATATTTATAATTGGATACCTTTTTTCTTATCTTATTATTTCATATGATCATCAATTGATATATTCCATGATTACCCTTACTAAAAATATGAGCTCACCATCTCTTTTTTCCATTTCCCAAGGTTATAAATAAAGGTTTAGGTAGGGAATGAAAATAAATATTAATAAGTTGTATGATATTTGGTGGAGATTTTTAATTCCATTCCTGAAATAATAATATTTTTAACTTGTCTCCAAATATACTAAAATATTACAGTCCTTAGGCTTGTATTTTTTAATAATATTGAATATTAGTTTTTTAAGTTGTAATGTATATGTATGAATGTTCTGGGTAGCTATACTTTTTCTTCTTCTATTTCTATCCACCATTTATAAAATATATCAAATTTATATTAAAATAGATAAGTAAACATCATAGTCCACCTTTAATAAAGAAACACCCCCGTTTAAATGTTAGAGAAAAACTTACAAAGAGTTGAGAACTTTCTTTACCCCTATAGAAACATAACCAAATTCTTTATGGGGGGTTTTACATCCATACATATCTAAGAATGTTCAAAGGGATTAAATTGTTGTTTTAGCCTCAGATATTCAGAACTCTCTATAGGAATCATGTGTACCAACTAGTGTAACATAAATATGGATATCCTAACTAGTACCTAGGTTCTCATGAATATGTAATAAAATATCAACATATAAGGATAATGAAATAACCATCCATAACATAAATTTCCCTCACATAGAATATAAATTTAAACATCATACAAATATTTCATAAATATAGAACGTCCCTAAAAATTATTAATAATAACCAAATATTGATAAATAACCCACACAATGGGAAACCAATGAAAAATGGAAATAAAAAGGGTGTCACAAGATTTTAAAACCATTCATTACAAAGTTCAAACTCAGTATTTAATATAAAAACTACAACATAAAATGTTAAAACCGATTTTTAATTTCACATATAACAACTTTAAATTAATGATATAAATCTATTAGGAATAGACACCCAATTCAAAATTCAACATCAATCAATAAAACATGGGTATTCATCATTAAAATTAAAAAACTGTTTGAGGTTCTTCCATTTCAATCCAAAAGGTTTTAAAATATGTTATGGAATTTTCAAAAGGGTAATTCCAAAACATTCATTTCATGAAACATTTTAAGTTCCTCAAAAGACACATTTTAAAATAATTTTGTGGTAAATATTTCGCTGTAAAACAAATATATCATTAAAACATCATTTTTACTCTTTAAACACCAAATATGATTAAAATCCAACACATCAAAAAACCAATTTAAAAAATAATCATAATCATTTCAAAAATTCTTGGGAAAAAATTCATTCTATTTCATTTATAAAAACATTGAATTCAAAGGAAAACACCCTTTTTTGACGATTAAACTTCATATAATATATTTAAGGAAATAAAATGGATATTACATGTATTCATTCATTCAATAAAAAATATTTATAAACCTCAATAAACATCAAAATTCCAAAATAAAATAATTCACTAGATACACCTACTTTTAGGAACCAAAAACTAAGAAAAAACATGCTTCCATTGACAATGACCACCCTATTAAGACAGTAGACCTCCTCTATAAGCTATAAGAGGAAAAAATCATAGTTTAGGACCATATAAAACTGAATCCCTAGATCACATAGTGAATCAGAGTTTTGAGAGAGTGAAGAAACCAATTAAATATGTATGTATGAAGAATAAAAGTGAAAGGAGAAGTTATTTTCCTTGGAATCTATTGAAAAATACCAAGTAAGAGGTATGCATCAATGGAGAAGAAGGATTAAAATCTCATTAATTATCTTTAAGGATTTAAGAAAGAATGATTATTGAGGTGTAGTACCCCATGCCTTATATGTGTGGGGAAATTCATGAGGGAATTTGAAAATTTGACTTTAGTGGATGGGTTATTTTGAGAATTGAGATTCAAAATTGTGTTAAAATAGTTATAACCACTAAAAATAGAATTTTTGGATCTGGAAGGGGGTTTATGTGACTAAAAGGGGCTTGGTATATCCCTTGATCGGTCTAGGGTGATTTTTATGGCCAATTCTATAGCACACCACTGGCCGACCAATGGACTTTAACAAGGGAAAATTCCAATTTTCCTCCTTCAGATTTTACGAGGTATAGCCACCTCTCCCCAATTTGTTTTCCTAATATAGATGAAGTATAGAATCCCCTATCCCCCATTTTCTCACTTGGTCAGGGGTGGAGTTGTTTGATGTTTTTTATGTCAACAAAAGGTACAAGATCCACTTGATCAACCTATATCTTTTACTTCCTCTTCCCACTGATTCAGTCTTGTTCTAGTTTTGGTCAAAAACGTTTATTTCACTAAAAAAGGGTGCAATCATCTTATTTTGATGGTGGGTTTCATGAATACTAGAAATATTACATCCAAATATGATATCTACCTTCCACTTCTCATCATTTCATTACAGTTTCACCATATTGTGAATTGTTTCTATGATTTATTATTAAAATAATTTGAATTAATTATGGATACGGTTATAAAACATTGGAATTTTTTTGGAATGGTTTCATGAGTTCTCTATAGAAATACCATGATCATTTGGACATTGTTCTTGTGTGATGTTATGACCTAGTAAGGTTTCACAAAATGTTCCTCTGTTTTTTTTGATATAATTAATTAATTATTCATGTTATAATTAATTGATTACTGATGTTTGGATTGAGTTAGGGGCTCATGTATTTTATAAAAACACAGTTTATCTTGGATGAGTTTGGATGGGATTGGATAGGCCATGGAATCTATTCTTGATTATTTTAATTTAAATAGAAAAATATTCTAAAATCATAAGGGTTACCTATGCATCTACCCAAGGTGTTATGAATTTGTTTTTTATTTATGTGGTAAGAGAGGGTATTGTAGTTTAGGTGATATAGTTCTTAAATTTTTTTTATGTTTTTATCTACGGAGTTAAATATAGGATTAAATTTAAAATGGTTTCTAGGGCCTCTATGGACCCTCATGTTTCAGCTCGACATCTTGATCATTTATTTTCGGGAATATAAATTGAACCATATGACTCAGGATTAATGACCAAGGGGGTGTTCATGAGAGATAACCTAGGGATAATGGGATCATAGAGATGATTCTAGAAGATTGGTCCTAACCCACTAAGAAATAATTACAAGAGTGGTTAGACCATATGAGGACTAGTGGATGGGATTGCCTAGGATGCTTATGAAAAGGGATAAGATTCATTCCTTCCCCAAACATTACTTACATAGGAGGCCAGAGAGGACTCAATTATACCCAGTGTAACCCTAGTATGATCCTATATGAATTGTGGATATACAATTAGGGTGGACTTGGAAAATGGTAGAGATGGTAAAGAGTGTGACCATATAACCTATGCCAAATATTTGAGTAAGAGGGGATGTGGGTA
This sequence comes from Viscum album, assembly GCA_963277665.1. Taxonomy (NCBI): domain Eukaryota; kingdom Viridiplantae; phylum Streptophyta; class Magnoliopsida; order Santalales; family Viscaceae; genus Viscum; species Viscum album. The sequence continues at coordinate 2,065,455,755 of OY728131.1, forward strand.
GTGGTGATAGGTTTTGGTGTTCTTCTGACCACTACCTTGTATTTATACTTTCACTTGTTTACTCATTATGGATCCATAGATGCCGTAATTTTCTCGTTGGAACCCAACTTATGGGTTCAATGAGTTGTGATGGTGTTATTGGAGATGCCGAGAGGTTATTTATAGGATCCATATTTTATAACTGATGTGATACTAGTCTTATAGGACTAATGAGATGAACTTATCATAATACCCATATGTGCTTCCTATAATCTAGCTATTGATCCATGAAACAATACAAAAGGAATTGGGATTTATACTTAGGTATATATAGGATTCCCTAGATTTCTAATGTCCTTAAGATGATTAGAATTTATAAGATCCAACCATTTAGGCTTGGAGGTTTTATTATGATGACGATGATTATTATTATGATATTCCTAGGTTACCCCTAGGATCAAAACAATTGATATCGATGATATTATGTGTTCCTCATAATGATTCCTTTGATTCATAGGATCTAGCTTATTAGCATTGTCACATGGAGGATGAACTTTCAGTTAGTGACTTCTCAATATTCTTGATCATTGGATTTAATCTGTTTAAAATATGGTGGGTTAGAGAGATTCATAGGATGCATTGTTTCTATATTTTGATCCATTTATGATGATATTTTTTGACATTTGAGTTCATGTTTTAGTGATTCCTCGGTGAAACCCTAGGATTCAGTTTTTATTTGGATGACATGATATCATGATATTCTCAAGGACATAATAATAATGGAAAAAAATATATGGAGGATTAGGTTCACGAGCCTAAATATCGACATCTTTCACTAGTAAAATGGTAAAAACATGACACCATTGAGAAGTTATTGTTGACATAACCATCATGATGTGCTTAGAGACACCCTGAAATAGGCCGAAGTTGGTAGAATGTTAGTTATTTTTTTCAACATTTTATTTATCTATTATAGAAGAGAATGTCACAAGTACATACACTATATATAGTAGTTATGTAAGAGAACATTTTGGTGGTTCCCTACTGATTTATGCACCCACACCATACTTGGACAATCATTGCACTTGGATACCCATGTATACTTATCATTTATTATAGGTTAAGGTTGGTTAGTCGACCAATATTATACTAATGAATATGATAATAATAATGAGATATATTAGAGGATGTGTTTTAGGAGAGGTTAGGGGATATAGTTGAGCAATAAATACATTCATTTTATTATGATATTCTTTTTTTATTTTTATATGTGATCGACCAAGTGGGTGATTATCATTGTGTGATTATATTATATCCCATTATATAATATTAAATATTTAGTTTCTTTATCTATACACCATAATTTGATATTTATTAGTGATCCATGATATTTGGATATTTATTTTTAATTATGTACTTTGATCAGCATCATAGTCTCCCCATGGGACTACCCTAGACCCCTACTACTAGTCAGCAGCGTTTGGTTTATGGGGAGGCATTTCTCAAGACTTGTGGAGAATTTGGATTGTCAACCAGTCATGTTTCCTCTAGATTGGGATGTTAAAAAGTGGAATGAGATCCTCCTTTTCTATTATCTTCTTGTTTGGGATTTGGTAGACCTTATATTTAGAAATGTGTTAGAGTAATTTATGGGTATTATGTTAGTGTATTGAAAAATCCTATTCTTATTATAAGATTAATCCACTTGGGATGTGATTTCTTTTTTAGGATTCTGATGATATGCATGTATATTATTTTCACCATTATATAATCACATGGATCTTTGAGGTTACTTATTTATTGATGATTAATAGCTCCTATCTTATTGAAAAGAGAGTGTTGATTTGATTTTAAATCTTGGATAGTATATACAAGATGTTCTTCATTCATCTTATTAGACACATAAGGTTGACATGAAATATATTACTTCAAATGTATGATTTCACTAAATAATGAGGCTCAGTTGATTCAAGTGTTAAAAAAGTCTCATATTATTTTTCCTCTTATAATTACTTAGTGGAATTCTACTTAACTGAGCTAACAGGAATATTTAGTTTCCTCTAATGGAAGGTTATGTGGATCTATCTAATTATGCATCTTGATGAATATGAAATGGTACATTAGTATAAGGGATATATGATTAACCAAGTAGGTCTACATAGGAATTGTTTTTAATTAGGGGTAAAAAATATAGAGTAATTATATTTATAGTTCTAAAAAAATTATGTTTAGCTATTTAAAGTGTCACAAATAACCTATGTAGTGTGTTTCCATATATGTTGGAATAAAAATCTACTTAACCAAATAGTGTGATGTGGTTCACTTGGTACTAATCATCCATGAATATTCTTTTATACCTGAGAATATGAAAGATGAGGTTATTAATCTTGAGGGACATTTCTAGTGCATGGAATCTTGGTAAGAAACAATGCCCTAATGGGATATTTTTTGGAATGAGGTGCCTTACCTATGTATACAAATAACCCTATAATGGTGTTTTCCACATGGTTAATGTGTCTTACTAATATGGTAACTTGATGTTGGCCAAGGGTAATGACCTTATGTGTTATGTTTTAAGACTAGGTTTGAAGACATAGAGACCCTTAGATAAGTCTAAAAGTTCTAATGAGTTTGTGCCTAGTGTTATGTGTGAGGGTAACCGAAGTGTGGGGTTAACATAAGATTAAGAGTTACCTTGAAGTGGAAAGACATAAGAATTTTACTTATTTTGAAATCTATGAACAAGAGGTTCCATTGTTTTATGAAAAGGCATGATTATCCATTGGGATTTCTTGAGGTGGAGCACCTTGAGTAATTATGATTTTGGTTTGAGGTTTCTTTTATGGGAAATACCATTTTGGGGATTGGACCTATTGATTTTGGGAAAACATGATTAGGAACATGAGACTGTGGGTGTATTATTTTGGATGGAATTGTTCAGAGTGATGAGAAAATGTGTGTTTAGATTAAAGAACCAGAATGCCCTAAAGCAAGAATAAAAATCAAAGCATGCAGAACTTGTTTAATAATTTGTGAATCGTATGAGCGTCAGTCGAGTTATGTGATCATGTAGTATGGTATTATACACCAATTTTTTGGATGAGAAAGTAATGGTATGTGGAGATTGTAATTGTCAGCCATTTAAATTGTAAATTGGTGAGTGGTCAAGTGTTAGTTGAGGAATGATAGAGTTAATGAAATTCATGCGAGATTAGTTTCCACGGGTTTTACGGAAATATAAGGCACCCATTGATGGTAATGGAGAGATTTGAATTAGATTGGGTGAACTGACATGGATGATATGTTTTATCATATTTAGGTATATATGGGATGAGTTGATCCTTTCTTATAAGGAGAAATATTCATTTGGTGGTGGAACATATTGAGGAAATGATCAAGGAGTGTTACAAGGTAAACCCCAAGGTGGGTAGCCCACCCTTGTACATTGGGGGCCTGACCCTCATTTCATTTGATGCTTTACAGCTGTCTATGATAACATTCTATGATCTAATAATGGTTAATGATTGGTGTATTATAATTGGATCATGGTTACGAGAGGTGTGACTACCTTATATTATATGTGTATTAATTGAAGAAGAGTATTTAGTGTAATGGGGATAGTATTTGAGTGGTTTTTATAGAATTTTTATTATTGTGGGATAATATATTTGGGACTATATGAATTCCTTGTTGTATATTCTATTTGAAGAAGTCCAAGTGTTGGCTTCAAGATCTGGATGAGTTGGGGGTGGTTCAAGTTTAATCAGATTAGTAACATCAGTTATTGTGGTAATATAAAGTATGTTAGCATGGTTTATACAAGTTTGGAGTTCTACCGTAGGAACATACTACGATTCATGTTTGAAACTCATTGATAATTTTCACCTAATCTTGTATTTCTTCAAAAAAAATTTGTTAGGATAGGGTGCGGTTAATCAGAAATGATGTTGTGTGTGTCATGGAATGTGGGTGTAGATTCCCAATAAAAAATTTCAATGGAGTGTTTCATGGTTCTAAGTCCTTGTTTTTATTTGAGTTCCATGGTAGGGAGTACCAAAAACTATATGGATGGGTATGATAAACAATATTTTGGTAGTTTGCTGATGGAGGTTGGTGATTACTAAACTTTTGAATGATTTTCTTGTGACACCATAATTGTTATAAGCTAGTATGGATTTTTTGAGTACCATTGTGAATTTTTGGGATGGCACTAGCACAAAATCAAGCTTTTGAAAATTCAATTCCTTTTTTTTGGAGTTAGGATAAGGAAGAACATAGGTCACTTAAAGGTAGATCATGAATTTTTGAATATAATTTTCTAACATATACAAGTCAGTATTTATTTATACATGTCCATTGACTCTTATCAAGGATGATAAGTATTATAGTTGGGAGATTTTAAGACCCTTTATTCCATATGGGTGTAAAAAATACAGAATTCATTTGAAACTATGATTTTAGAGGTCAAATTATTTTTTGAACCAGGATTCTATATCAGGATCGAGAATTTGTAACCCTACAGAATAGGATTTTTTGAAAATAAAGGGGATTTAGGAGATGAAGTGGGGGCTCAGTAAAACCCCATATGGGTCCAGTGTGGCTGCTCCAGCCAACGGTGTAACAAACACATGGATAGTCAAGAGGCACAAATGAATTTTTGGTGGTTTCGGGCAGTAGAAGCATCCACTGGATTGCCGGTGGAATTGAACATGGGAAAAAATGTCATCCCCGATAGGTATTTCGAGGGTAAATCCCATTCTCCCCGAAATGTTACCCTTATGAAAGTAGCCCCTCCCCTCCCCTCCCTTATTTTACCTTGGGTAGGGGTGATTTTATTGGGAATTTTTAGCAATGATGCAAGGTACATGTTAATCTCCATCATCCCATTTATTCACCTTCTCCTTTTAACTGATTTCAAGTTGTTTTAATTTTAGTTATAAATTGATATTTCACTAAATAATGGGAAAATCACCTAATTTCAATATGGTTTTTATACAACATAGGAAGAGAAAATCCCCAGAAGACATCTACTTACTGCCACTAATTGTTTCTTTAAAAGATAATAACTTGTTTAATTTTGTACCTTGTTTTCTCATTAATTTAAATTGATTTAATTATGGATATGGTTTCTAGGATTATATCTTTTCATATGAATAGTGTTGAGAGTCCTCTTTGAACCTCTAGTGAGAAGTTGGACTCAGTTTTCGTATGGTACAATGAACCGATGAGGTCTCACAAAATGTTCCTAATATTGTTTCAGTTAGTTAATTAATTATTGATGTTATAATGAATTTATTACTATTATTTTTCTTTATTTAGGTGATCCAGTCATTGATACAAACTTGATTGATCATATTTTATTCTAGAAGGTCTTTTAAGAGCCTTGGTATCTATTTTTAGCATTTGGAATATAAATGTAAAAGGATTCTAAAATGTTAGGTGGTACCTAAGGATCTACCATTGGTATTATGAATTTATTTATATGAATGTGATATGTGTTCCCCCACCACGTCAGGAGGAGGGAGATTAACTTTTTTTATGTTGTTTAATAAAAATAAAAACATTGGATTAATTTTTACGTGGTTTTAAGAGTCCCTATATATCCTCATATACTTGATAGAAATATTAGACACTGGTGGATGGGAATATATATTAATCCACATGTCCTGGGATACATGGCCAATGGGTGACCATGAGATATACCATAAAGACAATGAGATCATTGAGATGACCATAAATAGAGTTTTCCTTCCCCTCTAGGATGAGGTTACTTGGGTGGTTATAATATTTAATGTATGGTGGATGGTCTAGGTGTCTGAACCTATATAGGATGTCTAGGAAAGGGGATGGGAATATGGCCATCCACTTATAATTAATTTCCTTGTAGGAAAAGGAGGCCTCTATGAGACCTAAGGTGACCCTAGTAAGTTACATTATGACTTGTGACCCAAGATAGAAGGTAGACTAGAAAATGGTTAAGGATAGTGTATGGTTTCGCCTTACAACTTTTTCTAATGTTGTGATCCCAGGTGGATGTGGATGGAGGTGAGGGGATTTGGTTTTCATCCAACCCATAGCTTGTTTTTATAATTTCACTTGTCCTCTCTTAATGAATCAATAAATTCCTAGAGATGATAAATGGGACCTGAATTAAGGGATAAATTATATGTGATGGTGTTATTGGGTATGCATATAGGTGCTTCCTAGGATATGTATTTTGAGCGTCTTGTGATTCTAGTGTGATATAACTGATGAGATGATGTTTTCATGGATTCCCAGATGTTCCCTCTAGGATCCATCTATTGATCCTCTTAAGAATTCCTAGGATGCTAGGATTCTACATTCAGTCTATATGGTTTTCCCTAGATACCATAGATCCCTATAATTCCAGAAATATATTGGATCTAAATGTTCAAGCTTAGGGGTTTTATTATGATCACTATCTTTAGGATGAGATTACTTGGTCATCCCTAGGACCTGACTAGTTGAGCCTAATGATATTATGTATCCATGATCTGGATTCCCTTGATGCCTACAATTTTTCTGATTGGAATGGTGTCATAGAGGATTACCTTAGTGTTAGTGACTACGTAGGATTCCCATGTATTGTATTCAAGGTGTTTATGATATGATATTGTTGAGAGATTACCAAGAAACCATAGATTAAGTTGCTATGGAATTTATAATGAGAAGTTTGTTCCATTTGGGAATGAGATTTCGGGATGCATGGGCAACACCCTATGATCTAGTTTTTATATGGTTGGATCAATATTGTGACATGATCAAAGATATCATGAAATTTACTGAAATATGCATGTACAATTAGGTTTATGAGCATGAGGATCGACATTAGTTACATGTAGTAGGGTAGGAAATTGTCCAATGGAGTGCTTATGTTTAGAATAGTTAATGTGACATGATCAGATACACCCTGAAAGTATCCAAAGAAGGTAGTATCATGGTTATTTTTTTAGACGTTATTTATTTATTTTATATGATATTGTTGCATGAAAATACAATTCATATACTAGTTATGGGTGGGATAATGTTTGGGGTTCCCTAATATATTTCGTACTCACACCCTACTCGAGCGGCCATTAAGGATGGGTACTAATGTGTACCTATTACTTTTCATAGGTACTAGATGAGTAGTGGTATAATATGATGTTGTTCATCAATTTTATCAGCTTAATATGGAATGGATAATAGGTTTTAGGATAGTCTTGGAGATGTAGTTAAGCCTTTAATACTTTCATTTCATTATTTTATTATGTATTTATTTGTATATGTGATTTGACACATGGATGGTTGTTTTGTATGACTGTATATCATCATAATTATATATAATTATAGATTGGTTTGTTTTATTTATTCTACATACTCTAAAATATATTTTTGATGTATGATATTCAGTTATTTATCTATTTCTTCACAGTTTGATTTGGGGGTATAGTTTCCACATGGTACAACCGTAGACCTCCAATTATAGTAAAAAACCTCTAAAGAATGGGGAGGTGAACCTGAGGTCTTGTGAATAACTATATTGGGTCACTATTTGAGAGGACTCTGAGATGGGATGTTACAATAGGATATGTTCCAATGGAAAAATCCAAAGATGATATTATGGTACAATCACCTTTTATGTGATTATGGGTAGGCTTCATGATTTGGAAACATAGTCTACCAAACCATGAATCAACCACATGAGTGAACCTCTACACAGAAAACAATGCCCATGGTTCCTCTGGAAGATCCATATAGTTTTGTAAACAATGTGGGGACAACATGAAACATCCTTGTCACCATAATAAAACCCTATACATGGGTTCTAAATTTTTACTACTAACCATGTTGATAAATCGTGAAACACTCAAAATCCTCCAAAAATCCAAAAATTTAAGCCTAAAAAATATGTGGACCTATAGTTACCCAGATAATGAAAAATAATAAAATCGAATCAACGTAGTGTCATGTAGGTGTTAAAATTATTTACACTATTCCACTTCGTATAGAATTTTAGTGGTCGAGAATAGAAGGAAACAGAAAATGAAATATATGAATAATATCAAGAAAAATAGAACCACTAAACATGATTTGACCTCAAAATAAAATATCCAAGACCCTCAAAATGGTCAAACCAATCATCTAAAAAAATTTCAAGATTTCTCCAGTAAAAATCAAAAATGAAATTCAAACTCTAAGTCCAAAAAATAGGATATCTAACATGGTCTCCCCACCATTAAAATTCATCTAATATGGTAAACCCCAAGAGAAATACCAATAGAATCCACTACAAAGTAAATGTTCTACAATGAGATCAACATAAAATCAACCTAGAAACACTTCCAAAATGAAAATGAAGAATAACCCACAAGATACCTCAAAGAATGACATGATCTATAACCTTGGTCTATACTATACTTTTATAACCTCATGTTACAAAATGGATCACCACCTCATGAAAAACCCATAATAGTCAATGAAAAAAAATTTCTAGTGCATAATATAATCTTCCGAGTCACCTATCATATTTATCCAATCATGTACCCATGTTCCTTCCTCATGCCTAACCAATAAGAATCTCAAAATATCAACAAAAACAATATGTATAAGACACAACTCTCAAAATATAGTATCATATAAATAGTGAGGTGAAACAAAACCAAATATTACTAGTATATATATAAGAATAAATCATGCCAAAAAAAAATTTGAGGTAATAGACAAGGGAAATACATTAAAATAAGTATCCATGAGATTTCAAAATCACCAGAATGAATGAATTAAAAAACCTAACAAGATTTCATCCATAAAATAAATTTACAAATATAAGAAAAAATTAAAAAAGATCAAATATGATACCTATTTCAAAATACTATCTTAAAAGACTTTGCAACATGAATTAAATGACCAAAACAGAGGAATGTTATATGAGATTTATAACAATAAGTCTTAGAATTCCCTATATCCCCACACTAGAAGAATAAGTGAGGACCTTATTCCTATGAATAATAAAATTTCCTTATCACCTAGGGTCATCTAACTTTTTCTACAATCTCATTGGTTTATCCCCATTCTAATAAGGTGAAAACAATGTTTCACCCATCACCAAATAGCATGAATTGTCAGCTTCCACTCAAATTTCCTCCTTAATGACCTTATGAATGGACGTTACACCCGACATGAGAATGTCTAAGACAAAATATGGGAAAATAACTGCTATAATAAAATTATATTTCTTAAAATCAATAAAAACCAACTCTGAATATAAGACAACCATCTATGAGATGGGATTGATGCAATCCTTTACGAATCACTCACACTGATGAAGGCTCAAAATCTCGAGAGCTCTATTAACATTTACCTCATCTGGAAGAACCAGTAGATAAACACTAACTAGAAAATATCTCAAGACATACCTTCACACAGTTAAGAGGGTATTATAAACATTAACCAAACTTGGATAGATCTAACTAGAAATATCATTAATTCTATCACCCATAAAGCTTATGGTATGTCAATATAATTAAGGACCACCTCAATCATTTCTAACCACCTTAATGATATAATCAAACATTTTTCCACAAAGAAAGATGGTCGACACTGACTCAGAAAGTCCAATAAAGTGTCTAATAGGAAAAAGGGTTCCAAATACAGAACCCTAATCAATGTCTTGGTAGATTCTGGGACTAAATGAACTCCTTCTATGTGAGGAGTTGAGTCACCAAGAAAATCATTCTCAATATAATGCCATTAACACTTTCTTATGAAAATTATGAGAGGAATATTACATGAAAAACAATGGATGGAAAAAAATTAATGTCTCAAAATATAAATCAAACAATACAATTATTTTATAGGGGACATGTTAAAATAAAATGATTCACCACAATAAAACACATCAAATTAAAACTAGGAAAATAAAACATTCTTTCAAAATTTAAAACATTCAACAAGGAATTTTGAAAACCCACTCCCCTGAGGAATACAAATGAAAAGAATTCAAACCCTTATTTTGAAAACAAACCAAGAATGATGGAATACACATTAATAAAATATTACAAAACTATCATTTTTCAAGATCAAAACATCTAAAGAAACATCTTTTTAAAACAATAGTTCATTCAAAAGCTCATTTTCAAATTGATAACATTAGGGAATACCCCAAAAGAAAAAATTTAAAATGTCACACCTTTCCTTTTAATCGTTTTTCATATACCTCAAAGGAAACAAACACATAATTTAAAATTTTATGAAAAAATGGAATTTAAATTTTTAATAATCTATGCGAAACAATTTTTTGTATTTTTTATTTCAAAAAATACATCATTTCCAAAATTGATTATTTGAAAAAAAAATAAATAATTAACGAAATAAAAAAACATAAAAATTTCCATTATATATATATATATATAAATAGAATCAAAATCCTCACTAGTATTTCTCTACAAGTGACAATCACTTTATGTGAAAACCAGAATCAAGAAGAGTAAAAAAACTCAACCAAAGATGAAATAGGGAAGTTCATGGTTTGAACTCATGGGATAGAAAACCTTGTGACAACCATTCTATAGGATCAATGAAGGTTACAAACCCAAACTACATGGGCCACATATATCGAGTCAGGATATATGAGATGACCATGTAGATAAATTTCTTCTCCATTTCACCCTAAAACCAATGTAAGATCCATGAAATAACTTATATACTCAAAAGGTACAATATCAAAATCACTCAAATTTAAAAAAAAAACTCAAATTAATATGAAAACAAATTCTCCTTGTTATATGAGGCTCAAGATAGAAAAGATATTTATAGACTCTCCCCATCCTTAACTATCTATATTTAACAACATTAATCTTATTCCAACCATGACACACCCCAAATAGAAAGAGGGTTACTCAATAATATAGACCCATCAATTCACCTAGGTTCTAATAATTTTTTTATTGAAAACATTAAGGATTTCATCAACATAGCACCCATCCCAGCTAGCTATAAGGATCAAATGTAAAGACCCATAAATTTCATGGATTTTTTTTAAATACTTTGTAATTCTATCAGTATGTGTATTTTGACGGTACTTGATTCCGAGGCCCGGTGTGCCCAGAATCAATTTACAAAGTTTAGCTCAGGTACGTTTAGTAAACAATTGAGCAGGTTTTTCTATCTTTTGAACCGATGCTCAGAATTGAAATCTGAGGTCACCGATGAACTCGCAACGCGGGTAATTGCTTATAGGGACCTTTACCGTAGTTTCATTTTAAGCGGGTTGAGAATTATTTTTTGGGTATTTAGTTTAAAATAAATAAAATTGTTGGAAAAATTTTATTTTATATCTAAGGAGGTTAATTCCTCCCATGGGAAGTTGTTGGTGGGGCCCACACACACCCAACTTCCCATGTGTGGATATGTGATAGGTGGGGCCCACATGAGCCCCGACCTTTCATTTTTTCCCAAACCCCCTTAAACCCCCTTCATTAATTTGTTAACTTCTCTTAATTATGTAACTCTTCCTCTTCTCTCTCTTCCTTTTTATCTCTTGCCAACACACCTTAATTAATTAATGGAACCTATTCAATTAATTACTTATTTGATTCAAATTTTGAATACTTGGAAAGATTAATTAAAATAAGGAGAAGCGTTATTTTAATTAGGTTGGCACTTGTTTTGTTGGGGGAACTTTTGAGAGAGATCTTTTGTGAAGGAAGAGGGAAATTTCTCCTTTTTTGAAGAACACAAAACCTCTGGTGAAGAACGACACTCCCTTACACAAAGAACGATGACGCGCACTCTTTTCTCTTCTCCAACACAAGAGAGGAGACGTCAATTCTTCTTCGGGTGCACTACTATAACGATGAAAACGACACCGTAATCCCCAACACTTTTCAACCGCAAACCTTATTCGAGGTAGGGGTTTATTCTTTGAAGTGAATGTTTTCATACCCCGTTCTTTGATGGAAATCATTGTTTATATTTGGCCAATAGCTATCACCTAATGCGGAGGGCGTGGTCCAAACACACATGGCCTGATGACCCTCTGTAGACTCTTATTTGTGATTGAGTTACGTTAGTGAATGCAGCGATGGGAGTGACAACCATGCGCCATCCGCGTAGGGAAGAACCGCGATTTACGCCTTTTGTGCTAGTCGCTTGCCCCTGACCTATGGAAGGTGGGCTGGGGTAGTCACGACATGGGCCTTGCGATCGAGTCCTGAAATCAAATGGAATTTTTGATCCCCACAATCTAGAAACTAGTTCCTAGGAATCATAGGAATCACCGTTGTGAACAATTTATGCTCAAACTCATTGATAAATGAATGAAAAACATTAAAAAACGTTTTGGTATTGACAATCCCTACATTCGGCGTCACTATATCATTAAGTATATATAATGAAAAATAAATTGGAATGTTAAAGTGGTCATAACCAACAACACTAAGTCAATACAGAATATAATAAGTAGTTACAAAAAATATAACTAAAATAATCCCTATAGAATGTTTTCTTAGAAGATAAAAAATAAATAAAACTCAATACACGCCCAAATCCCACTCCATTAAACATTTGGTTTCTCACTAATTCCGTACTCACCTAACGTCATATGCAAGTACAAAACCCATTTATATCTAAAAAACTTAAACAAGAAATATATTTACATGTCTAAAAAACCATAGGTTACCACACATATAATCTATTCAATTAATTTCATAAGGTAATTCCAAAAAACTAGTTTGAAAATATAATAGGAAATGAGACATCACAAACATAAAAACAAGAAAAAAAATAAAGTCCATCATATCTTTACCAAATCTTATAGTTGTTTTCTATTAATGAAAAAATAAATTTAAAAACATTTCTTTGAATTAAGATGTTTTAAATAAAAAACACCTATTTTTATAGCCTCTTTAATAACCAAATACACGATTCCTTAAATTAGAAACGAGTTTTCCAAACATCCTTTAAATATATTTAAAAAATAAAAGACCCAAATACAACAGGGTACAAATACAAAGGTGGTACGCAATATTCCAATGATAGAAAAAATAATTTAATAAAGTTATGGGTTTCATAAAAGTATAAAAAATGGAAAGATACAACTAATCACAAAAATATAAGTGCCATTTTTAAACCAAAAATCAAGAAATAATATTTCAATTGGATCAATCCTAAAACATAATTCAAGATAAATATAACTTTATCAATTTTAAAAAAATTAACTACATATATTTGATGAGTATAACCATACACAAGTTGTCCAACTAGAACAAAATAGACATATTGAAAATGGAACCCCTCTTATACCAATTTCCTAAAAAAACTAGAGGGTCATTAGTAGTGTGTTTTCCAAACACTATATCATAAATATATATCTCCCACTTAGTACCTAGGTTCCCATGAATGATTACAAAGTTGAGAAGAGTGAATACCCTAGATAAGTTCTACAGACATGGAATAAGAAATTACCCTCTCCCCCCTCCATCAACCAAAATTGAATAACACCTCGACACATTATATATAAAAGATATAAATGTTTAACTTACCTAAAATAGGAGAAATAATGACAAAATAGGTGAATGACACACTGAAGGGGAAAAAAATACGAGGGATAAATGAAGAGGGTCTCTCAGGCTTTAACCAACATGCATTATAAAACTTCAAATGAGCCTTTACCATGAATATAAGGATCATAAATCAAGATTAATTTATTCATTATATAAAAATTCTCTTTAAACATAATTTATAAATATATTATAACACACACACCATTTACATTTAAAACCCCCCTTTAATATATGGGTTTTTGTCTCTAAAATAACAAATATGTCCAATAGCTTTTCATTCTGATTAAAAAAATTGAAAGAAACATTAAATAATTTTCTAATGGGGCATAAAAATGAAATCATTTTAATAATCAATTAAAAATTAATCAAGGGACCCTTTTTAAATATATTTGTGTTAAAAACTCTTTAAAAAAATTAAAAGAATTTTTCATTATATGAAAACCAAATGAGATTAAAATTCAATGCACCATCAAACCCATTTAAAAAATAATCATTTGCATTTTAAAAATTCTTAGTACATAGAAATGTTCCCTTTTAAACATTAAAACATGGATATGAAATGAAAAACCCATTATGCTAAGCTAAATCATCACATAAATGGTATATAATTGTCACATGTATATCGAATTTATTCATAATTTCTCTAAAAATAGTTTTATAAGACTCATGAACACTCTTAATTAAAAAATAAAATAATTTTCTAGAGACACCTACATAGATTATGAAAAAACTAAGTTGAAACATGACTTAATAAATTGATACCACCTAAATAATCATGTGGATATACTTCATAGGACATAAGGGATAGGTATCCTAAGCTAGGACCATCCAAAATACAATATCTATCTTACACAATTAATTAAGTTCATAGGAGGAAAATAAAACCTATAAAATGGCATTAGAAGAAAAATATAGGAGAAATGATGAGGGACTCACCTTGGAATAACCTAAAAATCACAAAGGAAGAGTCAGGAATCAATGTTCAAGCAAGAAAAAATTATCTCTTGGGATCCATAGGGTTGGTTGAATGAATGGGAAGGGGGAGAGGTTCCAAAGTGTAAAAACATAATAACATATTATAGTAAAGAAACATTATAATTAATATTTGACATGACACATAGTTTGGATGCATGGGTTTTCAAACTATTCTCCAAACACAAGGGTGCACCCCTATAAAAAAATAAAAGGTTCATGGTTACCTAGGAATCTCTATAATGTTTTTTAAACCATGAATATATCATGAATCATTGCATTATCTCCATGAAAACACCCTCTTTAAGGAACCACATGGTCACTACTAACCTCATTAGTAAACCTTGAAACACCCAGGAAACCTCCAAATCTATAAAATTTAATCCTAAAATCATTTTCAACACATGAAAACAAAATATAACCAAAATTAAAACAAATAAATCACGATAATGACATGTGGATATTATAGTGTCTCATGAGACCAGACACATCTAAATGAATGAGGTCTATGGGTCTAGTGTATAGGATTACCACTCTTTTGTGTGTCCCATGAACCATATTCCCCTTTTGAAAAGTGTCATAAATATATTTTTATCTCTATTGATTTGGGGAATATATCTCAAAACATTATGTTTTGAATTTTTTTATCATGTTTCTTTGGTCAAGTTTCCCACTTATCATATTCCAATGATTATTTTATACATTATCACTAAAGTGGAATAAACTGGATTGGTCAAAATTTTGAAATAAATTTCTACTTGCAATTTATATTTTGGTGATGGCCCTTAAATATTTTTATTTCTCAATGTTTTAGGAGTTTTTATGATTATAAATCTCATTCCCACCAGCACATAAATATATTACAATTTGAAGATTATTTTTATTCAATTTTATATAAATAAAAACCTTATATTTGAACATGATTAATTCAATATTAACAATTGAAACACATTTAACTCTTAAGGAACTATAATTTAAAAAATTTAATACTCCCCATTCATGATTTTAATAATTTTAATTATTTTAGTGTCGAAAATCATGTGTGCAGTAAAATAGTAAGAAAAGATCAATTTTTTCAATTCACAGTTGTTTTAAAAATAACTATAATATCAATGGAATGTTTTTCATGATTTTCAAGATAAAATTTACAAGAAATATTAGGTTTAGTGCTAAGAAAACATACTTTACATATAATATTTGATTAAATTTGATAAAACCTAGGAAAAAACTGTCTTTATTTCGCATTACTTTCATAAGTTATACATTATTTATCATAAATAATCACACAAACCCAAAGGTTTAGTAACTATAGAGATTAACTATATAAAAATATTATTCCATATAATTATGAACATTTCTCTATAACTGAACCATAATAGAACACATTATATACATTATATATGTTATACTATTATTCACAACATAGGGAATGGAAAATGTAAGAAATTATTGGGATCAAATTATCAGGATGGGCAAAAAATATAAAAAAGTCATAAGAAATAATAATAGGATATGTAATATCAAATTATCAAACATATTCAATTACATAGGATTTTATAATTATGAGACAATAATCATGTTCCACACAAAATCACACATACATATGATATAGAAAAGTGACATAAGTGTAATCTTAAGTAATCATAACATTGGGAATATATGTACCCACATTCATGTATACTCATGGGGTGGTGAAAATTTTTGAACAGAATATTTTACATGAAAAATTATTACTAACATAACTAACCACAATCACCTCTACAAAAAAATCTTGAAAATATTCCAAACTAAAATCATATCCACAAATTATTTTTTTGAACACAGATAACTGAAATAACTTCTAAACAAAATTCATTAGCCCATGAAATATAAAAACTTAAATAATGAATTAGAAGGATATATAATAACCCATCAATCAGTTAATATATATATATATATTCCATATAAAATTGGTCATATATTATATAATGCAGAACCAGTGGAAATAAAATGGGTTTCGTAACACTTCCGAGTTCTTTCACATAAAATTACCTCAATAGTTAGATCAATTGATTCCAAAAATAAATACAAAAAAAATATTATTACATAAATGTATTTATAGGGTTATTTATAAAACATTATTTCCTGGGATTTAAATATTTTTATGATAAATATACAAATATAAGAAAAACATAAAAATATACTTTTGAAATCATTTCTTAACATCATTACAAAGAGATTAAGTTAATATCCACATTTAGAATAATATTTTTTAGTAGTTTACATGAAGAATTTAGAAATTATTATGAAATATCTCCAAATAATTCAACCCTAAAAAAATATAAATTTTTTCATAAGGAAATGTGGAGTTTAAGATAAAACATATAATCAAGAAAGGAAAAATCTTTTTAATATTTTCGAATACCATTGTTGAAACCCACATCATAAAAAGGGATAATGAAACATTATATTATGAAGAGGTAAATGGAAATATTTAGGTGAAATTAAATAATACATATTTGATTTCAAAATGGTAAATTGAAAAAGTTATGGGAAGAATGAATATGTCTATGTAGGGAAAATAATCATTAAAGAATATGTGAATTATTCTTAACAATGATATACTTTTATGAGAAATAAATTCAGTAAGAAAGAATATTTGAATTTTTAATTTAATTTCCCTTGAGTGAGTGAATTTTTAATATAATATGAAATATTTAATGGAAAGATATAGGTAAATATGAATAATGGGTTTCAAGAAGAAACCTTATATCTCAATGAATATAAATTGAGTTCAAAAAACCCTTCATTATTATACTCAACTTATATGAAAATAATTTAACCTATTATATCATAAAAAACATTTTGATAAAATATTTTAGAACATTATTAAAATATAAATTGATTTTTAATCATCAATTATATTAATTTATTATTTTTTTTGGTTATTGTTATTTTTATCTCTAAATGTTACTGATTTTTATTATTTAACAAACACTTTATTATGTTAAAGTTAGTCCTCATTATTTGATGTGAATTACATCATTATTATATTTTTTAATTTACTATAATAGACATTTCATAATAAATTATTATTTTTAAATATCATTCTATGAGTGTTTTAGTTATATTTTTTTGAATATGTAATCTGTGATGATCTAGTTTCAATAATTTTTAATGAAAAATGGGTGGTAATTGAATAACCCTTTTAAAATAGAATATTAAAATTTTAGAAAATTAATCATGTCATAAATACAATTTGTATTCATTGAATACATTATTATAATAATTCATTTACATTTGTTATGAAATTTAAAATATACCATTTATGGAGGTGGTAGTACGCAAATAACATGGATGTAATTTTCATTTCCCATTAGATGGGATGGAGATATATAATTATTATTACATTATAAAAAACATTTATTTAAATAATGAAACTAATGAAATTCTATGAGTATTTTTATAATAGGTATAGGGGGAGAAATATTGAGAATATAAGTTTTTAGTGGATAATAATCACATTGAGAACATAAATACTCTTTTGAAAAAATTCTTGGAAAAGGATTTCTTTAGAATATTTTTATTAATAAAGGGATTCCAAACATAGAATAGAGATCCAGGGTAGAAAAAAATGGTAAGATTTTCAAGGAAGTTATAGATGGGTTTTTATAGGGTGAAAGATAACTCCGTTTATTGGTGAAAAGGGGGACATTTCCTTGGAAACAAAAGTTAGGTAAGAAGTTAAGTTAGAATTAAATGGGAGTTAAGTGAGTTAGGTGAGGAAATTTTTGTGAAACATGTGGGTATTAGTTTATTAAATAAAAAGGTCTTCTCTAAGTTCTATATTTCATGTTAATTTAGTATACTCCAAGCCTTGGTTTATTACCTCCTTCTTACCATTTAATATTGATTGAATATTTAGAATAGTAATTATCAATTTTTCTTAAAATATAAGATTAATATCCATAATAAAATTTTATGTTCTAAATTTAAATTTAGAATTAATTTATTCTAATTAAATTTCCAAATATGGAAAATTTTCATTTCAAATATAATATAAAATAAATTACAAAGACTATTTTTGTTTAAAAATAATAATTTTAATTATTATTATTTCCAATAAATTAATAATTTAATGAGGGTTAATATATTATACACATAAATAGAATATTTCATTAAAATAATAATTTAACCATATTTGTTTAGTTTTCTTAACAAAAATTCATAACTCAAAATAAGATATTGTTTTTATAAATTTGTTTTAGGTGTAAAAATGATTTTAGTAGTTATTTAACTATATTAAATGAATTTTATCAATTGTGTATTTTAAAATAACCCTATATTTAAATTGTAAAATGAGTAATGTATAAAAACTAATGTAGTATATAAATAATTTGTTACAATGAGAATTACATGCTTATAGAATCCTAAATTCTACTTAAAAACCCCTACAAGATCATCATATAAGAAAAAAAGATAAGAGAATTAGTTTTGGTTGTCATATGTGGAAATTCAACTAGTATAGATTTTATAGTGATTTTATGACATTTTAATTCTCCCATAAATTATTTCAATCAAGATACACTTTTTTTAGTTTAGATAATGTTTAGATAAAGGAACACCTTAATAAAGTTACCTCGCTTCCAAGCATGAAATAGTTATCGGAATACTTATACTACATGATTCCATTTCGTCAAATTTATGTATTTATTTTTTAATATGTTCAATTCAATTCATGAAAACTTATTCAATAGATATGTTACAATGGTTATATTTCAATAATAATGTGGTTTATTTTTCATCAGTGTTGTGTGTAAAATAATATATCATAACATTAATGTTTTATAATTAATGTGGTGTTACATTCTACCCCAATAAATTGAATTTTACCATTAAAATATTAATTAATTAGTTGAAAAAATGTGGGTATTTATATCTCATTATGTCTTTGGGTTCTTGTGTAGCTTCCCAAATCTTATAGTTTCGCCATATAAATTTTCCCTGGTGGGTTTTATTATTCTATAGAACATTATATTTTCAATACAATATATCTATATGTTTTTCTTCATGCGTTAGATCGTGTTCCCATTGTATGAATTTTGTGTTCATTAAATCTGTGTATTATGTATAAACTTCCTCAAAAGTGATTCATAGAGTACATCATTCACCCATGAGAGGTATATATGAAGTGTTAAGATATAATATATATACTTAACATGATCAAAAATTGTGAAGGGACCGATTTATTTATTCCTAAATCTCATAACCCTATTATTTGGAGATATAAAAAAATATATTATCTCCAAATCCAAACTCCTAATCTCATATAATGTTACCCACAGTTATCTTCTACTAAATTTGATTCAAATTAATGTATCACTGGATGGTTTGATCTTTTTCTAACATATATTTGAAAAGATTGGGTACTACCAACTTTCTTTATCCATCTCCATAAAAAACAATAGATTTATTCATATATTCCCATAATGAGACACATATGGAACCATTTTTATAAAAGAGTGGAAAAATTACTACATGAAATTACACTATTTGATGATTTTGACCCCAAATTATTTTGAAATCCACTGAATAAAATATCATCATATATCCCGATGTCAGAATAGTCCTCGCAGACAAAACTTCAGTATGAGGATGATAAGTGGTGATAAAACTCTTCTATTTATCCAATCATGGATGAATACACAAACAAAATTTTGAGGTGAACCTTAGATATCGATTTAAGGAAATTTAATGTGTTATTTTTTGTAGTCTAATAGCTTCCTTTGTGTATAACATTGTGATTTTAGCATGTGAGTAGTCCTGTTGAATAGAAATGAACTATTAAAGTATATCCACCACAACCAAGATGGAATTTAATCCTTTGGAAGTGTTAAGAGGACTGATGACTAATCCAGGGTGATTTTATCCCATTTCGATATCAGCGTTGGTAATAGATTCTTATCTTCTTTTTAGGCCTCTATAATCTTTATATAGATGGACGATTGAGAAATAAATTAGGAAAGTTAATACTTAATTACTTTTATTATGATATCCATATCAATCCTTTCAATATCCATAAATATTTTCCCCTTTCAGTCCTCACAAATGATAGCATAGAATAATCTATTCTACTAATAGAATATGCCACCTAGTTTAATTTACAATTGTTGTAAAATATTGATAAATCATGATATTTGATTAATTCATGCTATATAATTTGGAATATGTTCTTCTAATTCTATGTAATAATATAATTTAAGGTATGTTGATCAATATAAAATCTCATACTTTTCACTATAGAGTTACTACTTCCAAATATTCAATGAAAATATTATTTCAACCAACTCCAGAACATCTATTGGGTAGTTTTCCGAATGAGTCTATAATTGCTGTCATGAATATGTAATGACCTTGTAATTATAAATGAAAACACATATAAAACTATTTAATGATAAATCAAAGTATATTAAAAAATATTCTCCAATAAAGTGTTATATAATTATAGACTAATATCTTCATAAGATACTTGCATATTTCCTTAAATTCTTATATATAGAGGAACTTCACTCCCTTTACTATCAATTTACATGAGGGGTTGGATAATCCTGATAAATAAATCCAAAATCATAAATAGTATATTGAAAACCCAAGATAACTTTGAATCCTTATCATAGTTGTTGGTATCAGACATTATTCAAAGAACATAGTTTTTATTAGTCTAAACGTATTCCCACACTTGTGTATACATGAATCAAAAAGGCTACTTATTGTATCCAAAATTTTCACCAATTCAACTTGACATATAATTAATCATTTTAAAGTTTATTTATCATAAACCTCAAATTATATTCATTTTAATCCTTTCTCATAGAATATATATCAATAATATTGATAAGGGCATCCATGATTTTTTAAGGTAATAACTTAATATTTTATTACAAAAATTCATTGTGATAATAGGGGAATTTATGAGTCTAAATGGAATCAATATGAATTATTATTAGTCATACATTGTTTAGAATGGTTTCTTAGACATATATTTTATATTTACACTTTGTTGATGTCATCCCAACAGAATATCAATTTTTTGAAATATTTATCTTCTCTAAGTTGATAAAACAAATAATAAATATGTGGTAGAGAATACTAGTTATTTATTTTTATGCTCATGATAATCTATAAAAGATGCATTGATCCATCTTTATTTTTGAAAGGGTACTAGTCCACCCTATAGTAAATAATGTGTTTATAGAAATTCCTTATCTAGATTCTCTTAAATATACATCTTTAATTCATTCAAATTTATATGGTCTATACAATAAGGAATCCTAGATACTAGCATTGAACTAAGAATGAGTTCAATTAAAAACTCCTCCGAACAATTTGGGGAAAGTATAGGTAACTTTTCATAAAATATAGTATTATAATCTCATAAAATTAACATGTATTCTGTGTTTAGTACATCCCAATTCATTTGATCCTATTATACTTCACTATAGGTTAGCATTACACAAAACCAGGGGTTTTCTTCTTGAGGGAGTTCATAATCATTCTTTCACTGATACATGATAATGGAATGATTTGGGATGTGAAATATGATTTATTTTCATTAAGAATTAATATGAGTTATATGTTAATAAAGTAAGTCTATTCCTAGTATCACATTAAATTATGATATGGGAAGGAAGACTAGATACAGAGGAATTACCTTCCACCAAGCTTTAATCAAAGAAGATTTATATATCCTAGATATAGTCATCATTCCACCCGTTGTTTTTATAGAAAATTTAATATCAAAGGATAGAGGTGGAAAATTAATATTCATATAAATCATACATTATATAAAATAATATAATAAAATAAAATAAAATAAGACATTTATAGATCTATCATGAAGAATATGTTTACATTTCTCCATGTATTTATCAAAATTAACCTAATAGGTTGTGATTCTAGAGGATCTACATTATTATACAGGTCTAGTAGTTTATTTATAACAATTATACATAATATCTATAGGGTTAGGGAATCAATTTTTATAATTCCCAAACTCCATTGATTTTAACCATTGGAAATTATTCTAAACTATGTCATTAGAGATATGATTTATATCTATTTAACAATTGTTTTCTCTATTCCATTATTTCTAAACCTAAAAAACTATCATATTCCCTTTCCACATGAACCAGGGTTCTTCCTCCTATATTTTTTAAATGAATACGGTTGAAATATTTTTCTTCCTTGTGATATTTCATTTGAGTTTCCATGAAAGTCATTATTTTTCATATATTCATTAATAATGGGAGTCTCTAGCTTCCATTTCCATATTATTTTCACATTAAACACTCCCTTTTTATCTACAAAAGTCTATTATAGTTGAACCATTTCAAAGAGTTGGTTTTGGCCACTAAATAATCATTTGATTTTACTCTCTGGGTCAATAATAAACCATGATACATAACTTGAAAGTTTGAAGAATTTTTCTTCATATGTACCATTGGATTCATTCTACCATTGTTTTAACTCTAAGTATTTCCGCTTATTTTTCACGTGAGTAGTTCTGTGAAAATATTTAATGAATAATATTTTCATCAAATCATCCCATTACATTGATCAAACCTTTTCTTTATTCACTATATTCTTAATGGGAAACCATTATTTATCAGCCTCACCATTAAAATGATAAATAGATAAAATGACCTTCTTTGAGTTTTAGTATTTTAGAAATTAAATTAAATTATTTATTTTATTGATCCGTTTATCATAAAATAGTGGGATTAATGAACCACTAAAGGTGGATATATTTTTATACACAAATGAGTTGATAGAAAGTTTCTGTTTACTATGTGTATTTAGTATTTTAATACAGGTTTCATTATTGTTAAGAGTAGTTTTTTTTGAGTGAGAATCACCATACAATTTTTTAATATTATTCCTATATCACTAGGTATGTCATTGGGACAATCTGTCCATTATCCATCATAACTATTCTTAGTCAGATTCTGCTAGGATGCATTCAATTATTTAGACAAAGGAAAGTTGAGATATGAAAATATTTATATAAATAAATTATAAATATAAAATAAGTAAGTCATAAATGAAGTGTATAACATAACTTATGAATCAATAAGTTTAAATCTAGGTTATCCATGGTCACATTCATATTATGTTCTATTACTTAATTATTTATATATTAAATCATACAATTACCATTAAATACTTTATAATGGTTCATAAATAGCATGTTAATCACCAAAGTATATCCCCTAGTATTTGTAATCTATGTGTGTAGTTCATTACACTTGTTGTGTAGGAAGTAAAGATCGAGATATTACACGACCATCATTTTTTAGGGTTACTAAACTTTGGTGAAATTATTCCAGATGATACATCCTCTTCTATTTTATCTAGAAAAGGATATAATTGAAATTAAACCATACACTTTCCCCCTTAGAAATTTTTTTGGTTGTTTTACTCTATTTAGTAATATCTCTAGAGTTTAACTATTATTATCTTTTCATAATTTCTCAAACTAACTAACCCTTACTCTATTACCAGTTGAGAACCCATATAATCATGATTTTCGGTCTGGTGTAAAAAAACAAACATTACAAGTCGACTTTTATTCTATGTGCATGACCCATGATAAAATTGTATATATTTTACATTATTTTCATAATTTAAATATCACATATAAAAAATATCCTCATAACATTAGATCCTGAAGTCTCAGAATATCCAAACATTATCTAAATAAACATATTATTTAACATAATTTTGATAATTTCTTCATAGAAAAAACATATTTTACCTTTTTATATACAAAAAATATGTTTCCCTAATTTTCATTACCTGGTGAATTGAAAATATAAGAATGGGGTGAGCTCAATTTCCCATTAAGGGGATAACTTATCAAAAATCCATAATACATGATAGAAGGATATTTAATAACAAATTACCAAATGTATAACATGGAATAATAGTGTATAATCATGAGATAAAAATCACATTACATAGAGAATAACATAGACATATAAAAAAATATGGTTGAAGCACAAGAAAAATAATTCTTGAGACTGTGAACCTAGATACTCATAGTCATGACCACACATAACAAAAATTAAATCCACACATTATGTTTTTTATATAGATAACTAAAAATATGTCCACAAATAATTCTTGTGAACATATCATACTGTAATCACATCTATGCATAATTCTAATGAACATATCTAACCATAATTACTTCATTGGAAATTTCATTAACCCCTAAGATATAAAAACATATCCAATGAATAAGAGGGAAATATAGAACCCAAACCATCAAATAATGATAATACATACACATGTCAAACATATAAAATTAATTCTATATCATATCATGAAGAACTCATGTAATGAAAATGGGTTTTATAACACTTCTATCTAGTTTAAAAATGACCTCAAAAGTTTGATCAATTGATAACAAATATTTAATTACTAAAGAAGGTGTATTTCATAACGTAATGTATAATGTGACACATAAAAAAGTTCCATAAGAGATATATTTTTTTAGTTAATGGGAAATATTTAGGAAAATTTTAAAAGATTCTTTAAAAAATATTTCTTAACATCATGGTAAAGAGATGATGTTACGAGTCACCTTAGGAAAGATAAATTTTATTCATTTATATAAATAATTTAAATATTAAATATAAATAAATCCCAATAATGGATAATTGAAAAAAATAATGGGTTTACAATGGAAATGTGGAGTTGATGATAAAATAAAAGATCATGAATGAAAAATCTTTTTTCATATTTTAAAATAAATTTGTTGAAACCCACATCATAAAATGGGAGAGTAAAATACAATTTTTAAAATAGTTAATAGAAATATGAAGGTCATAATAAATAATAACTATTTTTTCCATAAATAAAATGTATTTTCCTGTAATAAATAATATATTTAGTAGTGTAAATAGTCATTAAATAATATGGGAATTATTCTTAACAATGTTATAATTTTAGAAGACTGAAATTACTCAAGGAAGAATACCTAAATTTAAATGGTCATTTCATAAAGTTATATATAAGAGGTAATATCATCTTAAATATTTAATGGAAAAATATTGGGATCACATAAGAATGACTAATATGTTGAAACATCTTAACTCAATGAAAATATTGAGTTAGAAAAACCCATTACCTTTTCTCGTACCTTCCCTGAAGATTGATTTAACCACATATATAATTACAAAACCATCTAAATAACCAATTTAATAACCTTATTAAAATATATTAACATTTATTATCTTCTATTATAATAATTTATTATACCAATATTATTCATTTATTGTTTATTTGTATCACTCGGTGTTAGTGATTTTGATTGCTTTTCACACACATTAAATATTGATATCGATCCTAATTATTTGATACCAAATTTATCATTCCTAAATTACTTAATTTTGATGAATATATTTGAAATAATTATTTATAATGTTTTAATTTCAATCAATTATCATTTTAGTTATGATTCATGAAGATGAAATCAATGAGATACTTTTTTTGGTAAATTGTAAAGAAAAAGATGTGGTATATAATAATATGTTTAAATGTTAATATGAACAAACCAAAATCTTAATAATTTGATAATTATAATTTTTATTCATTATTAGATCAATCCATTTAAGTCATTGATTAAAAATGAAATTTTATGTTCATGGACGTGCTAGTCTACACAAAAAACGAATAAGATTTTCATTTACCATAAAATTGGAGGGAGACCAAAAATGTTTTTTACATTAAAATAATAACATTTATATATAATAATAATACTTATATCATTATATTAGAATTTTTATAAAATTTTAAAAGATAAATATAGAAGGGAAAATGATAGGGAGTTCATTATAATATCATTGAGGACTTGAATGTTCTTTTGAAGGGATTAATAGAAGCAAAGGGCATGAAAAATATTTTTTTAACCATGGTCTTGAAAAGGTGGAATGGATATAAATGGTTGTAAAATGATTATATTATAATTTTAATTTGTAAGAGATAAATGGGTTTTTATGGGGGTTCCTGTGATATAATTTCAAAATAAAAAAAGTGGTACATTTCCTTGAAACAAACGTTTTATAAGGGGTATAAAGATGGAATCACATGAGATAAATTTAGTTAGTTGAGAAAATGTTTGAAAGAAATTTTAGTATGAATTAACCACATAAATAAGTTCTTATATAATGTATAGGTGACAAGTTGATTAAGTAATATTTAATACATGGTAAATTAACTTCTTTTTTATTATTTTACCTTGATTGAGTATTTACTATGGTAATTATCTTTTTCACTAAAAAAATATTATGATCTTTATTAATAAATTTAAATTATATAAATATAAATTTGTATTAAATTTTATTTAATTCAATTTTTTAAAATGATAGAATTTTATTTTATATTAAAACTTAATATATATATATATAACTATTTTTGTTGAAAAATATTAACTCTTATTGTTCATATTTTCTATTAATTAATAATTAAATTTATGTTAATATTTTAATCATTTGAACATTTTATATTTTTAAAATCATAATTTACCAATAATATATTTTTTCCATAATGTTAATATAAAAATCATAAATTATTAAATTTCTGGAAAATTTTATTTTTAAGTATAAAATTGTTTTTATTAGTTATTTAACTAATCATTTGAACATCTCTTTTTATTAGAAATTTGTTCAAGGAAGGAAAAGTCACTGGGGGATAAAGTGATGACTAATTAGTGCATAACCAGTAATAATTCTTTTATATCCATGGGGAATAGAATCAATACAATGATAAATATTGATAATCTCATTGACACTCACACTTCTTGACATGTCGTCCACATCGAAGTTACCTACTCTTAATGTGTGAAGGATCTGAATGCCTTGGTCTAGAATCAAACTTCAATCCCTGATGATATAAGATATATATCAAAGATTATAATTTATGTTTCCAATAAATCCATAAAATTATAATAATAAATCTCGTCCACAACGATCATCATCATAAATAGCTAGAAACACATCATGTGGTGATATAGGTAGCATGAATGTTGAAGTAATTCCATTGACCTCGTAATTCTCCCACAAATGATATTTCTCAGGACACACTTATTATAATTATTATTTTTATTTGTCTAGGAAGAAACATTGAGAATCTACCACCCTTCCAATCTCAGAAAAATTATCCTCATAAGGAAGACTTTTATTAATTGATTCTTTTTATTTAATATTTTTTTGATTTTTTAATATGGTTAAATATATTTATCCTCACTTATTCAACTTATAATTTAAAATGTTTATATGTTAATTAAAGCATGCTTCTTTTTTATTCCATTTTTCATGTAAAATAATCTAACATAACTTTAAGGTATTATAATTTCTGAAGTGTTACATTCTATCACCCTTAAAGGAATTAAACCCTTTTTTAAATGAGATGAAAAAATGGGGGTATTTTTCTTATATTACATATTCTAGTTTTCATTTATTTTCCTCATACATATGGTTACACTAAAGAACATTGAATAGGTGGGTATTATTGTTCCACATAACCTATCACTTCGATCCAAGATCTCCACAAGTTGTTCTTTGTAAGAGATATTATTTTTTGACTTAAGAGATTTTGAATTTTGTATATGTGATTTATTGGGTATTTACTTATTCAATAGAGATACATGGAACTCATCATGTATTGATGATAGGTTTGGGTGGATTTCTATGTGATAATATAAAACCTTTAAGCGATCAAGAATATTAAAGATACTATTATATATAAGGTTCGACATCCCTTTATCCCCAAGTATAATAACCCATTTTTAAGGAGATATATGAAATAATACCATGTTAAAAACATCAAACTCCAAATATAATCAATGGTTATCAATATGGATGTTTTGAAAAATCTATTCCTATTTCATGTTTCTGAAAAATTGTTTGAAACTTTTCTATAATTTCCTAGATAAGTTCTAGTGAAATTTTTTTCTTTTCTCTAACTTCATCCAAATATGTTGGATTTGTGTATCTCTTAAAATATAGAGCCTTATATAGTGCCATTTTAATTAATGAATAGAAACTATAATTATATGATAACTCTAGTAGAGGAAGATATTTATCTCAACTATCTTTGAAAACCGTATTGTATGATCTTAGCATATATAATACGGTCAGATTGTTTCTTTTAAATTGACCATTAGTACATGGACGATAATTAATGCTAAAACTAAAATTTTTATCCTATTATTGTGGATGGATACAATTTTTTTACGGTTACCTTGGATCACATTCAGATAAAATTTAAAGTTGTATCCCATGTAGTGTTATTACTTTAAGTATAACTTATTAAGTTGGTTGAGTGAGAATTCTTTTCAAATAACAACGAAATATACATAATTTATGTTTGTTTTCACTACTACCTATGGGAAATTTATTCCATTAAAAGTATTATTAAAAGAAATGAAAAAAATCCATGGTGATGTTATCCAATTTTCTTTCATGTATGTTTAATTTTATAATTGTGCCTTTAGAAGTATGATGTTTAGTCTCTAATTACTTGAATATCATGCATCAAGATACATACTCTATAATTTAATTCTAAATATTTTCCCACAAAAATCGACACTTAAGATCTCTATACATATTTGTGCTTATATGATTAATAGTGAAGGATGAGAAATGAGCATCATCCAAAATATATATTTTTAGTCATGGTTTGGATGAGACACATATCAAGGTTCCAAATATTATAACATCATCTAAATAAAAATTTTAATCTAGAACATTTTCTATCATATTTGTAGATTAATATCGTTTTTCAGGGCCACATTGATCATTAAATAGATTGATGTTTGGGAAGTCATTTAAGAATAATAGTATTTTATCCCTTTATTTATGATTTCAAAATCTATCCTTTGAATATGAATAAATATTATACCTCTTTTAATTCTCATCGAGGATAGGGTATCATGATACTTTCCACTAAGAGATTCTAAGACCTTGTTCACCTTCTCTTGAAGGTAATATGTTGATAAATTATAATATTTCAATAATAAAAATCATCTATTTTGGAGAATTTTCAACTCATTTTATGTGAAAAAATACTTAATATATTATGGTAAGTTTAAATATTTCAATTTTTATCATATAGAAAATTAATAAAGATATTAACTGAAAAGATTACTTCTATCGGCTTCAGATCAAGATTTTATTGGGTTTTCTCATGACTCTTTAATTTTCATTATTCATAAGCAATTACATTTTTATTATGTATAATAACACATCTCAAACCTTTTAATTACGTATCACTATATATTTTAAATCCTTATTCACTATTGGGAAATGTAAGTATAGGAGTAGTGACCAATATATTTTTATTCTCCTTTGAGTTTTCTTCACATTATTCTATGTAGACGAACATCACTCCCTTTTTTGTAATCATTCTTAGGGGGTTTTAAAATCATTGTAAATGTATTAAAAATATACACAAGTGTCCAGATAACCCAAGAAAACTTTATATCTTTATCATAATGATTAGTATTATTAATTTCTCAATCACATCAGCCTTTAATGATTCCATACATATTCCTATACTTTTTATTACATGACCCAAGAAGGATATTTTTTGTAGAAAAAATTAATTATTTTCTAATATTTTCATCTAAATTATTTTTTAATAGGGTTTTGATCAAAATCATAAATATATATTCATGTTATTTATTTCTTTTAGGATATAAGTGATTATAAACAATTAATACTACTATGATTATGTCATGGTATTCATTAATGATTATATTCATAAATTTAAATAATATAATATTGGAATTTAATAATCTAAAATGAATCACTACGAATACATTGTGTTGATACCTTGTTAGAAAATCTATCTTGGGTACATCTTCTCTCCCTAACCCTTAATTAATGGTTTCTAGATCAAAGATTCACCTTTTAGAAATGTTTAGAACCTCTAAGTTGATTAAATAGTATATTAATAAAAGGTATTTGATAAATTTTCCTAATCATGATCTTGTTAATGTAATGATATTATATAAAATTAAGTAATAAACCATCCTTATTTTCAATAAAGAGGACTAGTGCACCACACGATGAATCATTTGGGAAAATAAATCCCTTAAACAAATTATCCTAAATCATATTATTTAATTCAACCAATTCCAGGGGGAATTCAATATCGAATCCTAGATATAGGTATAAAATTGAGTATAAGTTCAACTAAAAATTAAACCTTACATTTTAGAGTAATTACATGTGATTCCTCTTCAAATATATTAGTATAATCTTATATAATTGGCATGTGTTCAATATTGAGTTATTCCTCAATCATTTGAGACAAGTATACTTAATTATAGGGTACTAATTTCCTAATTTAGTGGGATTATTAAAAAGGTAGTTCATAATTATCTCTACAAATATACTTGATAATTTAATTATTTAGGATATGAAACAATTTTTCTTTTCTCTAACAATTGATATGTGATTTATAAATAGAGAGCTAGTCCACATCTTGCATCAAATCAAATTTTACCAAGTGAAGTAGAAAAAGATATGTAGTAAGTTCCTTCCAAAAAACATTGATCAGAGATGATTTATATATCATTGATGAAATCATCATATAATCATTATTTTTTCAATAATTCAATATCTATCATTTGAGGTGATGAAACAATATTCGCAAAGAACATTCATTATATGAAATAATGGGGTTGTTGGGAGAGAAGAACCATGATATTATGTAATATAACCCCTATATAATTAGGTTACTCATTGGTAAAATCTCTACATTTTTTATCACATACATTTTTAAATCAGTTCCTTCGGGCTCCATCAATTTATTTTAAAAAAGGTAATTCGAGGAATGTGAAAATTTATAAAATTCAATTATAAACATTGAAGAAGTAACACATAAATGATGTGAAAAAACAAGATTATTAATATGTAAGAATTAATCTATTTTATATAAAATAACATTCATATTAGTTTATCAAACCCAATTAGTTATATATTACACTTCCAAATTCCCTTTAGGTTCTTTATAATGGTTCATAAAGGGCATGTGAATAAAGTAATAATATGACCTTGGAACGTCAAAATATATGTGGCAATTGGGACAAATTTTTGAGAACTAATTGAATATTTAGATAATACTCAACCATTTTTAGGGTTATTACCCTTGGTATATATTTTATTGAGACTAAATCAACTTATTTTTATCTAGACTCAGATGAAATTTTTTCTAAACCATTCACACTCTAATTAAAAAATTGGAGGTTATTTTATATTTATGATTATCACTATAGTTTAATTAATATTATCCAATATTAATTCAAAAAACCATTAAACCATGATCTAAAACCAACCAAGATACACTAGAATCACACCCCTGGGTTTAATGCTAAAAAAATACATTACAGGTTCACTTTGATACCACGTGGGATGACATAAGATAAAAATTCATATGTTTCACATTATATTCATAATTTAAAAATTAAATAATATAAATAATTACATGAACCTAGAACCTAAATGTTTAGTGTTTTGGGATATTGACTACATAAAAATATTATTACACATAACTATAAAAATTTCTCCATATCCACATGATACTAGACCTAATTCTAAACATACCATATATTATAATCATATTCATAACCCATGGAATGGAAAACATAAGAATAAGGTTATCTCAAACTCTCATTAAAGAGGAGAAAATCTCAAGAAGTAAAAAATAATGATACAAGGATATGGAATCTCAAATTATCAGACATATAACCTAGTATAAGTGTGATATATCATGAGACAATAATCATATTCCATTGATAATAATATAAGTATATAAATTTAAAAGTGTCATAAGAATATTAGTTAAAAAATTATAACATTTTAAACATAGCTACACACAATACTTTCCATGTGTGTCCTTGTGAACATAGATAAAAAAGATTATAATAAAATATAATTATTTAAAAAATAGATGTCCAAAATCCTATATATAAATAATTATTTTTATAATTTCAAATAATAATCACCTCAACAGACAATTATTTTGTACAAAGCTAACTGCAATCACATCCACACATAGTTCATCATCCCATGTGATATAAAAGTTAAACATGTTACTTATAAGGGTATATTAGAAAATAATCATCACATAATGAAAATAAATACTAATTTAATCCATATAAAATTAAATAAAAATCATATAACTAAGAACACAAGGAGAGAAAATGGATTTAATATAACTTCCATGTAGTATCCCATAAAATTACATTAGGATTTGGATTAGCGTAAACCAAAAATTAAATCATTCAAAAGGATTATTTAATAAAATCATGTAGAGGGTGATTCATAAAATATAATTCCATATGTGATATATCTTTTGATTTTAAATATAAAAAGTAAATAAAAACATAAATATAATATTTAGAAAACATTTCTTAATATTGTTGTATTGATATGGAGTAACATGTCACATTCAAAATATCATTATTGAGTAGTTGACATATATTAGTAAAAAATTATTTTAAAATAAGTAAAAATAGTGTAGAATTAAAATTTTATTAGGGGTTTCCATTGTAAAAGTGGTGTGGAAGGTATGACATACTATCATAGAAGGAAGCCACTTTTTTATTTTTTAAAACACATTTATTGAAACCCACATCATTAAAAGGTATAGAAAAACATCATTTTGAACAGTGTTATAGAAAAATATAATGAATTTAAAAAATAATACATATTTGGGGTTTCCAAATAATAAAGTTAAAACAATTTTGAGATGCAATAATATGGTTATTGAGGAAAACAAGTCATAAAAGAGGATGCGAATTGTACTTAAAAATATTATATTTTTATTAGAAATAAATTTATCAAGTAAGATGATTTAAATTTAAAATTTATGTTCCATGTTGATATATAAGAGAAAATATAATATTAACTAGTAAATTTAAGAATATTTTAAATTTATTAGAATAGAGATTAAGTAGAAACATTATAACCCAATGAAAATAATTTGACTTAGAATGATCCATTACCTTTTCACTGATCATCTAAAAATGTGATTTAAAATATTTGATAATAAAAATAATCATCATAAGAAAATATTTAATAACTTAATTAAATTATATAAAAATTAAAAATATTTAGTTACCATCATTTATTATACCTTGATTAGTTAGATAATATTTATTTTTATCATCAGATTCTAGTGATTTAGAATTTTTAACAAACACTTGGAAATGTAGATGTCAATCACTATTCCATGATACCAAGTTAATAATTCATAAATTATTTAAGTTACTAGAATATAAGTATAAAAATAATTTTTAAATTTATAGATTCATTCTAAGATATTATTTTTTATGATTCTTTAAAACGAAATAGACGGTGAGCTTGAAATTTTTTTGTAAAAATATGGTATATTAATAATTTTTTTAAATATTAATATAACCATTACAGAATATTAATAATGTCATAAATATCATTTTTTTCATTAAATAATTTTTTATAACCATCTATGACATTTAGTGATGAGAAACGTAATACATTGTCTATAGAGGGTGAAATTCACAAATAACAAGAGAGACATTTTCATTTACTATTAGATGAGAGGGAGATAAGGAATAGTTATTCCATTTATATGAGGTTATTTAAGTAAACTAATGGACATTATGTCGTATATTAGTATAGTTAGAATATTTTTAGGATAAGGACTAAGAATAAAATTTTAGGGAGTGAATAATACCAATATTGAGGGCTTGAATATTCTCCTGAAATACTTCTTAAAAACGGATGACTTGGGAAACTTTATTGCAAACAAGGGATGAAAATGTGGAATCATAACCATGGGAATTAAAATTAAAATAGATTTAATGAAATTTATGAGGTATAAAGTTGGTTGAAGAGGGTGTGAGTCAGATCATTTTATATGAAAAAAATAGGGAAATTTACTTGTAAAAAATGGATGGTTAGGGGTAATGATGGAATAACAAGGGAGATAAGTGAGTTAGTTGATGAAAATTTGGTGAAATATGTAGGTATTAATTTACAAACTGAAAGTGGTGTTCTATAATTTTTATGTTTCATGTTTATTATGTAAATTTTAAGCTATGGTAGATTACCTATTATTACCCTTTAACATCAACTAAATATTTACTAGGGTAATGATCATTTTTACTAAAAATATAAGATAAACCTTCATAAATTTTTTTTATCAAGATTAATTTGAATTTAGAATACATATAATCTTATTTAATTTCTAAATATTATAGAATTTTATTTTAAATAATTTGAAAATATACATCAAAATAAATATTCGTGTAGAAATATATTAAATATTCTTATTTCCTAACAATTACTAAATAAATGCATGATAATATATTTTTTATTATAAATATATTTTATTAAAATAATATTTTAACAATTATTTATTTATTTGTCTTAAAATAAATACCGAATACATAAAAAAAGAATCTTTTGTAATTTTTTTTAGAATAAAAAATATTTTTTGAGTCATTTACCTATACTAATTGGATATTATCAATGCCTTAGTGATAGAATTATAATTTATTTTGTCTAAAAAAATAAATGATAAATATATAAAAATACATGTGGAATATAAATAATTCATAATATTTACAGTTACAAGATTATACACCCTAAATTACACTTAAAAACATCTCATGATCTTCTTATAAGACCTCAGGATAAGATAATTAGTTTTAGGTGTGATTTGTGGTTATATAGCATGATTTCATTTCATTGTGATTTTCATTATTATTACATTATTTAGAGAATTATTTTAGAAAAAACTGACATGGTAAAGTTTTACTGGTGATTTTTATAGTGAAAACCCTAGTGAATCAACCTCCCTTCCAAGCATAGACAAATAACACTAATAATGAAGAATTCTACTAAATGGTTTTGTTTCTTCTTCTTTTTTATTGACGTTTTTATATGGTTACTAAAATTAACTGAAAAACTAAATGTCTATTTTATAATTGTTATATTTTAATTATAATGTGTTTCATTTTCATTCATTGTTTCATGTAAAATAAGATGTCATAACTTAAAGTTATTATATTATGATGTAATACAATTATAATTTTTAACCATATTATTTTTTAATTTATATGATATTTTCTAGAAATATTATCCATACATTTATCATCATAATTTAATGCTTATCACATCTGGAAGAAAATTACACTAAACATTAAAATCTATTTTTTATGTATAGGTTTGGTGTTTTGATGCTCACAACTTTCTTTCTTTAAGAACATTTCATCATATTATTAGAGATTATCTACCTTTATTCATACTTCCTTCTAGGTAAGGAAATTTTTTACCAATAATATTAATCATTATGACCAAATATCTCATAACAACATTAATAACCACTGAATCCATATCTTTTAGAATTTTAGATTTTTTTGTAAATCTAATTTCCATTATTCTAACATAGGTCTAAATTTATTCCATAAATTTTTTTCTATTTTCTAGTAGATGAACCCTTTGATCGTTTACTTTATTTCTTAGATGTGGTTGATTATTTCTTACTATTTCATTTATCCCTAACATTTCTATATTTTGAATTATTTCAAATAGTGTAAGTCATACCATATTCATTGTTGAATTTTTCATTTGTAAATTTAACCTAATTTTTATGTTATATTCCTTATTTGGTATAGTAGTTTTGGGTGTAAATTCAATTAAAATATTGATGTTTTACTTTATTTTTTATAGTTTCGTTTCATATTCAAAATAATTTTATTAGAGACTTCTCATTTCATTTCATTTCATAACAAAATTGGAACCAATATGTTGCATAATATTCTCATTATTAGAAGCTTTTATATTATATCACTTGTAGAACTTTCACGCTTCTTCACATGTTCCATGAAATTAGTTATTTTTATAGGCACTTCATCCTCTGATTGGAAGATATTGGAAGTATTCTACTCTTACTCTTCTCTCATAAAACATATTCTTATTTTTTGGGGAATTTTATTTTCATTTCACCATGATTGTCCACTAGTTTAGTGATTTTTTCCCATTTTTCCTTTTGATGTATCTGAGCATGTTCATTAGCTTCAATCTCATGTATTTTATTCTTTAGATAATTGAGATAAATGTGTCCAATGATACCACTTTTTATAGAAGTTTCCATTTATATTTTCCCTTTAATTTAAGAAATTATTAGAGATGAGAGATATTCTTATAATAATTTCATCATCTATATAAAAAACATCACCATAAAACTAATGTGAATATTTAGGTTCTCATTTTTTCAATTTTATCATCCTCATGTGTTTAGAATTCATATCTTAATTTACCACACTTTTGGGGGTCTACGACTTCTTCATTTTATAAGAAATGAGTATATTTTCTAACTAATCTAATAGATGTTTCTCTCAATCCTCTAATTCTAAAACTTTTGGATCAAAATTTTCAGAAATATTTATCACAAGTTTCTTTAGAATAATAGAGTCTTGAAAGATTTATATATAGCCTTGAATATTGATCAAAATTTCATAGACTTGAGTGAATTAATTATCAATGGTTTCCTATTAAAACCTTTTAATATAATCAAACTATCCTCTATAGATTTTCAAATTGGGGTTTTAACTTTTACAATTCCTTGATAAAAACTCTCTAGTCTATACTAGTTTTTTTATTTTGGAGGCCTACTACTTTTGTGAAACAAAATTTCAGATAGATTCTTGTGAATGTAATTTATTCTTTTTACATTAGTGTAAATATTAATTTTTTCATAAAATTACATATATTCACTCCTTTTAATAAGTAAAAAATAGAAAGTCACTACATCCAATACTTCATTTCCATGAGACAAAATACATGATGGTATGTGCTTTTTCTATCCACAAATATTTTCTCAATATATGTTTGGAATACCCCCACATTTTTTGAATTTATATTATCCATTTTTTTAGATAAAGGATTTAACCGAGGGAAACAAGGGTTGGAAACAACTTGATAGTTATCTTGGATGATTTTCACTACTAAGAAGGGGGGAGTTATTATGGTTTTCTAAAATTATTTTATAGTTTATTATTCTAAAATAAAAAATTTATGAGTAATTAAAATATAATATGCTCAAAATAAAGAACTAATAATTGAATGATGAAAAAATACAAGAAACACATTTCACAAAATTTTACTTACAAGGGTTGGCCTTAGAATGATAGCTTAATACTTAATACAACATGCTGTTATCCATTCAATAAATTTTTAACTACAATTTTAAAACCAAATCACAGTGGTTAGGGTTTTATCATCCTACTCCTATAGTTAATAGAATTCTACTAGTTACAAATTTTTATACTAGATCCCATTGGTTATAGTAAGAAAAAAACCAGTTTTGAGTGATCTACAAAAAGTTTCTGTATCTCCAACAATACAAGTTCCTACTATTTATGCCAAAAATAATATTTGGGAAATATTCTAATCACCTATTCCAGAAACATGAGTATAAATGACACAAAATTTAGGAAGATAAAGGTTTTACAAGGTTCCTTCACACTATATATAGATAATATAAGGTTTTATTATTTTCAGTTATTTATGATTAGGTATTTTTTTTGATATATATATAGAAAAACCAGATTTAATATTTGATTAATTATCTTCACAGAGTGTTATTTACTATGAATACTCTCTTCTCTTTTTTTCCACCCTCAATCTTCTCTATCTTCACTACTCATTTCTTCATAGGTGACTTCATTTAATATCATGACATTTTTATATACCTAAATTAGTATCTTCAAGGATGTTTGAAGACTACCAATAGAATTAAAAATGATCATACATCCATTTAATTAACCATGATATTTACCGTTATCCTCACCAAACTAGTTACATGGATCAGTCACCCACATCATTTATTACAAAATCCCAAAAAACACCTTCTTTCTTTATTATCAATTTTTATCTCTAATAAATAAATATCTTTTTTTATTTTTATAGTGGGCATGATCCTCTTAATAAAAAAATATTCCACAAATAATAATAAATTAATACACATATATAATAATATTTTGGAAAACAATTATAACATGGTACATCAAATTATAGTGAGATTTATTTTATGTAATCAATAAAAACCCTAGCACAAGTTTGTGAACATCAGATAGCATCTTAGATCAATATCATCTAACTCATATTGTTCATTTGGAATAAAAAATGTGTTCTTGATATTTAATAAATTGATTAATATCACATGTATCTTCAAATTTTCATTCCAGAAATATTTTTTAGAGTTTCTTAAAAACTAACTCGGCTCTTCTTATGTTCTCCCTCATTTAGTTTATTTCCTAGATATTCTTCTTCTTAATTATTATAATATAAAAAATAATTAAAATATATTGATATAAGTCCAAATTTTATATTTTAATAAATGAATATCATCTCTATAATTATATGATTTTTATTTCTTTCTTCAAAATATAAATTCTGAAAGCATTGATTTTAATCCTTCATCATTCTAAAAAAATTCACTAGGTGATGACCCAGAGAAATTCCTAACCCCACATGCACATTTTTCAATTAATCACATATATCTCCCAATGACTCATACACAAATTCTAATGACTCATAAATAGTTTCAATTTACTCATACACAACAATAAATGAATCACATGTGGTTCCGATAACTTGTACGATGCTTCCAATGACTAATACAGAGTTTTAATTGGTGCATGTAATGTATGTTTAACTCATTGATAATCATTACATAGTTATTTTTTTGGATCTCCAAATAATAAAATGAATCATATGAAAAATCACATTGTATAATGTAATATTCTACCTATAATTTCAGAAAACATAAAATAACCAAAGAATCACTCTAAGATAACATATGAATACTTCAAAACATCTCAGAAAATTTCAACTAGAACCAAAAAACAAATCATCTAACACTAATTATTATTTATTGAATGTTGAAAATAAATAAAAACCATCAAAAAAATTTATGTTACATTAATACATTTTAGGGAACCTGGATGTTAGGTTCCCCACGTTACCAAATTTGAAGAAACTCGGTGTGATATTTAAATTAATTATTAATTTAATTTTGATATTAATTGATATAAATCCTATCAATTAGGCATCCTCTTATAATTTTTATTTTATATTAATATTCCATTTAGCCTTAAATATTATATCTCTAGGAATATTCATATGCTTTAATGAACCATCATGAATTATAGCTTCATATGAATGATAGTGTTTTTTTATCTTCTTGTAATATTATCATCATGTTAATTTTCTATATTAGTGAAACTTTTTGATTAAATTGAATTTATAACCTTATTAAAATGAGTTTAAATATATTTATATCTAAAATTGCATCCCTCAAACATCATTTAGTTATGAAAATATAAATAAATCAGTTCAAAATGTATCAAATTTTTTGATGTGATCCATTTTTAAATCCTCAAACACATTATTTAAAAATTATAGTTTTTATTTATTCACATTCGATCCCCCGTAATAGATATATTTAATATAATATTACAATATTTTAGAAATGTTATATTCCATCGATTTCATTTACATAGTATATGATAGACCTTCTTAAAGATAATTTTCCAATTTTAAATCTATTTAACAATCCATTTTACAGTTTTAAATAATTGTATTACTAGATTTACTAGATATAGCCACTAAATATTGAGTTACTTGTTTTACTTACATTCTAAGTGATCTTAGATAATGAAGCATATATCTCTTAAATAACTAAAAATATTAACTATAAAACTCTTAAACCCATTTATGGTTGTTTAGATGATACATACCACATATTGAATAGAGGGAGTATAAACATATCATAATATATTGTATTCATAAGATCTCAAACCAATTTGTTTGTAGTAAATCAATGGTCCTAAAAATGGTACATTCATATATAAGAGTTAATTAGGGGTGAATTATCTTTATATATTTTTAAGGATTCCAAAATGTGATACTCTAAAAAACAATCTCTTTGTTAATAGATTCACCCATTTTATGATATGTTAATTAAAATTATAAATTATTATTTTTATGTTTTCATGGATCAACATAAGAAATGGATTATAAATATATAATTCATCTCATTATTAAATACAAATATAACTATATAGGATCATTGTTTTACACTTTAATAATATGAGGATTAATTCCATTTATAATTGGTATCTTTTACTACTATAATTTAACAATATTCAATAAATTATTATCATGAGTGTTTACTTGGTTCACCTTAAAAAAATTCTAGTTTCGGGATATTATTTCCCACTTCTTCAAACTAAAATCACTATAGATGATAATTATTTACAACTAAAAGAGATAAGGCTCAATATTATTTATAATAATTGTCTATTAAAAGGAAAAATTTATAATATTAATTAATTTATTTAAATATAAACTATATCACCATGAATAAAATATTTTATTTTATATTTTTTTCTCTTTATATTGAACCACACTTCTTTGTCTTCCTTCTCAGTAATTTTTGATAAACACTACTCAATTGTGTCCACACCATCTTCCTTTAATTTTTTTGAATGTATATATATTGGCTTGGACTTACCAACTAGTCTTATCCACCATCCATTTACTCTACATCACCTTCCTTACAATAACCTCTCCATATATAAGGGATACAATCACATAGTTCCTTACACCCATGATCAGTTTTTTCTTTTTTTTATACACCACATACAATTTCACATAAAATATTTCAAAAAATATTATACATACATGAATCTATTTTATAGATATATTCATGTTTTATATATTAATTTAATATTAATGAATTATCTTTAATAACTCAAATAATTATTTCATAAAAATGTGCAATGAATATATTCATCATATGTTCCTCATCATACCAGTAGTACACAAGTTTATAAAATATTTTAATAAATTTAATATATAATTTCATGTGATTTTCCATGTCAGTTACTCTAATATATATAACCTTATATTACATCTACATATCATACTATAAATTATCTACTGATATAAGTATTGCATCTTATGTCTTCCATTTTCACTTTCCCCAAATTGTGTAAGTGTGAATGATATAACATATTACATTCAATGGTATGCATCATGGGTTGAGATAAAATTTTTCATGAGATGTGGTTACTATTTATTCTTATACCACAACTTTAGAAAAAATATTCTTCCTCCCATGGTTATACCTTGTATACTGGTCACCTAAAACTGTTCTTCAAGTTATACAAAACATTGAGTCAAAATAGTGGATGATGTTTCCTCTTTTAATGGTGAAACTCTCTTTAGTATCCACAATATTCCTTATCCAATCAAGGTT
Source organism: Viscum album (assembly GCA_963277665.1). Classification (NCBI taxonomy): domain Eukaryota; kingdom Viridiplantae; phylum Streptophyta; class Magnoliopsida; order Santalales; family Viscaceae; genus Viscum; species Viscum album. The sequence goes on from OY728131.1 coordinate 2,065,497,631, forward strand.
TTGTCTAGATAATTTCTCATTTAATATTTTTTGGAATTATTTAGGTTGTAAAAATGAAATAGTAGTAATTTTTTGTGTTATGAATGATAGTAATACATTAGGTAGATTTGTTCTGGGTAATATGATTATTTCATTCTATGGGTATCTTCTTTCTTTCTTTTTAGTTTATAACGTGTTTATGGAATAATGTTTTATGTCATGGGACTCAATGTTTGGGGTCCCATATTTTATAATGGTGTATATTTTGTTATATATTATTCATTGGTGATGAGTTCATGTTTGATGGGGGTTCTAGCAGTTTGGTGGCAGTGAATGGGGATTCAACTTGATCAAGACTAATAATGATGAACTAGTTCATGATAGTTCCAATGGAAGGTGTAATAATAAATGAGGGTAGTAAATTAAGGATGGTGATAGATTCTATATATGAAATTATAAATAATACCATGTTCATCAATGAAATATAAAGTTAGAGGTTTCCTTGGGGTTCCTAGTTGTTTTCCTAGTTGTTTTCCATATTCAATGCAAGGATTGTTTAATTATATATTATATTTCATAATTTGATATTAATATATTATTATATTTTGTATAATTAATATAGAACATGTTATGTGTACCATGAATAGAACATTTTATATGGATGTCTTTTCCCATTCCACACCTCAAGCTAGCCATGTGTCATTGCCAATGATTCCTATCATAGATGGAGATAATTAAATATCTCCACTTTATGATCTTTTTATTATTAGTCATATCAAGAGAATGATTTATATTATAATTTAATATCAGGTTTTAACCCTAGTTATCCCATATAAATATTTGTGATCCCCCATTTCCTATTTATTAGTTATAATGGCATGGTTACCATAGTCTACAATACAACAAATTGCCTCTTGTGGATTTATCACAAATGGTGAAATACAAATACATATTTAGAGATATAATATATATCATAAATTGATTCATATAGTAATCCATGTCACTACACTCGACAAACTCAAATTAAAATCAGGGATGTAATCCTAAAATCATCAAAAATTATCCAGCGAGTATAAAACCATATAAAAAATTCTATGTAAATCATGTACACATTTTGTTAGATAGATATTCCAAAAAATAACGTATATTATCAAAGGGTTGTAAATTTAGTATAAACTATTGGAATATCAAAGGACCATATATTTAATTTTTAATGTTATTTAATTAAAATGTAATAATTTAGACAACAATGTTATTTTACTTGTATCAAATGAGAGAACCCAATTTTCATTAAGATTCCATACACATTATACAATTAAAATATTGTCAAAACCCATAAATTGCCATTATTTCGATAATTTAAGGATAACATAATTTTTTAACCACACATAATTTTATATCATATCATATTACTAATAGAAAAATACGAATTATAATTTAGTAAATTAATAGTTTATCATGAAACAATATATGTTCTAAAGATTATATATTATAAATTACATTATGATATATATACTAAAAACTAATGAAAACAAGATCCCCCCAAATTTATCTAATAACCAATAAATGTACATGAAATTTATATTTTTACTATGCTAATTGATTTACCAGAGTATCTACTAAATTATTATTTTCAGCAACCTGAAAAATATTTATGTGATCCATGTCAATAATTTTCCAAATATATCGGTATCATTGAAGGATATTTTTTTACCATTAGTGAGACAAAGTTTCATTAACTTAAGTGATAACTCCTTGTTATTTCCATAAATTCCTTGATTATCCACATGTATTACCATATTTCTTAGAGAACTATGAAATAAATATAAATAATTATTATATAACTATTTACTAAAGGTACTAGTGATGAACCAGTGCTATAAAAATATTACAAATAAACAAAATTATAATATAATGATTTGTGAATGACTATGTTGGTAGAAAAATTATGATACTCATAAAATGGTATATGAATATTCTATTGAGTTTTACGTTAATTAGGGTTTAAATAGTGTATATAGAATATTATTATAAAAATACATGATTAACAGTTTTTTAAATATTCTTGTAGTCAATCGTGTATCTAAAAAAAATTGGAATTAATTAAAAATGAAGGGTAAATTTTATTTTTAAATAATTGTGCATTTAATCCATTCAATTTTAAAAAATTTAATAAATTAGTAATTCATTATTTAACGTATGTTTAAAAAATATTATATTTAAACCATAAATTTGGTGGAATGTTTAGAAATTATGTTTTAAAATTCCCAATTATCCTCAATAATGTCATTAAATACCAAAAAATTATTTTGATTTAACCTCATGAATATTTTGGATTTTTAATTGTGTTTCACTCCCTAAAAACATATTTCTCCCATGGAATAGATGGATTGATCAAAGACTAAATGTAATTAATTATAGATATATTATTATTTATATATTATTAATTTATATCTCTTATATATCTCTTCGAAAATATAATGTGGGGAATATGATAATGAATGAAGGGATCATCAGATCAATTTATTTATGATATTAATTGATGAATAATATAATAAATTAATTTATTTTTTTAGGTCTATGAAATTTCAGAAATTATTGAATACGACATGTGGATTATATTCATTCCAAGGACAGTTGTAGTGAATTTGAGTTTTTTTTGATATGTTTATAAATTAAATGATTTTAAATTTGATTTATAAATAGTTTTTAAAATAAAATTGATCTAATTAATCATAATTTTTGTTTTTTTTAAATGAGTTAGATTTTGATAAAAATAATTGAACTTATATTTGGAATGTTAGAAGATTTTATTTTTGAGAAAATTATTTTTTATAGAATAATATGTATTTATTCTATATGTTTTTTTGGGTAAAATTATTAGTTTTATTATTTATTTGTAAAATTATTTCATAAAATCATGTTTTAATTAAGAATAATTTTTATTGAAAAAATAGATTTTCAATTAGAAAAATGGATTTTAGTAGAGGAAACAATTCATGGGAATTATAATGATTTAAAAAATATTATGGATTCAATATTTGGATAATTATTAGAGGAACCGTGAAAATATATGAGAATAACCATAGAAAAATATAATATTAATTCAATTATTTGTTGCTTCATGGTTGGGAAGGACCACCAAAAAAAAGATCCAAGCATGTAAACACTTAGTTAGATAAACAGTCATTATTGGTGACACTATGATTATTGATGTATTTTGAACTATTTTTTTTCTCTTGATTCCCTAAAATTACTAAAATAATTTGATGTATATATTCTTATTATACAGTGATAATTATGTGGATAATATTAATCATTATTATATGGCTGAAATGGGTTGGGATACCAATGTTTTTAAAAATCTTGGGTGAGGTTGATTTTAAATTTTGTATAATTAATATGAAATTATTTTTATTAAATATTATATTTAAAAAGTCTCATTGGTTTTTAAATATTAATTTGTTAATAACATTTGAAAAATCATGTGTGTGAATGTTTCAGAGGGATTTGGTGAAATACTATTGTGTAATATTTACTCACCATTAAAAGAATACCTTTCTGTGCATAAAAATATTACCTTTCATAATACATAATAATTGAAGGAATTTTTTTATTAATTATAGTTCATAAGTGTTTTTGAAGAGTTATGTGGAGGTGTCTAGTCATATGATCGATAAAGGTGTTTGGATATCTATAAAGGGTAGGAATATGTAATTTTTTTTACATTGTATCTATATACTTGGTTAGGTTTTTATATACATTATAAATTAAAAATTTTAGAAATATTTTAATTTTTATGAAAACAAATAATTTTTCTTATTGAGTTTTAAATTTATTTAAAATCATTATTCAATGGTTTATGTTTTCCCCTCATCATAAGTTTCTATCTTTAGATGTTTCAGATTCCCATGAAGTTATATAATTCCCCTAAATAATGTGTTGAAAAAACTACATGGGTTGGGTAATTAAAAAATTTATCAGATATTGGTTTTGAGGTGATCGTTGGGAATTATGTAGTTAAAATCAGTATAAGATGTTTTTGACATAATATATACCTATAAAAAGGATTAATTGGCCTCTTTATAGCAAAACATGAGTTACTTGGAAGTTAAAGTATGAAAATTTATAAGAGAATATCTTATAGGATTTGATTTTTAATTTTCAAGATATGTGTTCACATCTATGATGGGTAAAGATGAGCATTACATTAATTTATTATTATGGGAATTGATATAGATGACATATATTTGCATTATTTTTTCAATATTTTATTATTAAAGTGACCCAAAACATTTGAGGTATAAATTAGTGTTTAATTTCATAATTCAATTTAATAATGATGGTTAATTTATGATGAGTTTGAAATGAATTAGGAGTTAGAGTAAGATTGGGAGTTTAGAAAATGAGTCCATGATACTGAAATATAAAAGTAGAATCCATTTGGTACCTTGTTCTAGGACACTAGGTATCTGATGGAATTTTGTATTTTGAATTAGTCCCTATATACCCACCAGCCAGCTGATGGGATTTTTCTGGGTGGCTGATAGGGTACTGGGTACCCATTATAGGTTGAACGAGTACGTGGTGGGATTCTTAAAGAAATTAATTTATTAGAAATTATACAAATTCATATTCCTCTATCTAAAATACAAAAATTTGAATGTAATTATGACATTTTCATATTGTTTTTCTTTAAGATTGAATCAACTAAAGTCTATTAGTGAGTTTTAACCTAGTGAATTTGTGGTCCTTTATATGATTTATCATTTATATGGGTTAATGTTACTTTTATGCTTGTGGGTTCATGAGTGTATATGTGATTATTCTACCTAATGAAATGGGAATCTTGGGTATTTTTATATGGTATAATTAACCCTAAATAGGTGAGTTTAGAATGTTTTAGCTTGGTTATGACCAACCAAAGGTAAATTAGTTGGGGTTTTTGTCTATCCACGTTGATTATTTTGGCCATAATTATGACGTTTAAAATTATTAATGATAATAATTATAAGTTCATTGCCTTAAACAGTACATAACATTGAATTAAGATAATAATTAACATTAATGAACTTTTTAGGTTTAGATCTTTAGATAATTAGGTTATAACAGAAACAAAAAAACGTGAATATTACAAGTAGACACTTCTACAAATTATTCATTTTTTTTATAAAAAAACACTTTGAAAAAAAGATTCATGTCTAGTCCCATATTTTAGACAGCATGACTTTTCCTTGATCCCATCCTTGACCCTATTCCACTTTATGTCCTGTGAAAAACATTTCAAAAATTTGGGATGAGCATAAAAATACCAGTAAGGGTTACACAAAGAATAGAAAACTGTTAGTTTTTAATAACTACAAGTAAACCATAAATACATAATCATAAGTAGTAATTTTCACCTTTATAAAGTAGCAAATACTCATCACTGAATACAAGTTCATTTCCTACCATTTTGAAAGAAAATATTACCATAAAACCCATATGAAGAACACATAACATATAAAGGTAACTTGGGACATAAACCTACTTAAATGGAATAATCATATGGTCGACATCCACACATATCACTAAATAGAATAGCCATTAGGCCGACTTCTATACCCAATGGATTGTAGGTTATAATCAAACCACTCATCCTGGTTTATCACAGCACCACCTGTCATTTGGTTTATCATGTAACCACTCTTCAAATGTCCAAGTACCATTATAAAATCATAACACAAAAAATATTTTAAATATAAATATTTCACTAATAACATTTTATTTCCAATAATTTCTAGATATTGAAATAATAAATAAATTTCAAAAACCTTTTTTAATACCAAAACACCCAAAAACAGAATAAGGGTTTCCTTTTTCATTTTCAAAGCATTCAGGCTTATGGTGGAAGCCAACTAATGATTACGGTGGAAGAGAGGTCACTGTCACCAAAAATGTTAAAAACATTAATTATGTCATTTAGTAAAATGATTTGTAGAAAAATGATTCCTTTTGAACGAAATTATAATTCAAAGGGTTTTATTATATATTGTATAAAATAATGTCCTGTATAAATCAAAGAATGCCTCAATGAATAAAGATTGAGATGCAGTTCCTTACCTCGTGTCCGACTTGACCCATTCGTTCTTTAATTTCATCAATAATAAACTTATGTTAAATTTTTACTTTATTAAGAACCATTTTCATGTTTGTTATTCATTTTTTATAACTTATTATCTTTTTAAAACAATTATTTAATTATTTGAGTTTATATCGGACATTTTGTCGATGTTTGGAACTTGAGTTAAAAATAATCTTATTATAATTACAAGTTGTCCATGTGGTCAAAATTCCATTGCTACAGAATTATATTACTGATTTAGATATCATATATATCATATATATCATATATATATATATGTATTTATAACAGTACATAACATTTGGAGATAAGAAATGAAATGCACTGTCCATGGAGACGGTAAGCTGTATGTACGCATGAGCGCTACTTCCATTTCTATTTCAAATTTTAATGGAATAAAAACATAATTATACATAGGTAACTATAATTATAGTATAATATAATATATATAATTTCATTAACACTATCCTTTATACATCCCATGTATGGCATGAATGAGTTATATCACTTTGAGGGGGGTGGTAGTCCGCATTTCATTAAATGATATTATCTTGGTTACCCATTAGGCAAACCATAAAGTTATGATTTAAATTAAATATGCAGAAGCATAAAAGAAACATAAACATAATTTATATCATATATAAATATAGTTCCATCATAATGACCACCATAAGAGGTGGTAGGATATAGTCAAACAATAATTGTTTCATGAGGTAGTAGTTCATCATCCACAGAAAAAATATGATCTTCACCCATTAGACAGAAGTGTGTGTAAGTGTATTTTTAATCTTTATCATAACAAAAACCTAGTATATATAGGATACTGGTGCTTCTATCAAATAAAGAAATAAAAAACTTTTAGGGGGTTGGAGAAGTAAAATAAAATAAAATAACTTAAGAAAAGGTGTTACCTTTAAATCTGGTAACTCTCTTTGGTTTGAACAAAAATGATTTCTTGAAGTGCTCTCTGCCTAAGGTAAGGTTTATAAGTGGAAGAGAGGTATTTAGTAAGATTTATTGGGAAGAGGTAGGATGAGAAAAGTGGATTGAGAGGTGTGAGTAATGGGTTAGAGGTAAGGGCTTTTTTATAATGGGGGGGGGGGCTCTTTAGGAATGTTCGAAAATAATATTTTATTATATAATTATTTTTGGATTCTAAAGGGCTAAAACTCATTAAAGTCAAACATAATATTACTCATGTTCTAAATAAAATAATCCAATAATAATAGAAATGGTTTTGGATATTTGATTACTCTGTATAATCATATTTATTTAAATGATTCATTAATGAGGTAAACACTGCAACATTATTGTGTCAAAAATAATTTTATTTATTTAACATCTAAAAATAATAAAAGAATTTCCGTGATGTATTAAATCTTTTTATCTTTAAAATGAATATTTATATTAGAAGATATAACTTATATAACCCCATGTAAAAATTGATTCACTAGAAGATATACGTTTGTGTCATTTTTTTCATTACATTAGATTAATTAATATAAAGTGACATTATCACTCTTAAGTGTCTCCATGGTGTCCCAAAATTGACCCAAGGATTCCATTATCGTAAATTTATCAACCAATAAGACTAGGACACATGTTAGGGTAAATTAATATTATCATAATATTATTTTTACTTTGAATTACACTATTTACCTTTAATTGTGGTTAATAAAAGTCAAAAGTTACTATTCACCCAAAAAATATTTTCATCTTATTGAACTGAATTTATTCAATAATAACAACCATGTATGCTGAATTTTTGAAATTCAATTCACAGAAGTGGTAAAATTTCATTTAAATGAAAAAGTCTGTTTTTAACTACTACTCTATGTTTTCACTATTCATAAAAAATTGATGTTTTTTAGAAAAATACAAAATATTCAGACTAAGCTATATTTGATATTCCGAATTCGAAAATGATGTCTATTTTACAAAATTAGAATCATAGAAGTGGAAAAATTTAATTTAAAATTAATTCCCGTCGTAAAAACAAAAAGCATGTTTTTAAGAAATAGTAACTATTAAAACATCGACACTTGTTTATGTCCAACATTAATGTAAAATTACTTCCAATGACCAAAATTGGATTAAATGGGAGAAATATAATATAATAATACTTTAACATAAATTAAAAATATAATCCTAATATATAAATAAATTAGATTAAAAGGTAGTTTTGAATTAAAATATAGTATTTATCACTATTCATTAAAAATGAATTTTAAAAAAAAATACCAAAAATTTACCCAATGTAAATTTTTATGTCTCGATTCTAAAGAAGAATTTTATTTTTTCAAATATAACATATAAAAACGACCAAAACTATATTTAAAGAGGGTTCACCATTAAAATGCGGTAAATCAAACTTTTAAAGAATATTAAAGTATTTCTGCTCAAAATTAGATTCATTCAAATTTGAAGCCTCTAACTTTTATTGGATAAAAGTAAAAACATTTAACAAACATGTATAATAATATTTTAGTTAGTTTTATTTTTTCCCGCCAATAAAATGGTTAGGCGTTAACTACCATTTAAAATAATAATATATTATTATTTTTTAGTAAGACTCAACATTGTGTGTAACATTAGACTTCAAAGAGCCCATTGTTGTTTATTGGGTACACCATCAAACATAAAATCCCCATTAAAGTAAAATTTAATATTTAATTCAAAAATATTAATAAATATGAAAATGTATTATTCTTTATTTACTTGTTCTGTTACATCCTTCTCCCCTTTTAGAAATTTCATCCTAATATTTTTTATTCACTTATCAAATAAGTGGGGTTAATTATCCCTCATAGAATTTTTAGATTCCCACATTGCATCTTCTACCATATAGTTTTTTCCAAAAAAACCTTTTCCTGATGAATTAATTTATTCAGAAACACTTTCTCTCTTCAGTCAAGAATCTGGATTAGTTATTCCTCATTAGAGAGATTCTCTTCCAACTGAACTACATCTGGGCTCAAAACATGAGATGGCTCTGGCATAAACTTTATCAAATTGATAATGAAAAAAATTCTGTACCTTGGATAAACATGGAGGTATAGCCACTCTTTTGGAAACTGATCCAACTTTTTCCAGAATTTCATAAGGTCCAATGAACCTCAGACTCAACTTTACCTTCATAGAAAAATGCATCCCACTTTTCCATGGGAAAAATATTTAGAAACACAAGATCACCCACCTCAAAAGAAGCATCCTTCCTCCAGTTATTCACAAAACGTTTTTTCCTCCTTTGATCTGATCTCATGTGCTTCTGAATCTACCAGACTCTTTTGGTCATCTCTTCTACCAATTCTAGTCCCATAAAATTCCTTTCCACTAATTCAACCCAAAAATATGGAGTTCCACAATGTTTCCCATATAATGACTCAAATGGAGACAACTTTATACTGGAATGAAAACTTTTACTATAAGAAAATTCAACCAAAGAAAGATATTGGTCCCAACTTCATTGGTAGTCCGTTGAGCAAGCACGTAACATATCCTCTAAGATCTGAATTGCTCGTTTTGACTACCCATCTGATTGGGGATGGAAAGTTGAACAAAAATTTAATTCAGTACCCAGCGACTTCTGAAGGAATTTCCAAAAGTAATAAGTGAACTTGGGATCATGATCAGATATAATGGAGAGGAGAACTCCATGCCTGAATATCTCTTTAACAAATAACTGAGAAATTTTATCTAGAGAAAAAGTATCATGAATAGGAAAGAAATGAGCATATTTAGTGAATCAATCAAAAATAACCCAGATTTCATTATTACCTCGAGATGTCTTTGTTAATCCCTCAAATAAGACCATGGATATATTTTCCTATTTCCACTCTAGAAATAGTACATAATGAAGCATCCCTTTTAGTAACTATCACTCAATTTTACCCTGTTGAAAATTCAAACAATTCACAAAATAATCAGCAATCTCTCTTTTCCTTCCATCCGACCAGAAATACTCTTGAAGATCTACGTAAATCTTAGTACTTCCAGGATGAACTGAAAATAGAGAGCTATGAGCTTCACATAATAATTCATTCTTCAATTAAGAATCTGAAGGAAAACATAATCTCTTTCCAAGCCTCAAAACAAAATCATTATCATTGTAAAATTCAGGAAACATACCCTTCTGAACCAACTCTACCTTTTTCTACAACTTGATGTCTTCCTTATGTGTCTGCTTAATTATATCTGATAGAGAAGATTTCCTTGAAAATTGAAACAAAAAAAGAAGAATTTCCTGTACCAACAACTTCTATGCCAAAGTTCATCAAGTGTTTAATCAAATGGTCTTGTTCCAAATGTAACAAGGTTAATGTATCATTACTTTTTTAACTCAAAGAATCAACCACTTTATTTTCCTTTCCTGGATGGTAATGAATTACGCAAACATAATCCTTGAATAATTCCAACCTTCTCCTCTATCGCATGTTTAATTATTTCTGGGTAAATATATACTTCAAACTATTTTGGTTAGTATATATTTCACATTTTACTCCATATAAATTATGCCTCCATATTTTTAACACAAATATAAGAGTAGCCAATTCAAAATCTTGTGTAGGGTAATTTAACTCATGAGGTTTCAACTGACGTGAAGCGTAAGCAATTCGCTGATCATTTTTCATAAGGACACATCCATGTACTTTCAACAAAGAATCACTGTAGATAACAAACTCACCATCTCTGGAAGGTAATTCCAAAACTGTATCATTCACCTATCTTCTTTTGAATTCCTGAAAACAATAATCACATTCTTTTATCCAAATGAACTTAACACCTTTTCGAGTTACCTTATTTATTGGGCCAGATAACCATGAAAAAGTTTCATCAAACCTCCACTAATAACATGCTAAACCAATAAAAATATAGATGTAGGTCATATTTTTGGGTCTTGACCATTCTTCAACAACTTTTGTTTTTGGAAGATCAATAATTATGCCATTTTCTGAAACAATGTGACCAAGGAAAGATATTTTTAGTAACCAAAACTCACACTTGATGAATTTACCATACAGTTCCATTTATTTTAAGCATTTCAAGACAATCCTTAAATGAATTTCATGCTCTTATTTACATTTAGAATAAAACAAAATATCATCAATAAACACAACCACAATTTATCACCTGAGTAAACATAGCCATCACTACAGTAAACTGTTTAATTTGGATTCTAAACATCTCTAGATACTAATTTGGAAGGACATTTCCCTCTATATGCCTTCCCAACATATCTTCCATATTTCTTCAATAAAAAACCATTATTAACACAAAAATATCATAGGCGAAGGAACATGGTAATTTGTAAATGCTATATCATTTCAATCTTACCATAAATTAATTTATGGATATTAATTTAACAATACCATTACTTCTAAAGTTGTCTAAAAGTACCTCTGATACTAACTATAAGGCACCGACCATAAACATTACATAATCTTTAATTATGTTAATAATTCACATTTAATATCTTTTTAAGTTTAGGGTTTTAGAGAATTAGGTCATAACATAAACAAAACAACTTGAATATTACATGCATACACTTATACTCAGTATCTATTTTTTAAGAATAAAAACTATTTGAAAAGAGTCATGCCTAGTTCCATGTTTTAGACAACTTGAATTTTCCATGATCCTATACATGACTCTGTTACACTTTATGTCATATAATAAACATTTCAAAAACGTGGGATGAGCATAAAAAGCTCAGTAAGGGATACAGAAAGAAGAATAACATTAGTTTTTCAAAATAACAAGTAAAGCATGAATACCTTTTCATAAGTAATACTTTACACATATATGTAGTATTAAATACCCTTCACTAAATATAATATCATTACATACCATTTTTAACCAAAATATTTCCATAAGACCCATAGAAAGAACACATAACATATAAAGGTATCTTGGGACATAAACATACACAAATGGAATAACTATACGATCAACTTCCATACATATCACTAAATGGAATATCTATACGACCAACTTCCATACCCAATGAAATGGTTGTTATAACGTAACCACTCATCCTGGTTTATCACGACACCACCCGTCATTTGGTTTATCACGTAACCACCCATCAAATGTCCAAGTACCATTATAAAATTATAAAACCTAAAATATAGAAAATATAAATAAATCTCTAATAACATTTCATTTGCAATCATTTCAAGACACTAAAATAATAAATTGATTTCAGAAAACATTTTCAATACCAAAAAGTCCAAAAAATAGAAAAAGGGGGATAATTTTTCATTTTAAAAACATTAAGGCTTATAGAGGAAGCTTATTAATGATTATGGAAGCAGAGAGGTCATTGTCGCCACAAACGTTAATTTTTCTTTTTATTTAGTAAAATGATTCCTTCAAAAAATATTTCCATTGAATGAAATTAAATTTCACAGTGTTTTATTTTATACCGTATAAAATAAATTCATATATAAATCAAAGTATGCCTCAATGAAAGGAGATTGAGACGAAGTCCCTTACCTCGGGTCTGACTTGAACCGTTCATTATTTAATTTCATAAATAATAAACTCAAGTTAATTTCTACTTTATTAGGAACCATTTTAATGTTTATTATTCCTTTAATATTACTTATTACCTTTCTATAATAATTAGTTAATTATTTGAGTTCATATCGGACATTTTATCGATGTTCAGAACTTGAGTTAAAACTGAACATATTATAATTACAAGTTGTTCATGTGGTCTAAAGTAAATTATATTAAAATTATATTCATGATTTAGATATCATATATATCATATATATATGTATTTATAATAGTACATAACATTTTGAGATCTAAAATAAAATGAACCTCCCATGGAGACAGTAATTCATACGTACGCATTAATGCTACTTTTATTTCTATTTCATATTTTAATGGAATGAAAACATAATTATAAATATGTATATTATAATTATTTTTTAATATCATATATAATTTCATTAAATTTATCCTTTTTACGTCCCATCTATGGCATGAATGAGCCATATCACTTTCAGGGGGTGGTAGTCCGCACTTCGTCAAATGAAATTATCGTGTTTACCCATTATAGATACCATAAAGGTATGATTTAAATGAAAAATAAAGAAGAATAATGAAAACATAAACATAATATATATCATATATAAATATAGTGTCATCATAATGTCCACCGTAAGAGGCAGTAGGAGATAATCTAACAATCATCGTTTCGTGAGGCACTAGGTCACCGTCCCCAAAAAAAGTATGTTCTTCACCCGTTAGACGGGGGTGTGTGTGTATAAGTTTAGTTAGGATAATTCTCATAAAAAGATCCTAGTATATTTAAGATACTTTTTTTATAAAAAAATTTATAAAAAGAGTTTATGGGGTAAGATAAGTAAAATAAAAGAAAAAAACTTATGATAAGACATTACATTTAAATCAGGTAACCCCCTTTCATTTGAACCAAAAAGATTTCTTGAAGTTCTCTCTACCTAAGGTATGTCTTATAGGTGGAATAGAAAGATTTAGGTAAATCAATTGGGAATAGTTTGGATGGGGCATGGTTCTTGAGATGTGTGTCTAATGGGTTAGAGGTGAGGGCTTCTTATAAGGGGGAAGATGGGCTCTTTAGGAAAATTTGAAAATATTATATTATTATATAATGATTTTTAGGTTATACAGGTCAAAACCTCATTAAAGTAAAATATAAGATGAATCATGTTCAAAAATAAAATCATCCAATAATAATTGGACACGTTTTAGATATTGTTTTAATCTTTATAATCTTATTCATTTAAATCATTCATTATTGTGGTAAACATTGCATCATTATTGTGTCATAAATAATTTAATTTACATGATGTATAAAAATTATAAAATAAATATCATGATGTATTAAATCTTTTTATCTTTCAAATGAATATTTACATTTAAAGAGGTAACTTATGAAACCCCATGTAAAAAATTTATTTACTAAAAGATATATGTTTGTGTAATTTTGTTCTTTACATAAAATAAATTAAAATAATGTGTCATTATCACTCTTCAATGGCTTCATCTGGTCCCAAAATTGATCCAAGGATTCCAATGTTCATAAATGTATCAATCAATAGGATTAGGACAATGTTAGGGTAAGTTATTATTATTATAATATTATTTTTACCTTGAATTACCCTATTTACTTTTAAACGCAGTACGTAAAAGTACAAAATTACTATCCACCAAAAATTATTTTAATCTTATTAAACAAAATTTTACTTACTAATAACGACCATTTATGTTAGAATTTCAAAATTAAATTTAAGGAAGAGTTAAAATTTCTATTAAATGAATAATTTGGGTTTTTAACTACTACTCAGTGTTTTCACTATTCATCAAAAATTGATGTTTTTCAGAAAAAATACCATATATTAAGTCTAATCTATATTTGATAATCCAAATTCAAAAATGTTGTCTATTTTACCAAATTCGAGACACAGATGTGGCAGAAATTAATTTAAAATTAATTCTTGTTGTCAAAACAAAAGTGTGTTTTTAATAAATAATAACTATAAAAAAATTGACAGTTGTTTATGTCAAATTCCAAAGTGAAATTACTTCCAATGACCAGAATTGGATTAAATGGTAAAAATATAATCTAATTAAACATTATATATAATTTAAAATATAATCAATCCATATAAATAAATTATATTAAAAGATAGTTTTGAATTAAAATAAAGTATTTTTCACTATTCATTAAAAATGAATTTTATCAGAAAAGAACTTACCCAATGTAAATTTATATGTCCTGATTCTAAAGAAGAATATTATTTTGTCAAATAAACCATATAAAATTGACCAAAACAAGATTTAATAAGGGGTCTCCATTAAAATGCAGTAAATAGACCTTTTAAAGAATATTAGAGTATTTATGCTTAAAATTAGATTCATACACATTTTAAGCCTATAACATTTATTGGATAAAAGTAAATTTTTTTTTTAACAAATATGTATAATAATATTGTAGTTAGTTCTATTTATTCTTTCCAATACAATGGCTAGGCGTTAAATACTATTTAAAATGATATTATATTATTATTTTTCAGTATGAATATGCATTATGTGTAACATTAGACTTCAAAAAACATGTTGTTTCCTACCCGGTACACAATCAAACATAGAATACCTACTAAAGTAGAATTTAATATCTAATTCACAAATATTAATAAATATAAAAATTTATTATTCTTTATTTACATGGGATGTTACACTACATGGTAGTTGTGAAAGATTATAAGTTCATGAATGTACCTTCTTCATGTGGTAGGGGTGAAGCTTTAATAAGAGAGTTTAAGTAGAGTAGAAAGATTTTATGAAGAAAGTGTTTCTAGTGGGATTAATTATTTTAAGTGATGGGTTGAGGAGAAGGTATTTTCATACGTGTCTAGAGTATTATTTAACATGATGATCTTGATTATATTTTGTCTATGTTAAGATTTAACACGCTGCATTATGAATGGAGTGTGTTTTTAGGGGTATTTTTTTAATAATTTATGTGTGAGAGGGAGACTTAAATCATTTTAAGTATTCTATAAGTGAATTTAGTAATATTATACCATCCTCATTATCCATTTCCTGTACAGAATGTTGGTTATGCTACTCCTTTATTATGATTTGGTCAAAATATAGTAGGTTTTCTATATTACACCTCCCTCTTGAGACATTATTATAATGAATGTTTGGACATGTTACTCCTTCCTAATGTACTATTAACTATATGTTACACCTTCAAAATGATTGGTTTCAAATTCTGCTAGCTGATTATGATATACTTTACATATTATCAACTTTTTATATGGGTGATTTCCTATGTTATTTCTTCTTTAATATCCACTTTCTATTATTGAACGTGTTGGTTTTTCTATGGATAGCGATGTTACATTCCATAGAAATTAGATGAATTTTTCATGTTAGTCATAGTTTCCGCTTTCTTAGTGTTCAATTTCATGAATTTCGTACATTCTTGATTGATCTATTTATATTACCTTTACTAAATTAACAAACATATATTTTTTATTATGTTAAGGGTTCCATTGGTTTTGTACTACTAGATTTCATAATCATACCTAACACATGCATCATAGTGGGAAAAAATTACTATTATGAATTATGTTTGGGTTGTCCTTTTATCTGATAGCTTAGTATGAAGAGCTTAACATAAAGATAGATAAGATACCTGAGAATACACTTGGATATTTTTATAAAAGAGAATCTTTTTTGATATATAATATGTACTTATTATTTTCTTTTTAGGATCATCTCTTAATCTAAAATTTTATTTTAGCATGGGATCATTTCTTTGTTACATGTGATGTTTTTTATATGGTTAACATGAAACTGTAAATTTGTACCATTTTATTACTATTTTATAATACATAAATTTTGAAAATATTTCGTTGGAATAACACAAAGTGTTTATTATTATGATAATAAATTATTTTCCCTCACGGCTAGCCTATAACCTCTAACATTTGTAGAGGAATGCCTATGTCCATGAAAAACTATAGTTTATACCTGTTGAATTGGGAAGAGGAATTAAAAAATTAAACATGAGTTCCATGTTTCTTGATTTTTGAATTTGGGGATTGGTAGTTTAGAGATATGGTGGTCATATCTTTGGGTCGACACTATGTGTAAGGACTCTGGCCCTAGTAGCTCACAACCTATGGTTACTTTACATTTTAATAAGATAAATGGAATTACACCCTGAAGGGTAAAATAGTTTAGTAGTATTGGTAAAATAGATACCTATTTTAAATTCACATTATAATTAAAAATATAATATTTAAAATTATTTTATTTGGGAAAACCATTATTCCTCATACTGTATCTCTCCATATCAATCAAAAAGCACATCCTGGTATCTTTTGGAAGAAAACATAAGAAATTGGTGAGATTATATACTCAATATGGGTAGGTATACAATGAAATAAATTATGAATAAATAATAATAATCAATATAAATAGGTGGAAAACTAAAATAAAAACCATTTAATAAAAAAACTATGCATAATATTATATAAATAAATGATGATAATATAAATCAATATAAATAATCACATGAGATTGAAACTTATCCATGGATATTCTAACTAATCAAATCCTCACATGGAAATAAATAACTAATTTCTTAATGAGTGAATTAATAGTGATGGAAATATAAATCTAACTGCTAAAACATTTCACAAGAATGTTTAGATATTTGAGTAGAAACCCGTCTAATTTAGAAAACTGATTTCTCTCATGGGGTCTATAGATGCATTGAGGGGATATCTATAACTAGGACCAACCAATAACTTACTAATTCTAATTCATTAGTCATATAAAATGGGTGAGAGATAATCAATATCAACATTCAAATTTAAAAAATAACATATGTTATGGTAATACATATTCTATTTAAATAAACATAATCATAAACTATTTATATTAATATGGTAAATGATAACAAAAATGTAAGTCCTATATCAAATGGATCACAAAAAATTCCGATAAAGAACAATAAATATATTAATACAAAATATCTCCATTGGATTATAATTATAATTTAGGGTTTATGTCATTGAATAATAGAAATACAATAAAAATTCCATTAATGTTTTTTAGAAAAATCACATTTTCACATTCAAAATATTTTAAAAACAAAGTTTCCACCAAATATTTGGAAAGTAATTTTAGTTTAAAATAACCCTTGAAACTTATAAAATAATCATTAAAACATTTCATGTTCATAAAAGTGGAAAATTCCATAAACATCATGTACATTAAAACAAATATTCATTTCACATTTTCATTTAAAGTCAAATGGGACTTATTTGGGAAAGGACATGAAGATTAATTTGAAACTTTTTTGTAAAAAGTAAAACATATGTAAAAATTTATTTAATAAATAATTTTTATAATTTTAATTTTTTTGTTTGAAAACATGTTTGGAATATATAGTTTTGGAATAAAAATGATTTTCGACCAATGAGAGAAATAATGTTGAATTTTCTCAAAAACATTTTCGTAGTAATTTGAAGTAAAAAGGATCCCAAAAAGGTAAAGTTAATTGAAAAAGTTCATTAATAATTAGATTAGAGTAAAATATATTTATTTTATGATTTAACTATCAATTAATTCCCAAAATTTATACTAAAAAACAATCACGAATAATAATGAGATTATGAAATAAACTTTTACAACCTTGAAAATTTTAAAATCATATTCCCCATAATAGAAATACATTGAACAAAAAAATTATATAAAATGAATATAAATATTTTCATTATATACAATATCAAAATATTTAGAATATACACCACATAAATGAATAAGCGGGGAATACAAAATATATCTCATGGAAGTAAAAGTGAGATGAAAAACCCTTACCTTAGGTCTAAATTACTTAATATGTGTCTAAAATAAATTTCTAATAAATATAAGTTTATTATAATTATATTAAATAACCATAATCATATATATCGTACCATATATTATTTACATATAGTATTTTTACCCATTTATTAACAATTCTATGTTAAAATCATTGTTTTTGGAGTTAATTTATTAGTTTTGTGTGTGGTTTAGTCTGTTAATTTTGGTCATTTTAATTTTCTCATAGTCAAATAATATATAAAATACATTCCAAGATATAAATATCATATATATTTATTTATAGTAAATTATTAATGTTATATATATAAAATGGATTACACCGTTCGTAGAGATGGTAGGTCGTACGTATGCAAAAACAATGATTTTATTTCTCTAAATGGTTGAAACAAATGGAGAATAAATATTAATACATCTATCCAGAATAATTATTATTTCACATATTGAATTTACATTAATCAAATACATCCTCATTACCGTATCTGTAAAAATAAAATGAAAAACATTTCATATCGCTATGTGGAGGTGATAGTCCACATGTACGGGTGAGTAATGTTCTTTTTTAAAAATAATTAGATGGTAAGATTTTATTTGTTATATTATATGTAAAAAATTATGGATAGATAAAATATACCACATATACTATTTAACCTTAACCACAATACCTTTCATGTCAAGCGTAAGTGAAAAATGAATTACATAGATTCACAAAGTGGTAGTCATCCACACACATGAGTGAAGTTATAGTATCCCAAATGGAATTGAAATTAAGAAGGTATATGTGATTTCATTATTGAAAAATTATAATAATGTCCTAAATATGATATAAATTTGTTCAATATATCTTTATATATATCATTGAATGATGGTGATGGAAAACTAATAACATTAGTTCACAAGGATATATGTTGTCGTCCACGTAATCAATGGTTAATTTTCCAATTTGATGGAAGTGGATAAAGATACGGGTCATGTCATTAACATAATAAAATATTATAATATATGACATACTGGTGTTATTATATTATCAGATTTTAATAAGTTTTTAATGAGTTGTTAGATGAAATAAAACAAATACACATGTTTAATAACTTTACACATTCATCATAGATCTTCTTTAGTTTTGTACATAAAGCCTTCTCAAGAGGGACTGATAATAAAAATGAGTCATATGATAGGTGTTTATAAAATTAAGGAAGTAATTTTTTTAGTTATTGGCCGAACCAATGTGTTTTGGATGTTTTAAGAGGGGAGGATAGAGGGCATGGTTTTTAATGTGGGGAAAGGACACATATGGAATTTCTAAAAAGATAAAGTTATGAAAATTTTTTATCATGTAAAAAAAACTGAAATGGGTCATTATATAAAATTAAAAGTTATAATTTATAAATATAGTCATAAAACTTGTGTTGGAAAAGTTTTAGATATTTTTTATCCCTTATTTTTTTAGATTATCCCCCAGTAAACACATTTTACCTTAACTGTGGTCATAATTTTTTATTATCTTCACTATTTAGTTTGGGAAGAAAATAATTTGACCTTAAATTATAATTTAAATTATTATTATTATAAATATAGAATAAAATTTTCAAAATTCAATTCATCAAAGTGGAGGAATTAATTTTGAAATTAGACTGTAATTACGAAGAAAAAATGGGTTTTGAAAGAGAAATTTCTCATAAGTAAATATGGATTTAATATAAAAATTAAATTTATATTTGATTCAAATGAAATATATTAGATAAATTTTAATATAAATGAACTAATTTTTCTAGAAAAAATTGAATATGAATTTTAACATTTTAAAAAATTAAAATAAAAGGCAGTTTTTTATAAACATCAGTATTTTTCACTATTTATCAAAAGAATTATATTTTAATACAAATTACAAAAAATAACCCAAATATAATTTTTAATGTAGATTTAACTTTTTTTAAAAATTTTAAATTAATTTTATGAATTTGTTAAATATTAATTTTAAATAATGTGCACAAAGCATGAATAATACATCTTTTAGAAAAATAGTGTTTTTCATATAACATTTTTTCCCTTCCTAATGATTCTTATTTTATTTGTAACAAATATAAAACAATTGAATTTAATTTTTAAATTTTTAAAATATATAATTTTCATAAATGGGTTATTCCAATTCATACCCAACAACATGACTAATAGGTTATTATGGTCATGTTTAAATAATAATATAATAAAAGTGTATTATGTTTTATTTATTATAGGAATTGTGTGCATCAAATTCTATCAGGGAGATTTAATTTAAATAAATATGTCTTTATATATTAGGATGTTATATTTTCTTCCAATATTGGTGTTTCATATCACACAGACTACAAAACATTATTTTCTTATTTTAAAATCTCAATGTGTTACATTCAACCCCCCTTAAATAAATTGTTTACACAAAATTTAATCTTGAGGCCAGAAATCAAGTGTTGGAATTTCAAAATACATTTTTTAGAAAACAAACTCATAAAGGGGGTTAATAAAACATCATCATGAAAATATAGGAATATAAGTTCGAAGGTCACCCAAAATTAAACTTTTCTATATTTCAATGTAGGAGAACATTAATAGGAAATTAAAACATATGAAGAGAATATAAACGAAAATAATTATGGGGAGTGATAGAGATCATTGATCAAAATAAAGTCAATAATTTATAAAATTTAATGAACACAAGGCCAAAAATATATGATGGGTTAAGGGACCATTTGATTCATTATAAATTATGGTACATGGATAATATTTTGGTTTCAAGATCAATTTTTGGAGTTGAAGAATTACATTACCACCTAGGATGAGAACATATAAAAAAATAATTACTGGATATATTTATATTAAATAGGAGTAATTTCATCATTTTATTGTTATTTGATCAATTTGTAATTCATATTTTATGAAATTAATATAAAAAATTATGCCTAAAGCACTAAAATAAACATTAAATAGATCATTAGATTAATAAAATAATGAAAACTCCTTACTTCAGTATCAAGATATTTTCCAATACTGAAATGGTTAGAAATAGTTATCCAATATCATCCTAACATCATAATAATCCATTACATATATATTTAAAATTAAGAATCATTTAAAAATTTTCCAATTAAATTCAAAGTCCAATAATTTAGAAGGAAGGTTATTAAATCAACATTATATTCCCAAAAAATATTAAGTTTCTCTTAATGTCACCTACCAAATATGTGACTACTTCTATCACCATGAGAAATTATTGAAAACATTCATTCCTTCAGAAATAAAATATCATGTTGTTAATTTTATTCCATAAGTCCAAACGCGTAGTATACTATAGAAATGATGTGTAAAACTATCAAATCTCAAACCAATTTAATGGTAAACAATATTATCCCATAAACATATCATTATATTCATTACCTCAACCTAGATCACACATTAATGGTTATATTACTTCAATTATTTATTTTCCAAGACGTTTAACTTTCCATTAAATTACTTTTTTCGCTCACTGCTACCATTCAACATATTATTTCAATCCATAATGAAAAAGCACTTCAATAAAATACTTAGAATGTTCAAATATATCAATTATATTATTGATAATAATAATATTATAACATAATTATTGAATAAAAAATCATATTAATCATTCCACTTAATCTATTGTAATATAATAATATTGAACATGATCTCGTAACTTATTCTGTGGTATATTCTATTATCACTTAAGGAATTTATTATCATAGTTCCCTAACTCCTTAGAGTTGAGTAATTGAACATTGGAAACTTCTTTCCTCCCCTTTAAATCATAGGGATGGTTTCCATTCCCTACACACAATTATATAAATACATTTTCTATTTAAGAAAGTTCTAGTGTGTTTCTTTCCACAATCTTCACATGGGGGATAGTCATTCTATAACTCCCCCCTTTATCCATAATTATAATCTGTCATCCTTTTCTTCTCTTTATTCAATTTGAAGTCATAATTCCTAGATAAATATTTATCTTCCTTGATAGAACATGATATTATATCCTTATATGATGAGAATAATTTAGAGATGGGTTACTTTGAATAATTATATTTAACCCATAAATAAAATGATAATAATTTCTACTTGGATTATAAACATATCCCATAGAATGACATGATATCCTTGTAATGTTGGATTCATAATTAGAAATTTTTTCCTCTTCCTTTTGTCTTATATTCAGGAATAGTATCTCCATATCTACTCTTTTCTTGTGAGGAAAATAATTCTACATGAAGATTTCGTTAAAATTATTTAGTTCCATGGTTGATAATTCTTCTTTAACCATAGTTTTTTGCATCAATGAACACCATTGATCAATATACGGTAAGTTATGATAAATACCATGAAAAATGTATCCATTTCATTTTATTAAAAAGGCTGAAATTTCTTCTCTAAGTTACTTATCCATTTCTCCGCTAAAAATTTATTTGCATTCCCATTTAATTATTAGAGTTTAGGATGCATGAAGTGGAATAAAAATGTAACACCACATTGTGGATTAGTGTGATACTCTATACCAGAATGATTATTTCTCATAAAATGAGAAAGCTTCACTGAAATGGATATAATTTCTTTATTTCCAACCGCAACATGAGGTACAACATCATTATCATAACTTGGAGGTAACTACCTATACATGGTACATGCATTGATATTTTTCTATTTCCTTCCACTAGGAACCATTTCTAAATAATCACATACACAATATTATTTCATAACATTATAAAAAATATTGTGTAATCCTAATACTAGTGAAATAAATAACATAAATTAAAAAATATACGCATATGTAATCTCATAATCATAAACATGGTTTATTTGGGAAAATTTTAAAACAATAAATAAAATTTCAAACTCTTTATAATGATTTGTAATAAAAATGTGAATTATCCTAAGAATATACCTCAGGAGTTCCAAAGAAGGTGCACATTATGGCACATTTTCATATACCATGTTACACTTGAGTCAACCATGACACCCCTTTTTTAGAGTTTTTACCACTAGATACCTTGTTTCATTACGATGTCCACTTGTCAGATGTAGAAAATGATGTATTTTTATGAAAAACATGTAATATAGCATTTCTAATACTTTAGAATGTTATTTTATTCTTATCATCAATGTCTCACATAGGGTTGTGTTCCATAATATATTATTCCTAAATCTAATTCTTAGGGTTTATATTAAACTTCCTCTAATACCAACTATATATACCCCAAAAGAAGTATCATATAGTTGGTTATTTCGTTGTTAAAATTTTCATAAGATACAAGTAATCATATCCCAAAGGACTAAATTACTTAGTAATCATGGTAAAGTAGATACATATTTAAAATTTCCATTACAAATTAAAACAAAAAAAGTAGAAAATGTTTTCTTTTAGATCTCTATTATTCCTCATGTTTTTCTCTATATATCAATTGTGAAACAATTTTTAGTATCCATGGGAAAAAAACATAAGAATTGGGTGAAATCTTACTGTCAGTATGGGTAAGAATACAATGGGAGATAAGGTGGATTAATAATAATAATAATAATGGAAATGAAAATAATTGAATACCATGTCGTTTAATGAATAAATTGAACATAATATGGAATAAATAAATGATAATCAAGGAAATAAATATAAATAATTACATGAGATTGAAACTTAACCTTGGATAATCTAACCATAGAAGTCAATAAAAAATTTCATAATGAGGTAATCCATAACATTATATATCTAAAATGTATTTTATATACCTTCCACAACATAGTGTAAATTTCTGGGTTGAAACCCATTTAAATTTTCTAACTGATTTGTCTCATGAGACCTATCAATGCATCGATGTGAAATCTCTAAATGGGCCCCACCCATCATCAAATATGTCTAATTCATTCTTTATATAATTTGTAAAAAACATAATCATCATTAAAAATCATCTTGAAAAACTAATATATGAAATTTTAATATATATCGCAATCAAATTAACATAATCATAAACTATCTACAGTAATATGGTGAAGGATATAAAAATTGTAAACCCTGAGTCTAACTATTTATAATTCATCTATAGAATGAATAATTATGATATCCATAGAACACATACCATGTGTATCATAAGTATAATAAAGGGATATTGTTGTTAATGGATAAAAATGTTAAAAAATATATTTATAATCATATTTTTGAGAAAAATAAAAAAATCAATCTGAAACATTTTTAATACCAAAATTTAAAAATATTTTTGAATTTTTTTTAAAATAACCCTTGAATGTTATAAAATAATATTTAAATAATTTTGTGAAAAATATTTATGGAAATTATTTATATGCTGATTATTTTTAAACAAATATTCCTTTCTCATTTATGATAAAAACCAAATTGGGCTTATTTGGAAAACACCATGAATATTAATTTAAAAAAAATTTCTAAAAATTAATGAACATGTAAAACTAAATTAAAAAAATATATTGGATAATTTAACAAAAATTGAAAACATTTTAATAAAACATGTTTTTAGAAGAAAAACAATTTTCTACAGAAGGGGGAAATAATGTGAGATATTTTTAAAAACATTTTCTCAATAATTTTAAGTAAAAAACATGAAAAATGGTACTATTACCTAGAATGGTTCATTAATATAATTTCCTAGAAAAAAACATATATTTTAAGAAAAAAATATCAAATAATTCCCCCATGGAAAACAAAAAAGACAATCCCAAATAGTATTGAGATTGTAAAATAAACCCTTACAACTTCTGTAAATTTTGAATCATATTCCCCATAAAAAATAAATTCAAAGGAAACTTTATATAACATTAATATTTTTTTTCATGATATAAAAAATAAAAAGGGTAAGTATATACACCCACAATATAATAAGTGTTGAATATTTAATATGTCTCACGAATGTAAAAGTGAGATGAGAATCCTTTACGTCTGGTTTGAATTTGTTCATATGTGTATAAACCTCATTTATAATAAATATAGGTTTATTATAAAAATTATAAAGAAAAATAATCATATATATCATACCATATTTGACTTAAATATATTTGTTATCACAATTTTATTAACAATTCCTCGTTAAAATCAGTATTTCAGGTGATAATTTTTTTTTCTTCATTTCTATTTTAGTTAAGTAATTTTGATCCTTTTAGTTTACCAAGGTTTAAAAATATATGTAATTTTTACCATGATATAAATATAATTTATATTAATTATATATTTATTTACTATGATATATTAAATTTAGCAATATAAATGGATTACACCATTCATGGTGACAGTATTCTATACATATGCATGAACCCTATTTACATTTTTCTAGATGGATGAAACAAAAGGAAAATAGATATTAATTAATTATTAAAAAAATTATTATTTCATATAAAAAATTAATATTAATCTAATACATCATTATTATCATCTATGTAAAAATAAAATAAAAAACATTTTACATCGCTATGTGGAGCCAGTATACCACAAGTACTTAGAGGCAACATTATCTTTTCCAACAAATTAGATGGAAAGAAGTTAAATATGATATTATATTTCCATAAGTATGTTTATATAATTAATATCACATATATTAATTAAAATTATATTTAACACCTTCCGTGTAAAGCGTAATAAATTATGAATCACATTGCTTCGCGAGGCAGTAGTCTTCCATACACACGATCGATGTTATTGTATCTTCCATGGAATAAAAATTAAGATGTTATATGTGATATCATAATTAAATAAGAATAAAAATTTCATAAATATAATATAATTATGTTAAATCTATCATTATATCAATACATGAGAGGTGGTGATGGAAAACAAATCACATCCGTTTTCTAGGCGGTAGTCCACTGTACATGGGATCCAATGTTTCGTTTACTATTTAACGAAATTAGAGATGGATATGGGTTATGTAATTAAAATAATAGAATATAAGTATATTGGGCATACTTTTTTTATTATAATAGTATATTTTAATAAGGTTTTATGTATATTTAAGAACAAATAAAAAATATACATGTTTAATAATTTTACAACTTCTATTGATAACCTCTTTAGGTATACAAAATAAGAATTCAAAAGATGATTTAATAATAACAATAATGACTATTGTATATGAGGATGGAAATAAGGAAGGTTTTTTTATATTTATATTCCAAATCAAAGGATTTTGGATGTGTGAAGAGGGGAGGAGAGTGGGTGACCATTTATAAGTTGGGAGAGAACACACATGGATGTTTTGAAAACTTAAAGTGAGACCCATGTTTGTACCATCTAAAAATCCTTCAAAACAATTAATTGAAAACAAATTGGAAATAAGTTCTAAATATGTCCATAAAATGGGAATTTTATAAATTTTACATAAATTTTAACCCCAATCATCTTAGTTTAATTCCCCATGTAAACCCATTTTTACCATAACTCTGGTAATTATTTTTTACTATTTTCACTATTAATGAGGGTAAAAAATTAATTTAACCTTTTTATATTAAACAAGTTTTGACAATTAAAAATATTTATTCCTTTTTTTGAAAATTATATTAACATAATTTTTAAAATTCAATTTAAAATTAACCACTATACATTACAAAAAAATGGGTTTCCAAAGATAAAATTCCCTTTAGTATAAAATGTTTTAATATCAAAATTTAATACAAAATTTATTTAAATGTGGTAAATTTGTATAATTTAAATATAATTTAACTAATTTTTCATTAAAAACTATTTAAAATAAAAAGATATTGTGTAAATAAATTAAACTAAAAGGATGTGTTTAATTAAATTTTGTATATTTCACTATACATCATGAAATTAATATTTTCATTAAAATAACTAAAATTAAAAAAAATGTGAATTGTGACATATATATTTAAAAAATTAATGTTTATTTTTTAAAATAAATTATACTAAAAGGGAAAATATGAATTTTAAATTAAGTGTGGAATGTATGAATAAACCACCTTGTAGAAAGATACACTTTTTTGGAAAATAATTCCTTATCATTTAAAGAATTCTTATTTTATTTATAATAAAGATATAACCATTGAATTTTTTTGATTCATGTGTAAAAAATATAAGTTTTAAAAAAAATATTCCTATTCATACCCACTAACTTAACGACTATGTTTTAATGGAAATTTTTAAAAAATAACATTTTAATAGGGTATCATGTTTCATTAAAACATGGTGTTGCGTTCTTTAAAAAATTTCAAAGAGAATTAATTTAAAGAAATATATAATAAAGTATCACATAATTTTATTCTATTATATTCTTAGGGCTTTGTGTCAGAAAAATTGTCAAAAATGATGTTCCTATATTAATATTTGTGTTATTATTTATTGGCTTTTTAGATGGATATAGAAAGGTAGTGTGTGTACATGTATCATAATCAACACATTGGTTCAAGTATCTCATCTTTTCATTTATGTGACTACATATTGATTTCAAATGAGTTTTTTAATGTATTAAATTCAATGAATAATAGTTAAATATTTTATTATTAAATATAGATTAATGTCATATAATTATTTAGAACCTAAATATTATCTATGTTTAATACTTTGATGTAACTTTGATAGATTTCTAGGTATGTGGGATGCAAACATGAACTTTTGGTAAGTAGGTGTTTATAATACTAAAGTTTATTTTAGAGTGGAACATTTGGAGTGTTTCTTAGGGTGAATAAATTTTAATGGGATACTATAATAGAGTATTAATATGTATTTAATATAAAATATAGTCAATATATTATTAAATTTTCTTAAGTTTTTTGTTGTGTTAGAATTTTTAAAAATTAATTTTTTTTATTTAAAAAAAATCCATCCTCATGGATATCCCATTGAGAAGAAATGGGATATGGATGATGATGTTAATAAAGTTGATTATATACCAATTATAACACCTTATAGTTATTTTTTGAGGAGTATATCATTCTTACGATTCTTTCATTATAACTCAGGTAATAGAGCCACTTCATGTAAGGGGTTTTCACTATGTACTATTGAGTGGTGGAAGATTACCTAGAGATGAGACCCTTGGGATAAACATAAACCAATACATTTAGATATTTTATCGTATAATCTTTCTAGAAATTGTAGTCCTTTAAGATGAAATGGAATGGATTTATATAATCGAGAGTATATTTATGTTGGTTAAGATACCAGATGATGGAAAAGTGAATCCACTGTCATTTATACTCCATAAACTTTCCAGGAGATAGTGGGAGTGTGATATCATAGGTGAGAAGGGATGATATATTCTCAATATTGACCTTTAAATATATTTAATTTTATGATTTCTTTAATGACATACTAAATATTGACTTTGTTCTTGAATTCTTATAGGTCCATCCGGAAGCTCTGTTAATGATAGGTTATACAACCTATTTTTTAGGACACATTAGTTCAAACCATTACTAGATTTGGATTATTCACAAAAGGTAAGAATATTTAAGACTATTATTTAACCAAACATGAGGTTTTGGGTGAGTATATTCAATCTAACATCCTATTATGAGGTATTCTGTAAGTATATATCTCTCTCTTAAAAAAAGCATAGTGGATGGTTGTGTAGTCAACTTTTTTCTTTTGTTCAGTAATTTAAATAGTGAAACTTATAATAAAGATACTATTGTGTTATCTAGTTGATATAATATGATATATAATGTGGTACATCATGGTTGATATTGGTTGTCTGGACAGTGAATAAGTGCTTCACTTCTTTGCTGACAAGTAGCTCCCATTATTTTTCATTATATAGTGAGATCAAATTATTTTTGTATTTATTTTTGAAACCCAACAAGGGAGACGTTTTATGGGATAAATTCATCATTATTGTATGAGGATATTAAAATAAGGTGTTGGGAGAGGATTAAGGTTGACCAAAGTTTCTGAATCATTTCCATTCCCCCTTAATAGAATAATAGTGGGATTTCGTCAGATAGATCTTGATGTTGAGGATGTTGCGTACCTCATGTGAAATAGAAATCAATGGCATAGGTGTTGATTCATCTTTTATGTTGGGTATTTAGGGGTTAGGGTGGTGGATATAATGTAATGATATTACTTCACTGGACCCATGTGATGTTTGGACCCAGTTCAGTCATATGTAACCAAACTCAATTGTCCATGTGGCTCAAGAACACCGTCGCATACACTAGGGGCTACCATGTAGTAACAAGGGTGTAAGGTGGTCTGGATAAGAGACTATAACCTCATTATCAATGTGGATTATAGTGGTTTAATTTATATATTAATTATTGGAAGCAATTTAATGCAATGACTATAGAATAATATCACAAGGAAGAAGGAATAACCATCCAAATTAAATAAAAAACCAAAATCCAAAAGTTTTTCATATAAAAAATAATGAATTCATGATGCTGTTATAATAGGGGGATACATTGGGAGATTGGGAAAAAGTAATAAAAAGTAAATTCTATAAAAAAATGAAAAAAGGGATAAAAATAAATATCTAACAACATCAAATGATTATTCTCAGTACGTTTCTCTCGCACACCATCCTAATAAAAAAAATTTAGCATCCATAGTTGGGAGCGTTTATTTTTTCCTACCAAAATTAATGAAGTATATACGAGTACCAAATGGAGACTAGATCATGGTGTGAGTAAACCATAGTTGTCCACCACCAATGGTGTCAATCATAAATCTAGTCTATAAATATAATTTAAAAAAATGTTCCTATATAACATGAGTATTATTTAAGGTAAAAAATTGTTACAAACTATCTTACAAGAATAAGTTCTATTTAGAGTAGTATAGAATAGAGAATAACATTTTATAGAATAAAACCATTGACTACGACATACAATAGATATATAAAGTATCATACCTACATGGGTTAGTACTGAAGACCTTTGTCCAAGTCATCCTCCTTGTGTACAACTATCTCTTCAAAGATAAACATGGAATAATTCCAACCTATGAGGTTAAAGAACCTAGGGCCCATGGTCAAGGTGTCCTCATTTTTTGAGGTGTATATCCATGTAATAAATATTACAAGACTTGGGTGGAGCTCAAGGGACAAATCTGAGGCGGTCTAAGAAAGTCGGATCCAGGGAGATAATACAATGAAAAAAATTCCATAATATGAAAGTGATTTTCTATTACTATACTATAATACTCCAAATCAATTCCATATAGCATTATCTAATAGTAAAAAATATTATATATGAAAATCAAGGTTCATGTTAATATCTATACAAACTTACCAACAATTCACATAAATAGGCATATTCAAAAAGAAATGAATATAGTTCAAAAATTCTCATTTAGTCATTTTCATTTCCATTTTCATTTATAAATTAAGAGGAGGATATGATACACATTCAAACTTTTTAAAAATAATTTAATTTTTATACGTCATCCAATAATAATATAAAATCACAAAATACCCCACAAGGGATGGGTTAATCACCAGCATTTAATCGAACCTACCTCAAGGTTTGGTTTTGTTTGAGGCCCAAAACCTCTAACCTTTTCAAGGGAATAAATTAACACTATGTCACGATTTTAAAAAATAATTTAATGTCTTTATTATTTTAGGATCAATATAATAAAAGTATATAATAGTGAATAATGAAACAATCTGTAGACATCAATACATTTATGGGAAATGTATAGATCACCTACTTTATTTGGGTAGAAGACTACTCATCTAGCATCCAGATTTAATTTTGGCATGGAAAAGAGAAGTATATGAAGGAGGAAAATACCTTGATAATAGATTATATTAGCTCACATAGAATTATCATTCCATACAATGAGATAAAATAAGAATAAAAGGAAAAGTAATGAGAGACTTACTATTTTCTAACCAATGTAAAGAATTATGGTAGAATTATACATTGTATGGGAGTAATATCAAATAATAAGTTAATAGAAAAGTGATATTATGATGAGAGGATGCTACTGTGTGGATAGGGAAAGAAACTGGGAAAGAATGTTTCAAGGAATGAATGAAAAAATTTCTAATTTTCACCTTTTTAAAGGGGTGTATGGTTTACGAACATTGTTAGAAAAACCATGTGCCAAAAATGAGACAACATAGTCTAATTGGACCACCCCCTGACATTTATGTAGGAACAGTTTAAAAAACCCCATATTATCTTTGGATTCTCACTTCCCAAGGACTCCAAAACCTCACATGGTACTGTGCTTGGTTAAACAAACCATTCAAAACCATTTATGCACATACACAT
This sequence comes from Viscum album, assembly GCA_963277665.1. Taxonomy (NCBI): domain Eukaryota; kingdom Viridiplantae; phylum Streptophyta; class Magnoliopsida; order Santalales; family Viscaceae; genus Viscum; species Viscum album. The sequence goes on from OY728131.1 coordinate 2,065,529,372, forward strand.
ATTTTTTTAACAATTTCTAGGTCCATGTGGCCTCTATAACATGGTTATATTTATAGTGATCGTCCTCTTTCAGTTCATATATTTCATCATCATGTCTATGAATGATAGTTCCTATACCATGTGCCTCACTCCGTCTCTTCAAAATCTAGAGCTCAAAGAACAAAAAAAAATTCCAATTGATCCCAAAACCATCATAAAAATCATAAGAACATTTATTTTACAAAAAATACAGTTTTTAATGGAAATTTTAAAGATATATACTATATATGTCAACTAAGACCTTTTAACCCCCTTCAAAAAAGAACTTATCGCCATGTTTTCTTGAGGGTGGTTGATTGTTATCTGAGAATAATTGTAGCCTCTGAGAACATATTCCATTATTTTTCTCTGAGGTCTCATCCTATATATGTATATATTGTCAAAGCCAATTAACTAATGGAGCTAACCATCATTGAAGTTCCTTCATCCTCAGATCAAAAATACATACCCGATACTCCTAAGAAAAACCCCAATGTCCAATCAACATCCAAATAATGAAGAACATGAGATGGGTATGAATGATAACGATGTAAATGAGAATGATTAAATATTTCATGTATATCCCAATATATATTAGTTATTAGTATCTGATAAAAATTGATATGAACCTCTCCAAAATCTCAAAATTTTCAAGGAATCAGTGCGATATATTTCCCTTACCCAAAATACATTAATTCCCCTATCTAGGAGAAACATGAATGTAGACAAGATACCTAAAGTCAAACTTAGGAGGTCATCAATGAAAATTGATATAAGTCATTATCCTTGAATGAGAAGTAGTCATGCAATTTTTTATATGTTTCACTTACTTTGATGTCTCCAAAATATGATACGGTCCTGGTAGTGCTGCTTCTCCTGTATACAACAGTCAGAGGGATGAACAACACGACCTACCTTATAATGCCTCATAAGGATCCATCATTATAGTCGCTTCAAATATATTATAATAATAATATTAAGTAAGTGGAATTTGTTTCCAATAATAACATACAAAATCAAGGAGTCATTCTGGAAGATTTTCCTTCAACACATGTATATTATGCTCAAACTGACCATCAGTGTCAGCGTGGATGGCTGTGCTTAGAAGCACAGATGAACAAAGATCATTCTATAACCGCTTCTAGATATGTGATGTAAAATGAGCATACCTCTATGATATGATTATCCATAAAATACCATGAATTCATATAATAACCCTTACATATATCGACCCTTGATCATCCATTGAAATGTCCCTTGAATGTGAAAAAAGTGGGAAACCATTGTCAATATATCCTAAATCACCCACACTGCATCACCTCCTCACGGGAAATTTGGTAAACCCAAAAAAATATATAATGATATTATACCATTCCCAAACTATAATGGTTATCTTCTGTAAAAGTCATACAGTTCATTGTTGTTCTACATTCCCATGTTGATAAGTGGAACACCAAGTTTCAAAAGATGATATATATCTTTTCATTCCAGGCCACCAATAATGGTAGAATGAATCATGATGCCACTTGGTAGGAATTGGATGTACTACCTAAGATGTGTCTTGAGAATCATGCATCAAATCCTTTAATATGTGTTTAGGAACCAAGAATCATCCATTAAGTCCCAAGATCTCATCCTCATAAACAAACCAACCATGTGGTGTGTCCCCTCCTAAAACTCCATCCCTTAGTAATAAGCCCTTAGGATCCAAAATATTCTTCATATTCGCTCTATATATAAGTGAATAGTGAACTAATGTTGATATGAGTATAGGATGCTCAAGATGGTCCTACACCGCTTAATGTATCTATAAAAAACCCATAAACTTCCATTCACTACTGGCCTCCTGAAATGCTTGCATCCTAGTCTTTTGAATTAGTGAATCAGGCACTTCAATTCCTTTACATGAAATATATTAAAGAAAAAATTCGAATTATATGAGGTATTAAACTCATCCAAAATATATAATATTCAATTCATGCTGTTTGAAGATATATTTTAGTCTTTTTTTACTAGTGTATACAAGAAATTATTTTCCAAATAAAAAATTCCTCCAACAACGCAAGGAATTAATACAAAAACTAGCATGAGGTCATGTGTTTAGTAATTTTTCTAATGAGGCCAAAATTGCTGATAAATTTATGCTACAACTCGTTCATCTTTAATCAAGATGGATCGCAACGCAATACGTGATGCATGAAAGTTTACTGTGTGGACACATCTAGGCCTAGTTAATATCTAGATCATCTTTGAATTAAGACATCCTTTTAACTCTTGAATTGATTTATCAAAAGCCTCAGACTAATAAAACATAACACCATTCTCATTAAAACCTATAAGAGGCGTTCATAGGTTTTTAAAGTCCTAAATAATGCTCTTATACTATCCATGTAGCCCCATGATACTAAAAATGTATGACAATACTAGGATGATTCCATGAAGGAATGACTCTCACCTTCTTTGGATCCATATATACTTCAATATATGAGATAATTTAACAAAAGATGTGAACTATATCAATCTAGAAGTGGAATTTTTTGAGATTAGAATATATTTGATACTATCTCAGTATATTCAATAAAATATCTTGATTTTTGGCATGATCAATCCATGTATAAGAATATCCCAACATACAATCCATGACAACCAAAATGAAATAATCAAGGTATTGGTGAAAAATATTATTTATCAGGTACTTAAAAACTAATAGAGAGTTTTTTAGAACAAATTTCATCATCAAATACTCATAAATTTTATATATACTTTGGAAGTATGAATGGGATATATCTGAAGGCATGAATAACTCTTTATGAAAAACCAAAATCAAATAATTTTTTGATATGACACTCACTCCTATGATCTATTCAATGATGTCCTATATAGGTGGTAGTGTATATCTATTCTTATTTGTAAGATGATTCTACTATAGATAATCCATGTAAATCTTTATGGTCCCATCCTCCTTTCTAGTGAAAATCCCGGGTGAACCTCGAGGGTAGGTATTGGGTTACATAAACCCATTGGTTTCTATGTACTCTAACTACATTTTGACTTCATGAGGCACAATATTATTCATCCTATAATGGGGAATAGACACTATTGTCACACCGAGAGCTCAATCGATAGTAAACTATAGATCCCTCTTGTAATCTGACATAAAACATCATCAGGGAATACATCCCCGAAATAGTCCACTATATGAGGGAATTTTATATGAAATGTTTGCGGATAACTCATAATAAATGTAGTAATCCATGACAAAACGTCGCCATGCACATGATGCTTAGGTCCAACTTGATTATAATTGATATCCCATTCTATATTATGAGCATAACTATCACTGTGTGAGGATATAAAAGACACTCTATGGTGATAAAAATCAATATGAATTACTAGGGAAGAAACTTATCCATTCCAAGAATGAAATCATAGTCTATCATATCAAGGACATAGAGGGTCCATAATAAATGGTATCCACCAGTCTCAATGGGATACCATATGAATTATAATAAACATTATAATCAGACTCCCTATTGAGTATCAAGAGTCATCACTCTATAGATGTAATGAATTTCAAGAAAAAATCATTATTTAAAAATATATATAGGATTGTGACTCATCGGTATCAAATAAAGAATATAATTTTGTAAAGGATATTAGAATCATTCCTCATATCACAGAAGGTATGAAGATTTAATCCTTTATTATAGGTTTTACTCTATATATTAGGCCTAATTCGCCACTCAAATATACTATTTAACTACCCTGAGATGGTTCCTTCTACTAGAATGGTTTATTCAATGTCTAGATCCCTCGACCATAACCACCACATCAACCCAAATGGTTGGTAGTACTCCAGCTCCATGGCCAATATAGAGCCTTTGATCTAGCTCCAAAAAGAAGAGATTTTGTAGATATTCTTCCACAAGAAATAGGTGGAAAGTGATAAGAAAACCTCTAAATATGACATATTATACCATAGTATCTGCACTAAACTGGATCTCTATCACATTGGGGATTTATATGATCCTGCTTAACACACTAAGGATATACTATAAAAATTCAATTATGGAAACCATGAAAATTAATTCCCTCATAAGAAAACACATAGTGGTTCTTCCTTCCACTAGATAAAGTACCACCTGGTCTAGAAACTGAAATATCATGCCCACACCATCATATTCCATATGGTTATTATCAAATATGATAACCCGGTTCACTATTTTGGAAATGGTAGTCAACCTATATTCACATGAAAACATATGGTCTACCAAATCCCATCTTTAAACTACATCACATTGGTCAATTATTCATCAGGAAGAGTATTAATAAAACATTGAATCTCTATGAAATGGATTGAGTAGTCCATAATGGATAGAGCACCTAACTACAGATGCATACAATCATTAGATTTATTGGATCTCTATGTCTGTAAAGAGAATTAATAATAAAAGGTATACCGAAAATCCCACAATATCATCTACCATTACTAACCTACCAGATATAGTAAATCCTACCAACACTTGGTGGATCCATGAAGAATATAAAACCAAATATTTCCCGTCTTATCATGAGGAATCTCTAAAGTTTCATTGATAGATAAGGATCCTCTAGACAAGATCCAATATAATGGGGGGATACTATCCCTAGATAATATTGGTGGATTATACTACTAAAACTGTCACATCAACTCTTCCATATAAAAGGGTAGGTCGTAGACCAACCTCCATGGCGTGAAAGAATCACATGAAATGCTATGGAAATTGAGCATAAGTTCCTAGATATGGTATAAAAGAAGGGTTTAAAGGTGGAAATATAAGAGGTAATACTTGTGGTAGGGGTTCAACCACCACTAAAACATTCCAATGACCAACTTCATGGAAATTGTCTCAAGTTCACCATGGAGGCATATATCTACAATATCAAAGACAGACCTATATATAAGTTTTGATAAAAATATCTTCGATAAAAGAATAATAATTGGACAAAACCTTCATTTATAAGGGTAAATACATATATTAATTCTCCTAAATTAAGTTTTAGGTAGTTTATAAGATCTTAAAGAAACATAAGATACATTTCCATCACCCACTACTAAGTTCTGGTCTTGGTCAATGCCTTATATATTATAGAAGATTATATTGTATATGAAGTGAAAATTGAATGCTATAGAGGAAAATAATATTTAATTTTCAATTTCCATCCCAACATAATAACAAATATTTCCTTCAAGAATTAATATTCTGTAATTTCATATATGTACATCGATATTAATTTTGATTTGTTAACCATTCCCAAGTTTTAAATCCCTACATTTTATAAGATTCCATTTGCATTTCATGTAACTAAAACAATAATTTTTTACTATCATCTAGTTTTATGGACAAATATTCCCAATTTATAAATTCCCAAATAGTTTTTAAATTTTAGTAGATATCTATTTAATTTGAACCACTAATGATTCGTCCCAGGGGACCAATGGTCTATGGCTCAAACATTCCATAATTGGTAAGTTATGGCTCCACCATCAAGTTATATGGGAAAAACCATTTAGGTTGATTTAGACACCATAATTAACAAATTATTTATCCTTTTTATGCATGAAAGGTTAATATAATAAAAAAAATAGAATTCAAGTCACAACAACATGATGTTAAAAATGCACACAATAAGTATATATGGAATAGAATATTTTTGAAATATAAATTCTCAAGCCCCTATAATGATGCATGAGAAATGATTCGATGCCATACTGGGCCAAGGGTAAAAATTTAAAATCATAATAAAATTCAAAAATCATGTGCATCACACAATGGATAGATAATAAAACTATAATATGAAAAATCTAGAAGAGTAATTTTCCATCCCTGGAAACTAGGCCTTTTCCCTGTACGTGGGTTAAATTAACCCAAGAACATGCTCATTAATAAATTCCAACTCTTCTTAGTACCGTTTATACCATCCCGAAACAGTAATTCAATGGAAAATAAATCCATGATACCCCTTGTGATGTCCTGGACTCAGTTCATTCATAAGATTCCAAACTGGGTTCACCACATGGCCTAAATCATACCTCCCTGTATGCCATAGGTTTATAAATAACAATGAGGGTATAAGGTGTTACAGTGGGGAGACTATATAGTCATCATCTCGGGGGGCGAAAAATGGAATGATTTATATATAAATCAACATAAGAAATATAATGTAATGAATACCTATAATTATCACAAGGTATCAGGAATAAACATACAGATAAAACAAATAACCATAATCTGCAAGCTATGTCATATAAAAAATGATTATATCATGATACTATAAAAAAGGGGGATATAAGGGGAATCATGGTTGCTGACAACTGTAGTACAATCTATACAAAAATGGGGAAAGACCCAAAGATATGTCCATTAGAAGTCTAGGTATAAGCTTAATCCTATGCTCTCATACTTTATCTTAGTAAAAAAAATCATTCATGCATAGATGGACACATCCCTTTGTACCTACCTATATCAATGGAGTCCATTAAAGTACCCATCGACATTCTAAACAAGGTGTGAGTAAAACTCAGTAGTCCACCATCAATAGTGTCTATAACAAATCAACTCTATGCATATAATCTATAATAGTGTGCTCGTATAACATGAGTAAGCTATAAGATAATAAAGTTTTATACCCTAGTATATAAGTATAAGTTGTGTTAGGTGTAGTCTATAATAGTGAATAACTATGTACTAAACAAAAGCATAAGTTATATCATAAAAAAATATATCAGGCATCATACATACTTGGGTTAGGGTCGATTAATATGATCCAAGTCATCCTCTTTGAGTCTAAGGAGTATATAAAAGGTAAACTCAGAAGAATATAGATCCCTGATGGACAAGAACCTAGGACCCATAAGTGAGGCTTCCTCATCGATTCCAAGGATTCTATCCAAGGTATACTCAATATAAGACTTGTGTGGATCCCAAGGGAAAAATATGAGGCTAACTATGAATTTAAAATCCATTAAGATAATCCATGGAATGGAATTCTGGAATCAGTAAGATGGTCATTGATTCCAAACCTTAAAAACCATCATCGATTACATACGACTTTATCCAACATCAAAACATATAATATTATAAAATCAAGGACCATGTTAATATGGGTTTTAAATTACTAACCATTTACATAAAAATTCATAAGCTAAGAGGTGTGTATCTCATTTAAAAAGACTCATTTAGTCCATTTCAGTTTCCTTTTCATTTATAAATGACAATGGGGGTTAATATATTCAGATAACCTTTAAAAAAAATCATTAATTTCATAAAAAAATACACTATTAAGTGTTTAGAGACCCTAACTTTTCATACAATAAGATTATATAAATTTAAGAATACTTAAAAAATTATACAAACAGACACCCAAAGAATGTTTTAGTCTACTGCCTTAGAAATAAGGAATCATAAACCCTGAAACATAAGTGAGCTACATTATTTCCCAATAGGTTATTCATGACTATAACCCATATTATACACATAAAAACAATATATATCATCATAACCTGATGAAGGATACCTAAAAAGGTGTTATCCCAAATTCTTAGTTAGGGTAAACAAGTGAGATGTCTAAGTAAAATCATTAACATAATGGTATGAGAACATGATCATGAAAATATAAGGTCACCCCTTCATATCAATGATCATATATATGAATCAAATCATAAATCTTAGTAGTTCATAAGACATGAATCATAAAAAAAATAATATAATCCATGAAATAATAAAATAGAAATAAAACATTGAATTATGGAAGACACATAAGAATATAATATGATTTCCATTATAGCCAAGGAATCACTTACAAGACCATCATGGTAGTATTGGTTCACTCTCTATACCATCTTGGTTGTCATGGTTCACTCCTAGGGTTATCATGGTAGCATGAGTTCACTACTCATGCCATATTAGTAGTAATGGTTCACTCCCATGGCCATATTAGTAGTTGAGGATCATTCCCAAGACTCACATAGTCTTTATAATGAGATACATATTTTAAACCAATGCATTAGAGATATATAGGTCCCACTCATCTAATAGTGAAATCATACATACATGTTCTTAAAGATCATTAATAATATTATCATAACCCCCGAAATGAAATTAGTATGATAGACATGTAATCATATGATAAATCTTGGAAAAATATATAGGTTTCATAACCATTTAATCAAAATCTTAAATCATGAAATGATAAGGGTTTCAAAGTCATATAACCCGTGAAATTTAAACAAGTTTCATAATCATCATGCCATCTAAACATAAACTATTCAATAAAACATCATTAATGGAATGATTCAATAACTTCCAAATAAATGCATGAGTAACACCAATGGATGTAACATTATATAGGAAATATTTTTGCTATATCAATTAAAAAATTTCATGAGGAAAATATCCTTTCAACATTAAAAAACACTTTTTTAAATAGAAATTTTTTTCAAAATTTTTTTATTTCAAAATAGATTTGAAAAATAATAAAGAATTCTTTGGAAAAAAAGAAAAAAAATTTCTTTAAAATAACATGTAGGGATCCTTTGAAATAAATTTTAAAAATATTTTTGAAAACATGGTTTTTGAAATAAAAAAGACTTCTAATAAATAATGGAAATACAATAAGATTTTTATTAATTTTTTAATCATTCTAAGTACAAAAGTGTGGAAAAATCAAATTAATAAATGACGATACCTTGAATAAATACTGAATAAGTAAAATCATGAGTGTGTTTAAGATATTAATCATATTATTTCAACAATGCGAGCATAATAAAAAACAATCCAAAAAATTAATTAGATTGATTTATTAAAATCTTACCACATGGTAACATTGAATCATACTATCCAGGTGAGAAAATAAATTTACATAAAGCATAACTATCATGAAAAAGAATTATATTCTCGATTTAAATGATTAAATGGAAGTATATACACCTCTATTAATAATGTAGTAGTATAAAAAACATGTGTCTATAAAAAGGAAAATTTAGACAAAACCGTCTTGCTAATTTCAAAACATTAGAAACATAAACCCTATGAAGGGAATATCATAGAATTGATATGTAAATACCAATAAATTCATAATATGAATAATCTAATAAATTAATGATCATTATATATCCAACAAAAAATAAAATCATGGTGTCTAAGTCATGTATCTCATGGAATTAAAAACTGAGATGAAATTTCACTTACATTGTGTCTTGACTCTCTTCCCACTCATATAATATTCATGTATAAAAAATATTTGTTTCATTTAAATTTTTTAAATAACAATATTCATATATATAACGACATATATGGTTTTATTGTGAAATTATATTAATATCTTGAAAACAATTATATGTCATCGTTTCACTTCGGGAAATATCATCTTTGTTCGTTTTATGTGTATTAATTTGTTATATCTTTGGTCCTTATACTTATATAATGATTTATAGAATGTAAATCCTCATATAAATATAATTTACATACATTAGATGTCTATTATAATAATCTATATAATGTATAATTATGAAATTGTACACACTGTTCATGGAAATGTTAAGTCGTACATATGCATGCATGTTGTTTCCGTTTTTATTGTCCCAATAATAGAATGAAAAGAATGAAATATAAATATAAATATATATATATATATATATTTATAACATTATTCCTGTATAATTATTATATAATATATATCATATAAGTTAACTAAACACATCTCTAATACATTCCATGTTGGGTGTGACCAAATCACATCATTTTGAGGGGTGGTAGTCAACCCTTCCTCAATCAAAATTATCATATTTAAAAAAATGGAAAGTATAAAGATATATGTTTTATAAGTATTAAATAATAATAGATACATAATAAATATATTTTATAACATATATAAATATATTTTTCATCAAAATTACGACATTTAGAGGTGGTAATGAAAAAATAAACAATAATTGTTTCGTGATGTGGTTGTTCATCATAGACATAAATAGTAAGTTCGTTACCCATTATATGGAAGTATGTGTATGTTTAGGTATAAAAATTATCATTAAAACATCCTTGTACATTAAGGATAATATTTTTTATAAAATCATAGGATAATAAGAGTTGATTGGGTGGACAATTGAAATAAAATAAAAGAACTTGAGGAAGAATATGACCTCTTATTTGGGTAACTCCTTTTGGATTGCACCAAATGGATTCCTTGGATTACTTTCTTCCCAAAAAGAGAAATCTATTATGAGGATAGGGGATTTTAGGAGGTATTTTGGAAAATATTTTTCAATCCAAAGTGGATTTAGTGGTATGAGGAAGTGGGGGAGAGGAGGCCTTTCTATAATGGGGGAGGAGTGGCACTCTTGTATATTTTGGAAAAAGGAACTCCACCACCATTTTTTCCATTTCAAGGGAATACAATAATATAAAAAATTCAATTAAAGAGATTATAGGGTATAAATATTTCCATAAAATATAATTTGCACAAGGTTATAAGTCTTTTGGGCTTTAAAGATTAATGTTTACTCTCTTATTAAGGTTAATCTTACCATAGTCTATGTAATAAATTTTAATTACATTCACTAATAGTTTTGGTAAAAAACTATGATGAAATTATTCTTAATTATAAATTTAGCTGATTCAAAATATTGAATCAATTTTTTTTAAATCATATCACATAAGTGGTATGATTTAATTTATATTTAATCCCACTGATAGGATAACACTATGGGGTTTTTAGGTATAAATGTTCAAAATTTTGATATGTTTTAATATCAGATTTAATGTAAAATTGGATTAAATGATAAAAATATGATCCAATTAAACTTTTAAATAAATTTAAAATATAATTTAGCCTTATAATAAATTAGATGAAAAATCATTTTCGAATTAAAATTCAGTATTTTTCAATATTCATCAAAAAGTGATGATTCTCAGAAAAATTCCAAAAGTTCACCCCAAGATAAATTTTACATTATAAATTAAAAATTATCCTTATTTTATAAAATTAAATTTATAAATGTTTATAGATTTTTTTTATTTTTCACATAAGGACATTAAAAGTTGTTCATTTCAGAAAATAGTATTTTTAAACATATAAAAACATTACCAAAAATTATATGTTTCATTATCAATATGTTTTATTTAAATAAAACAATTATTAAAAATATATAAAAACTAGTTATTACTATTCATATTAATAATATTAATAAATTGTTTATAATTATCTCATTTAAATAATTATAATAATAAAATAGATATCTTCTTGAAACTCGGTGTTGCGTGTATCATACGCCAAGTTAGTGTTTCATGTAACATATTCCAATGTGGTTCTATGGGAAAGTAATTTATGACTTAGTTCAATGAAATGTATCAATGAAATTTGATTCATTTGAAAAACAATCCCTAAAGACTTGGGGTGTAACATTAAAACCCCCCTTAAAATGAATTTCTCCATCGAGATTCATCATTTGGGTAAAAAATGAGGATAATTATTCTTCATCATATACTCAAGTTTCAATATAGCTTCCTCTAGCTGGTGATTTCTCCATAAAACATTGACTAGGTCAGTGGTCCTATTACATAGAACTTTCTTCGTATGATCCAAAATTTCTATAGGTAGTTCCTCGTAAGAAAGATCTTTCTCCAGTGGTATGACCTCTGAGTTTAGTACATGTGAAAGGTCTTGTATTTAATTCCTCTTGAGACATATATGTAACACATCATAAATCTGAGAGATATTTTTAAGATGTGATAAGTGATAGGATACCTTCCTGATATTATCATTAATTTTCAAAGGGACTAATATACCTAGGGCTTAATTTCCCTTTTTCCGAATCACATAACTTTATTCCATAGAGAGATTAATAAAAAAATATTCTCATAAACTTGAAATTCTAGTTCATGTCTTTAGATATAAATATAAATTTTATACCAAAATCGAGTTGATGTGATATTCAACTAAATAGTTCTAACCTTCTCAACCATTTATTAAATATTCTCATGTCCCAATGGCTTTCTTTCTCTAACTTCGACCCAACACATTGGAGATCTACATTTATTCCCAAAGAGGGATTGATAAAGAGGATCCGAATACTTGAGTGAAAGTAATTTTTTTGATAAAACTATACTAGATGGAGGTGTTACTCCCAACCACCTTTGAAATGTAGAGAACAATATTTTACCCTTTCTTCATGATATATATATCAATCCTTTAAAAATTCAGAAATATTGGATCCATTTTGATCCTGATCATCGATAAGAAATCATGATCCTTCTAAGTTAATGAATTTTCCACATTTTTCTCTTTCCCAGTGTGGTAATATATTGAGAATTCATAATCATTTATCAACACTAACAATTTATTTTGGATCATGTTCAACTCCTTTTGTGTGAATATATATTTAAAACCTTTATTATCTGTATATATATCACACTTTTATCCATAAATATAATGCCTCCATATATTTAATGAAAAAATTACCATGGATAAATCCAAATCACGATTTGGGTTATTTTTCTCATGAATGTTATATTTTAATGATGCATGAATGATAACCATGTTATTCTACACAAGAAAATATCATAATCGATTTATAGATGCATCACTATAGATTATAAACCATTCTTCACTATAGGGTAATGTAAGTACAGGTGTGCTGACTAAACCTTCCTTCAATTCCCTGAAATTTTGATCTCATTCATCTATCCATTGGAACTTGGCACCCTTCTACACTGAATTGATCAAAGGATTAGATATTCCTCCGAAATCCTCCAAAATATAGATAATATACAAATAAACTAAGAAAACTATCGATCTATGTGGTTGTTGTTGGTCTAGGACACCATTCAATAGCCCTATTTTTTGATGGATATATGGCTATACCATCTCTTGGGATCATGTCTCCCAATAATGACACATTATGAATACAAAATTCATAATTTTTAAAATTTTCATATAGGGTCTCCTTCCTTAGGGTATTTAGTACAATTCTCAAGTGATCTTCATGTTCTTCATTTCTCGTTGAATATATGTGAATATCATATAGAAAGACTACCAAAAACTGCTCAAGGTAATATGTAATGGATATATTCATTATATCTATAAATATAGAAAATGAATTAGTAAGACCAAAAGGAATCACCATATATTCATAGTCTCCATAAAATATACAAATTTTCATCTTTTATATATCCTCTTTATTGACTATCAATTAATGATATCCAGAATGAAGGTCAATCTAGGAGATGTATTGAGCTCTGTATATTTTATCAGACTAGTCATCAATATGGGGATTATAATACTTGTTCAGGATTTTAGTCTTGTTTAACTCCTGATAATCAATGTATAGGTGAATTAATCCATATTTGTTCTTTACAAAGAGAATAGGTGCACCCTAAATGAACACATATGGCCGAATGATTTCTTTATCATGGTTTTATTTGAGTTTATTCGTTAATTTATACAACTCAATTAGGGATATTCTTTTGGGATTATTTTAAATTGGTGTGTAAATACGTATGAGTTATATTGATAACTCACCTTCATGTTTTGGTGGAAGGATGTGAACCTCATCTGGAAAGACATCCATAAATTTCCAAAAAAATGGCATATTAGTGATATTGATTTTCTACCCAACCATTTTAGATAAATATCCCTTCTATTTGGGAATTATGACCAATACACTGGATTTAAGATCCACATAATATTCATACTTATCATCACATTTATAGATGATCATATAAGGGTTTGAAATATAAAATGTAACATCAATTACTCGACAATTGATGTGGGATTTATGCGTAGAAATAAAATACATGCCAAATATGACATTAAATTCAACCAAATGAAGAATGAAAAGATTTTATAGAATAATATTCCCACAGACTTCAATTAGAGATGAATCATAGATATGTGATGAAATTATCATAGCATTAGGGGTCTCCAATGATAAATCTTGATTTAATTGTTTTTATGGAATCATAACACCCTTAGAAAATTATTTAGATATGAAAGAGTAGGTATATCCGGAATAAAATAAGACATTATTAGTTGTAGAGTGGATGCTATGTATACCATTCATCTAGTTTTTATCACACCATTTATCAGAAATTGAAATTTCATGAGATTTCCCCTTGTCATTCGGCTTAAGAGGTTTCAGACATCATTCATCATTACCCGCCCTTGGTTTTGGGCAGTGGTTATAGTGATTCCCATTATCCATATACATATAGAACTAAATCATGGGAGGTTCCTTCTCTGTTATTTTTTTGTCATTTCCACCATTTTCTAACTTCTTACCATCACATTGAAAATAAAATTCTTGATAGAATTCTCTTTCAAAATTAAAAAAAATTTTAAACCCCTTAATAAAATTTCATCCACGCTTCTTCCCACACATATAGAATATAGGAAATGTCATATTATTCTCTTTTGGGTTTCTATATTTTCCTTAAAACTATATCTTAATTTTCTTTTCATAACCTTGAGATTGATTTCTAACTCCAACCTCCATTCCATACTTGATTACACTATCCACAATATATTTTTAGCAACTATAGATTCTTTTTGAAAAATCATTTATGAGGATTGGATTTAATCCACTGGAGATCATATCAACTAAAATTTTGGTTGGATGATAATTCATAAATCATACCTCACATGTCTTGTGAAATTAGCCTCATAGGTACCAATATATTCATAATTAATTTTCTTTAACTTAAGGAAATATTTCTCAATCTTAGTATGAAGAATTTATTTAAAGTAATTATTTAAAAATAAGTTATTTAACTCATACTAATCCATGGATTTAGTATCATCTTTTTACGTCGTATTCTTTATTAGAGTCCACTACATTTCTTCTTCATCTTCTAACAGACAAACAGCTTGAACGAATTTCTCATGCTCCAAACACTGAAGACAGTAGAATATATTTTTTAGTAGTACTGATACATTATTCAGAAACAACTAGATTAGAATACCCTTTGAAATATGGTAGACTTTGAATCATTAAGGACTCCACATAATGCTGTTCCATCCTTTTCTCAGTTGAATGTCCACCATGATTCATTTCTTGAAGAAGCTATGTGAGCTTTTAAAATATGTTTTTCATTCCATATCCCATAGAATAATCATGCACATAATGGTATACGAACATGATCCTAAAAATAGAAGATCATACTCTTCATATCAAATTTCATATACATGAATCATGGAATAAATCATGGAAGTTCATAAGACAAGAATCACAAGGAGATATAGAACATAAGACATTAAATCATAACATAGGAATAAGGAATGGAATTGGGGAAATCACATAAACATATAATATGATTCCCATAAAAGAAAAGGAATCATTTTTAGACCATCTTTGTAGTATGGGTTCACTCCCCATACTGTCTTGGTAATCATAGTTTACTCCCATGACCATGTTAGTAGAATGATTTCACTCCTCATACTATCATGGTAGTTATGTTTCACTCCCATGGCCATATTAGTAGTTATGGTTCATTACCCAGACTATCTTATTCTATCTCATGAGATATAAATGTTTATCCAATGCATTAGAAGGAGATATAGGTCCCACCCATCTCATGGTTAAATCATACATACATGTTCGACAAGATCATTAAAAATATTATCATAACCCATTTAATGAAATAGGTATTATGAAAATGTAATCATATAATAACTTATGAAAAAATATATAGGATTCATAATCATTTCATTAAAACCAAAACCTAGGAAAATAATCAGGTTTCAAAGGCATTAACCATTAAAAGTGAAACAAGTTCCATAAACATCATGCCGTCAAATCATAACTCATTCATTGAAGGAATATGAATAGATAAATTTAATAATTTTCCAAGAAATTAATTATTAACAATAATGTATGTCAACTTATATTAAAAATAATTTTGAGGTATCCATTAAAAAATGTTTTTTTGAGGAAAATATCATTTCTAGATTGAAAAATACTTTTTAATTTTTTTATATCAATCTATAAAAAATGATTGTAAAAATTAGAAAAGTTGCTTTGAAAACAATTAAAAATGATTATTCCTTAAAAATTATCTTCAATTATCTCTTGAAAACATTCTTGAATACATTTTAAAAAACATGTGTTTTTAAATAAAACACATTTCTGATTGAAAAGGGATATAATGGAAGATTTTGCATAAATTTATTTATTTATTATTTTAAGTGATAAAGAGTGGAATAATGAAACTAATAAATGGATATACCTTGAATAAAAATAGGATAAGTAAAATCATGAGTTATATTGATATATTAATCAAAATATTGTATTAATGAAAGAATAATTATAAACAACCTTGATAAATGATGAGATTTCTACAAAAACCTCTTAATAGTTGGTATGTTTGGATGACACTATCCATAAAAAAAATTAATTTAAAAGACATTAAAAGTTTCATTAAAAAATTATATTCATGATATAACAGTGAAATTTTTTTTATATACACCATTAAAAACAAAGTAGGTTTATAACAAAACATGTGTCTCAAAGAAGGATAATTGAGACAAAAATATCTTACTGATTTCGTAAATTATGGAACATTAACACAATGAAATTAAGATCATAGAATGGATATGTAAACACACATAAATTCAATTATATTAATAAAAACTAAATTCATGGAAAATATATACACTAGACAAAATAAACGAGTGGTTTCTAAGGCATGTATCTCATAGAAATAAAAAGTGCAGGGAAATTTCCCTTACCTTTTTTCTTGGCACACTTCATACTCATACAAGATTTCTATATAATAAATTTAATTTTATTATACCTATATTAATGAAGAATATTATTAAATATAATACCACATATGGTTTTATTCTAACATTATATTACATGTTTTTAAAAATTCTATGTTTTGGTTTCACTTCGCGTAGTATCCGCTTTGTTCTTCGCATGTGTCTTAATTTTTTATATGTTTGTTCCTTATAAATATATCATGATTTCAAAAATTTAAACCATGATATAAATATAAATTATTTACATAATATGTGTATGAGAATAATCTATATAATATAGAATTATGAAATTGAATACACTATTTATGGAGTTGGTAAGTTGTATGTACGCTTTAACACTTTTCCATTTTTGTTGTCATGTTGAAAGTATGAAAGAAAATGACGTATAATTTTTTATATATGTATATATATAATTATTTATGTAAAATAATTATATCATATATATCATATAAGTTTTCTGAACCCATCTTTAATATATTCTATGTAGTGTGTGAATGAATCACATCACTTTGAGGGGCTGGTAGTCCACACTTCCTCAAATGAAATTATCGTATTTACAACAAATGGAAAGTAAAGAAGATATGAGTTTTAAAAGGATTATAGAATCTTAAATAAATAATAAATATAATATGTAACATATATAAACATATTTTACATCATATTTTCCACCGTGAGTGGTGATAAAGTAAAAAATGGACAATCGTTGTTTCAGGATGCGGTAGTTCGTCTTATATGTAAACAACATATTTGTTACCAATTAGATGGAAGTGTGTGTATGTGTAGGTCAAAAACCTATAATAAGGATATAATACTAAATTTTGGATAATGGTGTAGTTATAAAATCATATAATAAGAATATTTGAGTGTGTTGATAATTGAAATAACATTAATGAACTTGAGGAATAATGTTACCTCTTATTCAGGAAACTCTTTCTGGTTTGTAGCAATGGTATTCCTTGGATTCTGTTTTGCCAAAGGAGTGGATTAAAGGATCATGGGGGGAATTTTGAGGAGATATTTTTTAGATATTTTTTGATCTAATGTGTATTTAGAGGTGTGAGGAATTGGGAGGATATAACATGTTTTTATAGTGGAGGAGTGTCACTCTTGTAAATTTTGTGAAATGAAATTACAGACAAATATTTTCCTCAATATGTGGATCTAATAATTGAAAAATTATTTTAAATGGATTATATGGTCCAAATATGTCCATTAAAGGGCCATTTTATAGTTTTATATGTTATTTGGTCCCTTAATATTTATGTTTAGAACCTTATTAATCTTAATCTTACCTTAATCGTTGCAATTAATTTTAATTATTTTCGCTAATATTTTTGTTAAAAAAACAAAATTAATGATATTATAAATTATAAATTAAGATTATTCTAAATATGGAATAAATTTCATCAAATTATAATCACATCAGTGGAATAAAATAATTTAAATTTAACTCCACTGATGGGACGACACTGCGGGTTTTTAAAGTAAAAATAATCAAAAGTTTGCTATGTTTTTATATCCAATTTTAAAGTAAAATTGGATACAAGGACCTAAATTTAATTTATTGATAAATATATTATCTAATTATACTTTTAAATAAATTTTATATATAATTTACACTTATAAATAAATTAGGTGAAAAATTAGTTTTGAATTAAAATTCAGTATTTTTCACTATTCATCCAAAAATGATGTTTCTCAGAAAACGCCAAAACTTTACCCTAAAGAAAAATTAGAAATTAGAAAATAAAAAATAATTTTATTTTATCAAATTAAATTTATAAATGTTTTTAAGAATTAGTTTTATTATTTTTCACAGAATCACATTAAAACTAGTTTATTTGAGAAAATATTATTTTAAGCATATAAGGTCTTTACCAAAAATTAAATTTCATTACCAATATGTTTTCTTCTGTAAAAAAATATAAAAAATATTTTAAATTTATTTGTTAAAATGTATATTAATATTATTAATAGATATTTTATAATTATGTCATATATATAATTATAATAATAAAAGAGATGTTTCGTAGAAACTCAGTGATGTGTGTATCATGCACCAAGTCAGTGTTCCGTGTATCATACACCAAGCCAGTTCTATGTGAATGAAATGTTTTACTTAGGGTAATAGAATATATCTATTAAAGTAAATTCATTCTAAAAAAGGTCCCTAACAACTCGGGGTGTTACAAAGTGGAATACTCAAAGTCACCCAAAGGGTTTTCATAATAACATGGTTTTAATCGAACCCACATCAATGAATGGTTTGGGTTGAGGTCCATAACCTCCAACCTTATCAAACAGGTTATGGAACACAAATTCAAGGTTTAAATAATTAATTTAAGGTATTACATATTATTTTATCATTGCACAAAATGTATGACATGTTTCTTAAGAGAACATTCTATACACATCATGAATATTAGGTAAACGATATAGAATACCTACCTAAATTGGGTAGAATAATTATTTTCTAGTATTAGTAAATAATTATGTTTGGAAGGATAGAAATAAAAACATACACCTTGAAATTATGGGATATTAAGTTACATGAATTTATCATTCCATATGGAAATATAAATGACAAAAATAAAGAATAGGAATAAGAAATATACCATTGGATAATCAATGTGAAAAATTAAAGTTGAATTGGATGTTGTATGAATGAGGATACTTAAATAATATATTGAGAGGAAAGGGAGCTTAAAATTATAGGATGATGATGTGTGAATGGGGAATGAACTGGGAGGAAGAAAGGTTAATGAAAATATTGTATATAGGTAATTTCCACCTTTTTAAAGGGGTGAATAGTTTTCCAATATGGTTAGCCAAACTACATGAAAACCATGCACCACAAATATCTATGTGGAACACCACCTTGCATGTCTAGGAAACTAATTGTAAAACCATGAATATCCCATAAAATATTATTTCCCAAAGACTCTACCTATATTTATGGTTAGGTGTGTGGTAAAAAAACCTTGAAAAAACTATGATCAACATAAAAAAAATTAAAAGGGTTTTCAAATCTATTTTTCCTCCATATAAGTGTTAGAATAACCATACTCATCCCCTTTTTATTTACATGGATGAGGCTAAGGGTAAGAAATGACTGTGCCCAAATCGCTCACCTCATTCTTCCTTTCAAAAAACAAGAGCTCCAAGCTCCAAAAAATCTCAGATCTCTCCCAAAATCTTCTTTAACTCTTATGTAAATTTATTTTAATAAAGAAATATATTTAATCTAAAATCTAAAAGATCCATACCTCTTAGAAAATATGGGATCTTATAACCTATTTACAGATTATAGGAAAAATGGTTCATTAATGGTTATAGGTTTTGTATTAGTTTCTTATTCATTTGATAATTTTTCACTTAACACATGATAGACACACTCTTTTATTTATACATGTATATTATATGGTTTTGGGTTTTTATTTGAGTATTTTTTTGGTTTTAGACTCATGACACATGCTTAGGGGAAAATTTGGATTATTTTAGGATATTTCATTGGAATTATATACTTGTAAGAGGCAATGATCACCTTTAATACTTATTTATTCTGAATATGTCTAGTTTTAACGTTAATAATTACATGTATGTTTTAATGTTATTTTTAGTTTACATTGATTGATTTTTATGGTGGGATTGTCATAATTCTCTTACAATAAAAGTATATAAATTTCATATTGGAAAATACATATGGGGATATTGTGTTGAAACTAACCTTAGAAAGTTAGGAGTGATCAAGACCCAAATGGCCATGAGGGTTTTCATAGTAAATTGAGTGATTATTTAATCTACTTGTCCCATATTAGTGGAAAATTTCTTGTATTTTTTACCTGATCACTTTTGTGGATTACCCCATGAGAGGCATACATAGTTCATTATTAATCTCATCCTGAGTATTGATCCCCTTCAAATACCCTCTTTTTGTTTGGAATTGACTAATTCGAGTGAGATTACCTTACAATTTTTGGATTATGGGGTGAATGTTTTTACTCAAATGAGTACCAATATTTGAGGTTATACCATATTATTATTCCAAATATCTGATATATATTGAAATTATTTACATACCACAAGATGTTAAACTAGGTTATTGTTCAGAATATGTTACCAGTTCCATAAATTATTGATCTTTTTTATCAATTGAGGAGAGGTCATTGGTTCTATAATTGTAATCTATGATCAATATATCATTATCTATGAGTATAAATTGATTATATACCATAGTAATATTTTTGGAATTGTTATTGTTTAAGTGGGTTATTAGTGATATCATTAGGTCCCATGAAAACCATAAAAATGGTCAAATATCTTGAAATAAATTGTCTATATTTACCTAGAATACATCATCACTATATGTTACTATGATATTATGATTTATTATTGGATTCATGAGTCTCATGAAGAGAATTTATTGAATATTATGATAATTATTTAAGAACATTGGATATAGACTAATATCTAAAGGTGTCTCTTTTGGATTTAATAGGTACGTTTCCTCCGGAATGTAATATTTGAGGTAGGGATTTCTATTAACCAAGATAAGGCATTCGATGTTTTATCTTGGGTTTTACCCTAGAATATTTTTAATATATGGGTTTTCCTTATATTTTTTGGGTATTAAATATGATTTATTTTTGAAATTCTCTAGCTTAGTAGTAATTATGATAGACATGATCAATTTGAGTGGATCGATCTGTGTACACCAATGTTTTTTTATTTAAAAGGAAAATTAATATCTGACCATATTTTTTTCTATATAACATGGTTAAGGGAAATGAAAAATATTCTGGCACATTAAGTGTTTTTTTAACATATTTTATTTTAATATTATATGGTATTTTTTAATGGTTTCATTATATATTTCTCATTAGGAGAACATACCGACCAATGAATTAATGAAATCTTATATTTCCTAATTTGTAATATATTAGTGAAATTATTTAATTTAATAATGATTTATAGTTTAAAGATACCACATGATCTTGTGATACATTTTATAATACAAGGAATTGAATCAATGTCTAGGCATTAGGTTGAGTACCTTCAAATGTTTGTTTTTTAGATGGATTATTCAACAGGAAAGGGGAATTCCATTATTGATTATTATATTAAGATGATTCAATAGTATGTGTTTCATGACTCTATTTTGGAATTAATTATCATTTTCCTTTTATTGAATTGAATATGGATATGATTTAGGATCATAGGGTAATGGATTGAACTACTCTAGCTATTACTTCCAGACTAGTAGACTAGGTGAAGTTAAACTACAATTATGGTCTATATTTTTTTCATAATGGTTAGAATATGTAATATATAACCCATTCAATGAAAAAATATTAATGATGAGGGGTTAATTTATATTCATGGTCATGTGGTCGTCCCTACTTTTATGACAGGGGAGTTGAAAAGGTATTCTGAAACCATTAAATGATCCATGAATCTAGGTATAATGAATATATATCTTGAAATCTTGAATAATTTCTTATGGAATGATATGAATATAGATTATGTGGTTATATATCTCATTGTATCAATTTTTATAGGGTAAATTCATATCCCTAAAGAAAATGAGGCCTACCTTTTCCACTCTCTATTCCCACATAATAATGTGATAAGGTGACCTTAAAATCTATCACTAGGATTAAAAGAACATTGAAGGGTCATGATGGAGTATAGGTTATAGTTTTTTAGTTTATAAAGGTCTATTATTTCATAGATATAAAAAATACAAGTTAGTGGCTGATCTAGGATAGTTCTATGCATGACAGATAACTTATCTACATGAGATACCTGTATTAACCAAGATGTAATTTTTCGTGTATTAAATATATCATGAAATGTTTTTTATCCTTATATATTTCTATAAATTAATTATTTTTTAAAATTCAATAAATTTTATAGAAAAAAGAATGTAACATAGCTAAAAATAATTGTAAAACCCAACTACTGAAGTAGGCACTAAACATTCTAGAAGAATTCCCATGGATATTGAATGGTTTAATAAAATATAAAACCAAACCATGGGACTTATATATGTTTCAAAAAAAATTCATATGGATTCCCAATCTATGTGGGTTATCGATTCAATCTACTAAAAACGTAAAATTTTTCAATTTACAAGACTATAGTGTATTGATTTTAATTCCCCTTTTCCCCTTCTTTCACCATAATATTTTTATTTGAAAAATCATAGGCATTTTTTCCTTAATCCCCTCCTTTACCCCTTGATCTCTTTTGGATTCTGTATCAAATAATAAAATTTTATTTATGTAAGTTTTTATCCTCTCTTTTATTTATTTAATTCTAATTTCCTTTTTTTATTATTCTACTATGATCATGGTGGGATAGGGTTCATGTTAAATGATTTACAATCTATGGTATTATATATTTAGGGATTCCTTTAGTATCTTAATGTTTTGTTCTCCCATATTTTGGTGGAATCACATCAACAAAAAAATGTTTTATTTACCAATTTTAGAAAAATGTATGTGCTTTCAAATATTTGATAAACCTTGTTTCTCATGACGGGTTTAATGTATTTTAATTATAAATATTTTCTATTTTAAATATTTTGAGCATTTTTAATAATTATAATATTTCCCTTGTTTGGTTTTTAAATGGTTTAGTGGGAATGCTACCACAAAAGGGTAATTTTTGTCATCAGTTTGATAAGTTTCCCATAAAGTGTTTGCTGTAAATACTCAAACATCTTTTATTGAAAAAATTAATGATATATTAAGGAAATTGTTCTCCTTGTTTTAAAATTAATTTCCATTTTAGTTTATTGGTAAATACTTATATTTTAATGGATGCTTAGTTATACAAAATGGATTCTCCTTTTACTTATAATCACTTAATGTACAATACTATTTATGGTGTATCTATGGGATATGGGGGATTTGGATGTCTCATAGTGCTTCATATGAATCATAGGGTACTAGGGGAGACATGGAAATGTTGTACCCAAGTGTTAAGGAGACTAAAATTAATATTGGGTCTCATTAGTTCATCCCTTCATGGGGAAATAGTAGTTCATATTAATACATAGATATAAAATATATTCATTAGTCTTACCTGACAAGGGACCATATAAGGAAATGATGTTACTCTTCGTAGTAGATATTATATAGTATCATATATTTATTTATTGTTCCTCAAGGTGTCCTGAATTTTGTTAATATACCATCTCCCATGATTCTTTGATGTGGCCTTATAATTTTATGCCCACATTACTGACTCATTTGTAACATTGATTAATAAATTCATGTTATGTGATGGATCACTTTCACTTTTTTATTTTTGTTTATTTTCATTTTATATTTTAGTAAAAACTTATAGACTATGTTTTATTTGTTATGATTTAAAAATAGAGAACCTGATGGGATCATATTATGACCATTATACCCAAAACATGGACACATCCTCTAAGAATTTGTAGACCTAGATTTGATAGATATTGGAAAAATAAAGGTTATATATGGAGATGATGGTTATTTTTGTTATATTGGATCTAGTCGATTGTGGTGAAATGGTTGGAGATTAATCTCAAGTCACACATAAATATGTTTTAGGGTTTTTATGATTTTTGGATTTGGTATGATGGTAAATTTAGATAATTTTTCTTTCTATATTTCCTTATATTCTCATCTTCATTTTTATTTTGTATTTTTCATGTTAATATATGTAATCTAATTTAAAGTGTTGTCTTCAATTTTGATTTTTTTTGTATTTTTTATGGAAGTACATCACACCCCCCATGTTTTTTTCTTATTTTATTTTTATTAACCAATTTATTGAATCATGGATTCTTTATATAGGGAGATCAATCAAGGTTCTGAAGTGATACTATTGATGTGATTGATTTACCAAATAGGTTAAATCATTCCCAAAGTGTTATCTATGATGCCAATGAACTAGTTACTAGATAATGAAGATATATAATGCCCTTATGACCTTTACATGGACAAAATCTTGTAATGATATGTGTTATCCTAAGTTTGTTTTTGAAAAAAAATGTTATCATAGTAATATTTTGGATGTATATTATTTTTTTAGTCATGGTAGACATGAAATTGGAAAATAAAATCATTAGGGATGGTTGAAAAAAAAAATCTGGAAAAAAGTATCTGTAATGATCCTTAAGCGTCCTTTGATTATAGTTAAATGAGTTTTTTTTTCAGTTTTAATTTACCATAATTGTGAATTTGTTTATTCCTTGATCAAGGAATAAATGTTTAAGTTTATTTTCCAAGGGAACATCGCTAAGATGCACGATCTACAAGCTATGAAGAAGTTGTGAAAAAACATATTAAATAGTACTAATACATTCTACATTATTAACACAAAGTTAGGGAAACTATGTGGTTAATTCCAATCATCTAGAATTTTTTCCACTATTAGTGTCTGGTTTGGGATACAGTGTGACCTAACCATGCATAGTTGGAATTATTTTATGGCCTTTAATTTCTATTTTTATAATAATTTTCCATATGACTTTAATTGCATTTTTTATATTTATGGTCTTGGATTATTGTTGTTTATTGATTTTTAATTGGGGTTCATTGAGTTTAATGAGTTTCTCTTCTCTTTCTATTTTATCTTATAGAGTAAAATCCCCCTTTAATGTGATTCTATGAATACTTTATATGTATATAATTTTTTTTCCTAAATACCAACCCTCTATTTGAATTTTTATTATTAATATGATAGTATCAAAAAATTATACTATTGATCAAGGATCCGACATAGCACTTGTCTAAGCTAAATAAAATCATCCTTGTTTGGCTTAAAGTATGGATTTGGTCAAATTGTTTATCCACCACAATTATAGGTTCTTTTATGGGACTAATGGGCCTAAAGAGGTTGAGTATTGGCTAAAGAAGACTGAAATGATATTCATGTTTAAAGAATCTCCCAAGATAAATAAGGTGTAATGTGAATTATTTTTCTTTAATGACCAACCAAAAATGATGGGAGTTTATAGTTCATGATAAATTATATAATATATAGTATAAGAAGGGATTCACTGTTATTTTTTTCAACCATTATATCTTGATAACATAACTATGAAAAATAAAAAAAGAGTTATTCATCCTTCAATAGGATGTTGAACTATAATAGAGTCTAAAATTTTATTTATATAATTTACTCAATATTCCTCCAAACTAATATCATAAATTGTGTTAAAAAATATGTCAATTTAAGTGGGCACTCAATTGAGTATTTAGAATTAAATGATTGTTCTAAATATCATCATCAATTCCAAAGTTATTGATCAAGCCCTTAAAGTGGAGGCAGAATAATCTATAATGACATGAATGATAAAGGCTCATTCCCTAATATGTGGAAGTGAAGGGGGTTTATTATGTAGAAGGTAATGGTATTGTTCAAAAAGGGAAATAGAATTATCTCATGTTCACTCCCAATAATCTTTATCAGTACTTATATGGAGGGATCCTCTCTTAAAATAAAAATGTGGTAAAATAGGTCATGTAAAAACATTGTTTCTAAAAACCACATGGTTTTTATTACTTATGGTAAAATGATTCATCATTTTGGTCTTTGTTAGGGTATTCTCTATCAGATGTTTTCTCCTTTTTTTAATCCTAGGAGGATCTACAGTTTGATTTGAAACCTCAAAGGCTATATGACATCGAAATTACGGACTTAGAGACAAATGTGGTTAATCTTATGGGAAGATATAGACATGTAAAAAAGAATCATACTAGAGGTAGAGAACAATATTACTTTGAGATTTGAAAATTTAATGTAATGGAGAAAGTGTCTGCAAGATTTCATGTGGGAAAGAAAACTATGAGAGGTACTATACATATAACATAATATATATCTATTTCTTCATTCGATATATGTTCATATCATTAATTTATATTTTTTTATATTTTGGATATATTTAATGTTTTATATATGAATTTTCTATATAGTATATATATATATCTACACCCATTGGGGAGAATAAAGAGCATGATTTTTGATGCATGTTATGTATCATCTCTATTTGGATGTCCTACTAGCCTGAAATTTTCTTATCCTTAGATGGATCCCTTTAATAATATGTTTTTAATCAATTGGATGGTTATCTTCTAATCCTATATTGATTGTTATCATTATTTGGTTTCCTTCACCATTCCAGATGCAATTAGTCAATAATTTCAAGGATAATGGAATTAAATGTTTAGTCAGGTGTGGACTTCACTTCCATAGGTCTTCATATTGATATTGTAGTTATCATATCTCTTGATGGGGGCCAATTAAGGGGATTCAAAAAATTTCATCCTCCCATTGTTAGGTAATTTTCTAATGTGCATCCAGATAACCTCTAAAAGTTGAATCTTGATTGAGATATTTGTGATAATCCAAGAATTATTTTTTAGTCAATAAGTAATATTTTTTGAACTATGAAAAACTTACAATATGGTTATGGTAATGTGATACTGATTATAAGGAATTGTCATCCTACATGAAATGGTAATAAGAGTAGGATTATACATGAAACAACTTGGATGAAGCTGTATTCTGTAAACATTATTAACGTTCTACATAATAATTATACATTCCTATATAAATATGAAGTGTATAGTGTAATCAAAGATGTTTCTATGAATATGATAGTTTATATGAGAAATTGTCAATATATGTATGAATATGTGCTAGAGATGCTGAGAAACATTCATCTTAAATTGCAAGGAGTTATGTTAAGGATGCTAGATAGAACAACTACGATTGATTACTACTGCATAAACATTATCTAAGTGGTAAATAAGCATAATATATGAAACATCCAATAATTTTAAAATATTATTACCTTTAAACAAGAAAAATGTATTTGATATATTCATCCACATGCAACATCGAACTAAAACAAAAATCTAATATGTTTAAAGTGTTAAAACCTTCTCTCTGAATTAGTTGGAATTAATAGGAGTAACAATTTGATGAAATTTTTATAAAAATGAAAACTGAAGAATTTAGATAAAATGTAATTCAATTGGTATATATAAAATTACTAATACGATAATTTTTTGATTTGAAATGTATTTTCCAAAATATTTCCTTTCAACGTGATATGCATTTATATTTAAATAAACATATTACTTAATATGATAAAATATATTTAATATGAATAATTTTTAAAAACAAATTTAATTAGTTAATAATAAAAACTAAAAATAGGATTGGTTAATATTTAAGAAAGTTTATTCTCTTATAAAAATTGTTTTCCCATAATATCTCACCATTTTATTGAAGAGTTATATTTATAAAATTTATAATTTTAATTTTTATAATATCAATATTATTTACTGAGTCATCGTAGTAGTATTAGTTGAATATCAATTTTTGGGATTTTTCCAAAAAATAGGATTTTTGCACATAAATATTAAAATAAATTTTCCATATACAAATTGGTTTTATTTTATAAATTATACTATATATGTAGAATATATAGGTAAAAATTAAGTAATAATTCTAATCATATTTTCAGTCATATAAAATAAATTACTAATGATAATGTTTAATTACCATGATAATAGTAAAATGATTTGTTTCAAATAATTAATTTATTTCAAAATAAATTAAATTAATATAATTTAATATATAACTATAATATGATTTTTTTAAAAATTAAAATATATATAAACACAAATTAAATTAAGGATTAACTCAAAATATTAATAACAAAAACTCAATATATAAAAAAACTTAATCTATAAAAATATTTTTTTCTATATATTATGTTTTAATTTAAAAGTTATATTTCTTATTTTTAGAAATTTAAAATGTTTAGATATATCCCATGATTGGATTTAACAATTCTTAAATGGGTTAAAAGGTTCATATTATACTTATTTTTATAAAATAATTACCATGGTTAATTTTTAATCGAGATTAATAAGAATAAAATGGGTAAATAAGGAATCTATAATTTTTAAGAATTAAAAGGTCCCAAAAACCTTATAGAACGACTTATTAGGTATTAACGTCATATCCACATGAATCACCTACCATTTATCATCCTAAAAACCTAAATATCATGAAATTCCATTCATATCCCTTACCAAACATTCTTTTCCAACAACTTATCCCGATATTTCACTTATAAAAGGTTCTCTCTTCCTCCCACATCAAACCACACATATTTTTAGATATTGAAATGAAACTATATGAGATTTAATTCTTATAAAGACCCTATAAATATTTTTTAACTCCTAGCCTTAAAATTGTTCTTCCATTCCTTCATTTCTATAAGATACTTCAAGAGACACTCTAAATTCTCAGTGCAAGTATTACTTACCGTTTTAATTATATTTTTTTATCATTCTCATCCACCCTCCTCTATAATAATTATGACCATTTTATAGAATTAAATTAGTATTAATTATATAATTATATTTTATTACATTTATGTAGAACTATTTACCATACCCCACCCATTCAATAGCGAATGAAAACATTCATTATACTCTTGTGTAGACTACCACATCCATAAACAAGAAATTTCATTTTTCAACACCACCATTATAGGATTCATCTAGAAATGGGTTTATTTAATATTTTTTTATTTTTGTTTTTATATATTTTTAGTAAATTTATAATATTTCTTATATAATTAATATTAAAAATAAGTGATCATAGTAACATTAACCCTTTAAAACGAGGGAACTAAGAGGAAAATGATTACTTCTTTTGTTGTAATGTATTTATATAAATTATCATATATTAAAATTTATTTAAAATTCTGATATATCACAATAATATACAGTAAATATGTTAGTTATTATTCTGGTATAAAGATATTACAACAAAACTATCTTGTAATCATCCATTAATCATGAAGAGTTCATGTTTGTGTCAATTTAACCACCTTATTGAAAAAACAATAATTTTATATCATGGATGAATATAAAAAATTATTTATTTTTATAATATGACATAAAGGATTAAATATTTTTTCCCTTATTTTGGTATGTTTATAGGAAAAATTAATTAATTAATTTAGTAACCACTGTTTGTTCATTATGAAGAATTAAAACAAGATCATTTTTTTATCATCATGTATTTAAATGAAAAAATAATGAAATTACATTATAGATTTATAAAATATATTGAAACATAAATTATAGAGCCTTATATGATCTAGTAGGAATGGAATTTGGAAAAATAACAGAATCTGACACCTATTTAGAAAACTAGTTCAATGAAAAAATGATTAGTTACACATAGTGTTGAAAATATGAAAAATAATAACTAATATATATATATATATATAATAATTAGAACATAGTAATATAAATGTTTATAGTTTTGAATAAGGTTATCTTTTACGTATTTAATTAACCTAAATTAATTTTTCTGGAAGTCTCGTGAAAGTACATAACGAATTAGGACTAAGGTAAGGGTTTCCATTTCAAATTCTTCACTTTGAGATATGTTTGGTATTAGGAATCTCATTTCATTTATGCGGTGAATATAATTCATATTTGAGATATATTATCTTGAATTATATTTTAATCATGGTATATTAAGTTCAATTATATAATCTCCCTTTTAATGTGTTTTGATTTAAATTTTACATAAGCTCTAAGGGTTTTCTTTTCTTAATTATAATTGTTTAAGGAATGTTTCATGTTATGAACCTTGTTTAATTTTTATGGAATTATGATTATATAAAATATCTTGAATTTTCACTACGTTATTTTTTAAAATTTATGAGACAAAATAATAGAAATAAATTTATCATCTCTAAATTTATTTTGACCCAACTATTACCCTAGTCGTAAGAGTTCTTGGAAACTCAATTTCAATTTTTAACTTATTGTAATTCAGTTGAACACATTTCATATAATTTGGGTAAATTCTATCCTTTTATTGTATTATGATTTATTCTGCAATTGTTTCAATTTTTAAAATATAAAAAACATTTCAATTGTTGGGTTCTTCATGGACTATGTTTCTGTAAGGATTATTAATATATAAAATATCCTTTCATTGATTTATAATGTTTCATCTTAAAATTTTATTTTCTATTATTTGGTTCCCCCACCATAATATTTAATTATGTGGTATTTTATTATACGATTTGGTAAAAATATTTTTTAGTAAAAATTATAATTTTTTAACTATTTTATAATGTGAGTTTTATGCAATTTTATATTCAAAATAATAAAGGGGGGTTTACTTTCAATGTTATTTGTTTTGTTTTTTGATACACATTTATAAAAAATAAACATTATATACTCACAAGTCTCCATTATTGATGATTATTTTTAAAATTAATATTTTTTAAAGGATATCACATCAATTATTAAAAAGTTACATTTAAATGTAATTTGTATATTTATATTTTGTTTCAATGTTAAAAAAATGTTTTCTAAATTATCTTTTATGTTTTCATATCCATTTCTATTATCATTTTAAAAATGATTTGCCCTTATATGATTTATGTCTCATGATTTATCGTCTAATAAATATATATTTTTATTTGTGGGATTGAACATGTGGTATCAAACAATTAGATTATTGATCCCATATTTTGTGATACCATTTGAAGAATTATTTTGGGGAGGGTGTTTTTAAATTATTTCCACACAATACTATGTTTTATTTATTTCACTTGGGATATGTTATTTTTCAATTGTCTAATTTTTTCTCAGGCTGTACTACAATATTGTTATTACAACATTGACTTATTCGTATACTCATTACCCAATATGGTGTGAAAATATAAATTTAAAAATTAATATTAGGCAACAATCACCTTTAATGAACATTTATTATTGAAATTGGGAAAAGTATCATAGTTACACATAGTTTTATTACATTACATATGATTATTTTCATGTTGACTATATATTATTTAATAATAAACATTCTTTCTATGGGTGAGTTATGATCATGGTATCCCATTTATTGAAAAAGGGAAATCTAATGAACCAACCCCGAATACATTCATAATTGAAACCCCAATCAATCTCTCACTGGACCGAAGGTAATTTCCAACCCCCTTGTGCCAGAGATACGAACTTTTGAATCAACAAGAATACCTTATGAATCATTTCTCCCAAGGAAGGAAAAAAATTAAATAGAGGAAACAGAATAAAAAAAAGTAATAAACTGAAAATCTTATGGTAATGAAACAAAAAATGTATGACAAAAAAGGATAAAAAAGATGATGGCCAATGCCACTGACTACATGTAAATATATGGTAAATTACAATATCCCTATATGCTTGTGACACATCACCACACACACCTCAATAATTTCTACAAGAATTATATAAATGAATATCAGTTTGACCTAGAAACCTTATAAAATTGTATTTTATATAGGCCTATGATAAAATTAAATTAGGCCTCCACCCACTGAACCAATGCATATGACTTTAAAAGAGAAGATATATTTTTCATGGTTAAAAATAAGAATAAGAATATAGGTTTTTTGGATCTCTTTTTTGAGATCAAATATCAATAGATTTTCTTGTGAAACACCTATTTTCATAAATTTTAACCCTGCTCAAATAAAACATAAATTTATTTTCATAAAAAATTAATTTCAAAAACTAAAGTTTCAATAATTTATAATGGTAAAATAATGTAAAAAATTATATCATTCCACATATTAAAAAAATCATTCCTACAAAATTATTAAAAATTCATCATCCTAGAATCCAATGTGCTAATGGAAAATAGTTTATAATAGATATAGCATGTTCCCTGATGAAATAATTCCATGCATCCAAAAAACTATTAAAACCAAATTTGACCTCACCCAAACACCTATTATTACCTAGCCTAACCACAAGTAAATCCCTCTGTTTTACCAAAGTCCCATCTAAGACCGCTAGATATAACATGATTCTAAATAATTTAACTTCTGTACATAGACTTCCACTTAGTAACTCATGTCTTCCCACAACATTCAAATTAATGTGTGTATTTAAAAGATAGTATCATGCCATCTATAATTTAAATTCGTCATTTTCTAAACAAACCATAATTCTTATGCAAACCACTGATCATCAAATTAGGAAAATTTCCCATTATCATGCATATAAATTCAATTAAATTCAATTCAATTACTCTCCATCTAAGGGGATATCTCATTTAATTTATGAAGGAACCCATCATTTAAATTATAGAAAAATGATAACATTATATGCGTTTTCCACTTTATAATAAATAATTTAATGCAATAATCAAGCATTTTCAAATCCCATTTCGATTACCAGGACTTTCAAATAATTGAACCCATTTATAATAATGCTTATACATCATTTCAATTCAATAAATTCTAGTTTTCAAATCATTCTTATAAAAAATAGTATAACCCACCCGATCATTGAAAACCAAATTTTACTCATCATTTTTTAATTTGTTATCACACACATATCCAATACATTTATCAAGAAAAAACTATCCATTTTGATATCCAAAACATGAAATTATAACATTAAAATTATTTTCAAATCATAAAATAACAAAATTGCATTTTTTACACTTGTATGAAATTCTCAATAGTTTCTAAATATTGTATATACCTACTAGATATAAGAAAAAAAGGAATTTAAGTAGAAAGAAAAGACCACAAAAAATTATAAGTTTTGTTATAAAAGGGATATTCTATGGAAAACTGTCTTAAAAAAATGGTTCAACATGCTATTATTTTTAAAGTAACACTATATTCGATAGCTTACGTTACATAGAACATCGAGCTTAAAAATGATTGATTATTCTTATTTAATTGTGATATTTATCTCTTAACTATTTGAATGGTGGGAATGAATGAAATTAAATAAATTATTAAAATATAGTATATAAATATTTTAAAATGAATTATTTGGTTACAAATTAATTATAAATGAAAATAAAAACCAATTTAACATAATAGATGTGTTTTTTATAAAAAACAATTTTATGACCATAATAGAATTTTATCTTAATAAATTAAACAATTCAGTTTTGAGGAATGATATTAATGAAATTTATCTATTAAATTTTCAATAAATTGTTTTTAAATTCATATAATAATTTTCAGAGTCTTATGATATGAATTAATATAATTTTAATAATAAAAATCTATATTTTTCAAAAAGGAAATTTTTCTTCCTTTTAATGACTCACAAGTTTTAAATGTAAATTTTGACACATTTCAAAAATTTATTTGAAAAAATGAACTTTAATTTTGAAATATTGTTATCAAATTTATCTTAGGTTTATTTTTTTTGTTTTAGGATATGTTTTATTTTTTGATGAAAAGTAAAAAATACCACATTTTAATTGCAAACAGACTTTCATGTAAATTCTTTATAATGATAAATTATATTATAAGTTGTTTTTAAAGTATAATTAGTTCAATAACACATCAATAAATTCAATTTAATTTGTTTTAATCAATTTCAAATTGAAATTGGATATAAATACATTTCATAATTCTCACATTTTTCACTTTTAAAACATGCTTTCTCATTGCATCTACGAGATTATTTTTAAATACAATTTTTAAAATTATAGGAATTGAATTTCGTAAAATAGATTCAATATTTGTAATTATAAATTCCAAATTAGTTTCTATGTTCATTATCAATTTAGTAATAAATAATTTTTAGTGGTGAAAAAAGATTTACCTTAGTATAGGAAAAATATTGATAGAGGTTAAAGTTAAAAAGTATAAGATTAAAATAACTAAAATAAAACTTTTAATGCATGTTTGAGGTATTTTTTGACCCTATAGATAATTTAAAAAAATAAATATCAGTTATTTTTTTAAATTAATTCTACCTCAATGTTGTCAACTTCAATTATAAAATAATAATTATTGATCACATAAAACCACCCCTCCTCAAGTATAAATAACACTCCTCACCACCATATTTATATTTAAAAGCCTTGAATCACCAAAAATATCTTCCAAAAACTCTCTTAATCATTCTATAAACATCTATATTGTTATATTCTCCCTAAAAGACCAATTTTATGGTGCGTAAGAAGTCTTTCAAAGAGGTGATATTGAAGAAGTAATTTTCTCAAAGAACCTATCTTGTTTTATTTTATTCTTCTATTTTCTCAAAACCTCTAAATACATCAAGGAATAATCACTATAGAATCCTATATAATCCTTAATTTTTTTGTTTATAATGTAATATATTATATACATAAATTTTATTACCTCATCATATTCAAAGAAACAATACTATTGTGAAATTATGCGAGTTAATCGCCTCTATGAATAATGATTTTGTTCAGTTTCCATTACCTCCTTCATGGATGGTCATAAACCTATCAATATAGTTAAATAATATTATAATAAGTAAATTATAACCTATTTAATGTTATATATATAATATATACTCATAATATTAAATAAAACAAAAGTAGTTTGTGGTGTTTAGAAAAATCTCTAAAATAAACTGAACATTTATAGTTAACATTTTATCAAATGCATTATCCTCATACATGACATTAAAATTTATATATGGGACCATTTATACTTATATAATAGAACTAATATTATTTAACTCCACTTTTTTATTTTTAAACCCATTTTAATATAACATCCGAAATATTACACAAATGGACCGATCAGGAAACCATGAAATGAACACAGAAGAAACCATGAATATAATGAAATATTAATAATTACTGGGTCATAAGATTTTATAAAATCATAACATATGGTATTTTAAATTATAATATATTATTTTAATGATTTAATAACACTATATAAACCATTATACATTACATTAGGGTATTCAAATCTAAAGGGATGTGAGAGGTAAGGGTTTATCATCTCACTTTCACTTCTGTGAGATATATGACTTATCCACTACAAGTTTCATATGTGTAGTATATGTGTAATTACAATTTATATATAATATCATGAATATAATAATATTAATGGCGTTAAATGTTTCATATGATATATTATTACTCATATGGGGATTATTATTTGACTCATAATAATATGGAAATATATTTCTTACCTCAATTTTCATTCATTGGGTTAAACTTCTATTTCCCTGATTATTTGATGCTAAGGTTATGTATCGAATGGATTTTGATTATATAATGTTTTATGTACACTTTTATATATATATTTATATATAATACACATAATAGATTCATTTAATTAATGATATGTCTTTTTAAGGGACTTCATGTCAATTTCACTTATTTGAGGCATATTTTTTTATTATCCACATATATTTTCTAGGGTGTATATAATACCTATTTGTTTAATTTACGGTCATTATTCATTAAAAATTTATTTTTTTGATAAATATACATATTTATTCAATCATATATATGATTATTTCCTAATCCATAACCCATGTTAATATATGGTGTTTCCTTTGAAGTTGATTTGATTAACTGGGGAAATAATTCTAAATCAATATATTTTACTTAATATGCATATTTTTTATAATTAATATTGATTAATGACATAAATTTATTATTAGATATGTAATTAATAAAATTTACATACAATATTGGGTGGGGATCATATATATAAAATCCCATTGATGCATCAGAAGTCCCATGAGATGAATAAATTGGCCAAATTAAATAGTTTTTTTAAACATAAAGATAAAATTGTCTTATGAAAGGTCTTTATGGTAAATGTATTATGTTTTTTAGAAGCATGAAATCCCATAATTTAAATTTAATTATTTTTATCCATGTTATTTTCACTATGGTATTATCCATGGATTCAGATTGTGAAAAATTTATTGATTAAATGGCATGTGTGTTTAATTATTTTACCTTACCAATTTGATTATGAATTGTCGATTCAAGTTGGATTCCACCATACATAACCATTATTGAGCATTTTGGGTAACACAATTATTATGTTTTTTTAGGTGTCCAAGAATTATATTATTATAGATATGTTGGGTTACACAAGGGGGGATAATGGTGTAATCAAATAAAAATACTTTTTGTCTTTTATATACAAAATGTAATTTGAATTTCAAATATATATCATATTTATCAAGAATACTAAACTATTAATTCAATTGGGATAAAATTTCTTGTATCTTATGAGAATGTAATAATTTAAGGCATTGCCTTTGAGCTTCTAGGGTCTAGGTGATTACAGTTGACATTAATGCAAGTTTTGAATATAACATGGGAATTAGATATAAGAAAATGTATATATTAACGAATATAACCATATTTATAACATTAAGGATATGTATAAGTATAGAATATTGTTCAATAATATTGGTAATGAAAATGGACAAGAGTTTAATTTTAATAAACATATATTGAGAAAGTGTCATGATTTAGACATCTTATAAATGATTCCTCATAACTATGTGATTCATCACTATGATTATTGTTGATCACACTATGCTTTTGGTTTTGGTAAATCATTGGAACAAGATGGAACTGGGTTAATGGTGAATATGATAGACAATGCATTGATGAGAAAAGAAATTGGATACTGACTATAATGAATAATTTGGTGATTATTCTTAACCAGTTATCATGATATATGATTAACAAAACTCACCTTAACCAACTCTCGAACTCACCAAAGAATATAACGACAGAGTTTTATAAGAGATCAGGTGGTGGAAAGTATAAAAGAAACACAATTCAGTTACATATTTGTTGGTAATGTGATAACAAACAAACATTTGAATACCCTAGGGGAATGAGAAGTGATTTTGGGTATGGAAAAGAAGGATATAAGTCATGTAATTTCTATGGAAAAATAAAAAGTTTGGAATAATAGTATACCTAAGGTATTATTGATGTTTGAATGTGTTAAATGTTAAAAATATGGGAATTGGAAAAATAGATTTCCTATGAGGAAAACTCATGAACAAAATCAAAAAGGTTATAGAATTAATTCATATACTACTCAAGAAGAATAGACTACAAATGAAAAATGAGAGGAATGAGGCAATAAAGAATAATTTGAAGAATCATTGAATAAATTAGAATGATTAATGTTTTTGGTTTTTTTTATTCAAGAATAATTTTATCAATGATACTTTGGTGATAATGATCATGAGGTATATAAGGATTGGAGTATAATATTTCTTCTTTAATTATTTTGAAGCATGTGATGAATAACAACAGTAACCTAGAGAAGTAATTTTTTAGTAGGTCGGTCTTATATAAAACACATGATTTGGGGAAGATAACCTTAATAAATTTTTGATTATGACATAATAACAATAAATATATGTTTATGGGACTCTATTGGTGACTATGAAGGTGGTTAGAGATTTGATGATTTATATTATCTTTGCTGGTATTGTTAGATGTTTGGAATTATGGTATATATTCACCAAGATGACATATTCTTATTATAATCATTATTTATTTCGTTATGGTTTTAAGGTGATAAATGTATTAATATATTAGGTATTTAATAGTAAGAGATATGTTTTATTATTTGGAGAAGATAATGTTAAGTTGATTTTTGAAATTTATGGACCTTCCTCTAATTTGTTTACCTCTGAATTTGAACAGACAAATATTTTATGAGTATTAAGATTAATTACTTATAGAATGGATTATGTTGAACTTTGTATATTATTTTTTGAAGTAAAAATATGATTTATCAAATTTAATAACATTTTATGACCATTCGAAGGTTGGTAAATATTAAAAGGCTAAAGGAACGATTTATAGATCTATTCAAAAAAGTGGTTTTGGTATTAATATTCATATTTAATATCCATATCTTGGTTTAAAAAATCAAGTTAAGATATTTCAAATAACAAAAAATATATGATATTATTCTTATTATATGGAAATAAATCTAGTAATTTTATTTTATCAAGTGCTTATCTAGATAGAAAAAAATACTCAACTTTAGAAAATGGATTTTAGAACAAAAATGTTATCCAATTAAATTTCATATAGAGAAAAGAATGGTATTTTAACCAATTATATGATTTACAGTTTTGTGATGGTAAAATTAATTATGAATATGTTATCTATCAGTCTCCATCAAAACATGATTTTTGTATGTCTCTTTATTTTCTAGGTTTTCACTTTCAACTAATGATGTCATATTTTTAATCCTAGTTTTTTAGTGAGCTTCCCATTTACCTTTCTCCTTTTAAGGGTATGTTTTATTAACCTTTTATAAATAAGGGTTTCCAAAAAATGGATTTTCAAATATCAAAAATTTATTTTTGATATGTAATTTAAAATTTTATTGTAACAGTTATTGAATAAGGGAGAATGTATTAGCTTAACATTTTTAAAATAACACTATGTTCAATAGATTTTATTACAAAAAATAGTGACCTTAATAAAACAATTAAATATTATTATTTAATTGTCAAAGTTATCAATTAGCCATTATAATGGAGGTAATTAATGAGAATAAATAGATTATGAAAATATAGTTTAAATTTTTTTATAAAATTAATTCCTCAGTTACCAAATAATTAGAAATGAATATAAAAACTAATTGAATATAAAAGATATATTTTTTATAAAAAATTATTCTTTCATATAATGGTGTTTTATCTTAATAAATTTAACTATTCACTATTAGTGAAATATCACAATTAAATTATATGTTTCATATAATGTCAACTTATTTAAATTAATCAAATAAATTTTACAAGATTAAGAAAATAATATATCCAAATTTAAGCATAAAAGCTATATTTTTTTAAAATAATATTTAGCCTCTTTTAAATGGTGCTTCTATTTAAAAAATAAATTTAGAGAATTTTATAAATTTTATTTTAAAAATAACTTCATTTATGATATTTGGATATCAAAATTATTTTACGGTCAATATTTTTTTTGTTGATCTGTTTAATTTTTTGATGAAAAGTGAAAAATACTATATTTTAATAGAAAAATGAATTTTTATCTAATTATTTATAATGTTAAATTTTATATTAAATTATATTTAAGTATAATTTGTTTAAAAATATATCAATAAATTCAATTTAGTTCTTTTTAATAAATTTCACATTGAAATTGGATATTAACAAATTAGAATATTTTGAACACTTTCACTTTAAAAAACCCAATTTCTCTTTTCATCTGTGTGACTAATTTCTAATCTATTTTTTATCATATAATAATTGATTTTTGTAAAATGGAATTAATATTTTGAATATAAATTTAAAAATTAGTTTTTTTTTACATTTAACTTTTAGGCATGAAATAATTTCCATGGTAAAAAATGGTTTACTATAGTATAGGTAAAACAATGAAAGAGGTTAATGTTAAAAGGTTAAAGCTTAAAATAACTAAAAACTAAAATTTTTAATGGGTCGATGCATTATTTATAGAACCTAAACATCCTTTGAAAATTTAGTTATCATCCAATCTATTGTAAATAATTTCCACCTCAATGTGGTTATCATTAATTATAAAATAATAATTATTTAATAACTTAAAAACACCCCACCTCAAGTATAAATACCACCCCATTTCTCCTCCAAATCCTTCAGTCCCCTAAAATATCTTTCAAAGACTTTTATACTCACTTTACCCACATCTATGTTATGGTTGAATCACTAAAATAAATATTCGGAGGCCCTTAAGAGGTCCTTCAATGAAGTGATATTCAAGAGGTATTTTTCTCATAGCATTTATCTTATTTTCTTTTCTTCTTTTATTTTATACTCAAATACTCCATTCATAAAATAATTATTAATAAATAATAATGTATATACCGATGTATTATTTTACTAATGGAATATATTTTATCCGTCTTTTTTATAACATCTTCTTATTCAATGAAATGAAACAATTGTCTAAATTATGCCAGTTATGAACCTATCCGAATAATGATTTTTTTGTTTTCCATTACGGAATTCATGGATTTTAATAAAACAATAATTATGGTTAAATAATATTTTAATAGTTATAATATATCCTATTTAATGTTCTGTAACTAGTATATACTCATAATAATAAATAAAATGTAACTAGATCATGATGTTCGAAAAAACTACCTAAATAAACTAAACATTTATCATTAACTTTATATCAAATGAATCATCATCATTAAATAATGAATAATTATATATGATACCATTTTTAATAT
Organism: Viscum album; assembly: GCA_963277665.1. Classification (NCBI taxonomy): domain Eukaryota; kingdom Viridiplantae; phylum Streptophyta; class Magnoliopsida; order Santalales; family Viscaceae; genus Viscum; species Viscum album. Next base: position 2,065,570,254 of record OY728131.1, read on the forward strand.
TCGAAGTGAATTAATTATATTTTATTCCACTTCTATAGTTTTAATATCATTTTACAAAAAACATCAATTATTTTATAGAAATAAACCAATCAAGAAATCGTGAAACGAATGCACCTTAATCCATAAAAATAATGAAATTTTATTAAAAAATGGGTCAAAATATGTAATAAAATTGTAACATAAGGTATTATAAATATGAATATATTACTATAATGAGTCATTAAAATTCTTTAAACTATTATACAAGTGGTTAAAGTATGAAAAACTAACGGGAAGTGGGAGGTTAGAGTTTATCATCCTGCTTTTACATCTATGGGATATATAACTTTTTCACCGCTTATTTATTTTTTAGGTGTATGTATAATAACATTTTATATATAATAACATGAATTTAAATATATTTAGGGTATTAAATGTTTCATTTGATAAATTATTAATTTTATGGGGCATGTGATTCGACTAATTACAATGTGGTAAGGTATTTCTTAACTCAAATTTCATTCACTGTGTTAAACATCTATTTCATTGATTATATCAAGATGAGGTTATCTGTAAATTAATATTTTATTATCTCATTTGGTATTTAATATTTTTTTTAAGAAAATTCATAATGGATACACACAATCATTTCATTTGATTAATTATATGATCTTTATAAGGGTTTTCATCTCAATTTCACTTCACTGAGGAATATTTTTATATTTTTAAACTATTTTATTTTATATGGTGTATATTCTAACCATTTTTTTATTTATGATCAAAATTCATTTAAAAATTCATTTATATTAAATATCCATACTTCTTGTATCATGAATATAATAATTTTCTAATTATTATACTATTTTTATATATGTTTTTTACATTTAACGTAAGTTGATTGAAATGGGAAATAATGCTAAATCCTTATATTTTACTCAATATAGATATCTGATGAAAATTAATATTGATTCCTAAAATAAACCTATTATTGAATATATAATTAATTAATTGTACATATAATAATGAATGGGGACTGTACATATAAAATAACCTTAATACATCTGTAGTACCATGAGATAAATAAATTCTCCAGATTAAATGGGTTTTTACCCATAAAGATTAAATTTTTTATGGAAGGTATTGAATGTAAATGCATTCCGTTCTTGGGAAACATTACATCCAATGATTAATCATTTCTTTATAAATGAAGTTAATTTTATTCATTATATTTTCACTATGATATTATCCCAGAATTCATATTGTTAAATAGTTATTAATTAAATGGAATGTGTTCTTTGGTTATTTTACCCTTCCATGTTTATTATTCATTATAAATTAAAGTTATCATCTATATTACTTACCAGCTAATTATAATTTGAGATCAATCATTTATTATGTTTTATTTTTTCCCATGTTTTTATAAATTTTATTATGATTGATATGTGGGGTAATGTTAAGGGGAATAATGGTGTTCTAAAGGAAAAAACTTTTTGAACTATATGTCTAAAATATAATTATAATTTCATGTATGTGTCTAATTTACCAAGAATAATGAATTATTTATTACATTGGATGTGATTTCTTGTATCCTATGTCAATATAATAAAGTATAAAACTGGGTCTAGGCTTCAGGGGTCTTGGTCTTTTCAAATGGAAACTCTGATAATTCCATGAAACCCACTCAAAAAAAGAATTTCAGGGATCTCATAAATAGAATAATAACCCATAAAAATAATTTTATAACATTAGAACTGGATTGAATGGTCCCAAAATCTTTGCATAAGAGTGAGATACCACATACCAAAAATATCTCAATGATTCAAACAATGATAAACCCAGATCTAAATAAGCCCCATCTTCCAATTAATAGTCAAAGATAAAAAAATTCTGATTAAAAATGAACCCCATATCCAAATGAAAAAATACTCAATATATGATTATTTTAATTAAAATTAAAAATAAAATAGAGGGAAAATAAAAAATAATGAATAATGGGTTCATACCGTTGGATAAAAGATCCAACACCACTTGATTCATCATAATAAATATACGTAAATGTTTGACTATTAAAAATGACCTAGGATGGAACTATAGTTCAAGAATCAAAGGTGAGGGTGAAGTAGTGAGGTAAAAAAGAGTTATTTTCAGTTTTAAAATTAATTTTTAGAATAATTAATTACCATTGCATAGTTTGAATAATCTATTTAGAAAAAAAATGTCTGAAATATGTGCTTGGTTTTGGGATACTGGAGGTGTTTCAAAGTTTGACTATCTTTGAGAAATTCCTCTATCTAATCATGCATGTTTTCTATAGAAGGACATATGGCAGGGCTTAATCAAGCACCAACAGTTCTCCCTCCTCTAGAACTACAATTCCAGCTACACGGTTTCCTGGTGATGGAAATATAATTTTACCTACCCATGAATCACCTTAGACACTCCAAAATTTAGGTAAAGACACCCCTAAGAAGAGAAATGAAAGAGACATTCAAATGAGAGAAAACGCAATGTCTTCCAAAGTCAATATGTGATAATTATCCCCACCATTTTGATATCTACCCTTATAAAAATTCTTGGAAATTTTTTTCAAGAATAAAGATGATAAATATATCTCAATAGAAACAAAAAACCAAGTTACACCATCGAAATCGAAACATAAAAGAGACCAAAAAAATCCCAGATTACCAAGAAGGTGACCACGATTTGTAGATAACTACCCCAAATGAAATATTCATAAAAGGTGAAATCAAATTAAATCTAGATATATAGTTTCAGAAAGGATGAGAAAAAATACAATGAAGATTCACTAAGGGAAAATATTTTTATAAAATAGATTCTAGATCCTTATCTAATCAAGTGCCAAAATGAAGAAGAAGCAGACAATCAAACTATAATTCAACCTTAATAGAACCACACACAGGATCATTAGTCACTATATTTAAAGAAGAAACTTTAGAAGGTGTCTATTTCACACCATACTAATTATATGTTCACATAAGAGAATATTGAAGTACAATCGGAAAAACAAATCATATAGAAACATACCTCATCAAGATATACATACTGAATTTTCAAGTCATTTGTGGGTAACATTGGATTTCATATCTAGAAACTAAATTATAGTAATTCCATTGAAAACATCAGATAAAAAAAAACTACCACATATTCACCCCAAACATTCCAACGATCTCCTATGTACATCATGAAATAAAAAACATTGTCACAACACATGGACCATGTCACCATGGTAATAAATATTATCAACAAGGACCAAGGAACAAGAATTTACAAAATAAACACAATCCCATATGGAATTTTGAAAAGGGACACCAAGGAAATGAACACACACAAAACATCTCTAAAGATACCAAGACCGAATAAAGGCTAACTCACTCTAGGATCACTCAAAGAGATAAAAATACATACTTAAATAAATACAAATCTTAGTAATACTTGAAATAACCACATTAATGATACCATCAAATTCCAAAGTCATCCAAACATGAGCCAAAGGGACACTATAAGAATATATATAATTCGTTCAAGTAAGGGAATGAAAAATAATTCCAATTTATGGAACAGAAAACCTATCAACATGAAAAATTAAATAATTGGGTTCTCCCCAATATATTATAATTTACATCCAATTCAAACTACCATTAATAAACTCATAAAAATGGGAATAAAATAGAAAGAATAAATAGGGAATGTGTATAAAACTAGATTGATACATCACCATGTTATAATCCAAAAATGAGACTGGGAAAAATTTAAACTCTAACTAATAATTTTTTTTAACTAGAATGAGAACACATGAAATCACAAGGCATATAAGAATAATTGAATACAAAAAAAAATTATTTTTTTATTCACTTAGAAAGAAATATCAACAAGCTATACTAGTACCAACATCCATCGATAAATTAGAAAATGTCTTAATGGATTTAATTTTATGCCTGTGGTTCAAGTTTTATTGTCATTAAGCATAAATGTATGACATAGTTCCCTTAGGAGATGATGACCCCAGACCATGTAGAGATATATAAAGAACTTGGAAGAACCTCTACCAATAACCTAGATGGATATAATTCCTAATAAAATTAGGCTTCTTATAAGTTCACATTGTTAGACCTCATATTTCAAAATGGTTTAAAACAATATGTGTATTCCTAGAAGAAGTTGCCAATAAGACACAAGATGTTTTTACGGCCACTACATCCAGGGTCTTACATGGAATGATTTCTTTTCTCCATGAATGGATGTTACTGAATTACCCCAAGATTATGAGAAATCTCCAACACCTCTGGTGTGCTTGGCATGCCTACTTTGAACTTGACATCATGTATCAACAATGTTCCAAAATATTAAATGATGAGATAAAATATATCCTATGGTAGATCTAGTCTAAATCATCTAAAAAACTATATACCATAATGTAATCATTCATTACTAGATGAGGAAGATATGATACGAACATGATAAAATAGAAACCATAATTCCCGGAAGTTTTATCTCCTTATTAGAGACCAATAAATTATATAGATTTATATTCCATAATTGAATTGGAAAATAATTCCTTAATTAATTACACCTTATAAGCTACCCATGATTGGCCATTCTATTTATTATTTTATGTAAAAAACATCCACTACATCTAACACAAAATCTTTATCATAAGAAACATAAACACAACAATTTAATATTTTAGAAAATATATATAGAGGAAGATATCCTCGTCCATATTCATTTATATCACTGATACTTGAAAACTATATTTCAAAAAGTAATTTAAATCTTCATGGTTTTGACCTCTCAAGAACAATCCTTAAGATTTGGAATGATAGGAAGATAATAAGTCCCTGATAATGAAGTCAATATATATACCATTACAATATAATAATAATCAATCAAAGTGTATATGAAATATGAATGGTTGTTTACTCTATAAGAAAGGGTAGCAAAATGTCAAAAACATTTTAATTCAAGTCCTTTAATGATGAAATAGAACAAGAAATGGCCTTTTCACACCATTTTAAAAAAAATTAAATACAACTCTAAAAAATCCAAATAAAATAACCCATGTCTTAATTTCATTATGATATAAATTCACCACATTAACACATGAGGGTTTTGCGATAATTTATTTCAAAAAGAATTCTCATTATTTGAAGAAATGTCTATAATAACATGGAAATTTTTTATGAAAATTGTCCTATCATTGAAATAGTAAAAAAGTGGGTTTTAAAACATTTCACACATAACTCTTTAAAATATTCCAATTAGACTTTATTAAATCGACAAAAAATTGTTGGAAATTATTTGGACTATAACCCTTTCAAAAGAACAATTCATAATTTTAATACGTAGACTTAAGAAGGTGGCAAGTCAAGTGTTTGAATGACCTCTTCACACCATGTATTCCAAAATGACACATTGTGTATATGGAGAAATATATTTTTTTGTGATATAGAGAGATCCAAAAAGACTCTAGGAAATTGTGACACATAATTTACTTCCAATAGATATTATTCACTATTTTATAGGAATATTTAGGCCCTTCAGGTCTTCATTATGGAACCGTTTTTTTAGTGTGTTTCTATAGTTTATCTACCCAAGGGTACAGTGTAAAATTACATACTGAGAATGAAATTATGATCTCATATATATGATTTGTCATGGATAGAGTTTGATAATACCTCCATGTGACCAAAATATTGATCATATATCATTTTTCGTATCCCCAAGGTGGGGTTTGGGGAATTGTCATGACCAAATTACACAGTCTTACAATCACCTACTTAGGAGTTTATTATAGGTAGGGTATGGTGTCTGAAAGTGTCCTGGGTGATATCCCTTATCTATGTATCGAGACCCACATAGTTTTGCAAAGTAATTTTTTGGTGGGGTCTCATAATCATGAAATATTGGATGACATCCAATGGTGATTACAGTCCTCATGGAGTGAGTTATCCTAGAGGATCATTACCTAAAGCCTCGAGAAGAATCTTATGGATAATAATATAGTCAAGAACTATTTGATAATTGATATCTATTATGAGTATAGCTAAGGGTTATTATTTATATATCTCATTTTTTCTTCGACATTTCTATGTGATGAGGAGATGACTACTCCCTTGATTCTATATGTTTTTTTATTTTTGGGGTTTCCAACTAGGTATTGGTATTCCCACCCCAACATGGGATCTTTCTTAAAACATCATATCTTATACATTTACCAAGACTTTTTAGGGAGTAATAGGAGGAAAGAATGAAGGAAAATAATATTGAGCTACATAACCCATGGTTAATACTTGGGATTACATTTAATATTAGTTCCATCATTATTAAGAGTATGGAATCATTATCAATTTTTAGTGGGATTATATTTAGAAAATAATTCATTCCAGTCCTTTGTCAAACTATAATGTGGGATAGATATTATACATTAATTTTGGTATTATTTTTTTTACCTTTCATAATAGTATGAGTTTTTGGGAGATGTGTGAATATATACTTGGACCATAGGCAATGTCATCCCATGTGTGTGATATGCATAATCGACACTAGTTACCAGCACCTAGATAGTTAGATGCGATATTGGGGTGTAACAATCAATTTTCTATTGGCTAGGTGGGACCTATTCTATTGGGTAATGAAAGAGTGGTATCAGTGTGGGTTCTATATTATGATCTGATTTTAGATATTTTCTAGATATGAGTTTGGTTTGGGTACTAGGGAAACCATGTTATAGTGTTTTGAGTTTGACTCTTAGGATGAGCCTCTTGTGTTGGTATGGAGGTCAATGTATCCTTTAACAAGGACCATGATAACATTCATGTTGAATTTAGACATGCAAGAACTGGTTGTAGGGAAAATATTGTTACATACACTATATAGGAATTTATTGCTGTTTCCATGTCCTTATTGAGTTATCTCCAAAGTTGTACTCATTGAATGTGGTAAATCTTGATTTTATTTTTGGATACCTTCATGATGAAGGAATTTTTGGATTCTGTAGCATGATTGTGATGATGATCTTCCCAGTAAAGAGGATTTGGTATAGAGTCCTTTATATGAGGTGGTTCCTCCGGGTTATTTACCAATCTTTCCACCACCTATTGAGTTGTATGTTACACTAGAATTATTAGCTAGAAATTTGTGTAGTGTGAGAATAATCCATGGTTTTTAATGTTAGTTGCATACTAGTTTTCTAGGTAAGCCATACCCCCAGGTATTGGATTAATTTCCATAAGAAGATACCCACATTTTCCACTCTATGGGGACACCTCTAAACCCGATGCTGGTCCTAGTAGTGAGTTTTCTTATAGAATTCAGTGGAAATTGTGGATTCTGTTGACTCAAACACATGATGAGTTAGATATCTCATGGTTATAGTTTGAGAAAATATTTGGGTTAAGTTCTATCCAACAATGTTGAGATCATTTTGAATCCAAGATATTTTACTGATTTGATAAGGTAGCATGACCATGTTAGAGTTTTCATTGATGTTCACCAACCTCTCATGATACTCTATAGATATGATTCTTAATACATTCTTCCAAGAAAGGTCCTTCAAGAAGGTATTAAATCAATATATAATGGAAAATTGATAGGTTTGTATATTCCCAGATATGCTAGAGTGTATGAGAGGGCTTTGGTAGTAATTGAAACGACCCAAACTTTTATTAATGAGAATTTATTTTTATCCAATTAAATGTATTATTATATAAAATTGTTATATAAAACATATGCACATTCTGGGTTTTTTGTTTTTGATTTTAAAATACCATTAAAAATTTTCACCATTCTGATAAAGCTATTGAACAATGATCACTTGATTAGAATAATTATACGGGTTTAATAAATCCAGTTTACTCAGTAAAACGAAGCGATGACCTCATCCAGTTGAATTGATTCATACAAATACCATTTGTCAGAGCTCAGAAAGGAGGTAGCATCACTAAACTTCTATCTTGACCAAGCCCAATCTTAGATTCAACACATTAATCTTGAACAGAATCGCCTATAAGATAAGTTGATGTTAATAATGATTACCAGCCGAGTGATGCTATTTGAGCCACCCCAAGAGTCTGTCACTGTCGCACACCTTACCCTTTGGTCTTATGTGGGTGCTATAATGGTTTATGTATCAAGACCCTAGAACTATGATTTTTCACATTATTTTTGTATATATAATATACATTCATTTTATTATTGTTACACTATATATGGGTTTTAAAGTACTTATAATATTTTTAGTTAATATACAAATTTAATTAATAAATCTATTTTTATGAATTAATGGATTATTAAATTAAATATCATTTTAATAAATCATTATTACTAAATTATTTTTTATTAAATATAAATGAACATAAAATTTTTATGAATACAGTTGAAATTATTATTAATGTTTGAATGATTTTTTTTTCAAAAACCCATGAATTATAGATAAATGTTGGTTTTTATTTTATAACTAAAAATTATTATATTTAGAAAATTATTTAGAAAAAATGAATATTATTTTTGGAATCATAAAGTTAAAATTATCCTACGGTGAATGTTTCATAATTTTATGAGACAATCAAATTTTTGGGTAAAAATTAAATACTGTTTTAATATAGTGTGTTTTATGACTTCATAATGACCCAAAAGTGATGTAATAAAATATAATAGAATGGATATTATAAAAATACATGTTTTAAATTTGAAATAATTCCATTTCAGAATTTTTTGATTTATTTTATTATAACTTAGTGGACCCTCTAAGACATATAAAATATTTAACCATTTTAAAATGATTTCCTGGAGACTGTAATTCACCTCCATGGAAGCCAGCTTAATATTTTAATAAGTTAGGAAAATGGAAATTTAAAATATTTTATTCAATTCCTCTTTGAAAAAAACCATGGGAAAAAACCACAGGATTGTTTGTGGCTTTGAGTAGTTTAATGTATAGTGTCCAACACCTAAATAATAAATAATTTCTTCTCCTTTCCTATCTAAACTAACTCAATATCCCATTCCTCTTCATTGAAACCATTTATAGCTTGACCAACACCTTACCGAATTTCTCTATAATTCTCTGAACTCACACCAAGATCCCTTGAATCCTCTCTCAAGCCGCTCCAAATCCTTTGGGATCACACTTCCAAGTAATAGATTTATTTTTTCTCATTTTTTCCCAGATTCTATATGATGTTATTCCATTTTACTTTCAATTAAAAATGATTGGGTATGATTTAACACCTCCCCTATACTTCATCATTATGTTTTAATGATTTTATATCCTTTTATCTATCATTAATGCCTTTTTTGCACACCCATAACCATGCCAAAATTCTGTACGGGATTTCCCCCTACTCATTTACATTGATGAAATTATTTATATATTTCATCAAAATTACATTATATATTTATTGGATATTATGTTCCAGGAACACCTTACTTTCCATTTCATGTATATATTATGAGATATACCTTTCTCTCTCATCAACGAATTTTACGATTTCTTTTTGACGTCGTTATGCTGTTGAAGTTACACCAAACATTCCATGCCAAAATCATTGTGTAAGTGAATACCATACTAATTTATATATCAAGGGTATTCACCTTTATGAAAATGTAATTGTTAATGATGACTTTCATTTATATATTACCAATCAATTAATCATTTAATGAATTTTTATGTTTAATGAATCTATGTTTTATGATCTATGTGCAACACTAATGCCTGAAATGAAATGATAAGGAAGGGAGCACCCTAATATCACTTCAATGCATTGGGTAAAGATTAGTTTCATGATACATCAAGTGAAATTAGGGTTTACTCATTATAATTCAAGTACAATGAGGGTTTACTAATACTCCATGATAAATGAGCCTTGGATCATGATAATATCATGTACAATGTTGTTTCCATATCTCCATCCTATGATAATAATGCTACATCAGGATTTTAGGTTCATGTTTATCTTTTGATCCATTTACATGACTATTTCCTAAAATTTATTTTATTATTAATGTTATTCCGTTTTTACTCCCTTACTGTTCTTTATAGCTCACCCTTTTGTATTTCCTTAGGATATCTTATGCAATTGTAAGTACAAATGAATTTTGTGGTCATGTAAAAGAAGATTTCAATAATGATGTTGTATTTTATGTTCTAAGTTGTTATGTAATGTTACTAATTTTCCCAAAAAACTAGATATCAAGATAATTAGAGTTTTCTCAAGTGAAATTTTGTGTAATTAATCATTTTTAAGTGTGTACTAAATAGAGGGGTTGTTATATTTGGTATCATATGGATGTTTTAGTTATTTTTGGGATTAAGATTAGAAAAATCTAGTGAAAACCATAGTGATAAGATTAAATATAAAAAAAACAACCCTAAATATTGGTGAGTATATAGTAAGTAATTTATTAATAAAATAAATCCCTGTCTAGATACGATCAAGTAGTGGTGGCTCAAGAACATATGTATCTAGGGGTAAAACCAAAAAACACCACATTGAGCTAGACTTGAATAGGAACATGTGCTCAATAAAGGGCCTTGATGCACTCTTGGTAAATACACTCTCAAGGTATATACTTTGGTAAATCCATAAGATTATTATGAACCATTATTAAGATAATAACAAAAATTCCCCTAAGAATATTAGTTTTGAAGTAGCTCATGGATAACATAGATTGAAACCTATAAATTCATATGTTAAGTAAATAAATGTAACTTATATGTTATCTTTTTTTTGTCATTGGATTACCCTTTCTATTTTCCCTTTAACACTACTTTAATTCAAACCAAAGGCTGGAAATTGGTGTACTCGGTCTAACAACTAATATTAAGATCAATGTGATGATTGTTCTAACGAGATTTCCAATCCTATGGGAGAGGGAATTACATGATTTTTCATGATACTATCACAGTTAACTAATTTTTTGAATATAATGATGGGTCAAAACGAATATCCCCCCCCCCCAGAAAAAACAAGTAGTATTCAAGAGCTTCAAGAGACAAAGTCCACATACTTTTAATGGATCATTCAATCCCTCAATCTCCGAACAATGGATCAAATCCATTGAAAAGATCTTCTCCATCCTTCAATGTTCTGAAAAAGGGAAGGTTCTTATGGGTTCTTATCATATTGAGGTTAAAGTTGACCAATGGTGGAAATTGATCAAAAATATGAAGACTGAGGAAGATATCTAGGAGTTGAAATGGAAGGAATTCTAGAAAATGTTTTTTATTTAATTTTTTTTTCACATCCTCCGACTAAAGATGGAAATAGGATTCCTTGACCACTAGGAAAAAGATGAAAAATACATCAGAGTGTACGAAGAAAACTTTACAGGGCTTTCAAAATACACCTTCGGCTTTGTTGTTATCCGCGAATTCAAGGTTGGCCACTTATTTGGTGGGCTAAAACCTAGAATACAGAAATCCTTGGTGATCTGTGACTTCTATAGCAACTATGAAATTGCTTGATATTCCCTCAAAGTCAAAATGGAGATCAGAAAATATCAAGGGTATCTTGGGGATATGAATCAGAAAGTAGACTTTAATTCTGGTGGTCTGATGGATAAATCCAATGGTGCTAAAAAATTCCATCACCCCACTCGTGAAAGGTGTGGAATGAAGAACCTTGGGAATTTCCTGAAGGGGACGAGGAAATTCATTAGGTGTGGAAGAGAAGGAAACTTGGCCACTAATTTAGGGAATGAAATATCTACTGCTTAGACAGAAGGGAGGAACATTCCATTCTTCCCTCAATACATTGTTTATTACTTCAACATCAAAGAATCGTGGTACTTTGAAAATCAGTGACCTAAGACAAGGGTTTTTTGGAGGCAACCAACAACCTCCAAGGGTAAAAGAGCGAGCTTTTTCTATAACTTCCACTAAAGTTAACCCCGACAATGATGTGGTGACAGGTACGATAGTTATTCATTATATAATAGAGAACATACATTTTTATTATTGTTATACACATTATCTTATATCCTGAGAGTTTAGTTGAACAATCCCAACACCACTAAAAATCATGGATGTAGAGATGTCGGTGAGAACAAAAAATGGGGAATTTATTACATCCCATGAATATAACTTCTCCCCTTTAACAAATTGTGGATTGAACTTCGCAGATAACCTTTTCATACTCCCTATGGTGGAAATCTATGAAATTATTAGCATGGATTGCATTTATCTATATAGATCCATAATAAATTGTTGTGAGAGGGAAATCACACCTTTTATGGAAAATCGACCCCTGATACTGTACAAGTTCAAGGAGGAGGATAAATCATCATTAGAGCCTTCAACATAAGAGTAGATATTACTACCCTATGAGCACATATATCTTTCTTCCATTATTGATTCTAAGTAATAAACCATCCTTTAAGACATTACTATTGTGAGGGATTCCCAAAATTGTTTCTGAAAGAATTTCCTTGTCTTCCTCCTTGAAGTGATTTTGAATTCTTGATTTATCTGATACATGTGGCATTGATAATATCCAAAACTCCATATATAATTGATGTTGTATAGCTTGATGAGCTAATGAAACAACTACATAAGAATCTAGAAAAGGGTTTTATACACCCAAGTGCTTCACCATGGGGTGAACCAGTCCTCTTCGTCAAGAAGAAGGATGGTTCCATGAGCCTTTACATTGATTATCATGAGATCAAAAAAATCACGATAAAGAACATGTATCCCCTTCCATGAATTGATAAATTTTTCGATCCGATATGTGGAGCACAATAATTATCTAAGGTGGATCTATGGTCGGGATATTACAAAGTAAGGTTGAAGAAGGAGGATTTCCCCAAGAGTTATTTTTGTACATGTTACGGGCACTATGAAATCATTTTAATGTTTTTAAGACTCACTAATGCTCCAGAAATCATCATGGACATGATTAATAGTGTATTTAGATATTACCTCAACAAATTTTTGATAGTCTTTCTAGATGATATTCTAATATACTCTGAAACCAAGAAGAATATTGAGGAGAATCCAAGCATTGCACTAGAGACCTTGAAAAAGGAGAAGCTCTATGAAAATTACAACAAATGTTAGTTCTGTTTAAAGGAAACCTCATTCTTGTGACATATCATCACAATAAATGTGATATTTGTGGATCCCTCCAAGACAAATGAAATTTACGGATGGCCAAGGCCAATATCTATGAGGTATATTCATATATTTTTTGGGTTAGATGGATATTATCAATGATTTTTGAGAAATTTCTCATAATTTTCAACCCTCTAACCAAGATAACTTAGAATGGAGTCATGTTTTATTTGAATGATGAATGTGAAGATAGATTCAAGCAGTAGAAAAGGTGTCTTATCACTAAAACCCTTCTCACATTACCCACAAGTGGAGAACTTTCTGTGGTATTTAGAGATTCTTCAAAGAAAGGCATAGTCTGTTTTTATTTTAAATGGCAGTCAATGCCTATGGTTTAAGGTAATTGAATGTTCAAGAGGAAAACTATCCAACAAATGATCTTGAGTTGGAAACAGTAATATTCTATTTAATAATTTGTTGAAATTACCTCTTTGGTGTAAATTTTGAAATATACAAGGATCAAAAAATCATCAAGTATATATTCACACAGAAAAAATTGAACATGTTCCAATGAAGATGGTTAGAGGGGATCAAAGACTATGACTGATTAATCCATTACCACCTGGGAAAATCAAACATGGTGGCAGATTCTCGAATCATAAAGGACCCAATGATTATATCATTGATGATAATCCATTACCGCCTGCTAGGGTTTTCTACCGAGATGATGCTTCCGCACTTCCTTGGATTCAATCGCCTCGACATGCGAACGGTGGGAAAGGATCCGGTTCCGAGAGGTATTTCCTCTACGCCGAGTTCCGATTTCAGAAAGCCAGCGGCTTCCTCTCTTGATTTGCTCGCGTCGGCTGGTGGTGTTGTCTCCTCCGGCGAGCGACGGTCTTTTGGGAAGGATGCAGACCCGAGGAGCTTCAAAAAACTGGAGGCTTCCTCTGCTGATGTCGCATCAGCTGGTGGCGCGAAGGTCTCCTCTTGTGAGACTGTTTTACTAAGATCGGAGGATGGTGCGGCGAGGGTGGACCGGTTGAATCGCGTCGCTGCGAAACCTCCGCCCTACAAATCCCTTAACCAGTGTGCTTGGGATTCTTCGAGGTCCATGGTAAAGGATGTTTTGAAGATTTCCTCTTCTGATGTCAATATTGGTCAGTTTCAGGAATCTGTGAAGGTTCCTCCTGGTGCCGCATCATGTGGTCAGCGTTCCTTTGTTGATGTGATGAAGGATTCTTTATCGGATCAGAAAAACATTGAGAATTCCTGCTTTAGAAGGATTCTCCGAAAGGGATCTTTGGCTCACATTGAGGCGAACCCCGGTGTTATTGCTGAAAGGTTGGCATTGGGTGAGAATTCATTGATTTCTCGCATTGTTCTTCCTAAAGGTGCGCAACCCTGGAAATCAACACCCATTGCACATGATGTATCATTATACAATACTTTACCCAATGCATTGGAGAGCTATCTGGGAACACCATTCTTAAACATTTTATTTCATGCATATGTTTTCCACATTGATCATACAACATGAAATCAATAATAATAATTTATTACACAATAAAGGGATGTTTAATACATAAATGAATCTTTATAATCAATAATTAAATGTTCATAAAGAAGAATACACTTGATAGAGAAATGGGCATGGTATTCACTACACAATGGCATTGGCTAGGAAAATCGTAGTGCAATTTCTCCAGCAAAACAACATGAGATAATAACTCATAAAAAAGTTTGATTAGATAGAATGGGTTTTGTAGTCATATTTAAATTAAATGGATAGTAAGGGGGTCATATAGATACATGTACCAACAAAAGTAATGGAATTTAGATGCATAATAAAAAATAATTACTTGGATTTAAATGAGGAGAGGGAAATTACTCATGGAATTTCAGCATATTAACATGGGTACTTGAGAGGCATTAATGAGAGAAAAATGGGTATCTCATAATCAAAACATAAATAGAGCAGTATGGGAGAGGTGTAAAATCATACCCCAACATTTGTAACTGAAAAAAAGGGCATAACAATATTAAGAAACTTGGATAAGAAGAGAAAGGTATGAATCCCTTACTTTGAAGTGTGATCCCAAAGGATTAAGAGAGGCTTCAGAGTGGTTTATTGTGAGATTAGGGAAACTTTTTAGGATTCTAGGGAGAGAAGGTAAGGGGTTGGTATAACTCCAAATTCATTAAGTGATTATGATGTGGGAGCTTGGATGGGTTTATATAGAAAGAAGAGGGAATTATTTATTAATTGGGTCTGGGTCACCACACATTAAACTAATCAATACCACAATCCAGACCATGGATTTTGCCCAGGTTTTTTTGCCAAAGTGGAGTGGAAAACAAGATTTTATATGTCCAATGGCAGCAATATTTAAAATAATAGGGTTTCTTATGTGGAGTTGAGTCACACTCTAAAAGAAAACAATTTAAAAAGACAAAATGTTTTATAAGTCTTGGAGGGTCCACTAAATCTTTATAAAATAAATCAAACAAATCTATAATCACATTATATTAATTATAATACAAATATTGGACGAACATAATGTTTATATTAATTTATTACATCATTATTGGGTCATTATGATGTCATAAAACACATTATATATTTAAATTGTATTTATTTTTTACCCGAAAATTTGACTATCTCAGAAAATTATTAAAAATTCACCATTAGATAATTTCTACATCATGATTCAATAAATAATATTCATTTTTTCTAAATAATTTTATAAATATGTGATTTTTTACTTTTAAAATAAAAAATGACATTTACAAAAATTCATGGGTTTTGACAAATACAGTTTTCAAACTTTTATAAAAATTAAAATTTTATTGAAAAAATTATAAGATCATTTATATTTAATAAAAATTAATTTCATAATAATATATTATTAAAATATTATTTAATTAAAAAATCCATTAATTCATCCAAATAGATTTCTTAGTTGAATATTAACTAAAAATACTATTTGTGCTTTAAAAGCTATATTAAAAGTAACAATAATAAAATGAATGCACATTATTTATAAAAAAATAATGTACATAGTCATAATGCTAGGTTCTTTTTACATAAAACTTTATTAAATGTGCATAAGGATGAAGGTTAAGGTGTGCGATGGTGATAGACTCTTGGGTTGGATCAGATAACAATGCTCGGGTGGTAATCTCTATCAACATCCACTTCTCTCGTAGTCAGTTCTACTCAAACTTAACATGTTCAAGCTCATCTTGGGAATGGTCATCAGTGAAGCCCAATAACGCCACCTCTTTTCCAAGCTCTGACAATTGGACTTCGTATGGGGAAAGTCTACTGAATGAGGCCATCACTTCCTTTTTCTAAGTAATCAGGACTTGTGAAAGCCGTAAATTTATACTAATCATGTGGTCACTGTTCAACAACTATATTATCAAAGATCATAATTCATAATGGTATTTTAAAATATAGAAATATAAAACCAATGGATCTCACATTTTTTATAACTATAATAAGACATTTAATTAGATCAAGAAGAATTTTTATTAATGAAAGTTTGGGTCGTTACAATCTTCCCCCTTAAAAAATTTCACCATCGAAATTTCTTTTTCCCACTCTAAAACAAATGCGGGTAAATCGACTTCATCACTTCCTATGATTCCCATGTTTCTTTTTCAAGCATGTGTTTTTGGAACAACACCTTGATGAAGTGCATTGTATTTTTTATAGAACTTTTTTTCTATGGTCTAAGATCTTCACTAGTTTCCCTTCGTAAGAATGATCATCATCTAGTTGTACGACCTATGAAGAGATTACATGTGAATGGTCTGGTATGTAATTCCTTAATAGGGATACCTGAAAGATATCCAGTAATTTGACCATCGTAGGTGGAAGTCATAGTCAATAGGTCACAACCCCAACACGATCAAGAATCTCGAAGGGTCTGATGTACCTAGGTCTTAACTTACCTTTCTTTAAAAACCTCATGAACTTATTCCATGGATATATGTGTAGAAATACCTTGTATCCAACTATAAACTCAAGGTCTCATTGTCAATTATCTGCATAACTCTTCTGTCAACTCTAGGCTACGTTGATATACTACTGAATATTTTTTTACCATTTCTACCATTTCTTCAACCATTTCTGGCCCTAGCAGCTTACGTTCACAAACATCATCCCAAAATTCTTATGTTCTGAACCTCTTTCCATATAGGTCTTTATAAGGTGCCATTCAGATTCTCGAGTGAAAACTGTTATTGTAGGAGAATTCAACTAGTGGAAGATGTTGGTCCCACCCTTCTATGAAGTCCATAGAACATGATCATAACATATCCTCCAGTGTCTAAATAGTTTTCTCAGATTGGCCATCAGTTTGAGGATGATATGCTATACTTATGTTTAATTCAGTATCCAGATCATGTTCATGACTCTTCTAAAACATATAGGTGAATTTTGGATCTCGATCGGATACAATAGATATTACTACTCCATGAAGCCTTACTACTTCCTTGATATATATCCGTGTTAGTTGATTCATTGACAAATCCTCCCAAATTGTAATAAAGTGTGCAGACATTGTCTGACGATCCACAACAACCCAGATTTCATTATTGTCTTTGGATGTCTTTAGAAGTCTGATGAAAAAGTCCTTGGTGATGTTCTCCCATTTCCACGATGGTATAGGAAATCGTTTCATCATCCCCTAAGACTTGTGCCTCTCTACCTTCACTTTCTGACACACCATACACATTTATGTATACTCAAAAATCTCCTTCTTCATATTATCCAACCAATAATGCTCTTAGAGATCACAATACATCTTCCTGTTTCCTGGGTGAATAGAAAAATTTGAACTATGTGCTTTATCCAAAAGTTCCTTCTTTAGCTCTGGACTTGATGGAAGATATAGTCTTTTCCCAAATCTCACAATTCCTTCATCATTAACATTAAACTCAGAGTATTTATCTTTTCTAATAGATTTCACATTCTTCTGAATTCTCATATCATCCATTTGATCAGCATTTAACCTTTCTAAAAGAGGCGGTTGACCAATCATTTGTGAAAGGATTGAAGATGTTCATTTCATTATTATTACCATGTTTATCTTCATCAATTCTAAGAAGATTGGATCCTTCTTAATTATTATCAATGATTGAATCATTAGGTCCTTTCTACATAGAGCATCCTCCACCAGTTTTCTTTCCCAGGGTAGAAATGTATTGAGCATTCATAGTCTTTGATCATCTCTAACAATCATTATTGGTGCATGTTCAACTCTTTCTGTGTGAATATATACATGAGGATTTTGTGGTCCGTATGTATTTAACACTTCTCCCCAAAGAGATAATTTATCCAAATTTTTAATGTGAACATCACCATAGCCAACTCCAAGTCATGTGTTATATAATTCTGCTCATGAAGTTTCAATTGCTTGAATCATAGGCAATGACTTTGTAATTTTACATCAACACACAACCCATGCCCTTCATCAAAGCACCACTGAATACCATTAAAATTTATCCACTTGTGGGTAAAGTGAGAACATGCACCATGATAAGACTCTTTTTTAAATCCTTGAAGCTTTATTTTTATTAGTCACTACAAGAAAACTTCACTCCTTTCCGAGTTAGCTTGGTAATAGGGTTTGACAATCTGGAGAAATTTCTCAGAAATTGTTGATAATATTCAGCTAACCCCTGAAATCTATGGATATCTGTTACTGATATAGGCCTTGACCATCCCTCAATTGCATCTATTTTGGAAGGTTCTATAGATATCCCATTTCTTGTGATGATATGGCCCATGAATGAGACCTCCTTCAACCAGAACTCACACTTTCTATCCTTTTCATAGAGATTCTCGATTTACAAGTTCTCTAGTATAGTTCATAGATACTCCTAATGATCCTCCTTTGTTTTGAAGTATATTAGAATATAATTTATAAATACTACCATAAATTTGTTGAGGTAATCCCGGAAGACTATATTCATTATGTCCATGAATATTGATGAAGCATTAGTGAGTCCAAAAGGAATTACTATGAATTCATAGTGCCCGTATCTTGTACGAAAAGTAGTCTTGGGGATATCTTCCCTCTTCAATCTTACATGATAATATCTCAACCACAAATCCTCCTTGGAGAAGTATTGAGTTCCACGCAACTAATCGAAAAATTCATCAATTCAGGGGAGAGGATACATGTTCTTTATCTTGATTTTGTTAAGTTCACGATAATCGATGCAAAGGCACGTTGACCCAACCTTCTTCTTGACGAAGAGGACTGGTGCACCCCATGGTGAAGCACTTTGGCATATAAACCCTTTATCCATATTTTCCTGTAGTTGTTTCTTCAACTCATCACGCTCCACAACAGCCATTCTATATAGAGTCTTGGATATTGGGAATTCCCTCGGTATAAGATCAATTGAGAATTCAACATCTCTTCTAGGAGGAAGACCGACCAATTCATCGGGAAACACATCAGCTAATTCCCACACAATAGGCATGTCGTTAAGGATGGTTTCCTCCGTAGACTCAATCATCTAAGCTAGATACACATGCTCATTGGGAAGTAATATCCACACTTGAGATGATGGATCTAAAGAAGATTCATCTTCCTCCTTGCACTTGTATAGAATCAAGGGTTGATTCTCCACATGGAGAGTGATTCCCATCTCATAGCAATTTATGTTGGATCTATATAAAGAAAGCCTATCCATGGAACGAATTACATCAAATTCCACTGGAGGGAGTATGAAGAGGTTCATCGGTAAATTCAATCCACAAATTATGATAGGGGAGGAGTTATATTTCTTGGATGCAATGATTTCCTGATTTGACATACTCACCAACATCTTTACTTCCTTGATTTTTTGTGGTGCTGGGATTGTTCTACAAACATTTTGTATATAAAAGAATGCGTAGAACCTGAATCAAAAAGTAAATTCTCTATTCTTGAATGAATAACTATTTTACTTTTCACCACTTCATTTTCAGGGTTTACATCAGTAGTAGTGATGGAAAAATATCTCCCTTTCTACCTTGGAAGTTGTTGGTTGCCTCTGAAAACCCTTGGATTAGGAAACTGATTTTCAAGATGCTCTGGTTCTTTACAATTGTATCAATGAACAATGCGTCGATGTTCGAACGAAGAATTCCTATCCTCTATTGCAGTCGTGGGTTTTTCTTATCAGCAGTTAACTATTAGGTTCCCTTCTCTTCCACACATAATGCATTTCCTCACCCCCTTCAGGAAATTTATGGGGTGCCTCTTTCTGCACCTTTGTCTAGTGGGGTGCTTGATCATCTTATCACCATTGGATTTATCCATCAGACCTCCAGCATTAAAGTTCTCCTTACACAAATTATCCCCATGATACCCCTGAGATTCTCTGATCTTCATTTCGACCTTGAGGGCACATCAGACAATGTCCTCATAAAATTTGAAGCCACAGATCGCCAGCGCATTCCATAAGATAGGTTTCATCACACCAAATAAGCATACGACCATGCATTCTAGGGTAACGACAAAGCCAGAGGAATATTGTGCAAGCCTTGTGATGTTTTACTCATACACTCCGATATATTCCTTGTCTTTTCTCTTTAGGGAAAAAAGTCCCCTTTCATCATAAGTCGGAGGATGGATGGAAAATATTTATTGAAAAACATCTTCCAGAAATCCTTTCATTCCAACACCTTGATCTCCACCTCAGGCGTCGTATTTTTGATCAACGTCCACCATTAATCATCTTCACCCTCCAAATGATATGTATCCAGGATAAGCCTCTCTTTTTCATAACATTGAAGGATAGAGAAGATCTTTTCAAAGGGGTTGATTCATTGTTCGGTGATTGAGGGATCAAATGATCCATTGAAAGTAGGAGGCCTTTGTCTCGTGAAACTCTCGATAGCGATTTGGACATTATTAGGGGGGTTGAATGTTCCTCTTGACCCATGTTTCTATTAATGTCATGAATTAATTGAGAGAGAAGAATGATAAAGTTTGTGATTCCCGCTCCCATCGAATTGGGAAACGAATTAGCACAGTCCTCACATTTATCTTCACATCAGTTGTTAGCCAGAGTCCTCCTATTACCAGCCATTAGATGGAATAAAAGTATAGTTAGGGTTAATACAGAAAGGGTAATCCAAAGACCATACTGATGACTTATAAATAACTTTTATTTCTTTAACTTATTAATCTATAGCTTCAATCTATGTTATTCATGATCTACTTTCTAACATATATTCATAGAGGTATTTTTCTAATTCCCTTAATAAGGGTTCATACTAAGCTTCTGAATTTACCAAAGCATATCCCTTGGGAGTTTCATAACCAAGAGTGAAGCAAGGCCCATTGTCATGCACCAATTTTTGTTCGATTCTAGCTCAAAGCAGTGTTTTCGGGTTTTACCCCTAGGATATATATGTGCCAGAACCGCATATACCTTCTCGTATCCAAACAGGGATGTATTTTATTGATAAAAAACTTTACAAATACTCACCAAAATAGAGGGATTTTTTTATTATACTTATTCTATTCTCTAAGGATTCACTAGGATTTTCTAATCTTAATCCCAAAAATAACTAAACTTATCCTATGATACCAACTATATCAACACTTCTTTTTATTACACACTTAATCCTGATTTATTACATAAACTATTCACTTGATATAACATCGAAGATAGATAGGTCTAGTGTCTTTGGGGTTTAGGATTATTACATAACCACTTAAAACATGAAATACAACATCTTTATCTAAAACTTCCTTTACATAACCACTACATTCCCTCATACATAGCAGTGCATGAAATAACCTGAGGAAATGCATAAGAAAATGGTGAGCTATAAAGCTCAGTAAATGAATAAACATAGAATAACATGAGGAATAAAATACATGTTATTAAATAGGAATATCAATGTAGCAGAAGAGATACATAAACATAAATTCATGACAAAGCATGATAATCATAACATGGAAATGTGGAAACAACACTTAACATTGAATTAGAATGAGCCAAGGCTCATTGCACATGGAGCAAAAGTAAACCCTCATTTCACATTAAGCACGAGTAAAACCTTATTGCACTTGAATTATCATGAGTAAGCACCCATTTCACATGACGTATCATGATACTATAATTTACCCAATGCATTGGAGCGCTATTAGGGCACACCATTATTAAACATTTCATGTCATGCATAAGTGTGCCACATGGTTCATACAACATGGAATCAATCATCATAATTTATTCCCCAATAAAGGGATGAGGTATACATATATGAATATTTATAATCAATAAATAAATGTTCATAAATGTGAATACCCTAGATACAGAAATGGTCATGGCATTCACTACACAATGACATTGGCTTGGAAAATCATAGTGCAATTTCTCTTACATAACAGAGTGAGATAATAACTCATAAAAATGGTTTATGAGGGATAAATGGGTGTATCATCATATTTACATAAAATGGAAAGTAAGGGGGTTATATAGATACATGTACCAAAAAACATAATGGAATTTAGATGCATAATAGAAAAGAATTACTTGGAATTAAATGAGGAGAGAGAAATCTCTCATGGAATTTCGGCATGGTAACGAGTGTACATGGGAAGCATTAATGAGAGAAAAATGGGTCTCGCATAATCCAAAAATAAATAGGGTTGTATGGGGGAGTTTTGAAATCATACCCCAACATTTTTAATTGAAAACAAAAGGGCATAATAATATTATGAATCTTGGATAAAAAGAGAAAGGTAGGAATACCTTACTTGGAGGTGTGGTCCCAAAGGCTTGGGAAATGCTTGAGAGAGGCTTATTGAGAGATTGGGGCACCTTGGGAGGATTATTGGGAGAGGAGGACATGGGTTTTTTGAACTCAAAAGGCTTTTAGTAAAGAGGAAGCGGGAGCTTGGGTGGGTTTATATAGGAAAGGAGATGGAATTATTTATTTTTTAGGTTTGGGTCACCACACATTAAACTAATCAATTCCACAATCTAGCCCATGGTTTTTTCAAATGGTTTTTTCCAAAGGGGAGTGAAAAAATATATTTTAGAAGGCCAATGGACAAACCTCTTAAATCAATTGGGTGGATTATGTGGAGGTGAGTCACACTCTCAAGGAAAACAATTTAAAAAGACAAAATGTTTTATAAGTCTTGGAGTGTCCAATAAATCTATTTAAAATAAATCTAACAAATCAAAAATCACATTATTTTAATTATAAAACATATATTGGCCGAAAACTAATTTTTATAGTATTTTATTACATCACTATTGGGTCAGTAAGATGTAATCAACCACATTATATATTTAAACTGTATTTACTTTTTTCCAAAAAATTCGAATGTCTCTGAAAATTATGAAAAATTCACCATTGGATAATTTCGACATCCTGATACCAATAAATAATATTCATTATTTCTATATAATTTTATAAATATGAGAATTTTTACTTTTAATATAAAAACGTACGTTTACCGAAATTTATTGGTTTTAACAAAAACAGTTTTCAATCCACAGTAAAAATTACAATTTCATTCATAAAATTATATGATCATTTATATTTAATAAAAAATAATTTAATAATAATATTTTATTTAAAAATACATTAATTAAAAAAAATATTTTTCTTTGTTGAATATTAACTAAAAATAATATTTGGGCTATAAAAACTATTTCTAAAGTAACAATAATAAAATGAATGCACATTATTTATATAAAAATAATGTACATAGACATAGTGCTAGGGTCTTATTATATAACCCCTTATAACACCAGCATAAGACAGAAGGGTACGATATGTGATGGTGATAGACTCTTGGGGTGGCTCGGATAACATCTCTCAGGTGGTAATATCTATTAAATTCCACTTCTCCCGTAGTCAATTCCGCTCAAGCTTAACGTGTTCAAGATCGTCTTGGGCTTGGTCAAGTGGGAATCCCAATTATGCCACCTCCTTTCCGAGCTCCGACAAATGGGTTTCATATGAGTCAAGTCTTCTAGATGAAGTCATCACTACCTTTTTGTGAGTAAACTGGATTTGTTAAAGCCCTATATTTACACTAATCATGTGATCACTGTTCAACGACTATATTAGCAACGATCACAATTAAAAAAGGTATTTTAAAATCCAAAAAACATAAAACCAATGAAGTTCACATTTCATATAACCATAATAAGACATTTAATTAGATCAAGTGAAATTCATATTAATGAATGTTTAAGTCATTACCCATGTGTAGTTTATTTGATATAATGGAATAGCTCCCCAATGGAGTTTTTGATTGAAAATATGATACCATATTTGAATCTAGAATGAAGGTTTTACCTTAGGTGTGACATAATAATTTTTAGGGTTAGGTGTCCTGTTTGTGCACTACTGTGGGTGGAATAAAAATAAAATAAATTAAGATATTTATTTAGTGGTGATAATTAATACCTAAAACTAATCCTATCTAATATAATCACCATTATGGATAATCCCTAGGGGTTTCTACCTAACCCTAGATATTGAGAGAGTATCCATTAGAAGAGGATTCATGGATGGTCAACAACGTATCTTGGATTGGTAAATCGTTTTTCAATTAGAGTTTGTGGATCTCACCAATAACTGTAATGTGGAACCATTATTCAAAAAATATTTATCAAAAATCCAGGTTGGGTATTTTATATATATGTATTTTTACCATTCAGTTATCCCTTGTGAACCAAGAATCAATTTACCTAACAAATTTGGTTCATGAATTGATGATTGATTAAAGTTCACGTGTATATCTTCCCTTAGTTTGGTAATTAATATTATTTTATTATTTCATAGTTTATAATTAATAATTATAATAAAAATGAATTGATTTCAATAAAAAAGCATAAGTTCATTCCGCTTGTTATGTTTTATTTTTTCACTCCTCATTCTTTGTATGATCATCAACAACATCCTATTTGGTTGGTAGTTTGATAAATACCTTGTTAATGATCACTTCACAATCATCCTTTGGTGAAGCAGATCGTCACCAAAGGTTTGGGATCAAGATCAATGACGTGGTAGCAACATGTATCAACTATAGAGGATTGGATTCGGATTTGGAGATCGTTGGTTGTGGTTTTTGACATATTTGTTTAGAGGTACGAAGGGAGAGGCTTCAGAGTGAGATTTAGGTGGCCGGAATGTGGTGAATGATGAATGTTAAGATAAAAAGACCCTAGATCCATTTTTATCAGCAGATAAGGTGGAAAAATATATAGTATAAATAGAGGGGGAGAGACACACTGATCCAAAAATACTATCTATGAAATTCTAGACCACACAATGTGTACATCGAAGGAACATATTCCATGTACTCCTAGATTGTGGTTCTTGTTTTTTCTTACAGATAAAAATGTCATACATCGTGTGACATGTGTCAAAACCAATAAAACCCATGTCTAGTGAAACATTTTACACCCTAGGGTTACATAGAAATAGAAACATCCAGGCACACAAGCATGACCATATTTCATGGGAATGACCTGATACTCTGACATAGCCAAGTATACAGGCCTTACCAAAGCACACATGAAAAAAATGAATTACATAGGCACATGATAGTGTACATAGACTTTGGAAAAAGGAATGATGATATATAGAAAAACCTATACATTCTATGTATTCCAAAATTACATTCCTTGTATATGGATAAATACATTTTTCCTAGATGAAGAGACATGTGAATACCTAGGGAATGTTAGACACGTCGTGTACTCCCAGTACATGCATTATACTTTTTCTAAGTCATGTTGAGGCCCTCTAATAATTTAGTGTTGACCAGTTTTAGTTTAGTATGTTCTCATAGATCATACCTAAGAGAGAATTATGTGGAATCAAGCCCTGAGTATAGTATTGTGATTCCCTCTATGGGATTAATCTCATATGGTGTTTGGGAATTCCCTCTTGCAACCCGATGAGTTACACTGTTATTTTATCACCCTCTATAGGTGGTGATTTATGAATCCTCATGAAAAACTTACATTGATTATGATCCCATACTTTGTTGGTTATTTTAAGAAGGTTCAGGTATACCCTAAAGGCATGGGTGAGATCCACTATCATTGTATTGAAATCCATGGAGTTCATGTACTTATTTGGGGAGGTCTGATGAGAATGACCTTCTGGATGAGCATCATCTGTGAAATCATGTCTCATGGGGCGAGTTATCCTAGATAATAATTACATTGAATTCTCGATAGGAATCTTATGGCTAGTATTATGGTTGATTATACTTTGAGACATCATGTTTATAATGAGTATATCTAGGTGTTCTAATTTCCATGTCTCATACTTTGATGGGAATCCTATATAATGATGAGATGAATACATTCTTGAAACTTCGTGATTGGTGATTTAGGGGTGTACTATGGGTATTTTAATATTGTCCCCAACATATGCTAAGCCCGAAAAAGTAATGTTATCGAAAAATGAAAATAATTTCGATGTTATCCAAGGGGGACTAGGAGCAAGAAAAACATAGTGGTATAGATTGAACATTATAAATGCCAAGTGTCAAATTTGAAAACAATCCCCATCATATTTAGAAGGTTGAACTATTTTTTAGTTTTGAGTGTGATTTTATTTGGCCATATATTATTTCTAGTACTATTTCATAATCTTTTGTGGTATAGATATTATTCATGTATTATGTTGTCAATTTCATTAACTTTCTGCATTGTAGGTGTTTTTTTGAAGATGTGTATGTGTGTATAGATAGCTTAGGATAATTCATTCACTATATATGATATTCCCACATGAAGTTAATGTCCTTCCCTTGGACTATTTAATGAAGGATTGAGGTGTTACAATTAGTTCACCAATGGCTATGTGGGCCCCAGTAGGCCAGGGCATAAAAATACATTCACAAAGGGAATTATTGATCCCCACAGGCTATAGAAAAGTGGCTGTGAAATATCAAGAATTCTTAAATAATTATTTTTACGATAGAAATAAATATATAAAATTGAAAAATAGAAAGTGAATCCAAATAAAAAATAAACTAATATATCCAATGGCTAAGAAATAAAGGAGAAAAAAGGATAATAGGGATGATGATAAATATAACTAAAAACCATGTGAAAGAAACCAAACACCAACATCTCCATATAAAATTGAGGGAACACCACATTCACCTCCATCAATTCTAAAACCTAGATATATAAGAAAATCCAATGTGCCAAGTAACCTATTAAACCTATGATAATTGTAGGTGTGATAAAAAATTAAGGTAGGTCACCACCTACTAGCACAAATCATAACACTTTAATTGATAATATATACCATGACTGTTTGAAAATATGAATATAGAAATAGGTATTCTGGTTCTCTTTTATAAAATAAAGTATGATTTTGTTTTCTTGAGAAACACCCATTTTCATACATCCAAACCTTTTAGAAACAATTTTTTTTATTTTCATAAAAAAATTCATAAATTAAATTTTCAATCATTTTTGAGGGTATAATAAGAAAAAAAAATATCATTCCACAAATTTTTATTGTAGTCATACCCTGGAAATAATTCACAATTCTTCATCATGAAAACCAATTTTTCTATAGGTAAATAGTGTAGAACTGAGAAAACATGGTTATTTATGAAATAAGTATGTGTTATAGAAATTGAATAAATACATCAATAGACCTCACACAAAAACTTGGTTTTACACTATCATTTCATAACCAAGGGGAAATACCCTAGGATGACTAAAAAAACTATGGATACTAGCCAGATCATCATTCTAAACTAGTTCACATGTGTACAAGGATTTCCACCTAGCAATCCATGTCATCCCAAGAAATTAAAGTGGTGGTGTTCATTTATCAGACAATATAATTCCATATATAATATCAAGTCATCCTATTTTTAATCAAACCACAAATTTTACTCACACCGTTGCTTATGGCATCCCACCTTTTTATTACAATACTTTTAATTATATTTTACAAATAGAGGATATTTAAAGTTTAGTGTCTTGGAAATCAGGAACATAAAACATGAAAACATAAAAAATTATTGTAAAACCCCTTAAAAAGAATCCTAAATATTTTATCTTATGTAAAATTACTTTATCTCCTAACCTTGAGACATACATCAATGGAAAGGGTGAGCAGAAGGCCCATTAAGAAAGACATGGGAAACAGTTAACAGTTGATCTTGAGGGATATCAATAAAAACATGAGAGTTATCATAACTGAATGATACATAAGAAAATCATAGTAATAATAACATTAATAATAACTTCAATATGTGGCCACAACATTTAATTTAGACATTAAATAACATATCACCATGGTTCTTCCCCCAATGTATCATTAAAATTATCAAGATTATTCAACAAGGTATCGTGTAACCTATCATCTCAAGAGATGAAATTATTTACCCAATGAATTGGAGCTCTATCAGGGTGCACAATTAATATGTCTTTATTTTCATGTGATCCATATATATCACAATCAAACATTTCATAAACAACCCATATAAATAAAATAAATGGGTTTAATTTCTTTGAGGATGGCTTGTGAAATGCCATTCAAATCCTGGTAAATTTCTTTCAACAAGGTTAATTCTCAGAGGTGGTGAATTAAGCACTCATAGTGGAAGGTAACCCGAGGGATATGCCCAAGGTTGTCCGGGTGACGACTTCCGGTGATGGTTCAGATAACAGGAAGTGAGGAAGGGATGAGTTCCGGTATGGTAGTCAGGCCATGGACTCAGCTAGATCACCTCGTATCTGTTCAGCAGTGGTTTTTTTCTATGTGGGAATCTGAGACTTGTTTGGACTCAGTGTGATAGGCATCCAAAAAAGTTTCATTCATGTGGACAAGTGAGGCATCTTGAGAGGCTCTATAGGTAGGTAACATGATAGATTGTGGCATCTGGAGTTAGCTCAGGGTCAGTACTAGGAGAGGGTAGCCATGTTTCAATTTCACATGGCGGACATGATAGAGATAGTGGGACCCAACGAAGGGGTCAGTGGCTGGTGACTAGAGCAGCACCGTAGGGAGGTCAGGTATCATGTAGCCATATTTCATGTCAGGTGCACGCCGTGGAGCTACAAGGGGCTGACCAGGCTAATGAGAAGACGATGATTATAGGTACACCATGAGTGTGGTTGTGACCTTATCCGTTTCTTTTGGCATGACCTGTTGAGGAATGTATGTTTTGAGTGCACGAGGTGCATATGATTCATGTGGACTGACTAGATTCTGGTCAGTGGGATTGGCATCATATTGGGTGTGTGATATATTTTTATATATCTATGATATATGTAGCATCATCATCCTCGAGGGTGTGGGTTACTTTGGGTGACTTGGGAATTAGTTCATCTAGGATGTAGGTTACATGAGGTGTCATGGGCATTAGAACATCGATGTTGCAGGTTAATTGAGGTGCTTGGCACCATGTTCATTTTGAGCATCTATAAGATACAATACATTGTGGAGGCGGACACTGATGTGGTGCGGGATATGCTTGGTGTTAGAAACTATACTAGAGAACCAATAAGGCGCATAGGTGATGATGCATCACGAGAGGACCATGAGTTCGAAAACGGGTTAGTGAACCCTTTAATTACTTAGTTTTGTAGGGTTGAGACTGAGTTAGGAAATTTCTAAGGTGGGGAGCCCCTTGAAGAATTTATCCATAACCTCTAAGATCATGAGAGTTCAGGTTACTTTGAGTAGGGTGGTATGTTCGATGCCATCTATGGGTTTTCTTTTATAGCTCTAGGACAAGCTATGTTAAGGTGGGAGATTATAAGAAACCATGTTTTTATAACAAGTCAAAATCCTAACACTGTTTGAATTTTTCACTTGTTTCAGAGGAAACTGGAAACATTTGGGAAGTTATAGAAATTTCCAGTCTACATGTAATGTACTCTAATGTACACACTGTGTATGGGTTAGGTGTGTACCAGCTTTGTGCTCACCGAATACATGTTGTGTAATGACCGTGTAGGAATTTCCTACTATACGACGTGTAGTGTTGCTCTACATGTCATGTACCCTTGACCGTGTGGAGGCCACACATGGCATGTAGGCATATTGTCTAGGTACACACCATGTACTATTTGTACAAGTTGTGTAGAGGGGCCCTGTATGGGTATATACATGGCATGTTGTGGATGATAGTCGGTTAGAGAAGTACACACTGTGTACCTATATGTACACTCAATGTAGACAGTCGAGAAGTGCTCGGTGAAATATCAGTCGTTTTATGAACAGTAAAATGATACACAGTGTGTATTCATAAGTACAAGTCGTTTATTTTCTTTTTCTTATAAAATGGTTAGTATATTTATTTTGAGGAAGAAACTCAAACCCTCAATGGGTTTGAGCGGGGAGAGCCGGCAGGAGCCTATGTTTGCTTCTGATCATCTATCCAAACTCTCTTTTGATCGCCATTGGATGCATTAGAACCTCCTCGATCTAATGTGTTTTAGAACAAACTGGAGGCTATTATCAGGGGAGTATCATCATATGAGTCTCAGGTTGGTGGTGCATTCCTATTTTTGTGTTTTTCAGACTTTTGGGTGGTGCGACCATTGGTGCGCTTTCGAGTATTTTGAATGTGACCCAGTTTTACCTTCCATTTCTTCTTTAATTGTTTATTTTTCCTTTGGGATGACTTTGGGTATGCCTTTTACATGTTTTTCATTAGCAAGGACGGGTGAGTGGTCGTTGCTCATCAAGGAATTTTGGCTGGGGAATGCCAAAATGGTTATAATTGAATTCTATTGTTTTAAACTATTGAGTTTAGTTTATGAAACCATGATATTAAGTATTGGAGACTTTATAAACCTCAGTGCTGGTATGGGAAAACTCCATGTTAGTGCATTCAAATTTTTAGGTAGTTTTTCCAATTTAAAAGGGATTTTTTTATGTTATATGTAATTGCCGATTTTCATATGATGGAACCCTTTAGGTTGTGTTGGGAGTGGTCAGGATATTCTTGAGTGATGCTAATCACAGGTTGGGCTTGGATCAGGTTACGTTGGGCATTCTTGACCATGAGATTGGGCATCATGGATGTCGACTTGAGGCAGGGTGACTTTTAGGTTGGGCATGGCTCGAGTTACATGGATGGAGAGGCCATCAGACTTGAGTAGAATGGTTGTAGGGACATGAGGTGTCGTTGGTGTTGTGTCTTGGGTACTATTTTGGTGATTACCGCTCACCCATAACATTGAGTAGTGTGCATACATAGAGAATCCATTATGCGGTGGTTTTGACCACTCGAGTGGGTAGATGCCCCCGTTAGTTGGAGTTTATGTAGTATTGGCATGGGGTGCTTGTTGTAGGAAGTCACATGGAAGGTGATGAGACTTCAGGGGATAGTGTTGAGGTTACCGAGTTGGGGGAAAGGCTCTCCAATATTTTATTGTAGGAATCATTGTTCCTCTAGTTACAGCATTTGAGGACATACATCGTTGTCCCTCCAGTTACTTTATTTCAGTGTAGACATCATTGTCCCTCCAGTTACTATTTGAGGACAGGCATCACTGTTCTTTCGAGCTACTATTTCATGGGCATTCCCTCGGGACGTCGGTACATGGGAAACATGGTGTCAGGGGAAAATGGTGCTGGGATACATGACATATATTTTGGCATTGTCCGAAGCAGGTGACCCTCCATGGTGGCTGTTTAGCACTAATGGAGTTTGTGTTTGTTTGTGTGCATAGTACTATTTACTATATTCCATATAACTGTGTGCGTACTTAAACACTTATACTAGGTGTGTATCGTTGGGTGGTATCCTACTGAGATTCATTTAACACCCTGCATGTGGCCTTCGAGAAGCATATAGACTTTATGAATTACGTTCAGGAAAGAGGTTATCTTTAAGAGTTGGAATGTATTAGCGGTTTCATGGATATGGAATGGACCATGAGGCCTCACCTAGCTAGAGTTTACCTTGATTCACTTTTTTCCCTATATAATCATGTTTACTTGATTTTTTGCTATAATGGGTTAGCCATTGTCACAATTTTATATATGGTTATGTATGACCTACTTGGATGCATGTATTGCTGTTCAGTAGTAGTTACAAGTGATCAACATGCAGTTCTGTTTTCTTTCTCATGTTGTTGTCAATATATATTGATCATTTTTTTATCGATATTGAATGTTCTTCCGCTCTACGGGTCTGGTTCGAGTCGGCAGAGTTGTTTATTCCACTGCATATTTATCATTACACTCAGACCAGTACCAT
Source organism: Viscum album (assembly GCA_963277665.1). Classification (NCBI taxonomy): domain Eukaryota; kingdom Viridiplantae; phylum Streptophyta; class Magnoliopsida; order Santalales; family Viscaceae; genus Viscum; species Viscum album. The sequence goes on from OY728131.1 coordinate 2,065,602,543, forward strand.
TATTATCATCTTAGAGGGTATAGGCTCCCCACTATACCTATAAGACCCTCACTACTAGTCAGAATCCTTTGGGTTTTTGGGAGGTGCACCTAAGGTAGTAACACCCGACCCATTTAGCATTGTTCAGGTGGGTTTTTGAGTCTGGGATGTTACATTTACAAACATGAAGGCTTATCCAATAAAAGTTATGGTCAACATCATACACTTCACTATATAGTGTAGCAATGTTTTTTCTTATTTCTCTATCAAATGACCTAAGATATGTTCTTCAAATACTATATTCAAGATCCCTTATGTCTAGAAATGTCCATTTAGAGAACATTGTTCAGAAAACTCACGTTCATGCTTCACTATTTAAAAACCTCTCTTCAGAAACATCATATATTCCACTATATACAAACACTTCATCTAAAATATTGATTGAACTTCATCCAATACTTTTACAAGATATTTTTCATCTCATTATTTTATTTCTGATAAAATATTAAATTTCATTGAGGGGAATCATATTTTCTACATCTTGAACTTCTATAAACTTATTCTATAAACATTCTTTATCCAAAAAATTAATGAAAAAACTAAACATTAATCATGTGTAATTTTTTTAAAAATGATGTCCGAAACATTTTGATTCTGGAATCAATTTCTAAACTTATATCCTAAACGTCCAAAAATTAAATTTTAAAAATGTAACCTCAAAACATAAAATACCACAAAAATAAAAAAATATATCTTTACATAGAGAAATAAAATACCAAACCATCAACAATACCATGAATTCTTCTGATTAAAGGGCACATTTACTTCTCTTATTCACATGATTGACTTTATTAGTTTATAGATTGTATATATAGTCAATTTTGATGGTTGATAGACTGTACTTTTGTTAAATACCAAAGAAAATTTATTTTTATTTGTGGTAAATCTAGAGGGAATCAAGATGGTCACTTCACTAGGTCAATCATCATGATGAATTCATTGTACTAAGAGATGTTAAGGTATAAAGTGATTTTTAGAATTTATATATTATAAAAACTAATTGATATGAATTCGATTATTCTTATAATTTAACACATTCATTCAAATATATATCCTTTATCCAATAGATCATGATACAAGCTACTTATATGAAAATAATCAATTCGGAGAAAATGATTTGATATGGAAAAAGATCTTCTAGAAATTTAAGCATGCTTTTGTGAGATGATCAAGGTCATAGTTATTCTCTAAATACTTTTTTCTGTACTTTTGGTGTATATTATTAGAGATTATGGAGTAAGGATTAAAACAAAATATATAATGTTGTATACCATTAATGGTGGATGGATTTTGTTACCATTTATTATGAATTGAAAAGGGATGATGGTCATCCATTAAGAGTAGGGCACTGTAGGTATATCTCCGAGATTCATGGTAGGTAATTTGATAGTATGTTGTTGGGTCATAAGACTACATGTCATATGACATATGTTTTTAAATATTGTAAAAGATTTATGATATGAATTTATTTTCACACCACAAGATGATTATCCATATTTCTAACTCATATATTCCAATATTAATTGATACATAGTACAATGTTTTGAGAGTTTTAAAAGATATTGTTTCTATAGAGAAGATGAGTCTACAATTATTTAAGTAAAACATGAAGTTAAATTTTGAGGATTATAGAAATTTTAATGGAAATCATAACCCAATTTGAAGAAGTTTTAATGTGTTAAATTATTTTTATTTATCACTACCTACAATAATAAAGATTCTATATAAATTATCAAAATATTATTCATTATATTTTTTATGAGTATTTAATTTTTAGGATGTAGATAAAAATTATAGATGATATTGTTGAAATCCTTAGGGTTTCCATTCTACTATAGTTTCACACCTAACAAAATGAAAATTATGAGAGTTTGATACAATATTATATCAATGAAATAGAATGATAATAAATAAAACATGAATGCTTATGTGTATTTTCTACCATGTAAGTGAGAAGCATTAATACTTTCCAACTAAACATGGTAATACATCGCCAGAAGATCTAGTGACAAAGGAATGAAAATCATCAAGGAGAGATGAAAATTAGAATTAAAGGGAATAAAGGATGATTTTAAATCATTAAATATTATATATATGAATTCTAGAAAGTGTTTAGGAGGAAACATAAAGAAATTTCAAGAGGTATTATAAATATTCCACTAGGAGGTGCAAAAGAGAATATTTTGGGGAGATAACTTGAATTATTGGGATATCAAAACTATGAACCAATTGTGAGGTGGCTCTTTTGAACTCTTAAATAGAATATATTTTAATAGATTATATAATTAATATTTTGTGGTATTTATCATAAATTAATTTTTCAAAAATAAATTACATACTATACTCATGTGGTTCATGGTAGAGAAAACAAATCTCATAACATCACCTGATGTTGGAATGGAATAGTCTTTCCAGGATGAACTTTATAAATCCTTATTTATTATACATTTATATTATTAATAAATGAGTAAAAAATTAAAATTTAAATAATATTGAATCAAATATATAACTATCTATTTAAGATGGCTTAAAAAATACTAATTTAAAAAAGCGATTACTCATTCATCCATCCAGCTAATAGTGATGTCACCATATTTTGATAAAATAAGTGATATAAGCTCTATAGGTTCCCTATAATAAATTAAAATATTTTATAAATATTGATAATGGAGAGTTCAAATATATTCAGTAGTAGAGGACTTCTATTATTCTATGGTAATATCTTTTATAAATGGTATAATTGGATAAGTTAATATATAATTTCATAAGGACTAGAGGTATGTGGAGATGAAATAGTGGGATTGACACCACATGGATGTGATGATCTTATGAATTACTTATTTAAATAAATGATGACATATATGGGAAAAAATAATTCTCTTATATTATCCATATCTAAAAATGATTATAAAAAGATGATGGGAAATCAAACCACAAATGAGATGTTAGAAAAACATGAAGTTGTGTACAAAACAAATTTGAATATTATGTAAGAAAAACCTTAGATTCCGAGTTTAAATTTTAAAGATACTTTGATGATAAATGATGAGGATATTTATGATTACTTCACACCAGGTAGTGAGATTTTGAGTAAAATCAAGAGAATAAATAATACATTAGAAGATCGTATTATTTTGAAAAAAATATGGGAAATTGCCCTAATAGATTTTATCTTAAGGTATATATACTTGAATAAATTATAAATTTGTCAATACATTAGATGTAAAATACTATTATAAACTATGATAAAAGAAAGAAAATGGTGTAAGAATAAAATTGAAGAAAAATTGAAATTTATTATCGTGAAAGTTATCAAGTAGAATGTTAAACCACTCTCAGAATCAGATTATGGAAGGGATGGAGAATACAAGGGACTCGTGTATCTTATTAAAAAAACATGATAAGAAGAAGAGTTATGTAAAAAGGTAAACAATACCATAATTTTATCCATTGTGGAGGTTTTGGTAACTTTACAATTAATTTATAAAAGAATGAATATGATTAAATTGAGACTAAAATGGAAGATGAAGATCATTCCAGAAAGAAGTTTGAGAAAATATAAAAAACTAAAAATATGAAGAAAAATACTTCTAGAATTTGTTTTTGGAATTTAATGTGCAAATATGAGAGTAAAGACACATCATCCTCAAGTGATTAAGATTATGATTCCTCTAAAAAACATGATTTCAAAGGATATAAAAAGGAATATTAAATAGTGATAAAGAGGAAGAAAAAGGCTAACTAAGTATATGCTAAATATAGAACTATAATCCTGGATTTATAAACAAACCATGATCAAGAAGAATATAATGATATTAGGAAATATAAAATGGAGTGACTATGTGAAAAAGTGACATCATAGAAGAAATTAAACATTAGAATCTGAATATTAAAGAACATGACAAGTTATTGTATGGTCTTAATGGGAAGATGGTTACAATGAATGAAGAAATGGTTGAAGCTCAATCATGATGCCTTAAAGAAGAAAAAAATTGAAGACTATGCAATAATATTTTTGAAAAGTTTCGGAGATTCAGGATGAATCATCCAATGAAATTGATAAATCTATCTTCTAAAAATGGTATATATTTTTTTTAAATACGCAAGTGATACTAAATCTATTTATCTCAAATTTCCCGATTCTAAAACTCAATAAATTGATGTTCATGCTAAAGAATTTTTTAAATAATGACCTTCAATAGTAATGTGAATTGAATATAAACTAAAATGGGAAAATACCATAAGGAAGAGGAAAAATAAAATCTATATGACACCTATAAAGTAAGAACAATATACTCATAAAAAACGTGGAAGAGAAAACATTAAGGGACACTATCAATGTTGTGGAAGTATCAGGAATATGGACTACTACTACTTTAATGAATATTCATTTCAAAAATAAGTCATGAATCAAGGGAGAAAAGATATAGTATAAAAAATAGGTTATTTAATAATAACAAATACTTTTATAATGTAATATTTCTATCTGAAGAAACTACTAGATAGTTATCACATAATTATAAAGTTGAGATAAAAAAGAATAAGTACAAAATTTATTTAATATGATACTAGAAAAAGGGGAGAGCTGATGGAAACAAAAAATATTGCTATTGAGTAATGAAATACAAAATTTAATGATAATATGTGTGGGAGTTTCAAGGATACTGGTCATGTTACCGAGGACTATTTAATATTTTTACCTAGACACAAATAGTATATAATGAAAAATATTAAAGAATCTAAGGATGGACATGTATTTGTTTCTCATGTAAACAATGGGGTCCCATATATGAATAATTTTGAAAATGAAGAGACCACCAATCTATTTAAAAAGATAAATGATGAGAAAAATGGGGATAGAATCTCAAAGAGTATCCCCAATGATGATGTTGGGAAGAATGAATGATCCATATTGAGTGGCATTTCTCAAATTTTACACTCTCAATAAAGTCTATGTTATACCATCTTTATTCCTTATTATTTTATATGTACTAACCTTAATAGAATTGAAGGAACTAAATATGGGGAAAGTAGATGTTTCTGACATTTATGTATCATTAGCGAATCTAAAAATAATGTAGTACCCACACTACCATAATGACGAAGTGAGTGAAACATTGAAGTGGTAGGATAACATAAAGGGAATCTATCTAAAATTAAAATCTTCATAGAACATAAAATGTATGTACATATAAAAAACAGATGGTCGAGGAATTCCAAAAACACTGTTTTATCATTTTTTTATTGTGAATAATATATATAAAAGGGGTTTTTTATTGATGTGTTTTATGGGATAAAGGGGGATTAAATTTTATTTCACATGAAATTTACTAATACATTTTTTTAGTTGAGAGTATTGTATATATTTTATATGAAATCTATTATAAAACTTATATATTGATATATTGGTTTATGGTATCACATGACTCTATATTTATTGAATGTATTATTTTCTCGGTGGAGTTTTTCTTGCTTTCAACATCGGCTTAGATTAAGTAGATGAAATGCCCCGTCCCGAGAAGCCCAGACTCGGTGCATTATTACGTATCATTGGAATGATCACAAAAGATCATGTCTTGAAAGGCCGATTTGTTTAGTAGCCTTGGAGTTACTAGATAAATTTATAAGGATTACATTACATCATGAAATAGAAAACTTCAAAAACATTGTTTCCATAGACAACACTGAGATCCCATAGACTATCCCCTCAAGTCAGTCATAATATACTTCTTCACATCTTGGAAAAAATAAAACATAGAAAGGGGTGAGCTCAGAATCTCAGTAAGGATAATAATATAGAGAAAGCTTTCATAAATTATCATAAAAATTTAAATAAATATATAAAACTAAAACAAAATCCTTTTCAACAAAAACATCATCATAATATGGTAAATATAAATCAAAATAATTCCATTAACTTAATCACATGGATATTCTTCTAGTTGAATAATCACATGAAATATCAATAGCCACTTTCATAATGATGGAATGCATAATGAAATAATTCATAACCAAATAGTAAAGTCCTTATTCCAAGACTACAAATAATATTTTCTCAAGGCCTTGTTCCAAGATAGTAGTTTGGCTCATGAGACCTACCGATGCGTCATGGAGCTAAAGCGGGCTCCACCTGTCACTTACAAAGTCCAATGCATTCCTCATATGAAAAGTTTTAAACATAACATACACATTCCTATTAAAACTAGCATACTAAATGTCAATACTTTATCCATAAAACATGAATGGTAAAAAAACACATCCATAGTCAAACGTATCACAAAACCTTCAATACAAAATGGAAGATTAGTATCATAATATATCAACTTCAAACAAGATTAAAATACATTAAAGGATGTTGAAAAAGATGAAATCAAAACTATTTGAGAGAAATATCTCATTCGTTTTTTTGAAATAATTTAAAGTAAATTAATTGAAGAACAAAACATTTATTTTTAAAATATTATTCTAAGTTTGTAAGGGAATCTTCAACGATGTTATAATGGTAGAATATAGCCGCTCCCACCGTATAAGTTAAAAAAATTCTTACCTTAATTTTTTCAAAAGTTCATAAAGTAACTTGTTTGGAAAACGGAGGAAAGAATAATTTAAAAAAATTTAAAAATTCAAACAAGGTTATAAGTTACTTTAACCCATAGTTTGGTAAATAGTAAAATTTTTTATGGAATACATTTTTAAGAAACATGGATGTGGATTACAAAAAGGTCCCAGTAGATACTTACGTAAAAACAACCTCAGAAAATAAAGAGATTGTAAAATTAACCCATACCATGTACTTTTCATGGGTAGATGGTAGGTTAAAATTCTATATAACAGTAAAATAATTGTTATTAATTTATACAATAATCATATAAATTAATAGGACATCATATATGATCTTTTAATATTTCTTTGTTCATAATATTATAGTATTATCGTTGTTTTGGGTATTAACTGATTCATTTTCTTATATATGCTTAATTACATAAGTAATGTTTGTTGTGGATAAGATATATCATATTAATATTAAGAATTATATTAAGTCTTTAATCATTATTTATAATCATCTAATGAAAACTACTCTTTAATGGATATGATGGGGAATGAATCTCCTCGCGTTTGTGGAGATGGTAAGACGTACGTACTCACGAGTGACAATATCATTATTTTGATATTAAAATTGTAAATAATTTGATGGAATATCATATATTAACAATAATTATCATGTTCTATTAATTATTTTCATCATTTATACTCATTATGATACCCATCTAAATGATTAACTGTTTGAACCACGACGTGGAGACGGTAAGTCGTACATACACATGTATGGTGACATGTCATTAATATGATGGATAAAATAATTAATATGGTCGTATAATATTTATAATAACATAATATTCTATATAATATACTGTCAGTATTATTTTATAATGGAAACAACAAGTAAATGAGAAGTGGATAAAGAAAAAACATGAAAGAGGTGGTGGGATATTTACCTCTTCTTCGGGTTCTTCCTTTTGATTTGATCAAAAGGGCTCCGTAGGTTTGCTTTATGAATATAAGAAGGCATCTAGGATTAAGGGAGGATAGCTGAGAGAGTATTTTCATAGGTTTTGGTCGAGAAAAATGTCTTTAAAGGTGTGAATTAGAGAGAAGGTAAAGTTACCTCTTATAAGAGGGGTGAGGGGCACCTTAGGAAAAGCTAGAAATATTATTTTAAAATAAAATAAATTTTGGATTTTAATGGATCCAAAATGAATTATTCAAAGGATAATGTGGTTGTGGGTCGAAAAACTCTGAACTAATAGGTTTTAGACAGGTTTGGGTCACTTTATTAACCTTATCTTTTAGATTTAACACTTCGTTAAATAGTGTGACATTTACCGTCTCTGTGTATTTTTATATTATATAGTTAATAAACATACTATATACTTACAAGAAAACACCAAATGGTTCATCAATGATACAAAAATAATTATATAAGTCTTTTTCTGAAACCATAGATTTTTAGAATTATTATATCAACAAATAATATTATATTTGTTTTAAAAACTCATTTATGTCGATTTTGACATTATTTAATAATTGATTTTTGTTAAAGTCCTATAAACTTTATTACTTAAAACTAAATACATTTAATCAACCCTAAAATGTCATATTACCCTAGAAAATTACTTTAATTCATTAAAAGTCTCAAATTAGATTTATTTGGATATTTTTAATAATAATAATTTTAATCATTCATTAATACGGTAATTACTACATCATCATTGTGTAAAAAATAAATTTAATTATTTATGGTATAATAAATAAAAATAAAATACCATTATGTAGGAAATATTTTTATATTTCTAATTAATATTTATAGTAGAATTTATATTTTGTGTAACCCTATATTAAAAATGGATTAGTTATTAAACTTTGAATTTAAATTTTCTAACTATTCTTTAAATAAAATAATAATAAATGTCCTAATCTAATTCAAGTTGAACAAAGAGGTTCATGTTTCATTCCTAAGGTTATTTTTGGTCGAATTATACTTATCCAATAGAATTACGACATGTTTTCGGGTAATAATAATATCATTTTCACCCTTAATTACGCTATTTACTTTTAACCGTGGTGAATAAAAGTAAAAGTTACTATTCACCAAAAATTATTTTCGTCTTATTGAACCAGATTTTATTTACTGATATCGACTGTATCTCTCGTATTTTTGAAATTCCACACATAGAAGTAGTAAAATTAAGTTTTATGTAAATTTTCAAATGCTCCTAGCAGGTGTGTAAATTACGGTAAAAAGTTCAATAAAACTTTAATATATATAAAATTATTATAAACTAACTCAAATGAATTAAATTGAACATATATAGGTATTATGTATCTATTTTGAACAAAAATAAATTTAATTAAATTAAATGATTACTTAAATAAAAATTCAGTTTTAACTATAACTCAGGGTTTTTCAATATTCATAAAAAATTGAATGTTTTCATAAAAATATCAAATATTCACCCTAAGCTATTTTCGATCTTCCAAATCCAAAAATGAAGTCCATTTTGAAAGATAAAATTTATAATATTTCAAAAAGTGGGTATTACTATTCAAAATGTCTAGTTTGATTGGTTGTGGTGTGTTAGAACTTGAAGTTGTATAGAAAACACACTATTGTATTATTCGAAGAGAAGCATACCATGGAATATTGTGTTGTTAAATTATCCCCTCCTTCAAATAATTTCATCCTTGAAATATCAAGAATATTAATGCATAAAATGACTTGGCTGATTATTCATCATAAGTTCCTCGGGTTCCCACGTTGCATCTTCCATCTTATGGTTTCTCCGTAGAACTTTTACCAGATGAGTCGTCTAGTTTCTCATCACTTTTTCACTTGTTTCAATAATTTTGAAAGGCTCTTCTTAATAAGATATATCGGGTTCATGTTCTAATTCCTCATAAATGAGTACATATGTTGGGTCAAACATGTATTTTCTCAATAGTGATATGTGGAAACCATCGTGAACTTTGGAGATAGTTGGTGGCATTTCCAAATGGTAAGCTACATCCTCAATTCGTTCTCGAATTTCGAAAGGTCTGATGTACATGGGACTTAATTTCCCCTTCTTACAGAATCGTATGACACCCTTCCATGGAGATACCTGGAAGAAAACATGATCTCTTACCTGAAATTCTAAATCCTTCCTTCGGTTATCAGCATATCTCTTCTACCTACATGGAGCTTCTTTGTTGTGGGTTTGGATTACCTTAACCTTTTTCCATCATTTCCTCCACAAGTTATGGGGATATGATTTTTCTTACACCAACACCATCACAACAGGTTGGTGTGCGAAATCTCTTTTCCATATAACACTTCATATGGTGCCATATTAATACTTTAATAGAAGCTATTGTTATAAGAAAATTATACCATAGGTAAATATTTGTCCCACATACCTTGAAAGTCAAGTGGCCATGATCTCAACATGTCTTATAAGTTTTGAATAGTTCGTTCTGATTTTCCATCATTTTGGCGGTGGTAGGCAGTGCTCCACCGAAGTTCAGTATCCAAGGATTTCTGAAGACATTTATATAATCTTGATATAAAATATGGATCACGATAAAAAAATCAATAGGGGTACTCCATGAAGTCTCAAAACATAATTAATATATAGTCTTGCTGGATTTTGAAGTGTTAAATCTTCTCTTATAACAACAAAATGTTCCAAATTGGTAAGACGATCAACAATGTCCCATATTGCATCGTTCCTTTTAGGATTCTATGGTAGTACCATGAAAAAGTCCATTGTAATATCATCCAATTTCCACTCAGGTTTGGGAAGAGGTTGTATGAATCCTCTAGGTCGTTGCCTTCCTACTTTCACTTGTTTACAAACCTTACATCTTGAAACAAAATCATCAATCTCTCTCTTCATTTTGAACCACCAAAAATTTTCCTTAAAATCTCAATACATATTAGTGCTACCTGGTTGTATAGAGAAATTTGATCTTTGAGAATCATCCAACAATTCCAATTTTAGATCTGGTATATCAGGAACACGAAGTCTCTTCCCAAATTTAAAAATTCTATATTGATACAAAAAGTCACTCAATCTCCCATCATTGACAGCTTTAATCGTCTTTTGAAACTCTTCATTGTCAGTCTAAGAACACTTTATCCTTTCTAGTAAAGATGGTTTGGAAATGATATGATTTTTTTTTTGATTTTTCACCTTCTATGGTTATCCCCATGTACTAATTTACTAGATCCTTGTATATAGGATACTTTTCAACTCTCATCTTGTTCATGACTCCATAATTCTTTCTGCTCAAACCATCTTCCACCTTATATGCCTTCTCTGGGTGGTAGTGTATGATGCAATTATAATCCTTAAGTAGTTCAATCCATCTGCTTTGCCTCAAGTTGAGTTCTTTCTATGAGAAAAATATACTTCAAACTCTTGTGATCGGTATATATCTCAAATTTTACACCGTTGAGGTAATGTCCACATATCATCAAAGATAAAATATTACCGCTTCTATCTCAATATCATGAGTAGGATTGTTTTTCCCATGAATTTTGTGTTGTCGTGATGCATAAGAAATATCCCTATCGTTGTGCATAAGGACACAACCAAGTACTTTCTTTAAAGAAGCACTATAAATAACAAATTCATCATTCCCCGATGGTGGAGTCAAGATATGGGAATTGAATAATAAGTCCTTTAATTCCTCAAATAATTCTTCATACTCTTTTTTCAAAACAAATTTAACCCCTTTACATGTGGGTTTCGTTAATTCGATAGCCAATCAAGAAAAATTCTAGATGAAACATCGATAATAACCTGCTAAACCAATAATACTACATACCTTAGTTATACTCGTTGGTGCTGGCCATTCATGTATTGATTTGGTCATAAGGATCAACATATATTCTATCCTTAGAGACAAATGGTCATGAAAATAAATCTCTTGAAGCTAGAATTCAAACTTTATAAACATCCCATATCATTCATGTCTTTTACGGGTCTTTATAATAATGCGCAAGTGATTTTCATGATCTTTGTATGTTTTAGAGTATACTAAAATATAATCAATAAATACCACTACAAAGTCATCAATATATTCATAGAAAACTATATTCATTAGATCCATGAAGACAGAGAGTTCATTTGTTAATCCAAAAGGCATTACTGTAAACTCATAATGCCCGTACCTGGTTCGAAATGCTATTTTCATAATGTCTTTCTCCTTCACACACAACTGATGATATCTAGATCAAAGGTCAATATTTGCAAATTATTTATCTCCATGAATTTTTTCGAATAAATCATCAATGCGAGGTAGGGGATACTTGTTCTTTATTGTTACTTCATTGATCTCCCTATAGTCAATGCACAACCTCATAGATCCATCTTTCTTCTTAACAAAAAGAATAGGGGCTCCCCATGGAGAAATACTAGGGCAAATAAATCCCTTATTACTCAATTCCTCTAGTTGTTTCCTTAGTTCCACTAATTCCATAGTGTCCATTCTATAAGGGGTATTCGTAATGGGCCTTGAAATAGGAATTAAGTCAATGGAAAACTCAATTTCTCTTTCTGAAGGATGTCCAGGTAAATCCTCTAGAAACACATCAACATATTCATGCACAATAGGTAAATACTCTATCTGAACATTCATTTACTCACCCATAGTTATTTTATTATCTTCCTCCCCAATAATTGAATTTAGTTGAGCTACTGGGGGTGTATGTAGATAAGAATTATGTGGTGACATTTCTTATCTAATGATAAGGTACATCATATCATCATAATAAATTGTGACCTCCTTCTTCTTACAAAAATATTTCACATCATGGTCTGAAATCCAATCCATACCGAGTATTACATCAAATTAAATCATGGTTATGACGATGAGATCAGCAGAAAATAACATTTATATGCCTTAATGGGAACTGATTCACAAAACCTTGTTGAAATGATACTTCCCTCAAGAGTATTTAATAATAACTACCTTGTTAAATAAAATTGGAAATATCTATTTTTCATAGAATACTGGGAAAATATGAAACAATGCAATGATCTAGAATCAAATAAAGAATTGTCTAAACATGAAGAAACCATTAAATTACCTGCCATTACGTCTTTCAGTGCTTCAACCTCAGCAGTAGTGATAGCATAAGATTAGACTTTATCCCTTGGACTTTTATAAGGTAAGTTCCCTTGACCCTTAGGACATTAATTTTCATAATTCCCCCTTTCTCTATAATTGTAGCATTCAACATCGACAACCTCTTTCTTCCCTATGAAATCAGGAGCTTGGAGGACTTTTTCACCACACTTGAAACAGACTCCCATTCCATTCAGACAAATAATAGGGTGTTTCTTCCCAAATTTACTACATGATGGATATTCAACATTTCCCTTCTTTCCCTTATTTCCATTTCCAAAGTGTTCAGCTGATCTCTCCTTCTCTTACTTTTCATTAAAGTCGTAAGACTTAGAGAATTCGTTTTCTGTCATGATAGCACTTGAAACAATATCTTCATATGACGAGAAATATTGTGAGACTAATGCTCAATGGAGAAATGGTTTTATCCCATAAAATAAATGATCAATATTACTTCTTTGGTTATGCATATAATCTATATCATACCTTGCTAACCTTGAAAAGTTAGCTTTATACATTGCGACATTCTCATCCTCCTTTTGAATCAGACTCAGAAATTGTCTTTCTATATCCGCTCGATGTTCATGAGGAAATAATTTTTCTATGAAAATTTATTTCAACACCCTCCATACTATATTTGATACTTTGTCATATTCCTTTCTATTTTTAATCAATTACCACCATTGATCAGCATCTCCAGTGAGGTGGTAAACTGCCATGAAAACTTTTTCCCTTTCACTACTCCCAAGCCATGGAATATTTTCTATAATGAATTTATCTATTTCTATGATATTAGTGGATTTGTACCCCCATTTAATGTTGGTGTTTGTTCCTCATGAAGCTATCTAAAATTGATCCCCCATGCTGCTGATCGGTGTGCCCCATACGGGTAAGGTTATTATTCATAACCTGGGTGAATTTTCCCAGTATAGTGACAAGATGATCAGAACCAGTTGTATCACCAGCTCCACTATAATTATTTTAAGCAGGATAGAAATCCCTACATGGAGTGTGTGAATTGATATGGTTTCCATTCCTTCCACTGGGATCCATTTCTAAATAATAACATACACTAGATTAGTTTCTGAATCACAATACATAAATCCAAACATGTAAAACACTAAACATAAATTGAAAAAATTATGGATATAATCCATAATCATAAAAAAAATTCTTTGAGGAAGCATATAATCATAAACCCTTCATAATGGTTTGTAAAGAAAATGAGAATTATCCTAAGCATATCCCCCAGGAATTATTGTAACCAAGACTGCAGTAAGGCCCATTGTCGTGCACCAGTTCTAGTTCAAGTCTAGCTCAAAGTGGTGTTTTTGGGTTTTAACCCTAGTTACATCTTTCCCAGAGCCTCTTATACCTACTCGGATCCATACAAGGATGTATTTCTTAGAAAACTCAAAAAATCTCTATAATAAAAAAATTCTTGGGAGTTATTCTATACACATCCTCAGAGTCTATCGTTGGGTTATGTTCTATAATCAGAGTTTATCTAAATTATGTTTCCAGGGTTTGTACTAAACATTATCTGATACCAACTATAACACCCTGAACCCCAAATCCTAGAGTCGGTGGATTATTACGTATCATTGGCATGATCACAAAAGATCAAGTCTCGAATGACTGATTAGTTTAATATCCTTGGACGTAATAGATACACTCATAAGGATTACATTACATCATAAAATGGAAAACTACAACAACATTGTTTCCATATACAAAACTAAGATCCCATAGACTATCCTTGTATTTCATTCATAATATACTTCTTCGCATCCTGGTAAAATTAAAACATAGAAAGGGGTGAGCTCAGACGCTCATTAAGGATAACAATATAGCGAAAACATTCATAAATAAGCATAAATATTTAAGGAAATTTATAAAACTAAAAAAAGAATATTCATCATAAAATTCATCATAATATGGAATATATAAATCAAAATAAATCCTTTTAATTACTCACATGGATATTCTACTAGTATAATAATCACATGAAATATCAATAGCCACTTTCATAATGATGGAATACATAATGCCAGACTTCATAACCACATAGTCAAGGCCTTGTGCCAAGACTACAAATATGATTTTTTCAAGGCGTTATACCAAGACACTAGTTTTTCTCATTAGACATACCGATGCATTAAGGAGAAATAGCAGGCTCCACCTGTCTATCACTAAGTCCAATGAATTCTTCATATGGAAAGTTTTAAACATAACATAAACATTGTTATTAAAACTAGTATAGGAAATGTCAATACTTTATCCATAAACCATGAATGGTAGAAAAATAAAACATCCACAGTCAAACATGTCACAAAACCTTCAATACAAAATGGAAGATTTGTATCATAATAAATCATCTTCAAACAAGATTAAAATCTATTAAAAGAAGTTGACATAGATGAAATCAAAACTGTATGAGAGAAATATTTCATTCTTTTTTTTAAATAACTTAAAGTTATATATTTAAAAAAGAAATCATTTATTTTTAAAATATTTTTATAATATATTAAGTGAAGCATCGACATTGTTATAACAGTGGAATATATCCTCACTCATGGTATAAGTTAAAAAACATTATTACCTTAATTTTGTCGAAAAGTTCATAAGGTAAATTTTTTGGAAAATGACAAAAAGATTCATTTCAAAACATTTTATAAAAAGTCAAACAAGGGTATAAATTAATTTAACCCATAGTCTAGTAAATAGTAAAAAAATGATATGGTATAAATTTTTAAGAAGAATGGATGTGGATGATAATGTGGTCTTAGTAGATACTTACGTAGAAACAAGCTCAGATAATAAGAGATTGTGAAATTAACCCTTGCCTTGTACTTTTCCTTGGTTGAGGGTAGTTCAACCTCCTATATCTTGGTGAAATAATTTTTATTAAATTATAAAATAGTCATATACATTAATATGATATCATATATGATCTTTTAATATTTCGTTGTTGATAATATTTTAGTATTATCATCGTTTCGAGTGTTAACCGATTCGTTTTCCTATATATGCTTTGTTATGTAAGTAATGTTTTTTATGGATAGGATGTATATTATTAATATTCAGAATTATATCATGTTTTTAAACATTATTTTAAATCATCTAATTAATGCTACTCTTGATTGGATACGATGGGGAATGAATCTCATCGCGTTCGTGGATACGGTAAGCAGTACGTACAAACGAGCGACAATATCATTCTTTTGATATTAAAATCGTATATAATTTGATGGAATATAATATATAAAAAATAATTATCATGTTATATTTATTATTTTCATCATTTATAGTCATTATTATACCCATCCAAATGATTAAGTGTTTGAACTACGACATGGAGACAATAAGACGTACGTACGCACGTATGGTGACATGTCATTCATAGGATAGATAAAATAATGAATATGGTTGTACCATACTTATAATAACATCACAATATATAAAAGATACTGGAATTATTATTTTAGAATGTAAAAAACAAGGAAAGAAGAAGTGGTAGAAGAAAAACATGAAAGTGGTAGTGAGAAATTTTCCTCTTCTTCGGGTTCTTTATTTTGATTTGATCAAAAGGGACCCATAGATTGGCTTTTTGACAAAAGGAAGGAATCTAGGATGAAGGGAAGTCAATTTAGAGAGTATTTTTGTAGGTTTTGTCCAAGCCAAATGGATTTTAATGTGTGAATTAGAGAGAAGGGGAAGTTCCCTTTTATAAGAGGGGTGAGGGGAACCTTAGGACAAGCTAGAAATATTATTTTATATTAAAATCATTTTCGGCTTCTAATGGATCCAAAATGAACTATTCAAAGTCTAAGGTGGTCATGGGTCGAAAAACTCTCAACAAATAGGTTTTAGACAGGTATTTATCACTATATTAACATTATCTTTTAGATTTAACTCTTAGTTAAATAGTTTGACATTTACTATGTCTCCTTGTATTGTTATATTATATGGTTAATAAACTTACTATAAACATCAAACCAAATCCCAAGTGGTTAATTAATGATACAAATATCATTATATAAGTTTTTTGTATGATCCTTATATTTTTATTATTATTATATCAACCAATAATATTGTATTTTCTTTAAAAACTCATTTATGTCAATTATGACATTATTTAATAATTGATTTTTTATAAAGTTCTAAAAACTTTGTTACTTAAAAATAAATAAATTTAGTCCACCATAACTTGTCATATTGACCTATTAATTTTGTTTAATTCATTAAAAGTCTCAAATTAGATTTATTTGGATATTTTTAATATCAATTATTTTAATCTTTCATTAATACTATAATTACTACATAATCATTGTTTCATAAATAAATTTAATTATTTAATGTATAAAAATTGTAAATAAAATACCATTATGTAGTAAATAATTTTTTATTTCTAATCGATATTTATAGTCTAATTTATATTGTGTGTAACCCTATATTAAAAATGGTTTACTAAATAAACATTGAATTTAACTCTTTTAACTCTTCTTTAAATAAAATAATAATAAATGTTCTAATCTAATACAAGTGGACCAAATAGGTTCATATTGTATTCCTAACGTTTTTTGGTCGAATTATACTTATCCAATTGAACTAGGACATGTGTTAGGGTAATAATAATATCATTTTTACCCTTAATTACCATATTAACATTTAACCGTGGTAAATAAAAGAAAACAGTTACTATTCACCAAAAATTATTTCCATCTTATTGAACAACATTTTACTTACGGATATCAATCGTGTCTCTCGTATTTTTTAAATTCAACTCACAGATGTGGTAAAATTAAGTTTTATGTAAATTTGAAAATGCTCTTGGATGTGGGTAAAAGATGTTAAAAAGTTCAATATAATTTATATATATATAAAATTATTATAAACTCACTCCCATGAATTACATCGAACTTATATAGGTATTATATTTCTAATTTGAACTAAAATAAATTTAAATTAAATGAATAATTATTTAAATAAAAATTCATTTTTAACTATAACTTAGTGTTTTTCACTATTCATCTAAAATTGAACGTTTTTATAAAAATACCAAAAATTTACCCTGAGATAATTTTAATATTCCGAATCCAAAAATGAAGTCTATTTTTAAAAATAAAATTTATAAAATCTCAACAAGTGGGTATTACTATTCATAACGGCTAGTTTGATTGGTTGTGGTGTGTTATAACTCAAAGTTGTATACAACACGCGCTATTGTATTATTCAAAGAGAATAATAATGAGGAAGCTTGGGGTGTTATAGTAGACATGGAATAGATTAAATTAATTTTCATGGATATTTTGTGTGTGGTGTTATACTTATCCCACAATTGTACTAGGAAGGAATATATATTTAAAGAGGGAGAAGAAGATATTGTGGGATACCCTTTTCTCATAAAGAATTATATGTTAATGAGTTAGGATCACCCCTAAAAAAACCAATACATTATATTTTTATTAAGGGGAATAAATAAATGAGAAAAATAATTAATTTAAGAGATATGTTTGGGTATTGAAACCCATTATGAAGCATTATATTGTTATTCCCAATCAAGGATTTTATTTGATGGTAATACGAAATTATTTCAAGAATATGTGAATCCGTCCATATGTGTATGGATATTTGTAGATATTATGAGGCACTACCATTATATATGGGATAAAAATAAGTGAATACTACTACTTAAAACAACTAGGCTCAAGCAGTGATACATAAACAACAAACATGTTCTGCATAAGCATCATAAAAATGTTCTTGATCATGAAGTAATAAATCATAAGATTGAACGTGGGTACATAAATGTGAGTATATATGAGAATATATTAGTATGTTTTCTGGGATGTTCAAGATTTGATTATTTACTTCCATCATACATGAAGAGTTATTGAGTGTAGGCAATTAAATAGAAAAACTAGATATAAGGAATGATGTGTAAACATCATTCATGTGCAATGTAAGATTCATGTGTTGTAATATATTGATTAATGTGGGTATATAATGGTTAGTCATTATGTTCATTCAATTCATCTCAGTCACTTGTTTTATTTATACAATAGATCTTTACACTTGATAGATTTTACATGCTGTATATTCTCATTGTCGATAGATTGTAGATGTGGTTGATCCTTACTGTTTTTTTGTATATATGGTTGATCCAGACCAAGAAATGATAGTAACATCACTTGGTTAATCATTATGGGAAATCATCAAGGTTGATCCATTATTTTAAGATGTGTAAAGGTATAGAGAGAATTACCAAATTTTTATATTTTCAATATTTACATATATTAATAAAATAATGATTATTATGTTCTTCATGGATTAAATTATCATGATTTATGACATGGACATCTATCAAAGATGGGGATAATCAAAGAATAAAATTGGAGATGACACATTAATATTGAAGAAGATATATTCAAAATTTAATGTGGTGGGATTTAGAAGGTATGTACTATAGTGATTTTTCTAGGGTCGTTTTGATGTGTGTGGTGTATCAAAAGTGAGAAGGGATATGTATTGAAACAAAATAAACTAATAAAAATTCTACTCTTAGTGTCTGTTTTGTAATTTATTTTATTAAGAAAGGCATATACTTGAACATAATCCATTAAGTGAAAGTATCTTAGAGTAAAACATTGAGTTTCACCCCATGTATATGGATCATATATATTTGTATCAAAATAATTCAGATCACATTAATTTAGTTTAAAAAAAATTCCAAGACACACTATTTTATAAGTATTTTGTAAAACTAGAGAAGGTTCCACATTTAATACTCATACATCTAAAAATGATTTTATATATGAATGTAGATTTTGAGAATTTTAATAGAAGTATGGTTCTTGGAGAAGATGATTACTCAATTATTAAAATATCAAGTCAAGTTAAATGATGAGTCATAAGGATATTTTAATGGATATAATGAATTGATTAAAATAATGATGAATGATATCAAAGGGGAATATCTCAAATTTCCTGCAATCATGTTATTTCAATTTTAATTATGGAAATATTAATCATGATTTTATCTTTTATAATTTAATAAGTAAGATGAAGAGAAATAAGACAAAGGTGAATTTTGAGATCCTTTGTGGGTGACATTCTATTATAGAATCACACAAAATCAATGAAAAATTCTTAGCCTCTAGTACGGATTAGATTCAAAGAGAGATAATGTGAAGAAGTATAACATGAATTATAATGTATTTAACTCATAGATAAAGTGAGAATACATATCCCAATCCCATAACCTATGATTGTGCATCATCAGGAGATCCAACAATTAATATGAAGTGATCCTCAAAGAGAGGGTATGTGCAGATTTGAAGGGTAGTGAGGTAGACTATATATCATTGAATAGGTTGAAGAACTATTTGAGAACAATTTCCAATGAAACCATAAATAATATTCATGAGTTAGTATTAGGATACCACTAGTAGGTGGAAAGGATAATCTTTTCAGGAGACAACATCAACTAGTGGGATGCAAATATAATAAAATCATTGGGATGAGGATGTTGTAAACACATGGAGAAAAAATATTTTTGGGAAATTATATAATGGGTATTTTTGAATAACACACATCAATATTTTGGAGAGATATATTTTATATTATAATCATGTGATTCATAATGCTGAAACTGGGTCTCTAAACATTGACCAAACCTGGAAATGTGTAATCTTTAATGGTTTAACCCTATGATTTGTGACTTTTTTATTTTTCATACATGATTATGAATAAGAAAAAATATGGGGATTTTATTGAATATTTATCTGGATTTAGATTTCTAATTAAAAAGACATATTCTTAAAATAAAAATGGATTGAAGAATCACCCCATCCCCTTAGTGATCTCATTTGACATAAGAATAATAGTCAAGTGATGTTCTCTATTGGTCTAGTATATATGATATATCCAGTTTAATTTCCCTCATTAAGAACATTTCCCGTTTAATTGAAAAAATTTAAATTTCAGCAAGAAGATTTGAAATCAAAAGGACATAATCTCCCAAATGTCTATCCATGGGCGGATTATATAATATTTTCTAAAGTGGAAGACAAAACTCTACTCCAAATTATTTATTAGAAAAAAAACTGAATCATGTGACCATTAATTGTAAATAATATTTTTTTTTGTTTTTATCAACAATTAGGTCAATATAAATGGTCAAGATTCTTCTCAAATAAGGATTTATTTCCAGGGTAAAATTAGCACAGGGTGAAGAATTTTGACATTCCTATTAATAATTTTAGGAGAATGTATGGTTATTTTGAGTATATTATGATGTAATTTGTTATAAATGATAATATTATTATATTTATGGACCATATGAACTAGATATTCACTCAACACCTTGAACCCTATGTTTTGTTTTTTGTTGATGACATCTTGGTTTACTCTTACATTGAAGTAGAACTCGAAAACTATTTGAGGATATTTTGGTGAACTCGTCATATTCATAAGAAATACTAAAAGATATAAAAATTAAAATTTTGGATCTGAGAAGATATTATCCTGGGAATGTGGTGTTAGAAAAATGAATTTAGATTGACCATGATAAGGTTGAGGATGTTATGTATTGGGTTGATCCATAATATTTATTTGATATTAATATATTATTTGTTCCTAAATGTTAAAATATAAGACTTTATAAGGTCATCTCCAAGATAGATTGTACATTGAACACCCTCACTTATAAAGTGTTGGGATTTCTATGAATCGATAAACAACAAGACACTATTTAGGAACTAAATAAATGATTTACATTATCCATTAATTTGACCATAAAAGATAATGGTGAGGTCCATGTTGTATATTATGATGCATTAGGTATGATATTTGGTTATCTACTTATACTATGTTTCTAATATGTTTCATATAGATTTCACTATATATACCCACATGAATTGATTTACCTAACCCATATCCATGACCTGGAAATAGTCATGTATGCTCTCAAATAATGGTATCAATATATCAAAATGATAATTCAAAATTCATAACATCTATAAATGCTTGAGATATACCATCTTTCAAAAATATTTAAATTTCATGTATATGTGATGGGTATAATACTCATAATATATGTACTTTTATATTTACTATACACTAGTAATGTGAAATTCTATTTTCAATTTTCTTAGATAAAAAATTCTATTTAAAGCATTAAATAATAGAGTGATGAGTGGAACCTAATGGGTCTCCTATTTGAAATACATGTTGAGGTGTATTGGGAGAAGGAAGTAATGTTCCTAGATAATGTTAACCTGAATCTTAATCTTATTGAGATTATTAAACTATTAAAATTTAGGGGAGGATGAGCACCACAACATTAGGGTAATTATATAAGGTGCTAAGACCAACAATGATTTTTCTCTATCTAACAAATTCATATTTAGTATCAAAAATCCCTATGTGGTCCCTTTTCCCATGAGGTAGGATGTGATGAAATATTTTCAACGATATCATTGTGTATTTCACCACCTCACAACTAAGTTGCATTATGATATGAAAAACTAATATTTTTACCCAGGTATGAGGTGATATATTATAGACTATGGATCTTGATTATTTTCCTATCAGTAAATTAATGTAGTGTATTAGAAGACCTCAGGAATACTTAATCCCTTACCCTTTAATAAATGGAAATTATATGATGTATCAATTGATTTAAAAATTTTATTTTCAAATACACTTCAAGAGATTAATGAAATAAGATAAGTTTATGAATTTCCCAAAAAACCATCATATTTCATCCCAATCAAAGATAATAACAAGGTGGGGCACTGGGAAATCTATATCTTCATAAGATTAAATGTTAAATTAGGTGACCAAATGGTCATTTCTAATAAAGAACCTTTATTTACATACCAATTCTAGAATGGTATTTATGTGGCCATTATATCATCGACAAATTTTACCATGGTATACAATTGATAAATAAATGATTGAAAGGAGAAAAAAATCGAGATTCAAGATAAAATGATCTCTGGATTTTTTAGACTTCTTAAGGCCTTTTGATGAACATATATAATTATTTATGTTTTAATACAATAATATCCACTGATAATTGATTATGAAGGATAACTTTGGATAATTTTATATATGACCATGCTAGTTTTAACTTTTCTAGACTGTGGTCAGTGAAATATTAATACATGGTAAATCATCATGTATGTGATAAATTAAAAGTTTAATTTGATTAAAAAATAAATATTTTTGGATCAATTACTCTAAAATACTTATACCAATCACCAATATTGACCATTACATATTTTAGTGGGTGGACGAGAATTCATAAAACCATGATTAGGACACTAACAAATGACAAGTAAGTTAATATAAGTCATAGTCATGTAGGGACCATTTATATCACTAGAATAATCTAGAAGGATATATACCAATAGGTGTTATATATCTTAGATGATGTTCATTTACAATTTCTTCCACATCTCATAATAAAAGAAGTACTATATATATCTCTCCCATTTATTTACTTGGGAAGAATTATAATTGTGGACAATTATCACTAGGATTGAGAAAACAATCCCTATTTTTAATTCATGAAATAAGGTTTTGTAGGGAAAATCTATATTTTTATATTATGTCTTATATAATCAATGGAAGGATTCTCAGAAAATAAGATTTAGAAAAACCAATTTGGGTTAAATTGCCACACTGATTTTCTAATATTCAACATTGAGTTGGCCTTTTAGGGGAAGAAAGTGATTTGGTGAGGAGAATTACAAAACCCACATAGGAAATTTATCATTTTTTTGTATTATTTTTTGTTATTTTTTACATGAATATTATAAAAAATATTGTAAAAAATATTTTCCCGTGGTTAACACAGTATTATTAAAAACCATGTGATACAACCGAGTAATGGGGTAGTGAAAATTTTAAAATAATTAACAAAGTTGGTGTAGAGTTTTATAAACTATGAAAAAAATGAATCTTCTCTTTGAATTCCAAAATTTGTTGAATGAATGGAAAACAATTTTACAAACCATGTGATTATACCATGAGAGATGACAAGAACATATACTTTTTGAATTTCCTAAACAAACCTTTCTGGATTTAACACCACATTTTTCCCCATTCAATCTCACTTGAATTTTTCAAAGTCACAACCATGGGTCATTTACTCACTTCCTTCCACATTTCTCTAATATATATTATTCATCAAAACATTAACATTACTTCAATTAAGTTGATATCCTCTTCTTCTTTATCTTTCTTTTCTTATTCCCTTTAATTTTATTATTCTCGCATTTTCAAGGTGTCATGGGGTTGTTGTTTGTTGAATCCTAAGTTAAGGGTTTCCTTGTTTAGGGATTTATTTGATATTTTTAGGTCATTATCTATCCTCCTTGGGTGTAATCTCATCATCCTCCATTGGGTGCACAAATAAAATTTAGTTAACCGTACTCAGTTTCTCATATCTATTGAAACATTTTTATGATGTTTTAATGTTTTTTATTATATTTAAATTGTGTTTTAATGCATCATAGCAATTATAATAATTAAATAATTTCTCATTTTTTTGTTTTAAAATTGTTTTATTGGTGATATTAATGAATGGATTTTAACTGATTCAATTTTATATGTTTTCCAAAAAGTTTTCGATGAAATACATCAAAATTAATTCCTTGAAATAATTAATGATATTTTGTAGAAATGATTAGAAATATTTAAAAATGAATATGAAATTTGGTGTCACAATAAATAATTATGTTTTAAGGGAAACTTGGTGGTATAAAATGTTGTCGCTTTTTAATTTTAACCTTTTAACGTGGATTGAAATTTATGATTTATATATGACCTACGAGGGATTCAGATAATAATTGTGGAGACATGTGTAGCCTTGGGTTATAGGAAGAGATATGGATAAATATGACACTAATATTAGGGGGACATAATGTGGATAGCAAGGATGATTGTATCACTAATAGGTGGAGGGGTTGAATCAGTGATGTAATTTTTCTTTTTTAGGATTCCTTATAACAAACATCACCTTCTATTTAATATTTCAACCCCTACTGAAAATAATTCAAAAACATATCCATAAGATCACAAGAATTTAAAAGGATTACAATTAAATAAAAATAGGTATTCTCTTGTTATGGTTAGGAAATGGTCAAATACCACAAAATCCCATAGAAATAAATCATTGGAATAAAACAAGTAGGATATACCCTTTCACTCATGTAGCACTATATAAACAATATAATATTGTATATGCACCCTCTAAGAACAAATATGGTAATTCAATACTTGTGTAAAAAAACATGTCACATATGCTTCTTTTAAATGTTCAAAAATTTATTTAGTTCAAAAACAATTCGTCAATTTATTTCCTAGAATCCAGTAAGAACTTCTCGGGAATTGTTTAGGAAAACTGAATCTGATTTTACCAGTATGATTTTTCTAATAAAATTCTTCCCTGTATGATTCTCTTTGTATGATTCTTCCCAGTAAAATTCTCCCAGTCAAAAAATTTATAAATTTTTCTAAATATGGAAGATATAAATCATCACCACTCAAATTATTAGAGAAAAAAACTTAGCACGGTTTGTACATATACAAAACCCTCAATAAAAATGTTATAGTACTTGATGAGAGTGATTTCAAATAATTTAGAACTCATTCTTCATTAATCCAAAAATCCCAACTAGTAAATCCCGATCTGATTATCTATCCTAATTCAATTATCAATCAAAAATGATGGAAAATTAGAAATTGGTAATCATCTTTGTGCGATAATCATTGAATACAATGATCACATTAATACAATGTTGATATATTGTCTCTTTTCCTTTAACTTATTCCCATTAATAATCATCAAACAAGATGAATAAAAAACTTCTTTTTATCTCTATAAACTTGGAGTTTCTCGCACTTATACAATGAACATTACATAGGTTAGAAAAAGTGATATGTACACTCACCATATATAGGCGACCCTTGGATGGTTTTGGCTGGAATCCCAAAATCATTCCCAGTTAGAAAAATTCCACCAAATATTGATTTTACTTAAATTTAAGGTTAATTTATAACTTAATAAACTATTATCAAATATTTTTGATTCATATACAATATTCATCTCTTAATCATACAACCTTTTCAATCCCAAATATGATTTCAATTCAGGAATCTGATTTTATCAATACAATACTCTATACCAAATGTAAGAAACAACACCCTTTGAATTTCAAGATCCCCCTAAAACTCCATCTATTTTTTTAAATTATTTTGATTTATTTCAAATGAAAAAATTAATTCAAGTCATTTTAAATGAATTAATACATTTTTGATTGGTCTCTATCATTATGATTTTCATCGGATTGTGGTCAAATTATTTTCCATTGGCCTTTATTGAAAATAATACTGCCTGAGTACGATGGTGCACCAAGTACGATACCCTAGTATCAATATCTTTTAATTTACCAGTATCTTTCACTTTAAGACCTATATTATATCATTTCTTCCTTAAGGACATCAAAAAAACATGATAATAGATTCATAATCGTCAAAATTAAAATTGAATGTATTATAGGATTCCATTATTTCCATCTACTTTTTTTCCTTCACAGTATAAGTGTGATTGTACAGAGTACGATATTTTAGGGTATTATTGGCCTAGAAATGATAAGTACGATCATCCTGATTATGTTTTTTTAAAACCCTTTTCATTAAATACAGGTCCAACTAATTTTAATACAATCAACGTCATCTCTTTCTTCTCTTTAAACCAAATAAGATTAATCTAGGTAAGATTAGGAACACTACTTTTCCCCTATTCTTCCATCATTCTTGCATCAAAAGATCTCCAATTAATATATGATTTATGTTAAATAGAAATCAATAATGCATTGTCACATTTTTATCAGATCCATGATGAATCTGATAACAATAAATAACTCATTATGATCTTCTCCCATTCCAAACATGAGGCGACTCTAATTAGTATATTTTCTTTCAAACAGCTTATTCAAGATATGATGGAAAATGTGAGTGTAATTTTAAACTTTTAAAAAGTGATTTGATTTTTCCTTTCTTATTTACTTGAAAAAAAGACAACACTTTTAATGCAACCACCATCCTCATCAACTTGGTCCTAAAAGTATCCATTACGAGAGTTTGTTTCTAACAAAGATTCATAAATCCAAAAACATTGTATCCCTATGAAATGGATCACATATCAAAAATTCTAATCCTACTTGAGATAGATATTTTTAGGAAACAAGAATCATTGACAAAAAAACCATGCTGTCCAAAAATGGTGATTATGAAAACATCATCATATTTTATTCCTTTCATTCTCATCATCTTCACCATTCCTAGAATAAAAATTTAGTAAAAAATAATTTTCTTCTAATATTAAATCTATAAAATAGTTATAATATGTCAAAACAATACAATTCTGAATTCATAGCATTCCCACAACTACCACATTTTTATATTCTTTTTAGGGATAGACATATAAAAAAATACAATGCTACCCCTTGAAAAATCCATCCAATGGTAATATTAGAGTGGGAAAAAACACATACCTCAAACTTGATGAGAAATATGTTGGACACCCATGGTAGACATCTATTTAGAAAAGGATTCGATCAGTAATTGTTTTTTTGAATATGTCAGCATCTATTTCCATTGATAAAACATACCGCATCTTTAATTAATTCCTCACCACATGCTCTCTATTGAAATTAAATTTAATATTAATATTCATTGAATGATAATATTTAACTAGATTCCTAGTGAGATTAATAGTACCTTTATTTCCACAACCTAAGAGCAACAATATCTTTACATTGAAAAGTAATCCCTCTAATTGAGTTCTCATCTACATAAGTAGAGTAGTAGATTGAGTGGGAACAACATAGTTAGATTAAACCATATTGAGAGTTACTAAATTCAGTTTATTTATATGAAATAAAACAAAATTATTTCCCAGAAAGAATATTCCACCAGATTGGGATCTTCTATAATCATCATTTCTTGCCCAATCATCATCTGAATACTGAAAAAATAAGGACTTTCTGAACTATTATATATGATTCTGAATTTTAGTGTATTTGATATATCTAATAATAGTTTTTCCAATAATTAAATG
Source organism: Viscum album (assembly GCA_963277665.1). Classification (NCBI taxonomy): domain Eukaryota; kingdom Viridiplantae; phylum Streptophyta; class Magnoliopsida; order Santalales; family Viscaceae; genus Viscum; species Viscum album. The sequence continues at coordinate 2,065,630,387 of OY728131.1, forward strand.
TGATTATTTTTTAGAACTCTAAAATATTTCACATAAGGTAACAACATAAAAAATCATGGGTTATGATGCATTAAAATAAAATAAACTTTCAATCATCCTTTGAAACTCTTTTTGATCAGCTTATTTTTATTTTCAGAATTTTATCAACTATATTCCAACTAAAATTAGTGTGGAAACATGTTTTGAGTTTTTCATGCTAAATATCTTTGTAATTTCATTATCATACTTTTCTTGGGAATGTAAGATAGTTTTTCTAAAACTGTGAAACCAAAGAAAGTATTTCATTTGACTTAGAGTGGAAATTTTAAAAACCTTTTTCAATTCATTAGAAAATATTTCACAACATCTCTCATCATTCTTAGAAAATATAATTTCATAAACTCAAATAAATACGATGGGGGAATATTCATTACTTTCTATGATATAAATATTTTTATTAACTCTTCATTTCAAAAAACTCATCATCCATAAAAAAGTATCTAATTTGGAATACCATGCTCTGAGATCTTATTTTAGCATATACAATTCGTTCTTGAATCTTCATACATAATCTTCATCTTTCCTAACAATATATCCACAATATTTTTTAATGTAAACATCATCATCAAGATAACCATTCATGAATGTGTACTTAATAACTGTTTGAATGATCTCATAAACTCATTGTGCAATTACAGAAAGAAAGATTCTGATTGTTTCTAACCTTTCCATTAGAGGATAAGTTTCATCAAAGTTCGTGCCTTCAATTTCAAAATACCATTTTCAAACCAATCTTTCATTGTTTCTTATCACTTCACCTTGTTCATTCATATTGTCTTGGAATACACATTTTATACCAAATATGTTTTTGTTTTCTATATTGGGTATGACTTCTCTTGTATCATTCTTTTCAATATGATATGATGATTCATTCATGTATTGAACCTATTTCAGATGCTTAAGAGATTATTTCACATTATTCAGCTCAACTTCTGAATAAAAAGAAATTTCTGTAATAGTATTTTTCTTCTTCTTGTTTTATCTTTCAGACGTTGATCTCCAATTATATTATAAGCTTCTACTTTCTTCCTCAACTAAGGATGAGATTTTCAAGTATCTTCCTCATTACTAGAATTGGATGATTCTGATTTTTCTTACTTATTAGGATAATAATTGTTTGTATCTTTATCATAATTATTTTCAAAACATTCATTATCATACTCAACTTCTTTGTCTTCTTGAATACAATTGTCTTCTTTCGATCATTCAATTACATTCACATCATCTAAATAAAAAAATCATGTTTCTTAATTGAAGCATATGTATCCTCTTCCTTATGGATAATAACCTTAAAAAATATTATCTTCGCCTTTCTAGTCATACATATCATAGTTTCCACCTTTCCTTTATATAATAGAAGGACTCCCAAAAACATTTAAGTGTTTTAAACATCTATTTTTTCCATTAAAAACTTGTATGGATTCATACCCAATCATGGCTTGTTGAAAAATGTGTTTTGAATATAAACAATAGTTTCATGGATTGCATCCAATAATAATGAGGGAGACCATGTTCATGTAACATAGTTCTTACAATTTCCCCTAAACATATATTGTTTCTTTTAGAAAATCCTTTTTGTGGAGGAGTGTATGGGGAACTATACTCATTCCGAATTTCATACTTATTTAGAGAACGTTCAAAATCTATTCTTCTATATTCAACTCCATTGTTGATTCTCGACGTCTCTATTGAATCCTCAAGTTCCTTTTCAGATTTAAATTTGAAACTTTTTTATCATTTTTGAAGCGTCTAATTTATGATTCATATACATAACACATGTAATGTGAGTAAAATCATCTATGAATGTGATGAAAAACTTATCTCTATTTATTGATGATTTTATTATTGTCCCAAAAATATCATAATTAAAAATCTCTATGGGTTGTTCTGAAAAAATATCAACATTATTGTGAAAAACATTTTTAATCTTTCCATTATGTAAAATCGCATAAGAACAATCTATTCTTCTTGGAAGGTAACAAAATTTTCAGACACTATCTCATGATTTTCAGTTTTCTCATGTTTATTTGACACATGTGTCCCCACATTTTATGCCACACTTGATTATCTTCCACCATACTCATGTAACAATAGTTTTCTATCTCAACAATTTTAGACAACTTTTCTTTTTTGTGTTGTCCTCTTTCCATTTCCATTCCATTTTCTTCACTTTTCAAAAGAAATCCTTATTTTCTGCCGATAATTTGTTACCCTCATCACACAATTATGAAACAGATTAAAAATTTTGTTTCATCCCATCAACATTCAATGTTTCCCGATATTTAATCTTTTCGTTCTCAATGGTGTCTAATCCAACGCCTTTCATTTTCATGGATTCATAATTACCAAATTTCATTATTCCTTATTTAAAATCATTATCATTCATAAAAAATTCCAAATATTTTACCATATGAGAATAACAACCACTATCAAGAATCCATGGTCGTTATTCTTTTCTTCCTTTCAATGCATCTTCAACAACAAGAGCATTGACTTATTCCTTTTCTTTCTTCCCTGTCATATTTTTCGACTAGTTAAGAATATTTTTTTGTGTTGGTAATAAAATAAGACATTATTTTTCAAGGTGTCCACCTTTATCACATCTTTCACAAATAGTTTCCATGGGTTGGATCCAATTTTAAATTCTTAATCCACATTTTTTAGGATTCTTTAAAAAACTGTCTTACAATTCTTTTTTTGTGGTAATGGACTCCCCATAACCTTTTCCTTTCATTTCCCATGGAATAATACTAATGTTTTTGGTTTAATCCAGACACATTTTCCATATTTATGAATATATCAGAATACCAATAGTATCCGTAGAAAGAGTATTTTCCTTTGGAATATCCATAATGAATAGAATTGTAAATACATTTCTTAGAAACATTATTTTATTTCAATTCAAATACACCTATGTTTCTATTTTCAACCAAAGTATTCCTATTCTTTTTTTATTTTTTTGAACCAAAAGTATCTCAAACCTTTATGGATTCATATTTTTTCAAAACATTGGTAGACTTAGAGTTCTTTAAGATTTCTGAATTCCCATATTTTTTTGTGTTGATAATATATATGGCTTTCCCAAACAAACCACTGGGCCCATGCTGGAATGTCACATGACTTCATGCGTGCCTCCCTATATGAAAGAGGCTACTGACTTGAAATGAGGGTCTATTTCTGATAATGGGGACACTATACCCTATGTGCCATGTCATCGATGGAGATAATAAATAATAATAACAATAGAATGAATAAAATAATTGGAGTAAATCAAGCAAAAGGTAAATGAAATTCATGTTATAAAAATAAAAGAACCTCCTAAAGTTGAAATATTATCATGAATGAAAAAAAACAGATGATACATAAATGAACTGCTGGGTCCTCTAGTGTATGTCTTGGTCAGCCCCAACTTCATGCACCACCTGCTCAACCATCCACCATAGGGAACATTCCCTTCGTTAGGTCTTTCCTGAAATCTATAAGCTCATCAAAATTTCCAATTAGGGTATGAGTACAAGACTCCGTAGGACACCACCCATGCATCTTTTATAAGGCCACAGCCTTAAACCTTACTTAATCTTGAGTTATTACAAGATTACACATTGAGGATCTTTTCAGGTATAGAGTTTTAGAGAATTAGATCATGAAACATGCATTACATTCCAAATTTAAACAAAGTGGTTACATAAAAGACAATATTAATTCTTCCCAAAAACGGAAACATATTTAAAATAAAACATGGATTCTTTCTTGACACATCCTTGACACTATCATCACATCATGTACCTTTCCCTTGACCTGTGAAAAACATTTCAAAAACATGGGATGAACATAAAAAGCTTAGTAAGGGTTATAAGAATATGGAAAGGAAACATGAGTTCATATACACATAAGAATTAAATAATAATTTACCCATAAAACAGAGGCACTTTAACATACCTCATCAAATCAAGAATAAATCATAGAAATAATAATACATAAAAGGTAACTTGAGGCAATCATAACATTCTTACGTAGGGATTATCCCTCTTGGTTACGTTTGGAATACCCACCACAGTATATTCCTTAAATCTATTCGGAGAAACCTTAATGTTTCACTCCTTTGCGTTACCCAATGCATTGGAGAGCTATATCGGGCTCACCCACCCTTAGTTTATCACGGAACCACCCGTCTTCATAATAATTCCCAAGAAGATCAACATAATCGTATCACATAAAACATGCATAAAGGAAACATAACATTTCCACCTTTCAGTCACAACATATCAATACAACACATTGATATAAAAACATTATGAAAACCATTTTCAATACCAAAATATAAGAAAAGTAAAACGTGGTTTTTTTAAAAGGTATGGCTTGTACAGGAAGCTGAAATTCAAATAATGGTCACTGCGGCAGAGAAGTTGTTGTTGCCGCATACGTATGACAAAAAACATTCCCTTTTGTCGTTTAGTAAAAGGCTTCGTATAAAGAAAGATTCTTTTTGGATAAACGTAAATGTAAAAGGGTTATATACACCGTATAAAAGAAGGTTGTGTATAAAATAAAATATGCCTCAATGAAAGGAGATTGAGACGAAGTCCCATACAAAGACGGTATCCTTGGTTTAAGGATAAATCAATTACATAATTATGTGTGACAAACGAATACACCAAATATAAGTGGATATTAAGTGTAAAATAAACCAAGGTCATTCACACATATTCAAAGGATGACATATTCAATAACTACATATTGAACCCAAAGAAATCGAAATTGGGTTAAGAAGTTCCCTTGACAGCCTAACGGCATCACATAAAAATTAGTTGATGAGAGATAAAAAGTGTATCTCATCACTTGGACATAAAATTTACATCAATAAGGATATATTAGAACATATCCCAACATAACAATATGTAAATTAAAAGACCCAAAAAAAGAAGACTTTTAAAAAGAGGAGGGTGAAAGGATCCCTTACAGACTTGGGTATCTTTCTAAACATACACCTTGCGAAAGAAGGACAATACAACATTGATGTAAATACTCATAAATGAAAGTATATTACACAAATATTAGAATAATTGGTAGTACATACACCACTAAAAGGAAATTGTGGAAAATGTAGCATAAATCTCATGGGAATAAAAGTGAGATGAAAAATCCCTTACGAAAACTCGCCAGCCTAACAGCGCCACACAAAACATACAAAAATGGGTTGATGAGATAAAATAGGGTATCTCATAATATTAACATATAGTTTATAGAAAGTGGAATATAAAAGAACATCCCCCAACATAACATATAGGAGCTTCAAAGGAGTGGCACAAAGGAGAGTACCTAAAAAAGAAAGAGAGAGGTTAGATCTCTTACGAAAATTCGGCAGCCTAACGGTGCCGCTCAAAACTTCCAAAATGGACTGATGAAAGATAATAGGGTCTCTCATCAAAAGAACATTAAAATTACAGTAAACTAAAATCCCAATAACATTAAAGATGAGATTTAAAAGGAATGACTTAAAAGAGTGTACATAAAAAGAAAGAGTGGAGTAGGATCCCTTACCTCAGGTCCGACATGACTCGATCGTTCATTAATCTCCTGAATAATAAACTTGAGTTAATTTCTACTTCCTTCAAGACCATTTTTCAAGTTCATTATTCCTTTTATATCACTTATTACCATGTCATGAACACTATGTTACTATTTAAGTTAATAATGGTCGTTTTAACGATCATTGGTACTTGAGTCAAAAAAATAAACTCTTTATAATTACAAGTTGTTCTTGTGGTAAAATATCCATTATATCCAGAATTTTATTCATGATGTAGATATCATATATATCATATATATCCAGTATATTCATGCATTTATAATATTACATAACATTTAGAGTTAAGAAATGAAATGCACCATTCATGGAGACGGTAATCCGTACGTACTCATGAACGCTACTTTCATTTCTATTTAATATTTAATGGAATTAAAACATAATGATACATAATAGTATTTTAATTACATTATGTTATAATATATAATATCATTAAATATATCCTTTATACGTACCACATATGGTATTAACGAATCAAATCACTTTGAGGGTGCGGTAGTCCGCACTTCCTTAAATGAAGATATCGCATTAACCCATAATGGAAACCATAAAGGTACACCATAAATGAAAAATACAGAAGCTTAAGTAAAACATAAACATATTAGATATCATATATAAATATAGTTTAATCTTAATGGACACATTTGAAGGTGTTAAAAGAATGTTGAACAATCATCGTTTCGGGAGGCAGAAATTCTCCATCCACAGAAAAAATATGTTTTTATCCATTAGATGTTGGTGTGTGTAAGTGTAGTTTGAATCATTATTATAAAAAAACCTAGTATATTGAAGATACTGGAGTTGTTACAAAATAAATGAATAAAAAAGTTTATGGGGTTGGAGAAGCAAAATAAAACAAAAGGACTCAAGGGAAGACATTACCTTAAAATCGGGTAACTCCCTTTGGTTTGAGCTCAACGGCTTCCTTGGGAAGGATTCTGCCCAAAGTGAGGCTTAAAATAGTTATATAGGGATGTGGAGAGACAAAATGGGCAGGGGTTGGCCGAGACAAAGTCATTAGAGGTGTGGGTAAGGAGGTAGAGGTGGGGGACTTTTATAAGAGGAGATGAGGGGCACTCTTGGAAAGTAAGAAAATGTTACTTTATTTGAAAATGAGTTTCGGATTTAAAAGGTCCCACATTGATATAATTCGTGGATAAGGTGATAAGGGTTCTAAATCCACCCATAAAATAGGTTTTGGACATGTGTAGATCTTATATATTACATTATCTTTCCATTTTATTTAAATCATTAAATAATGAGGTCATCGCTGCATCATCATGATGTCATACATAATTTAATTTATTTAATGTCTAAAAATTATAAAAAAAATACTATGATATAGGAAATAGTCTTATCTTTCCAATTACTATTTATAGTCAAATATCTGACTTGTATAACCCCATTTAAAAATTGTTTTAGTAAAACATCTCATGTTTGTGTCATTTTTACTTTATCATTAAATAAAAAGGTATTTATGTCATTTTCCAACCAAAGTGGCTCCATGGGGTCCAAGAGTTGACCCATGGATTTTATTGGTCGTCCATGACACATAAAATGAGGGTAGGACATGTGTCTAGGTCATTTCATTTTGTTAAAACATTATTCTTACCTTAAACTACACTAATTACCTCTAATCGCGATTAAAAACTTAATAAGTTACAATTTACCAAAAAATTATTTTAATCCCATTGAACCACATTTTACTTCTTAATGATAACCATGTATGTCAGATTTTTGAAATTCAAAACACAAAGGTGGAAAAATTTCATTTAAACGGAAAATCAGTTTTTATAAGTACCACTTAGTGGTTTCACTATTCATCGAAAATTGATGTTTTTTAGAAAATTATCAAAAATTCACCCTGAGATATATTTGATATTCAAAATTAAAAATGATGTCTATTTTAAAAAATTCAAAACATATAAGTTTCATTAATTAATTTAATAATTAATCCCCGCTGTCAAAACAAATAGCGTGTTTTTATGAAACAAAATGTATCAAAAGATTGACACTAGTTTAAGTCCGATTTCAAAGTAAAATTAATTCCATCGACCACTATTGGATTAAATGGTAAAAATATATTCTAATTTCACTTTAACACCAATTCAAAAGATAATCTAATCATATAAATAAATTATATTAAAAAGAGGTTTTGAATTAAAATACAACATTTTTCACTATTCATTAAAAATTGAACTTTTTCAGAAAAATACCAAAATTTTATTCAAAGTAAATTTTGAGGTCCCGATTCTAAAGAAGAATTTTATTTTGTCAAATATAACACATAAAATTTCCAAAAAGTGGATTTAAAAGAGGTTCGCCATCAAAAGGCGGTTAATCGACCTTTTAATGAATAATAGAATGTTTACGCTTAAAATTGGATTCATTCCCATTTTTAATCCTCTAACATTAATTGTAAAAAGTAAAAATATTTGAAAAACATATATAATCATATTTTAGTTTTTTCTATTCATTCCCGTCAATACAACGTCTAGGGGTTAACTACCATTTAAAATAATATTATTTTATTATTAGAGTGCAACGTAAGATTTCAAAGAAACTCGTTGTTGCATATTGGGTAAGACATCGAGAATAACATTACATTTGAATTAATATTGACATTTTATTCACAAACAGGGACAAAAATAAAAATGTCATATTCTTTATTTACCTGGGGTGTTACATCCTTCCCCCCTTTTGGGAATTGTGTCCCCTCAATTTTAAAATAGAGCTTGGAAACATCCTTGAGCGTCCCACATCGGAACAAGAGTCGGTAAAACAATCACTTTAAAATAAAATAAGATAAGTATAAAGGTCACCCGAGTTAACCCATACTAAGATTCCATGTAGAAAAATACGGACATGGAGGAGAAAAAATATGGTCATGTTCTGATGGAGAGTGATAGAAAACATGTTTAGGAGAAAGTTAACCACAAGAAAATCAGAAACTTGTGATGGGTTAAACGGCATTCGATTCCCCAGTAGAAAAAGATAATAGGCAACATTTATTTAAGTTACTTTTTATTGAGGAATTTATTCTTAAGGAAACATAATCACTTATCATGTTGAAATTCAATTTTTATAATATTCCTTACACAAACTCATATTTTCTCCAAAAGACGAGTATTTAGGAAGGCTTGTTCACATTAAGAGTACTATAATCAATTTCTAGAGAATCACCTAATCTACCAAAGAGAACTATATACTTCCCATGTATTTAGACATTAACCAAAACCAAACCAAAAAGGTTAGTACAAGATCAGATAATCCAGAAAAGGATAACCCTTTATAAAAGAAAATCTATTCTTAATCTCCAAAATTTGTCCAACAAAACCGAAAGATCAACGAGGACCATTAGATAATCAATTTGTCCATAAAATTCTTCAAAGTAAACCAAACTAATATTGAAACCCAAATATTTGAAAGATTTAGTCACATAGTCTTCCAAGTTAAATGGTAACATTTTTCTCCAAACAACATCAGTTTCTCTTAATGTCTCGTATTGAAATGTAATTAACCTAATCACATATCCTCCATGATAAGTTAATAAATATCCATAGATAACCCAAAATCAACTTACTATTAATTCATAAAATCATCTAACTAAAAATAATCAGTCAAACTAACCAGGGACTTCACGTAGTCTAGTGGTAGGCGATAAATACCAGTCTCACTTTGGTTGTGGGTTCGATTCCCGCAGCTTTGTCCGATGCGATGGGTTGTCACACGGTCTGCGTGTTGTCCTTTTTCCAAAACTATATAATTCTTACAAAATTCCCCAAAATGAGATAAAATCATCAAAAATAACCATAACATAATTTAACCTCAAGTTTATATCATGCCTTTCATTTTCCATCATAACATATAATAACCCATAATTACCTCAAAAGTAAGGATCATATAAACACTAATGGTTACCTTTATAATTATTACCTGAACTTCCACATTGATTGGTCATCTTGTACATGATTCATTATAGAGCATACCAAGGTTCAAGTGGTTGATCATGACTCCTTGATAGTTGGTTTAGAACAACCACGAGTTTCCTCATTGAATACCCCATTTCATCCAGTCTCTTAATCAGAGAACCACCACAGTTTCCTTCAAAACTATTGTCACTTTGGTGCCTGCTAGATCCATCCATTCACTAAAAGCAGAAATTTCAATGTGACTATATCAACAAAAACATCATGTACTAATTAGGGAGATAACCACTAAGATATACTTACTCATTCACTTTATCTAAAACTAGCACTCTTTCTGAAATCCCATCCATTATGGTACTGTCACTAATGCTTAGAGAATACCCTAACCTCTAAAGTTATCTAAACCGACCTCTGATACCAACTATAAGGCCCCAACCTTAAACCTTACTTAATCTTGAGTTATTACAAGACTACACATTGAGGATATTTTCAGGTTTAGAGTTTTAGAGAATTAGATCATGAAACATGCATTACATTCCACATTTAAACAAAGTGGTTACATAAAAGACAATATTCATTCATCCCATCAACAGAACATATTTAAAATAAAACACAGATTCTTTCTTGACACATCCTTGACACTATAATCACATCATGTACCTTTCCCTTGACCTGTGAAAAACATTTCAAAAACTTAGGATGAGCATAAAAATCTCAGTAAGGGTTATAAAAATATGGAAAGGAAACATGAGTTCATATACACATAAGAATGAAATAATAATTTACCCATAAAACATAGGAACTTTAACATACATCATCAAATCATGAATAAATCATAGAAATCATATGACATAAAAGGTAACTTGAGGCATTCACAACATTCTTACGTAGGGAGTAACCCTCTTGGTTACGTTTGGAATACCCACCACAGTATATTCCCTAAATCTCTTCGGAGAAACCTTAACGTTTCACTCCTTTGAATTACCCAATGCATTGGAGAGATATATCAGGCTCAATGCCCTTAGTTTATCACGGAACCACCCGTCTTCATAATAATGCCCAAGAACCACAACATAATCGTATCACATAAAACATGCATAAAGGAAACATAACATTTCCACATTTCAATCACAAGATATCAATACAACACATTAATATAAAAACATTATGAAAACCATTTTCAATACCAAAATAAAATAAAAGTAAAACATTGTTTTTATTTTTCTTTTAAAAGAAAGGTATGGCTTGTAGAGGAAGCTGAAATTCAAATAATGGTCACTGCGGTGGAGAAGTCGTTGTCGCCACATACGTATGACAAAAAACATTCCCTTTTGTCTTTTAGTAAAATGATTCATATAAAGAAATATTACATTTGGATAAATGTAAAAGTCAAAGGGTTTTATACACCATATAAAATAAGTTTGTGTATAAAATAAAATATGCTTCAATGAAAGAAGATTGAGATGAAGTCCCATTCAAAGACGGTATCCTTGGTTTAAGGATAAATCAATTACATAATTATGTGTGACAAATGAATACACCAAATATAAGTGGATATTAAGTATAAAATAATCAAAGTTCATTCACACATATTCAAAGTATGACATATTCAATAACTACACGTTGAACCCAAAGAAATCGAAATTGTGTTAAGAAGTTCCCTTGACAGCCTAACAGTGTCACATCAAAATGAGTTGATGAGAGATAAAAAGTGTATCTCATCACTTGGACATAAAATTTACATCAATAATGATATATGATAACATATCCCAACATAACAATATTTAAATTAAAAGACCCAACAAAAGAAGTCTTTTAAAAAGAGGAGGGTGAAATGTTCCCTTACCGACTAGGGTATCTTTCGAAACATACACCTCGCGAAAGAAAGACAATAAAAAATTGATGTAAATACTCATAAAAGAAAGTATATTACAAAAATAGTAGAATAATGGGACGTACATACACAACTCAAAGGAAATTGTGGCAAATGTAGAATAAATCTCACGGGAATAAAAGTGAGATGAAAAATCCCTTACGAAAACTCGACAGCCTAACAACGCCACATAAAACAGACAAAAATGGATAGATGAGATCAAATAGGGTATCTCATCATATTAACATAAAGTTTATAAAAAGAGTAATATAAATTAACATCCCCCAACATAACAAATAGGAGCTTAAAAGAATTGACATAAAGGAGAGTACTTAAAAAAAGAGAGAGGTTAGATCTCTTACGTAAATTCGGCAGCCTAACGGCGCCACTCAAAACATCCAAAATGGATTGATGAGAGATAATAGAGGCTCTCATCACATGAAAATTAAAATTACAGTAAAATAACATCCCAATAACAAGAAATATGAGCTTTAAAAGGAATGAATTAAAAGAGTGTACTTAAAAAGAAAGAGTGGAGTAGGATCCCTTACTTCGGGTCCGACTTGACTCGATCATTCTTTAATCTCTTGAATAATAAAATTGAGTTAATTTATACTTCCTTAAGAACCATTTTTCAAGTTCATTATTCCTTTTATATCACTTATTACCATGTCATGAACACTATGTTACTATTTTAGTTAATAATGGTCGTTTTAACGATCATTGGTACTTGAGTCAAAAAAAAATAAACTCTTTATAATTACAAGTTGTTCTTGTGGTAAAATATCCATTATATCCAGAAATTTATTCATGATGTAGATATCATATATATCATATATATCCAGTATATTCATTCATTTATAATATTACATAACATTTAGAGTTAAGAAATGAAATGCACCATTCATGGAGATGGTAATCCGTACGTACGCATGAACGCTACTTCCATTTCTATTTCATATTTAATGGAATTAAAACATAATGATACATAATAGTATTTTAATTACAGTATGGTATCATATATAATATCATTAAATATATCCTTTATACATACCACATATGGTATTAACAAATCAAATCACTTTGAGGGTGCGGTAGTCCGCACTTCCTTAAATGAAGATATCGCGTTTACCCATAATGGAAACCATAAAGGTACACCATAAATGAAAAATACAGAAAATTAAGTAAAATATAAACATATTATATATCATATATAAATATAGTTTCATCTTAATGGCCACATTTTAAGGTGTTAAAAGATTTTTGAACAATCATCGTTTCGGGAGGCAGAAATTCTCCATCCACAGAAACAGTATGTTTTTTAACCATTAGATGTAGGTGTGTGTAAGTGTTGCTAGAATCCTTCTTATAACAACATCCTAGTATATTTAAGATACTGGAGTTGTTATAAAATAAATGAATAAAAAGAGTTTAGGGGGTTGGACAAGAAAAATAATAAAAAAGGACTCAAGGGAATACATTACCTTAAAATCGGGTAACTCCCTTTGGTATGAGCTCAAAGGCTTCCTTGGGAAGGATTCTGCCCAAAGTGAGGCTTCAAGGAGTTAGAGAGGGATGTGGAGAGACACAATGCGCAGGGGTTGGCCGAGCCAAAGGCTTGAGAGTTGTGGGGAAGAAGGTAGAGGTGGGGGTCTTTTATAAGAGGAGAGGAGGGGAACTCTTGGAAAGTAAGCAAATGTTACTTTATTTGAAAATGTGTTTCGGATTTAAAAGGTCCCACATTGATATAATTCGTGGATAATGTGATAATGGTTCTAAATCCACCAATCCAATAGGTTTTGGACATGTGTAGGTCTTAGATATTACATTATCTTTCCATTTTATTTAAATCGTTAAATAATGAGGTCATCGCTGCATCATCATGATGTCATAAATAATTTAATTTATTTAATTTCGAAAAATTATTAAAAAACTACTATTATATAGGAAATATTTTTATATTTCCAATGACTCTTTATAGTAAAAAATATGACATGTATAACCCCATGTAAAAATTGTTTTAGTAAAACATCTCATGCTTGTGTCATTTTTTACTTTATCATTAAATAAAAAGGTATTTATGTCATTTTCCATCGAAAGTGGCTCCATGGGGTCCCCAAGTTGACCCATGGATTGTATTGGTCGGCCATGACACATCCAATGAGGGTAGGACATGTGTCTAGGTCATTTCATTTTATTAAAACATTATTCTTACCTTAAACTACACTAATTACCTCTAATCGCGATTAAAAACTTAATAAGTTACTATTCACCAAAAAATTATTTTAATCCCATTGAACAACATTTTACTTCTTAATGATAACCATGTATGTCGGATTTTCGAAATTCAAAACACAAATGTGGAAAAATTTCATTTAAACGGAAAATCAGTTTTTATATGTACCACTTAGTGGTTTCACTATTCATCAAAAATTGAAGTTGTTCAGAAAATTACCAAAAATTCACCCTGAGCTATATTTGATATTCCAAATTCAAAAATGATGTCTATTTTACAAAATTCAAAACATATAAGTTGCATTAATTAATTTAATAATTAATTCCCGCTGTCAAAACAAATAGCGTGTTTTTATGAAACAAAATGTATCAAAAGATTGACACTATTTTATGTCCGATTTCAAAGTAAAATTAATTCCATCGACCAATATTGGATTAAATGGTAAAAATATATTCTAATTTCACTTTAAAACCAATTAAAAAGATAATCTAATCATATAAATAAATTATATTAAAAAGTGGTTTTGAATTAAAATACAACATTTTAACTATTCATTAAAAATTGAACTTTTTCAGAAAAATACCAAAAATTTACACAAAGTAAATTTTGATGTCCTGATTCTAAAGAAGAATTTTATTTTGTCAAATATAACACATAAAATTGCCAAAAAGTGGATTTAAAATAGGTTCACCATCAAAAGGCAGTTAATCGACCTTTTAAAGAATATTAGAATGTTTACGCTTAAAATTGGATTAATTCGCATTTTTAATCCTCTAACATTTATTGTAAAAAGTAAAAATATTTGACAAACATAAATAATAATATTTTATTTATTTCTATTCATTCCTGTCAATAAAACTTCTAGGCGTTAACTACCATTTAAAATAATATTATTTTATTATTAGAGTGCAACGTAAGATTTCAGAGGAACTCGTTGTTGCATATTGGGTAAGCCATCGAGCATAGTGTTCCATTTAAATTAATAATGACATTTTATTCACAAATAGGGACAAAAATAAAAATGTCATATTCTTTATTTACCTGGGGTGTTACATCTTTAACCTAATGTTTGCAATTATAAAGGTGCGTACCATGATAATATATAATTCAGAATGTGTATAAAAATACAATCCAAAACCAAGTAGTAGTGTGCTAACCAAGATGCCACTACCCCTAGCCTAACCTAATTCGATTCTACGTCAGAAGAAAATCGAAGGAGTCGTAAGAAGTAAACATGCCCTTGTATGACATCATCACAGTTTCATGGAGATGATACCAGACATCATTTGTCCCTCATGTGGACAAATTCTTCCAGATCTTCTAGACGAGATCAAATTGGGTACTCACATAGACAAGGCTATCTCGTGGTGAAAAGAACTTGGCATTAAGGAGTCCTAGAGCACACCCTCATCAGGAAACTATGGTGTCCTCGTACCAAAACCCAATGCTTTGGACCCTCTTCATTGTCATTTTAATCTAGTGTTTACCTCCACTAGGAAATAAATATGTCACGATGGTCCACCTGTCTCAAATAAAAGTAACAAACACAAGGCATGGTGATACATATACTTAAAAAGCACACATGTTGGCATAGTATATAAACATGGGTATATAACATCATACACAACAACATGTGATAATGATCAATATGAATAAAAACAACACTATTATCACTAATGGGATCACAATAGTTTTTATGGGATACACCGACATGAAATCACAATCCTACATGTTGAATCAAATACCAAAAATATAATCATCAAGGAAACAAGTGTAAACAAAAGCCTAAGAAGGTGAGAAACTTCCAACCTTGAATGTCATAAAGTTCTACTTTCTATTTTATTATCATCAAATGTTACATGTCAAAGTCTCAACTTGTTGGTATGTCAATGATTGAGGTATATCAAGGGTTTACATGAAGAAAAACATAAAATTTATTTCAAGAAGAAATAAATTATCATATATAATATTACCCTCTATATCCTTGATATTTTTAAATACTATTAAAAAGTCACACATGGTGATAATATTTTTTCACGAATAAAAGTTATCCTTTATAAAAAAGCATGTGGTTGCGGTATTCTCCTTCAAGAATATTTATAACATGATAATTTATAGATTATATTTATATTAGATAACCTATCACGAATACCAATAGACAATATATTGTAATTATAGAACACTAATTATTTGTAATTATCAATTATAATTAAAAAAAATAGTAATTGATAATTATATCAAGTTAGTAGGTATAAATTATCCTTCGATAATTTCATAATATTATCCTACAAAAAATACCACGCAATTGTCCTGTTATAACATGTGTGAAAATATCTTTGATAATCTCATAAAAATTATTCATGAATAATTTTTCATAATTATCCTTTTATAAAAAAATATCACAATTATATTTTGATAATATTTATGAAAATACCATTTCATACATTCTATGATAAATATTTAGATGATCATGTATTATACCTTGATGATTTATGGTTTTATCATTTTATATTAAATTCCACCATTTTTTTCATTAATTTTTATAAATGAATAAAATAGAAAAATTACATAAATTAAAAAAATTGGAATACCCACTTTTTTCCACCAAGTATGCCATGCATAACAAGAGTTTTCCGGCAATTTTTTGTAGGATAAGGAAATAAAAATTCCATGAATCAAAACCCCATAATTGCATTAAGGAATATGGGTTGTATGATCTTGAAAATATCAAACAGTAATGAAGACCAAGATGTTTGTTGGTTTTAAGAAACCTAAAATCAGAGGTTTGTGAATCTCAATTTAAAACACCCAATATAATTTTTTTATTCAACCCAAAATCCTTTATGGAGTCATTAATTTCACCTCATCAATGTGTTGCTAACTGAAATAGATGAAACAGTTGAAAAATGATAATTTTAGAAATTAAATCCTTCCACAATGGTTTTTTCGGTTTTGGGGATGAATATGCTGTGCCAATTTTTTTTCTTTTATTACTATTTTTTATTTAAATAAATATAATAAAATTATAAATAACATAACCATAAATAGATATTTGACCAAACACATGTTTCTCATTAAATTATGCCCCATCTAGGGTAAACACTCTGTGCTGGACCTAAAGACGGTCTCATATTTCTCATACAATGCACAATTTCAGAGACATTAAAATTTTAATATTTAAAAAATAGAATAAATATTTAATTAAAATAGAATTTTTTTTATCAGGATCGATACATCCAAAATCCCAATGCTTACAAATTTTATACACCCTCTAGGGTAAACACCACATCCTAGGCCCATCTGTGGTCTCAAATTTCCCACACAACACACTATTTTGTAGTTATTAAATTATTTTAAATAAAAAATCCCTACTTAATATAATATAATTAATAATTTTATTCCATCTTCATCTAGCCTTTATGGTCATTGTACTCTCGCACAAACATAGAGTTTGACTCTGAAAATTTTCAATTACTATTGGAAAGTGTTAACTGAATTTTAAGTCCTTTAACACATTTATTAAATTATTTTTTTGATAAATCATTTTTTCCAATTAAGATATTAATAGTTTATCATAAGAGGGTTATTATTATTATTGTAAAAAAATTATATTAAAATTATCCCCCTCTATCAACTTATCATCCTCTAGATGTTTCTCTAGCGGTTTTACATGGGAAACACATGCCACTAAGCTCGAACATCAGAATCGTATTCCCACATTTCTACCTATATCCACACTGGCCGCAACTGAAACAAAACTAGTGGTATCATTTTTTCCCTTGGATTAAATTCACATTTTTATTTGTAATCCACATAAATATACATCTTAAGACACAATAGGTTCCAACTCAACATCATTGTAATCTAAAAAATGCATAGGATCAGGCCTGTACCTCTGAATTTGTGAAATATGGAAAATATTTTTATACCTTGATTGAGAGAAGGGAAGTTCAAATAATACACCACCACCACTATTCACAAAGTGAGACCCTCATCAATCTCTCACTAAATGAAGCACTGACTACCACACTCTCATATACTAGTGTACCATGTCATCATTCATTGATGTATCAGAGGAAGGTATGTTAAGGAAACATAACTATATTAGTAAGTCAAGTCCAGTCATAGATTGACGATATAAGGAACAATGAAGTTTCAAACATGACCGTTGATTAAAAGGAAATGTTCTAGATCATAAATTGGATAGTAAAATGTTCATTATCACCATTAGTTGGTGCAAGATATACTACATAGACAAGGCCTGGATCAACTCCTTGATCATATGTGGGGCTATCCTGAGTCGTCGTCATCAAGGGAGTGTGTATCCCGTATTTTTGTTCTCCAAATGACCTCTAGCCTATGGTCGTGTTAGCCTCCTCCCCTAGATAACACTCTAGCCCAAAGCTAATAAAGGTGTACTATGCTCTTGCATTGTTAGCACTAGCTATGGGTTTCCGTTAACACTAGACTGTAGTGTCCCAAAACCCCATAGTTAAAACATTGTGGGTCCCTGCCAGAAGAAACTGAAAAGATAGAGCTCTTATCCACTAGCATTCCACCACTCTGATGCATATTCTTGGACTTCTTCTTTCTTCCATCAGATGATGTGTGAAAAATATTAGTGGAAGATAAACCTGTATAACTGGTGACCAGTAGAAAAACTCAAACTATTTTTACATCATCAAGAATCCTCTCAAAGGCCAGGGCCTTCCTCAGAAACTCTTAGTATGATGTAAGGTCAAAACTATGATACTGCTATCTAAGGTGGGGTCGAATACTGATTTAAAACTTCCTTGCCTTCTGTACCTCATTACCGGCCATAATTGGTGTGAAATGAAGGATCTTTTTAAAACATATATAGTATTTTAATACTATTATGGAACTTGTCGTAGATCTGTAAACTCCTATGCCTGATTTATATTCAACTAGTCAAGGGAAACTCCTTAAATATAGGGTCTTGAAAGCCTCCTAGGTGAGACCCTCACTTCATCCAGCCTATCCCATATCTCCCCACCAATGCCTAGCAGGTCCTTGTAGCATGAAGGCTATGAAATTCAACATCCTATCTAAAAGTGTCTTCATGAGTTCAAAAATACCCTCTTTGATATCTACCAATTCCCTAGTATCCTA
This sequence comes from Viscum album, assembly GCA_963277665.1. Classification (NCBI taxonomy): domain Eukaryota; kingdom Viridiplantae; phylum Streptophyta; class Magnoliopsida; order Santalales; family Viscaceae; genus Viscum; species Viscum album. The sequence continues at coordinate 2,065,649,181 of OY728131.1, forward strand.
TGGTGTGCCGATGCGTGGGAAGGCTGGAGGATAATGCAGCTAGAAATACCATGTATTTTAACCATGGACCTTGGTTGTAGCTACTAAGGAACTAATACTACCACCATTGGAGATGGTGAGGGGACATTATCCGCAGTATCCTACTCAACTAGGGGTCACACCGAATGTCTAAGTGGGGACATCTACAACAAAAAAAAGTATTTGGAACACATAAATTCATAAAATGTCTAAGGGATAAAACAATGTTTGTCTCTTAACCACTACATGGGATCAAACACAGTTTTCCTAGAAGTCTACTCTAAACCCATTATATACCCTTATAACACTAACCCTTGTATTCATACCTTCACCTTAGTCACATTCATTATATATACACTAACACAACAACATGATTAGTTCAACTAATCAATTACAATAAAGAAATATAACACAAAAATAATCTATCCACAATAGATAGAACAAATCAATACTTTTAATTAATGAACTAATATGTTGCACAAAAACTGGTATACATATGACCAATGAAACTTTGTGTCTAGTCAAAATGCATAAACATATGTGAATATATTTAAATCACATATAACATCATGTGAATCACCCAAGGTGAATCAATAGTAACAACAAAACATATGTTCCCATTTAATGGAAACTCAGAGTTCCACTATACAATGTTGGCCAGTCATTGAAATAGTTCCCCAGACTGAGTCCCAGTATTCTAACTCCAATATACACTATCCCAAACAATGAAAAAGAGAAGAAACAATTTACTGTAAAATATCCCTCTAATACCATTTTGTATCAACTAGGCCTCGCTAATAGCATAAAAACCTCGCCTTAACATGGACGTCGAGTCTTGGCCTACCAAGTACCACCAATTCCCAACACATACATGGTCCCAACCCTAGGGCCCACCCATATGCCAGAATGGGTCTCCTAACTAATTAACGTCTCCAAAATCCAACACTTTTTCTTTCCTCTGTGCTTTTTCCTCACTCGGATACACCATGGGAAAATTCACAGAAGGTCCCCATCTTGATCACTACTCTGAGCCAAGAATTCTTAGCTGTGGTGTTTTAATCAGGTAGGCTCTTGAAAATAAAGGTGCAACTTGTTAACATGAGTTATATAATTTAGTGATTTTAACCCTTTATCATTAGATGGTTTCACATTCACCTCCCCTTTAGATCAAAATGTCCTCACTAGAAAAACATTCTTGATTTCATGTTAAGGAACATTCATCCTCAAACCTTTTGTTTTTATTTTCAGTCATTCTGATCATTCTTAGACATTCATTCAACTCTTCATTGAAGTGAAATTCACCTTGAGTTTCTTCATCCCTAGAACTGCTGCTTTTGAATTCTTCATCATTCACTATTTCAATAAAATTATTCTCAATACCATACTCAACTAATTTTTTAGACTCAACTTCACTAAATTATTCTTCATTATCCATAGATATAAAACTTGTTCTGTTTTATTTGAATAATTTTCTATCTTTATCTTTGGGATAAAATTCTCCTTTATCTCTCTATTTCTTCCCTCAACTTATTATTATTGTTTCCTCTTTATCACTATCCTATTTTTTATTTCATTGAGGACAATTGGTAACAAATTTCCCAATTGATCCACATTCAATACATTTCAAGGTTTTTTTCCTTTTGAATTTTCCTGTACCCAATTTGGACATTTTTTGAAAACAAGGATAAAATTTCTTCAATGTTTTTACATACCTCATTTTCAGAATTGGATCCACAAACTTCTTCTTCAATGATAATATTTTTTTATTTCATCATATCCCAAAAATACATTTCTCGTCAAACTATTTTTTCTCTCTATAAATTTATCCCTTATTATCTAATATGTGATGAAAGTTCTATGTTAATCCTCAAGAGAAAATGTGGCGGGATATTTGTCATATAGTGAAGAGAATTTCACATAAACCTTGTAAAGAAGGAATCTGAAAAACGTTTCAAAAATTGTAGAATCATCTCACTTTTCACCACGATATATGACAGTGATGATAATGTCATTTACCTTGGTAAGAATTACCTTATAGATTCATATTCACCAATATTCAAATCGTTATACTTCATTCTACATATTTTTAATTGTTCCTTCTTCAATTTTGAATTTCCTTCTTATATGTTACTAAACTTATCCCTTATACCTTTGGCTCTGGAAACACCTTCCGCAATTAAGAATTCACTTTTAGAAAGTGATGGTAATATAACTTTTTTTCCTTTTAGCATTCTCTAGATACATCTTATCAACAGATATTATAGGATCTTTAAGATCAATAGATGAAAAACCATATATTGCAGCTTTAAGAAAATATTATCAAATATAAATAAGATAACAAAACATTCTATTTTCTCAGATATAATAATTCATTCCATCAAAACCTGAAATACCATTACTATTCACTCAATTCAAATTATTCATCAAGAAATAATAATCGAAGGGAGACTTCATCCCGATACTACTTGAAAGTGCCATGTTAGGATGATTGCATCACTGAAAGAGAGAGGGTGTGAATCAATGATATTATTTTTCAATGTTATGATTCCTCGAAATAACCTTCTACTATTGTCAAATTTTTCAGTCTATGCTAAAAATAATTCAAACAATCATCCACAGAAACAAATGTATTTAGAAGGATCACTATTAAATAATAATATCTGCATCCTTGGTATGGTTTGGAAAATATCCAATACCATGCAATATACTTGAAATAAATTTTTTGAATACAACAAGTAGAATATAACCTTTCACTCATGTAGCACTATGTAAACAATCCAATACAGCATGTAAACCATCTTAGCACAAGAAGGTAAATTCATTAATTTTTTTAACAAGACATGACACGAGTTATTATTTTCAATTTTTACAAATGAATTCAATTGAAAACCCATTATTCAATTTCTTACATATAAAATGGTAAGAACTTCTTAGACATTGGTAATGGAAACTCAATCCAATTTTCCCAGTATTTTTCTTTCAGTCTGATTCTTCCTAGTACGATTCTTCCTATTTGATTATTCCTTGAACAATTCCCCCAATCCTAAAAATATATAAGTTTGTTAGAATATAGTAGATATAAATCAACACCACTTAAATTATGAGTATAAAAAGACCTGTATGATTCTTCCATGAAAGAAAATATAAAGAAAAAAAGATACAGTACTAGCAGAATATAATATGAGACAATTGAAAACATATTCTTCCTCAGTCAAAAAATCCCAGTAAAGAAATACCAATCCAATTATCCAACCTAATACAATTATCAGATTAATACAATTGAGAAGTAGAAAATAGTAGTCGTCTTAGTATGATAATATGATGATCAGCTGAACACAATGTTGCAATCTTGCCTCTCCTTCCTTCACTTTTATTTGTCAAGACATATTTAAAAAATATAAATACATAATATTCTTCTTCTCTATAAAAACTATAATATTATTTGTCTTTTTTAGTGAATAGTACATAATTCAGAAAAATATAAAAGAACACTCCCCTTATATAAGTGACCCGTGGATCGTATTGGTGGGAATCCCAAAATCATTCCTGCTTAAACAAATTCCACTAAATATGGATTTCACTTAAATTTAAGGCTCATTTATGACTTAGTCAACTCTTCTCAAATATTCTAGATTCTTCTAAAATCATTATCTATTTTTTGAATTTATTTTCTATCGGGCATCTGATTTCCATTCTTGAATCTTATTTTCATAATTCAATGCTCTATACCAAATGTAGGAAACAAAACCCTTTGAATTTCAATCTCCCCCTCGACATACATCTCTTTTATTATACAATTATCTTGATTTGTTTGAAAAAAAATTAATTAAATTCATTTTAAATAGGTGAGTGAATTTTTTATTGGCCTATTCCATTAAGATTTTCATCGGCTTCATCTCAAATTCTATTACATTAGCCATTGTTGACAATAATTCTGCTTGATTATTATAGTGCACTGAATAAGATAGTCTACTATCAATAGCTTAATATTTAGGAAATTACTTCATTTATAAAATTGTTCTTGCATCATGCCTTCCCTCACAACTTTAAAATTTTTTGAGAACACCTTCAGCATCGTCAGACATATAATGGAAAGTATCCTAACATTCCATTTTTTTAGATTTTTCCATTCCATCACAGCCTGAGAAAGATTGTCCAGAGTACAATATTTTTTATTATAACTGGCCTAGATATGATCATTCTGATTATGATCATCCTAATTATGATTTTTAAAACATTTTTTCTTTTTATCAAGGCTCGATTAATCCAAACACAATCTGCAACATCTATTTCTTATCTTACACCCTGATACGATTAATCTGGGTCTGATCAGGAACTCCTATATCCCCCTTTTCTTCTACCATTCTTGCATCATAAGTTCTCCAATAACATTATTATTTATGTGATATGAAAATCAAAAAAGCATCATCACATTTATATTCGATCCATATAGAATCTAATTATAATCAGTACCTAATTATGATTTTCTACCATTTCATACATATGGTCAGTCCGATAATAATCCTTTATTTGAAACAATTTCTTCTCTATACAATGGAGATAGTGATTCAAATTTTTAAATTTTACCATGTGATGTGATTTTTTCATTCTTCTATCATTGAATGAAAAAAACAACACATTGAATATAATCATGTTCCTTACAATCTTGGTCCTAAAAGAAATTACACTTCAAAGTAGATATCATTTGTTTTTCTTATCATGGATCCATAATAGTGCATGGTATGTTGGGTTTAGTGGATATATTCATTAGTCTTTCACAACACTGGGCTATAGTAGAGCATGGTGAGACTCTGCCATGTATAACATCTAGTGTCCGGGATATGAATTTATTATGGTTCCAGGTTTCCTAAAATTAGTTATCTATGTAATATACCACGATGATTTATTGGTTCCTTATACATTCCTTATTTTATTATGAACTTATTTATAACAATTATTAAAAACATTTTCATTGGTGGAAGATCATCGTTATAAATTTAATTTAAAATGAAATTGTTAATTTTTTTTGTAGTTATAACTACTAGACTATTGTTTTTGTCTTATGGTTTTCACTAGGAGTACCAAATGGGATCCGACAAGTATTTTTATGCAAACACCTAACAAATTATCTCTAAATTTATATTGGACTTGTTATAATTGATATAGTAAAATGAAATGATATTCTTAGAATCAGTGGATATTTATGTTTTATTATATATTTTTTGTGGGGGAGACATGGTGGATATGAAAATTGTGTCATAAAAGATTGGTTAACAACTAGTTCATCTATTTTAGTTCTTGCCTTATAGTATGATTACCTATTGTTTATCACCCTACTACTTTACCATCCCGTACTATTTTTTTATTATAGTTTGTTCATGTTTATGAGTGTAAAATGGTTACAACTATAGGTTTACTTCTATTATGATACTATATCCTTTTTATGTGATTTAAATCATGCCATATTTTTTCTTGTTGTTTATTTACTAATTTTATATTGGAATAATGAATTTACAATATATGGAAACGTTATACCGATTTCTTGGGATGAATCCTTAATGTAATTTATTTACTAATGGAGGAAACCAATCCCGAAGGCATGTGCTTTCTTCCCATACACTAGTTTCCATCTTTTAATGATCATGAACACCATTCCGGCCATTCCATGAGCTGAATCAGGCACCCAACTGTTACTGAATGTGTTATTTCATAAAAATACATAGGAGTATTGAATTGGATCATGAAACCTTTTTTATACCACATTTCTTCAAATGGTTATAGAAGGATATCAAAAAATCAGTTGTAGTTGAGTACATATTATTAGTCACAAATTGATAGACACATTAAGTGGATGATTTGGATACATGAAGATATTTTTATGGATTTAATATTATATTTTAGAGGAGTTTGAAAAGACTATATAGAATTGAAATAATTTTTAAAGACCACCAACCATCATTCTTAGACAAAAATGACTTCATATGAGTCTCAATATTGGAAACTATTCTAATCACCTATATAATTGTTATAAGCTGGTTTGTTAGTGATATTTTGATTGGGTTTGGGGTAGGATACAAGTAGTTGTATGTAGTTTTTACGAAATAGGTTTGTTTATACATTGAGATGAAAATTTTTGTATGTTGAATGAAAGTAATGACCCTTAATGTCCATCATGGGTAACTGGGTATTTATATATGTGTACCCTCAATTGGATCATCATAAATAAAATAAGTAGAGAAATATTATGCCTCATTTTTTGTATATGAAAGGATATTGAAAATATTAGTACCATGGATTATCATTTGGAATTTTCTAAGAGAAATAAGGCTATGATTAATGTGTTTCACATGTCATAAACCCTAAACATAGATCCAGATCATAGGTATATGATTGATAATATAGTTTTTGATATAGAGAAAAATTCATTGTCAAAGGGGAGGATCATACTTATTGTGGGCCAAAGTGAGAAGTTTTTTTAGGTAAACTTACTACCTCAGGTGAATATGAAGTGGTGAAACATTCTTATTCATGAAAATATATGATAGAGGGATCTATAAATTGGATCCTAGTGTCTATAATTATTCATCTTGGATTCATATATATCCTTATCAAGGTGAAAAAATAAAGGGGATAAGATTTTAATGACCCTTGAACTTTTGTGTGTTTTTCAATGTTCATTTTTATTATTTAATTTAATAATGATAGATGATTTTATGTGAATTTTGATAGGTTTTGAGTTAGTGATATATAAAATGTTTAGAACTAGGGAAATTTTACTAAAATATTCTAGTCAATTATAATGAGTATCCTATTATAGTATATCATGTATCCGGTGGAAACGTCCATGTGGTTTTTATCTCCCTAATTTCCATCGACTAGCATGTGGGGTTGTACGAGGTGGAAAATTTGTTATTAGTTAATCAATATATGATGAAAAGGTACCCTATGAATTAACTATATAAATTAAATTAAGTAAATTTTGTTATTTCATTCCAAAAGTCTTTTTAAACTCTCTACATCCCCCTTCTGGGCCCTATATCAACCAGAATCCCTTTTTGTCTTATTTCTTATCTTCTAAGAGGTATTAAAGGATAATTTACTTCAGAATTAAAATTCCATCTATTGAATTCATCCACTATGTAATTTTCTATTCATATAAATCTCTATTTGTTTTTGAGTTTACAATTTATTACCCATTAGTATATATTATCTTTTTTAGAGGGGTTTTATCATGTTTTTATATTATTGGGGTTTATTATTAAATTAAACAATGCCCATAAGAATTTTTAATCCTAGGGATTAAAGGTAGGTTATCAATAACATTTTTTCCATTTATGTGTGATTAAATGAAATTTTATTCATATAGGTGCATGAGTGTATACATTATTCTTCAACCTAATGTAATAGTGATCTTATACATGTTCTATTTGGTTTATTTTACTATAATGTCATTAACTTTTATAAATAATACTTCATTTGAGATTTAATTAAATGTACTATTATGTATTATGGTTATAGAAAAACATGATTTTTTGGATTTATTATATCATATTTAAAATATCTTTTAACATAATAACCATTTACTAAATAAAAATTTATTTGTTATCATATGATTAGTATAAATATACAGTTTTGATAAATCCAATTGACACAGACAAAGGAAGTGACGACCTCTACCAAGACCAAGAGCAAGAAAAAGTCGAGGGAGATAAAATTACTCGTCTTTTTCTTTGAGCAAGAAAAATATGAAATTCAATTACTAAAGCATGAGTGAAAACTTTTATGGGAGAGGATTAAACACTTTGAGATCATGTCCCAAACCATGTATGTCAAACCACCCCATGAAAATCTCACCATCAAAAAAAATACCCTCAGTGTGATTTATAGTGTAATAAAGGGACATGTATCAAATCATCACAAAGGTGAATATATATATTTTATATATTAATCATTATATTTTAATCTTATTTTAATTATATTATAAATTATTAAGATATAATAAATCCAAAATTGTATTTTTGGGTAGTATGGAATTTTAATTAAGAAATTTACTCTGTTAAATTAATGGATATCAAAAATAAATAATATTTTAGTGAAATATTACTATTATCTAATGATTATTAATGTTTATGATAATATAATTTTTATGATTTAAAATGTCATTTTTTAAGGTTTTGAAAACACTTATTGTCAAAAAAACCCAACATTCCAACATAGATGTTGATTATATTTTAAAATTCAAAATTAAAATATTTTAAAATTAATTATAGAAAATAAAAATTATTTTTGGAATTTTCTTGAAGAAATTATCCAGTGGTTTATTTTTAATAATATTTTTGAGTCATCCAGATTTCTGGGTTAAAATTATATATGATATAAATATATGGTGTGTATTATGACATCATAATAACAAAAAAGTGGTTTAATAAATGTTAAAAATTTTATCCAAGGACAAATATATGTTTCAAAATTAATGTTATATATTTTTGAGGTTATTTGAATAATTTTATAAATCCTTTATAAATCCACTTAAACCTATATTATATTTAATGGTTTTAAAATCATTTATAAGAATATAACTCACTTCTATATCACCAAGGGTAAAATTTTAATGATTTAGGACCTTGGAATTATATTATAATGAAGAAAATTATTACTTTTCCAAATCCATGTTTAAAACCCATTGAATGTTGTGTGGTTTTGATTACATTATTATATATAGTCTAAAACCGTAGTATGCGAAATAATCTAGTACTCAACTATCATTTCCAATATCAACCAACAAAAGCTCTCATTATTATTCAGTCAAAAACATTTGATCATGTACTTACTCTGCACTACCCTATCTTCAATCAAACCAAGGTGTCCTAGAGCGCTCAAGAATCTCCTCCCCAACTTTTGTAATCACCCTCTCTAGATAAGGGACCTCTCTCTCTTCTTTTCCATTCTATCATATTATTTATTTTATGCATTTTATTTACAATTACTATAGTTGGAATGAATTTTTTCACAACCCTATAAGTAAACATTTTATCTAAAAATGATGTTAGACAACTTACACACTCATCAAAAAAATTTATAAACCTGCATGTACCACAATTATGCTACTTAAATTTCACTGCAATTTGTCCATGTCAAACATTTTTGTTTATAATACAATCACTATATTTAATCAAGATAATTTACCTATACATACCAATATTTTTTTATCAAGAATTAATTTTTTATAGACATTTTGATCATGGAAATTAAATTTCCCAAAATAAGTTTTTATTTAATATGATCTTTGTGCCACACGTAGGCATATACATAATATGATTATGATTGGTGTGACCTGATAACTATCCAATGCATGGGTTAATGTTCTAGTCCCATGAGACACCATATATGGTGTGAGGGAAGTTATTATAAGAAAATTATGTTAATATGTCTTGGTGTTTAACCTTGAATTATTTTTATAATATCTTGTTTATAGTTGTTTCCACATTCCCATGTCACCATTATGTCATCATTACATATCTTACCTTACTGTTCATGTTTAATATTCTCATAATTTTATGTGTAATTGATATTACTATTGTTTATATTGAAATAAAGTCTTCATTTTATGATTTTCTTATTCCCTTTCTTAACTTTATAGATTGTCCCTTTCTTCTATTTGTCCCAAGGTTATCCCATGCAGTTTTAAGAATGATAGAAAAATATAATAATGTTAAGGAAGTTTTCAATAATTTTTATATACCCCATTTTTATGTTATTATAAAATTTAACTAATTCCCAAATATAGTATAATTTTTGATATTCAGGGTCATATTATGTGATCTTTGATATAGTAAATTAGGAATCAATATGTAAAAAAGGGTATTCATAGTTTTTATCAAAGGGCTGTTTGGTTATTTTTTGGATTAATAATATCAAATTATAGAGAAATATTTATAAACAATACTAAATATAAGAGAACACCCCTGTGGTTTGGTAAACTATCGAGTAAGTGGATTCTAATAAAATACATACACATCATGATATTACAAGTGGATTTGGCTTGGGAACATATGTACCTAGGGGTAACAATAAAAAACACAGAGTTGAACTAGACCTGTTTAGGAACAAGTGCATGATAGAAAAACGTACTACACACCTATTATGACACTCAAAGGGTATATACTTTGGTAAATCCAAAATCTCATTATAGACCATTATTAATGGAAAAATAACTATAAGTGTATGCAAAAAAATGATCATGTATAAATTATATTGAAGAGTATAAAATCTTATGATAAGTAATAAATATAATTTATAAATTGTAAATTTAATGTTATTGGATTTTTGTTAATATTTTTAATTGTTTAATAATATTGATCCCTATTTCCCCCTTTATTCTATCCCATGTCCATAAATTGGATGAACTGAGTAAACAACAAATTTGAATGGTAATGTGATGAATTCCAAATGTGATGCCCAACCCGATGGGAGTAAGAATCCTGATCATTGTGACGATAAAGTCCTAGTTGAGTATAGTTTTGAATAGAAACCTACATTTGGAGGAATTGTAAAATCACCTTAAGAAAGAACAATTTGGATGTGATACCTTAATGTGATAAAGCCCCTGACATTCAATAGATCATACAATACCATAATCATAGTACAATGGATCAAATATATTTATAATATCATCTCCATATTTTAATTTTTTGAACACGATAAGGTTATTAAATATATTTATCATATGGAGTGATAATTTTATTTGTGGTGGAAATCGATCAAAATATGAATTCTGAGTAAGAGATCACTGTAATGGGGAGGAAGTAACTCTAAAAAATGTTTTTAGAAAAAAATCCCTCATACTCCCTGATTTAAAATGTGAAGGGATTTTCTATCCCTCGAGAAAAAATACCATGAATCCAATGGGGAATACAATAAAAACTCCATAAGACTGTAACAAAATTACACTTTCTTTTTCATTAACCCTAAATGCATAGTTGACATCGTCTTTAGTGGGAAAACCCTGGTCTAGGAAAATATCGATCAATCTTAGCATTTGAAAGATATGATGTTTTTTTTATCAATGTTCCATTATTTTTGAAATAGATATTGGTGAATATCAAGAGTGTAATGGGGACAACAAGTGGATAATGAATTTTAGTTTTGGTGGTGCGATGGAAAAAACTAATGGTGGTATGAAATTTTAATATCCCACTTGTAAAAAGTGTGGAATTAAGTATCTTATAAATTGTCTAAGGTGGGTGGGGAAATTATTTGGCTGCAGAAAAGAAGAGACTATATATAGTGATTATTGATGAGAGAAACCCACCAATGCAATAGAATAATGAAACGACCCATCCAATGGTCAATTTTTTTTCCATTATTTCAACTATAAGGAATGAGGAAACTATGTGAACCACTTCCCTTAATGATGAGTTATCAGAGAAAATCAATTCCAAAAACCTTCAAGTTCAGATGGAAAATAATATTCCATCACAACTATTGAGGTGGATATTGAAAATGATGTGGTGACCTGTATGCTAGTAATTCATTCAATAATAGAGAATGTATATTATTATTGTGGTTCTTTATATTCCTTCATATCACAAATGTTTAGTATAACTATTCAAACACCACCACAAATCATGGAAGTATATATTTTAGTAAAATTATAAAATGAGGAAATTAATGCTTCTGAAGTATAAAAATATTCTTCTATAACAATTTGTGTGTTGAACATCCTAGTAAACCGTATGACACTCCCTTTAGTGTAATTTTATTCAATTTTTTTATGTATTTTCATTCCTTATATAGAGACAACATAAATTCATGTGAGAAGTAAATAAATTTTGATATCATAAATACTCATTCGATTAGATACATTTCCAAGGATGTGGATTAATATTTTTTAGTACAAACATCATGATAATGTATATTATTTACCTATGATAATGTTTACCTAGAAAAAATGATTAAATCTAAAAAAAATATCATCCTCGAAGACATGTCCATTGTAATTTAATACACTAAAGTGTTTCCTGACAAATATGATGGTGATACACCTATACAAGAGGTTGAATTTTCAATCGATCTTAAACCTTAGGTATTAATAATATCCAAGAATCCATAAATAATCGCTATTGTGGAACATTAGAAGATTAAGGAACAACTGTTGTAGAATCATAATAATGGTTTCATATGCCCAAGTGATTCTCCATTGGGTGATCTAGTCCTTTTTGTCAAGAATAAGGAAGGATCAACATTCCTAGGAATTTATTATCACGAGCTCAATATGATCAAGATAAATAACAAGTATCATCAATAATAGATTGATTAACTCTTCGACCATATACATAGATCCCAATAATTCACCACAGAGGAACTTTGGTCAGGGTATTTCCATGTAAGGGTGAAGTAGGATGATATCACCATGATTTTTCCATATATGGTAAGGGGAAATATGATTTCATTGTAATTCCATTCAGACTCACAAATGTTCTACACAAATATATGGTATTAATGAATATAGTCCGTATAGATTACCTCATAAAATTTGAATTAGTCTTTATAGATGATATTCTAATATAATCCAAAATAAATGATGAGTGGGAGGAGTATTTGAGAACCGTGCTGAAAACCAAATAGAAAGATAAGATTTATAGAATGAATAGAAAATTTGAATCATAGTTTAAAAAATCTCATTCATGAGAAATAATATCACAAGTAATAAGATATAATAGGATGCTTCAATGATATACCCAATTTAATGATAGATGAGGCCATCATGTATGATAAAAATCTATTGCTTCCTTGGATTAGCTGAGTACTATTATTGAATTTTGAGAAATTTCTCAGTATTGTCAAACTCTAGAACATAGATAAATAAAATGGGAGATAAGTGTTTTGAAAAAATTAATGTGGGGATTATTCATGGAGTTTAAAATAAGGATTATCACTACACAAGTACTTACACGACCCATAAGTGGGAAATGTTTTATTGTATAAAATGATTCTTTGAAGATGGGTTTGGGCTGTGTACTAAGGCAGAATAACAATTTGATAGCCTATGACTCAAAAAAAAGTAAAATTTCATGAACAAAACTTCTAAAAACATGATATTGAGTTGGATTTAGTAATATTTGTCTAGAAAATATGGATTCACTATCTCTATCAGTATAATTGTGAAATATATACAGATCATTAGAGGCATTAGTTTATATTTACAAAGATAGAGAATAATATATGATTGTTAAGATGGTTAGAGATGAATATGGACTATGAGAACACATTCGACTACCATGTTGGGAATGAAAATAAAGTGAATGAATATCTAATAAGAAATGATCTGACAATTTTTTCATTGATGAAAATTGATAATGATCCAATATTCTTATAAATGAAATATATGGACATGTGAATCATAATGAAAAGAAAAAAATCAATCCATTTTAGAAATTATTTCTCAAACATCCCTTATAGGGAGATAAATGATTGTCAAGGATTTGATGTGGAAATTAAGAAGAATGTAGAAGCCAAAGAAAAGGGAAATCCTTGTAGTTCATAATTGATAAAGAAGGATATGTATGAATTGGTTCACGACTTTTTGTTCCATTAAATCCCGATTTAAGGAAGGAAATATTGGATAATGAAAATAGCTTGCCCATATCCATCCATCGATGGAATAGAAATATATATTGAGATCTCAAAGAGCACGATTTTTGGGAATATATGAAGAAATAGATCACTGAATATAAATAAGGGTATCTTATATCACAACTAGTGAATAATGAAAGGAGAAAATCCAAGGGGGTGAGGCAACCATAACCCATACCTATATGGAAATGGAAAAACATAACCATGGACTTTGTCACCAGTCCTCTGAATACATCAAGAGGAAATAATGCTATATGGGTTCTGGTGGATCTTTTTATAGAGTCCTCTCACTTCATTATAATTTAAGAAGACTTTTCACTCAGTCTACTTGAAAGGATATACATTAGAGAATTCTCGAGGCTTCATAGAACATCACTATCGATTATAGCTGATCAACTCTCATCATTTAATTTCATGTCCTAGAAGAGTCTAAAACATTTTCCAAATTTTGAGTAGAACATTAGCATGACTTATCACTCAAAAACTGATGTCCCATCTAAGAGAATTATCCAGATATTAGGGGTATGTTGAGAGCATGCTCAATAGACTTAAATGAAGGATGGAATCAAATTATTCCCATGGATGAGTTCCCATACAATAATTTTTTTCACACATTCATCCAAATGTATCCCTATGAATCCATTTATTAGAAGAGTTTCATAACACCTTTATGCTAGGAATAATTTGATGAAAAATAACTATAGGCTCCTAAAATGGCAATGTAAATATAGGAAGAGGTGACGAACATTCGTCATCACATAAGGTATTCTAAAAGTTTATAGATGATCTATGTTGAAAATAAACAAAAATACAAAGAGTTTAAGGTTAGAGATAATGTATTACACCACATATCTCCATAGAATAAAGTCATTCTATTTTGGAAGAAGGTAATGCTTCATTCAAGATACATCAGTCTCCTTGAGATCCTTGATTGTATTGGACTAGTGGCCTACTATATAGTACACCCACCTAACCTATCATAAATACATGGCGTGTTCCATGTATCACTCTTGAGGAAGTATATACCTAAACCTTACATGTATTAAATCCAGAGGTGGTATTTCTGGAGAATTATTTTTATATGGGGAAAAACCGATGAAGATATTTGATTGTAGAGACAATGTTCTACGATATAAGACAATTCACTTGATCAATGTTTTTTAAAGAAACAAAAAGTTTAAATATATGGAATGGGAAGCATAAGTGGTAAGGAAAAAAATTAACCTCATTTTATTTATTGTGTAAAATGAAAAATTTGAGGACAAAATTTCTAAAGGTGGTATATTGTAATAAACAAAACTTTTATAAATAAAATTACCTTAGTGATTTAATTAAATGTATTATAATATATTATGGTTATATAAAAAAATCACTTCATTGGATTTATTATATCCTATCATATTCAAAGGACAATTAAAAATCATATCCATTGGTAATATATCCACTAAATAGTGATAATATGATTAGTATAAATATATAGTTATGAAAAATCCAATTAATGCAGATAAAGGATGTGATGGACTCGAAAGTTGGATCATACCCATTGAAGACCATTTATCAAATATTCTATAGGAGATATCATCACTAGTTCTTTTACTTGCCCAATTTGAAGTGGAGATCCTATAATTAAGGCACGAGTGAAATAGTTTATGTAGGATGTTCAGGCACATTGGGATAATGACCCAAACCAAGTATGTTTCACCACCCCATGAAAATGTCATAATTCTACACCTTACCCTTAGATCATTTTATAGAATAATAAATGGATCTATATCAACAACATAATAAATATGAATATGTATATTTTATTTATTAATGAATACATATTCTTCTTCTTATCTTTAATTTATAGATTATTTCAATTTTGTTAAGAAAAAATATAAACTGTTTTCTGGTAATATTGAATTTTATTGATGAAAAGTATTTCTATTAATTAATGGTTCTTGGAAATGAATAATATTTTAATAAAAATTATTATTAAATAGTTATTGATAAATTTAAATGACAATATAATATTTATGATTTCAAAAATAATTTTTATAACGGTTTGAAATCTGTTATTTCCATCAAAAAGACAATTTCTCCACAAATGGTGATTGTATTTCAAAAGTGAAAATTCAAAAAGTTATAAAAATATTCTCTTAAAATAAATATTTTTTTGAATTATCATGTAAAAATTATTCAATGTCAAATTTTTCATAAATATCTGACATAGTATAATTTTTGAGTAAAAGTTAGATACTGTATAAATATATGGTGTGGATTATGACATCATAATGACACAAAAGTGATGTAAAAAGTTTGATAAGAGGTTTAAATGACCAAATATATTTTTCCAATTTAAATTAATGTGTTTTGAGTAAATTTCGTTAATTATATAAAGACTCTATGAATCCTACAAAACATGTATTATATTTTATGGTTTTAAATAATTTATTTAAAAACATGACTCACTTTCAAATTACCATTGGTAAATTTTTAATGAGTTCGTACCTTTTACTTTTGAAATAATGAAAAATAATACTATTTTGAATAAAAGAGTTTAAAAAACCCTAGGAATCTTTATGATTGTTATTACATTATTATATAGATTTGAAAACCTTTGTTTTAGTCATTATAAAGAAATCCCATATTTTTAACTATGTAAACCCATCCAATATCGCATTCATCTACACTAAGAAACCATAAATAAAATAATTAAAATTAAATAACCTCTCTAGAGTTCTCCAATGTTTTCCCAAGCTCCCAAGAATCTATTCTAAAGTTTTTTCTATCACCCTCTCAACGTAAAGGAACTCTCTCTTCATTTAAATTCAAGAATTTTCTTTATTTTATGCATTTTATTTCAAATTAATAATGTTGGGATATGTTTTTCACATCTCTATTACATACCATTTGATTTAAAAACAATTGGAGACCTTTTTCTCTCCCATTAAACCATTTTATGATCCTTTATGTACTATCTTTATGCTGTTGAAATTTCATTTAATTTTTTCCATGCCAAAGATTTTTATTCTGAAAACCATTGCTATTTCAACTAAATGGTATTAACCTAGACATACATAGACTCAATTTGTTGGAGAATTAAATGTATTTATTAAAAACTATTTGATTATGATATTAGATGTAATGAAATACTTTTGTATGTTATAAAATGTGTATGAAACCCTTATTCGTGTAAATGATACGATTATGATGGGTGCTCCAAGATAAAACACTAATTCATTGGGAAAAGTTGTATTCTCATGAGATTCCTATAATGGTGAACAACAGGTTATCCTAATAACAGTATGTTATTATTACTTGTTTTTTACCATGATTATGTTTATAATGTAATGTTTAATGTAGTTTCCACATTCCAATGTTCCCATTATGTTGTCATAAAATATCATGCCTCATTGTTCATGTTTATGATTCTTACCCTTTTATGTCCCATAGATATTAATATTATCAAACCTACAATATGTTATTCATGTTATCTCACCCCTTTCTTATGTGTGTAACCAATTTATTTAATTTAGATTTAATAACAATGGAATAATATGATCATGTCAAAGAATTTTTCAATAATGTCAATTTACCCATACTTTATATTGTTATGTAATGTTCATAAATCCCAAATACACTACACTTGTAAATATTTAGTGTTGTGTTATGTGTTTTATAATTTAATGAATCATGAATTAATGTGCAATAAAAAGGTGAGTTTGAAATGTATTATCTTTTTTATGAACAACATATGGTGAATATGAATATATTTTGTTAGGTAGTCCCCCTTGGGATTTTACCCTTAATTGATATTTCTATGATTATTAATGATACTGAAGGATATGTTTCAAGACATATGGGTGAAGAACCCCAGACCTAAACTTCTAGATATAGCGTTAGAAATAAAAAAAATTATACATTAAAATTATTACAACTACCTGCAGGAATATAATGTTTCGCATCTTTAGTAACTAAGTACAAATCGAATTAATAGACTATAATATGAAAACAAATATCATTTCACATATAATCACCCTTTTAATTGGGAAAACATCTGAATGGAGTTACCTCAAAACCACAGTAAAATATAAAAATAAACCAATAGTATATTAGGGGTTTACTAATTGATCTTAATTAAGTGAGATACATGATCATGAAAAAATGGCATGATTAATAGAATAATATCACAAAATCATAATATGTTAAATTGAGCCACGATAGAATAATAACAAAACATAGTATAAAATGCACAAAATAATGATCATTGAAACATTAAATATTATTATTGAAGCATTTCATGGATGAAAACACCACCTGGGTGGGACCCTTACCACCATTCCAAATGTAATCCCTATTTCTCAGAGATAGGGATGCCTCCCAGTCATAATGAATGTCCTAATAAAAAAATTTATGCCCACTACCAGAAAAATATAACATAGTTGTTGGATCATATTATACCAAATATACACGAGAGGGGGTGAATTGTGTCTTTTCAAAAATATTTACGAGATTGTGTTATGACCTTTAACATTAATCAGATGAATTGATTTAGTGGAAATTTAAATAGTAGAGACACAAGATGTATAGTGGTTTAGGGAACAGAAGGCCCCCAGTCTACTCCACCAAGGCTCTACTCCATGAGCATGGTGATTTTCACTATTTGTTCCTTGTTTCAATAGCCCTTTCAACAACTGAGTACAGGCAGCTGAATTCTTTGCAATATAAGGGAAAAAAATCTTTCTGGTTAACTCAAAGAACCAATATAGCTTAGAACGAGAATCTAGTCACTCAAGAATAGAAAAATAAGATTTCTGTATTCTAAAAATACATTCCAGATGTTCTTCACAATTGCAACATCATGAAATTGATAGTAGATGGACCATCGCCATAAAAAATAATGATCTTCAGAAAAGATTCATTATGAGTTGATCCAGTTGCAGTAGATATATAAATATAACTCACAACTTTAGTAGTAGTAGATTAACAAATGATCTTGTAGGTAAAATGAATGAATCTTCTATCGTGATTCTTCTTCTTCAATAAACAGAGCGTTGTCGTTCTTTGAATCAACTGATCTGTATTTTTGATAGTTTCTATTTTTTCATCCCTTTTCTCAGAATGATTGAGTGATCACGTATGATAATATATGATCATGAGATCATATATATAAAAATGACTAGCTCTTCTTCTAAAAATTTAGATCCAAAAAGTTTTCCTTCTGACTTTTGATATTCAAATATTTGAATTTACAGAGTAGTAGTAACATCCCTGAAGAATCAGCACAAAAATATTCTTTTAATTCAATCCTCAAACCATTGATAAAACAGCTTTGAATAATTAAAAGACGTGCTCTAAAATCGCCTTTAAATCCGGCATGAAATCAGCATAATAATCAGCTTTCTGACCGTTACATAATAATATCAACTTTAATTTCTTCGACATCAAAGGTATGGTTGAGTTGTACCGTATGCATCCTCTGAACTTAGTGTAGATCATAAACGTAAGGGTGATGACGTAGCCATCAAACGTATGGTTTTCAACGTAGGGTTGGCAACGTATGGTTGATCACAAATGTAAGGTTCATGTCACATTCATCAAATGTAAGGTTGATCATAAACATAGAGTTAGTCATCCATACTTTTATATTTAACTTTCATAAGTTTTATAAAATCTCCATGCTTTTACTTGATCCATAATTTTCCAAGAACATATGGTTATTTACAAAAGTAAGGTTGATGAAACCTACATTTTAGAAATAAACATAATGATTAACACTTACGTACGGTTCTCCTTCCGTACTTTTATAATATCCCAAATGTAGGGTTCCTTCTTAATGTAGGGTTCTTTTTCATACTATTCCAATAACGTACGGTTCCCTTCCATACTTTTTCTCTTATAAAGTATACACCTCATTTGATCCTTATGTTATGCTTCTCCAAGTAGGGTACGAACAGTGTTTCCAGAACGTGCTAAAGCAGATCCTAAATATGTAGAGCATGAACAGTGTTTCCAGAACACGCTAAATGTGAATACCTTAAAAATTAATTCTTGTTATTCAAGAACCTAAATATTTCATCCAGAAATAAAAATATAATGAATATTAAATTCCTACAAAATAATTAAAAAATAGAATCATTAGAAAATAATTAATGGTATTTGTGAGGCATCACAATTGTCATAAAGAGATAAAGTATTGTTCTCAACATACTCCCCCTTTAAATAAAACATTATGTATTGTTGAAAACAACATTTTCTCAACAATATCCCCCTTTTTGATTATCACAAAACCCATAAAATAATTAATGAAATTAAAATACACAAAAATTAATTAATTACATATAGTTTTGAATTTTAAAAAGACAAATACAATATTAGATTTAACTCAATTTCTCCCTTTAATTTAGCCATTTTAATTTCTTTATTTTATTTTCTCCTCCAAAAAAATGAAATAAAAATAAAATTTTTTGTATATAAAAATTTCTACCCCTTTTCGTGATATAAAAAATAATGAAAAAATATGGAATATAACACAGATTACGGTAGCACTGAACATAAGTAAATTCTATAATTAACTGTTTGTCAATAATTTAATCTGGATTACTGGCATAACGAAACAAAGACAGTAAAACAAAATAAAAATAATGAAATATATTTTCATTCAAAGTAAAAAAATTGATATACACTGGTATCTAAAATTTCATTGAGTTTTTGGAATAGATACAATTATGATGAACGCATGAATCAAGGTTTGGTCAAGGTATGAAATAGGGTCTATCTCCTCTAAACTGTAGGCTTGATTTCTATCAATTGCTCCCTGAGCCTTTTCATCATCCCATCACCAATCCTAATAATGAGATCCCTGGACTCTTGAGCCATATGAATATCTTCTATGAGATTGACACTGAAAAAATCATGAAGTATTTATTACTTCTCCATAAACAAAGACAGCTTCTCCGTGAATTTATTTAATACAGATCTTATTATCGGTTCACATGAGGTCATCTGTGTAACAACTGGGTCCCAATGACAGTACAAACACCCCACCTTAACATGGCCATCGGGTCCTGGCCTACCATATTCCACCAGTTGCCCAACAAACATGTGGGCCCCACCCTAGGGTCCACCCACGTGCCCAAATGGGTCATCTGACTAATGAATGTCCCCACAGGCCAGCACAAGTCTTTTTCAGTGTGATTTGTCCTCACTCACACACACCCTAGGGAACTTTCCAGAAGGCCACCCATCCTAATCACAACTCTAGGCCAAGCACACTTAATCATGGAGTTCTAATCAGACATGCTCCCTAAAATGAAGGTGCACCTTGTTGACATGAGTCATATCATTTAGTCCTTTAACCCTTTATCATTTAGGGATGTTACAATCACCCCTCCCACCTTTAGAGCACAATGTCCTCATTATGGGCCCTATATCTCAATCTAGGCAGTGCACCGCACTTAAGGCTGGGTACCACCTCGGATACGAATGTAACAACTTGGTCCTAGTGATAGCACAAACACTCCGCCTTAACATGGCCATTGGGTCCTGGCCTACCAGGTACCACCGGTTGCCCAGCAAACACGTGGGCCCCACCCCAGGGTCCACCCACGTGCCTGAATGGGTCATCTGACTAATGAATGTCCCCAAAGTCCCACACAAGTCCTTTCAAGTGTGTTTTGTCCTCACTCACACACACCCTAGGAAACTTCCCAAGAAGGTCACCCATCCTGATCCATACTCCAGGCCAAGAATGCTTAATCACGGAGTTCTAATCAGACAGGCTCCTAAAAAGGAAGGTGCACCTTGTTGACATGAGTCATATCATTTAGTCATTTAACCCATTAACATTTCAGGATGTTATAATCTGATCAACCAAAAAATTCTGATTGTCTAACAAGACTGATAAAGCAGCATTTTTACATTGAAGATCATGCATTCTGTCACTCATATTGCAAGTAGAAGCTTTCATAACATGAAACATTCTGAGTAAATTAGTTGAATTACCTGATCGAATAGCAGCACTAGTTCCAAGAAAATCAAATTTTTTGTCCATAAATAATTTGAGATTTGAAAAATATAACTTCTTAACCATTTCAGACATTAATTTTGCAACAATATTCAGTATATCCTTCTTAAATAATTTAACTTCTTTCCTTGAAACTGTACTATCTTTATGTCTCTGAAATTTCAACTGCTCTATTTCTAAGGCTCTTCTCAGAGTAACATTTTCAGATCCCAATTGAGACAACATTATGAATAGATGTTCAACTTCCTTATTCCCTAAATCAGAGGCACCATGTGCTGGATTCTCATTCTCATTTCCAGTGTGATGCAGTGGGACTAAAGGTAGTGAATCTGCATTAGACTAGTTTTTTTGATTTTCCTGAGTAGTTTGATCCACAAATTTTTCCTCAGAGTCATTTCCAGACTCTTCCACAGAAAAATCCTCATGAAGTACTTTTGTTTGAGATTCAGAAACATGCTCATCACATACATCAGCAACTTGTTCTTTCAATGGATTTTCTAATATAATATATTCTAGAGTTTCCTGAGGTATGGCCACTTCTTCACTAGGCTATTCCCACTTTTCCTATTTATGTGTAACTTCAACATCAGCTACAACCAATTATTGATTCTCTCCTTTAGCTTCTTCTAGAATTCTACATTGAATCTAAGGTCCGTCCACTGGTTTTGACCTCTCAACAATAGATTCCATTGGTTTTTCAGTAGCAGATTCTCTTACAAAACTGTAAGAGGGTAAATATCTTGTTGTCAGTACAGGGAAGATAAGTTCCTCATTAATAGTTCTTTTTCTCTGAGTCTGATGTCCCTTCCGACTTCTTTCTTCCATAGTGTCTTCCATTTCAAATCATATCCTCCTTGTAGCAGTGCTTACTCTCAATTCACGTTGTCCCTCCTTTTACATAGCAGACTGATCTTGAGCACTCTCTATTTCTTCCTCAGATCCTATTGGAAAAAGTTTTCCTTTTATATTTCTCTAGAAATATTCTATATTTCTTAATGTTCCAGCATTGAAAACATTACATTAACGATATCTTACTTGGGAATCCACCAATCTCACTATATCCATTTTGAACAACAGTTTGGAAATGAATCTACCAAAATGGTAGAAGTTCATTTTGTCTTCAATATGACAGTAGTAACTTAGGTACCTCACCATGTATATAGGAAAATTTAATTTTATATCTCTGATAAGAAGATACATTATGTACATGATAGGATATAATATCTTTTCCATCTCAGACATCCTTAGTGCAATCCCTCTTTTCACAAATTTTACTAAAATTTTCTGATCGGGCTCCAGGTAATTAATGAACATCTTCTTTATTGAAGTATAACCAAAAAAGAAAAGACATAATGTCCTCATATTTATTCACATAATCTCCTATATATTTCAAATCAAAATTAATGACTCCCTTTTGAGGGTAGTTCAAAATCTGACCAATTTCAACTGAAGTGATGGAAAAATCCCTATACTCTATCTTAGCCAGCATAGAGTCCTCATTGTATCCCAGACTAAACTGTACATACATGAAGAAATATTGAAGTTATACCTCATAAATAAATTTTTTATCCTCAATGTTGAATGTCTGTTCGATATTCTAAAACGACAATGCTTTTTTTAACAGGAGATTCGTATAAAATAGCCATTCAAGATCAATCACCTTTCCCTATAATATTTTCCTTCCTTCTTAGCACTTTTTCTTGGCATTCCTGGTCTCAGCCTCATAATATATTTCACTAATTCACATTTCTATGAGAATATCTAAAGGATTGAAGGTTAGGGTTTGAGAGGCTCAAAGATTAGGGTTGATGGGTAGTGGAGAGGTTTCGCAGGTTCGAAAGGATTTGGTAGAAATAAAACGGTTTAGAAGTCGAAAGGTTTTGGACATCCATGATTCCTATATTTTTATTAATCATTACACAAATTTTAAATATAAAAAAAATGATTACTCTTGGAAAGAAAAACTTATTCTATTTGAAAAAACGGATAACCAAATTATTTTAAATACTATTAAAATAAAGAAACAACATAGTAAAATTAAACATTATTTAAAATTAAATAAACATATCTCCCCCTTAATAAAATCAAACCTTGTAGTGGGAAGTGGTTTAGTAAATATACCAGCTAATTGATTTTCAGTAATTACAAATTCAAAAGATATATCCTTTTTAAGAACATGATCTCTTAGGAAATGATATCTGATATCAATATGATTAGTTCTAGAATGATTAATAATTTTTTTTAAATATTAATTTCACTAGTATTGTCACATAAAATAGGTGTATTATTAAAATTTAGAACAATGTCCATAAGAGTGTTTTTCATCCAAAAAACTTGTGCACAAAAACTGCTAGTAGAAACATATTCTGCCTCATCTGTTGATAGGGAAACTGAATGTTGTTTCTTACTTGACCATGAAACTAATGATTTCCCTAAACAGTGACAAGTTCCTGAAGTGATTTTCATATCTAATATACAACTCCCAAATTCTGCATTTGAGTATGAAATTAAATTAAAATCATAGGTTTTGGGATAATGAATATACTGAAAAACTGTTCCTTTTAAATATCTAAAAACTCTTTTAACAGTAGTCAAATGGGATTCTTTTAGATTTTATTGAAATGTTCCATAAAGACATACTGAATACATTATATCTGGCATACTTTTAGTAAGATATAATAAACTACCAATCATACCTCTATATAACTTGTTGTCAACTAAATTTATAGTTTCATCCAAATCAAGTTTTATAACAGTAGACATAGGAGTTGTATATGTCTTGCTGTTTTGAAGTCAAAATTTCTTTAATAAATCATTAATGTATTTTCTTTGATTAAAAACAATTTCAAAATCTTTTTGATAAATTTGAAGTCATAAAATGAAATTTAATTCTCCCATCATGCTCATTTCAAATTATTTTTGAATTAATTTTGAAAACTCATGACAAAGGAATTTATTATTTGATCCAAAAATTACATCATCAACATAAATTTTAACCAATAAAATATTAGAATTTATAGTTTTCTTAAAAAGTGTTGGATCTTCCATTTCAACAGTAAAATCATTTTTCAATTTAAAATAACTTAATCTCTCATACCAAGCTCTAGGTTCTTGTTTGAGGTGATAAAGACCTTCAGTAATTTTAAAAACAGAACCTGGTTTTTGAGAATTTTCAAAACCAAGAGGTTTCTCAACATAAACTTCTTCCATTAAATAACCATTAAAAAAGGTAGACTTAACATCCATATGAAATAATTTAATGTTCATATTAGATGCATTGGATAAAATGATTCTAATGTATTCTAATATAGCTACAGGTGCAAAGGTCTCATCATAATCTATACCTTCTTCATGAATATATCCTTTAGCTACAAGTCCATATTTATTTTTTGTTTTTATTCCTTGATCATATTGCTTATTTTTAATGACCCATTTGGATCCTATCACTGGATAGTTCTGTGGCCTTTCAACTAATTCCCAGACTTCTTTTCTTTTGAATTGGTTTAATTCATCTTGCATTGAAATCATATAGCTTTCATCATCTAAAGCTTCTTCTACATACATGGGTTCTAATTGGGATTGAAAGGTAGAGAATTCTACAAGATTCCATATATTTCTTCTAGTTTTGAGTCATGTGTATAAGTCAACTATTATAGTCTCTAATGGGTGATTCCTTAGGGTTCTAGTCTGTCTAGGAAGTACAATTATAGGTTCTTTAGTATCATGTTCTTATGAACTAGACTGAATTTCATTCATATCTTTTTCAAAATCATTTTTCATGTTCTCAAGTCTCATGTTATCATTAGAGTTAGATTCACATATTTGATCTGTACTTTTTTTTAAAGGGATCAGATTCATCAAATTTCACATGAACTAATTATTCAAAAATCCTTGACTTCATATTATAGACTCTATAAGATTTGGTGGTTGCTGAATATCCAAATAAAATGCCTTCTCTGATTTTGCTTCGAACTTACCAAGATTTTCCTTAGTGTTCAAGATGTAAACCTTGTATCCAAATATGTTAAAGTAATTTACTTTAGGTTTTCTATTATTCCAGAGTTTATAGGGATTCTTTTTCAAAATTGGTCTAATTAAAACACTATTCATTATATAGCATGATGTTCTAATAGCTTCTGCCCAAAATAGGTAGGAAGACAATATTCATTTAGCAAAGTCCTAGCCATTTCCTGAATATTCCTATTTCCTCTTTCAACAATTCCATTTTATTGAGGTGTTATTGGTGTAGAGAAGGTGTTTTTAATACCCATATTTGAGAAAAAGTAATTAAATTCATGAATCTCAAATTCTCTACCCTGATCACTTCCTAAAAAAATTATTTTAAGACATTTTTCATTTTGAATAGCATTACAAAAAAATTCATATAAAGTAAAATCTTAATTTTTAAATTTTAAAAATAAAATCCATGTAAATCTATAATAGTAATCAACTAAAACATATAAATACAATTTACCAGCCAAGCATTCTAGTCATGAAGGTCAAAAAAGTTCATATGGATAAATTCTAGAGGTTTAGATGTAGATATTTTGTTAATAGATTTGAGTGATGATTTTTGTTTCCTGACAAGTTGACATGAATCACAGAATCTTTCACTTTCAAATCTGAGACTAGGAAAATCAGAATCTAATTGTTTCTTAGATAATTTATGTAAAATATATACATTACAAGGTCTAAGTCTCTTATTCCAGATCCACGTTTATTTTATATAAGCAGTTAAAAAGATAAATTGTTTTGTAAAAAAGGAATGTAAATCCAGGGTATAAAAATTGTCAGTTCTAGGTGCTCTAAATTTAAGAAACTTATTATTTGAAAACAGAAGAAAAGATTTTTGAAGAATCAAAATCATAACAATCATCACATAGTTGAGAGATACTTATCATATTGTGTTTCAATCCTTTTACATAATGTACTTTGTTGATAGAGACAGCTTCTGGATCTCCAACTCTTCCAATACCAGTGATTTTCCCTTTGGCATTGTTACCAAAATTGAAAATTACACCATCTTTTTGAGTGAGTGTAGAGTAATTCGTTGAGTTTCCACTCATATGTATTGAGCAGCCACTATCCATATACCATATGTCATTTTTGATTTTGTGACCTACTCCCTACAAAGGTGTTTACACAATTTTCATTGGTACCCATATTCTCTTGGGTCCAGTGGTGTTATCTAGCAAGGATCTAGGAATCTAGATATTCTTAGTTTCTCTAATTTCACAAGAGTCAAATAAATAATTTGATACAAAGTCCTTCTTAATGCCACTTATTTGGTGGTGTCTTAAGAAACAGTGTTTAAAATTATGTCCTCTTGTTCCACTATAATTACAATTTTTTATTTTTTCACTTGGAAAAAAATAATTCTTGTATAGCTTGGTATTTTCATGTTTACTGCCAATTCCAAATATTTCCTTTTTAGTGACATTGTTCCCAAGAATTTCATTTAAATTATTTTCCCTATTAGTAAATACAAGGGATGCATTTTTATTATTTTCCACTTCAGTTAGAAGTGATTTTTTCTTTGATTCATAATCAATATTGTTATTGTTAATTGACTCAAACTTTTCAGTTAACTCTTTATATTGATTTAGCATTGTATCCCTTTATACAAAAACAACCTTATGAATGTTCTTCAATGAATTATGCTTCTTAAATAGAGAATCATATTTTTATTCAAGAATATTATAGTAGGATGCATGTTTTTTGTTAGAGTAACTAGATTCAGAACTGGAATCAGAAGAGTAGTAAGATTGTACCTCATTTGTTTCTACCATAAAACACATGTTGGCTTTAATATTTTCTTCTTCCTTCTTTGAGACTGATTCCGAAGTGCTACTGGAGTCTTCTGATACACTATATGTATCTTTCATAACATTCTTGAATTTATGCTCATAATCATTTCTTTTGAAGAATTTCATTATCTTGACTTCTTTTAGCTGAGGACAGTCAGGTCTTATATGCCCCATTTTATTGAATTCATAACATCTGACTTCCTTGTCATCCTTTTTGAAGGATTTTATGAATCCCTTCTTCTTTCTATAGAATTTAGTGAATCTTCTGGCTAGCTTAGCTAGTTCTACATAAGAATTTGATAAATCAGAACTTTCTGATTTCTCTTTTACACTTTTATTCATCTTTTAGTTTTTTCTCTTTGATAATACATTCAAGGTAGTGTTATATCTTTTGATAAGAACTTTATGTTCATTTTCTTCATCTTTCATCTCAGATTCATAAAACATTAGTGTTCCAATAAATTATCTCTTGGTTAAATCTTTGACAGGTGTTAACTGTATGATTGCAGCAGAGATTCCATTCCATTTTGTAGGCAGTACTCTTAGTACTTTTAATGATTGAACAACTTGTTAAATGGGATCTCCAAAAGAGGTTATGTTATTGACAATCTCTGTAAATTTTCCATTAATTTGAGTAATACTTTCACCTTCAACCATTCTAAAAGTATTGAATTTAAGCTTAGTAGTTTCATAACTCATTTCCCTGATATTGTTAGTTCCTTCATAAGCAACATCAATAGTTTTCCACATTTAATATGATGTTGGGATTTGAGATACTCTGTTAAAATAATAAGGTCCTAGACCACATATACTTGCATTCATTTCCTTTTAGTTCATATAATAATCTGCTTCAGCAGCTGTACTCCATGTTTCAGGTTTTTCTGGTATTTCATATGGAGTCAGAATCTTAGAATATACTCTTTATCCAAGGTTTTTTAGATAGATAATCATTACCGAGTTCCAGCATCCATAGTTTTCTCCATTGAAGTACGATGCTCTGACCATAGACATTACATCTTTCGTATCAGTCATCTTGCTCTGTGTATAATCTCTTTCATCTTGGTAAGGCTTTATCAGAAAGCTTATCCTCTGATACCAATTGTTGGATTAGATTATACCAAATATAAATAAGAGGGGGGTGAATTGTGTCTTTTCAAAAATCATTGAGAGATTGTGTTCTTCCCTTTAACTTTAATCAGATTAATTGATGCTGTAGAAATTTAAATAGCAGAGACACAAACTGTTTAGTTGTTTGGGGAACAGAAGTCCCCTAGTCCACTCCACCAATTCTCTACTCACGAGCATGGTGATTTTAACTATCTAGTCCTCATTTCAACAGACCTTTCAACAACCAATTATAGGTAGTTGACACCTTTACAATGTAAGGCAATAGAAGCCTTCTGGTTCACTCACAGAACCTAAACAGTGTATTACGAGAAGTCGGTCACACAAGAATAGAAAAGAAGGATTCAGGTATTTTGAAAATACTTTCTAGATGTTCTTCACAGTTGCAACTACATGCAATTGACAGTAGATGGATCTTCGCCTTCAGAAATAATTATCTTCACAAAAGAGTCATTCTGAGTCGATCTCATTGGAGTAGATATATAAATATAACTCACAACTTCAGCAATAGCAGATCCACAAATGATCTTCAAGGTAAAACGAACGAATCTTCTATCGTGATTCTTCTTTTATAATATATAAAGATTTATCGTTCTCCTGAATCAGCAGATCTGTATTTTTGATAGTCTCTATTTTTTCTTCCTTTTTCTTAGAATTATCGAGAGATCACATATGGTGATATATGATCATGAGATCATATATATAAAAAAACACGCACTTATTCTAGAAATTTAGATCCACAAAAGTTGCCTTCTAACTTGTGATATTTAAATATTTGAATTTACAGAGTATTCATAACTTCCCTGAAGACTCATCACAAAAAGATCCTTTTAATTCGATCCTTAAACCATTGATAAAACAGCTTTGAATCAGGAAAAGATAGATTTTAAAATCGGCATTAAATTTGTCTTGAAATAAGACTAATAATCAGCTTGCTGACCGTTGCATTATAATATCAACTTTAAATTCTATTATGTTAAATGTAAGGTTTAGTTGTACAGTATGAATCCTCTGAACATAATGTAGATCATAAACGTAAGTTTGATGACGTATCCTTCAAACGTAAGGTTTTCAATGTAGGGTTGGCATCGTATGGTTGATCACAAACGTAAGGTTCATTTTACTTTCTTCAAACGTAATGTTGATCATAAATGTAGGGTTGTTCATCCATACATTTCTATTTAACTTTTAAAAATATGATAAAAGATCCATACTTTTACTTGATCCATACATTTCCATGTATGTATGGTTGTTTACAAAATTAAGGTTGATGAACCATACTTTTGAGAGACAAACATAACGTTTAAGACTTACGGGTGGTTCTCCTTCCATAGTTTTCTAATATTCTAAACGTAGGGTTCCTTCCTAATGTAGGGATATTTTTCATACTCTTCCGATAACATATAGTTCCTCTTCCATACTTTTTCTCTTATAAAGTATACACCGCATTTCATCCTTATGCTACGTTTCTCCACGTATGGTATGAATAGTGTTTCCAGAATGTGCTAAAGAAGATCCTGAATATTTAGAGCATGAATAATGTTTCTAGAACACGCTAATTGAGAATACCTTAGAAATTAATTCTTGTTATTCAAGAACTTTAATATTTATTCTAGAAATAAAAATATAATGAATAATAAATTCCTACAAAATATTTAACAAATAAAATCATTAGAAAATAATTAAGGGTATTTGAGAGGGATCAAAATTTTCATAAAGAGATAGAGTATTGTTCTCAACATACTCCCTCTTTAAATAAAACATTATGTATTGTTGAAAATAGAACTTGCTCAAGAATAGTTTCTTAGAATTAATTCTCATGAACCATACATATAATCTTATGATATATAAAAATTTTCTTTTTTAATGAGGGGATATATAATTTTTGGACCATTGGTAACATCATAATACATCATGAATTTGTGAAACAAATGAATATGAAAACAATTAGTAATCCATTAAAATCATAACATGATTAACCCCTAAAAATAAAAGGAGCATCATAGGAAATAAAGTAGATATATTGGTAAATAATATAAATTCAAGATAATTATGTATAAGCTATTTACTTGATATAAAATATTAATGGGAACATGATATTATTAATAATTTCCCTAGTTAGTAGAATGTTTAGGTATCTATATGAAAAACCATAAATTAGATTAATGAAGTAATATTATTAATACAGAAACATAATATTTTTTTACATAAATAATACATTGGTTTCATTGATTAATTAAAAATTTTCATAATAAATCACACAAAAAAGGATTGAATGTTTTAGTTTATGGGATACTATCTACATAAACATATAATTTTACAATACATATGAAAATTTCCAGTTAACCATTCTACTTTATAATATATCATATGCATATAATAGGATATAATAACCATCATAGCATGATGAATGGAAACATAAGAATGGTTCAGATCAAATGGTTGTTAAGGAAAAAATAACAACTAGTTGAAATGGAATCACATTAAAAAACATGATTATTTTATAAGAAAACATGATCACCCAAAAATCCCATATATTGGGTGATTTATAAAACATTACCTGAATATAGAATAATCCTTTGAACATGGAATATAAATCAAAACAAAATATTTTTCTTGAAGAAAATTTATTTATATCATCTCAAAAAGACATGATATTCTACTCACATTATAAGACCATTTTTTTAAAAAAAAATAGTGAAGCGGAATGATGTTAATTTTTTTTTGAAATAAAAATTACAATAAAGTGACCTAGAAAAGAAAAAATCTTGTATCAAAATATTATGAATATGGGATAAATATATGACTATTTAAAGGAAAATTTATTGAATTATTTGAAAATTAATTTTTTGAATACTAGCATTGTAAAAATAAAATAGAACCCATTTTTTAAAATATAGGGAAATATAAAAATCAATGAAGATAAAAATAATTTGATTTTATACAAGTGAAAGGAGAAAATTATCAAGAATTCAATAACAAGGATATGGAGGGAAGAATCCTTTTACAGAGACCTTAATTACTCTCAATAAAATTTTTATTTCCAGAAAAAATAGATTCGTAAAGGATGTATAATTTTGTGTGAAACATGATTTATGTTTAAGATAATGTGGAAATAGAATATATAATTATAATTGGATAGATAATATCTCAATTTAAATGGATTTGAAAAAATAAAAGTAATCAGGATCCATGGGTGGATTTGAGTCATAAAACAACTTAAATTTACTTATTCATGATTTAATAGGGTCTAACATCATGTATCCAAAAAATAACTATCGTAATCAAATATTTTATAACATTTTATAAAATAAATTATAAATATTTGGAAAATGTTTTTTATTAGTTATCACATTTTTTCAAAATCAAGTGTTAGAAAACATGATCATTCTTAAACTAATGTTATAATGGAACTGTTTTTATTAATTATTATCCAAAATATAAAAATTAATATATCATAATAGATATAGTAAAATATGATTAAAAATAATTTATATAAATTTAATTGTATTTCATTACTTTTTTGATAACATTTCATGATGATGAAATAAACTACAAGCTAGTTTTGGTGAGTTTAATGAATTAAATTTGATATATTAATAACATTATTAGATATTAATATTATGAATTTAGAATCATTAATAAATGTTGAATAAATTACTATTTTGTGTTTTAACTAGAATAAAAAATTCCTAAATCATCCCTGACCTAAACATTACAACATCACTCAGGTATGTGGTAAAAATGACATAAATTAGAGTGTGTTATAATTATTGAATGATTAAGATAATTTTATTAAATAATGTTAGTATAATAATTATAGAACATTTATCATTTAATAATAATCATATATATTTATTAAAATTGTTCTTATAACAATCCAAGATATGGAGCTGTGAAAAATGATATTCGTTGTTCATGGTGGTAGTAGATCACAAGTATGCATGACCATTTTTTAATTAATGGATAGAATAATGTCATATGAAAAATAATAAATTTTTAATTTTTTTAGAAAGAGAAATATTTATTCACAAAATTCAGATGGTGATGGAAAAAAACTCATCGTGTCATGGAAAGGGTAATCCCAATATTCACATGTTTGATGTTTTTTTCTTAGTAGATTGAAAATATTGAATACATGTTGTATAATTAATATAATTACATTTAATTATAATAAATATAATAATTTTATTTTTTAAAATGGTTATAAATTATGTATAAAATGAATAAAAAAAGTGAGTGACTAAGGGAAAGCAATACTTGTGTTGGAAGCTTCAACTTTCTCTTAGAAAACTCCTTGGGAATGAAGGTCTTAAGAAAATATATGGTTTCTATGAGAATACTTAGTTGGGGGAGGGAAATATATGGAAAATAAATTCATATTTTAAAGTATATATTTTAAGGTTAATTGTAACTTTAAAGGGTAGAAGTGGTATCCTTTTATAAGTGTGGGAAATGGAACTTTTGGAAACACAAATCATTTTTTAATAATGCGTTGAAACTATTCAAGGGATCATGGATCAAAAGTAAAAAATGTGGGGCTATGGGAATTTTTAAGGTTAAATTCTTCCCATTAATTCATTTTTAGGCCATGTAATTGTGATTTAAAGCCTTTTCATTTTTAGTTTTAACTATTTACACAAATAAACTTCTATGTTTGTAAATAATTTTCAAACTTAGTAATTAAGATTAATGGAAATAATAAAGATTATATATATTTACATAATTTATATAGTTTAATTTTAAATTTTAGAATAATTTTAACACAATAAATTTCTAAAGTCCAAAAAAGTTAATTTTATAATAAACACACTGAATCATGTAAAATTAGTTTTTTGAAAAATAACATTTTTTTATTTTAATTTATATATAGGATATAATTATCATTGATACATATTTTATTGATATAAATTGATTTCATCTAAATAAATAAATTTATGTCGCTTTAAAGGTATTACAAAACCGAATTCCACAGTCTAAATACACTTTATGTTGAAAATAATGAAATATATTTTGAATAAATGTGACATTTTCATTTAGTTTTCAATGAATTGGACATTTCATTATAAGTTCATAAAATATTTTCTAATGAATAATTATATTACCTAAATACATATTTTATGTCATATTTTTTTTTAATAATCTAGGAAAATATTAGATAATGATAAAATTATAAGAAATAAAATTTTCGAAAAACTGTATTTTTTAACTGAAAATATAACTTTTCTGAAAAAACTCCAAAATTCATATTTAGTATTTTAAGATTGTAGAAATTAAAAAATTAATTTCTTTGTATAAAATTAAAATTCTAATTCCAGAAAATTTATATTTTGGAATAGAATAAATAATACAATAATAATGGATTTAATTCATAATAAATATTTTAAATATTAACACATATTAATTTTTTACCATATAAATGTTTAATGGGTCAAAAGAGTAGTGTTTTTTAAATATTTATTAATAATATTATGTTAATATATTGTGATTTTTTTCCTATTAGGTGTAGTAGGTAATTCATGTTATTGAACATAACATCAATTTTACATTATCTTTAATTTTGGGTTGTTACATTCTATCCCCCTAAAAAGAATTTCGTCGTTGAAATTTTATAACACATTAGAAAATAAGAGTGGGTACTTTTATCCCATCACATAATCATGATTTCAAAAAGCCTCACGAAACATATTATTCCTCCATATAAATTTTATTAGACAAGTGGACTTTTTCTACAACACGTTATTTCTTCGATCTATTTACACTAGTTGTTCCCCATATGAGAGATCATCCACCAGTTGCACTGGTTATTAATTATGTACTTGTGTTGGGTCTGCTATGTGCCTCTATAGTTATTATAAATGGAATAAATAATCTACCTAAGTGATTTTAGGAGGAATTCGTAACCAATAGGTGAAACCAAAATATATTTTAAAAGAATAACATTACGTTTGAAATCATATACAACCAGAGACACATTAGTTAAACGAATAATGAAATATATTTTTTAATATGGTCATTATAACCTAGGCATTGAATTGGAGGATATAAATGGGATTATATATCTATATTTTTTATTTAAATCCATATAATTAATATTACTAGTTTAAGATTTAACATAACATCATATTTTCCTAGAAAAATGAATTTTCTTTAAATATTATTTTCTATCGATTTTGATTGATATTTTTACACTGGATTTTGAAAAAATATAGAGATTGTATTATTTTTAAAATAGATTCCATATTTACAATAATCCAAAATAAAATTATTTAATAAGTTCAACATAATTTCTGTTTATAATGAATTATAAAAGTAGTAACAAATTTTCACCACCGTAATGGGGTAAATCAAGGTAACCTCGGTTAAAACTAATTGATATGGCCTAAATTTTTAATCATAAATATTAATGGAGGATGTTATTTATACCATTTTCAACTTATTCGGTATAATTATTTTTTATGGAAAACTTTTCAGTGACAATAACCTTTATAAAAATATAATCAATAATAAATAGAAACTGTCAGTCTCTTACCTTTATAAAACAATTATGAATTATTATAGGAAGAAATCTTTGTTTTGAATGATTACTATTGGTTTTTTTACGTATGATGAAATTATTTTCATTATAGTAATTCATTTATAAATTTTAGTAATTATATATCTAATTTAAATTCTTCAACAACACGAATACAATATTTCTTCAATTAATAGAAATAAAAGATAAATGATTTAAAAACAATTAAAGTATACAATTTGAGGGTGTTATAGTGTTCAACTATTATTAATGATGTATATGAAATATTATAGATTTTATTAAAGTAAATATCCAAATTTTATCTTTTTCTTTGTGTTGTTAAAGTCAAATTAAATGAATAGTGTCAAAAATGACATTATTTGAAAATTATATAAAACAAATTCGATGAATAATTTAAAATACTAAAAAATATTAAAAGCTTACAACATGTATAAAATATGTTAAAAAGTTTAATAAATTTTCCATAATTGAGAATATTATCAACTTATAATTAATGTTATAACCATTTAATATTGAATAATATGTTATAAAGATTATGGATAAAATAAGTTAAATAAGGGGTTAAGTGAAATTATAAGGTTTAAAAAACTACTAAACCCTATCTTAATTTTATGTATTGATGGTTTTTAAATCAAATAATACATTATATTTAAATATATTTAAATTTAGAATCATTTCCCTAGATAATGACCTTTTTATTTTTCAATATTTTATGAAATTCCAAAAGTGAGCCTCTCTCCTCCCCCAAATCCAATTTTTTATTTTCAAAAGCCTCATTAACGTTATGTGGGAACAAAAAAATAAATGTTATTAAACCAAAAAACCACAGATTTTAAAAAGTTCAAAACATGTTATAGAAAAAACCACAAACCCATATTTGCTATTCAAGAAGAAACAGATCTATGAATCCCATCACCTCGGGTTTCTAAATCTCAAGCAGTGCGCTACCTTGAGCCTCTTGGCCTGATGCGACTAATTAAAAAATTAGAACCACACCATAGATCATCCCAACACATCTACCAAAACATAAAACCCACAACATCATTGCTTCACCTTTACCTTCACTGAAAAACCAATGTTTGTTATCCTCCAGAAATAAACATCAATTCAACTAGAAAACCAAATCTACTTCATCACTGAACTAGAATTAGATAGAATGAGATTTTATAGAGACTCAAAAAAACATCACTATTTTATTTTAATAATAAATATAAATAAATTTTGTCAAAAAATTAACTGAATTCATAGGATAATAGAGACTCATGACACACCAAGAGCATCGATGACCACCAAAACCACACATCCCAGAACCTCATAGAATCCTCTGCTCTAAATTATAATAATATAGGCACCACATAGTGTAAGGTTGGTGTAGGGATTTGAGTGGCAGTGGCTTAAAATGATTCCATTGTCAATGAAGTAGTAAATTAGTACCAAACATAAAAAAAGACGACATCAAGAGTTATTGGAAACCTATAGACCGCTGAACCAATTAACCAAAACTCACATTGATAATAGCACTACATATTTTGTCAAGAGAGGATAAAAGGAAAATTATTTCATAGAAGAAATTTCATGACTATTGGATTCTCCAAAAAAACAACCAACGATGGGTATACCTAAATAACAGCATGAAAAATCCCATGAAAGCAAGTGAAAGAGTGAATAATAGAATTTACCACATAGAAGAAAATGAAAATGATAGAGAAAAAGGACAAAAAAAAGATTGGAAAAATCATGATATGAATAGGAGAGTAATTTCCACTAATATGTTCTATGGAGACCCTTGGAGGATAAGAGACAAGAGTGATATTAGAATTTGGGTTAATGGTGCACCCTCCTCAATACCTGATATCTGAACCCCCCACTCATCACTTATAAAAGGGACCATATTATTATCTTTTATTTACAAAAAAATGGTTTAAATAATAAATAACTATATAACTTCCTTAATTAAATTAATATTTTATAGATGAAATTATTTTATTAGAAAATATTCCTCGTAAAGATTTCGATGAAAACAAAAATAAGTTGTCTGGAGAATATGCATTGTTCTTAACCAAGTTAAATTTTTTATTTATTTATATACATTCATAGAATATTATTTTAATATGATGAAATAATAAATTGATTATCTGTAATATAATTATTTTTTATTAGGTTAATTTAATAACCTATTTCTATCTCCACTTTTATCAAATGTGAAACAAAACCATTGATTGAGTGTATGGTGGATTACCACCTCATTAACCTATATAATTTGTCTTCCATCATTTCCCTGAACAGTTAGATGTAATGATTGATTTAATGTATATATAAATATATATTATTTAAGAATTCATTAAATTTATATAATAATATAATGACCGATACCTTCTAACCCTCCAATCTGCTGGAAAAAGAAAATTTCACTAATGTGTTTGTTCGAGTTACCACCTCCACGAATGATGTTATTAATCTTTCATTTTATTTTTAAATGGATTTTAATATGGATGGAATTGATGCATTTTAATGATTTAAATATTATAATAATGATTATATAATTTGAATTATTATTTTAATGTAACACCTTAAGACCTTACCATATATTTCTTTTAGAAATAATTTTATTTATTTTGATAGCTTGTGATAAACGCACCACCAGGTTTAAATGAAAATACTCTATTAAAATATTATTAAAATAATTAAATTATAAACAATCCATTATGATGGGATATATGAGATTTATTGAATAAAAATTTAATTTTATGGTAATATATTTATTATAAGGAAAATAAGAAACATTAGAATGCAAAAGATATGTTTTTAGAAAACTTATATTTTTCTAAAAAAAATTTAGTCGCGCTTCGTGCCCATAATGTAAAATTAATTTTTAACACTTTTGGAAACATTATTAGATAATAATAACATAATTTTTGGAATAAAAATTCCAAAATTTTCCTATGGTGGTATTTTGGGATTTTTTTGAAAAGATTCATTTTTTTCATTAATAGTGAAAAAATACAATATTTTGATTAAAACCTCATTTTTTATTTAAATAATTTATAATGTATCATTATTTTTGTTATTATGTCATGATAAATTAGGTCAATTTTATATGAATAAATATAATTTAGGATATTTAAATCATTTTCATTTTTTTATAAAACCATTGTAAACTTTTGAACATTTTCTCTTAGAAAACCCTCTATATTGTGTCGTAAATGGGATTTATTTTAAATTAAAATTTTATATTTCGGTGAATTGAATTTGGAATAGTGGATTACATATTATAAATAAAAAATATTTATAACCTATAATTAGATCAACTCAATTTTTTCTCAAAATGAATAGTTAAAATAGTTGAAATTAAATACCATATGGTAAAAATGGATTTATTAGGGGGTTAAATTAAAAGGATAACAGATAGAAATGACCTACCAGCATTTCCAACACATATTGTGTAAAGAACCGGACCCCAATATCCTTGATCTGGTGACTTACTTTATTATATTTGTAAGATTTTAAGGAATCACATCCATAAGGACCAAATAATTTATTAGCAATAGAAAACCAGATACATACATAATTGTTACATTACAACATGAAATGAGAAACAATATAGATATTTCATTTATAAAATCCATAACTACTAGATTATCTATGCATTTCATTCATAATATTCATATTTTTATCTCGGGGAAAAATATATCATAATAAAAGGGATAATCTCATATTCTCTGTAAGGGTAAGTAATATAGAAGAAGTATCATAAACCGAATCATTAGTCATGGTGTATATAAAAAAATATTCATTTAAAAATAAACTTAATCATAATATGGACAGAATTAAAGCTAAGTAAATAAATAAATATATTTGATCATAAGATAATGAACCTTTGTCCTTGATATTATAATTGTCTAATATCACATGGTTTATGAATTTATAAGAACATAATGATGGAATTCATAATTCTAGACATCTAAAACATATCATCAAGGCCTTCTCCAATATGCCTAAAAATACAAGTGTAATGCCTCTGCCAAAACCCAATTCTATTTTGTCTCATGAGACCTACCAAGGCATCGAGGGGCTATAGTGGGCCCCAACTATAACATTCTATGTCCAATTAATTTCTCATATTAATTGGGATAAACCTAAAAAATAATTATATGAAATGTAAATAAAATTCCTTAATCTATAATCATAATCAATAACCAATCTGAGTATCGTGGTGAATGGTATCTGATAGCACATCTACTGTTAAACGGGTCATAAACCTTTTAATAACACATGGTAGATAAAATTAGTAATATATCAATATCAATAAATCATAAAATTAAACATAGGTACTGAAATAGATAAAAATACTCTGAAAACACCATCAAGGAATTCTTGACTCAAACACCCCTATTACTTTATAAAATGAGTTCTTTTAGAAAAATTATTTTTATTTTTCATTATTGTTTTTATAAAATCAATAATGAAAAAATATAGGTTTAATGAAAAATTATTAATTTTTTAAAGACAATGATTTCTTAAAATGTGTTAAGTATTGTACTTGAAAATGGGTAATAAATTGAGTTGTTCCATTTAATCGTGCTTGTGTATTAGGAATAATTTAGAAGCTAACCATGAAAAAACAATATTTTCATTAAAAATGAATTATAAAACAATCTAGAAAATTGATTTTGGAATATATAAATTTAATTTATAAAATATATAAAAATAATGAAGAATTACATTGGTGTATAGAGAAAGAAAGCATTAACTGGATGAAAATAAAGGTTCAGGAGAGAAACCCTAACATTAGGTTTGAATGTGTTCTTTACTTGATCGTAATGTCCAGGATACTTAAATTAAATCCATTAATTATTTAATTAAGAACCGTATCTTCATGTATTTTATTTATAAAAATTTTATTATGTTCATTTATGGAATTTTGGATGCATTATAAGACCCAATTTGTTTCTTAGGAGCATTCGTTTTTTGGATTTCATGAACGTTATACTTGTATTTGTGTGTGGATGTTTATTTGGAATGGGTATATTTATAAAATAATTAATTTATATGATATTAATGAAAATAAACAGGATTAAATTATTATATATATCATTTTATTATATGGTATATGGATTGCTCATTAGATAACACAATTATTGATAATCGTTTACATTATTACAGGGGGTATTGATCATAGTGAACTCATTTTGTTATATTATTTAGCATTATGTAGATATGTTACTTCCAGAACATAATTAGTGTTTGGATATTTATATTATATTTAATTTTAACCATAAAATGGTTTAATTACCAGATTTTAATGATAAATTTATGAATGAAAATCCATTATCCACAAAGGTTTTAAATCAACACCTCTTTAATGATGATTTCATTTTTAAAATAAAAGAGTGTGAGAAAATATTTTGAGTTAGTATGTTAGATTAACATTATATAAATATAGAATATATATTATACTTGAGTTATCATGATCATTTGTATAGAGGGGGTGAGGATGGAATAAAAAAATAAAATAACTAGAAATGATATCAAAAGGAAAAGGAAGAGGATTTTACCTCTTGAATACTCCTCCTTGAGAACCTCTTTAAAGGGATTGGTTTTGGTCATTTGTTAACCAAAAGAGATCTAGGTGATTTGGAGGATTCATGGGAAACGGTTTGGGTAGAAATTTGTCATGGCTAAAATATCTGAAGGTGTGAAAATAAGGGGTGTTAAAAGGTGGTATTTATATTGGGGAGAGGGGTTATTTCACCTTATTTTATTCAATATTTTATTATTTTTCTCAAAAAAACCAATATTGTTGATTCATTTGACTAAATACAATAATAAGTGCATGTGAGTTCGAACCATGGGTTCTTACATCTTCCAAACATCACTTATGACTTAATACATCATGTATTTATCATTAATCATAAATTATCATATTTTACTATTCAAAAAATTCATGTATTTTATAAAAATCCAAAAAATTCACCCTTACCATTTTTCGATGTGAATAATTTAAAAATTAAATCTATTTTATCAAAATTGTTTTCAAAATCATGAGAAAAATAATTTTTCATTAAAACTGCCATTTACTTTTAATGTACCAATTTTAAATCTATAACTCATTTGGTATCACTTTAGAAAATTAACTAAGGTCTCATAAAATTATCCTAAAATCATAAAAAACAAAAATTTTAATTTATGAATATATTTTTTATGAATAAAATTTATTTTAAATAATTTTATTAATTAAAAAAATTTAATTAAATATTTATGACATACCAAAATACCACAACCTAATTTAAATTTTTTAAAAATATTCATTTAATTATATTATGATATATTTACATGAAACATTCCTTTATAAGGTGAATAAATTTTATTCATACTTTCACAATTGATTTTACTATTTATTATTCTTCTTTAATATCCATATGTGTTTTGTAACTATTCCTATGGTCAATTTACTATTTCATCGACAGAGGTTCATTAACTACTAGAAATACATCTTATTTTATTAATTCTTCATTTATGATGTTTGTATTGTTTTTTATAGGTGATTTAATGTGATCTTTATTATATGAAATAAAAATAAGAAGGTAAATCTCAATGATAGAGTTCTAGTTCGTTATATTCTCCCCTTATCAAAAATTTCAACCTCAAAATTTCCAGATTGTCACACCACAAAAAGATTTGTGTAGTTCTTCATCATAAGCTCCTTAGGCTCCCATGCCAGCTCTTCAATTTTATGATTTTTCAAACGTACCTTTACCAACCATGTTATCCAATTTCTTAACACATATTTTTTAGTGTCTAGAATACAGATAGTATTTTCACAGTAAGATAAGTCTCGTTCCAATTATATTCATTCAGAGGTGTGTACATGAGTTTGGTATGGAATATAAATCCTTAACAAGGATATGTGGAACACACATTGTACCTTATAATTTCTAGGAGACATTTTCAAATGATGTTATGTAGCTCCAAATATCTCCAGTTTTTCAAAAGGACCAATGTACCAGGGGCTTAGTTTCCATTTCTTGATAAATTTATAGCAGCCTTCCATGGAGATACTTTCAAGAAAACGTGATCTCCTATTTAAAATTCAAATTCCTTCCATCGATTATCGGCATAACTCTTTTCCTACTTTGAGCTAAATTGATATGGGTTTGAATAGTATTTACCTTTTTTGTGGTTTCCTCTATATGAACTGGTCTTTTAAGATTCCCTTCTCCATCTTCATCCTTACATATTCTGGTTTGACATCTCTTTCCATACAGTGGTTTATAAGGTTCTATTTGAATATTTGAATGAAAACTATTATTATATTAAAACTATTCCAAAAGAACATAATGATACCACATACCATGAAAGTCATGGGATCATGATCTCAACATGACTTCTAATCTTTGAATGGTCCTTTCCAACTTCCCATCAGTTTTAGGGTGAAAAGCAGTACTGAAATGATGTTCAGTATCCATAGATTTATGAATAATTTTCCTGAATTTCAATATAAATCATGCACCACAATAATACATAATAGTAAAAGGTGCTCCATAAAGTCCAAAAACCTAATTAATATAAATTTCTAAAAGACACTATAGTGTAAAATCCACCCTTACAGTTAGTAAATGTGAAAATTTGTTAAGATTATCAATAATCACCCATATTTCATCATTCTTTCATGGTGTTTTTGGTGATACAGTTACAACATCCACAGTGATGTCATCCAATTTCCATGGAGGAATATGTAGGGGTTTCAACAAAGCTCTAGGATTTTGTCTTTTGGCCTTCACCTGTAAACAGACTAAACATGTTGATACATAATCTACAATTTCCACCCACATATTATCCCACCAAAAATGGTCCATTAGATCTCCATACATCTTAGTTATACTAGGATGTATTGGGAATTTTGAGATATGGGAATCATCTAATAACTCCCTTTTTATCACTAGTATAGTGGGAACACACATCCTTCTCCAAAATTTCATAATTGTATCCTCAAAATTGATTTCTAGATACTTCCCATCATTCAAATTATTAATTTTCTATTGAAGATTCTCATTATTAAACTGAAAACATTTAATTATTTCAAATAAATATGGTTGGGAAACCAGTTCAAAAAGGAATGATGATTCAACATCCATGATAATTCCTATATCCATATTTTCTAGATCCATGAACACATGGTCCTTGTCTATACTCATTTTTTAGAACTCAATGTTCCTTCCCACTCAATGCATTTTCTTCCTTTTTCGGCTTCCCAATGTGGGAATGTATTGAATAATCATAATAATTAAAAAGTTTGAGCCATTTTCTTTGCCTCATGTTTAGTTATTTTTATGTGAATATATATTTCCAACACTTGTGATCCGTATATATTTCACATCTTTAACAATTTAAATAGTTTATCTATATATTCATAGAAAGGATTACAGATACTACCTCAGTATCAGAAGATGAAAAATTATGTTCATGAGCTTTTAACTTCCTTGATTGATGTGAAATAATTTTATCATTGTCAAAAATGAAGAAACAATGTCCTTTATTTTATTAATTACTATAAATTACATATACATCATTTCCTGATGATAGATTCAATATTGGAGCATTCACTAACATCTTCTGGAATTCATCAAAACATTCTTCACATTATTTTTAATATAAAAACATAATCCAATTATGATTAATATTGAAAAATGGGTTAACTAATTGTGAAATGTATTGTATGAAACATCAATAATAACCTTATAAACCAAAAAATAACTACGTAACTAAGTCATGTTTGTTGGTGTGGGCCATTACTGAACTGCCATTGTCTACGAAGGATCAACTATGATTCCATCCATTGAGACAATATCTCCATGAAGAGAAACTAATTGAAGCCAAAATTCACACTTTCTAAACTTCCCGTATAAGTAATTTATTTTAATATTATTCATAACAGTATTAATGTGATTCACATGGTCTTAGTAGATTTTTGTGTATATTGAGATATCATCAATAAAGTCTATAATAAATTCATCAGGATATTACTTGGAAACT
Source organism: Viscum album (assembly GCA_963277665.1). Lineage (NCBI taxonomy): Eukaryota > Viridiplantae > Streptophyta > Magnoliopsida > Santalales > Viscaceae > Viscum > Viscum album. The sequence continues at coordinate 2,065,693,345 of OY728131.1, forward strand.
AAATTCATTAGATCCATGAAGAAGGAGGGTTCATTAGTTAGTCCAAATGGAATTACTAGAAACTCATAATGTCCATACCTGGTTTGGAATGTTGTCTTTGGAATAACTCACTTCCTCAAAAGAATATAATGATATAAAGATCGAAGGTAAATCATCAAAAAATACTAAGCTTCATGATGTTGATTGAATAAATAATCAGTACAAGGTATGAAATAAGTTTTCTTTATTGTAATAGCATTGATTTATCTACAGTCAATTCACAGCCTCATGTATCCATATTTATTGATGATAAATAGAACAAGGGTTCCCCATGGAGAACACTAGGGAGGATAAATCATTTATCACAAAATTCCTCTTAGTGTTTCTCTAGTTATTATAATTAAACCATGGATATTCTATAAAGAGACTTTGATATATATCTAGAAATATAAATTAAATTAATAGAGAACTCAAATTCCCGCTCAAGAGGATATCCAGAAAAATCATCTAGAAATACATCGACATATTACTTCACAATAGAAAAATCTTCAATTTGAATATTTATTTCCTCAACCATAGTTATTACCTTCTGTTACACCCAAATAATTTAATTTAGTATATCTAATGGGGGTGTATATAGATAAGAATCAGATGGTGAGGTTTCTACACTAAAGATAACGGACTGTACACCTTCCCCAAAAATCATAATTTTCTTCTTCTTATAATAGATTTTTACATCATATTTCTTAAAAAAATACATACTAATGATTATGTCAATTTAGAAAATAAGTATGAATAAAAAATTTGAAATTAAAGAACAAATATATTCCATAATGGGAGCTTCCTGACGCATATTTGTTGCGATGAGACTTCCCTTACGAGTTTTGACTGACAAATCCATTGTTAAAGAGAATTTGAAATATATAATATTTAATGAAAATATGGATGATATAAAGGAGTGGTATGATCAATATTCAAATAAATAATTGTTTGTGTTTAATGAATCAATTCTAGTACCTTCCAACACGCTATTTAGAACATCAACCATAGTAGTTGTGATCACATAAGATTGTCCATTCTCCCTTGGATTTTTCTGGGGAAAGTGTTTTTGACACTTAAAAAATCATTTTAATAGTGTTCCATATCTCTATATATTGAAGCATTAAATATTGGTATCCCATTTATTTAAAATGCAAACATGGGTTTGGTGGTATTTTTCTCCACTCTTGTAATAGCCTCCTTTTCCTTTAAAGCATGTTCTTGGGTGTTTCCTTCCACAAGAATCACATGTTAGAAAACATCCATTTATATTCTTCCCTTTACCAATTATTTCCTATTACACCCTCCTCTTATCTTTAATTCCCTTAATTCCTTTTTAATTATAGAACTTTTTCACTGTCATGATAGCACAAGTGACCATATATTTGTAGGATGATAAATTTTGGTAGAATAGTTACCTTTGGAGGAACAGTTTTAAATAATTAAATAATTGATAAATCTTTCTCCTTGGATTAAGTATGTAGTATATGGTGTGCCTTGATAATCATGTAAAGTTGGATTCATATTTGGATACATTTTTATCCTCATTTTTCTTCTTATCAGTGAATTTACTTTTTGTATCTTCTCATTGCTTACGAGGAAAATGTTTTATTGTAAAATTTCTCAAAAATCGCTCCATTCAATATTTTTAATATCTTCTCCTCATTTGTGTTATGAATTAGTGAACCACCTTGATCTTCATATCCTAATAGATAATAAAATTACATAACAACCTTCTCTATTTAGTTACATCCCAATGTGAGAAATATATTCTACATGGAACATATCCACTCCTCAGCTAAAATGGGGTTTTTGTCTCATTTAATTTTTAACAATAATAATTAACGTTAAATACAATAATTAAAATTATACATTTTTAAATAATTTAAACTATCTAATTATAAATTCTTAAATTATTTTAACACATTAAATTTCTAAATTCATGAAAAGATAATTTTATAATTTGCACACATAATCGTGTAAAATTATTTTTCAGAAAAATTAAATTTTTATGATATAAATATATATAGGATATAGTTATCATCAAAACATATTTTATTAAAATAAATTTATTTATTATAAATAAAAAAATTCACAAGGCTTTAAAGTTAATACAAAACCGAATTCTATAATCTAAACACATTATAAGATGAAAATAATGAATTTTTTTTTATTAAATTAACATTTTAATTTAGTTTTTAATGAATTGGAAATAAGATTATATATTCGTATAAAATTTCATAATGAAAAATTATATCCTCTAAACACATATTTTATTTCATATTTTTTTAATCTTCTAGAAAAAAATTATATAATTATAATATTATAAAAAAACAATTTTGGAAAAATCTGTATTTTTCAACAGAAAATCTAAATTTTAAAAAAAAACACCAAAATTAATATTTAGTACTTTTAGATTGGGGTAATTAAAAAAAGAATTTTATTTGATATAATTTAATTTATCATTTCAGAACAATAATCTTTTAAAATAAAATAAATAATACAATGAAAATGGATTTTTTTCAAAATAAGTATTTTCAATATTAACTCTTATTAAAATTTTACCTTATAAATATTCAATGGTTTACTTGATTAGTGTTTATTAAATATTAATTCATAATTTTATGTTCATATATTAAGATTTTTTCTGTTATGTGTGTCCTATAATTCATTTTATAGAGCATAACAACAATTTTACAATGTCTTTAACTTTGTGTTGTTACATTATATCCCCCATAAAAGAATTTCATCATTGAAATTTTATAACACATAATAAAATAAGGGGGGATAATTTTATTTCATCACATAATTATATTATTACAAAGAATTCTCAAACATATTATTCCTTCATATAAATTTTGAGTGGATGAATGGTCTTGTTCTGCAACTCCTTATCTCTTTAATCTAGAATTTACATTGGTTATTCCCTATATGAGAGATCATGCTCCCATTACCAAGATTTTTAATTCTATACTAATGTTGGGTCTGGAATGTGCTTCATCAACTCTTATAAATGGAATAAATAATGTACCTAGGATATTTTAGGAGGTATTCATAAGCAAAAGGTGAAACAAAATAATTTTTTAAAAGAATAATATTATATTCGATGTCTTATACAACATGAGATACCAGACATAAACGACCCATGAAATATATTATTTTAATATGTCCATTATAACATAGTAATTTAATTAGAGGATCTAAATGAGATTATATATCTTTAATTTTTTTATTGAAATTCATATAATGAATATTTATAGTCATATATTTAACGTAACATCATCTTTTTCTACAAAAATTAATTATCTTTAATAATTATTTTTTATCAATTTTATGGGATAATTGTAAAATGAATTTCCACAATTTATAGAGAATTAGTTTTTTAAAATGGATTCTATATTAGAATCATCACATATAATATTATTTAATAAGTTCAACATAATTTTTGTTCATAATGAATGTTAACAATATTAACAATTTTTCATCACCGTAAAGGGGTAAATCAGGTAACCTAGGTTAAAATCAAGTAATAAGGCCACCATGTTTTATAATAAATATTAATGAATGAAGATATTTATAAACTTTTCAACTTATTATAAATATTAATTTGATTATGGTAAACTTTTCAGTGACGGTATCCTTTATAAAAATTTATGAAATAAATAATAAAAAGTTTCTCTCTATTATGTTTAAAAAGATATTATACATTAGCCTTAAAAAAATGTAAGTTGTGAACGATTACTAATGTATATTTTGAGAATAAGAAAATTATTTTTATTATATTAGTTCATTTATAATTTTTAGTAATTATATATCTACCATAAATTCTTATGCAATGCTGAGTCAATATTTCCTCAATTTGTAGAATGAAAAGATAAATGATTTTAAAAACAATAAATATAATGTAATTTCATTAAGATATAGTGTAAAACTATTATTAAAGATATATATATATGACATATAAGAGATTTTATAAAAGACAATTATCAAATTACATCTTTTTCTTGGTGTCGTTAAAGTCAAATTAAACGAAAAGTGTCAAAAATGACATTATTTTTATATTATGAAAATAATATTTTTTAAATAATTTAAAATCTTAAAAATTATTAAAAGAGTATAAGTCTTATAAAACATGTTCAAATTTTTTATAAATTTTAAATTTTTGAGAAAATTTTCACCTTATAATTTATGATATAACCTTTTAATGGTGAATAAGATGTTACAACGGTTAAGATTAAAATAATTTAACTAAGGGGTTAAAGAAAAGGAAAAGGTTTAAAACACCACTAAAACCTATAAGAATTTATGGATTTATGGTATTTAAAACAAATAATACCTTATATTTAAATATATGGAAATCTGAAATCATTTATCCATATAATAAACTTTTGATAGTTAAATATTTTATGAAATTCCAAGAGTTCCCCTCTCTCCTCCTCCATATCATTTTTTTTATTTTGAAAATCCATATTAACATTATGTGGGAACCAAAAAATCAATGGTATTAAAACAAAAAACCACCAATATTGAAAATTTCAAAATTCGATATAGAAAATAACTACAATCCCATATTTGGAATTCAAAAAGAAATAGATCAATGAATCCCATCACCTCTGGTTACTAAATCTCAAGAAGTGTGCCATAATTAAATGAACCCCCTGATACTACCAAATCTCTAGTGAGAAGCCCACCATTGATCATCTCAATACATCTACCATCACATAAAACCCACAACATCATTGCATCGGGTTCATCATCACCAAAAGCTAATGTTTGTACCTAACTAGAAATGAACATAAATGAAACCAGAAACCCCAATCCACTTCATCATTAAACTAGCATCATATGGAACATGATCACACAGAGAAGCACACAAAAAATTAAACTATTTATTTCAGGAAGAAACCAAAAAAAATTATGTCAAAGAAGTAACTAAATTCATAGTATAATAATGATCCATGATATACCTGGAGTATCGATGACTTCCAAACAACAAATCACATAACCTTAAAGAATTCACTTATCCAAATCATATGGAGTGAGTCATTGAGGAATGTGAGTATGGATCAGGTAGTTGAGAGGTGGGGACTCCAAACTATGCAATATTCAATGGAGTAGGAAATCAGAAAAACCCATAAAAAGGAATCTGACTTTAAGATTTCTTGTAAACCCATCAACCGCCAAAACACTTATCCCAAACTCTCATTGATACTAGTGCTCCAGATCATGATAAAAGAAGAGAAGAGGAAAATGAGTTCAAAAAAGGTTTTTTATGGGGATGGTATTTCCTGTCAAACTGTAGGTTTTGGTGAAGGGGAATCGTAGTATGGTCATGTACACAACTTTTCAAATTTTAATAATCAATGATTAATACAGGATCAATACGATGTTAAATTACAATATCCACAAAATTTAATCAAAGATAAAATACAAAGGATACAACCCTAAACCAAGAAGAAAGGATTGGAATATTTTGTATATAATTAATTTAATTGAATTAATGAATTACATCCATGGTGAATCTTTGTTCATTGATTCACTCGACGATGAGTCTGAGGTGAGGCTATGTTACCATATAAAATCCAAGGATAGTATTCCTCTAGCGGTGATCTATAAGTTCTTCATATATCATTGGGAATAACGGAAGGATTCTTTTGGTTCTAGCATAGAAGATCCTTTCTCTTGTGTTGTCCACATTTTATCACCTTGAGAATCAATTCCAAAGTTTTTTCCTAGATCCAGAGGAAGAGGATCTCTGTCATTCTTGAGATCACTCTTCAAGAGGGAAGATTTATCTTTGTTGGAGAACATCTCTCTAAGGATGTTGTGCACAAATGAATTGGATAGCTGGTGTCACGAACCCTTATCTAATTTAGTGAATAATAACATAACATGGAATATAATTCACCAGGTAATAATAAATAATTAGCACAGTTGTCGTTACATAATTTTGAATTCCATGTGAAACCCCATGTCAAATAATATTACGAATTATATTATTTCTATATCATTTTTTAAATTTCATGTTAAATTTAAGTATTATTTAATAAAATATTATTTAATATTTTTTCTCACCAGACCTATAACATTGTCTTCCAATCCTCCCCAATATTTTCTTGGCCTTGAATAAAGAATATTTATATATTGAATAAATATTAATTCATTTTTAGCTGATAAATAAATATTCAATCCATAAAATATTATCTAGAATAAATAGAGAGGAAATAAATTTTACCCAGAATACATGAATAATTATTAAGCCACAACCAAGAATAATATTTATTCATCTTGTTAAATAAATAAATTATTCAACTGAGATACTGGTTACACATAGTTTGTGACTCTCTAGGCCTCTTTTTCATTATAATTGGGTGGGATTTCCTAAATTCCATGATTACATTCTACCAACGGGTTAGGGAACCCAAGTGAAAGAAGTAGATGTCACAAATACATGTCACATCATATGAACAATTACTGTGTAATATAATCTCTTTATCTTGACATCTCTAATCAAGAGGGTTTCATGCAAGTTCCATACACCCATTTTATCAATTTCTCATTCTTTGACTCCCAAAAATGAACATTCATATAGAACACCATGTCCATGGATTTAGTTAGGCTATGTTATTTTCTTCAAATGGAATGAGATATCTACTTCGGTATAAGTGACAAATCCTTTCTTGAATTTTTCATTAATGTAGTATTACTCATTACACATCCAAAAAATTCTACCTCGCCACAAACATCTATCATCACAGTTTTCATCAATACATCTATGTGAGAGAGTCATAATACCCATTAATAATAATATTAATGTCTAAGGAAAAATAAACACCTCCATAGATAGAAACATCCAATGAAACTTATGAATGTGGATTTCTTACTAGCTGGTCCTGTTTTCATAATATCCTCCTGAATATTACCAAGTGTGCACACCATGAGAAGGTTCCACAATATTTCATGAGTCCCCACCACATATATCATTTATAATTTGGGTCCCTTCAAATGATATCATTCAGCCATTGAACATTTATTCCAGAATAGTGTCTTGGAACTTCTATGTTTTCATCATAGTCGAGATCTTCTATGACATTTCTGTGTAGCAACTATTCTTAAGACATTATCACATACTATGTAATTCATAAGAACAATCATGATGTGATAAAGAGTTTATTAATATAAATCCAATGAATATAGTTTTATCATAAATTACAAAGAAGTTGGTTTATAGGAAACCGACTCCAACATACACCAACATGCACTAGAGACAACTAATAACAACCTTCAATCCACCAGCTCTCACATGATATTAATATTTCTTCTGAGATAGGACTTTAGTCAAGGGCTCTACCATGTTCACTTCCATGGAAAATATGATCACTACAACTTCACAACTTTTATATAAATACCTTAAGAGGTGATACTTTTATATTATGTGCTTTGTCTATTGATGTGACCATTTTTCTTTTTCAAGTTCCACCACAACAGTATTATCAAAATACAATGTAATAGGATATTTAATGATAGCCACCACATCATGCTCATATACAAGGTTCTGAATTCATAAGTATTCATTGGATGAATCAGAAGCCACTATATATTCATAATATGCAATAGAATCAAAGAGAACTAGCTTCTTTGAACTCTTCAAACTCACTACTCCACCGTTGAGGTAGATTATATATAATTATTGTGACTTATAATTTTTTTGATCTATCTATAAACCAGTATCAACATAGCCTCTAATAAAAATCTCTTGATCTCTTCTACACACTAAGATGATAACCATAGTTCTTCTTAGATACACAAGGATAGTATTGACAACAATCCAATATTTTTCTCATGGACCTTATTTATATATGTATACCATGCGCAGTGAATAAAAAACAACATGTATGGTACATAACATGGAATGCATGATATATCCTATCATTGATGCACCAGAAATATTAATCATCCAATATTTCTCATGTGGTGTCCAGGGACACATTTTTTTAAAAGATTTATACCATGTGACATTAGAACTAATCTCATCTATGATTGATCCATACTAGATATCTTTTGTATCTGGTTAATGTATCTACTTTGACATAGCCAAAGCAGCCTCATGTATCTATCACGAATGATCATGATCCCTAGAATATATTCTACTTCTCCATAGTCCTTCATAGATAAGAACTTGTTTGAACAGTCCTTGACTGTCTTCAACACTGGTATTCCCATTCCAATAAGAAATATGTCATCAATATACACTACTATTATAACAACCACATTCCTATTAACCTGCTCGTAAACACACGACTCACATTCATTCTTAATAAAACCAAATTCTATTATGGATTCGTCAAATCGAATGATCCATGACCTGGATGATTTATTTAATCCATAAATGGATCTCTTCAACTTTCATACCCTTTTATCATCACCTGGTGTCAAAAACCCTTCTAGTTGTGTCATATATACATATTTTAGAAGGTTCCCATTAAGGAATGCAGTTTTGACATCCATATGAGAAATATCATAGTCATGGAAAGATTTCAAGGAAAGTACGATTCTTGTTGATTTAAACATGGAAACTGTTGAAATGTTTTCATCATAGTCAATTAAATGATTCTATTTAAAAAATTTATACACTGGCCTTGATTTATAGGTACTAAATTGACCTTTTATGTCTAGTTTTTTCTTGAATTCCCATTTATGTCCAACATGCTTTACATCAACCATCACATCGACCAGAACCCATTATTGGTTATGATACATGGAATCTGTCTCATAATTCATAGATTATTTTTATCTTGTAGCTTTTTATCTGTCTACTTATTCTATGTAGTAGAGATTTTCATCATTGTAAAACAATATTGAGTCACCAACCAGGGTGGTAACGATACCATATCTCTCTGGTTCCCTTACCTCTATTGTGATCTTCTGCATTACATGAGTTTCACAAACTACCTCTTCCATGGGGACCTGTGGAACATGTTCTAGTACCAACACTTGTGTATCTTGATCATCAACTTCATAAAAGTCATTCTTGGTCCCACTATCCTTTTTGAGGACGTGCTCCCTCTGAAGAAAGATAGTCCATTTGTAAACAATCACTTTCTTGTTTGACGGGTTTCATATATAGTTCCTTTGGTTTCTGGAGACACCCTATTAAGATACACTTTAGGCAATGTGGTGCTAGTTTGTTTCATAAGAAATTATTAACAAATTCCTCGCATCCCCATACACTTTTATGCGATAATGTGGGTATCTATCCACTCCATTTATCGAAGAGAATCCCATTTTATACCTTAGTTGGTACTTGGTTTAATGTGTATGACTTTTTTTCAATGCATATCCCCAAAAGGATAATGGAATATCTTCATGAGTCATCATCAACCTTATCATGTCCAACAAGGTAAAATTTCTCTAGTCACTTACTCTATTTCTCTATGGTGAATAAGGTAGAGTTAGTTGAGATGGAATCCTAGACTCGTAAAAGTTCTATAAACTCTTGGTTAATATTTTTTCCACATTGGTCTGATCAAAACTTTTTTGTCTTCATACCAAGATGATTCTCTACTTCAATCATGAACTCCTTGAATTTCTCAAAGTACTCGAACTTATACCTCATTACGTAGACAAAGCCATATCTACTCATGCCATCCGAAAAAATGATGACGTAAGAATATCCACCTATAGGTTATACTGAAAAAGGTCCACACACATCAGTGTGTAGAAATCCATGATGCTCTATGGAACTTCCATCCTATCCACAAAATGGGGGTTTGGTCATTTTCCCTTATAAACTATCGTGACATCTATCACATGGTTTTAGTTTAGAAGAGTCTTAATAACCATCTTGAAAGACCTTTGTCAAACGCTTCTCGTTTACATGACCGTGACGATAATTCCACAACTATGTGTTGTATGAGTCATGTAAACATTTTTCATTATCAATTTACAAACATGAGATTGTAATTTAGTACATATAGACCATTATTTAAATGTGAAATTTTATACCTTATGTTGTCCTTATAAAAGTAACAACATTTAATTCTGAACATGAAAATAAATCCACATGTATATAAACTAGATACAGAAATTATAATCTTGCTATAACTAAGTACATAGTAATATCCATGTAAACGAAAAATCAATCACGTTGGCAATGTGAGGTGGTAGTCACCAATGAAAAGAGCATGCATCCCCACACCATTAACAGCTCACAAATCCACATCTCCCCTGGAAATTTTCTAAAATCTACTTGGTTCCTACAATTGAATAAAGATGTTATAACCAAAAGCTATATATAATACCCAATGTGTAGAAATGGAAAGAATGCACTCAATAACAAACTCACCTTTGTCTTCCACTTTCCACTGGGTAGAGTTCCTCTTCCAATGTCCAAACTTTCCACATGCAATGAATATTGCCTCCTTTTTCATTCCCGGCCTCTATAACATAGTTATCTTGGTTGGATGGTGCTCGAAGGCATAGGATTGTTTATAAATCATAGGACCCTTTTCCTGGTCCTTTCGATTCATATTTACAATAAGGAGTATGGTTTTTTCATTCCACATGCCCTTATCAACTCAGAGAATCGGGGTAAGAAGCTATGATAGACCCTTATCATTAATGCTCATATTATAATTCACAACAAAACTAGAGAAGGTATTTGGAAACAATTATAGTATGAGATATATATAAAAATCATCTAATAATTTAATCCATAAGATGTCCAAATGCTCAATGTAGCCAATAAGAATGGATACATGTGGTCCAGCTGGAATAGAATCTCCAAGCTTAGAAGTAAACAAAGCAATAGAGATCCCACACCTCTCCTATCTTTCCTTATATTGAAATAGATACTGAATATGAGAAATCATGATATAATCATTGATTTCCTCATGTTTAATCAAGTGCTCCTTATACATGGATGATAACATGTTACACTAAACATCTATAACATCGTTCATATGTTTCACACACAGAGATAGTTCCTCATCACTCGCCTCATTTCCTGTCACAACTGGTAAAGTCTCTTCAATCATATAGTGTTTCCTCTCATATAGAAGGATAACTTGAAGGCATCTTTTCAACTCTGTGTTATTAGTGCCGGTGAGATGGTTTTCCAGGTCATGTATGGATCACAACGATAGGTTTGATGTTATTTTGATTGCTGTATCTACAAATTATGTTGAATGTAGTTTTAGTACATTGTCAAGATAAATATAGACAAAAAATAAATTAATATTTATTAGTCTCTCACTATTTTTTCATAACCCAATTTCCCTCACCTTAAGATTCGACATATATTGTATCTTAGACATTCTAGCAGAAAGGATCCATATTTCCCATTGCATTACCCAAACTAGGGTTGGTCAAGCAGCATGATTGGTTTTTGTTAGGCATTCCAAATAACAATTTCATTAACTCACAACCCCTTGATATATTGAGTGGACTCCCCAAACCTGAAATCCGAAATTTTGGATTTCCTCAAGAATTTTTCTCTCAGTTAGACAATTTTGTATTAGGGAAGTCAACCCTTGATGTAAACTTTGTTAAGACAACCCCAAATCTGGAATTATAATTCTCTAATAATTGAAATCACCCTAACAAGGGTTGGTAATGTAATTTGAACTATGGTTCAATTCTAACTGAACTAATAGAAGGCTATATTGATATAATATTTAATTGAGGGATTTTATCCTTTAGTCATAAATTACAACTTGTTAACTTTTCAAATGCTTTTTAATATTAAGTGGGATATACATAAGTGATTAACCATGTATAGATAAAATTTACACAAAATCCATCTTATTATAGTTCCATCTTGCATGCTTGTTTGTTCATTAATTATGTGATCACAGCAAACATCCATAATGAATAACCATACAAATGATAGAAATAAACAATGGGTATGATCATGATATTTACTATTGGTTAGTTTATTTAGAGGATGATAATCTAACCCTGACCAAGTGGAGAAACACCTAGAACCATTTATGGTTCGTATTTATTGCTTTCCACCATTCCACCTTTGTATCTCCTTGGATTGGTTTGGCCACTACTCCTAACTTGAACAACCTCCACTATACTGGGAGCTCTATTCATTAAATATTCTTTTAACTCACAAGCATGTGAGGGGTAAAAGGGTGTTTGTATAAAATAAACCATGGGAACACATTCCCTACATATTAATGGAGAGAAGGCACATCGGACAACAATTTTAATTTAATAAATAAATTTAAAAATGGAAAAAATGACTTACAAAGATATATTCTAGCTCAGGACCATCCACATACTTGCAATTAATTACACATTTATTACAACTAGAATTAAATTACCTAATAGTTATTTTTAAGATAAATTACACGTGAATCAATTAATCATTATCATTAATTAATCAATTGTTTTTATAATAATCCTTTTTTGAATTTCCTTGAGATTCTCAACCATAACCATGTACATAACTTGTACCTTTGAGGAAAACTAGTGAATAACCATCCAAAACTACCCTAAAAGTATTTATCCTAGTATACACGTTATTCATTGTGACATGTATCATTCACCCCAAATTATAATTGTAATATAACTCATACATGATGTGCAGATATTTTAACATTAAGAATTTGCCAATTATATATATATATATATATATATATATATATATATATATATATCAAACACCTATCACATGTAGTGTCCTAGATTTATGTCCACACAAAGAAACATGTATCAAGGGTTAACATAATTCAATAAAAAAAATTTTAAATCAGCATAATTTGGAAACAATACATGGAATGTAGATACAACTACCCAGTGTGTTCCCTCGTCACCGTCATTCTAAAGTACAATCCTTTGGAAATGGTCTGTGATGTGTACTTCAGAAATATTTAAAGTACATGGCATGTCCAGTGGGACACACACCATGTAGACTTCATGTTACATGGTCACTAGAAGGGAAAGCCTTGTATGGGATAAAAAACATTACATTGACCCGAAGGGACTACACGTCATGTCTAGTTGGCCACATGGCATATAGCCCGGCTGACCGTGCACCATTCTCTCCTCGTCAACACTCGGTGTAAGAATTAACTAAACTGTGTATCATTAATGGACATGGATTGTATAATTTCTGAATTACTCCAGGCGCGTTTGGAAAAAACTACACGGTGTGTAATCTAGATTACACAGTGTGTGTGGTAGATTACATAGCCTGTAATTCTGAATATATGAAGTATACTGTCTTGTTACCTGGGTAGAATCATCATTGCCTCATAATGAGATCCCAGATTTATTTTTAATCAAATAATTATTCATTTTTGTTAAATTTTCGATAAATTATAAGGGAGGAACATATCTGGAAATTAAGATTACAAGAAGGATTAAACATGAGTTGAAAAAATAAATTATTAAAGCCTAATACATCAACAAATTATATAAATAATTATAAATAAAAATACAAAATATCTTTGATACCACTTGTAGGTTTCAGGCACATTCTAAGCGTAGGATAATCCTGTACCCAAATTTTCAAATTTGTATGATTTATAATTAATCGAGGATCAATATAAAAATAAATTCTAGTATCCATGAAATAGATTCACTGATAAAATATAATGGAGAGAACCTATAACCGAGAAGATAGGATCAAAATATTTTGTTTATAATTAATTTGATTAAGTTAAATAATTACCTCCATGGTGATTCATTCTTTGTTGATGCATTTGACCAAGGGTTTGAGGTGTGGTTTTGTTTCGATGTACGATCCAAAGATTATATTCCCCTAGTAGTGATCGAAACATACTCCGCATATCTTCAGGCATCACCAAAGGAGTTTCCAGGTGCTAGTGCGAACGAACCTTTTTCATGAAATGTATGCCTTGGATAGCCAAAATAATCGCTTTTGAAGTGTCCTCATTTATTCTATAGAGGAGGATCTCTCTCATTCTTGAGTGCATTCTTGGAGAGGGAAGAGTTCTATAGGTTTGACATCTTTTCTCAAAGGATTTTGTGAAATTAACGATTTCTTAGTCGGTGGATTTACTCCTTGGATAATTTATATAATAATAACATAACAGGATATTTAATTCACTAGGTAATAATAAAAAATTATCACAAGTGTTGTTACTTAATTTAATATTACATATGAAACCCCATGCCAAAAAAATAGAAATTCTATTATTTCAATGACATGTGGTTAACTTGCATGTTATATTTAAATATTATTTAAGAAAATAAAATTTAATATTATTTCTCATCGGACCTACAACTTGGTCCTCCATTTATCCACAATATTTACTGAGCCTTGAATAATGACTATTTATTTATCAAATAAATATAAATGCATTATTCGCTGATAAATAAATATTCCATCCATAATATATTCTCTCAAATCATTAGTGAAGAAATAAATACGATCAATCATACTTGACTAATTATTAAACCACAACAAGGAATAATATTTATTCCACTTGTTAAATAAATAAATTATTTAACTAGGATACTGGCTAAACCTAGTGTGTGACCCTCTAGGCCTCTTACTCATTGGCAATAGGTGGGCCTACCCAAAGATCAAGATTACTGTCGAGAAGTTAGTCAATGAACCCAAAAGAAAGAAGTCGATGTCACAAAGACATGTCACCTCACAGAAACGTCTATTATGTAATAGAATCCCTTTGTCTTGATATCCCCAATCAAGTGGATTTCATGAAAATTCCATCAACCGATGTGTTCTATTTCTCATTCACTGACATACTATAATTGAACTTGCCATGAGAGAACCATGGACGTGGATTTAGTTAGGGTATATCATTTCCCACAAAGGGCCTAAAATATCTATATCCATAAAATTGAATAATCCTTTCTCACATTATTCACTAATGCAGTATTACTCATGATGCACCCATTATATCCTACCTCATTGCGAATATCTATTTTCATGGTTTTCATCAGTAAATTTTATTGTCTGAGTCATATTACCCATTAATAATAATATTTATGTACAATGACAATACACCCCTCCAGATATAGGAACATCTAATGACACTTATGAATTTTGATTTCCTATCGGTGGGTCTTATCCTTATAATATTTTCATGGGTATTACCAAGGGTTCACACCATGAGAACCTGCCTCAATGATTCATGAGTCCCCACCCCTGATAGCCTGTATCATTTGTGTCCCTTCAAATTATATGATCCAGTTATAGAACATATATTCAGGAATAGTTTCATGGATGTTATAGTTTCTCATCATAGTATGTATTCGATATGACCTTTTAGTGAGACAGACATTCTTAGGACATTATCACATACTATGTAACACAGAAGAACAATCATGATGTTATAAATAGTTTTTTAATATTTATCCAATGAATATAAGTTTATCATAAAGTAAAAAAATTTGGTTTATAGGGAACCAACTCCAACACAAACAACCTACGATGGATAGACCGAAATGGAAGAATGGAAAAACCCATGACAACAATCCCAATAGTGAATAAGATAAATAATTCCCCAGATGAAGAAGAATATGGAAAAGAAGAACAAGGCTTAAAAAAGGGAAAAGAAGAAAAATTTGAAGAATAATAGGATAATTTGTTTTTTCTATTAAGGGTCATGGAAACCTTAGGAGGAGAATCGACATGAGCATAGAGAGAATTCGGGAAAATGTGGCATCATCCTCAATTCATGAGATCTGAACCACCCTCTAATCACTTATAAAAAGGAACCTCTTCTTCTTTTTTATAACCACAAAAAAAAATTTTTGAATTAAAAAATACCAAACTATATAAATTTCATAATTAAATTAATATTTTATAGATTATTTTATTTTATTATAAAAAATTCATCGTAAGGCTTTTGATGAAAACCAAAATAGGTTGTCTGAAGAGGAGGGTTTGTTCTTAACCATGTTTTTTTGGTTTCTTTGTTCTTATACATTCCCAAAATATTATTGTAGTATGATGAAAAAAATAAATAATTATCATTAATAGAATAATTTTTATTTGGTTAATTTATTAACCTATATCCATATCTATTGTTTTTAAATGGGAAACAAAACTGTTAATCGTGTGTATTGTGGACTACCACCCCACGAAATGATGTAATTTTTTCCTATCACTACCTTGAACAACTGAATATAATGATTGATTTAATTTATATATAAATATAAATTATATTTACAGAGTAATTAAAATTAGATAATTATAAATTCACATTTACCATATTACCTTACAATCTATAAAAAATGAAAACGTCACTCATGTGTTTGTTTGGACTACCACCTCTACGAACGATGAGATTCATTTTTCATTTCTACTTTAAAAAGATGTTAATAAGGTTGAATTGATGTATTTTTATGATTTATATAGTATAATAATGATTATATAAAGGTGAATTATTATTTTCATGTAACACCCAAATATTATAAAATATAGTTCTTTTATAATTTTTTTTATTTTTTTGACAGCTTGCGATGAAAGAACCACTAGTTTTAAATGAAAATAATCTATTAAAATATTATTTAAATAATTAAATTATAAACTATCCATCAAGCTGGTCTGTATGAATATTATTATATATAATAGTAGTTTTATTGAAATATATTGATTATAAATAAAATAAGAATCATTTTAATGTAAAAAAATGTTTTAAGGAAAACTGTATTTTTCTAAAAAAATATTTTTTCATACATCATTTATATAATCTAAAATCAATTTTGAACACTTTAAGAAACATTATTATATAATATTATCTTAATTTTTTTGAATAATAATTCACCAATTATCTTATGGTGATTCATTGGGATTTATTTTGAAATGTTTCATTTTTTATAAATAGTAAAAAATACAAAAATTTAATTAAAAGCCTCTTTTTTAATTTAAATAATTAATAATGTTTAAATATAATCAAATTTTTATAATTTTAAATTATTTCAAATTTTTATCAATTAATATGATTTATGTTATTGAAATAAATTTCATATAGAATTTTTATATAATAACAATGTAAATTTTTTGAAAATTTTCTCTTGGATAACCCACTATATTGACAAATCAGTGGGACTAATTTTATATTAACATTTTTTTGTTATGTGAATTGAATTTGGAAAAGTGGATATCATATTTTTAAATAATAAAAATTTATAACTTATAATTAGGTCCATTTAATTTTTTCTAAAAATAAATAGTAATGATAGTAAAAATTAATTACCATAAGGTAAAAATGTATTTACCTAGGGGATAAAGTAAGAGGATGAGGGTTAGAAATGACCTACTATCTTTTCCAACACACATAGTGAAACAAACCCGACCCTAGTTTCTCGGAGTTGGTGCCTTAATTTATTATATTTGTAAGATTATAAGGAATCATATCACGAAGGACCGAATAGTTTAACAACATTGGAAAACCAGATACATACATAATTGTTACATTATAACAAAAAATGAAAAAAATATAGATATTACATTTGGAAAATCCACAGATCCAATATTATCCCTACTTGTCATTCATAATATTCCTCTTCCCATCTTGGGGAAAATAAATCATAAGAAAGGGGTGAGATCAGATGCTCAGTAAAGGTATGTAATACGGAAGAAGTTATCAAAAACATAATCATTAGGCATGGTGAAAAACAAAAAAGTATGGATTAAAAAAACTTGAGTATAATATGGAAAAAATGAAGGATATGTAAATAAATCCATATAACCGATGCTAAGAGAATGAAATTTTTTCATGGATATTCTACTTGTCTAATATCACATGGTTTAACAATTTCTAACAAAAAATGAGGTAATATATAATGTCAAAAATATGAAACATATCATGAAGGCCTCAGACAAGATGTCTGAAAATTCAAAGGTAAGTCCTTATCCAAAACCTAGTTTTTTATGGTCTCATGAGACCTACCGATGCATTGAGAGGCTATAGTGGGACCCACTCAAAACGTTCTATGTCCAATTATTTTTAATAAACCAATTTTTATCAATGAAATTCCTTTCTTATATTTATTCCCTAAATTATATTCATGTTAAAAATGACATATCATAATAACAAATACTATATGACCATTAAAAATAATTTTTTCACATCTATGATTTGAATTTAGAAAATCTGACATAAATCGTTGCATTAAGGGTGTTTTTTGAGGTCTAATTGAGCAAACATATTTTTTAGTGAAAAGTAATCTAACCCTTAGGAATAGTAACCTACCCTTACAAATTTTAATATGAAAATTATGAATAGTAAATCATCCAAAAGAATAGTAACCACAACCATGAATGTATAAATAATATACATGCATCTTATAAGTGATAATATGATCATAGTAAAAGTATTTGTGTTTTTCTAAGTCATAAATAATTAATTACAATTAATTATCTAATTTAGGTGAAATGTGATTTTTCTTAAATGTGTTCATAAATTATCAATTTTATTTGTTTTGGATTTAAGATAATTTTATAAGGCCTTATGTAATTTTTAAGAACATTATAAAATAAATAATAGTATTAAAATATTCATTTTTCATTTAAATAATGATTTTAACTAAAAATTAAATTAATCATATTTAAAAAATTAAATTTGAAAAATAAGGTTAATTTTTGGATCTATACGATGGAAAATGGTTAGGGTGATTTTTTTTCATTTTTAAAAAAATCATGAATTTTTGGTGAATAGTAAAATATTATAATTTATGATAAATGCTAAATAAACTAATTAATGCACAATTCTTGAGTCATGGATGATGTAAATGGCCATTGGTTCAAACTCACATGCACGTGTTACTATTTATGGTCATGTATTGATCACTATTTCTGGTATTGAGGGATATTAATACACTAAGGAATTAAATATTATTGAAACCCTCCTCTCCTCCATTATAAATACCACCCCTCCTGACCTATTCTCTTCATTCCTCTCAATCCATGTGACTTTCTGAAATTCTACCCAAATATCTCTCCAAGATTGTCCCCCAGGTCCAAAATCATGTATTCTCTTCAAAATACCAAATCCCCTCCTCTTAAGAGGATCTCCTAGAAGATTGATTCAAGAGGTAAATACCTCTTTTCAATTATTTTTTTTCTTTTCATGTTCATCTGTTGTCATTTCTAATATTTGCCTCTCCTCATACAAATTTTATGAAAACTGTAGTAACATACATGTACTAAAATGTTGTTACGATAATGAAATAAGTAAATATCTTCTATCCTATACACTTCTTTTATACTAGTAGTAATGACACCATAAAAGATGTTTTAATTGACCACAATCTAAGATAATGGGTTTTTAATTTATTTTACCATCTTCAATTTAGGTAATTAATCAATTTTCTATAGGTGAACCAGATTATTATGTAATATATCCTATGTATGGTTATATAATAATTTTTTACACATGATATTAATTTATAATTCCAAATGAGTTCATAGTGATCAAAAACCCCCAATTAACCAAAAAGGTTATCACTAAAGTTTTATATAATGATTCAACTTCACACCAAGTAACCAAATTGAATTTTCTACCATGTAACCTATTGGATGTTAAATAATAAAATATAACCCCAATTATTCACAACCATTCCCATTGTATATTATTCTTCATTCATGAAAAATAAATAAACCAATCCTAAAAACCAAGGAAACAAATGGACACGAACAATGAAATTGAACAACTTAACCAATAAAAATCTCATGAATAAACTTAATAATATTGTAAAAAATATTTTACAGATAGAAGTGGTTCTATTATTTTTAATCAATGAACCTAATTTGATTAGTTAGGTCATTAATATCATGTGGAGAAGACCACAAAGCTTAAGGCAAAGGATATTTTCTTTCTCACATTTAATCAAGAATCTACTCTATTTTATGTACTTTTATGTGTAATCCATAATGATGTGGTATAATTTTGAACCTCCACCATACTTCTATAATGATTTATAAGTGATGAGAAAACCATTTATCTCTCATTAATCCCTCTTAAGTACACCTGATACCACGTTGATAGTCTATATGGGATTCTACCTGAACCTCATTTGTTCCTTCGGGTTACTTTATCTTCCTTTTTACAAAATGGAATTATCTTATATTTTTATGTGCATCTTAAAAATACTGCGTAAATGTATAAAATTTATATATCAAGACCCTTTCATTATTATATTTCATGGATATACATTTTTCTATGTGATTCCCTCCCCAATACTTCCCAATCAGCAAACCTATTTTGAGGGAACTTCCCGAATTCTTACCAGATTTCAAGGGCACTCTATCTTCTATTTTATGCCACGATTTTCATTATAAAATAATTTTTCTATTATTAAATCATTCTTGGTTCACTTAAGGTTTTATATGAATGGTTTTTTTCATTTCTATTTTAAATTTTATATAGTATTTTTCTTAAATCTGCACAAAAATGATTTAATGAAAAAATTTTCTTACATGTTGTCACTTCTAATTGAAACAACATACCATGATACATTCCAATTTTACCGTATTAATTTCCATGTATATTTTATTTCTTTTATTTCATGTAAACTTTTAAGATACACCCATTCATTATGCTTTATGACATGATTATGGTTCCCAATTTTTCCATGGGAAACCCTTATGTTAAAGTAATATTGATTATGTATGATTCTTTATATGGAAAAAATATTCATGAAAAGTTAAGAAGGGTGCACCCTAAAAGCGCTCCAATATAGTGGGTAATGTTTAGTCTCATGAGATGTTATGTGCGACGGTCTTGGAGGTTAACCTGGGATTGTGCTACCATGTGCGATGGTCTTGGCGGTTAGTTGTGGATTTTCCTACAATATGAAACAGTCTAGAGATTTTCTTTGACTCATGCTGAAGTCATGTTTTCTATTGATCCCATATTATTATGACTCCATGTTTATTTGATTCCATGTTTCTATGTTTTGATTCCACATGTTACATTCTTTTTGATATCATCATGGCATGGATTCTATCCCAAGTGTCAGTACTAAGTTCTTTAGGTTATTCCATTACTGGGATATTTATCTCATCCCTTTGTTTACGAGTTCCCCAGGGTACCCTATGTAGATGTTTTAGAACAATGGATTTTAGGATCTAAATTTAAATATTAATTAAATAAATGTTTTTTAGTTCCATGTTTTCAATTTTAGGTACCTACTGTTCCATGACACAAGAGTTTACAATCCTTGGATTGTACTATGATGTATAATTATGCTTAAAATCATGTAATGTTATATATAAATTTCTAGGGTCACTGTACTTGTTATCAGATGATGGTCTAGTTATTTTTGGAGATTAGGAATAGGGTAATTTAGTAATAACATTAAGTATGGGACTAAGTATAAGAAAACATACCTAATTTTTTTAAGTATAGAGTAAGTGGTTTATCAAGAAAATAAATCACTTCCCAGATACAAATAGGTAGAGGTGGCTCTGGCACAAATGTATCTAGGTGTAAACCCCCAAAACAACACTTTGAGTTAGACTCGAACTGAATATAGTGCACGAAAATGGTTCTTACTCCACTCTTGGTTATTCACTCTTGGGGGATATGATTTGGTAAATTCATGATCTAATTACAAAAAAAATTGTTAAGGGAATTAAAAAAATCCTATAAGAATATAATTTTAGAAATATATCAAAGAAAAACCTGTTTGAAACATAAGGAATCACATGTTAGGATATAATTCTCCTTTAAAAGTTTATCCTCTTATGGTAAATGTTTTTTATGATCAATATCTAAGTATTCAAGCCCTATAATTGAAAATTAATTTTCCTAGTTAATATATGGAAATAGAAAAACATGTGACAATAATCAATGTGATAGGGAATGTGAAGATTTTTAAAAGTATATACCTAATATGATGGGAATAGGTGAACATAATTTTTTATAGTATTTTCTCATATAGATCATGTTATGAATAATAACTTGAATCATGTATAACACCCTCCTCCTCAACGAAAGATAATGTTGTCGTTGTATCTTTCGTATAGAAAAGTCCTCCCATGTTTAGTGTATATTATGAACCCCTCCTCACATAACAGTAGATTAACTCCATTGAAAAGGTATTGTCTATCTTTAATTTCTTAGAAGAAGATAATTTAATGCTGGGGATCTATCATTTTGATGGATAAGTTATTCAGTGGTGGACAATGATCAAGAATACAAATCCCTAGGGGGAAATTGATTCAATGGAACGAAAGGAATTCTAGAAAATGGTTATCAATAAATATTTTCCCCAAACCCAGAATCTCAATGTAAAAAAAGAGTTCCTCAGACTCAAGAAGAAATAAGATGAGTCCATTAGAATGTATGAATTAAACTTTACAAGGCTTCTGATGTATGCCTCTGGCTTTTTCTTGAACACCGAAAGCATGGTGGATCGATTCTTTATCAAACTAAAGCAGAGTCTACAAAAAGAGTTGGTGATTTAAGACATTGATAGTTATGAGATGATTTTTAATTTTTACCTCAATGATTAAATGGATATTGGAGTCTGTAAAACCCTAAAATTTCATAGTATGTTATTTTCTTTGATGTAAGTAAATAGCTTGTGCTACATGCAACACTGAGTTTGAGCGCACCACGACTAAACAAACTAGCCGTTCAAAAAGTATTTATGAATAGTATTAACTACATTTTGAATTTTATATAATCTATATAATTATGAAATCTATATTATCTATTTCTTATAATTAATATAAGAACAAATTCAATTTTTTATATATAAGTATTATTCTTCAAAAAAAGAAAATTTTTTGCCATTTAAGGGATAACAATTTTTAAATCCAGTACTTAACTCTTTTATATATTCAATTTGAAGAAATCAACATCTTCTTTAGAAGAGGGAAATAAAAATTTAGTTTGGATACATTTTCATTGCTTTTCTATTAACATTCATATTTTGATGAATTTTAAAAAATAGTAAATTTTAATTAAAAACAACTTTTTTTATCAAAATAATTTATAGTGTTAAATTATATATTTAAATGGTTTTTAGGTATAATTAGATTATTTTTTTGTTATTTAATCTAATTTTTTTCATTATATGTAGTTTTACATTTAAATTGGACATAAACACATATCAATCTTTGGTTAGTTTTTACTTATAAAAAACCTGGTTTCAGGTTTTAACAACAGGAATATATTTTTAAATTAATTAATACAACTTATATTTTTTTAATTTCTTGAAATAGAAATCATTCTTGATTTTGAAATATCAAAATTAGCTGATAGTGAATTTTTGGTATTTTCTAAAAACAATTGATTTTTTTATGAATATTGCAAAACACTAAGTTATTGTTTAAACCAACATTGTATGTAAATAATTTTTTATTTTATTTAAATTTATTTTATGTGAAAATAGATACATAATACCTAAATAAATTAAATGTAATTCATTAGATTCATTTTATAAAAATATTTGATGTATAAATTTATATTGAACTTTTTTCCGTCTTTTACCCACCTTTTAGGTAGATTTGAAGATTTCCATGAAATTTAAGGTTACCGCTTCTATGAATTGAATGTAAAAAATTCAACAGAAATAGTTGACATAAGTAGGTAAAATTTGGATCAATGAGATGAAAATAATTTTTGGTAAATTGTAACTTTTAAATTTTATTTACCATGGAAAAAAGTAAATAGGGTAATTAATGGTAAAAATGATTTTATAATTACACTAACACATGTCCTTATTCTATTAGATACCTGTATTTAGAACAAAATGACCCTTAGGTATAAAATATCATCCTTTTTATCCAGTTGGATTAGATTAGGACAATTATAATTATTTTATTTAAAGAAGAGTTGAAAGATTAAAATTCATTGCATATTTACTATACCATTTTTAATATAGGGCTATAAAAAAGGTAAATTCGACTATAAATATTAATTATTAATATAAAACGATTTCCTGCATAATTATATTTTATTTATAAATTTTGTACATTAAATAATTAAATTTATTTATCACACAGTGATGATGCAGTAATTACCAAATTTATGAAAGATTAAAATAATTGATATTATAAATAACAAAATAAATTTAAATTTAGATTTTTGATGTATTAAAAGAATTTTATAGGTTAATATGAATTATTAGGCCCGATTTAATGAATTTTTCACGAATTAATCAAGTTGATATGACTTTTAAAAAAACAAAATACTATATAGTGTCAAAATTGACAAATTTTTGTTTTTAAAACAAATACTATTTTAATAAATTATAAAATAGTCCTAAAAAAATAAGGATCGGAAAAAAGATTTATATAATTATATATATGTTATTAATTAACCACATGGGTTTTTCATGGTAGTTTATTCTATGTTTATTAACAATAAAATAAAAAAATACAAGGAGACATGGTAAATGTCAAACTATTTAACTACGAGCTAAAAACAAAATATAAGGTTAATGTGGTTACCTATGCCTATATAAAACCTATTGGTTGATAGTTGTTTACCTATACCAACCTTATCCTAGAGATAAATCTATTTTGAGACATTAGAAACCGAAAATAAATTTATAATAAAATAATATTTCACGATTTTTTTTAAGTGACCCTCACCTCTCTTATAAATAGGCACATCCCCTTAACTTAATTTAACACCTCCAAAGCCATTTGGATCATCCAAACCAAGCACAAATATCCTCCAACCTACCCTAAATTCATTATAGAGGCATTAATTTGTTCGGAAATCCAACTTATGGAGCCATTTTGATCAAATCAAAAGCAAGAACTCCAAGAAGAGGTAATAATTTCATAACCTGTTTCAAAGTTATATTCTTCTTCCACTTCTTCTATATTTGTTGTTTCCATACCAAAATAATAACTCCATTACCTTCTACATATTTTTTTTGTTATAAATATTTTACAACTGTATTCATTATTCTATCCATCCTATGAATGAAAAAGTCACCATACGTGCGTACGTACATCTTACCATCTCTACATCGTGGTTTAGTTTTTTATTCAACACTACATTATTTGGATGGGTATAATAGTTTTTATAATTGATTAAAATAATAAATATATCCTTTTAATGATTTTTAATATATAATATACCGTCCAATTACATTGTATTTCACAATCAATATAATGATATCATCGCTCATGTGTAAGTAGGGATTATCGTCTCCACGACATGAAGAGATTCATTCCACAACATTACCATTCAAGAATAATATTAATTTTATGATGAAAAATAATGTTTAAGAACATAATATAATTTGGGATATGAATCAAATACATCCTATCCATGACCAAAATGACATATATAACAAAAAATATAAAATAAAACGAATCAGTTAACTCCTTAAATAATGATACTACTAAAATATTATTAACAAAGAAATATTAGAAGATCGTATATGATATAATATTTACATATGTGGTTGATTTTTAATTTTATAATAATGATTTAATTATTATACATGTGTTTAACATACCCTTGACTAAAGAAAAGTACAAGGTAATGGGTTTTCATCTCACTCTTTATTCTCATGAGATTCATGAAATACTTTCCACTATTTTCTCTCTCAGTGGTGTATGTACTACCCATTATTGTATTATTGGTGTAATATAATTTAATTTATGGATATTTACATCTTCATTGTATTATCTTTCTTTCATGGGGTGTATGTTTCATAAGTTACCAAATCGGTAAAGGAATTTCGAACTTCAATTTCCACTCATTGGGCTTTATGCATACTTCATTTATTATTTTACTCCACGCTTATGTGTTGAATCACTATTTTTTATTTATATAGGAATTACCACTCCCCATTGTGTGGATATACTTTGGTACACATAATAACTCCATTTATAAATTCTCATTCCATTTATATGAACTTGTTAAGGGTAATCTTAACTCAATTTTTATTCATTGAGTTAATCATCCAAGTCATTGGTATTATTTTTACAAGAATATGTGTGAATTTCCTCTTGTTTATTTACACTGAATATACAATTATATGTAGTTTATTGATATTTTTAACACATAATTATTTCATTTATTTATCCCTAATCTAAGAATATTTTCTTTATAAAAAATTTCATCTTAATTTACATTCCATTGAGATTTCTTTGTTGTTACACGCCAATTCACTCTTGCATGGTATATATACTATACATTGACATAGAATATCATGAATCCCTTTATTCTCATGATATTATAATGTTTTTACTACCAAAATTATTTGTATTCAATAATCTCTTATTTGGTTAAGAATACTGACTAAAATATCATTTTATATGACCTAAAGATTTATTCTTCAAAATCCTTCTCATTAATGTCCATGTTTTAAAATGGTTTTATGTATTTATTTAAATGAACATGAATTTTTTGAAATTAAAATTCCATTCAAAAGTTTAAATGTGGTATGTGAAACTTTGATTCTAAAAATATCTTTTAAAATACTTCTTTGATAAATAATGTGACTTTTAAATGTTTTCAAGGGAAAGGAAATATTTATCTCAAATAGTTTTACTAAATATTTTCATCTATGTCAATATCCTTCATTATATTTTATTATTTATTGAGGTTGATTTATTATAATAAAATCTTCCATATTTTATTAAATGAGTTATTTTTTACTATGGATGTGCTATTTTTATGCCATTCATAGTTTGTGGTCAATGTATTGAAATTTCATATGATAGTTTTAAAAGGAATGTTTAGATTATGCTTCACCCATTTTATATGAGGAATGAATTGGACTTTGTAAGTGGAAGGTGGATCCCACTATAGATCCTCGATGCATCGGTAGGTCTCATGATACAAACTAGTCTCTTCACACAAGGCCTTTACAAAATTTAATTTGTAGTCTTGGCATGAGGCCTTTACTGTGTTATTATGATATCTGACATTATGCATTCCATCATTTTGAAATTAGCTATTGATATTACATGTGATTTTTCGACTAGTAGAATATCCATGTGAAGAAGTTAATGGAGTTATTTGATTTATATTTTCCATATAATACAAAATTTAATGTTTAAAAAGATTGTGTTTTAGTCTTATACATTGCCTTAAATGTTTTTGATTATTTATGTTAGTTTCTGCTATACTGTCATCCTTTCTGAGGATCTGATCTCACCAATTTCATACGTTTTATTTACCCTAGGATTTGAAGATGTATATTATGACTGACCTACATTAATAGGCTAAGGGATATAA
Organism: Viscum album; assembly: GCA_963277665.1. NCBI lineage: Eukaryota > Viridiplantae > Streptophyta > Magnoliopsida > Santalales > Viscaceae > Viscum > Viscum album. The sequence continues at coordinate 2,065,720,530 of OY728131.1, forward strand.
GAGTGTTTAAAAGAGACACAATTTTGTTGATTTTCATTTGATAATTTAATGTAAAACTTATGTATGTATCTAGAACTTCCATGGATACTAAACTAATCAGTCTTTCGAGACATGATCTATTGTGATCATGCCAATGTTATGTAATAATGCACTAATTCTGTGTAACTAGGGTCGTGGCATTATAGTTGGTATTAGAGGATGTTTAGTACAGTCCTTGGAAGCTTAATTTAGAAAAACTCTTATTTAAAAACTATACCCTAGGATAGTCATTTATGATTATTATAGGAAAAAATCCAAATATTTTGGTAATATAAATATTATGTGGGTTTTCCCAGCAATACATCCCTTTCTAGATATGATCAAGTAGAGGGGGCTCTGGCACATATGTACCTATTAGTGAAAACATCGACACAGAGTTTCAGGATTGACCCAGGGTATCCTGGTACATGACAAAGGGCCTTTCTTCACACTTGGTTACTACACTCCCAGGGGATATTCTTAAAATAATTCATATTTTACTTACAAACCGATTTGAATGATTTTAATATAAGATGAAAATAAATAACTTTTGTTATTTATAATGTGTTTTAGATTGAAAATGAGGTGTTATGATATTCTCTAAATGATTTTAGGACTCACACTATGATTTATTTTGTTAGTCAATGGTAGGATTCCAAGGAAGTCATAGTAACATTAAACATGATGTACAAGGTGGGAACGATAATGGAAATGAGAAACTAAATGGAATGTTGATAGTTATAAAAGATATCGTGTTCATGCCAAGTAGGTTTCAAAAAATATGATAAAAAATATCTACATTAATAGACTCTGAAACTCAATAAGGAAGAGAAATGTGGAGAATAATAAGATCTCCAGCTGTGGTAACCATGTAAAAAAGAAAGATCATTTTCAATTATGCAAGAAATGTGGAAGGATAAACAAAAGAATGTGTCTCAATATAATAAAGAAATGATTTATGTGTGTGAAATAAGAATATAAAGTATAGAATTTCCAAGGAAAAAAAAAGATTACTATATAAGAAAATAAAATGATCCTAAGAATACAATTATAGTCAGTTGCTGTAAATGTATGGGACCTTGGAATTACCCAAATCAATGCCTTATTCTATATGATAAACTCTAGGTCAAAGAAGAACCTATGTGGATATAAATTGATGGATAAATGTTTAAATTTTTTAATGATTTTTCTTTATGGGATTACTTTGGAAGTCTATTATCTTGTATGTGTAACCATGCAGTTTGTAATGTGAAAATGCTATTTGAGGAAGAATTATCTTTTCTTTTTTGGATATAGTTAAAAAGAACCATTTGGGATTATATGATCCTTGAATTTGAGGCAATTATAGGTTACTAATATTTGGGATCAAAATGTAGGGTATGAGATAACATTTGTGGTTATATTATGTTATAGTTATTTTGAGGAATTTATCTCATTTTTGGAATGTTATAAAATATAGTTTTTCAAAAAATACAACACACAGACCATGTGACAACCCGTCGCATCGGAAAAAGCTACGGGAATCAAACCCACAACCAAAGTGCAATTGTGATTTATCGCCTACCACTGGACTATGTGAATTACCTGGTTAGTGTGACTAATTATTTTTAGTTAAATGATTTTATTGATCAATTATGAGTTCATTTGGGATCTTATGTTTTATCAAACGGATATCCATAGTATAAGAAAATGATTTGGTGATTAAGTGATAAATGTTACTTTGGAAGATGTACGATCAGTTGGGAACACTATATGCCTAAGAAAAATAGAATACAATGGAATTTCATTTGGGGAGTAATGGTGGATTTTTTTGTTATGGAAGAATCAATATTTTTTATAAGGATTTGGGTTATTAATGAAAATTATTAACCTACCATAGAGAATATGTGATTTGGATAATTGAACTTCTATATGAGACATTAAGAGTAGTTCATGTTATTTGGAGATAATTGTTAAGATTTACTATGACCGAATATTTTATTAAATTATTCTATGTATTGGGTTTTAGTCTCAGTATGGATTATATTTAATGGTTTTAAGGACCATTGTTTATTGAATGGTCTTTATTTATCTTTGGGTATTGTTTGTTCAATTTTGGAAATTAAGAATAGTATATCCTTCTATAAAGGATTATCCATTTTAGGGACCATATGATCTTGTACTAACCATTTGATTATTGAGAAAAGATGAGTTAGTGGTAGAAATTTATTAAAGAATGAAACATAACATAAAAAGTATCTATATCTCTTTTTTTTCTTAGTCAATATCATAAACAAATTCCTCGACTTTATGAAATTGAATAAAAAACAAAAAACATTGTTTGTTTACTTTTCATACTCGAAAACTAATGACCATTTAACCCATCAAAAGGTTTGGGGGTTCTTGTTGTTAAATTTCTCATGATCGAGTTTTCTATCACTCTCCATTAGAACATGACACTTTGTTTATCTTCCATATCCATTTTTTCCTATATGTAATCCTAGTATGAGTTATCTTGGGTGACCTTTTTACATCTCTTTCTTTCTTTTAATGTTATAGTTTTATTGACTATTTATTTGATGTGGTACATTCAATGATGTTCCCAAGCCAAATTTTAAAACTGTGAGGACACAATTTCCAAAAGAGGGAATAATGTAAGACCCTATGATTTCATAGTAAGTTATTTTCATTAATGTAAATCAATATCTTTCTCTACACACAACACCGAGTTCGAGCACACCACAACTTACCAAACTAGCCATTCAAAAAGCGGTTATGAATAGTATTAACTAAATTTTGAATTTTATATACTCCATATAATTTTAACATCCATATTATGTGATTCTTAGAAATAATATAAGAACAGATTCAATTTCATAAATAAAAGATGTATTTTTAAAAAATGTAATTTTACCACATTTTAATGGTGAACCATTTTTAATTCCAATATTTAACACTTTTATATATTTTATCTCACGAAATAAACTTCTAATTTAGAATAGGGACATAATAATTTAGTTTGGAGAAATTTTCAGTGGTTTTCTCATAACTATCATATTTTGTTGAATAGTGAAAAATACTAAATATTAATTCAAAACATCATTTTTAATCAGAATATTTTATTTTTTAAATTTATATATTTTAATTTTTTTAGAGTATTATTAGATTATATTTTTATCATTTAATCTAATTTTTTTCATTGGAGGTAATTTGACCTTTAAATTGGACATTAACACATATCAATCTTTTGAAAATTTTTACTTCTAAAAAACCCTCTTTCTGGTTTTGATATCAGAAATATTTTTTTTAATTAATTAATACAAATTCGATATTTTTAATTTGGTGAACTAGAAATCATTTTTGAAACTGAAATATATATTGTATTTTCAAATTATTTTTTGGTATTTTTCTAAAAACTTTTGATTTTTTATGAATAGTGAAAAAGAATAAGTTATTTTTTAAAACAGACTTTTTTTAAATAATTATTTACTTTATTTATGTTTATTTTAATTCAAAATTGATTAATAATACTTATATAAATTCAATTTAATTCATTGGAGTCATTTTATAATAATATTAGATGTATAAAATTTTATTGAACTTTTTACCATCTTTTACCCACCTTCTAGGCACATTTAGAAATTTGTATAAAACGTAATTTTATCGTGTTTGTGAATTGAATTTCAAAAATCTTGGAGACATGGTTGAAATAAGTAAGTAAAATGTGGTTCAATAAGGTGAAATTTTTTTTGGTGAAGAGTATCTTTTGAATTTTATTTACCACGGTTAAAAGAAAATAGTGTAATTAATGGTAAAAATGGTATTATAATTTCTCTAACACATGTCCTAATTCTATTGGATAATTTCATTATGACAAAAATAAACCTTAGGAATAAAATATGATCCTTTTTATCCACATAGATATTATCCGGACATTTTTTTAATTTTATTTAATGAAGAGTAAAAAGGGTAAAATTTAATATTTAATTACTAAATCATTTTTAATATAAGGTTATACATAAGATAAATTCGATTATAAATATTAATTATAAAGATAAAATTATTTCCTATATTATTATATTTTATTTATTATTCTTACACATTAAATAATTAAATTTATTTACGATACAATGATGATGAAGTAATTACATAATTAATGAAAGATTAAAATAATTGATATTATAAATATCAAAATAAATGTAAATTGAGACTTATGATGAATTAAAATAATTTTATAGGTTAATATGACATGTTATGGTGGATTTAATTATTTTTTTTCGAATTAATCAAGTTGATATGTCTTTAACAGAAACCAAATACTAAATAGTGTCAAAATTGACATAATTTAGTTTTTAAAACAAATAATATTTTATTAAATGATATAATAGTCATAAATATATAAGGATAGGCCAAAAGACATAATTAATTACAGATATGTTATTAATGAACAACTTGGCGTTCTCTTGGATGTTTATAGTATTTTATTAACCATATAATATAAAAATATAGGGAGACAAGTTAAATGTAAAACTATTTAACTAAGAATTAAATCTAAAATATAAGTTTAATATTGTGACATAAACCTGTATAAAACCTATTGGTAGATATTTTTTCGACCCTTACTCACCTTAGTCTCAAAATAAATCCATTTTTAGTCATTTGGAGCAACCATACACCGAAAATAAATTTATAGTAAAATAATATTTCAATCATTTCTTCATGTGACCCTCACCTCTCTTATAAACGGTCATTTTCAATTATATTTATTTCACACATCCAAATACATTTGTCTTGGAAAAATCCTTCCAAAATATACTCCCAAAGCCCTTTAATTCATCCTAGAGTCCTTCCTTTGATTATAAAGCCAACCTAAGGAGCCCTTTTGATCAAATCAAAAGGAAGATCTCGATGAAGAGGTAATAATTTTATCACTTATTTCAAAGTTATCTTCTTCTTCCAAAACCACATTTGTTTTTGTTTCCATACCAAAATAATAATTCCAATACCTTATACATAATTTTATTTTATTATAAATATGTTACAACCATATTCATTATTCTATTCATCCTATGGATGACAACGTCACAATATGTGCATACGTACAACTTGTCGTCTCCACATCGTGGTTTAGTTTGTTATTCGAGAATTCATTATTTGGATGGGTATAATAGTGATTATAATTGATGTAAATAACAAATATAACATTTTAATTACTCTTTATATATAATATACCATCCAATTACATATTATTTCACCATCAATACAATGATATCATCGCTCGTGCATACGTAAGGCTTATCATCTCCACGACACAATGAGATTCATTCCCCATAATAATAATTCAAGAATAATTTTCATTTTATGATTAAAAAAAATTATATAATTCTGGATATGAATCAAATACATCCTATCCATAACCAATATGTTTTACGAAAAAAAACATATAAAGGAAAATGAATCAGTTAACACCAGAAATAATGACACTACTAAAATATTATTAAAAAAGAAATATTAGAAGAACATATATTGTATCATTTTCATGTATGTTGTTCTTGTAAAATTTAATAACAATTATATAAATATTATAGAAGAGTTTAACATACCCTTGACTAAGGAAAAGTACAATGTATGGGGTTTTCATCTCACTTTTCAGTCCCATGAGATTCATGCTATATTTGCCACTATTTCTTTTTGTGTGATGTATGCATTGCCCCTGATTTTATTCTTTTTGTAATATAACTTTTTTATGTGTATTTACATTTTCATTGTATTATCCTTCTTTCATGGGGTGTATGTATCTTATGTTACCAAATCTATAAGGGAATTTCAAATTTAAATTTCCATGCATTGGGCTTTACGCATACTTCATTAATTATTTTACTCCAAGATTATGTGTGGAATCACTATTTTATTATTTATGTAGTAATTTTCAACCCCCTTTGTGGGGATATACATTTTATACACATAATCACTTCATTGATAAATTCTCATTCCATTGATATGAACTTGTTAAGGGTAATCTTAACTCAATTTCCATTAATTGAGTTAAACATTAAAGTCATTGGTATTATTTTTACAGGAATATGTGTTAATTTCCTATGATTTATATAAATTTAATATAAAATTATGTTGAGTTTATATATATTTTTCACACATAATTATTTCATTTATTTATCATTAATCTAAGCATACTGCCTTTATAAGGAATTTCGTCTCAATTTACATTGCATTGAGACTTCTTTGTTGTTATGTGATGATTCACTATTATATAGTGTATATACTGTATTATGACATAGTATATCATGAATCCATTTATTATTATGATATTATACGGTTTTTATTACCTCAATTATTTTTATTGAAGCATCTCTCATTTGGTTAGGAACACTAACTAAAATATCATTTAAAATGTTATAAAGATTTAATCTTCTAAATCCTTCTCATTGATTTCCATGTTTTAAAAATTATTTCAACTATTTATTTGTATGAACATGAATGTTTTGAAATTAAAATCAAATTCAAAATCATTATGGTGTTATGGGACACTTTGATTCAAAATATCATTTTTAAAAAACTTCTTGGATAAATAGTGCCACTTTTAAATGTTTTAAAGAAAAAGTGAATATTTCTCTCAAAAAGTTTTACTAACTATTTTCATATATTTAAATATACATAATTGTATTTTATTATTTATTGAGGTTGATTTATCATAATACGATATTCCATGTTGTATTTAATGAGTTATGTTTGACTGTGGATGTGATATTTTTATGCCATTCATGGTTTGTGGTTAAAGTATTGAAATTTTCTATGCTTGTTTTAACACAAATGTTTTGATTATGTCTCACCCATTTCATATGAGATATGAATTGGACATAGTAAGTGATGGGTGGCACCCTCTATAGCTCCTCAATGCATTGGTAGGTCTCATGATACAAACTAGTGTCTTGGTACAAGGCCTTGAAAAAATTTTATTTGTAGTTTGGAAAGATGCCTTGACTACGTGGATATGATGTCTCACATTATGAATAAATCATTTTGAAATTAGCTATTGATATTACATGTGATTATTAAACTATATAAAATCTTTGTTAATAATTAAATGGCATTATTTGATTTATATTTTCAATATTATGCTGATGTTTATGTTTAAATGGCCGATGTTTTAGTCTTATACACTTCCTTAAACATTTATGATTATTTATGATAGTTTCTGCTATATTGTTATCCATACTGAGCATCTGAGCTCTCCTCTTTCTTATGATTTAATTTTCCTAGAGTGTAAAGAAGTATATTATGACTGACTTACAGGAACAGGCTAAGGGATATAAGAGTTTTCTAAGGAGACACAAAGTTGTTGGTTTTCATTTGATAATTCAATGTAAAACTTATGTAAGAATCTAGTACTTATATGACTACTAAACAAATCGGTCTTTCGAGAATTGATCTATTGTGATCATGCCAATGTTATGTAATAATACACCAACTCTAGGTAACTAGGGCCAGGGTGTTATATAGTATATCAATGGTATAGTGGTCCCAACAACAAAAAGAGGAAAATGGAATCTATTGTGGTCTATTCTGCAAATAAATTCTATGATAGAAAGAAGCTATATCATCCCATATATAAAAATTGTGGGAAGAAGAATCCTGGGAACTATTTAAATGAAACTAAAAAGTTCTTCAAATGTGGAATGTTTGGAAATTTGGGTAAAAAAGGATGATGTGATATGAAAAATACCACTAATGTGGAAGGAGAAAGGAACGATTAAATCAACACTCATCCTATAATGCAGTGTTTGGACTATGTGGTGAATTGTCATTATGTGAACAATTTCCCTAAGCCGAGGTTTGTCGGAGGAAAACAACAACAACCTCTATTGCAACAAGTGAGGGATTATGATATCACTAATAAAGAGGTGGAGTCGGACAATGATGTTGTGGTAGTTTCACAATATATTCATTGAATAATAGAGTATAGGATATTTGATTTTATTTCTAATTATTCTTTCATATCTCTCAAGTTTAGTTGAACTATTCAAACACCACCTCAAAATTTAGATGATTTGTTATTTTTTGAGAATAGAAAATGGGGAAATTGTTGTGTCCATGGTTTATAACACCTCCCCAGATAATTTTTGTGGACTGAACCTCCCAGAAAATATCATCATACTTCTTTTAGTAGAGTTTGATGCTATATTGGTCATGTATTGACTATCCTTATTCAAAGCCAACATCAACTGTCGGGAAAGGGATATCACTCTTCACATCCTGACGCATCCTCCAATTCATTAAAAGTATAGGGAGGAAGATTAATCTACTTTAGAATCAATGGATAATGTGTGGATATTAATTCATTATGAGAAATCATGTCTAGCTCAAATGATAGATACAAAGGATAAAATCATGCTTAAAGACATGCCCATCATGAGGGATTACTATGATGTATTCCCTAAAGAGTTTCATGGTCTTCCTCATGATCTATATGTTGAGTTCTCAATTTAACTTATTCCAATATATATTCCTATATTAAAGACACCATATATAATAGCCACCATAGAGTTGGAAGAGATGAAGCATCAATTAAATGAGAATCTTGAGAAGGGATTTGTACACCTGAGTGCTTCATCGTGGGGTGAACCTATCCCCTTCATCAAGAAGAAGGACTGATCAATGTACCTCTACATTTATTATCATGAGATTGATAAAATTATGATAAAGAAAAAGTATCCCCTTTCATGGATAGATGAATTGTTTAATCAGCTTTGTGGGGCCAATTAATTCACTATGGTGGACCTTCGGTCATGATATCACCAATTGAATGTGAGAAAAGAATATATTCCCCATATTTTTTTCTAACGACGTATAGAAACAATGATTTCATAGTGATTCCCTTCACACTCAATAATTCTCATGAAATTTTCATGGATTTAATGAATAATGTATTTATTGATAACCTCTATAATTTTTTTGGTAGTCTTTATCAATGATATAATGATATACTGCAAGAGAAAGGTGGAAAATGTGAAGTATATGAGTACTGTTCTAAAGACTTTGAGAAGAGATTAGATGAATGAAAAGAACAATAAATGTGAGTTTTGAATAGGGGAAGTATCACTCTTTGGGAATGCTATCACCAGGAAAGGGATATCTGTGGACCTTTCCAAAACCAAAGAAATTGAAGAGTAGCCGAATACAACATCTGTAATGGAGATCCACAGCTTTCTAGGTCTAGTTGAGTATTATTTATGATTTGTGAAGAACTTTTAATGAATGAAAAAACCAATGAAAAATATGACATAAAAGGGAGTAATGTTTTTGTGGACTCAGGAATGTGATGACTATTTTAAGGAGTTGAAAAAGAGTCGAATCATTGTGATGACACTCACACTCCCATCAAGTGGAGATCTCTTTGTGGTGTACAGTGATGATTTATGGAAGGGGATAGTATATGTGATGATAGAAAATGATAATGTGATAGCTTAAACCACAAGGTGGCGGAAATTCCATGAGTAAAACTATCATATGCATGATCTAGTGTTGGTAGTTGTGATCTTTGGATTAAAAATCAGGTGGCATTATCTCTATGGGAAGAGGTGTTAGATATATACGGATCACTGGAGTCTCAAATATATATTCACACAAAAAGAGATAGATATTCTTTATCAAAGAATTATAGATCTCAACAAGGATTATGACCTATTAATCCACTACTATCTCGGTACGACAAACAAGGCAGTATATTCTCTAATTAGAAAGGATCTTGCATCTTTATCAATGATGAGAATTGAAATGTATATGATCTTCTTATATTATTTGTGGATGTACATGGGAATCCTCAAGGAAATAACATTATAAATCCTTTATCAAATGATTTTTCAACCATACCTCATGGAGAAAATATTGGATTATCAAAGAAAATATATGGAAATTCGAAAAAGGGTGGAATCCATTAGAAATGAGAAATCCAATGCGTTCAAGTTTGACGAGGAAGGATTTTTAAGATTTGGGTCATGGTTGTGTTTTACATCTAATCTATAAATAATTAAGGATCATTTGTATAAAACAAAAAGTTAAACCTTCTCTATTCACCAGGAATCACAAAGATGTATTAAGATCTATGTGAAAACACATGGTGGGATAATGTGAAGAATGAGAGTGTTGAATATACACCAAGGTGCCTTGTATTTCAATAAGTAAAGGATGAAATACATAAGTCTAAGGGGATGATGAAACCACTAACCATAGCGACATAGAAGTGGGAGAAGATCACCATGGACATTGAAACTAGAAATACAAGGACATCACGTGGAAATAATGATATATGTGTAATTATGGATCATCTTACAAAGAAAACTCACTTTTTCAAATCTCAAGAGGACTTATCATTGGATCATCATTCATGGATACATATCAAATAGGTGGAAAGGATTCATGGATTACCACTATATATTTTATCTTATAGAGATATGAGATTCACCAAGAAGTTTAGGAAATGTCTCCAACATGCTCTAAGCACTGAACTGAACATCAGTACGTCCTATCATCATCAAACTAATGGCCAATTTGAGTTAAAATTTTCAGACACTGGAAGATATGTTGAGATCATGTTTTATAGACTTCAAATAGGATAGGACCAACATCATCCACTAGTAAAATTCTCCAACAACAATATCTTCCATTCAAGAATAACAACGGCACCATACAAAGACTTATATGAGAAAAGGTGAAGAACACCTGCATGTTGGGATGAAGTGGGTGAGTGTAAGCTTCTTGGTCCTTAAATGGTCAACGAAATGAGGAATAAGGTGAAATCCATTCAGCATCATATCAAGGCATTCCCAAGTCGATGAAAGAGTTTTCAGAAAATCATCATTGTGTCCTTCAGTTAAATGATCAAGACATGGAATTTATAGAAATATCTCCATGGAAGAATGTCACGAGGTTTGGGAAGAAAGGAAAGATATGTCCTAGGTACATCAAACCCTTTAAGATCCTTGATTGAGTCTCACCTATTGCCTATTGATGGGAACTTCCACCTACCATGTCGAATGTACACAATGTCTTCCACATATCCCTTTTATGGAATTACATACCAAAACATTCACATGTACACTCTTTGGAGGTGGTACAGTTAGAGAATGATCCTTCTTACGAGGAGTAGCTAGTGAAGATCTTGGATCATTGAGACAAAGTCATACATAACAAGAATACTCACCTGATCAAAGTACTATGGTGGAACCATAAGTACAAAGAGGAAACATGGGATATGGATGATGCAATAAAGGAAAATTACATGTACCTATTTATGTATAATAATGTAAAACAAAATTTCGGGGATGAGATTTTATAAAGGAGAATAACGTAATGACCCAGTTTTTTGTCAATGGAATTACCTTCTTATATTTCTTCCATATACTATAATAACAATTTAAATTATTTATCATGATAATAAACACTATGTGACCATCAAACATAATTTTTTCACTTTTGTGATTTGAATTTTGAAAATCAAACATACTTGATTGCATTCAGGGTATTTTTTGGGGTCTGATGGAAGAAAAATAATTTTTGGAAAATAGTAAATTAGCCTTATTAATAGTAACATACTGTTATATAACTTAAATCTTCCAAAAGAATAGTAACCTTAACCATGAATGTATAAATATATTTTAGGCATCTTATAAGTGATAATATGATCCTAGTAAAAGTATTGGTATTCATATAATTCATTAATAAATAATTAAAATTAATTAGTTAATTCAAAAGAAAATGTATTTTCCTAAAAGGTGTTACTTAATTAATAATTTTATTTTTTTGGTTTTAAGATAATTTTATAATACCATGTGTAATTTTTGAAAATATTATAAAATCGGTTATAATTTAAAACTCTGTAATTTTCATGTAAATAATGATTTTAATTCAAAATTAAATTAATCATATATAGAAAATTAATTTTAAAAAATGGAGTTTATTTTTTTATTCTAACCATTTTAAAATGGTCATGGTGAATTTTTGGGATTTTTAAAAAATACTTGATTTTTTGCTAAATAGTAAAATTTTATAATTTAAGATAAATGCTAAATAAACTAATTTCAATGTTGCTCTTGAGTTATGGATGATGTAAAAATCCCTTGGGTCGAGCTCAAATTCCCATATTAATATTATTTTCATATAATATTAACTATTTAGGGTCTTGGGAGAAATTAATAATCTAAAGAATTAAATATTATGAAAACGCTCCTCTCCTCCACTATAAATACAACCCCTCCTTGACTCTTCTATTTAATGCTCTCATGCATTATGCCTTTCCTAAATACTGCCCAAATCTATCCCCAATATTCTCCCTCATGTTCAACAACCCATAGTCTCTTTCGATGTCCAAATCTGCTCCCCTTAAGAGGCTCTCAAGGAAGATTTAATCAAGAGGTAAATTCCCCCTTTAGATTCTTTTACTTTCTTTTCATGTTAATTTGTTTTCTTTTCTAATCCGTACCTATACTCATACGAATTTTATGAAAACTCTAGTACCATAAATATACTGTAATGTTGTTGTGATAATGGTACAAGTTATTATCATATCTTTTTTACTCTTATTTTATACTAGTAGAAATGACACCATCTGAGATGTGTTAATTAACAACATTCATGGACAATGGGTTTTAAATTCCTTTTACCATCTTCAATTACGGTCATAGAACCAGTTTTTATGGTTAAACCAAATTATTATTTTAGATATCCTACTAAATGTTATATAATATATTTTATACTTGATATTAAATTACAATTCAAAATGAATTCGTAGTGATCAAAAAGCCACTAATAAACACAAAAGGTTATCACTAATGTTTTATATAATGATTCATCTTCACTCAAATTAACCAAATTAAATTTAGAACCACATAATCTTAGAAATTTTTCAATAATAAAACATAACATAAGTTCTAGAAAACCATCCCCATTTTACATGATTCTCCAATTATGGAAATAAGTAAACCAATTGTAAAAACCAAGAAAACAAGAAGAGCCAAACAATGAAATTGAACAACTTAACCGATCAAAAAGGTCATGAATGAAGATAAAAATGTTATTATAAATCTTTTACAAACATAATAGGTTTTTAATTTACTAATTATGAACCTAATTTTATTATTTAGGTCACTAATATAATGCGGAGAACACCATCAGACATAAGGTAAGGGATCATCTCTTTCTCACATTTATTCAGAAATCTATTCTATGTTATGTCCTTTTATTTGTAATACCTAGTGATGGGGTACAATCTCTCACTCTCCCATACTTAACTCATGATTTATCATTTAGGAGAAACTCATTTCTCTCTCATTATGTACTCTTATGTACACCTGATACCATGCCGATAATCCATAAGGGATTCTACATGAACCTCTTTTGTTCATTCAGGTTGCCTTATATTCATTTTACCAAAATGCAGTCATCTTATCTTTTTATGATCATCTTATAAAATACTGTTTAAATGTAAAAAAATAATATTTATATACCCTTGAATTATTCTCTTTTAAGGATATTAATGTTTTTAAGTGATTCTCTCACCAATACTTCTTGAAAAGAAAACCTGTTTGGAGAGAACTTCTTGAAAGAATACTCGATTTCAACTACACTCTGTCTTCTTTTTTAAGACATCATTGTCATTATAATATCAGTATTTTATCATGAAAACCTTTTCATTTCACTTATGGTTTTATATAGAGGATTTTTCCCTTTTATATATTAAAGGATCTATAGTATTTTCCTTAAAACTACACAAAAATGTTTTAATGATAAACATTATTAAATAATTTTCTTGAATATTTTCTATTCTACTAAACATGAGTTACCATGATACATGAATATTTTCTCTTATTAACGTCAACGTATATATTTTTAATTTTAGTTCATGTAAACTTTTATGATACACCCATTTGTTATGCTTTATGACATGATTGTGGTACAAAATTCACTCCATGGGTAACTTTTATGCTTATGTAAGATTGATTATGTATGATTATTTAGGTGGAAAAAATATTCATGAAAAGTTATAATGGGTGAACCAAGATATAACACCAATTCATTGGATAACGTGGAGTCTCATGAGATGTTATGTGCGATGGTCTTGGTGGTTAGTTGTGACATGTGATACCATGTGTGACGGTCTTGGCAGTCACCCTCGGATTGTGCTTCCACGTGAAATGGTATTGGAAGTTATCCTTGAGTCATGATAATGTAATTTTTTATGTTTATTCCACATTATTATGACTCCATGTTTGTATGATTCCATTTTTATTTGTTTTGATTCCACAAGTTACATGCCTTTTTATATCATCATGTCATTGCTTCCTTCTTATGTGCCAATGCTTTGTTCTTAAGGGATTTCCCCTACAAGGCTATTTAGTTCACCCCTTTTTTCATGTGTTCTCAAGTGTAACCAATAAATTTGTTTGAGAACAATGGAATCTAGGTGATGAATTTTATGATTAAATAAATAAATGTTTTATTTAGTTTCATGTTTTCAGTTTTATGTATTGAGACTTCAAGATACTGGACTTTACGATGCCTGGCTTGTACTCTGATGTATAATTATCTTTAAAATCATGTAATGTTATTTGAAAAAGGTTGGGGTCAACATATGATTTCTTCATATGAATGGGTATAAAAATAAACAACATGAAAAAATTAAATGTAAATAACTTTCCCAAATTTGTAATCATAATCAATACTGAATTTGAGTAGTATGTTGAATGGTATCCAGATAGCACATCCGTAATAAAAACCCTCAGAAAACATTTAATAACATATAGTAGATGAAAATAGTACGATATAGATGTCAATAAACCATAAAATTCATCAGAGGTTTTTAAAAAGATGAAAATACTGAAATAAAACCATCGAGGAATTCTTGAGAGAAATACACGTTTTACATTGCAAAGAAGATTTATTTTAGAAAAATATTTTTTATTTTTAATAATTGTTTGTATGAAACCATTAATGAAAAAATATATTTTTTTCATGACAAAATTAATAATTTTATTATAATAGTGGTTTCTTAAATTGGATTATGGATGGTACTTGGAAATGGTTAATAAATTGAGATGTTCCCGTTAATTGGGCTTGTGTATCGAGAAGAATTGGGAAATGAACCATGAAAAAATGTATTTATTATAAATTATTGATTAAATGATCAAGAAAAATGATTTTGGAATTTATTTGGAAAATTTATAATAAATTTTAAAATAAATAATAATTACATTTGTGTATATATGAAGAAACCATATCCCAAATGAAAATGAATGTTCAGGAAGAAGACCCTTACATTATGTTCAAATGTTTTCTACACTTGAACACAATATCATGAATAATAAAATAAAATTAATTAATTAATTAATTAATAAAGTTACATTCATATATTTTATTTATTATAATTTTATTAAGTTCATTTATGTAATATTGGATAGTTATAAGACACAATTTTATTCCTCAGGAGCCTATGTTTCCTTGGTTTTCATGATCAGTAGTTTTGTATATGAGTGTGAAAATTCATTTGGAATGGGTATAATTATATAGAATTTAATTTATATTATATTTATTATCATTCATATGTTTAAATGGTTATATATATCATTTTATTGTGTGGAATGATGATGAATCCTTAGATAAGACATTTAGTGATAATCATTTACATTATTACAATGGTTATTGATCATTAAAAACTCTTTTTATTGTATCATTTAGTATTATGTAAATATATTGTAACCAAAACATAATAAGGGTTTTAATATGTATATTATATTATATTATAACCAAAAAAATGTTTTTATTACCATATTTGAAGGATATATGAAGAATTAAAGTCCATCGTCCACGAGGGTTTTAAATCAGCACATCTCTGATAATGATTACATTTTTAAAATAATAGATAATGAGAAAGGAGTTTTATTAAGTATATTACATTAAATTTATATAATTATAGAATATATATTATACTGAATTTATCATGATAATTTTGATAGATTATTTGATGATAGAATAGTAAAATAAAAGAACATGAAATGAAATCAAAAGAAAAAGGAAAAAGATTTTACATCTTGAATATTCCCCATCGAGAACCTCCTTTAGGAGTTTGGTTTTGGTATTTTGTTATTTCCAAGAGCTCCAAGATATGTGGAATTTCCTCAGATAGATTTTTGGTCATAAATTTGACAAGGATAAAGTCTTGGAAGGTGTGAGAGGAAGTGGTATTGAGGGGTGGTATTTATAGTAGTGGAGATGGGTGATTTCTCATTTATTTATTCATTATTTAGTTATTTTTCTCAAGACCACCAATGGTGGTTATTCATGTCACTAAATATTGTAATAAGGTTATGTGAGTTCTAAACAAGGGTTTATTCATCTTCCAAACATCACTCATGATTCAATAAATCATGTATTTATAATTTATTATAAATTATATTATTTTACTATTCACAAACAATTCATGAATTTTAGAGAAATACCAAAAAATTCACCCTAACCATTTGTCAGTGGATATAAATCAAAAATGAACACCATTTTATCAAAATAATTTTAAAATTATGCAAATTTTATTTTTTAATTAAAACCATCACTTACATGAAAACTACAAATTCTAAATTTATAAATGATTTTGTAACACTTTGAACACATAACTATGGTCTCATAAACATATAATAAATTATTTAGAAAACAAAATTCTAATTTATGAATATATTTTATAGGAATATATTCTATTTTAATTATTTTAATTAATTATGAAATTTTAATTCAATACTAATGTCCTACAGAAACAACATTAATTAATTTAACTATTTTCAAAATATTAATATACTTATAATTTGGTATAATGAAATAATAATTTCATTTATAAAGAACCTAAATTATATTTATAATTTAATCTGTGATGTTAGTATACATTAGTCCAATTTACTATTCATAGGTCTTGTATTACTTTTCCTATGGCCAAGTTACTACTTCATCACCATAAGTTCATTAATTTATATAAATACCTCTTATTTTATTCAATGTTCATTTATGATGGTTTTATTGTGTTCTATAAGTGATATTGTATGATCAATACTATATGAAATAAACATAAGAATAAAATTTCTTTGATAGAGTTTTGGGATGATACATTCTCCCCTCATACAAAAATTTCACCCTCAAAATTTCTAGATTGTCATGCCACCAATAGATTTGGGTAGTGTATCAAAACCTCTTCATGCTCCCATGCCTCCTCTTAAATTTTATGATTTTTACCAAGTACCTTTACCAGCTAAGTCCTCCGATTTCTCAACACAAATTCTTTAGTGTTTTGAATCTGGATAGACTTTTCATAGTAAGATAAGTCTAGTTATAATTATATTCCTTCAGAGGTGAGTTCATAAGTTGATTGTAGCATGTACATCCTTATCAAGGAGATGTGGAACATAATGTGTACCTTATAATTCCTAAGAGACATTTCAAAATTGTAATCAAGAGCTCTAATTATCTCTAGTATTTCAAAAGGACCAATGTACCTAAGGCTTTGTTTCCCTTTATTCCTAAATTTTATTACACCCTTCCCTAGAGATACTTATAAAAAAAGTGATCTCCCATTTAAAATTCAAACTCCTTCGATATATTATTCGAAGAAATATTTTCCCTAATTCGAGAAACATTAATATGGGTATGAATAGTCATTACCTTCCATGTTGTTTCCTATAAAAGATCTGGGTATATAAGATTACTTTCATTAACTTCATCTTAACATGTTGGTGTACGGAATCTATTTCCATACAGTGCTTCCTATAGATCCATTTGAATAATTGAATGGAAAATATTCTTGTCAGAAATCTCTACAAAAGTAAGATACTAATCCCACATGACATGAATGTCATGGGATCATGATCTCAACAAGTCTTCCAATATTTGAATGGCCCTTTAAAACTACCCATCAGTTTGAGGGTGAAAAGCAGTACTCAAACAATGATTATTATCAATATATTTTGGATTACTTTTCCATAATTTCAATGTAATTCATGGATCAAAATCAGAAAAAATGGAACTAGGGGGTCTATAAAGTCTTAAAACTCCATTAATATAAATTCGTGAATGAAACTATAGGGTAAAATCCTACCTTATGGTGAACAAATGTGTAGATTTGATATTTTGATAGATAATTACCCATATTTCATCATGCATTCATGGTGTTTTTGGTAACATAATAACAAAATCCATACTGATGTCATCCAATTTCTATGTAGGAATAGGCAAGGGTTGAAAAAAAACTAATATTATGTTGTCTATCAGCCAACACCTGTTTAATGAATAAACATATTGATACGTAATCAAAAATTTCCCAACTCATATTATCCCACCAGAAATGTTCCATCAAATCTATATACATATTAGAGATACTAGGGAGTATAGAGAAATTTAACCAATGGGAATCATACAATATCTCCCTTTTCAGCTCATGTATAGAGGGAACACATAGCCTCTACCCATATTTATGAATTTCAACCTCACAAATGAATTCTATAAACTTTTCAACATTGAAAGAATTAATTTTATGTGGAATATTATCATCATTAAACTAAGAACGTATAATTATTTCTAGTAAAGATGTTTGGGAAACTAATAGAAAAAGTAATGATGCTTCACCTTCCTTGATAATTACCATATCTATGTTTTCTAGATCCATGTACATAGCTTCCTTGTAAATTTTTATTTTGTTTACAACTCCATGATCCTTCCTTCTCAATGCATCTTCAACCTTATTCTCTTTTCCAAGGTTGTAGTATATTGAACAATCATAATCCTTGAGAACATCAATCCTTTTCCTTAGCCTCATGTTGAGTTATTTCTATGAGAAGATATAATTCAAACTCTTTTTATTTATATACATTTCACATCTTTCAACATATAGATAGTTTTTACATATATACAAAGAAAATATGATAGCTGCTAACTCCAGATCATGTGTTGGATAGTTCTGTTCAAGAGTTTTTAACTATCTTGATTCATTCGAAAAAAAATCTATCATGGTGAATGAGGAAAAAACCAAGTTCCTTCTTTGATAAATCAATATAAATCACATATACATCATTTTTTTGTAGAGTAATTATTGTAGCATTCACTAAACTTTTTTTAAATTCTTCAAAATATTATTTCCATTCTTTTGACAATAAGAACATAACCCCTTTATGAGTAAGCTTGGTTAAGGGGTCACATAATAAGGACAAGTTATTAATGAAATGTTGATAATAACCTACTAAAATACTATATACCTTGGTTATGTTCATTAGTGTATGAAATTATTGAACTGCCTTTTCCTTTGAAATATCAACTTAGATTCCATCATTCGAGACAATATCACCAAGCAAAGAAACTCATTAATGCCAAAATTTACATTTTCTAAAGTACCCATTTAATAAATTTATTATAAAATTCTTCAAAACAATATGAAATTTATTATAATGGTCTTCTAATATTTTGTATTATGTTGAGATATCATCAAAAAATTTAATACCCTAATCTTCCACGATACGTTTCTCTTTGAATAATGCAATAGCTTTCATTGTACGCAACTTCGAGATTCTAAGACACCACGACCAATCAAACTAGATATTATTAATAGTAATACCGAATTTTTGAGATTTTATAAATTTTATTTTTCAAAACAGACTTTATTTTCGAATTTATAATATCGAAATTAGCTTTGGGTGAATTTTTGGAACTTTTTTGAAAACTTTCAATTTTTGATAAATAGTACTAAATTTAAATTAAAAAAAATTTAATCGAAATAATTTATAGTGTTAATTTATAAATTTGAGTGGTTTTAAAATATAATTATATTATATTATTATCATTTAATATAATTTATTTCATTTTGTGTAATTTTACATTAAAACTAAACATAATCAAGAGTCGATCATTTGAAAGTTATTATTTCTTAAAAACATGATTTTTGTTTTGACAATGATAATTAATTTTAATGTAATTTATGCAACATCTATGTATTGATTTTGAAAAAATGGATTTAATATTTGGAATCATGAGTTACAAATTGTCTAAATAGGTATCTTTTATTTTTAAAAATTATGAATAATTACTTCGGTAAATATTTTATTTATCATGGGTAAAGGGTGAATTCGGTAAATGAGGGTACAAAATAATATTATAATTATACTAAATTACCATAAAATGTGGAAAATTTATATTTTTTGATACATGTCCGATCATGGGCATCCTTGAGTCGATTTTTGGACCCCATGGAGCCACATGGAAGTGATAATGACATTTTACATTAATTAATCTAAACTGAAGACCAAAATAAAAAAACGAATATATGTTTTAGTAAAAAAAATTATATATTGTTATATAATTGATCTATTTGACTATAAATATTCATTATAAATCTAAACATATTTCATAAATAATTTAATTTTATTTATATGTTTTAGATAATAAATAATTTAATTTATTTATGACACAATGATGATGCAGTAATTACATTAATAATGAAATATTAAAATAATTAATATTATAAAAAATATAATTAATGTAAATTGAGACTTATGATAAATTATAAAAAAAATTAGGTTAATATGACATTTTATGGGTGGTTAAATAAATTTTATTATAAGTAATAATGTTTTTATGTCTTTCAAAAAAACAAATACTAAATGGTGTCAAAATTGACATATTTGAGTTTTTAAAACAAATGAAATATTATTAATTGATATAATATTCCTAAATATCAATGTATTGTCCAAAGGACTTATATAAGGTTTTATATATTAATAATTAACAACTTGGGGTTATCTTGGCAGTTTATAGTATGTTTATTAACCATATAATATAAAAATACAAAGATACATGGTAAATGTCAAACTGTTTAGCTAAGAGTTAAATCTAAAAGATATGATTAATATGGTAACCTAAACCTATCTAAAACCAATTAGTTTGGAATTTTGCAACCCATCACCACGTTATCCTTGAAATAAATCATTTTTGAGCATTTATAACTAAAAATTATTTTATTATAAATTAATATTTCAATCTTTTCCTATAGTGACCCTCACCTCTCTTATAAAAGGGTACTTCCCCTTCTCTTAATTTCTAACCTCAAATTCCATTTGGCATGGCCATTACTGGCCCAAATATCCTCCCAAAATTCCTAAGTTCATCTTATAGGCCTTATTTTGGTCATAAATCCAGCCAAAGGATCCCTTTTGGTCAAATCAAAAGGAAGAACCCGAAGAAGAGGTAAATATTTCACCACCGCTTTCAAGTTTTTTCTGCTTCCACTTCCTCTTTCATTGTTGTTTAAATTCTAAACTAATAACTCCAGTATCTTCTATAAACTATGATATTTTTATGAAAATGTTATAACCATATTCATTATTCTATCCATCATATAAATGACAAAGTCACCATATGTGTGTACGTATAGATTACCGTCTCCACGTCGTGGTGTAGTTTTTTATTCAAAAACATCATTATTTGGATTGGTTTAATATTGATTAAAATAGATGTAAATAATAAATATAACATTTTAATGATTATATATATATATATATTATATACCATCCAATTATATAATATTTCACCATCAATGATATTTTCGCTCGTCCATACATATAGATTACCATCTCCATGAAGGCGATGAGATTCATTTCCCCATCATAAAAATTCAAGAATAATTTTCATTTGATGATTAAAAATAATGTTTATGAACTTAATAAAATTATGGATATGAATCTAATACATCACATCCATAAATAACATAGCTTATGTAACCAATAATATGAAGGAAAACAAGTCAGTTAACACCCAAAATGATGATACTACTAAAATATTATTAAGAAAACAATATTAGAAGATCATATATGATATCATATTTTTGTATATAGTTATTGAATAATGTAATAAAAATGTTTTAACTATTATACAGGATGTTAACATAACATCGACTAAGGAAAAGTACAAGGTAAGGGTTAATTTCACAATCTCCTTATTATCCGAGGTTGTTTTTATGTAAGTATCTACTGGGACCTCTTTATCTTCCACATCCATGTTTTCGTAAAAATGTATTTCAAAACATTTTTAATATTTACTATACTATGAGTTAAAGTCATTTATACCCTTATTTAAAATTATATGTTTTTAATTAAATCAATCCGCCATTTTCTAAACATGGTACATTATGACCTTTTCAACAAAATTAAGGTAAGAATATTTTTTAACTTATATGACGGGTGTGGCTATTTTTCGCCGTTATAACATCATAGAATCTTCCCTTACAAGATTATAAGAATATTTTTAAAATAAATTTTATCTTTTATAAGGATGTGACTCTTAATTTATTTTGAAATAGAAATAGATATTTCTCTTATATAGTTTTGATTTCATCTATGTCAACATCCATTAATGAAATTTACACTTCTTTAATGTTGATTTATTATAATACAAATATTTCATAATGAACTTATGGTTTTGTGATATGTTTGAATGTGGATGAGTTTTTTTATATCATTCATGGTTTATGGTTAATGTATTTAAATTTTGTATGTTAGTTTTAATATAGATGTTTTTTATTCAACCTTTTCATATGAGAAATGTATTGGACTTAGTATGTGATGAATGGAGCCCGTTATGGATCTTCGATGATTAGGTAGGTCTCATGAGACAATTAGATGTGGAATTGGAAGAGGCCTTTCCCAATTTGATATATGGTTTTTTCCTAGGCCTAAATCATTTTTAGATGTCTTGGCTGAGTCTTTGACAAGATGTTTTAGAATGTCCGACATTATACATTACCTCATTACAAAAATAACATTGATGGTTCATGTGGTAATTCATCTAATAGAATACCCATGAATATGATTTATTATTCCATTATTTAATCATCTTATACTCCTTCTATAAAGTGTTCAGGTTTAATATTTATAAATGCATGTGTTTTTAATTATTCATCATGACTAATGATTATATTATCTTTCATTGAATTGCTTACCCTTACTGAGCATTTGAGCTCACCCATTTCTTATGTTTCATTTTCCCAGGATTTGAAGAAGTTAGAAATGAGTGACTTACATGCATAATCTAAGAGACTTTCATATTTTTAAGGTAACAAATTAGTGTTTTATTTCTTTTCAAGTTGTAATGTTGAACATATATATGTGTCTTGTTTCCAATAATACTAAATTGATCGTTCTTTCTGGACATGATTCCTTGTATCATTCCAATATTATGTAATAAATGACCATCTCTGGGTAACTGGGGTCGGGGAATTATATTTGGTATTAGAGGAAGTTTAGTACAATCATTGGAAACTAGATTTTGTAAAAATATGATTATATAATATTAACCTAAGATAGAGTTTGTTGATTTGTATATAAGAACTTCCTAGAATTTTGGTACTATAGATATTTTGTGAGTTTTCAAGAAATACATCCCTGTCTAGATACGAGCAGGTAGAGGCAGCTCTAGAACAGATGTACTTAGGGGTAAAATCCAAAAACACCACTTTGATCTAGACTCGAACAGGAACTGGTGTATGATAACAGGGTTTGCTGCACTCTTGTTTATGACACTCTCGGTGGGATACGCTTAAGATAATTATCGTTTTCCTTACAAACCATTGTGAAGGGTTTATGAGTATATACATCCTCAATTAAAACATTTTTTATGATTATGGATTATACCCATAAACTATTCAATTTATGATAAATGTTTTACAAGTTCAGAATTATGTATTGTGGTTCATATACTAATCTACTATTTTCCAATTTGTAAAAATGGCACCTTGTGGAAGGAATAGAAATATTATCAATACACGTAATCCATATAGGGATTTCCCTCCTACTAAAGATAATTATAGCATATCTGGTGATGTAACTGGTGCAAATCATCTTATCACCATACTGGGACAACTCACACATGTTATGAATAATAAACAAACCCGTATGGAGCACCCTGATCCATAACGCGGAGGATCAATGTTAGATCAATTCTTGATTCAACCACCACCAATATTCAATGGGTCTACAATTCAATTTGTTACTGAAAACTGGATAAGTTACATAGAGAAAATATTTCATTCTTTGGGGAGTAGAGAAAAGGAAAAAGTTGTTATGGAAGTTTATCGCCTCACCCGAGATTCAGATCAATAGTGGTCATTAATTCAAAACACAAAGAAGGATGAAAAATTATCATTTAGGTAATGGAGGGAGTTTAAAGAGATTTTTGTATAAAAATAATTTCCTCGTGACCATCAAGAAGATATGGAAAAGAAATTTCTAAGTCTGAGAGAAAAGGACGATGATAATGTCACAATGTATGAAGGTATCTTTGCAAGGATAGAAAGGCATGCTACAGATCATATTTGTAACCGAATAAGTAAGATTGATAGTTTCTTTTATGGGTTAAAACAATTTCTTCATTGAGAAATATTCTCACAATCCTTCTCATCATATGAAAATTTTGTCTCATGTGCTATCAAGACCGAAAAGGAATTCTCTAAGTACTACAACATCAAAGAAAATCAAGAGAAGAAGAGATCTGCTAAACACTCTGGGAAAGGAAATAATGAAATGGGGATGAAGGGAAGAGTTGAATTTCTACCATGTGATAATTGTGCAAGGAAGCAGCCTGGTGCATGCCTAAAATCAAAATAATTATGCTACAAATTTGGATAGAAATACCATCTTTTTAGTGATTTTAATGAGAAGAAAGAAGATACCAATATTGAATTCTACAATTGTAGGGTGATGGGACATTATGAAAATGAATGTCCAAATTATCTGGGATACTTACCTCAGAAAAGGCTATGGGATGGAGGCCAAGATTATGCGATCATTGCTGTAAAGTTTGAAGCTCTGAAAGATATGGTGGCATGTAACTTAATGATTTTATCATGTTTAGCCAATGCTTTATTTAATTCCAGATCATCGCATTATTTCATATCTTCCCAGTTTTCTAAATAAATTAGATATTTTCAATTTGATTTAACAATGGAGTTGTCAGTAAAAACTCAATAATGGAAGTATAACTGCCACAAATTTTTGTGAATTAGTCTCCATTAAGGCATATAAACGATATTTATATGTGGATATAATCCTCATTCCCAAGATTGATTTTGATATAATTTTTTATATGGATTGGATTTAAGACCATGATGCGATTATTTATTGTAATAAGAAGGAGGTTAAAATTCTCAATGATGATAAGGAGTACCTTATCCTTAGAGCAGAAATGTCACCATATGATTCTTATCAAGATCCACCCCCAGTTGCTCTACTAAATTCAATTATCACGGAGGATGAGAATGAAATAATTATGGGTGAGAAAAAGAATGTTCAAATAGATGAAATGCCTATTGTGAAATAATATGTTAATGTGCCTCCAGAGGATTTACCTAGACATCCTCCAAAACAAAAAATCGAGTTATCCATTGATTTAATTCCTGTTTCAAGGCTCATATCGAAGACCCCTTATAGGATGGACATTGTGGAACTATTCTAACTAAAGAAACAACTAGAGGAATTGAGTAATAAGGGATTTATTCACCCTAGTGTTACTCCATGGGGAGACCCTGTCCTCTTTTTAAGAAGAAAGATTGATCTATGAGGTTGTGAATTGATTATAGGGAGATCAATGCTATATCAATAAATAACAAGTACCCCAAACATGGTATTGATGATTTATTCGACCAACTTCAGGGAGCTCAATATTTTTCAAAGATTTATCTTTGATCTGGATATCATCAATTGTGTGTGGAGAAGGAAGACATTCCAAAAACAACATTTTGAACCAGGTATGAGAATTACGAGTTAACATTAATGCCTTTTGGATTGACTAATGCACCCTTTATCTTCATGGATCTAATGAATAGTGTTTTCATAGAATATCTTGATGACTTCATAGTGGTATTTATTGATGATATCTTGGTAGACTCTAAAAGCTATGAAGGTCATGAAAATCACATGTTCATTATTATAAAGAATCAAAGAAGAAATTAATTATATGGGATGTTTAGCAAATGTGAATTCTGGATTTAAGAGATTTCATTTCTTGGCCATATTTACTCTAAGGATGGAATCTCTGTTGGTCATTCAAAGACCAAAGAAATCCAAGAATGGATATCACTGACAAGTATAACTGAGGTATGCAGTTTTATTGGTTTAGCAGGTTATTATCGATGTTTCGTCCAGGATTTTTCCCGGTTGGATAACCCATTAACCATGATCACACATAAAGGGATTAAATTTGTTTAGAAAAAAGAGTGTAAAGAATGTTTTAAAGAACTAAAGATAAAATTATTTAATGCTTCAATCTTGACTCTAAAATCAAGGAATGGTGTCTTTGTTATTTATAGTGATGCTTCAATGAAAGGACATGGTTGTGTCTTTATGTAGAATGATAGAGTTGTTTCCTAGGCATCACGACACCTAAAAATTAATTATCAAAACTATCCTACTCATGGTCTTGAGTTAGCAGCTGTATTCTTCACACTAAAGATATGGAGACACTATCTCTATTGTAAAAAAATGTGATATTCATACTAATCACAAGAGTTTGAATTATATATTCTCACAAAATGAACTAAACATGAGTCAAATTATATGTATTGAACTACTCAAGGATTATGATGGCACAATACACTACCACTCGAGGAAGGAAAATAAGGTGGAGGATGCTTTAAGTAGAAATTATGATGGAGTTTTGAACAAGATGAGAGTTGAAAGGGATCCTATTTTCATGTATCTAGTAAAGATGGATATAAAAATAACCATGGAAGGTGAAACATCAATAATTTTTCAAATGGATGACAATCCATATTTACAATAAAGGATAAAAAATTCTTATACTGATGATAAGGAGTTTCAAAAAAATATTAATGCTTTAAATAATGGGATTTTGAGTGACTTTGTATATGAAGATAGATTTTTGAAATTTGGAAAGAGACTTCATGTTCCCGATATAACTAATCTAAAAAGGAAATTGTTGGATGATGCTCATAGCTCCAATTTCTCTATACACCCCGGGAGCACCAAGATGTATAGGGATTTGAAGGAACATTTTTGGTGGGACAACATGAAAAAGAAGATTTCTGATTTTGAGTCAGGATGTATGGTTTTCCAACAAGTTAAAGATGGAAGACAACATCCTTGAGGAGTCATGAAACATCTTCCCATACCTGAGTGGAAATGGGATGATATTATGATGGAATTTGTCATGGGGCTACCAAAGACTCTTAGAAGGAATGATTCAATATGGGTCATTGTTGATCGTCTTACCAAGTCAGCACATTTTATTGCTATAAGATAAGATTTACCACTTGAACGTTTAGAAAGACTATATATTAATAAAGTTGTAATACTTCATGGAGTAACCCTATCGATTGTTTCTGAGCAGGATCCATGTTTTACCTCAAGATTCTAGAAAAGTCTTCAGAAATCCCTGGATACTGAACATCGTTTGAGCCCTGCCTACCACCCTCAAACGGATGGACAATCAGAAAAGACTATTCAAACCTTAGAAGAAATGTTGAGATCATGCTCATTTGGATTTCAAGGTATGTGGAATCAATATTTACCTCTGGTAGAATTATCCTATAATAGTAGTTTCCATTGAAGTATTAAGATGGCACCATATGAAGCGTTTTATGGAAATAGATGTCGTACACCAACTTGTTGCGATGATGATGGTGAAAGAAAACTCGTACGACCAGAACATATTGATGAAACGATGTAAAAGGTGAAGGTTATCCAAATCCACATCAATGAAGCACAATGTAGGTAGAAGATCTATACCAATAACCAAAGGAAGGATTTGGATTTTCAGGTAGGAGATCATGTTTTCTTGAAGGTATCTACATAGAAGGGAGTTGTACGATTCCTTAAGAAGGGTAAATTATGTCCCAGGTACATAGGACCTTTTGAAATTATAGAACAGATTGGGGTTGTAGTTTACCATCTGTCAATTCCACCTAGTCTCTCCAAAGTTCATGATGTGTTCCTTGTATCACAATTGGTAAAATAAATGCCTGACCCAACACATGAACAAAACTATGAGGAAATTCAACTGGATCCTGATTTGCCTTATTGTGAAGTTCCCGTCAGGATTCTTGATATAGGAGAACAAGTTTTGAGAAATCATATGATTCATCTGGTAAAATTTCAATTGATAAACCATAAGATAGAAGAGGAAATGTGGGAACCAGAGGAACATATGATGAAGAACAACATAAATCTTTTTGTGTGGAAGAATTTTAGAAATTTCGAGGATGAAATTATTTGAAGGAGGGAAGAATGTAACACACCAAGCTTCCATGGTATGTTTCCCTTTGAATAATGCAATAGCTTGCATTGTATGCAACTTTGAGATTCTAACACATCGCAACAAATCAAACTAGCCGTTATGAATAGTAATACCCACTTTTTGAAATTTTATAAATTTTATTTTTCAAAATGGTCTTCATTTTTTATTTCAGAATATTGAAATTAGCTTAGGGTGAAGTTCCAATACTTTCTTGAAAACATTTAATTTTTAATGAATAGTACTAAATTTTAATTAAAAACACCTTTTAAATGAAAAAAATTTATAGTGATAAATTATAAATATGAGTGGTTTTAAAGTATCATTAGATTATATTTTTATCATTTAATATAATTTAGGTTATTTTTTGTAATTTCACATTTAATCTAAACATAAAAAAGTGTTAATCTTTTGATACTTATTATTTCTTAAAAACATGCTTTTTGTTTTGACAATGGGAATTAATTTTTATTAATTTATGCCACTTCTATGTTACGAATTTGAGAAAAATGGATTCCATATTTAGAATTTGGTAGTCTAAATTTTGTAAATAGGTAACTTTTATTTTTACACATTATGAATAATTACTTCGGTAAATATTTTATTTACTGTGGTTAAAGGGTTAATTCAGTTAATAAGGGTAAAAAATAATATTATAATAATATTAAATTACCCTAAAATGTGTCATATTCCTATTGGTTGATTTAAATCTGACCATAGGCTTCCATGGGTCTATTTTTCAACCCCATGGAGCCACATGGTAGTTATAATGACATATTACATTAATTAAACTAAATTAAAGACCAAAACAACAAAAGCATGTATCATTTAATAAAACATTTTTATATGGGGTTATATAATTGATCTCTTAAACTATAAATATTCATTAGAAATATAAAACTATTTCCTACATAATGGTTTTTATTTATAATTTTTATACATTAAATAATTTAATTTATTTGTGACACAATGATGATGCTGAAATTACATTAATAATGAAATATTTAAATAATTGATATTATAAATATCCAAATAAATGAAAATTGAGAATTATGATAAATTAAACTAATTATATAGGTTAATAATACATGTTAGGGTTGGTTAAATAAATTTTATTCTATGTAATAAAGTTTTTATGGCTTTTAAAAAAATCAAATACTTAATAGTGTCAAAATTGACATAGTTGTTTTTAAAAAAATGATATATTATTAGTGGATATAATATTCCAAAAAATATAAGGATAGGCCAAAAGACGTAGATAAGGTTATATATGTTAATAATGAACCACATGGGGTTTATTTGATAGTTTATAGTAATTTTTTTAACCATATAATATAAAAATAAAAAGAGACCTAGTAAATGATATACTATTTAACTAATAGTTAAATCTAAATGATAAGGTTAATATGGTGGCCTAAACCAGTCTAAAACCTATTGGTTGGGAGGTTTTCGAACCATATTCACCTTATACTAGAAATAACTCATTTCGGTTCCATTATAAATTGAAAAAGATTTTATTATAAAATAATATTTCAAGCTTTTCCTAAAGTTACCATTGCCTCTCTTATAAAATGGTAGTTCCCTTCTCTTAATTTCACACCTCCAAAGCCATTTTTCTCATAAAAACCCTTCCTAAATATCCTCCCAACTTTCGTCCCTGCATACGAGAGGCCTTTCTTTGGTCATAAAGCTAGACTAAGAAGCCCTTTTGATCAAATCAAAAGGAAGAACCAGAAGAAGGGGTAAATATTTCACCACCTCTTTCAAGTTATTTTCTTCTTCCACTTCCTATTTCATTACTATTTCCATTATAAAATAATAACTCCAATATAATATATATATGGTTATGTTATTTTAAAAATTTCACAACCATATTCATTATTATATCCATCCTATAAATGAAAAATTCAACATATGTGCGTATGTACAGCTTACTGTCTCCACGTCGAGGTGTAGTTTGTTATTAAACCACTTAATTATTTGGATGGGTATAATAATGATTATAACTGATGTAAATAATAATTATAAAATTATAATGATTCATTATATATTATATACCACCCAAATAAAAACAATTTTTCCTTCAATGATATTGTCGCTCGTGCATATGTGCAGATTATCGTCTCCATGAACGTGATGAGATTCATTTCCCCATCGTAATGATTCATGAATAATTATAATTTTATGATTAAAAAATGTGTATGAACTTAATATAATTCTTGATATGAATAAAATACATCATATCCGTAACAAACATGGCTTACGTTACCAAGCATATAAAGGAAAACGAGTCAGTTAACACCTATAATAATGATACTACTAAAATATTATTAAGAATGAAATATTATAAGATCATATATGATATAAAATTTATGTATATAGTTCCTGTATAATTTAATAAAAATGTTTTAACTATTATAAAAGAGGTTAACATACCACTTACTAAGGAAAACTACAAGGTAATGGTTAATTTCACAATCACTTTATTAGCTGAGGTTGTTTTTACGTAAGTATATTCTGGAACCTCTTTATCATCCACATTCGTGTTTTCTTAAAAATGTATTTCAAAACATTTTTATTATTTACTAGAATATTGGTTAATTTAATTTATACATTTATTTGAACTTAAATGTTTTGAGTGTAATATTTCTGTCATTTTCCTAACAAGGTACTTTATGACCTTTCCAACAAAATTAAGGTAATAATGTTTTTTTAACTTATACGACGGGTGCAACTATTTTACGCCATTATAAGATCATCAAATATTACCTTAAAATCTTATAAGAATATTTTCAAAATATATGTATTCTTTTATAATTTTTAGGCTCTTAAATGACATCAAAATAGAAAGATATATTTCTCTCGTATAGTTTTTATTTCATATATGTCCACATCCTTTGACAAATTTCACACTTTTTTGAAGTTGGTTTATTATGTTACAAATATTCCATATTGTATTTATGTTTGTGATATGTTTGACTGTGGATGAGTTATTTTTATATCATTAATGGTTTATGGATAAATCATTTACATTTTTTATGCTAGTTTTAATAAGAGTGTTTATGATTCATCCTTTTCATGTGAGGAATGTATTGGACATAATATGTGATGGGTGGAGCTCATTATAGCTCCTCGATGCATCGATAGGTCTCATGAGACAATTATACGTAGAATTGTATGAGGACATTACCAATTTGATATATGGTTTTGGCTGAGGCCTAAATCATTTTTATACTTCTTGGTCGAGGCCTTGACAAGAAGTTTCAGAATGTCCAAAATTATACATTCCTTCATTATGAAAATAATATTGATTGTTCATGTTGTTATTTGACTAGTAGAATACCCATTACTATCTTTTATTAGAGAATTATTTAATAATCTAATATTCCTGCCATAAAGAGTTCATGTTTATTATTTGTAATGGAATGTGTTTTTAATTATTCATCATGCCTAATGTTTATATTATCTTCCACTGTATTGCTTACCCTTACTGAGCATTTGAGCTCACCCCTTTCTTATGTTTCATTTACCCAGGATATGAATAAGTTAGTTATGAGTGAATTTCAGGCCTAATATAGGAGATTTGTACGATTCTAATGGAACAAATTAGTGTTGTATTTATTTTAAAGTTGTAATGTTGAACTTATGTATGTATCTTGTTTCCAATAATACTAAATTTATTGGTCTTTTGGGACATGATTCCTTTTTTCATTCCAATGTTATGTAATAAAACACCGAATCTAGGTAACTGGGGTCAGGGCATTATAATAAACACCATAAGAAACTCATAAAGATATTACTTGAAAACTCTGTTCATTAGATCCATGAAGATGTAGGGTGCAATATTTAGTACAAATGGAATTAATGGAAACTTATAATGTCCATACCTTGTTTGAATTGTTGTATTTGGAATATCTTCCTTCCTCACAAGTAACTAATGATATCTAGATCCAAGGAAAATCTTAAAAAAATATTGACCTCTATGAAGTTGATCGAATAAATAATCAATACATGGTAGGGGATAATTGTTCTTTATTTTAATAGCATTTATTTCTCTATAGTCAATGCATCACCTCATCGATCCATCCTTTTTCTTGACATTGAAAATAAGGGATCCACATGGAGAACACTAGGGAAGATAAATCTTTTATCACTCAATTACACATATTTTCTCTTTATTTATTATAAATAAATAATGTCCATTCTATAAGGAGTCTTTGTTATAGGTCTTAAACTAGGAATTAAATAAATAGATAACTCAACTTCCTACTCTAGATAATGTCCAAGTAAATACTTTGGAAATACATCAATGTATTCTTCCACATTAGGTAAATTATCAATTTGAATATTTCATTCCTCACCCATATATATTTCATTTCATTCGACCCCAATAATTGAATTAAGTAACTCTACTAGGGGTGGATATAGATAAGAATCGGATGGTGAGGTTTCTACTCTAAAGACATATGATTCTACACCTTCTACACAAATCATAATTTCTTTTTTCTCACAATACATTTTCACATCATATTTTTAAATAAAATATATACTGACGATTATGTCAATGTAGACCATAGATATGATGATAACATTAGTAGATAAAGAACATTTGTATGGAATAGTGGGAACTGTCAGACTCATCTTGTTGCAATGATAATTCCCCTAGGGGCTTTGATAGAAAAATATATTATTAAGGATAATTATAAATATCTAATGATTTATAAGAATTGGGATGATATAAAGAAATGATATTATCATGAATAAAATAAATCATTGTCCATGTTTGGGGGAATGATTATAGTACCTACCATCACATCATTAGGAACATCATCCTCATCAGTTGTGAACACATAAGCTTATCCTTTTTCCCATTGATTTTGCTGACGAAGGTGTCCTTGACACTTAAGACAATCATTAGAATAGTGTCCCATATCACTAAACTAAATGCATTGAACGTTGTTAGCTTCTTTCATTCCAATGCAATATAAGGTTTGGTGGGATTTTCCTCCAATGTTTTAATAGTATCCTTTTCCATTTAAGCAGTTTATAGGGTTTTTCCTTCTATTACATTCACTTGTGATAAAAAATAATTTTTAATTCCTCCCATTAATAATAATTTACTTTTCCACCCTCAACTCTATTTTTTCTATTAATGTCATAAGACATAGAGAATTATTTCTCTATCTTTGATAGTACATGAGACTATCTCTTAATATAATGATAAATTTTGGGATACTAGTTCCCTTCAGCGGAGTGGTGGTAACTAGAAAATAATCGATCATTATTGCTCCATGGATTAAGTATGTAGTCAATAGAATGCATTTTTAACCTTTTAAAGTTCTCTTCATACTTGGAAACATTTTTATCCTCGTTTTCCTCAGATTCATGAATTTCCTTTTCATAATCTCTCATTGATTTCATGGAAAATATCATTCTTGTAAAATTCCCTTATATTCCCCCCATTATATATTATAAATTTCTTCCCCCTCTTTTTTTTGAATTAGTGACCACAATCAATTTGTATCTTATGATTGATGATAAAATAACCTGAAAACCATATCCATTTCATTACTTCCCAAAGCAAGAAATATATTCTCTAAGGAACATATCCACTGCTCAGTTATAAATATGTTTTCTCAGTTATTCATAATTGAGATAGTGAAATATTCTGATTTTTATTAAGGATCTAATTTGGTCCAGTAACTATTCTGAATTAAGGGACATAATGTTAGACTTGGCTATATAATTAACATACATATTAAATTTCTTAGAAAAATATGTTGCATATAATTTTTTTTAGATGGAAATAATTAATATTGAAATGTTTTTGTGATTTCCAAAATATAATGGAATGGATAATGTCATAAGGAAACTTTTGAATAAACAATCTCCCCCTTTTTAGAAAGAACAAAAAACATAATGAAATGAATATTAAGACCAAAATACTTTTTATTTGAATCATAAAATAAATAATTTTATCCACCTTTCTCTATGAATTTGAGTTAATATGACTAAGTCTACCTAAGGTTATGAAACCGCCTAAGGATTTAATTCTTTACTTTTTGAATATTCTTATTTTCATACGGAAAAAACTCCCCAATTTCGTTAGAATTTTTTCTTTAAGAAATATCCCCTTTGGGATTTCCCAAAAATAATGGGGGAAGTATAAGGTACTAGAAAAATTGGGAAACATACAATACCAAAAAATGGATAAATTTTTTTTAATATGGAATGTTCTTTTTTAAAAAGATCATAATTTAAGGAAATTATTCGTCAATATTTGCCACTAATTTTATGAACATTGCCTTCATCTTTTTTGTCTCCTTGTGATTATCATGGAAAATCACAATAAGATCATCTAGATCCTTACTTTTCTTTTCATAAAACTCGATATTTTCATTATAACATTGAATCTTTGCATCCTGATACTTATAATTTGTATCCAATTCATTTTTGTTAGCAGTTATTATTTTTATCATAAAGAGATAGAGTTGAGTTTCTCATTTAGATATCTAATATCACGTAACATGATGTCTTTATCTTCCTTAATCATCAATGAAAAACTGTTAGAATGATATTTAATTTTTTCATTAAATTTTATGAAATATTCCTAGACTGTTGCAAACCAGTCATCAAAAAAATTAAGATAATGGTTGACTTGTGTCGACCACTATGTGGTATATTTTCCTAACTTCCTATGAGAATAATAGTTTAAAATAGAACTGTTCAAATCATCTTCAAGATTTTCCATTTTCTCTTTGAAAATAGTTATAGAGTCTGACTTCAGGTTTACTAATTCTTCAATAAGATGGAATCTAGACTCATGATTTGGAATATAAGGAATACATTTCACCAACTTATTCAACAATTGAACAAAAAAGTATTCTCTAATAGAGGAGGAAGACTATTTTAATTCTGATGAAACTTCCTTAGATGTCCCAAAATATTTTTTATTCCATTTATCTTTTATAAGGATTGTCATATGTATTTTCTTAAATACTTACCTTTCATTAGAAACATGAATGATCTTGTCACCATAATCATTATCTTTATATTATCTTCATTATCAACATGAGCATTTCCACCATCACCATCATTTCCATCATCACTATTATCATCGTCACCACCATCATCATCGTCACCACCAGCATTACTATCATGTGGAATTCTATGTACTTTGTTGTGAACAATGTTATCTTTATAAATTAAAGGATATTTATAAACTGATTTTCTTCGGATTGAAGCATAGAAGAGGATGTGTGGGATGTTCTTATCGATACATTTTTTGACATATATGGGCATTTACATTCATCAATTTTTCTAATATCATCGTCACATTATTTCCCTAGGATATTCACTTATTCTTAATAAACATGAAAATATGCTACTGAATTTGAGACAACATATTTTCGTTTATTTACATGAGGAGTTACTAAAACAATTTCTTGTGATTATTTGGGATGTTCTATTTCATTGAGAAATTGTTGTGGAAATTGAATCTATTCTAGGGATTTTTTTGAATATCTTAGTAAGGCACGAATTATCTATTCTTATGAAAGATTTTTCTTAGTATTTCTTCCCTTATCATTCCTCTCAAGCTCTTTAGAAACTTGAAATTTTAATCCCTTATAATTATATAGGTTTATACCAATTATTATAACCCATTCATTACTTTTTTATAAATCATCTCTTCACTTATCTACAACTTCACTAGAGTATGACTTTTGTTTCGTAGTCATTAGGGGGTAAAAAAGATGAGCTATTTATAGTTCCAACACTAGAGCTTTTGTTTTCATTAGTTTTGATTTAGATCTTTCTCCAACATGGTCAGTTTTTCCTGTAGGATAAATGAAATCTTTCATCATATCACAAAATTAGTATTTCATTCTCTTCAATGTCTCATTACATAACAATAAGATCTTAGACTTACTAAAATTTGATATGCATATAAATTGGAAGAAAATTGATGAACACATGATTAGCTTTCAAAAATTTATCAGGAACACAAGAATTTACTACTTGATTCTCTCAACCTTTATCATACTAATCAAAAGAAATATAAACTTAACCAAGAAAATATTCCATAGATTAATCAAAAAATATATTATCAAGAGATCTATGATTTTTATTATATCCATTTCTCCTTTACATAGTATTAAGATCCATTTTAACCATAAGGAGGAAATCTAGAAGTTAGCTGAAAGATTAGAATGTGTGGGGTTCTTGAATCCCATAATTCCTAATGATTCAATAGATTTAACTCTAGTAAAAGTACCTTCAAAATATGGAATCTTATGAGAAGGATAATTTTTTCTCAATCATAAGGTATCTGAAGAATGTTAGGAGCTTTCTTATAAGGAATATTATTGGTTTTTCCATCACTCTTAAAATGATGTTTATCTATTCCACCTTTAAGGAAATTATTTTTTGACTGATAGAATTTGATAACCAAATCTACATACACTAGATCTTATTGTCCCTTATTCATTAAGATGAAAAAATTATCCCAACATTGAAACATAATGATTTTTGTAATCATTGAATATTATGTGATAGTGAAATATTGACCAACCAACCATTCTCTGATTATTGCTCAATCTTTATGTTCATTATGGGAAGACATTGATGTTTGGGAACATATCTCCAGATATATTCCGAACTTTATAGAATATGAGTTAAAAATGGAATGGAGGCTTTGAAGGTCATAATATCATTGAAGAGATAAATTTTGAAACCGATGGGGGTGTGGAAAAAAGGTCCCCTTTATATAGACCTCATGATGTTGATATTCTAGACATGATCAATCGGTTGACATTGATCTGATCTGATCTAATAGTGGATATTATATGGAAAAGGATTTATAGGTCTGATATTTTTAGGTTTTAATTAAATAAGAATTTATTTATGGAAAGGAAAATTCACTGAGGTTTTTATTAAAACATATTTGAAATACCATTTAATAAAGGTGTAAGATAAAAAATTATAAGAAAGAAAATGTACCTTTTAGATTTGTCGTAATATTTTTTAGTATTAGATAAGATTATTCTCAGACAGCTTAGATTCCAAAAAGTTTAGTTATATTTTGAAAACTTTTTCTAGGTTCAAAAACATTATTAGGTTCTAAAAATGTTTATCTGGTTTTGAAAAAGAATTAGGTTCTAAAAACATTATTAGGTTTTAAAAACCTTATTAGGTTCTGAAGACCCTATTAGGTTCCAAAAACAATAGTTATGGAAAAAAATGTACCCCCATATGAAATAGAGTATCTTAATGTTAGAATATTTTTTTCAAAATAAGGTAGGAATGAATGATTAACTTATACTTATCATTACAATATTTTTTAATGCATTAAAATCTATTATAAGTAAATGATTTTATAAAAATATCCGCAAGTTATTTTTTGTGTTCTGATGAATTGGAATATAATATAACCTTTAAGTGTTTGATCCCTACAGAAGTGATTCATAATATCTATGTGTTTTGAATGAGAGTAATGTGCGGGGGGTTTTCTTAAGTATATGTCACTAGTTGTTTCACATAGTTTGTATGTTTTAGTAATACTCACACCATAATTTGTGTGTGTGGGTGTTTCATCCAAAACACTTGAGCACAATAACTTCCAGCTGCCACATATTCAGCTTCATCCATAAAAACTAATATAGAGTTTTGTTTCTTAAATGAACATGAATCTAATTAATCTCTCATGAAATGATAAGTTACAGATGTAATTTTCTTATCCATTGTATAACCACAATATTCAACAGCCGTAAAACTTTTTAAAACAGAATAATTTTCTAGAAGAATAATAATTTCCTAAATCTAGAGTTCCCTTTAAATAGAAAAAACTATTTTTCAATTATTTTGAAAGGGATTATTTTGGGTTGTATTGTTATATTTCACATAATAATAATTAAAACATTTTGTCTTGACAAGTAGCTATTAATTATAGTAATCGTTCTATCATGGCTATAAAATATATTTGATATAGTAGTTT
The DNA here is from genome assembly GCA_963277665.1 of Viscum album. Classification (NCBI taxonomy): domain Eukaryota; kingdom Viridiplantae; phylum Streptophyta; class Magnoliopsida; order Santalales; family Viscaceae; genus Viscum; species Viscum album. Next base: position 2,065,758,856 of record OY728131.1, read on the forward strand.
CCCACCATCATAAAAATCAAGTGTATTTGTGGTACCAATTGGAGTACATATACTTTTATTGTTTTTATATCCATACATTTTAAGAAGATATTTAATATACTTATGTTGAGATATATAGGTTCCCTCTTGATTTGAGAAATTTGAAAACCATGGAAAATATTAACTCATCCATCATACTCATTTCAAACTCATATTTCATAAGATTTAAAAATGAATCAGTTAAGGATTGTTGATTTGATCCAAAAATTATGTAATCCACATAAATTTGAATAATTAAAATGAATTTCTTTTTTTTAATTATAAAAATGTTAGGATTACCAGTTCCCTTAAAATAGTTTTTTTATAAAACTCTTATAAATCTATTATTTTAGGCTCTATAGGTGTGATTAAGACAATAAAAAGGTTTTGTAAGTTCAAAACATGCTCAGGATGTTTTGTATCTTTAAAACCAAGAGTTTTTTCAACATAAACTATATCTTGAACAAATATGTTATGGAAAATTCACTTCACATCCATTTGAAAATTTTTATAGTTAATGAATACTAAAAATGCTAAGAAAATATGAATAGATTCATGACTGGATACCAAATAATAGGTTTCTTCATATTATATTCCATCTTAATGTGTGTAGTCTTTAGCAACTAATCTTGATTTATTTCTTACTATGACTCTATTTTCATCACATTTATTTCTAAAGACCCACTTTACTCTAATTATAGAACTTTTTTAGGCCTTTAAACCAAGTTCGAAACATTGTTCCTTTCAATTTTATTTAGTTCATATTTCATAGATTTAATCCAATCCTCATGACCTAAAGCTTCATCAGTACTTTTATGTTCTTATTGGGAAAAAATGATAGATTCTATAATTTATTTCTTAAATTACTCTTAGTCTTAATTGGTTGATGTACATCACCAATGATACTATCACATGGATGATTATTTAGAAACATATGATTTGGGTTGTGTTTAACTTGGTCATCAACATAGGGTATGAAATATTTTGGGGTAAATAGTTTAGAAACATTTTCATGAGTATTTTCCTGATTAGAAGAATATTCCGAAAAATTATGATACATAGTTTTTGAAAAAACAAATGAATATGTAGGTTGGGCTTGTTTAAAAACAAAAGGATTGGTTTCATCAAGCTTAACATGTATTGTTTCCTCATCAGTATATAAATTTTTATTAAAGACTCTATAAGCCTTATAAGTAGTGGAATAAACTAAGAAGATTTCTTCATCGGATATGGGTGTGAATTTATGAAAGTTATCTTCAGTTTTCAAAATGAATACTTTAAACCAAATACTCTGAAGTATGAAACTTTAGGTTTTTTTCCTATACATAACTCATAAGTTATTTTATTAAGAAATGACCATATTAAAACTCGAATTATAGTATAAAGTGAAATACTTACAGATTCAACAAATAATGTTGTAGAAATTGATTATTCACTCAACATTGTTCTTATTATCTCTTGAATACGTATATTTCTTCTTTTGACAAAAATATTTTTATGAGGACTTCTAGGAGATGAAAAGTTACGAGAAGTGCATTTATTACTACAAAATTTTCATAATCTAAATTTCTAATATCTCCTCCATGATCACTATGAATAATTATCAATGGAAGGTTTTTCTCATTTTTAACATTGCATAGGAATGACTTTAAATAAATAATGGATTCAAATTTCTTTACTAGAAAATTGAACTATGTAAATCTAGTGTAATCATCAATTAAAACCAATACATAGTATTTTCCTCATACATCCAATTTTTATTGGGTAAAAAAGATTCATATGTAGTAGTTTTAATACATCATAAGTTGAGACTTCAATTAATGATTTAATGTTATATATATGTTTATTTTCATGTTGCTATGGATCACATTATTTTTAAGAATCAAATCTATGATATGTTTGATGCTTAACATGTTTTTTTTTGTAGAAAGTTTACATATGTTCTTAAGGATAAAATGTTATACTTTTCTATTCCATATACATCATTGGTCTTCCATTGCACTTTCTCAATGTATGACTTAGCTCATAAGGTATTTTATATTAATTTTATAAGCATTATCATGCTGATGGGAAACAATAATGAGATAATCCTTGGAATTGTGTATAAAACATTTATCATTCCTAAAATTCACAAGGTTACCGTCATTACATAATTGGATTATTTTTATAAGGTTGTTCTTAAGTCCTTTAAAAAATAAACTATTTGATATTTAGGCTTTTACAAGAAGAAAAATGTTTCGTATACCAACAATTTCTCCTTGATCATTTTCTCCAAAAGTAACTCTTCTAATTTTCATATTAATAATATTTTCTATGATATTTTTCACCACTCATGTATTGGTTACATCCACTATCCATGTACCATGTATTGTTGTGGGTACTTCCTTTGTTTTCCATAAAATAAAATAGTTCTACTTTTAGAATCCAAACTTTTCTAGATTTATAATTTCTAGAAAATAAAATATTTTGAATCCAAATATTTGTAGAAATGAATGATTTATGAAAACATAAGGATTGTTTTTTATTTAAAGAATAACATTTCTCCCAATTTCCACCACTTTGACACTTTGTGCAAAAAGGGGAACTAATGGGAACTAAATTGTTGTGACTAAAAACTGGATTTGAGTAAGAATTATCAAATCCAGAACTATTCCATAGTGGGAGAAATTGGGAATATATTTTATCAAAACATTCCTTACCATTAGTAAATTTTGAAAATATTTTCTTTAAATAAAATATTTATGATTTTAGTCTAATAACTAATTTATTATCCCCATAGTAGTTAATCTTATAATTTTATTAAGACTCTAAATTATTCTACATAGAAATAACATTATCAAAATCCCTAAATAGATTATCCTTCTCAAAATTAACATCCTCATGTTTCTTTGAAATAGTAAAAATTTCAAAAGATTTTTCATCAATATCTTTCAAATGATCTGATACTTATTTTGTTAAAAGATTGATTCTGGAATTTTCCTTGTCATGTTTCAAATTGATCTTGCTATTTTTAATCTCAAGTAATATGGAAAAACTATAGACTTATTTAAAATATGGTAAATAATTATCTTCTAATGTGGTATATTCTTCATCCACCGATTCAAAATTTTATTCATCAGGATAATTAAAACATAAAAAAATATTTTTTGAGGATTCAGTAGTATGTACCTCAACTATAAATCACTTATTCTCAATAGGAATTATATCAATAAGACCAATATTCTTATGTCAAGAAGATTAAATATCTAAAGATTCATCGGATGAGTCTCCACAACTTAAACTCCAAGAATCATTTTCCTTCATGAAATTCTACCCCTTAGACTTATAATATCACATCAGATTATATTCAGAGTGTATGTATTTTTTTCAGTTCTTTTCAGTTAATGATAATTAGGTCTGATATTTTCAAATTTCCTACATTCATAATATTTAACATCTCAATATTACTTATCTTTTCTATATTTCTTCTTGTATCTGTACTAAAATCCATATTTCCAAAAATCTTGTTCATCCTACAAGAATGATTAGCTAATTAATTCTCTGACAATTGAGATTAATTTGAGTCTGACTAAATGAAAACATTCTTAGACTTCCTTTCCGAGGTTTCTTGGGTTTTATATGATTTGAAGTAGTAGTAAAAGTATCACTTCTATTTTTATTTTTATTATTATCACTGTCTCTCTTCAATATGTTCCCATGATGTAAGATAGTTCAAAATAACTCATCCAGAGTAACTGTTGTAACATTTCTAGACTGATCAATAGATGTTCTCATTGATTCCAACACATTCTACATGATATCAATAATCTTGTCAACAATAATTTCATTATCTATTCCATTTTCTCCCATTGATTATAAATAGTTCATAATAGTCATGAATATCTATTGAAATTTAGGTATTGGTTCTCCCTAAGGAAAAAAACCATTATAATTAGCTCTAAGAATAGCTCTTATAGTTTCTATAGCTTTTGGTTTTACAAAATGTTTAACTTCATCTTTCTTCCAAAAACAATTTGGTGCTTCACATGAAGATATTTGGCTATATATATTCCTAGTCATAGAACACAACAAAGTATTTTATACCTATTAATTCAATTGATATTGTTTTATCTCTTGGTTTGAGAATAATATGAATTCTTTTTCTGGTATCTTTTAATCATCAGTGAGAATCACGAAATTGTCTACTCCATTTTTTATAAAAAATTTCTTCATTCGATCTCTTAAAAACTCATAATAATTTCCATAAAAAATAGGTGGTTTTGTTAGATTTAGATTATCAATAGATCCAATATTAATTTTTTCCATCATTAAAAAATAAAACTTTTCTACTCCATGCATTAGTGTAGTATATATTTATAAACAATGTGTTTATATAAACAACTTTCCAAATTATACAATGTCTAAGTAGACTACGAAGTGAAAAACATCTTTATGATACTAAATATAAGTATCATTTTATTAGAGACCTTCCCTGATAACAATCGTGGTATTGAAATATATGATGTAGATACTCAATTATAATAGGGGTGAATTATAAGTTTAAAATCATTTTATTCTAACATTATAGAGACTTTGTGTAACAATGTTAAAAAAATAACACTCACAGAACCCTCTATTACAAATAACAAAGAGAATATAAGCGGACAAGGTCCAAATTCCAAGATATTATAACTAAATAAAAACACATGTATACTTAAGTACAATTCTACATTAAAGCATATAGAATATTATATCATAATTACAAAAAATGAGAAAGTGTAAGAAAGTTACACATTAAATTATAAAAAAATGTGTTGCAGAATAAAAGAACATGCAATTAACCAGGTAGTATAGGTGTAATGAAATAATTTAACCCTAAGATAAGGGTACCCAAAAACCATTGATAAATGTTCCTTGATTTATACTTTTAGGAATTTCTGTCATACCCACACCATGATAATCCCCCGATATGAAGATCAATATCTGTATTTTTATTCCCACAATCCATAAATCTATATGGTTATCAACAACATTGTCTTCCTTCTACTTGGGATCCATAAATTAATTAGGTAATCAGAACCTATGTTCTCATTAATATTGGAATCCCATAATTTTATATAGAAATAATCAGAATTGCACAAGTCAAACAATGCTTTTTGATGATTTATGTTTGTGGAAGAAGTTATTCACAAAAAAACTCTTCAAGGGTTTCACACAAAACAAATTTGGAAGAGCCCTCACAGAGTGTCAATTCTCCAAAAAATTTCATATTATATAAAACATTAAAATAGATGGGTAGTTATATGTGAGATCTTTAATAGTCACATTCTCCTCCAACGGTTATATTTTCCCTGAAATATCGAAGGGAATGGGATAGGTGTAATTCATAACAATTATATTGTAACAAACAAATAAAACCATTTATATAATAAAAACATTCACAAGTAACATTATCTTTTCAATAATATGTAAGAAAATTAATATAGGAAACATTAGATTAAAGAAATACGGGTTCTTTAAGAAAGATATGAAATTTTTTTATTAAGGAAATATAAAATATTTAAGAATGTTAGGAAATCATTATTTTAATGAAATATAAAATCATTAAGAAATTTATGAAATTAGATCACATATATAAAACTATGAAAAATGATTCTGAAAATTAATGGGAATCATAATATATGAAACATGGTAAATCGTATTTGATTTTCTGAGTGATTTGGTATATATAGAATGGGGTGATTCAGAATCAAATGTTCTAAGAAATTTGGAATCCAAGAAAATGTGTGATTAAAAATTGGTTTTTCTGAGTCATTCATAATCAATGAAACAATGTGATTCAGAATCTATTTTTTTGAGCCATCCAGAATCTATGAAATGTGTTGATTTTGAATTGAAAAAATAGGTGAATCATAATGTAAGAAAGATAAATCAAATTCAATATTTTGGAAGATTCCGAATTGATAAAGTTAATTATTTTGTGTTTTATTAAGGATCTAATTTGTTACATTATCTATTCTCACTTAATAAACATAATGATAAACTTAGCAATAAAATTATCATGCATGTTAAATTTCTTATAGAAATATGTTGCATATAAATTTTTTTATTGATATAAATTGTTAATATGGAAATGAGTTTTTGATTTCTAAAACATAATGTAATTTAAAAAATCATAAGGAAACATTTGACCCAATATTACATTGGTGTATTGTGGGAGAAAGCATAACCCAAATGAAATTAAGGGTCTGAGAAGAAAACTCTTACCTTATGTCTGAATGTGTTCTACACTTCACCTTAACATCCTAGAAGATCAAATTAAATATATTAATTAATTAATTCAAAACCATATGTTTATTTTTTTAGTATAATTTTTTTTTTCATTTATGGGATTTTTTATGTGTTATAAGATACAATTTTATTGCTTGGGAGAATTTATTTCCCAGGTTTTCATGATCAATATAGTTGTATATGAGTATAGATGTTCATTTGGAATGGGTATAATTATCTAGAATATAATTCATATTATATTAATGAAAAATTATAAGTGTAAATGGTTATATATATCACTTTATTATGTGGTATGCAGATGAATCATTAGATATGAAATTTAGTGATAATTGTTTATATTATTACGATGGTTATTGATCAGAACGAACTCATTAAGTTTCATCATTTAGTATTTTTTAAATATGATACATCTAAAAAATAAGAATGGTTTTAATAAATATATTATATCCTATTCTATATATAAAAATGGTATCATTACTATCGTTGAATGATAAATAGAAGAAAAAAATCTATCGTCTCCAAAGGTTGTAAATCGGAACCTCTCGGATGATGATTTAATTTTCAAAATAAAAAAGAGTGAGAATAGAGTTTAAGTAAGGATTTTACATTAACATGATATAATTCCAATATATATATGACACTGAAGTTATCATGATCGTTTTAATATAGGTGGTGAGGAGATAATAATAAATGAAAATAACATGAAAACAACTTAAAAAGAAAAAGAAGAGGTTTTACCTCTTGAATACTCCACCTTCATAGCCTCTATAAGGTGATTGGTTTTGGTATTTTTTTAAGACCAAGATATTCATGACATGGGGAAGAGCCTTTGGAATAGATTTCGGTATAAAATTTACACAGATAAAATCTTGGAATGTGTAAGAATAAGGGGTGTTCATGGGTGTTTTTTATAGTGGAAGAGATGGGCGATTTCGCATGATTTTATATAATATTTATTTTATTTTCACAAAAAACCAATTGTGTTTATTCCTCTGAATAAATATAGTAATAATTTAATGTTAGTTTGAACCCAAGGTGCTTACATCATCTGAACATAAAAAATGACTCAATAAATCATGTATCTATCATTAATCTTAAGATATCATCTTTTACTCTCACAAAAAATTCGAGTATTTTAGAAAATTCCAAAAAAATATACCTAAAAAATTATTTTGATGTATATAATTAAAAAATGAACTTTATTCTATCATAATAATTTCCTAAATATGAGAAATTTAATTTTTAATTTTAATATTGAATTACATGAAAAATACATATTTTAAATCTATAACTAATTTTATAACACTTTCAAAACATAACTATGGTCTCATAAAATTATCCAAAAATCATAAGACAAAAATCTGTTAATTTATAAATATATTATCTTTTAAATAAGTTTAATATATATTATTATTATTAAATAATTATGACCTACAAAAATACCAACATGCAATTTAACAATTTTTAAAATATTTGTTTACTTATACTATGATATAATAACATGATACATTCATTTTAAAAGAACCAAAAATTATTTATACTTTAATGGGTGATTTTACTATTCTTTAGCCCTATTTACTATTCATAAGGTTTATATAACTATTTTAAAGTTCATGTTACTATTTCATATTTATATTTTCCTTAACATCTAGAAATAACTCTTATATCATTCATTATTCATTTATGATGTTCGTATTATGTTCTATATGTGATTTTACATGATATACACTATATGAAATAAATATAAGAAGGAAAAATTCATTAATAGAGTTTTGGGTCATTACATATTATATGTATTTATTTATACCACACTTCTTTTGGGTTTTAGAATTTCCCATTTCGGAACACTAGTCTAAAAATGGTCTTTAACATAAAACATATGACATCAGTTTCTTATATACGGATGAAAAATATGTTTGTAGAGTCTTTTTAAAATTGAATTTTTTAAAAACTAAGGGCAAAAACCCCCATAAGTATCATTTTATTGTAGCTTTTTTTTTAGAAAAAGTGACACAAAAATTAAAAAAAAAATTAGTTTTTGTGTCATTTTTTAAAAAACCGACAACAAATATTTTTTTAAAAATATTTTTTGCATCGGTTCATAAAAAACTGGTGCGAATAATAATTTTTTACTATGTTTTAGATCATTTCAAAATCATCAATTTTACTGCTTTAGAAGCTAAAAATTGTGTAACAGATTAAAATTTATGGATGTCCACAGTTAGACTTCTTTAAGAGAAGTCTTATAGGATCCCACCATTCAAAGGCAATAAATTTTAATCTATAACTATATTTTAGCTTCACGACTAGTCAAATTGAATCTTATGAAATTATATAAATAATTATAACATAAATATTGTAGTTATTTAGGATATTTTAAAAACAGACCCCCAAACAAAATTCTATCTTTTTTGAATCCATCTATTTAAAAACCAATAAAAATTGATATTTATGGAAATTTTTGGCATTTTTTTAAAACCCTGATGCCATAAAACTAATGTAAATCTAATTTTGCATCAGTTTCAAACATAATTAACACCAAAAACTATTCACAGATACGTGGGAATGGTATTTATATTTTTTTTCACAATGCGTGTTTCACTTTTTATAGTCCCACATAAATTTGAATACATCATCTTTGAAAGAATTTTCATTTACAATATAAAAATCCGTTTTACCTTTTTCATCAGCATGAACCTCTTTGATTCAATAAAATATTCAATATGGCTTCAATTGATGATTTAAACATATTATCTATTCTAATCATTTAAATTATTTATTTGTGTTTTCATTCATTGCTAAAAACACAATAATATTGCTTAAAATGATGATTTATAGTTATGAATGAGTTAAAAATAAAAAACATCCTCATGAGATTTACCAACCAAGGAGAAGAATTCATTATTGATAGATCTTTTCATTTACATATAATTTTTACCCAAAATCTAATAGATATGATGGTAATAAAAAAATATTTTTGAAAGAAACTACTTAATGAATTGAAATATGTTTGATGTATTATGTTTATTTTATTTAATTTGTTGTATGTAATTTTCATTTATGTTTCTCATGTTTTATTTTAAACTTGTTGTATCCATGGAAACATTCTGATTGTCAAATTAAAAACAGAATAAATTTTTCTCCGTAACTCTATTTTTCATATATGACAAGTCAAATCAAAGAATAGGAAATGATCTAAACGATCGAAGAAAAAAAATTATTTTTTAATGGGTTTTTAATAAACTGAAGCCATTTTTTTTTAATTTTTAGTGACTTATTTTTTTTAAAAAAAATCGATGTAAATTTTGTTTTTTTAACTTTTCAGCGTCATTATTTAAATAAATTTATGCAAAAATGACCCTGATGGGTTTTTTTGGAGTGAGGTTTTTAAAAACAAATTCCAAAAAACAAATTTAAATTCATTTGGTCATTAGTTTAGAAAAATAGTCATCAAAATATGTATTTTGTATATTGGAGGCTTCAACATTTGTTAGAAACCAACAAAAAAATTAAAAAATGGCATTAATGACCATTTTTCATCTAGTGGATTATTTTGAGTTGATAAAATGTTGGGTGTGATTAAATATTTTAAAATAATTAGAAGCGTGTCACTCACTTCACTTATAAAATTACACCCTCTCCTATCTTCATAACACCTTCACACCTCTTCATATTTTCCAATACCTAACCAAAATACCTCTATTATTCCCTCACCTCATCCTAGAATACTAATATTGGGCATAATTCCTACCTATAATGTATTTAGTGTACATTAAAGGAGAATACTTGAAGAAGATGTATTGTTTTTTAATGAGTGTCATTATTTAATGTCTTTATCCACCTCTCTCAATTATTATTATACCATGATGATCTAATAACCTTAGTATGTAACATTAAATAATATTTTTTACAATAATTTCAGAACCTATAATCATATCAACTTCAATCGAATAGGTTATGAAAACAGCATTCCTATGTATGATGGACTACTACCTCATGAATCGATGACATTCGATCTTCCATTACCACATTTCAAGGATGTGAATAATGATGGATCTAAAGTAAATATATTATAATTTTGACATTATAATTCATTTGGATTCATTATATCATGTATATAAATTTTAAAATTTCCATTCTTTTGGGGGTACAATAATGTCACTCTTGAGTATGGTGGACTATCAGCTCATGAAGTAGTGTGATCCATCTTTAATTAACACTTTAGATGGAAGGTGAAAAAGATAATATTAATTATTATATGTTAAAAATGATAATATTGTATGTGTTCGTGTGGAATACCTCCTTCACAAAGCGATGTGACTTTATTTTAATGACCACATGACATGTATGGTATATAAATGTATATTTAATGAAATAATTTTTCATTTGTGAAATCATGATCATTCTGAAAATATTGTCTATTTCTTACGACATTTCCATAATCATTTTTAGAAAGTGAAAATGTTACTGATTCATACGTAATTCCAACAGTCTCCATGATCGTAATGTACTTCATTTCTCAAAACATATTTCTTGATTGGTATTAAAAGTCTAGTTGATGTCAATATATGATAATTATGTATTAATTATTAATCTTGGGGTTATGTAACTATATAAAAAACACAAGAACATAAACTTTCATAATGAAATACACATGAGAAAAGAAAGTAATTAACACCATAAACTTTTATAATAATGGAAGATTATTTATGAAATCATTATAAGATGTTATAAAAACAGTAATATTTATTATTATAAATAATAATATTATTATTTATTAAGTTAATAACACATTCAATACCACTATACATGAGGTAAAAGAATATTTATCCAAAAGGATGCTTGGGGTATGCGATTTCATCTCAATTTTTTTGAGGCGTATTGTAATGTAATGAACCCAGTTTTCTTTATAATGTGTAAAACGGTCGATTAATACTTCATGGTATTTTATGTTTTAATTTTAATTATCTCGTAAAAGGTGATTTCACATGAAAATTAAGTAGTGGTAAAAGTTATTCTACAATCGCACATTCTTCTGTGATGGTAAGCTTTCTCATGAAACAATAACTTTCTTATGATCATTAATCGTTATTCATTAAATTTTTCTTAAATATCCATATTGTAGTATGATAGATGTGATTATTTCCTAAACCAAATATCATTTTTTACATTATGTGTATACTTTTATAGTCATTTTATTGGCTGGTAAAATTTGGATAAGTATGTATCTTTTAGTCAATAAAGATATATGATGATAAGAAATAATGATTTATGATTAAAATCAACAATTTGATATATAAGGAATGATTTTCACATTCAATTATGAGTTGGTACTAGAATTTATATGTCCCTTCTATGCATCAATTGGTCTCATGAGGCAATTTTTTCCCCAAAACTAAATTGGTTTCTACCTATAGTTTTAAAATATATTGAGGATAGCTCTTAACAGTGGATGTTTTCATGTTCCTGAGACATGAAGTCTAATAATTATGAATTTTCATCATTTTTAATTATGTTATTATTATTATCAATGATATTTTCACTATGATATTATCTATATATGAATTTCATTCATATTTAAATGATCTAATGGATTGTATTTTCAGTTATTTAACATCCCTTTATGATTTATTCATATCTTATCATGATATTCAAGTTATTTAAATAGAATCTTTGTTTAATTATTTAGCAGTCCATTTTGATTATGATTATTTATTCAAGATATCTTCCATTATACTTTTCCCTTACCAAGCATTTGAGCTCAACCTAATTTTTTGTCTGTTCTCTAGATCGTGTTGATGAATCTTTTGAATAAGTTTTCAAGGATGTTTAGTATATTGTTAGTAATGTTTTTGTATTATTTTATATTCCCAATGTAAAATGGGTATCATGTATGTATATATTTATCCAAAAATAGTAAACTAATTGGTCGAGCAGAATTTGACTAATTGTATCTATTCCAAGGTAATAAAATAAGGTATTAGCCTAAGGAAACTGGGGTAGGGTATATAAAATTTAGAATAAGGGAAGTTATAATAGAATTTCTAGGAACTAGATTTATGAAAACATATAATTTAGAACATAACCGTATGATAGAAATTGAGGATTGGAAAAAAAATAACTAATGTTTTTAGAGTAGATATTAAAATATTCTTCCTAGAAATAAATTCTTATATGGATACTTCAAGTGGACATGGTTCTGGAACACACATACATAGGTGTAATAACTAAAAAAAGAAAATTTTGGCTAGACCTGATCAATACATTCTATATAAAAAAAGTCCTACTATATACTGGGTTCCACACTCCCAAGGGATATGCTTATGATAACTCACATTTTCCGTACAAACCATTAAAGTGTATTTTAAAATAATGATATCCCCAAAGAAACAATTTTTTTTCTTATATTATTAACAATGCATAAATTTTAGTTTATTGAAATAGTTAAAAAATATTTCGAATTATACATTGTGATAAAAAAATTGATAATTGTATTATCAAACCTAGTATATTCTATTGTTTATAAATAGAATTTGTAAGACAGAAGGGTATCAGTACTCTTGATAAATTTAGATACTTCCCTACCGTGGAAGACAATATATATGGAATTAAAACCAAGATAGTTTTTCTATATTGGGGAATATTAATTAGGTTATAAAAAATAAACCTTCTTTGAGGGAGAAACCTGTTTCACAATGATATTATTTAATGTTGGATATCATTATGTGTCATAATCCCCCATTATTTAGCAGAACTACTAATCAAATGTAATTCAGAAAAATATTTAGGTGTTGAGAGAAGATATTTATGGCATTGGGATGTGGTTAAAAGGACAAGGATATACATATAGTGTATTTTCTAAAACGTGATAGAGATAAATGGTGGCCATTGATCTAGAATACTTGGGAGTTAGGTGAAATATAACAGATAGAATATAATTCTTTAAAGGTGACATTGTTCAAAAAAATATTTCCTTTATGAAAAAATATTGAAATGAAGTGAATTATCATTATCATAGATAAAAAAGAATAATAATGTGTTGTTGAATATGAGGATACTTTTAGAAGGTTATGTTGGTATTCTACATATTACATAGGCAATAATAATCTATATAATGACCATTTATTTTAAGGGTTTAATCCAAGTATCTAAGTGGTGTTGGTCTGTAAAATTTTTCATTATAAGATTATATATTTTTATGTAACATCAAAATAGATGAGGAATTATCTAAATCTTACACATCCAAGGGAAACTGGGAGAATAATTTCTCATATGAACAATATAAAAAAGGGAATGAGTCAAAGAATAAGAAGAAAACATAATGATTTTCACGTTGTAAAAAAGGTGGAAAGGGTCTCAATAGAAGATTCATGAAAGGATTAGGAGTATGTTATAAGTGTGGAGAGATGTGTAAATAAGAAAATAAAGGAAAAAAAGAAATAAAACACTGATTTTCAATGTTTCAACTATTGGGATATAGGTAACTATGAAAAAATTCCACAAGTGTCAATGGAATCTACCCTAGAAGAGGAAAAGGGGAGAAATCCAAGCTTATGTGATCACTACAGCTAAGGTGGAAGTATCAAAAGATGTAGTGATAGGTAATTTATTCCCAATATCAAATATAGATAAATCATTATTTGATTATAGATCCTAAAACAATTTAATATCTACCAAATTTTCCATAAAGATTAGACATTTCCCGTTAAATTTCACAAGGGAGTTTTTAGTTAAATATCATAGGGTATGTTTCACTACAATGGATATGTTTCCTGATGTAATTTTTATGAATCATAAACATGCTTTATTTATTTACCATATAATATTACCAATCGTTCACTTCTATATAATCCATGGTATGGACTCGATTTCAAAATATGATGCAAAATTTATTTCAAGAAGAATGAAATTAATATTTGTGGTCAAAATTTCAAATTCCTTATCATTAGAGAAGTTAATTCATTAAGTGATTCATATCAAGATCTACCCTTAGTAGCCTTACTAAATGAGATTCTTGAGGAAGAATATAACTATAATTCTTGTGATAGAGAATGTAAGAATTAAATATATTATTTTCCAATTATACATGATTACATTGATGTATTTCTTAATTAACTATTGAGGCATCCCCCTAGAGCCAAAAATTGAGTTTTTGATTTATTAAATCCCCAATGAACGAACAATATCAAATAATACTTATTGAATTTCAACAGTTTAATTAGTTGGGTTGATGAAATAACTAGAGGATTTGGGTGATAAATGATTTATTTTCCCAATTGTTTAACTTTGGGATCCCATGTTCTTGTCGTTAATAAGAATGATTGACTAATGAGGCTATGAAATAACAATAAAAAATAAATGTTATTATAATAAAGAAAAATTATCATCTACCTCACAATGATGACTTCTTTGACCAAATTCATAGATAAGAATATTTTTCAAAGAATTACATCATTCTGATTATCATCAATTTTGATTGAAGAAGGGAGACATTACAAATAAATCTTTTTAAAGAATGTATGGTCATTATGAGATTATATTAATTCCATTTTTATTGACTAATTCATTTTATTTTTTTTGGATTTAATGAATACAGTATTGAAAGAATGTACTGACAGTTTTTTAATACTGATTGTGTAATTTTAGTGTATTGTAAAAGCTATGAGGACCATGAGAATCTACTACAGATTGTTTACGAGATTCTTAGATGTAATGTTTTATTGAAAAATTTAGTAAGTGTTATTTCTGGTTTCATGATTTTTCTTTTCTTGGATATACTATCTCAAATTTTGGAATCTCAGTTGAACCTAAAACTACAAGGATAGTCATTTCATGGAATATACCAACAAAAAAACTTAGGAATGTACTTTTATTGTTTTTTAATGTTACTATCAGATATTAGTTATGAATATTTTTTTATAGGATAACACATTATCCAATCTTCTAATTAAAGGGGTAAAAAAATTTGGTACAAATGAATGTGAATAATGTTTTGATAATCTAATGTAGTGATTGGTTAATGCTTTGATTTTTTTAATATAAACATGACATTACAGGTTTTTCCTATATAATAATTAATCGAAGAAGGATTTTGGTTGTGTCTTAAGGAAAAATGATAATGTTATTTCAAATAAATAAAGTTAGTTTAAGACTCATGAACAGAACTATCTAACCCATTATATTTAGTTGAAATCTGTAATCTTTTCTGTGATAATATATAGACATTTTATCCTTGGTGAAAGATTTGAGATATAGGTCGATCATAAAATCCTAAAATAAAAATTTTCTTAGAAAAAGGCCAACATGAGGAAAATGTGATGGATTGAGACATTGAAGGATTGTGATTTATCAATACAATACCACAAAAAAAGATAATAAGGTAATGGATGAATTGGGTAGTAAAGATCATGGAAATATGACCCAAATAAGAATTGAGAGGGATCCTATGTTAATTGATCTAGTAAATATGAATATGAGAATTAATAATGAAGGGGATAAAATTATAATTTTTCAAATGATTGAAAAACCAGTTATATTAGAAAAGAAATAATTTTCTCAATTTGATGAATAGAACTATCAGAAGATAATTAATATTATGAATAATGTAAAATTAGTAGACATTGTTTTTGAAGATAGCGTTCTAAAATTACAGAAGAGAATATTTGTTTCCTTAATACCAAAGATGAAAAGAGAATTTTTTGATGATTCTCAAAACTATAGTTTTTTTATATACCATGGTATCATAAATATATATGGGGATTGGAGGGAACATTTTTTTTGGATTTAATGAATTAGGAAATTAATGATTACATGTCAATATATTTTATTTGTCAACATGTGAAAGCGGTGAGGCAACACCCCAGTGGAATCATGTAAGATCTCACTATTCCTTTTTTGTAAATGTTATCAAATTACTATATAACTTTTCATAAGACTACTAAAGTATTCTATAAATAATGATGAAATATGGGTGACCATTGATCTCTTTAGCACATCTTCATATTTCATTACTATAAGAGATGATTTACCTGTTAAGAACCTCATAGGGATCTATATTAATGATGTGTTGATACATAAAAATTCACCTAAATCAAATATATTTGTCTGAGATCCCTATATTAAATCAATCTTATGGTAGAGTTTTCAGAACGATTTTGATATTGAGATTAATTTAAGAACTGCCTACCACTATAAAACTAATGGTTAGTATGAAAGGTTGATTCAAACAATGTAAGAAGTGTTTAGTTCCTTATTACATAACTTTCTAGGAATATGGAATTAAAAATTAAATTTGGTAGAGTTTTACTATAACAAAAGTATCCATTCATGTATTAAAATGGATCCATTTGAAGAATTATACATGAAGATATTTCGTACTCCAACTTTTGGGATGAAGTTTTTGAAATGAACCTTATTAGATGAGACCATTTTGAAGAGAATGAAACAAAGGTAAAATAAATTCAAGATCAAATTTAATTAGATTAATATATAAAAAAGAGTTCTTCTTATAATTGGATGAAATATTTGGAATTCCATGTGGGAGGTCACGTTTTATTGAAGGTATCTCCTGGGAAGGGTGTTATATGTTTTGGTAATAAATGATAAAAAATCTATCAAAAGTACATGATGTGTTCCAAATATATTTATTATGGAAGTACATTCTATACCAAATTCATGTGATCGCATATGTTGAAAAATAATTGTAACCTTCTCTATTATATATAAAGAACACATCTAGATTTTCAATACAAGAGATAAAGTGTTGAGTAATTGATCAACTCAACAATTCAACGTATTTTGGAGAAATAAAATGAGGGAGGAATAAAATTGGGAACTATAGGATATTATGAAGAAGAACTATTATCATCTATTTAGAAGTTAATATCCATGAAATTTTGTGGATAAATATTTTTTGGAGAGGATAATGAAAAACCCCAATACCGTAAAATATATATTTTTAGAGGCAAGATTAATTTCGTTGAAACCTTGAGATGAACTCAACACCAAGTATAAACAAAAAAATATTATTAAAATATTTTTTCATAATGGAAATTAAAAATTATCCATTAATAATGTTGGAATGAATAGTAATAAAGAAAATATTAATGTTATGATTGTGTATTTATCAAAAATAAAATAAGAATCATTTGAATGTAAAAGAAATGTAAACTAAAAATTATATTTTTCTAAAGAACAATTTTGTCACCCTTTCCACACATAACATAGAAATAAATTATAAAACTATTATAAAATTAATTTGATTAAATGATCTAATTTTGGAATTAGGAATATAAAATTTATCTTATGCTGAATATTTGTGATATTTTTTGAAAACGATCAATTTCTTTATTAATATTGAAAAATATAGAATTTTAATTTCAAACATAATTTTAATTTAAATAATTTATAATATAAAAGTATATTTTTTATTTTTTGTAATGTAAAATTTGTTAACTTGTATATCAATTACCCCAGTTTAGTTTATTATATTCATTTTACTATTTATTTTTAACACGAAAACATTGTAAACTTTTGAAACGATCCACTATAAAAACCTTATATCTCATAAAATATTTGACATTAATTTTAAATTAAAACTTTAAAATTAATCTAATAGAATTTGGAAAAATGAATTAAATATTTTTAATTAGAATAATTTATTATTTTAAATAAGATAAACATAATTTTAAAAAAATAAATATTTAAAATAGTGAAAAATAATTACAATAGTTAAGTTAAACATTGAATGTCATGGGGATAAAATAAAAGTATAAGGTTTGAAAATAACCTAAAACATATATAAAATCAAATTTCCAGCCATATTTTGAACTCATATATATTATTTTCGAGAATTTTCCAATTTGTAAGCTTATGGATTGATAAAAATGTTGGTATTATTGAATCTTTTAAAAAAACACCCAAGTGTTTGACTCACCACACATATAAAATGCCAAACACTATTTTATATTTTTTACACATTTAAACCTATTTTTATTAGATAATATTAGTAAAAATAATTTCCAAAATTACATTCCATCATCCAATAAAGGCTTTAGTGAAAACCTAAGGTGGATACCCAAAGAAGAGGTAATGTTTTTCGACAAGAGTCTTTATTTTATTTCATTATCAACCTACTTAAATTCGTAATAAACCATGAATATATTATAACCTAATTATATTACACATAATGAGATTATTTATAATAATATAAAGACATACAATCATCTACAATTCCATCAAATGAGTTATGAAATCAGCAATCACCTATACGGTAGACTACCACCTTACGAACTGATGTCATTTGTTCTTCTATTACTAACTTTCATGGTTGGGTTTTATAATGTTATAAATTATAAATATGAAATTTATAACTTTTATATACGTATATATCTAATATATAAAATATATATACTTTTTTAAATTTCCATTTCACAGGGGATACGATAACATCGCTCTCGTGTATGGAAGACTACCTCTTCATAAGGCGATGTGATTTGTCTTTTGAAAATATTTTAAAATGAAGTAGATAAGGAAAATAATAGTGATTATATGTGATATAAATGAAATATTTACCATTATAGTAGGATAATACACCATTTTTTATTCCTTTCATTTTCACTAACTTAATGATGATAATATCATTCGTGTGTGTGTGGACTACAACCTTGGGGAGGCGATTTGACTCTATTTTAGTCACCAAAACACTTGTATTTTATATATATGTACATTTAAAAAATTAATATATTATTTATGAAATAATTATCATTATTTAAAACTTAAATATTCTTTATGACCTTTCCATAATGATAACTAGGAAACGGAAATGTTACTCGTGCGTACGTACAACCTATTGTCACCATGATCGTAATGTACTTCATTTCTCAAAAAATAATTTATGAATTGTTATAAAAGTATAATTAATGTATAAATATTATAAATATTTCATTATTATTATTATTATATAGGTGATGAAACTATATAATAAACATATAAACTAGATGTTTAATGATGAGACAGACATGAGAAAAAGGCAATTAACACTAGAAACAGTGAATTTAATGAAATATTATTAATTAAAATGTGGTAATATATTATCAAAATGATAATATATGATATTATAAAAATTAATATGGTTCTATTATAATTTATTAACATGTTTAAAACAACTATATTTGATGTCAAAAAACATTTTACCAAAAGGAAGCATGAGGTAAGGTATTTCAACTCAATTTAATTTCATTGAAGAATATTTAAATGTAATGCATATTGTTTAATTTATATGGTGTATAAATTTACCCTTTAAAATATAATATCCTTATAAATTCATAAATTAGGTAATTTTAGTATTAAAATTTAATTATCTCGTGCAGGGTGATTTGACTTGAAAATTACCAAGTGGAAAAATTCATTGTACAAACTCACTTCCATTTTATATTGTTAACATTATACATAAATAATAAAATTATTGGGATAATTATTCATTTTACTCACATTTAAACTAAATATATGTATTCTTATATGATGGATATAATTATTTACCAAACCATGTACAATTTTTACAAATGGTGTATACATTGAATGTTATTTGGTTAACTGAGAAAATGTGGATAAATATGTATCTTTTCATCAATATGGATATTTTATAATAAGAAAAAATGATTAATGAATTGATTATATTATTTAATAAATGAGGAATTCTTTTGAATTATAGTTTTGGATGGTTTTTGGACTTTATATATCCTTATATGCATCAACAATTCTCATGAGACATATCAGATGCATGAAATTAAAAAAAAATTCTACATGTTGATTTAAACTCTCAAGAGGATAGATCATGATAGTAAATGATTTCATGTTTATAAGATAAAATGTAAAATAATTTACCTTTTCATTAATTAAGAATTCAGTTATTAGTATTGTACAAGATATTCTATATATATTAAATTATATATGGATGCATTTCACTCCCAATTTATAGATTAAATGGATTGTGTTTTTAGTTATTTACCTTACTATACTGATAAAAATATATCTTACCATGATAGTAATTTTATTTAAATGAAATGTGTGTTAAATTATTTACCTTTAATTGTTGATTATGATTATAGATTCATGTTATATTCTATTGTACTTAATCTTTATTGATCCTTTAAGCTCACCCGTGTTTTTTTCTCTCCCCTAGATATGAAGATGAATCATTTGAATAATTTTTTAATGATTTTAATTAAAGTATTTTTTTCTGTATTATTTCTTATTTTCTATTCCCCATGTAAAATGGGGTATCATGTATATATCAGGTTCTAAAAAACTACTAAATTGATTGGATCTTTTTTATTAAAACCATTTCATATACTCCCATGTAATGAAGTAAGACATCCACTCTAAGATATTGGGTTTGGGGTCATTACATTACCTTTTATTCCATTCATCAAAAAAGTAAAACAACATCAACATGTATGTATGGCCTTACATATCCATGAATGGTGTAATTAATTTTTCTATCATTAGAATTTTTTATTTAGCTATAAATATATTTATATTTAAATTATATGTTATGTATATCATGAATAAAAATTTATAAATGATGTAACCATGAACAATATCCATGTACTGAGATTACCAAACTGAAACATGCATGAAAAATGAAGGAGTTATAACACAGAACAACGATTTTAATAAAAAATTGTCAATAAATGGGTGATCAGATTCCATTAGTTAGTAATACATTGTATTATATATTTGAGTATGATTTTGTGATACATGTAAAAAAACACTATATTTATTACATAAGAGTTTCAAACATGTAGGAAAAAAGATGATACACGAGGTAAGGTATTTTCATCTCATGTTCATTTTTGTGACAAACACGCAATTTTCACAAATTATTTCTTTTATGTGGTGTATTTAATTCACATGAATGTATTTTAGGATTAATATTGTGAAAATTATTTAAATTTTCGTATCAATATCTGGTTCTTTATTTCAGGGGTCTTGTGGACAAAATGTTACCAAATTGGTAAGGTATTTATGTTTCAACTCTATTTTTAATTAGTATTTTTCTAATTTAATTATTGTCAGGGAATTTATATGATCCATATATGGTTTTATAAATTATGCAACCACAATCATTATTTTTCTACTAAGACTACCGAATAGAAACATGCATGAAAAAAGAAGGATTTATCACACAAAAAATGATTTTAATAAAAAATTTATAATGAACAGGTGATATGTTGTCATAAATAAATCAAACATCATATTATATATATGATTATGGGTTTTTTATACATGTGAAATAACCCTATAATTATTACATAATATTTTCAAAATTGTAAGAATAAATATATTACACGAGGTAAGGTATTTTATCTCCTTTTTATTTTTGCGGGACACATGCAATTTTTGAAACTTATTCCTTTATGTTGTGTATATAATTCCAAATAATGTATTTTGGATGAATTATTTTGAAACTATTTAAATTTTTATATCTATCCTTGTTTACTTATTTCAGGGGTTTTAGGATTCAAATGTTACCAAAGTGGTATGGTAGTTATGTTTCAACACTATTTTGATCAGAATTTTTAGGATTGAAATCTGATCAAGGAAATTATACAATATTTTTATGACAAATATTTTTATTTTATTCCTCTGGTTATTTATTGATAATAATGTTTTCCGTTCATTTCCTTTAAATTAAGAACCCAATATATTGAAAAAATGTTTTCAAGGAAAATATACTTTATTTCGCTCTTTGGTTGTTCTTTTTTCTTTATTATTCAGGTGTTATAATTTTTTGTCAAATATTTTTATAAAACATTACTAGGATTGTTTAATGTATTTTTCCACATTATTTAATTTAAATAAAATTGTTTAAAAGGAATATCATGTTCATTTTTTAATGGTTACATTTTAACATCTTATAACCAAATTAATGGAATGTTTTCTTTTGACTTATACTATGTGAATGAAATTTCCCATCATAATAACCACTTCATAATTTGAATATTCCATTACTAGATTTAATATTTATTTTCAAAAAAAATCCATAGTGTTTTGGAAATAATATATTATAGACAATTGATTTCAAAATAAAAAGGTTATGTTCTTCGAAAATGTTTTTAGTGATCTTTTTATTATATTTCTATTCTTTAATTACAATAACATTTTATGTATCATATGTTTTACTATCGATATGATACAAATATAAAGCCTTTATGTTTTTTATGTTTTATTATTTTTATCAGTAGATATTTATGGAAATAATTTATTATTAATATGTTATACTATTATTGATTGATGTAATGTTAATAAAATATATCTTCTTTTAAAAGGATATGATATTATTAATTAATTAATGATATTGTGACATACATATGTATTTTTTTAATTATGTTATATGTGGGGCCAAAATTATATATCTCTTAGATGGATATATTTATATATCATTAGATATCTTTGGGAAATATGTTAATGTTCTTGATCCACTACGGGAAACAAGTCAATGTGATTAATCCTCTATGTTATAAAAGTTTTGTTTTGTGGACTATTATTATATGGGAAATAAGAAGTGTCTCCTAATACACTATGATTTTATGGGCTTAGAAGTTAACATTGAATAATTAAATGGTTTTAATAGTTATGATGGTTCTACGCTTTTATGATATGTAATTATAGTTCTTGGTTGACTTATGATGATTTATCACACTTATGATACCTGTATTTTGAAGTGATAAAAATTTATGCCAAGATTTATTATGATCCATAATCGATTGCGTATTAATATCATAACTTATATTATTTATGGTATACCTTTATTATTATCTTATTCATTCATATGGACAGAGATTGATATCAGTAAAGGTAAATTTTAATGATAAATTGATGTCACCAATTCTTTGTTTTTGTTCCACATGTTATGATGAATTGTTTTAAGAAGGGTATATCTATAGATAATATTAAATTGGGGGAACGATTTCTGTTGATGTTGAATATGTTTTATGAAATAAGAAGATTGCGTATCTAGTCTCCTTAAACTCTTTACCTTTACTATCATTAGGCACGTTTTTGTGAAATATATTGAATATTAACATAGAAAGATGAAATTTTTATGTCTAAAAAATATAAAATCTATAATAATAAACATATATAACATGATCAAGGATCATGGAGATATTTATTTACACAGCTCTCAACATCCCTTTATTCCCAAATCTTATAACCCAAATCCGTGGAGCTATCATACGGAATACCTTATCTTCTAACTACTAAATCTATATCTCATCAATGATTATTTTTGTGACACCCCCAATTCTAGATAATTTTACCCTTTTATTGAATAAAATATTATCTAATGATTAATTTATGTTTTGAGAGGATCAAATATGTTTTTTCATGATTTGGAGGTGTTTTAAGGGTTACATAATTTTACAATGGTTAATTGAAATAATTCACCGTCTACAAGAAAATATATAACATGTTTTGGCGGTTACTAGGAAGGCATACAGTTGTCACATGATTTAGAAAAACCAAACGAGTGCCCCAGGGAAATCATGAACATGAAAATAAATGTAAAATAATGATTGGAATGTAGATTTTCAAACCTTTCAAGACCATTATATTGTATGTGGGATTAAGATAGTGCCATTTTATTATTGGAACAAATTATTTTAAACAATGTGGTTATTTGTCTTTTCTAGTAAGACATGCATAATAGGTACATGGTTTGAAAAACCATGTGACGTAACTATGTGATGTACATTTGGTACCCCAATATTTTTTGGTTTTAATATAAAATAGGGCCATAAACCCCATCTATCCCTTAATATCATAGGATCTTAAAATCCTATCCCTCACTAGGATTGATATATTTTAGCATTTGATCTTGAAGAAAATTTTGGAAGAGTAGATATATGTTGGAGAATTAGAATCATCGGTAATCCATTATTATCTCTCTCCCTCCCTTTTTTTTGATCCACTCTTATCTCTCCCTCTCTCTCAAAATCATATATCTAGTGCATAATGGATAGATTTATGTTTTGAGACATAATTTGTGATGTAACTTTTTAGGATCTGGTGAATAGAAGATGGAATGATCTTAGATCTAAAGGTTTTTATTTTTATTCCTCCTTTCATCTATCCAGTAAAAGGAATGTGGATTATATATTATCTAAACCATTATAGAACATAAATGAATTATTTTTCTAAATCATTTTTGGTTTCTTTTGTGGAATGATTTTGGCATTATTAAAGTAAAAACCATTTTTTCCTATTTTTTAAAATTTGGAAAAAATCAGATGTCCTTTAGAAAATCCATTCAATGTAACTTAAGGTTGGTATTTTCAAAATTAACATTCTAGATTTATGCATGAAATGTGTTTGACGAAATTTATTCAATAAATAATGATTTATTATTAAATGGTTTGATATGGAATTTGGCATACATTTTTGGCAAGAGTTCATTTGAGGATGTAACCTCGAGGAAGGGGTATGTGTCATTGGGTAACCAAGATATTGGTCATCTTGTAATGCATTGGTGAATGGATGAGAGATACCAAATGATTATGAAACTTTCACATGGAATAAATTTTAGTGTGGAAATGTGAGAATGATTATTCCAATTAAATGAGAAACTTTTTGATGTATTGGATTAATTATTTTCAATTTAAATTTTTTACGATTTTGGATAAAATATATTGTAGTTTTTTAAACATTTTAGTATAATATTTCCTAACTAGTTCATGTCCTAGTGGAATGTGTTGGGAAGTATTTTGGAAAATCCTTCTGAATTTTTACTCATCTTCCTTTTTAGAAAATATGTCTGTCTTCATATGTTTTCTCTCAGTACACAAGAAAGTGAAATGAATCATACTTCTATAGTAAAAAAATTTGATACTAATGGAATGGTTTTAATAGTTGGAGTCAATTCAGTATTTTTTATGAGGATACCCCATGGGTTTTTTTGGTTTTAATTATCTT
This sequence comes from Viscum album, assembly GCA_963277665.1. Lineage (NCBI taxonomy): Eukaryota > Viridiplantae > Streptophyta > Magnoliopsida > Santalales > Viscaceae > Viscum > Viscum album. The sequence continues at coordinate 2,065,784,119 of OY728131.1, forward strand.
ACATTCTTTTTCAGTTGTTTTCTTTAATTCCATTACCACTCAAAAATTTTAAATTTTATTTTTACATTGGGTTACATTATTTATACTCATATATCATATTAGAGAATTGGATGTCATAGTTCAGTATTGACATGTTATTTTTTATTTTATTGGAAAATCATCCCACAACATGTTCTTAAGAATATATCATTTATTTATAACATTCAGTGTATCAAGGATGTCACCTATGGCTAGTGAATCCCATGAATTCGTAATAAAATGAGGATGGGTAAGATTTTATATATGTTATTAGAATCTTTTTGGTTCATCTATATTTTTAGGAATGTAGAAAATAGATAATAATTAATGAACTTGAAATGTATAAATCAAAAAGATATAGATATCCTTTTTATGATGAACCTAAATTTACATAGGTGGTATAGGTACAAAAGAGTTTTTTGAAAATTAATGTGATTTCATATCTCATCATCGTGGGTTTACTCGATGAGTGCTTGATTGCATGCATTAAAAGTGATACTTCCCTCTAGGACTACATTGACCCTCTTTAGATTCGTGATTTATGAAAATTATTTAAAATTATTACAATTAATGAATATAAAAATTCATTGTTGTTTTTTTTTTATATGGTAATTTGGAATTTTTAAGCATTCAGTTTCTATTGAATGATAGTAAATGGAGTTTTTGTTTCTGATATTGAAAATGGAACTAGGTAGATGTCATAAGATTAAACCAAAAGAGGTAGCAAAAAATGTGGTCACACCCGAACCATAGTTGAAAAAAAACTTGGTCTCCAGAATTATTTAGGCTCTTCAAGTTGTATAAATAGTAAATATGAATGATGAATCTCAACATGTAGTCTAGTAGGTTCTTTTTCAATATAATAATCCACCCATATTGGGGGGGGGATTCCTATCATGAAAAAGAATAATTATTAATGGATATTTTGAATAAAATATTAGATTTTCCGTGAACATTAAACGAGAAAGAATTCATGTTGGTAACATATATTCTAAATGATCTATCACACCAATGGTGGGATATATCTATTCAATCTAATTATGAATATGGAATAATGTGGGAGGACATTAAAGAATTATTTAACATGTAATTATGTTCTCTCACCTTTTAAATCACCAGATCAATAGATTTTTTATGTTTAATAAAATAAAATATAGTGGTGATAGAATATGTTACTAAGCTTATGAAAATAGTATTATTTTCACCACAAGTAGATCAAATTTAATCCTTGGAGGAATTATTTTTTGATTTAGGGATATAATCATAAATTCTCTCAATGATTAGTGTCTTTTATATTGTAGACTATATAGACATGGTAAACAGAGGTACTATAACAAAAAATTGATATACATGGAAATACAGTGGGAGGGTTCATTTTTATCCCCCTAGGATTAAGAATGAATTAAAATATTGGAAAAAAGAAGTAGAGGGACATTAACTTATAAAGTGTTGGTACGAATCACATTTAGGCCATGAGATCAATCAACTTCATTACTTGACCAAAAATTGAAAATAGAAGATTGTAAGGTGGTTCCTTTGACCATATATAGATATATTGTATAAAACCACCTATATCATGAAAATACATTAACTAAATGGGATAAGTCCAACGTTACAATTATAGTGGTCTATAACCTTGTATAGGGAATCCATCTTATGTCTCCTAGACATATTATACTTTAGTTGGATGATCTCAATTGAATAACTCTTGACATAATAACTGGGTGATCCAAGGTGATTATATAAACTCCATGAATCCTCAGGCTATACACTCATAGCAAGGAAATTTTAGAAAAGGACAAAGAGTAGAAATTTTATAGTGATAAATATTAGATCAAAGATGATCAGCCCAATCCTTTGAGGGTGAAAGGTATGATTCTCCAGAATTCTACCCTTATGAAATATTTTTTTGATAAGGTTTGTTCCCACTAATCTTTTGTCTCTTATTTTTATGATCATATGGGCTTAAAAGTAGAAATGATTCCTTCTATTTTTCAATTAAGAACACCTATTTGAAAATGGGTGTGTTGAGCCTTTAAGTGTACAATGTGTTCTAAAACAATTTTGGGACTGAATTGGTTTTTTACATATATATTATTAATATAGACAACTATGAATTGATTTTTGGAAAGTGTTGGTTGAAATAATTCAAAGCCCACGTTAAATTTTATTCTTGGAAAGTCAGTTTCACAAATACTAATAGAAAACAAAATCTCCTGAATAGATAGTATGGGATAAATGAACGTGAAGTAGGACATTTCGTTCTAGTTATTTGGGTTATCTCTTATCAATTTGAAGTGGTAACCTTTGAATATTTGTCATAGATGATACATAGATATTTTCCAATCATTATTGAACATTATTTTGATGACTTTCCAGACAATTTATTTGGATTTCCAACCAAAAGGGAAGTGGAATTTATGATTGATCCCAAATTATAGACTAGACTTATATCACATCGATCTTATAATATGGAATATAAACAATTGAGTGAATTAAAAGTTCATTTAAAATAATTGAAATAAAAGGGGTTATTTCAACCAATCATGTCTCTGTAATAAACACATGTTCTTATTATAAATATTGTAGAGGTTTCTTTTAGAATTTTTGTGGGTTATCACAATCATTAAGATGTTAAAATAAATAACTCATAATAATTCTGCGAATTGATGACCAACTTTATCAATTGATGGGAGGCCAATGGTTCTCTAAAATTTACCAATGTTATATTATCACACCAGTAGGAATTTGAAAAGAGGATATTATAAAAATAGAATTCACATGATGATATTTCCACTATGATTTCGTGTTTATTCCCTTTGCCATATGAATTCACCAGTGTTGTTCATAGAACTAATGAATCAATTCTTTTATATGTATATTAATTCCACTGTAGTGGGATTTTTGGATGATATTATTGTTTATTTTATGATTAATTTAAATTATAATGAGTACATGGATATAGTTTTATGTACAGTTTGGTAAAATCATCTTCACACTAACATTTCTTATTGATATTTTTGGATATCTGAGGTTTTTTTGGGCTTTTAATTTTTAAATAATGTATATCTATGAATCCTTAAAAGATATATGAAATTTTCTCTTGGATTCCACTAAATAATTATCTATAGGTATATAGTTTCCCAATCTGAATAGGATATTATTGATGTTTTTGTGTGAGGATTTTCCCATAATTCTTCAACATTGATATATTTCTCAAGGAAAGGTGTTCCTTTCCAATTAAATTATGAGTACTAGAAATATTCCCAAGAGCTAATGTTTTGGCTTATGTCAACATTTTTCATTACATTTTGAGAGAAATGAAATAGTCATTTTGTCTATTATAATGAAATGGGATTTGGGTTGTGTTGTGTTGGTATATAGGGAGATCATGTTGTTTCTTATAGATCATCAAAATTTGCAGGTGTAAGAGAAAAATAAACAACCACATGGTTTGGAATTATCAGATGTGGTTGATGATTTGAATACAAAGAATCATTATTTTATTTTGTGAAATTTATGGTTTTTATATATCATAACTGTTTGATTCAAATTTTATCACAAACAGATTTTTCCCTAAATCAATTAAGATAGGTGGAGTATCATCAAATATTTGACATAAACATGCGGTAAACATAGGGTAATGGGAACTATGTGGTTGGATAATTAATTGCGAGGTCATGTAATCAGTTGGCTAAAGATGCTTCAGATCATTGGAAAATAATGTCTATTATATATGACATGTATCTGGATTGTGCATAGCCAGGTGGTGTTATAGATTTCTTTAAGGAATCCATGGTTCTAGATTTAGTTCATCGCATTATAATGTAGTATAGATTTGATCTAAAATGTGTAACCATGATTTTAAAACTCAAGGGTGGGGAGCCATTAAGGGGTGGAATCTAGATGGGTGAACAATTCTATGATTTAGAGAATATATTGTGGTTCCACAAACATATCTAAGAAAAATTCATTCATACTACCACCATTTGATTTGTGTTTTTCATCATGAGATTTATAATATGTATTGAGTGATGAAATTTTTTTTGGTGGATTTGAACAAAATGAGCTACGGAAAAATTAATCTCAATATGCCTCACCTCTCACCAGGTCAAGGTAGAGAATTAACAACCAACTGGTATGTTGCACTCTTTACAGATTACCATGTTGAAATTAGAGCAGATGGTGAATGATTTTGTACCAGGACTACAAAAAACATTTAAGAAACATGATTCTATTTGGGTGATTGTCAATTGACTCACTATGCTTACCCACTTAATACTAATTCATGAATGGAATATAGTTGAAGAAAATTTCCAAATATATATTCAATAAGTTGTAATGATGCATGGTGTTCTCATATCAATTATATCTTGTCAGGACACAAAATTTACATCAATGATTTATAAATACTTATAGAAATAAATTAGAACACAATTTACCTTGAGAATATATTATCATATTAAAATGTAAGAAAATAAAAATTAATGATCCAAACATTAGACTATATGTTGAGAAATTTTTTGATGGATTTTGGATGTTCATGGGAGGATCATATAACATTCATAAAGTGCACATACAATAATAGTTATTAGGCCTTGAAACTTTTGGGTGATTTAAATGTAGTGTATTTACATCCTTGTCGTTATCTAACTTATTCTATGGAGATATGTGAGACTTCACTTATCAAACCTTTATTTTTCAATAAAAAGTTAGGGATTATGAAAATGATCAAAAGTAGAATGGTGACATATTAGGGTCATCAAAAATTATATGTGGATCATTAGTGACTATTAAAATTTGAGGTGGCTGATCATGTTTTTTTGGAATCTCTCCATGGAAAGGGTAACATCATTTTCGTACATAAGGAAATGGTGTCTCCATATTAAATTTTCAGTTTAGAGAAATGTTAAAAATTAGGTGATGTGTCTTGTCAGTTGGATTTACCGTGAAGTTTTAGTTCTATGAAAAATAGGTTTTATGTATCTCAATTCAATAAGTACTATCCTAATCTAAACTATGTGATTTTATGGAACCATTTTGATCATTAAAATGATGGTACATTGATTCATGTGCCAATAAAGTTTATCAATAGGAACGATAAGATATTACTTGTGAAAACCATCTATTTAGTAGTGTTTTCATGGTTGGATGGTAAATTATAGGATTAGATAAGAGAACATGAAAATGAAATTTTATGGAAATATCCAAATATCTTTTTGAAAAATTCCAATTTATAATTCATGAGGATGGAAAGATCATTGGTGGGGAGAATGTGACACCCCATATTACAATTAAATTACCCATATTTTATATAACTTATTTTTTTATAATGATTGGGTTATGTTTAGGGAGAGGACTTGGGAGGTTTTGACTTATTTTATAGGTGATTCTGGTAGTTCATTGTTGGTATAAACATTGAACCACTTTTGAGAAACACTATAAAATGTTTTTCTTATCACACGATAGGCACACATTTGGCACACAGTTGGACAAACCAAGTGAGTGTCTATCGGAAACTGTTCAAATAAAAATAGTGGGGAAATCATGGTTGGTGTTGCAGGCCAGCTATGTGGGTGCATGGGAATAAGATAATAAGATTAGATGATTTGACAAATCATGTAGCCTAAACCAAGAATCTACATATATTTTCCATTATCACAAGCATTTTTAGTATAAGGTTTGAAAAACTGAGTGGCCAAACTCTGTGACGTATAGTAGGAACCCAAAAAATTTGTAGTGATAATATTATTTAATATCTAAAAACATCATTATTTTCCTTATATACAAGGATCTAATACTCCACACCAACACTGTGTTTGATACACATTTCCCTTTGACCTGAATGCAAATTTTAGTTGAATCAAAGTGTATTGAATATCTAAAATTATCGATAATACTTTTTTATATCTTTTCATCCATTTTTCTTTTTTGATGCACTATTCTCTCTCTATATATTAAGGGAGATAGATATAGTCCATAATTGATATTTATATTTTTCATGACACAATATTTGATTATATTATGTTGGATTTTGTTAAGGGAAGGTCTTGTGATCATTGATCTACATATTTAAGTGTAATTCTTAATTTTCACCACATGTTTAGTGGTATGTGGATTATCTCTCATCTCCATCATTATAGAAATTGATGTATTAGTTTTGATTAATTGTTTTACATTATTTAATATGTGCAAAAATGATTGGATTATTAATAGAAAATCATTTTTTTAATTTTTTAAAATTTGGGGAAAATGGATTTTCTTTGTAAAACCCATATATTAAAATTTTGAAATGATTATTTTAAAATTATGCTTCGATTTTGATGTAAGAACACTATATATTGAAATGTTTCCATGAAATTATTGTTTATTAGGAAAATTTTTTGCATGGAATTCAGCATACATGGTTGGTGTGAGTTTATTTGTGGATGTGGCTAAGAAGAAGGGGCATGCGCCATCAGGTAAATTGGATATTTTTCACCTTATGTCGACTTCATGGATGGATAAGAGACTCCTCATTAGTATGTCACTATTAGTTTTCTAGCATTTCTCTCACTGTATCTCTTTGTGTGTGTGTATTGAATCACGATAATGGTTATGTAAATTAATTAATACTAATTTAAAGGGATTGGATTAATTTTTTCTATGGAAATTGTATATGGTTTTAGTTATAAACTATTTTAGACTATTCTAAAATATATTATATAAATTATGGTAACTAATTATTTTTCTAGTGGAATGGGTTGTGAAGTTTATTTAAATTTCCTATTGATTCTATTCTCAATCCATTCTTGGGAACTATGGTGTGATTGGAGGAGTTATATATGAAGAAAAAAGAAAGTGAAATTGTACTTATTTAGTAACACGCATTCATACCATGGGCATGGTAGGTGGAGTTAAAGCTTATGGATTATTAGATATTTTATTATGAGTATAACACATGGGTGAATTTATGGTCCAATCATTATTTATTCCATGTCATCGGTTTCCATTAGTTTTATTTCACTCTAATGTTGTCATTTTTGTTGGATACTCTTTGGGTTATATTATTTATACTAAAGCATAATATAGGAGGATTAGATTTTATTTATTCAGTATTGATAGGTTATTTTCCTTTTAATGGAATATAATCTATGAACACATTCCTAAGACCTTGGCATTTATTACGACCCTTTGGTGTCCTGGGGATGTTACCTATGTCCAGTGGTAACTCTTCACTTATCAATCCGATGAGGAGAGGATGGATATTATAATCTACATAGTTGTTTAAATGAAGTTTTATTTCTATCATATTCTATATAATGTCTTAAACCTTCTCTATATTTTCATAGACTAGGTCAATACCTACTAGCTTCCCATATCATACTTCATCTTATCATTTTTGTGTCCTATATATCTTCCCATACATAGCCTCATATAGTTCCATCTAAATACTATAATGGAAAATATTATTATATGAGAACTCTTCCAAGGGAAGGTGATTATACAAATATAATTGGAATCCCATTGAATAAGATATCAATATATCTTATATATTTTGGATGGTCCTCTAAGGATGACTATACGTGTGAGGGTGATAAGAAATGGTGAAACTCGACCCTATCTCTATTTTTTTAATAATTTTATAGAAATATGTGGTAAACCTTTTATATTGATTTGATGCAACTTAAAGTGATACACCATCCTATTATACCACTTCTCTTATGTATATCATAGAGATTTGGTAAAGAGATAAATTTGTTTATATGGATAAAAAATTCAATAAATTTATAATTTGTTTGTTTACATATAAAATAACATTATGTCCCTTATGTATTTTTGGGTGTCCTACAATAATATAAAATGGAAATATATCCCCATTTCCATACTTATATGTGTATATTTTTCAAAAAACCCATATTATTTTTTCGTACATCCTTATCATTCTATAATACTAAGAATCAAGATGTCTATTACTTGATTTACCTCTTAATTTTATCACCCCCATGTATTTATTAGGAAATATATATATCTTTTCCATTCCAATATTAATAGAGAAGGATGTGCTATGAGCATCATCGAAATGTTAATCCTTTATTTTTGGTTTTTATTGGAAATTATTCAGGTTCCAAGCCACATAAATTATACTTTATCATGGATGAACGTCATAATTCTCACTAACATTTTTTATATATGTGTATAGACTTTTAGGGATTCTTTTACCATCTTAGGATGAATAGTTTATTAATAATGTATTAAATATATCAATTTTCCCTTACGATATGATGTCAAGATTGATCCATTATAAATCAATGAATAATAATTATTTTAATCCTCATCATGGATAAAATAGAATTATATTTCTTTCTCAAGGAATATACCACTTTTTTACCTTCCTAGAGTGATAATTTATTTTGTAGTCATAGTCCTTGATCAATTAAAACCATATAATTGTGAACATTATCGTATATTTTTAGAGAATATATACTTTATGCAGATATAGTCAAGATAAATATCACACTTCTGACTTTAGAGAATATTCATATAAATTTTCAATGAAAATAATACAACATGAAGCACTATATCATGAGTTGGGTATCCCTTCTCATGTGTATTTAATTGTTATGATGTATACAAAATTTACTTAGCCTTATGCATAATTAAATTATCAAACCCCTTCAAATAAGCATCACTATATATCACAAAGCAGTATCCATTTTAGTGTAGTGAAATAAAAATCATAATGGCCAATATCTTCTTATTATCCCTAATGATTTCATCAAATTTTATTGTTTGTATGAACGCCACTCCATTTCGGGTCAATTTGTTTAGTGTATTGGGTAATTATGACTAGTTTCTTATAGACTAGAAGATGTATATAGATATTCTGAGAAAACATCTGACCAAAATAACAGATGTTTGTCTCAACCATTTTTTAATTATGTTTTTATTTTATGTGTCCACATATACACACCCATTGGTGATAAAATGACCTAATAATTATATTATTTGAAACAAAAATTCACACTTTATTAACGTGTAATATTATTTATCCTTTTTTTATGATCCATATAACAAATTCCTATTGATCTTCATATTCATCCATTCTCTTATTGTATATAAGAATTTAATAAATAAAGAATACCACTTACTTTTTATGGTAATATCTAAAGACTCTATTCATCATATCCATAAATATAGAATGATTATCTATAATCCCAAATTGCATCACTATAAATTCATAGTTTCAATTCTTTGTATAGAAATATGTGTTGGGTAAATCTTCTCTCTTTAACCTTAAGTGATGATGTCCAATTAAATGGTCAATATTTGAAAAATATTGAGCTCATCATAATTGATCAAATATTTCATCAATACAAGGAATGTGATATTTTTTTCTAATCATGATCATGTGAAGTTTACAATAGTAAATTAAGAGATGAATTAATCCATCATTTTCTTAACAAAAAACACTGATAAACCCCACGGTAAAGAACTCCATCACATAAATCCCTTATCTAGAATCTTTTTTGGTTGTGTATTTTATTCACAACTCAGTGGCCTTAATTCTATAAAAAGACTTAAATATAATAAATGTTCACGTTATGAACTCTATTGTAAAATCAAATTCACACTATAAGAGAAGGACATTCAGTTCATCCAAAAATATGTCAAGATAGTCCAATACAATAGGCATGTCATTAATTTTGACATCATCTCCAATCCATTGATCCATGTTTCCCTCATTGATGGGTATCATGATACACATTATATAAATTTCTTTCTTGGGAAGATAATAATAATCATTTTATCAAAATTTGATCATAGGATGGATAGGGATATGATATGATATCTCATTATCATGAAAATTAATATTTTCTCCATATAAGGATAACTAATCCAAATAACCAATGGAATAATAATAGTATTTTTAATAGAGTATACTCCCCAAAAAATATATTGCATAAGTGTTGTGTGTCCTAGATGATATCATCAAGCCACTAGGGGTTTTTTCTAATAGTTCATTACACATGGTTTGAGGAGGTAAATAAAAAAAATCATAGAAAACTTATAAGATAGAAAATAATTTGATTCACTATACTCAAATTAGTAATTTTAATAAATATAGTAATAATTGAGTGTACCTTGCACCTCATCATCTTTATATTCTACCTTATTAGTAGTGATAGAATAATTTAGCCATTAGTCATTTAGATTAAGAGGTTCTTAAGGCATATTATATTCAATATCTCTTAGGTTAGGGCCATTGTTTTAATATTCCAAAACTCTCTTCACATGAATCATTAGAGTGTGGGTGTAACATTTTAAAGAACCTTCTTATCCTCTATTTTGTTAATTGACATGTTAAAATATATTTAATCATTTTTTGTGGTATGTGTTTCCACATCATACTTAACACTCTTTCTGCATCCTTTTAGGTTGTTCTGCAGGGGCAATATCTTGTATTTTTTTACATAGAGGCATCTAGACGTTTTTCCCACCTGTGTATTATCATCAGAGATTCCATAACACTCCACTTTTATTTTCTTGTCCCTTAAAGAATGATATTCCCTAATTTCCATATACACATTTAGAACACATCATACAATATCGTAGTTTATTATAAAATCTCTTAAAAATAATGAACATTTATGACTCGGTCTTAATCCACTAAAGAAATAGTGAGTATTTATTTAAGAATGGGTGGTATGAATAGATACATAACATTCCAGCGTCATTATGTTTTCTTCATAAGTGCCATAATATTCATACAACTTTTGTTTCAGATCATGGGCATCATTATTTATATATGTTCACATAGTTAATGGAAGGTTCTTTATAAATAATACATTCTTTAACTCTATCCATTCAATATATTCTATGTCATATTTCTACATTTTATTTTTTAAGATACTCTGCCATTGACTGGTCTCTCCATATAAAAAATAATCAACCAAAATTACCTTCTTAATCTCTGAGCATGCAAGGGTGGGAAATATAATTTCCCTTATATTGATCCATTGTATAAAAATAATTATATTTTAAGATCCTCTAATGGAGGGTGCATTAATATTTGTAAAAATATATTGACAACACCTATCAACTAGAGGAGGATTTAGGAAATTTGAAATCCAAACAAGAAAAAAATGATTAACCATGATGTCTTCATTACTTTGATTTCCATAAAAACTCATAAATGTAGGTAAAATGCTAATATTGAGAGAAATATTGTCACAAGATCCATAGATAACAAGATGAATAAAGAAAATTATTTACCCCCATATCTCATCCCTATTGAAATTTTCTTGCATCCTCGGATTCATCTGACTATTCTAAATTTGAAGCTTCCTCTAGTGATGATAATTAAAATGATCCTACATAAAGGGATACTTAAAAAATAGAGGATAAATTAGAATTCCCAAAGGTTATTGATTCATGGATACAGGAGAATAATACAACTACCTTTTGAAATAAAAAAATGGTGTCATGATAAAAGATATTTATCATGCTATCAGAAGAAATATGTTTATCAAATATTTCATGGAATTTAGGAATGACCAAAAATTCAACTTCAAATATATTCCTTTGAAATGAGATATGGATTCTGGTTTTCTTGAACTCTATCGGGTCCTCTATATTTAAATTTTAAAGAATGGTATTCCATTTGATGACTCCATTTTCAAACTGAAGATGTCTGACCATTATATTTAATGGAACTAATATAAAAATCATCTCTTATCAATCTATTTTTCTCTTTGTGTGGTAAACATGGTGGTACAACCTTACTAGAATCTCGGCTCCCTTCTTAGTTTTTTAATTCAGTTGTTGTTTTGTTTATACGCATCTGGATTCCATAAAACTACATTTTCTTGTTGTTGGTTCACCTCATTTTCGTGGGGGTACTATGTTACAAGAGGTTGTTGGATCACTATTGTGACATCTTGGAGTTTCTTCTCCTCAAGAAGAATGTAGGCATGATGCAGAAGATATTGTGGAGCCTTCATGCTAGGTTAATCTGAATATATATATTGTCTATATTTCTAGTTCTAAAGCTGAAAATTTGACTTTCATGAAGATTAACATATTTTATATTTTTATTATTTCTGTGTCTCCTCTATCAATGAAGGTTCTGACTATGTTTTTTCTAGTCTTACATTTGTAGGTTCTTCATATTCTTAATGATGTGATTTTTTGAATATGTGAATTATGATTGAAATATCATCGAGTCTTGAATCAGTTGATATGTGTCATATCTATATGTCATTTATCATTCTCTGGTTGACTTCAATTTGGATGTGACATGTATGATTTTACCTTTGGATGGTCAAACAATGCATGGAATCTTCTATTCCTAAAAAATGGGCTCTTCTGAAGGAGATTTTTTTTCATTTTGTTCATTATTCTTGGTAATCTCTTTTAATTCCTTGTTAGTGTATTCAAAATACACCTCCTGTTCTCCTTGTAAATTTTGAACTATTTAATAATTTATAAGGGTTATTTTTTGGGCGACCAACTCATGTCTCCACTGTTTTCCAAAAAAAAATTATTATTTTTTCTAATTGAAATTATGATGACATTTTAAATGTAAAATAATTTTGAAATAATATTTTTATTTATCAAAATAATAATGAAAAGGTTAAAAATTAATTTAAAACTTACAAAAATGTAAATTTATATAAATAAATTATAATAAGTTATTTTTCCAAAATTTATAAATGATTTTTTTATTAAAGGATAAATTTATAAAAATAATAAAAATATAAAAAAATGGCAATGAATAATATTTTATGAAAATATAATAATTATGAATTTCGAAATATGAATTTTCATTTTAATTTAATCAATTTACAATTTTAAAAAAACTGATATATATACATTATTTTATTATATATATATATATAGTGAAATCCTTTATAGTAATAAAAAATCACCTAAATTTATTTATCATTATGATTAATAATTATGGTTATTAAATTATAGATTATAAATTTATATTAATAAAAAAATCAAACTATTAAACTTCTATTTATGATGTACGAATTATGATAAATTTTTTAAAAAATATACGATGATAAAAGAAGAAATTGAGAAAATCATGAAGGGGGGATTTGAGCAGTCTTTAGAGGCATACAACTGAGTTTAGAAAATGGGGGTTAGACTTCAGTTAGAGCATCAAATTCTAGTGAGCTTTGAAATCAAGTTTGAAGTCCATCGTTAATGATATGGAAGTTTGAGTGTTGAATGATTCATCTTTGAGGGAGTTGAAACTGACTATGGGAAAGGTTGTGAGTTCCAATGGACTTATTAAACCCCAATATTGGGATTGAGAGAGGATTTGTAGTTCGAATGTGGTCTATTTTTCATATTTGGCTTCAACATCAACCCATTCTCTGATTGTATGGATATTCAAGTATGTATTTTCTTAATTTTTAATCCATTTTAAAATTTGTTTAATAGTTTTAGATTTATTGATTTCATCCACTTGTTTCTGTGATCGATATATGCTGGCCATGTGGGTGTTTTGAATTTCTTCAGCTTCATATAAGTGTTTGTCATTGTTTTAAAATTTTCAAATGCATGAATTAATTTAATAGCATTTTTGGATACAGTTGTAATACTTTCGGATCTCTTTTGGATGGTTTTGTGTATTGTTGTGGAAATATTCTTCGCGAAGAGTAATTACCATTTAAAATCAATATTTACTTTTTCTTTTTTCTTTTTCTTGTATGATTCCATCCTATTATTATGAATTCTATATAAAAATATAGAAACTGAACAAACATAAATGAATATATATATATATATTCATGTTACTCAACGACCATCTCTAGAGAACCAATAAATTTGAAATTGAGATCATTCTTGATTTGATTCTCTAATGATCGTATATGGATAGAGATAAACATAATATATACAAACATTTTTTATGTTTATCATCAATATTTTTAACTACTATATACGTAGTGTCTTAGTGTTCATTTAATGGTGATAGAGTCACATAGAGAGAGTAGTAACCATTGTTCTATGGAGAATAAATATTCTTCTTCCCATATTAATCATTTTGAAGTAAAAGTAGAAGGATTCCTATGTTTTTCATAGCTCTGACAGTCAACTATTTTTTCCTCAATTTTAAGGTAAGCGATATTTTTCAATTACTTATTTCGAAATCATGATTTTAATTCTCAAAATTATGCATGGGGACTATATTTTAAGACTTTAATTTCAAAAAAATTATATTTCAATCATTTAAATAATTCATTTAGAATAACTTTTTTATAGGGAGTTTATTATTTTAATGATTTAATGTGAAATTTTTGAAAGATTTTATTTGTATATTACAATAATAATTATTATGTAAAGGAAAATTTTTATTTAGAACATTTAATTCTTTTAAATTTTTCTTTTTGAGGGAAACTATTATTTCCAAATATTTATTTCTTTTATTATTAAAAGTGTGTTATTTAGTATACATATTTTCGATTTTATGATTCTAAATTTAGTAAGGGATCATTTATTTTCAAATTGAACGTCTTTAATTTATGGTTCATAATTATAAGTATGGGATACTATGTGAAATTATATTCTCAAATAATTAATTATAATTATGATTATTTTATTATTCTATTTATCTTAACTTGTAATAGAATTCCCTATATTAAAATTTTTCCTATATTAATGTAATATTTGTAAATATTTCTCAAATTAAAATATGCACGAAAATATTTTCAAAGGGATTTTTATTTAATCAATGTTCATATATTTATTTTTTAAAAAATAAATTATATTATTTGATTTCTAAAACAATAAATAATAAATAATTATCATTTGAAGTTATTTGTATGATATTTTCTAATCCTATTATGTTTATTATTTATGGTATGTTTTAAATTATAAAAACAATAATATAATATGTGTAATTACTTATTTAAACATGAATTTCATTCATATTGTGTGATATATACATCATCTTTAACTATGATATATCATGTATTTATATTATATTCACTACTTCTTATTTTTTTTAGGTTTGTGTATTGACTAAATATTATTTTTGTAGGAAACTGATTTCGAAATTTTTTTTGTGAGTTAAGTGAAATAAATGAATGTTTATTAATCTTTCATTAAAACAACAATTGTTATAAAATGTATAAAAGTGAAGTGATACAGTTGCTATAATTTAGGAGATGTTTTATTAATAACAAATTTGGGAATTTATTTATATGTAAATATTTTGTCATGTTTTTAAAATATGAAATACATTGAATAATATATGTATATGTAAATAAATATTAAAATATTTTTATAAATTTAGGAACTTAAAATTTTTAAAAATGATAGGGTTGTTGGGAGTGAACACATCTATCTAGTGGGTAGGCCCAAGATAGTCTTCAATGTTCCATGTGGCCCCAATTATTTGTTTTCAAAATCATTCTTAATGTTTTCAAAAAAACAATGTGTTTTTTAAATAAATTTTTGAGTGTACGAAATTTAAAAGTATTGTATTATTTTAAAGGTTAAATATTTTCAATTGAATTTTCCAAATATATTTTTAAAAGTATTTTCCAAGTTATTTTCGAAGGAATTTCAAAAGTGTTTTTGAAAATATAATTTCAAAAGGGGATTCCATAAGAGGTTTTTCGTTGATTTTAAAGACCCTTAATAGGAAATTTTATTGTCATCAAATTTTTAATAATTATTTTCACATGTATCATAGAATTTATAAGATGGACAACATCACTTAAAGAATTTGTGCCTATGTAGAGATATAGTATTTTTATTTTATTTTCATAAAACATGGAATATATTTATGTTTTTGTAGAATAATTAAAAACGTAGATGGAAAAATTTCATAGATTATATTAAGTATTTTTGTATTTTTATATTTTCTTTTATTAAAAAAATACCCATAATTTTATATGATGAACCTAGATGTGTGGGATCAAAGTTTTATATTTGGTATTAGAGCAATGTTATAGACACCTCTGTATATTAGGAATTTAATTTTTTGGGAAAAAGAATTTTGTGGAAGAATTTTCTTGAAAACATTTTGGTAATTAAGTCCTATTAGAAGTTAAATCATTCTAATTCTGAAGAGGGATTTTTAGAATTTTCTCAAGTCTGATGATCGAATTGAGAAGGAGATATTCTTTTTAGGGGGGTATATAACATCATGAAAACTATAATGCTTGGTTTATTTTTATAAATATTTAATTAAATGAATTAATAAGCTAATATGATATTTAGATAAGTACTATTTTTTATTAACATAAATTATATAATAACTCAAAATCATCAATAATAATAAAACATATAAATTAAAACATGAAAATTTTTATATTTTGAAATAAAAAAACGTACATATTCAAGAAAATAAATGATTTTTTAAGAATATAAATTATGATGATATTTTTAATTTAAATTAAATTTTAAATAATATTTATAATTATCATAATTATAGTTCAACACATAAAATTTAATGTATAACATACAAATACTTAATTTTATATAAATTAATTATAATAAGCGATTGTACCAAATTATATTAATGATGTTTTTGTTAAAGTCCAATTTTTTTAATAATAATAATAATATAATATAAGGGAAATGCATAATAACCTATGATAATATAATAACTATAAAATTATGAAATATGAATTTTCATTTAAAATTAACAAATATTGAATTTTAAAACCAACCAAATTATGGACATTTTTTCATTAGAAATATATATATATATATATATTGAAATGATTTATAATTATTAGAAAATCACCTATATCAATTTACATTTAATATTACGGATTTAGGTTATTAATTTATTATTTATAAATTTCTACTTATAAAAAATGATATTATTAAATTTATATTTATAAAATAATAATTATAATAAATATATAAAAATATAATTGATGAGATAACTGAAAATTTTGAAAATAATAATGGGGGGAAAAGGGGATTCGAGTAGTTTCATAGGTGAAGAATCATTATCAGGAAAGAGTGCGTATGACTGAGGTTAGAGCATCACATACTGAAGAGCTTTGAAATTGATTCTAAAGGTGATCATGAGTGAGATTGAAGTTTGAGTGTAGAGGGATTCATCATCAGAATAGTTTAAGATTACTACGGGTAAGGTTCCAAGGGTCAAAGGAGTTCTCCAATCCTAATCAAGGGATCAGGTGCAGATTTGTGGTTCAAGTGTGGTTTGTTTTCTTCTTTGATGTTATCATCCTCGTATTTTTTTTATTTTATTGATCCCCATGTAGGTATTCTTTGTAATGGATTAATATTTTTGAAATCAGTTTAAGTGTTCCAGATTTGTTGATTCCACCCACCTCCCACTTTCATCAATGTGTACTGGGCCTTTTGGTGTTTTAAATTCTTCATCATTATGTCATTGGTTTTCATAATTTTTAATTTTTTTAAATCCATGAATATATTTCACAATGTTTTTGGATACCATTTTCAAAATTTTACCAATATTTTGGTTTATTAAGATTATGGATATAGATTGATGATTCTGGATAAAGCCTTCCTTTCACAATCAATATTTTATTCTTATTTTGAATTTTTCTTCTGTGATTCCATTATATACCTGTCAACTACATATAAAAATATAAAAAATGAAAGAAAACATCATAATATATATCTCAAAATTTAGATTTATTATCAAGAAGCACCTAATAACAACTAAATTTGATATTCAGATCCTTGACAGTAGAATTCTCCAATGTCCGTAAATGGACAACTATAAACATGACAAATTTATACATTTTTCATGTATATAAATAATATTGAAAATTATTTTAACACAGTGCCTCATTGTTCATTTCATGTAGAGGGAGTCACATTAGGAGACCAGTATGATTTTTTTTCTACAAGAAATAAATCTTTATCCTCTCCTACTAAACATTCTCAAGCTTGGGCATAAGGCTACCTAAGTTGTGCTTAGCTTCAGTGGTCACCTGATTTTGTTTATTTTTATGTATGATATATTTTTAAATTACATGTTTCTAAATCATGATCATAAATCTCAAAAATATGTATGGGAACTATTTTTGAATCCTTTACATTAAAAATTTTATTTATTCAAGCATTTAAATAATTATTTTAGAATTATGTATTTGAAAGGGAGTTAATTAATTTTTTATATTTAATACTCAATTTCAAGGATTTTATTTTTACATAAGAATTATAATTTTTATATAAGGGAAAATTTTCATTTCAAAAAATTAATTATATATAATTTTATTTTCAAAATAGAAACTGAAATTTCCAAATCTTTATTTCTTTTATTATGGCCTAAGATATTCTATTTAGCTATTTTTATTTTTTTGATTCTAAAACTAGTAAAAGATCAATTATTTTCAAATTGAATGTATTTAATTTATGTTTCACACATATAAATATGAGTTATTTTATGAAATTATATTTTCAAAGAATTAATTCTCCTTCAAATAATTTTATTAATCAGTTTAGCTTAAATTATAAGAGAATTTCATCACTTCAAATATTTCTAGTAATATTTTAACATTTATATTCACTTTTCAAATGAAAATTTTTATTATAACAATTTCATGGGGATTTTTATTTTATCAAAGTTTAAATGTTTTTTATAAGAAAAGATATATGTTTTTACTAAAGGAATAAGTAATAGTTTCTAATTTTATCTTATTTATTTATGGTATATTTTAATCATTTTTGTGTTTATTATTTATGGTATGTTTTAAATAATAAAAACTATCTTTTTATGTGTGTATGTACGTGAATATAAATAAATTTCATTCATATTATGAGATATGAACATAATCTTTGACTATGAAATATCATGCATTTATATTATAAGATGTAGATTTAATTATTTATATATGTCTCTATATTAAATAAATATTACTTTTTAATGTAAGGAAATTATGAAATGGTTTTTTATGAGTTATGTGAAATAAAAATTCAAAACATAAATTTAAAATTATTATTTCATTCACATTTCAAGTATTATTAAATGTCTAAAATTGAAGATATTTAGATTATTCTTTTTATAATAATATTTTTTAATAAATTATATGTGAAATTATTAATATGTAAATATGTATTCTTTTTTTAAAATAAAAAATCTTGTGAAATGTAATTATATATTATGAAAAAAAAAATATTTTTATAAAATTAGGCAATTAAAAATTATATATATGACAGGGAAGTAAAGAGTAAACCCATCCAAAATGTGGCTATGCCCATGAAAACCATCACTTTTATTAAATTTTGTGGAGTTTTTTAGAATTTTTATTATAAAAATACACAACCTTTTATGTGAGAACATGAAAGCTTGATTTTGGGGTGTTATATTTGGTATCAAGAAGCAATGAAGAGAATTTTGGATATTAGACATCGTATTTTGTGGAAAAAGTATTTACATGATATAATTTTCTTGAAATATTATTTTTAAGTCATCTTTTAAGTTTATTCATTTTATTTATAAAGATGGAAATTCAGAATTTTCTTATATTTGGAAAATGAATCGCAAAGACGTAATTCATTTTAAGGAGGATAATATAACATTCTACAAATTATAAATCTTGGTTTAATTATATAAATATTTTATTGAGTAATGTAATAATCTAAAATGTGATATAAATAAGAGTTATTTATTTTACTAACCTAAATTAATTATTAAATCAAAATAATCAATAATAATAAAACTCATAAATAAAAACATATATAATTTTTCATTACTAAAATCGTAAAAAATACTTATTTAACCACATAAATGATTATTTTTTATAATAAAATTTAACATGACATTTTAAAAGTAAGATAATTATGAAATAATAATTTTAATTATTAAAATTATAATTTAACACCTAAAATTTAATTAATAACATATTAATACTTATAGTTATAAAAAATAATTATAATAAGTTATTTTAAAAATTTATATAAATTATGAATTTAGTGAATACTAAATATTCCTTAAATAATTATAATATATTAAAATGGTAAGATATAATAGTATATGAAATTATAATAATTATGAAATTATTAAATATGAATTTTTATTTTGAATTTGAAAAATTCTGAATTTTAAATCAAAGTGAAATATTTATATTATTTTATTAATATATATATATATTGAAATAATTTATAATACTTAATATAAAACCACCTAAAATAATTTATATTTCTGATTATGAATGATGGGTATTAAATTATAAATTCTATATTTCAACCTATGAAAAAATAATACCATTAAATTAATATTTATAAAATACAAAATATTATAAATATAAACAAAATGATGAGATAAGATAAAATCACGAAAATCTTGAGTGGTGGGGGATAATGTATTCAAGTAGTTTTGAGAGGTGCCGAACTGACCTTGAGAAAGGGGTGTTCAACAATGGTTAGAGCATAAAACATTAGAGAACATTGAAATCAAGTATGAAGTCAATCAAAAGTGGTATGGAAGTTTGTGTGTAGAGGGAATCATCTTAAGAGGAGTCAAAGCTATGTTTAGGAAAGGTTTTGAGCATGGAATGACTTCTCAATCCTTGATCGAGGGTTCGATCGCAGGTCTATGGTTCAAGTGTTTTCTATTTTTATTCTTCATTATCGATATCCTTCTATAAAATATGATTATATATCAACATGTATGTATTTTTTTTAATGTCTAAATAACATTAAAATTGGTTTAACAGTTCCTGATTTGTCTATTTCATCCACTTTTTGATTTCATCAACATCTGTTGGCCCTCCTTATGATTTGAATTTCATTAACTCAGTATCAGTGTTTTTCATAGTTTAAAATTTTTATGTTGTCTAAATTTAAAAACATTTTTGGATACCATTGTATAAATTTTTGAATATTTTTATATTTTTTAGTGTATGACTATAGATTGATACTTCAATAATAATCTGTAGTATTTATATTCAATATATGCTTCTGCTTTGGATTTTTTCTTTGACGATTCAATCATGTAATTATAAATTGAACATAAAAATATAAAAACTGAAAAAAAACATCATAATATATATATATATATACATATATATCTAAATTCTTCATTCTTGGGAAGCATCACAAGGTAACCACAAAATTTGAGATTGTGATTTTTTCAATCTGATTCTCTAATTTCTAAATATACACTATGATAAACTTGAAAAATATATATATTTTTTATGTTTATCAACTGTACTTGAAACGCCTATATAAGCAGTTCCTCGGTGTTCAATTCATGTGGAGAGGGTCATATAGAGAGAGTGGTAGTCTTTATTTAGTGAGGAATAAATATTCTTCCTCTCTCGATTAAAATTCTCAAGAAAATGCATAATTAATTCTAGGTTGTTTTTAGCTCCAACAGTCAACAGATTTAGATCTATTTTAATATAAGGGATATTTCTCATTATCTTATTAAAAAATCATGATCTAAAATTTCAATATTAATGATGGGAAATAATTTTCATGCCTTTATTTTTGAACTTTTTTTATTTACAGCATTTAAATAATTATTTTAGAATAATTCATTTGTAGGGGAGTTTATTATTTTTAGGATTCAATGGAAATATTTTCAAAAGATTTTATTTTTAAATTATAATTATAATTATTTATAAGGGGTTTTTTTTAAAACATTTAATTCGTTAAAAATAATTTCATAAGGGGAACTATTATTTCTAAATATTTATTTTTTTATTATTTTATTAGAGATATTTTATTTACCAATTTTCAATTTTACTATTATAAAATTATTAAGGGATCAATTATTTTCAAATTTAAATTATTAATATTTTGTTTCCTACTTATAATTAAGGGATATTATCTGATATTGTTTTCTCAATGAAATATTTCTCATTAGTACTATTTTATTATTGGGATTATTTTTAATTTTAATAAAATTTACCCTCTTCAAATATTTCTTGTATTATTGTAAATTTTGTGATTATTGTTCAAATAAAAATATGCACGATAATACATTCAATGTGATTTCAATTATGAAAATATCTTAATGTATTTATTTTTAATAAGAAAATATATTATTTTGTGTCGTAAAGAATTAAAAAATTTATTTCTCATTTTCTGTTATTTATTTATAGTAATTTTAATAATATTTTTTTATTATTTTTGATATGTTTTAAATAATAAAAAATATCACTTTATGAGTGTATTGACTTTCACAATCATGAATGTCATCCATATTATGAGATACATCCATCATCTTAAACTATGACATATCATGCATTTATATTATATGAAATATTTTTTATTATTTTTATATGTGTTTGTATTGAATAAATCCTATTTTTCTGGAAACTACTTTCAAAATGGATTTTTTGTGTCATGTTAAATAAAATTTCAACACATGAATGTAAATTTTTATTTTATTTACATTAAAAGTTTTATGATATGTCCAAATGTGAAAATATTTAGTTTCTATAATTTAGCTTAATTATTATCATGAAAATATATTTCAACTTATCTATATGTAAATATGTTTTTATGTTTTTAAAAAATAAAATATATTGAAAAAGAATGTATATATAAATCAAGATTATTTTTTTTAAATGAGGCACTTGATCTTTGTAAATATTATTGAAAAGTGGGGAGTGAACATATCCCTAAAGTGGCTAGGCCCAAGGTATCATTCAATGATTCAAGTGTTCCCAATGTTTTTTTTCAAGAACCTTCTTAATGTTTTCAAAAATATCACTGAATTTTTTTATATTAATTTTGAGCATAAGTTATTTAAATATATGTTAGTATTTTAAAAGCATGAATAATTTCAATGATATTTGCCAAATATATTTTCAAATTATCTTTGAAGGTATTTTAAAAGGAGGTTCGAAGTAATTTTCAAAAGTTAATTTTAAAAGGATATTTCATAACAGGGTTTTCACCGATTATAAAACCCATTACTGGGGAATTTAATGCTCAACCCAATTTTCAAATTATTTTCATAGGTAAATTAGATTTTATAAGATAGGAGACATCGGTTAAAAATTTAGCACACACATAGAGATATAGATTTTTTTCTATTTTTTTCAACTCTCAAAATATGTATTTTGTTGTCTAATTCTCTAGAACGTAGTGCAGAGAAGTTCATTGATTTTATTAAGTAATGTGTATTTTCATAGTTAATATTTTTCATAAAAAATATACATAATTTTATGTGTTGAACTGAGGATCATGGGTTCAAGGCATTATAAATATACTACGTTAGTTTCAATTAGGTGTGAAATTTCAGTGGCACTCACCATGCTTCGAGCTTATGTTAATGTCAATGCTCAGCGCACCCTTTTTAGTGTGATTTTTGCTCGGTTTATCGATTCCATAACTTCATCTACATTTCAGTATTATAATGACCAATACATTACATACATTAATACTAATTAAATTTTAAATAATATTAATTAAAAAATAAAAAAAATCCACAATCAGAACTTATAGGTATTGTGTATTTAGTAACTGGGAATCAATAAATACTATTTCATAAGCAATATTCCTTGTATCCCACTTATTTTATTATAAATAGACCCCTTTTCAAAATATCTTGCTTAATTCCCTTTATTATGAAATGGGGAAGATAAACATATGAAACGGTGAGATCAAATTATCAATAAGGATAAACAAGGGAGATATCAACCATTTCATAATCATAACTAATAGGAACATAACATTTGAGAATCATATCCTGCAGATGAAGGATCTTGATATCATGCCCTGAGATAAAACATGAATGTTCATAAGAATCAATGAACGTAATACCAAAAGTCATAACATAATACATGATGTCTTTATAATATATATAATCATATAAAATCATTTTATATTATTCAAGGATCATTTCAAAAACTATAATAGTAGATAAAGTCCATTACTAAACAGAGTTCACTCCTCATTCCATATATATATTGTTGAACCAAGATTATTTCTCATTCCAGCCATATATATCACATGAGATATAAATATTTATATAATGTTTTTGAGGGTGATATAGGTCCCCACCATCTCATAATGAAATAATCCCTACGTGTGCCACAATAACATAAATCGTTTATCATAACACAAGGAAAAAAATTAGTTTCATTAAAAAACATTCCACCATAACATAATCCCTTTAAAACAAATGGATTTCATAAATAAAATTCTATATTAAACCTAATGAAATAATTGGAACAATAATGTTATTATAATTAAAACATAACCCTATAAATAAATTCTATCATAGATGGAAAATAATTTTGATATTACAATTGAAATTAATTCTTGAAGAAAATATCCTTTCTTCTTCAAAAACATTTTATTTACTCAAAATACTATGCAATTATAAAATAGGAGAATTTATTTGAAAATAAACATGAATTCACATAGAGGATGATTCATGGAAATAAAGTTTTATGAATAAATATAAATTAATTCATGTAATATAAGTTAAAATAAACATTATCCCTAAACTTTTTTTGGAAAAGTCAAAAAGTACCTCATATCAAATAACAACAAAATATTCCTTTCATACCAATTAATACAAATTCCTCAATGGGTAAAATTAGCTTTTAAAAAGTATTGAAATAATATTACATATTTAAAAAACATATAAGTGGATGATAAATATCAAAAATACAAAAAAACCAATATATAATTGTTATTTATTTTTCATAAATAATTATTTTCAAAATATTTTTCCATAAATTTTCATAAGATAGTTATATTTATTCCTTTTAACCAAACAACTTGGTTAAAATGTTCATTTTATACTATGGTAATATCATGGATCCCTTAATCTTATGATTTTAGGCAATGTCAGCTATTGAAGAATTAAAACTATTTAAAGAAAATATTTCACAAAAATATACTGGTATTAAATTATTCTCCACTTAAACTAAATTTTTCTCGGGAAATTTGACACTTAGATACAAATAGATGATAATATCTCTCCCTCATCATATCTTTATATTCCCACATAGCTTCCTCAAATTGGTGGTTCCACTTTAAAACATTAACAAACAGAGTGGTCTGGTTTCAAAAGTCATTTTCCCTATGATCCTAAATCACTACCATTCTTTCTTGATATCAAATATCTTACTATAGTAGTATAAATTATAAATTCAGTAAATGTAAAGGATCACATATGTACTTTCTAAGAGATATACAATGAACACGTCATGAACTTGATAAATATTTGGTGGATGTGCCAATCGGTAAGTCACCTTCTCAACATGGTATAGAATTTTAGAAGGACTGATATACCTATGGATAAACTTTCCCTTATTTCTAAATATCATTACTCTTTTATAAGGATATATTTATAGAAACACCAAATCAACCACATCAATATATTGGTCTTTTATTTTGTTGTTAGCATAACATTTTTGTTGGCTCTAACATGATCTAGTGTTTTGTTGAATAAATCTGACCTTTTATGCCATTTCATCAACACTGTCTTGTCCTCGTAGATTTCCTTCCCCAACATCATCCTAGCAAGTTGGTGTTATGAACTTATTTACATAGAGGGATACATAAGGATCCATCTAAATACTGGAGTAAAAACTATTATTGTAAGAAAAATCCACCAAAGTTAGGTGTTAATCCCAAAAACCATTAAAATTTGTAAATAAACCTCTGAGCATGTCTAAAAAATCTTGAATTGTCCTCTCAGACTTCTAGTATGTAGGAAGATGATATGTAGTTCTAAAACATAACTATGTATCCAGATCCTTATAAACACTTTTTCCAAAACATCAAGGTGAATCTCATATCCTGATCATATATAATAGAAAGTGGTACTCCATTCAATCATACATATTACTTTACATATATCTTGGAATGATGATCAAGAGATAAATCCTCTCTAATAGCAATGAAGTGTTCTGAATTCGTATGTAGATCAACTATAACCCATATAGAAGTATGGTCTTTATATATTTTTTGATGTCTAACAACAATGTCCATATTATGTTTTCTCATTTCCATTTTGGTATGGTAATAGTTTTAACATCCCCTTATATTTATATCTCTCATCCTTAACATTATTACAAACCAGGCACTAGGAGACATATTCCACAACATCACTTTTCATGAAATCCCACCAAAATACTCTTTTAGGTCCCAAAACATCATTGTATTTCCATGTTAGGAATATAATTAAGAACTATGAGGCTAATTTAATAGCCCATTCTTTAATTCTAGTTTTGGAGGAATACAAACCCGAATCCTGAAACTTATTATTTTATTATAATCAAAGTTGAATTAAGGAACATTTCATACCTTCTATAGTAGCTCTACATCTAACCTCTATGCCTCCTTAATATTTACTATATATGGATGGATGAACATTCATTTTAGAATGATATTATTTCTCCACTTCCTTTAAAATTTATATATCCATCCTTTAGAAATCCATAAATATTGCATATTTTTTTATCCTCATCATATTTAGGATAGCATGGCCCTTTGACACAAAGAATATGCCACCTTGTTCAATTTCCCATGATGGTAATGTATTGAGGAGTCGTAAATTTTATTCAACTCCAACCATCTTCTATAGTGAATATTCAACTCATTTTGTGTGAAAATATACCTTGAACTTTTACAATCCATATAAATATAGCACCTTTCACCATAAAGATTATTCATCCATATACTTAATGCATTGATTAATAAAACTAACTCCAAATAATGTGTTGTGTAATTTTGTATAGTGATTTTCAATTTATATGAGGCATAAGAAATCACCATATCATTTTTCATTAGAACACAACCCATACCCTTATTAGATTCATCACTATTAATCCCATACCATTCTCCACTACAAGGTAGTGTGAGCATTGGTGTACTCACTAACCTTCTTTTTATCTCATCGAAATTATCTTCACATTCCTCTTTCCACATGAAATTATCTACTTTCTAAGTCAACCTAGAGACTGGATTATATAATCAGGAAAAATCATTTAGAAAACACCGATAATATCTTTCCAAACAAAGAAAACATTGGTTCTCAGTTCTCATTTTAGGTCATGAAAACCATTCAATAGCATTTCTTTTTACTATATCCAAAAATATTCCATTTTTTGTCATAATGTTAACCAAAAATAAATCTTTCTGAATCCAATATTAACACATGGACTAATTTTCATAAATCATCTCTTTTATAAGGGTATTCAGTATAATTATCAAGTGATCTTCATGTTCTTAGTTTTTATTCGAATAAAAAATAATATCATCTATAAAGGTTACCAAAACTGATCAAGATAGTCTCTAAAAAATTTATAAATTGGAACCATGAAGATAGAAGGGGGATTTATAATACCAAAAGTCATAACTATAAATCCATAGTGTCCATACCTTACACGGAATTCCATATTTGGTGTATCATCCATATTTTCCCTTAATTGATGATATCCTGAATAATGATCTATCTTGGAAAATTTTTGAGCTCTACATAGTTGGTCAAATATGTCATCAATTCAGATAATAGGATACATGTTCTTAATAGTGATCATGTTATGTTCGGGATAATGAATGCAGAGTCAAATTAATCAATCGTTCTTCTAAATAAGTAGAACAGTTTCACCCTAATGTGATGATCAAGGGCGTATGAATCCCTTTTTAATATTCTCTTGGAGTTTCTTCTTAAATTACTAGAAGTCAATTGGGTTAATTCTATAAAGTTTCTTTGAAATAGGAATTGCACCTGTTATGAGTTTTATTTAAAACTCAACATCACAATTTTGAGGAAGACATGATATTTCATCTGAAAATACATCATGTAGATCTTGTACAATTGTTTTGTTCTTAATTTTGAGTTTTTACACAACATTTTTAGTTATATAACCATTAATTATAAAGATCCATGCCCATAGTATGAAATTAATTTCTATTGAATGGTTATATTCATCCATTCATCGATAGATGATCATAGATTAATATGGAATAGGAAATTTGAATAACTTTCTATGGAAATTTATATGAGATACATATAGAGAAATCCAATACATACTAATAATCACATAAAATTACTCTATAAGAAGGATAAAAAGATTTTTAGGATGCACAATCCCAAAAAACTCAACCAGAGAAGAATTATAATCTTTTTACATGGCCTTTGTTCTGTTAGGAGTTTTAAAAACTAACTGAACATCTAATAATAGATCTAATTCAGTGATACCATTATAAAATTTTTACGAAATATAATAGTGGGTGGATCCAGAATACAAAAAAAATTATTTTAGAGTGTATGGTAGATATACCTTTCACTAATTCATTATTGTACTCCACATCGCATATAGTGAAGGGATATGACTTTAAATTTTATTTGGGCTTAGTAGTTTTATAAAATCATTCATAATAAATAACCCTTAGATTAGATTATTGATTGACATAATTACCTGTTTCTATGAAATTGTAACATTGAAATGTATGAGCTGTATTTTGTGTAACCATTTTTCTATTCGAATCTATAGGAATAATTTTCAGATCCCTTCGATATTCAATATCCCAATGACCTTATTTTACCCACATAAAGAATTTACTAGTCCCTTTAAGACAATTTCAGCCATGTTTAATCCACATGTTGAGCATAATGGAAAAGTCATCTCCTGTTTAGTGCGTTCTTTATATTTTACCTTGAATTACGTTTTTCTCTTCTTATAAAAACCGTAGGACTGATAGGTTACTCCAATATCCATGTCAAAAATGAGAGCACATTTCACAATTTATTCTTAGCTATTGAAATTCCTTATGGATAATTCCCTTTGGGGACTTGGTTTTATTCTACTAAATAATCAATCAATTTTAATCTCGGGTTGGATAATAATTCCAAAACCATACCTTGCAAGTCTTGTATACATTTATTAATAGGTTAAAATTGATTCATTGTACTTCGTTTTAATTTTAAATAAACTCCTTCTCCATATTTCTTTTAAGAATATGAGGAATGTAATTTTTAAAAACCATCCCATTCCATCGATTCAATTTCATCTTCTTTATTCATATTTCAGATAGGGTTCCACCATTGATAAGATTCACCTTATAAATAACAGATTTATAAGATGAATTTATCATGTTATAGACATTGGAAAAATAAAAATAAATTTTTAGTGGTACAGATCCATTGTTATGACACAAATGGATCATAAGTCCTGCTAAAAGAAGGTGGATGCTTCCTCATGAATGACTCAATATAATTTTTCCCTTAATATCATTTTTTTATGTCCTTAATGATTCATATCTTGAAATAGTTATGTGAGAATAGCTATAATATTTATCATTACATCCCCAATAACATTTGGTTTCTTATGAAGAAAATCATTTCATTGTCTATCTCTTTCAACATTAACATAGTTCCTTCGGGTTCCATCCATTGAATAAAACCAAGAAGCATAGTGTGAGAAACATTAATCATAATCAGAAAACAACATAATAAAGAATAAAATTTCAATTTTTGGAACATTAGAATTTATCCTAGGTTATTCATGATCATTTAAAAAATACTAGGATAATAACCTACACTTTGGAATATCCTTTGGGTTCTTACTAAGGTTTTCTCATACTTTTTTCTAAAATATAACTATATCATTCATCTGATACTAATAATAAAGACCCATACATTACATACATTGATATTACATTACAGTTGATGAATATTCATTAAAAATATAACTAATCCATAGTAATATCGTATTGTTATAATGTTATTAGGAATTGGGAAACATAAACAACTGGATCATAATTCATATTCATTATCTCTCACTTATTTCTTCATAATTGGACCCCTTTTCCATATCATACATAATAACCTTCTTCAGGACACGGGGAAAGGACACATGTGAAAGGGTCAGATCAGATGAAAATTAAGGGTGAAAAACAGATATATCACTCATATCATATTCATAAGGCATAAGAACATAACATTACAAAACCTTATCCGGTATATGAAGGATCATGATATCATTCTATGGGATAAATCATGAAAGTTAATAAGAATCAATGAACATAATCCCAAAGTTATAATCTAATAAATGAAGTTTTTCTGGATGAACATAACCCTAAATTATCATTTTATATTAGCCAAGGATCATTTCCAAAACCATAATAGTGGACAAATTCCTTTATTGATCCAAGTTCACTCATCATTCTAGCCCTGTACTACTAAACAGAGATTATTACCCATTCCAGTCAAAAATATATCAAGAGATATAGATATTAACCCAATATATTGGTGGAGATATAGGTCCCACACATATCATAAAGAAATCATTCTTACGTGTTCCATGATAACATATACCATTCATCATAACCCAAGGAATAAAATGAGTTTCTTTAAACATCATTCCCCGTAAGATAATTCATATAAAACCAATGGATTTCATAAATAAAAATCTATCATGAACTCAATCAAATCATGGGAAAATTATAATATTATATTTGAAACATAACCCTATTAAATAATTCCATCTTAGAAGAAAAATAATTTTCATGTAGCACTTGAAATTATGCCTTTGGAGAAATATTATTTCTTCTTCAAAAATGTTTTATTTTTTCCAAATGCCAAGAAATATTAAAATAAATAAATTTATTTGAATATAAACATGAAATCATGTAAGTGAATCTTCATGGAAATATGTAATGTTGAAGACTAATAAACCTATTCATGGTGTATAGGTTCAAATTAAATCTCCAAATACATTTCTGGAAAATTAAAAATGTACCTCATATCGAATAACGTCAAAAGATTCCTTACATACCACTGAATAAAAATTCCCAAATGGGTAAAATTGACTTTAAAAATTTATTGATGAATATAAATATTATGACATATTTAGGAAACATGAATTTGGATGAAAAATATACCCTTGTAAATATTTTGTACAAAAATTTCATGGGTAATAATGACATTGAAAAATAATCCATTACCTTTTTGGTCCGATTTCCATTATTTGTATCTGAACCACCTCTTATTCGAAATGATTCTTCTATATACTTCCTTAGAGAACTATATTTGGTCTTTGAAGAAGAAAAAACACTATAGAATGTTACTTGGGAATTTGAGAAGGGAAAATGGCAGGGGATTGCTGATCTTGAAGGCTCAAAGTGAAGTGAAGAGGTGAGGGAGGAGGTTCATTTTTATAATTTAGGTGAGGGTCACTTTAGGGATATCCAAAAATATTAATTTATCATAAAATCAAACCCCATACAAAAACCTAAAATAGTCCCAATTTTGATGATGAGATGTGATATGGTTATAATCTCATAAACTAATAGATTTTAGACAAGTTTCTCTATCAATTTAATCTTTTTCATTTTAATTAATACTTAGTAATTAAATTTAATTTTTCACTACGGTAACAAATATTTCAATATTTAAAGGGTGAAATATTTATTTATTTGATTTTAATTAGAAAATAAATAAATAGAAAAAAACATTTTAAACCATATCATAATTAATATATATTTTTTAAAAAAATTATAAATTTAAAATAATTTAATATAACATTATTTTGATAAAAAAATCAATGGTGTCAATTTTGAAACCATTCAATTCATTGGTTTTTAAAAATGTTAAAATAACAATTTAACTCCAAAAAAAATATTTTTTTATATTCCTAAGAGTTCATGTTCATCTAGAAAACTTAGTACACATATTAATTTCCCTATGTTATATTCACTTTAATATTTTTAATACCATTTATTTGTTATCTATATTAAGTAAATAATTACTAAATAATTTTTTTAATTATTTAATATACATAATTTTAAAATAAAAATTAAAAATAAAATAAAATCATTAAGATAATTCTACTATATTTTTTAATAATATATGTAGTAGAATTTATCTTCTGAAAAATTAATCATTATAAATGTTATACTTATTAAATTATGAACGTGATAAATTTAACATCACATTAAATAAACTAATATAAGGGTCAAAATATCTTCTATAATACTCCAAATGGTCATTTACTAGACCTTTGGATGGTTATGATCGAGATATAATTGACTAATAATATTTGATCATGTGTTTCAGTATTTTTATGGATATTTTAAAAAAAATGTTCTATTGATTTCTCATGAGTTAATTAATTTTTATATCATCAAAGTATAAGTATTTGTGGTAATGATTTATTTCATAAATAATAATAATAAATTACCATTATAAATTAGAAATAATTTTATCTTCATAATGAGTATTTGTAATCAAATTTATCTTCTATATAAATCTATATAAAAATATAGTTATTAAAATTTGAGTAAGACATATTTAATTTTTCTTTTAGTTAAATAAATTCAATGTCCCAATATCATCCATGTGGCTTCTAGAAGGACACCAGTTTTACCCAAGGATGATTTAGGTTAAAACACACTCTTCCAATGATATTAAGACAAGTTTTAGGCTAATTTTATAACAGTATTCTTACCCTTAATTTGCTGATTAACCCTTTTACCATATTATTAAAAAAATTACTATTCAAAATATCCAAATATAAAATAAAGATATTTAAATAATTTGGACCTATTGATACCAAATATGGAATCTATTTTTCAAAACTAAAAACCTAGAAGTAGTAGTAATTAATTTAAATTAATCCCATTTTTAAAAACAGGGAACATGTTTTAAAAGATAAAATATTCCAGAAGATTGAAATGATTTTACATCTAAATTCATTGTAAAATTAATGATAATGAAATAAATTAAATTGAATGAAAAAAATATATTCTATTTACAAATTTAAAATATAAAATTTTATAATGTAACTATATAAATCAATTTTACGAAAGAAGTTGTTTTCAATAATTTTTTGGTCAACTTTTACAAATCATCAAGATTTTAAAGTTATCAATAAATTATTAAAAATTCATAAAACATAAATTTTTATATTCCTATTATGAAGAACATGTTTTTGATGTCATATAAAAATTATTAATTTTTCAAAATCATAATTTAAAAGGGATTCTTTATTGAAAAGAGGAAAATTAACCTTTTGAAAAATATAGTTTTTTATACATCAAACTGGGTTTTTTCATTAAATATGAAAATATATGTATTAGATGAATATGAAAATTATTTTATTAAGTATATAAAATATATCTTTCATTAATTTAATTTTATATTTGTATTTCTCTCATTATTTTCATAGAAAATTACAAATATATAATTGATTCATATTTTTCATAATTAATTGGAAGCGAATGGCTACACCATACAGTTTCATAAGATAGTTATTTTTATTCATTATTACATAACGGCTAGGTTAAAATGGTTTTTTATACTAATTTAATATTGTGGTTTGATTAAACTCATGATTGCATGTAATCCAAGTTTTTATAAAATTAAAAAAATTGAAAGAAAATATTTCATAAAAATAACTGGGTGTAAAATTTATCTAGATAGGTATGTATTGCTAGAAAAACAAAATAATCTCTATTTTACCAAAATATAAATATATCATAAAAAAATTGACTCATTCCTATAGTTTTCATGAAATTTCTCTAAAATAAACTTTAAAGAAACTAAGCATTCCCTTTAAAACAACCCTGCAGATATAAAATAATCATACAATAATAATACATTACTTTCATGGATTAATTAAGACATTCTAAAAAATCACATGAACCATAGAATGAAAAGTTTATTTTCTTGGATACTATAAACATAAACATATTATTTAACCACTCCTATGAACATTTATTTATAACCATTCTCCTCTAGATCCCCTCATTCACATCTGAGATGAACAAATCATCGTTAAAACTCATGAAATTCAAACATAATTAGGCGTGATATTGAATGCTCATTAAAGGGGACATATTATCCATTAAAGTGGTTATTTCTTCAATTAAAGGGAAGAATTTAGTAAGGGTGTACTATAAGATAAAATGATTATAAAATCACAAGTGAAAAAAAACATGATCATTAAGGATCATGACATATGAACATAAGACAAAAGAAAATCATAAAAACATGACATAGATACTTATATGGAACATAAAATAAATACATAAGAAATAATAATATATATATAGTTTTGGGGGTAATATTACATTAAACACCCACACCACACACATATGCAACAAAGGAAATCCATAACCCCAATGGGATAACCCACTAATCAAGTATTATCTATTTAGTACATGTCCCATAGGCTCAGTGAGCATGAATCCCCTTACATACCGAAAAATCCCTAAGTAATGTCATGCATACATCATATTACCAGCTTTATTCCTACATTTCTGCCTTCTTATGTCATTCCTGCATCACCGTCTCCCAGCAAAAATTCACTCCTACACATATTTGAACCCAAGTATGATGTAGGATTATGGGGAGCCTTTACAACTCGAGTAAGCCCCCAAAATAAAATTATATTATATTTATTACATGGAATATCATAAAAAATTTTCAATGTTTTAAAATAAGTAAAATTTTATAGAATAAGCGGTAAAAACATAAATTGAGGAGGACATTGTGATAAAATCTACATATGGACACCCCTTCATTTTATATGAAAATCCAATTATGTCCACCATTTAGTTTGGTGAAATAATCTAGTTATGTCCAAATATCATTCTTCCATGAGATATGAAAACATAATAAATTCATTGGAGGCTAATATAGGATCCCACCATCATTATCTATATATATGAGTGACACTGAAAATCAAATCATTAAAATAATCACAAAAAATTCATCTGAAAAACATTATTTCATATCTTTTCAAAATTGAATCACATAAAAAAGATGATCATTTTATTAAAAAAATAATTACCGAAAAAGATTATATATTGGATGATTTATGAACCATTACATTTTCAAGGATTAAACTTTTGAAAATGATATAAAAATCACAAAAAATATTTTCCATAAATATTTATTCATAATATCATCTTCAAAAGATGTGTTTTCAAGACATATTCCAAAAAAATATTTTAAAATAAATAGTAAATATAATAAAACATTTATTTGAAAAAAAATCCGATGAATTTATCTTTAAAATAAATTAATCATATGTAAAAATACGATGCATGAAGAAATAATATATGATCATTGAAAGGGAAATCCTTTCAAATATTTGAAAATAAATTTATTGAAAACCCGGATGAATAAAATTTAATAAAAACCATTCTTTTAAAATAAATATAAATAAAATGATAAATATAGATAACATAGTTTTAGATAACCATTGGGAAAAGATAACACTGAAATGAAGTAAAAACATAGATATAGAGGGAAGAGTCCATTAAAATAGATGCGAAATATTTTCCTCAAAATTTAACATCCACAAAAAAATACATTCATCAAGGAAGAATAATTTTATGTGAAACATGATTTCCCTAGAAAATAAGGTAGAAATAAAACTTATCATTAGAATTGTTTATTTTCGATTTTACTTGAAAAAATATTAAATAAAAACAATCTATTTAAACTAAGGGAAATATTTGAGTCTCAAAAAAAACATTACGTTACTCCCACATAGTGCAATGTGATATAACATCCTATATCATAAATATAGGGATCATAATATATTATTTTAAAACATTATTCATTTCTATAAATTTTTATAAAATTATTTTATAAATATTATATAAGTGTTAATTTGTTAATTATCATCTATTTTCCAAATTAGGTGTCTAAAAAAACCATCATTTGAAACTGATTTGTAATGGAGGTGTTGTTATTTTTTTCTACAAACATCCATAATTAATAGATCATACTAGGTACTTTTAAATATTTTTTAAAAGGATTTATAAATTTTCAATTACGTTTATTGTGCTTTTGGTATTTTTTTTTGATATTTAAATCAAATTTGATCTTATTTTGATGAGTTTAAGGAATAAAAATTTATATAAAAATAAATTAATTAGATATTTATATTATAAATAAACAATAATTTTCAAATATTCAATAAATTTGTATTACATTTTTATGATAATATAAAAATCTTTAATAATTCATTACATAAACATTACAACATCAATCGTGTAGGCGGTAAGAATGACTTGAATAAGACTGTTTTATAATGATTGAACAAGTAAGGTAAATTTATCATAAAATGAAAAAACCATTAGATAAGTATGAACATTTTACAAGAATAATATATATTCTTAAAATAAATATTAGAACTATCCAAGTTGGGTTTTTGTTACAAATGTAATTCATTTTCAAGGAGGCCATGGTCCATATATATGAATAATTAATAGACCCATTCCACAATAAATTGTAATAAGGATGGTATTTGAAAAAAGTATCATTTAAAAATTTTATAATGAAATAGTAAACCTATTTTACATCAAATACATCCTTTTACCATAAATGAGAGACGATTATGGAAAACAAACCCCATCGTGTCATGGAGGTGGTAGGCCACACGTTCGCACATTTGAAGTAGTTTTGTTTTATTACTGTTTATAAAGGATTAGAGATTTACAACATAATTTCTATAATGACATTGAATTGTAATAATTATAATTATATAATTATATTGACAATTTTATAAATTATTTTAGGACGTATTAGAATAAAATAAAATTCTATGAGTTGATAATACAAGTTTTGGAGGTTGGAGTTTTCTCATTAAAAATTATTATCAGATATAGCCTTAAGAAAACCAATGGTGACCAGAATATTATTTAAGTGGGAGAGGGTTATAGTGGGGGAGAAATTTTAGAGTTTCAAGGGTTAATTTTGTGTTTAATTTTAACTTCAATGGGTGTATGTGGTATCTATTTATATGAGAATAAAAAATCACTTTTGGAAGTAAACATCACTTTTTAATAATGTTGTGACACTGTTCAAAGTTTATTGGATCAAAAGTTAAAAAATATGGGGATTGAGACTACAAAATATCTAATATAATCTTATATAGTCATTATTAGATAATTTAATATTTATTTAGTAATTTTGTATTTTTTACTTTTAACCTTTTACCAAAATCAACCTTTACATTAGTATTAAATGTTTAACCTTAGTTATTGACAGTGATGGAAAAAGTAAGATTTGATATTTTTATATAATTTGAACCTTGTGATTTATAATTTTAAAATAATTTTCACACATCAATCATCTAAATTATTTCATTGTAAATTTAAAAATAAACACACTAAATTGTATAAAATCGGTTTCGGAAGAATAACACATTTAAGAATTAAATTTATATATAAAATATAATTATATTTCATACTGATTTTAATGAATCAAATCTATTTATTATAATAAATAAAATCTAGGAGGCTTTCAAGGAAGGATAAAACCTAATTACACAATTTAAAAACATAATTAAGAGAAAATATTTAAAATAATGATTTTTTATTAAAGTGGCATTTTTAGTTAGTTTTAAAAATATTTGAAATATGATAATAAGTTTATAGAAATTTTTTAAATTAATACTTCTATTTATTAAATAAAAATTTTATTACTTAAAATGTTTTTTATTTATCTAGTATAATCTTATATAATTATAAAATCATAAAAAATTATTTTTTTAAAAACCATATTTGTCTACTAACAATCAACCTTTTCATAAAGAACTAAAAAATTCATACTATGTAAATATTGATGTGAGGAAATAAAAAATAATTTTATTTTATAAAATTTAATTTCTAATACTAATAAAACTTACTTTTAAATGAAAATCTATAATAATAGCATAATAATTTTTAATGAAAATGAATTTTTTTCAATTATATATCATGATAATTGTTTACCTTATAAATTATTAATAGTTACAATCATAGTACTTTGTATATTTTTATTAATAACGTTATCATAATATGTTATTTTTTAGGTGTATCATTTAATTAAAATTATCGAACATAACATTAGTTTTACAATGTCTATAATTCCAAGTCAATATAATTGGAAAGGGAAAGACATTATAAAATGATTGTGATTATGAATAGTTGATGGTAAGGGAACTAAAATTCAGTGAATTTTTATTTATCTTATAAAGATTTCATCATCTTACCACATATAGGAAATAATTTGTGCAATGATCTAAAGGAATAGGTTGACACAATATCCATTAATGAGAAAGATACCAATTAGGGATATAAAACAAAAGAAATGAAAAAATTTGGAGAAGGTAAAGGATTCATTACATATATAAACATAATTTCAAATGACAATTATAAATTGTATTGGCTTTAAGATTTTAAGTGTGTTACCTTTATAAAATTTTTATATAAATAATAAAAACATCATATTTAAAGGGCATGAAAATAATATTTCCTTTAAATAAAATTGATAATTTAAAAAAAATAATTATAAGGCTGTATATTAACAAAAACCCTCTAAAAATTATAGGATTATAGCGAAAAAATTGAATTTATTCAAAGTTTATTCATAATTGTTTTCAAGATTTTCCTAAAAATAGAAAATGGTTTACTAGAAAAAATTATTTTCATAATCTTTATAAAAATTATTTTAAATTATTATTCTAATCCTAATATATATCTAAAATAAATAATAAAAAATATATATATTTAAAATATATACAACTGAGAGTGAATGATAATGTTTGGAAAATATTCCAATACAAACATCGTCATGTTTGACTTCATGAAATAAGGGTAAGGTAACTATAAATTCATGAATATTCATTGAAAATGGAAGGAAAATAACGAATATATTATATAAATTTAATATAATAGAAATATAGGAGTATGATAGAGAAATATGGGTTGATAAGAAACATAAATTTAATGTTGTAAACTATATAGAAAAAACCATTAGATCAATGTATGGTATGAATAATAAATACATAAGGAATGAAATTTTTCCATTAATTCATAAAAAAGTTGTGTAATAATATAAATATATACATTGAATACCTTGTATATTAGATATATAATAATTGATATGTAATAAAAGAAGAAAAATTTTAAATAATATTAATATGGAGAGAAACCCTTACCTCAAGTCCCAAGTTTCATTGTATATAATTTATCCTCATGATTAGTTAAATTATATTGATTAATTTCTTATTTTAGAAACATATTTATGTTTATCTAATCATAATTATTTATTTTAATTATTTTATTATATGGTATTGTTCATTTATTAGTTTATCTTTTCATACATTTTTTATTTTGTGGTAGTTTGGTTCATCATTCACTAATCGTTTCTATGTAAGGATAATGGTTGAATGTAACTATAAAATGGCTCCATAATCTGGATACGTTTCAAGGTATATATTCAATTTAATTATAGAAGTAAAGTATTTCAACATTTTACTATATTCAAAAATAATTCCAAATGTAACTTAGCTTCTTCATAATATTGTTTTATATGATTAAAATGAATTTGATTGTTTAAATTCAATTTAATTGTTATGATGAATGTATAAACATTAAATAAATATAAATATGTAATTATATGATAAATAGTGATATATTAAAACATAAATTTTTTTAAAAAATTACTATAAAAGTTATAAGTGGAGAATAAAACGTCATCATTTACTTATGTAGTATAAACCCACTACAGGTCAATAGTTTATTTAAATAGTTTCAAAGAAAAGAAAAAATAATTATAAATATTTTTATAATATTAGTCTATATATATATACTAATTTTATTAAATTTAAATATAAATGTTATTTATGTTATTGAAATTGTTAAGTTGATAATTTAAATTTTTCAATGCAACTCTTGAAAGTTTTATTTTGGTATTTTAATAGATTATGGATAGGTTTTATTTAAAACATGGGTTTTTTCTTCGGCCTCTGAGCAGTGGGATCTCGTTTCCTCGACTCGCCTATGGTTTCTTCATGGGTGTTTTCTCCCCCCCTCCCCTCCATCGGCGTGCTCGGTGACTAGGCTTGGCCTCTATGGATCTCGTCTTGGTAGTGGTTGGGCTCAGTGACGACATCTTCGAGATCTCATCTTGGAGGCGGTGATAACGACGGATTTGGCGTGGTCTTGGTGCAGCTCGGGTTAGGTCCAGATCTATCATCTTGGAAACATCGAGACCTGCAATGGTCCGATAGTCTTTTCTTGGCTTGGTGACAGACTATTTTCCAGGCTCCGGTTCTTGTGTTCTCAACGTCGGCTCCCCAGTTTTGGCTTGGGTATCGCGACGTTGGGATTCTTTGGCATCAGGTGGCTTGGCTTCAGATCTGTTGTGGCTGGGTTCTGTCTTCTAGAAATGATTTTGGGTCTAGTTTGCCCACAAGATTTGGGCACATTCTGGAAGAGACTGGAATCCGATCTGAATCTGCTCTAAGAGGGGGAGGTTTTGGTTGGTTTTGGTTTGTTTGCATTGTATCTTGGCTGTGCTATTGATGTTTCTTTCAGTGGTGTTGTCCTCAGAGGTGTTCCGGTTCTCCCTCCTGGTCCCTTCTACCTTCTGTTGTCCAATTTGGAATTTGATGTGGGTTCTTCCGTGGCCTCAATCTGACATGCTCTATTCGAGAGTGGAATTGTTAGCTCAGACCTGCTCGGTTTCCCGCATTGGCGATGCTATTTCAATTTGTTATTGGATCTTCCTGTCCTAGGTGATGAAGATTTGGCTTCATCCCCTTGGTTTATCCTTCTTTTTTGGGTCGATGCATTTGTGTTGGAAGGGTGACTTAGGGTTGCATCTGGGTTCTTCTGATTTCTATCCTAGTGGTGTTTGTTACGGGAGAGTTTGTCTTGGCTCTACCCATTTGCTTCCTAACTCTGTAGGTGTTTGGCTCTCTTAAGGATTTTGATGGTTTCTTTGTAAGTTGTGTTTGTTTGCTTCGATCATGAGGTAGGGAGATGTGCAGCTGGACTTGATCCTTGGAACAATCTCAGAGGAGGACTCAAAGCTGGTGGTCCACCATTGTAGTGCTTTTCGGATTCGGTTGTTTGAGAGGGTATGGCGACAGCCATCGGATCGGGCATGTGCTTTGACACAGGACACTTGCTTTCCAATTAATTTTGCATCGTTGGAGTGCTTCATCTTGCTTTTATTCTAGGGAGGGGCTGCTCTGGTTTTCAATCTGGTTGTATCTCCTTTTGTACTTTGGGTTTTATTGTCCTATGTCCATGAAGTCTTTGGGTTTCCTCCTTATTCCCTTAAAATGAGGACTTATCAATGATAAAAATATTTTAAGTCCTTTGGGTCATTTGATGGATAAGGTTTATTTAGAGGTTGATGGGGATATCTCATCAAAAATAGATACACATGATGGAAAAATAGGAATTAAATGAATTATGTAAATTAATATTATTTTTCCAATAAATATAATGAAATAAAAATTCAAATAGTTATGGGAATAGTGAGAAACTAAGGAAAACTTAATTTGATGTAGTAAAAACATATTAAAGGGTTATATAAGTGGCAATGAGTGATCTATAATTAATAGTAGGTTAATATTATGATAGAAATATACTATTATATAAATTTGAGTATATAATTTGAAATTTTAATATTATATTTTAAAATTAGTGTTTTAAAATCATAGGGGAGGAAGAAAAATAATTTACCTTTCTCTTCGAGTCACATACATTGGATAAATCCTAAAGCATTAAGAAAAGGGGATTTGGGTCAAAACATGGGATTTAGGATGTTTTTAGGAGATTTTAGATTTTTTTTGGGTACATAATTAGGAAATTAATGTGTTTTGGAATTGAAGAGAAAGGGGCAAAGTAGTATTGTTTATATAGTTAATGTGGAGGGATATTTTAGAATATTGTTTTTATTACTTTACAATTGATTCATCACATTATAAATAGTGTTTATTCATATGGTATTTATTAGTTTTTATTTAAAATTTGTGGTTTGTCTTACCTTTTGACACATCAAATATATAATCATGTGGGAAGTATTTTATATAAAGTAAGGAATCAAAAATAACTTTGTATAAGAATAAAATAAAATTTATTTTTTAAAATTTCCGTTGTAATATTTCAAATTAAAAATATTCTCTTGAAATAAAATATTTTTCTAATTAAATAAATTTTAATTCATAAATTTTTTTAACAATTTTTGAGTGATATATATATTTATTATGATTTCATGAATCTTACGATAGTACTAAAAATGTTATTTTTTACTATTCACTAAAAAACACAACATCTTCAGTAAATATTATAAAAGCATCCAAAAATTCAATTTTGATATTATGAATCTAAAAATGATTACAATGTAATAAAATTAAATTCCAAATATCAAAATTTAATATTTTAAATAAAAAAATTATAATACTTAAACAAAATTATTTAGAAGAGAAATTATTTTTTGTTATGAGTGACAACATTTATTTTATCATTCATTCGTTAATATATATATTTTATAATTAATTATTTATATTTTTAAAAATATATTTTTCATTATATTTATTTCAAATTAACATAAATTATTCTATTAAATACATACTTATGAAAATAGTTATGTGTGATGAGATTTATAGACTTGTATTACAGGTGTTCATAAATAACCATTTTACCTTTTTAAAAATTAGATTTTTGTAATTTGAAAAACATATTCAGAAAAAAAAAT
This sequence comes from Viscum album, assembly GCA_963277665.1. Taxonomy (NCBI): domain Eukaryota; kingdom Viridiplantae; phylum Streptophyta; class Magnoliopsida; order Santalales; family Viscaceae; genus Viscum; species Viscum album. The sequence goes on from OY728131.1 coordinate 2,065,826,558, forward strand.
ACCCTATAAATATATGGAATAATATTTTAAAATTATTATAATATATACAAAAGAATGTTATTTTTATTTTAATACATACTATTCAATGTTTTAAACATATTCTTTTAGAGTAATAAAATATGTAAAAAATGATTGATAATAATAATTTATAAAATAAATGAAATACTTTGTAAAATAAATATTAATGGTATAATTTTTTTTTAGAGTATAAATTATATTTTAAAATTTATTTCATATTTTTTTTGAATTCAACACTACTTTCAACAATTATATGATACGTCCTTGGGATTATGAAAAACAGTATAATATTTTGATATTAATTAGATTAAAATGACTAAATTAATGCTCAAATAATTATATGAAAAAACTACAAATAATAGTAATGTTTTTAACAATATTAAATATATGTGTAAAAATAATTATTAATATAGTAAAATTGATTTTATAAAAACAATTAATGAAAAAAATATTCCTAAAATTTCATTATTTATGAACTATCATTTAGAATAATAAATAATAAATGAAACTACTTATGTGATAAGTATGTTTTTGAATTATTTTTTTATATTATTAAATTCAAATAATAATAATCCAAAATTTACATATTTAATATTTGAATGAGTAATTTTAAAAATATTCATTAATGATTTTGAATGTACCAATGGGTATGAAGATGGACCTTCCTTATATGATAAGGGGTGTATCTTTATCTACTCTGTTTATGTTGAGGGGAGAGGTTTTAAGAATTGTGAGTTACCAACAAGATGATTTATCTAAAGTAAGTGGTCATGGTGAAGTGTCTTTCCACAAGTGGCTATACTATGAGCAGTAATGACAATATTGGGTGTGGTTTGTACTTATTGGTCATTAACACACTATAAAATGAATTATGTTCATCTATATGGGCCTTTATTATGATTTATATTTTTTATTAAATATATGAATCCTTCTATGTATAATAAAAGATAGGTTGGATATGTAACGTCTTCTTCAAGATATTTCTTCTATACGAGTGGTTGGTTTTGTTATGATTTCATATGGTCCATTTTATACATGGGAGGTTGGCTATGTTATAACTTATTTAAGATACGATTCATACGTAGGAAGTTGAAATTGTTATGCTTACATCATTATCTATTCTTTATTTTAGAGGTTCGATATGTTACAGCTTCCTCATGAACCACTTTCCATAGGGGAGGTTTCTTATATAACAGTTTCTATATGATCTATTTCATATATGGGAATTTGGATATGTTATCAATACCTTATTATAAATTTAATGTGTGATTGGTTTTATATATTAAACATTCCTCAATATCCTCATCCTATTATGGGTTTTATTGTTTTTTCCTATTATGATACAATGCATTCCACTAAAATTGGCCAAAATAGGTACAGATGGAATTCATTGGGGGAATATTTTGGGTATGATGACATAAATTTAGTTCATTATTAATTGATTTAATTATTTAATATTTATTACATTGACTCACATAAGTTATGATGACCTAGACTCACACACTAAAGCCTGGTGCTATATACACATACTTTACAAACTAGATTCTATACTAACTCTATATTTTTGGACATAACTATATATACATACATTGATTAATGAAAATATTTTGTTATATAAATTACCATTAACTTTTATGTTTATATATTTTTGTTTTTATAAAAAAATATATATACTAACAAAAATTCAATCTTTTTCTAATAAATGAATATATTTCTACTATATAACAAAATACATAATTCATAATAAGTATTCAACTTATCAGTTTTCAAAATATTCATCATAATATGGATAAATAGAAAGATATGAAGTGATGAGATCCAATTATAATAAATGGAAAACATAAAATTGATATAATCATTCCATAAAAACAACATAAATCTTATCAAAGGAATAAATAATAAACCTAGTACCATAATAAAGAAAAACTATGATAATAATATATAAATTTATAGAAATAAAAATGAATAAATAAAATGGATAATAATTACTGGATTCTTAGTGATAAAATGTAAACTATTGGATAACTTATTCAATAAATAATAAATAACATCATGATCATGTACGTCATGATCTTAACATCAAATAAATATCTTGTTTTAGGTAGGCATTCACTGAAATTCCCAAACATGATTGCCTTATAAGACCCATTAATCCATCGAGGGATATATAATTCAATACCCCCATTCAATTTTTCTTATTTCCATTGAATTCATTATATGATACAATTTACAAAAAAAATAATAATCAAATTTTTAATAATCATTCATATTGGAATGACAATATAGGGAAATCCAATACTTTTCCCCTTATTAATAACAAGTTGACATGATTATAGACCATCTTGAGAAAGAAGGTAGATGATTGAACATTATATAGATAGATTTCAAGTAATCATCCCTAATTAAATAAACATATAAAGAATAATAATACTTTTATAGTTATCTAAAAAAGTGATAAAATGATCATAAACTATCTGGAGAATGAAGGTGGGTGGTTAAAAAGGAAAAAGTAAGTGATGGATAATTATTTTTAAAGAAACGAACATTTTATTATCCATCCAGAGAAAGGAGGTGGACAATTTATAAAGATAATATCCCTGGAGTAACATCAGAAACTCATAAGTTTTTTGAAATATCTGTAAAACATGCTTGAAAAAAATTATTCCATTTTTATCTTAAAATAAGGGTTTATGAATTTAATTGTTTGTTACCATGAGTTCAAACCCCAAAAATGAATATATATTAGAAAATAAACTATGAAAAATGAACCCCATTAGGATAAATAATTTTTAATTTGACATGTAAAATGGAAGTCAAAACATGAAAGTGTTTTTTATAAAATAATTTTTACATTGTAATACAATACTAATATTGGAGAAACATTAAACAATAATATTCACATTGGTGAAGTGAAAAAATTGGGGAAAAAATTTATATTCTAAAATGAATCTATAGTAATTTAGTGTTGAAAATAAAATAACGGTTTCAAAAATATATAGGTTGTGGAAGATAAAATACAACGTAATGAATAATGATCCCATTTAATACATCTTAATATACCTTCATTTAAAACAACCACTTTAAAAAGAGCACCAAGACCGTCCTTTTTATGGAAACTAAATTTCAGAAAAGGGGATTATAAAATTCTATAAATAAAATTTTAGGGTGTAAGAACCCAAATATCGAAGAATAAATTAATATTTAGAAAATTATAACTCAAAGAGTAATTTTTAGTTACCAAAAACCCATATAGGAAACATATCCTAAGAAAAGAGAAATATTTCTCATTGAATTGTTGTTGTATGAATGTATCTACCAATAAAATTATAGAATAAATTAAAATGAAATAATATGGGATAATTTCACAATCATATACAAATTAAGTTCTAGATAAATAATGGATTCATAAAATAATGTGGTGTGGAATATTAATCACATAGTATTTAAAGTTGTAACCATTTAAAACATCTTAATATAACTTATTTTAAAAAATCCATTACAAAATTTATAGCAAATACTACTATTTTATTGAATCTAAATTCTAGAAAAGAGGATTATAAAAACATCGTTCAATAATATATTAGGGTGGAAGAACCCAAATTTCTAATAATAAATTCTAATTTAAAACATTATAAATCATATAAGGAGTTTTGAGATACCAAAAACCCTTAAATGTAACACATTCGGATAAAATAGAATTATTTTTTAGGGATTTGTGTGTGTTTTGGAATGAATATACCGAAAATAATTCGATAATGAGTTATAAAAAATAAAAGGGGATAATATCCTAGAAATATATGATTAATTTCAGGATAAATAGTGGATTCGTAAAATAAATATGATGTGGACGATATAAAAAATTGTATTGATAGGAGAAACCATTTAAAAAATTTAATATTCCTTCATTTAAAACATCCACTACACTAAAAGAATAAGTTTTGAGTTCCAAAATACCATTACAGGTAATATATATAAAGAAGATAGAAATATTTCTCATTGAGTTTCTGGGGTAATAATTTATATTAACAAAAATATTAGAGAATATTTTATAAAAAAAATACAAGCGGATAATTTTCTAAACATATATGAATTATGTTCAAGAGAATAATCATTACTCAATGAATGAAAATTAAGTTACCAAGAAGCCTTACAACTGGGGGATAATTGAGTCAAAATACATTTGATGAAAATCCAATTATTTAGAAAAGTATTTCAATGAATAAAAAAATATGATATTGATACATCCATGGTATGTTAATACACTATTCAAATGAAATTATGGTGCATAATTTATACAAGTCTAAAGGAATTAATGTTTGGGATAAAGAACATTTATGGCATGAGACACATTTTAATCAAAACCCATTGCAAGAGTGTGATTTTAAATGAAATTAAAATACGATTATTTAAATATAATTCATGATATGATATCTCAAATAGGTATTATGTACACCAATTAAATGAAATTAAGTTCATAATACCAAATTTATTTCAAAGAGATGACTTTGAGATGAAAACCAATACTTCGGTTCAGATTCATTTTTCACATGCACAAACTATACTGAATAATGAAATTCAATTAATTAGATACATACTTAATAACATTATTAATAAAAAATATCATTTAAATTTCATAGTTATAATAATTATATATATATATATTTGTTATTTTTTACCTATTTTCAAGATAGGGTGTTAGTAAACATTATCTTTATGAATTTTTTTTAATAGCTATGTTGGTATCTATTATTATTCCAAATTACACCACCATTAGATTATATATAGAAATATAATAGAAATTCTATTATATTTTATAAATCAATAATTTAATTTTATTGTTTTATAACTTATGGTCTATGAAGTTGTAATTGATGATAAACATGTTTTTGTGATTATTAATCAATGAAGGTTCATTTCATAATTTTTGTGTTAAATGTGTTTATGGGCTTTCCATAAAAATTTAAAAACATTAAACATACATTTTAATCACATTTTTCCAATAAAAAATTTCTCATCATCAATTGTGATATAAATTTATAGTATTTTTTGAGTTGGTCATTAAACTGTCCCAAATATGATCCCACTATGATTAATAGATGATTATGTGGGTGTTTAGATTTAATATCTTTACACCCAAAATTAAATTACAATATATTTTTCGTATTAATGTAATATGTAATAGTTTTAAATAATTATTTATTTAATATAATTTATATAACAACCCCAAACCCACACTCTTGTATTAGGTGCTGAAATCGGAAACGTTACATTTCTGTCATTGATGGTGATAATTTTGATCAAATATTTTTCCACCAAAACCGTACAAAATCAGAAAGAAAATATGGATCATTTAAATTATCAAGGTCAATATTATTTTATAGTCTTATAACATTATTTAAAATCCTACATAATTTATTCAAAATACTTAAATGATCATTTTTTCCACAAAACAAATAATTTATTTTTCACTATAAGACATCATCATCATCAATATGAAATCCCTTCTAGACATAACCCATTCATCCTTATTATTTTTAAACTAGGAAAAAGTAAACATAATATGGGTGAGATAAAATGATCAATGTGGTAAAATTTAAGAATTAATGTACGAATGAAATTAGTTATAATAAGAAAAGAGTATGTTTATGAGGGCAATGTTGATTTAAATGAGTATAACATAAGAATATTCATAACCATAAATATCTGGGCCATCATTCATTAAAAAATTGAATAAGGATTTAAGAAACTAAAAATCTTTAATAATAATTAATCATGATCCATGTGACATCAATTTTATTAAATGAAACATAATAAATCCATAGAAGGCATTGAGATGACATATCGGTACCTCAGAACATCATCATCATATAACACTTATAGAATCCTTACAGAACCCTTCTAATTTAAATAACTATAAATCAAACTTCTTATATAATTATCCAAATAAAATAATCATTACCAAAGTGATATATGTGTTAAAACATCATATAGGCTATATTGGGCTCACCGGACGCTATCTGGGCTCACCCGTTATTTACAGTTTCCTAGAACAACTACATGAATAAAGTACATAGAGCATTAATTTCATCATAAAATTCATAAGAAGCAATAAATTTTAAATTTATAAATCAATTATATCATAAAAAGAATTGGTTTTCATAATAATATCTTCTAAACATTATTTGACCATGAAAAAATGGGATCCATAAAAATATTTTTGTAACATGATTAACTTGTGGATGAGAAATAGGTTTTAGAACAATCTCTTTGAAACAATATTATTCTAACCAAAGAATGAATGATTAAGGTATAAATACCAAATATAAAAAATTGAGGATATGTGACAATAAATTTTTTCAACATTTATGAATGTAAATTTAATTAAAATATCATTTAAAACATTATAGACGCAAATTATCCTTTTCATTTCGAAACCCGCTTCTTAAAACACCAAATATTTTGAAAATCCCTTCAATCAAAAAAATTATAAATATTTTCTTTTAAAATAACCTCATAAAATATAAAAGTAATCTTAAATGAAATAGTGATGAAAATTGAAGGAAATTTCTAACAGGCTATAAATTAAGTTCCCTTTTCCTTATAAAAATTTAAGAATGCATCTTCTTCAGAAAATGAAAAGAATATTTCTTACACATTTTTTATTAAATCCAAACGGGAATTATTTTGAAAACAAAATAATATTCCTTTTAAACAAATTAAGGAGTAAAAATGGGTTAATTTAACTTTGATAATTCATTTTTAAAATAAATAAAAAATTTCAAAACATTATTAGAAAACATGTTATTTTAAGGAAGCATATTTCATATTGATGATAGAATTAATGTCAGTTTTTTAAAAAAATATTCTTGATAATTTTATGTACCAATGAGTTTAAACATTGTAATATAAATATTAAATATCAGTAATAACCAAGGGATAATAATATTAATGAGTTTATTGAAATATGGATAAAAAGATATCTTAATTGGAAGCATAATAAAAAACATTCCCTACGGATGGTGATATTGTAACATAGAACTCTAACAACGTTGGTTTCATAAAATCATAAAACCTATAAAACTATTAATTTGATTGAAACTTAAAATCCCTTGAGAATAAATAACATCGTGAGATTACATATCAAAGAGTATTTATATACACCTTATGAAAGAATTTAAGTGCATAAAACAATATAAGTATCAAAGAAGAAAAATTATGACAAAAATCTATTACAACTTAGGTAGGTTTGAAACTGTAAACCCCATGAACGAAAAGTAATAAATTGGATATTTAAATAAAAATAAAATTAATAAACTTAATAACAAAATAAACTCATGGGAAATATATAGAACCCACTACAAAAATATGTGGTGAATACGATATGTATCTTACAGAAATAATAGTGAGATTTGAAAACTTTTAACCTAAGTCAGACTTGTCACATGTGTATTTATCTACCTGAATAAAAAACTTATGATAATTATATACATAATTTATTACCTTTATAAATTTTATTATTTATATATTTAACTTGTAAACATGTTATATTTAATTATTAATCAATTATGTTTAAGTTGGTTATTTTTACCATATTCAGCTTATGTCTCAAAAACATATTGGAAGGTTAACCATGGTGAAAGGGGTTATTATTTAAAATATATATAATCATAATAATGATATAATTAATATATTTATACATAAATAATATTTTTTAAACTAATAATGAAATATTATTATATGAAATGAACTAACATTATGATAATAGTGACAGTCGGGCGTATATATGAATTAGTAATGTTTCCATTTTTCAATGATCATTATTGAAAGAAAGTAACAAAAAATAATCATTACATAATGTTCATAATAAGATATATATAATATTATTTAATTATATATATCATTCTTGTGGGTGGTGATTAAAAAAGGAATCAAATCGATTTCAGGTGTCGGTAGTCCACACGTCTATAGAAGATGTTATATTTTTTCAGTGAGTGATAAAATAAAACTAAAATTGGTAATATATTATTAAATAATTATAAACAAGAAGTATATATCATAATATTTTCATTTATATCTCACATATTTATTATCTTTACCCATATAACCTTCCGTGTAACTCGTTAGTGAAAAAATGACCACATCCCTTCGTGAGGCGCTGGTCCATCGTACCTATGAGTGACATTATCATATCCCTCATAGAATTGAATAATAAATTATTTTATATGATATAATTATTCCATAGGTTTAATTATTATATAAATATATTATATAAACATTATATCCATCGTCACACCCAACCGTGAGTTGTCGTAATGGAAAAAATGGCATCGTTTCACAAGGTCTTAATCTGCCATACACACGAATGTTGATTTTATAACCCATTAATGGATTTTTTTTGGTTATAAATCATAAATTTTAAATAAAAACCTTTCATTATATTTAATATAATGATTTTTTTATATCCTCATGGTATATAATTATTATGTAGGTAGAAAAAGAAGTAAAATAAAGATGCTCATTAAAGAATATTACCTCTTATTCAGTTATCATCTATATGATTGCACTAATGCCTTAAAATGTTGGATTTATACCCACAATATAGATTTTGGGTGGGTATTTATGAGGTTATGTGAGCAGTTTTTGGAATATCCAAATCAATTGATAGGTTTCAATTAGTGTGAGGAGTGATTTCCGTTTATTGTAGAAGAGGAGTGGGAGTCTTATAAATAGTCAAAAGTATTCACTATTGGGATGTGAATATTACCTAAAGTAGCACAAAAATTGTTAATAAAATGTTTTTAAGGATTATATGTCTTATAAAAACATCCAAATGATAAATAAACACATTTTTAATTCATTTTGTTTCTTAGATTATATGTTTCCTTATTTTTTTTTACCATTTTGGGTTTTCACTATGGTAACTAGTTTTATAATCTATGTAATTTATCCATTATGACTAAATTAAATTGGGATATGTTTGAAAATTCAGACACCATGATTCTTAATATTATATAAAATTTTCCAAAAAAGATATTGGGTTCAAAATTAATTTCTACACAAGTGCATGTAACATGAAAAAACACATCTTTAACCTTACACCCACTAACATAGTTTTTAATAATTAGGGGTAAATATATTCATTATATAGAAAAAATTGTTCTATTAAACGGTCATATTTGATAATTATTAATAACTTACCAATCCTTTGGAAGAATATACGATTTTTAGTCATTATAAATTAAGTAATAAAATATAATTTATTGTAAAATAACATTAATGTCAATTATTATTCTATTTATTAAATTTTAATTTTAAAAATTAAATATAATGATGGAATTATAATATATTATGATAAAAACTATGTAACATGATATATAAATCTAAAAAATTAATAAAAAACAATAATTCTGTAAATTTATTTCTCTTTTAGTATTTTTATTATAATTTATTTCATTTAATTACAAACTACAAAATTACTCTATTGGAATTTATTAGGCATTATAATTAATTATTTCATCTCTAAAAATTAGTGATAAATTATTATGATAACAAATAAATTTAAATATTAATATAATTTCTATAACGAAAATTTATTGTTGTTTTTAACCTATCATAAAATTTATAGAAACTACTAGGGAGAAAAATATCTTTTTTTTCTTTCTTTACATGACATCTTATATGGTTTATATTCAAAGGAAGATGATAAGAAATTTCCAAATTTCATCTAATTTTATGGAATAGTTAAAAATAGACACATCAAATAGAATTAAGAAAATATTTTAGGTTTTTTTTACTCTTATCAATCTAGTTTATCCCATAGAAAACCCATTTTTACCTTAACTATGGTAATTAATTATTACTTCATTCACTATTAATTTTGATCAAAAAGTAATTTGACCATATTATAAGTTGTAAATTATGATTATTGTAATTATGAAATCATTTTAAAAAAAAAAATTAATGTAAGATAAAAAATTAATTTATCATTAATCTTACATACATGGTGAGACGGTGGGTTTTAAGAACAATGTGTTTTTTAAAAAAGTTGTTCTATATTAAATTAATGATTAACAATAAGCATTATATGAAAATAAATTAATATTTAATGGTTCATAATATATATATATATATATATATATATTATTTTAGAAAATACCTAATAGGTTATATTTTCTGTTAATTAAAATGGAGAAACATTATGCATTTTAAAATATTTTTTTATAAAAACACATTTTTATAAGAACAAAAATATATACAAATAACGGGTATAAAGTATATTAAACATAATTAAGTGGATTAAATATAACTAAATAATTATTATTTTATATTCAAAAAATATTAAAAAATATATTTTTTGACATCAAATTTAAAAAATATTGTTACTTTTAAATTACTTAATTTGTTGAAAAGAAATATATTTTTTACAAAAATTGGTATTTTCAGCAACTCACTATAAAAATAAATATTTTCCAAAACATTTAAAAATTTGACTCAAAAAAGAATTTAATTTTATGATTAGAAAAATGTAGTTAATTTTATAACGTAAATTTTCTCCAATTTCTAAAAAATTATTATAATTTTTTTTCCATGAAAAGAAATAAAATAATTTTGATGAAAACATATTTTTGAACATTAAAAATCACATTACTAAAAAAACATTTCTTATTTAATGAAAACATAACATTTATTTATAATTTTTAATAAATTTATAAATATATTTTTTAAATTTTGTAAACCAATTAATAGTATTCATACCTTCAAATTTAATGGATAGGTTATAATGGTGATATATATCAGGGCTCTTTTATGTTCAGTGTTGTATGTTTAATGTGATATCGAACTAAAAAATATAGGGGTTTTATATAATGATTACTAAAGTGAGTGATCAATGTAATTAAAGATATAATCAATGTTTTATAAACATTATGTTATTGAATATAATTTTCTTATTTTAAAATATTATGGTGTTATATCCTCCCCCCTTCAGTTATTTTCTTCCTCACAATTTAATCCTTATTTGGGTAATAAAATGTTATCTATTTTAAAATGATTTTTTAATAACTGACATTGTAAAAAGGGAAAATATAAAATCCATTTAATAATAGATAAATGGAAGTATAATGGTCATATGGAATGAAAAATATATAGACATCCAAATGAGAGAACATATTAGGGAATGAACGTAAAGAATAAAAAATTATAAAGAGTGAGTGAGGACATTGATCAAAATAAAGATAATAAACAATGAATTGTTTGGGGTATAAAACCCATAAACCAATGATGATCAATTTTTTTCAGTTCATAAAAATTAAATGTATGGTATTATAATTTTTTCAATATCCTTTTTTTAGAGTTGAGTAATTATTTTATGATGTAGAATGAATAAATAATGAATCATACTTGCATGATCATTATAATTTCTTCGTTTAATAAAATTCAACCACAATATCATCTTTTTCCAAAAATGTTATATATTTTTAGTGAGTTTTTAATTATCTATGTACATAAATATACATTTAAAGGACTTTATAATCTCTAAATGCATAACTAGATATTCCTCTTATATATTGAGATTAACCAAAACCCGAATGGTTATCACATGGTAGGATAATTACCAAAATAAAAAAACATTCACACATTATTATCCAAATTTCAATAGTAATACCCAATGTTCAAACCATATAATTCAATAAATTACTATAATTTAAATTTTTCAAACAGTATCCTACTAATTTTGAAACCCTTATATTAGAATGAATTTTTTATATATTAACACAATATTAATAAAACATTATTACTCAAATAATATAAAATATGTTTCCAAAATAAATATAAACATTTCCTATAAAAACATCATACTAACATGGACACCGTGAAAGCTAGTAGTAAAAGATACATAGTCATTACCATTTTGTTAGGGGTTCAAACCCTATGGCCTTGAAAGATGTTATGGGTTTTCCCTTGACCATTGGGTTGTCCCATTTTTTGTTTAAACCGAAGAAAAATAACTCCTCCATAAATAAAAGTTCTTGATTATTTGTGGGGCTTAAAATACTTCAACCCAATAAAACACATCCCACAAATGAAATTATCCTTAAAAAATTAATACTTAAATTCCTCAAATGATGGGTCCCGGACTATGAACATACGATAATCCTTAATCATATATACATATAATGAAATCCATAAAACATAGCATAAAATCTAATAAAACATCATAACCTAAAAAATTCTCAAAACTAATCTTTTATAACATCTACAACAGTCCAGAATGCACAATCTCAGAATCAGTGTTGAAATCTCAAACATTAGATTTCTAGATTTGATGCCGATAATTGTGACCCAATTCTTTTCCATCCAATCCTTAAAAATTAGACGTAAAAATAGGATCACTTACATCCTCAAGGACCTTTTAGGTTTATAGTTATAGAAAATTATGACCAACTACTAAATAAATAATTCACAAGACATTAAATCACTATTTTTTCCACATTACCGTGATTTTATTTTATTATATTAAGGCATATTCATCATCCATATGAAATCCCTTCTTGGCATAACTCATTCATCCACATTAATTATAATCTATGGAAAAGGATTCATAATAAGGGTGAGATCAAATACTTATTAATGGAATACTTATGAATTGAAATATTAATGTTATCATTGACAATAATAAGAGCACAAGGGTATGATGACATAATCAAAGTTCAATAGTATAACATAATAACTTTCATACCATAAATAATGAGATCATCACTCATGAAAAAAACAATTAATATGGATTTAACAAAGAAAATAGTCAAAAGAATCAATAATCATGATCCATTTGTTATCAATCATGATCCGATGAAACACATAAACCCATAGCACACATAAATAAAACATAGTTATATCTTGTAACATCATCTTAATATTACACTTATAGAAACTATATAGAACCCTTTTAATTATAATAACTATTCCACCAAATTTCAATATAATTTCCCAGAGAACATAATATTTACATAATGAATTAGAGAATATTCTGGGTGCACCATTCGTATATGTTATATCATCCTTACATGGTGTTATCTGGTTGAACCCATCGTATGTAATTTCCAATAACCACTATATGAATAGAGTACCGAGAGCATTAATTTCACCAAAAAAATCATAGAAACCATCATTATTACTATTATAACATGATTTTTCCAGTGACAAGAAATTTTTTTCATGTCAATATATGTTAAAAATGATTTACCCATAGAAAAGAAACATTTTCTATAAATTTATATTTGAAATATGATTAACCAGTGGATGGGAAATGTTTTTCATAACAATCACTTTGAAGTAATTTTATTCTATTAAGAGATGGAATGAGGATTTTATCAATACTAAATATACCCAAGGGAGGATATATAAAACAAGGGTCATTAAAATTAATGAATGGTAATATTTTTAAAATATAATTAAAAACATTAATGGGTAAAATACCCTTCATTTTAAAAATCACTTTTTAAAACATAAAGCATTTTAAATATGCTTTTATGGGAAAATCACTTATAAAAATATTTTATTTAAAAAAAATGGCATAAATATTAAATGGTATATTAAAATAACTAAATGTTATAATAGAAGGTAATTACATAAATTCTATAAAATAAAACTCCCTTTTAATTATTAAAAGATTGTAAAATGGATTGTACTGAAAACTAAAAGAATATTCCTTTCATTTTTTCAGTAAAAGCCGCATCGTATTTTTTTTAAAGAAATAATATTCCTTTAAAATAAAATTGTAAAGTGTAAAAATGGGAGAAAATTCCTTTGAAAAATCTTTTTTAAATTTTCAAAATCATTTTTTGAAACCATTTTTATATAGCATAGTTTTGGAATAAAACAACTTTTCTACTAAAGAGTGAAATGAATTCATATATTATTAAAAAAGTTTTATTGATAATTTTAAGTAATAATGAGTGGGAAAATGACATATACTTTTATTTATCATGAATAAACAGTGCAATTAAAAATTAATGAGTGTATTGAGAGATGTATCATAAGATCTCATCATTGAAAGCATAATCATAAATTATCATGAATAAAAGAAGGGATTGTAATATAAAACACATACCTCTTTGGTATCATTGAATCGTAAGAACAATGAAAAATTAAATTAAATAAATCTAAAAATAACATGATAAGAAAAAATTCATGTTATTAAATTTAAAATGGGATTTATATAAAAATTATAAAATAATATATGTGAAGAATAGGACATCAGTCTCACTAAAGGAAAATTATTAAAAAAATCCATTACCACTTTGGTACCTTTGAAATCATAAACCCCATAAAATAAAGAAAATATGAAATTTAAATCCAAATAAACTTTACTAAATTAATCCTAAAATAAATTTAGGTGTATTATATACACCATACAATAAAAATATGTGTTTAATATGACATATATCTCACAGAAATAAAAGTGAGATGGGAAAATCCTTACCATGAGTCTGACTTGTCACCTATGGATTTAACATCCCAAATAATAAATGTATATTAATTATTTACCTTATTTAGAATTTCTTTATATTCATTATATATTTTATTTGACTTATAAATAATTTATATTTAATTACATTTTCAATTATGATTATGTCATATGTTTTGACCATATCAACCTTATATATCACAAATGACTTTGGTAGGTTTACCATTGTAAAAGTGGTCATTATTTTTAAAAATACAGAATAATAATCCTGAAATAATTATCATATTTATTAATAAATTATAACTTTAAAACCATTAATAAAATATTGTTATGAAAAATGAACTAATGTTACCATCAAAGAGACAGTAGGCCATAAGTACGCACGAGTAACATTTCCATTTTTCAGTGATCATTATGGAAATAAGTTATCTAAAATTTATGAATAAATAATGATAATATTAGCATAAATACTATATTATTTCGTTATATATACTTATATGTTTCATTATTGATATGTGGTGATAAAAAATAAATCATATCGCTTCGACGAGGAGGTAGTCCACATATCCAGGAATGATGTAATTTTTTTTATCATTGAGTGAAATAGTATAAATAAAAATGATACATTAAATTTATAGAATGATAAATATCTCATTAATGTAGTAATTAATTAATATATATCAAATATTATTATTATATTTACACTTATTACCTTCCATGTAACACGTTAGTAAAAAATAAATCACAACGCTTCGTGAAGTGGTAGTCCACCTTACACACAAGTGACATTATCTTATCCCTTACAGAATGGAATATAAAATTTTTATTGTAACACCCCATGCTTCTACGGTACGCTTCTCTTTGATTGAAATAGTAGCGTGTGTTGTACGCACCTTCGACGTATAACACACCTTGACCAATCAAAGTAGCGGTTATGAATAGTAATTCCCACTTTTTGAAATTTTATAAATTTTATCTCTCAAAATGGACTTCATTTTTGGATTCCGAATATCGAAATTATCCTAGGGTAAAATTTTGGTACTTTTCGAATAACTTTTATATTTTGATGAATATTGAAAATTACTAAATTTTAATTGAAACCAACTTTTTTAATCGAAATAATTAACAGTGATATATTATGAAATTGAGTGGTTTTAAAGTATATCTAGAATATATTATTACCATTTAATACAATTTTGGTCATTGGACATAATTTTACAATTAAACCAAACATAAACAAGTGCCAATCTTTTGATAGTTATTATCTCTTAAAAACACGCTTTTTGATTTAACAACGGGAATTAATTTTAAAATAATTTCTGCTACTTCTGTGTTTTGAATTTGGAAAATTGGATTCCATATTTGGAATCATGATATCCAAATTGTGTAAATAGGTATCTTTTATTTTTAGACATTTTGAATAATTATTTCGGTAAATAGTTTATTTACCAAGGTTAAAGGGTAAATCCGGTAAATAAGGGTAAAAAAATAATATTATAATAATAATTAATTACCCTAAAACGTGTCCTAACATTATTGGTTGATACATGTCTGATGATGGACATCTTTGGGTCTATATTGGGACCCCTGGGATCCACTTGTAAGTGATGATGACACTTTATATTAATTAAGTTAAAATAAATACAAAAATGACATAAGCATATATATTTTAGAAAAACAATTTTTACATAGGTTTATATGTGTTGTATTTTCGACTATAAATATTAATTATAAATAAAAATTTATTTCATACATAATTGTAGTTTATTTATAATTTTTATACATCTAATAATTAATATTATTTATGACACAATAATGATGCAGTATTTTCCTTATTAATGAAAGAATCCAATAATTGGTATTATAAATGTTAAAATTAATATAATTTGAAATTTTTGATTACATAAAAGAATTTTATTTCTTAATATGACATTATGGGATTTCTAAATTTAATTTTGTTCTAATTAATAAAGTTTTTAAGACTTTAACAAAAATCAATTATTGAATAGTGTCAAAATTGACATAAAAGAGTTTTTAAAACAAATATCTTATTATTAATTGATATTAAATTCCTAAAAATCCACAGTTTTCCCAATAGGACTTATATAATGATAGATGTATCATTAATGGACCAATTTTCGGTCTCTTGGACATATATATTATGTTTATTAACTATATAATATAAAAATACAAAGTGACATGGTAATTGTTAAACTAATTAACTAAAAGTTAAAACTAGAAGATAAGGTTAATTTGGTGACCCAAACCTATCTAAAACCTATTGGTTGAGTGGTTTTCGACGTATCCCCACCTTGACCTTTAAATAATACACTTTTGATCCATTAGAAACGGAATATGAATTTATTATAAAATAATATTTCTAGATTTTCCTAAGGTGCCCCTCCTCCCCCTTATAAAAGGACACCACTTATAACAAATTATTCACACTATAAAAGCCTTTTAGTTCGGCCAACCCTGCCCAAATACTCTCTCAACTTCCCGAAATTCCTTATAGAGGCCTTAGTTTGATCAGAAATCCAACCTAAGGATCCCTTTTGATCAAATCAAAAGGAAGAACCTGAATAAGAGGTAATGTTTTCACCACCCTTTTTCAAGTTCATTTCTTCTTCAAATTCATCTTTATTTTTTATTCCCATTTTAAAATAATGACTCCTGTATCTCCTATATACTGTGATATTATTATAAATATGGGACAACCATATTCATTATTCTATCCATCCTTTTAATGACATGTCACCATACGTGCGTACGCACGGCTTACCGTCTCCACGTCGTGGTGTAATTGTTATTCAATATATTATTATTTGGATGGGTATAATAATGATGTGTAATTAATGTAAATAATAATTATAACATGATAATTATTTGGTATATATTATATACCATTCAATTATATATTATTTTAATATCAAAAGAATGATATTATCGCTCGTGCGTGCGTACGGACTACCGTCTCCATGAACGCGATGAGATTCTTTCTCCATCATATCCATTCAAGTCTAATTCTCATTTGATTATTAAAAATAATGTTTAAGTACATGAATTAATTCTGTATAATAATAATATACAACCTACCCATAACAAACATGACTTATGTAACAAAACATACAAAATAAAACGAGTAAGTTATCACCCAAAACGATGATAATAGTAAGATATCATTAACAAAACAATGATAAAAGATCATATATGACACCATATTAATGTATATGATCCTTTTATAATTCAATAAAAATTATTTTACCATTATACAGGAAGATAACCTACCCTCAACCAAGGAAAAAGTACAAGGTAAGGGGTTTCTTATCTCACTCGTAATTTCATGAGAATTCCATTGTTCACCACTTATTTATTGCATGTGGTGTATTTGTACTACCCATGATTATATTCATTGTGTAATATACTTTAATTTATGGGTATTTACATCATCATTGATGATCCTTCTTTCATGGGTGTATGTTTCGTATGTTACCAAGTCAATAAGATAATTTGAAATTTTAATTTCTACTCATTCGACTTTACACATACTTCATTGATTATTTTACACCAAGATTATGTGTGGAATCAATATTCATTTTAATATGTCATAATTTCCACTCCCCATTCTGTGGATATAATTTTGATATAGATAATCACTCCATTGATAAATTCTCAAGTCATCGATATGAAATTGATAAGAGTAATTTTAACTCAATCTCCATTTATTGAGTTAAACATCAAATTCATTACTGTTGTTTTTACAATAATTTGTGTGAATGTACATTGATTTTTTGACATTAAATATCCAATAATATTCAGTGTATTTATATTTTTCACACATAATTATGTCTTTGATTTATCCTTAACCTAAGGATACGGACTTCTTGAGAGATTTCATCTCAATTAACATTCCATTGAGACGTCATTGTTGTTGAACACCAATTCACTTTTATATGGTGTATATAATGTTCATTGACATAGTATATCGTGAATCCATTTATTATCATGATATTACAATGTTTTGATTTCCTCAATTATTTTTATTTAAGTGTCACTCTTTTGGTTAGGAACTCTAACTAAAATATCATTTTAAAATGTTTTAAAGATTTATTATTCTAAATCATTCTAATTAATGTATACGTTCTAAAAATGGTTTTAAGTGTTTATTTATATGGACATTAAAGTTTTAAAATAAAAATTCCTTTTGAATTTATCAAAGTGGTTTGGGAAACTTTGATTCAAAAATCTATTTTAAATGGCGTCTTGAAAAATAGTGTGACTTTTAAATGTTTTCATCAAAAAGGGGGATATTCCTCTCAATAGTTTGATGATTATTTTAATCTATATCAATATACATCATTATTCTCGATTGATGTTAATCTTATACAATACAATCATCCAAATTGTATCGAATGAGTTATGTTTGACTGTAGATGTGCTATTTTTATACCATCCATGGTTTGTGGTAAAAGTATAGAAATTCTGTATGCCAGTTTTAATACGAATGTATATCTTATGTTTCAAATGTTTCATATTAGAATTGAATTGGACTTAGTAAGTGACAGGTGGAGCCCGCTATAGCTCCTCGATTAATCGGTAGGTCTCATTAGACTAACTAGTGTCTTGGCACAAGGCCTTGACAAAATCTTATTTGTAGTCTTGGCACAAGGCCTTGACTATGTGGTTATGATAGTATGGCATTATGTATTCCATCATTATGAAAGTGTTTATTGATATTTCATGTGATTATTTTACTAGTAGAACATCCATGTAAATAATTAAATGGAATTATTGCATTCTATCTTATACATATTATGCTAATGTTTATGTTTAAAAGGCTTTTGTTTTAGGTATACATTGCCCTAAATGTTTATGCTTATTTATGAATGTTTCCGCTATATTTTTATCCTTATTGAGCATCTGAGCTCACCCCTTTCAATCTTTTATTTTTTCCAGGATGTGAAGAAGTAATTTATGAATGACCTGTAGGGATAATATGAGGGGATATTAAGACAAGATGTTGTTGTAGTAGTTTTCACTTTATGATGTAATGTAAAATTTATTAATGTATCTAGTTATTCCAAGGCTACTGAACTAATCGGTCTTTCGAGACTTCATCTTTCTTGTGATCATGCCAATGTTATTTAATAATGCACCGACTCTGGGAAACTGGGGTTGGGGCGTTACAGTTGGTATTAGAGGAATTTTAGTACAAACCTTGGAATCTAGATTTAGATAAACTCTGATTAGAGCACATATCCCTAAGATTTACTTTGAGGATTAGTATAGAAGAACTTCCTAGAATTTTGGTATTGTATAGATTTTGTGAATTTTCCAAGAATTACATCTCTATCTGGATACGAGCAGGTAGAGGTGGCTTTGGCACAAATGTACCTAGGGGTAAAACCCGAAAACATCGCTTTGAGCTAGACTCGAACGGGAACTGCTGCACGACAATGGGCCTTTCCACTCTCTTGGTTACGACACTCCTGGAAGATATGCTTAGGATAATTTAGATTTTCTTTACAAACCAATTTGAAGTATTTTAATATAATATGGGAATAAATGAACTTGGTTAATCCTAAGGTGTTTCAAATTGAGAATATAGTGTCATGATATTCTCTAAATGATTTTATGTCTACTGTTACTCACACAATTCTTTCTGCTTTTAGTCAATGGCTGGAGTCCAAGGAAGTCATAGTAACTTTGAAAATGATGTACTAGGTGGGAACGAAGGTGGAAATGGGAAACAAAATAGAATGTTGATAGGCGTAAAAGATATGGTGTTCATTCCAAATCAGTTTTCCAAAAATATGATCAAAAACCTATATATTAACCAACTCCCAAACTCAAAAAAGATGAGAAATATGATGAAAGATAAGATCTCCAGCAGTGGAGAACATGGATAAAAGAATCCTAAATTTCCATCATGCAGGAAATGTGGAAGGAGACAGCCAGGAAAGTTTCTCAATGGAAAAAAGAAATGCTTTACGTGTAGGAAATAAGGACATAAAGTGATGAATTGCCAAGAAAAAATGAAGAGTACTATGGAAGAAAATAAAAATGGTCCCAAGATTTTATTTACATTCATTTTCCATAAATGTAGGGGACCTGTCCATTACCCGAGTGAATGCTCTATTCTATAGGATATTTTCTTGTTCAAAGAATAATCTATGTGGGAATAAATGGTTGGTGAAATTTTTAAATTTATTAGTGCTCCTTGTTAATGGGATTACTTTGGAATAATTTTCTATTGTATTTGTAACCCCGTAGTTTTCCATGTTAGAATGATATTTGAGGAATTATTATCTTCTCCCTTGTGGATATAGTTATAAATAACCATTTGGTTTTACATGATCATTGGGTTTGAGGCAATTAGAAGTTAATATATTTTGGGATGAAAATTAAAGGTGTGAGATAACATTTCTGGTTAAAATTATGTTATTGTTATTTTGAGTAATTTATCTCATTTTGGTAATATTATAAAATATAGTTTTTGAAAAAGGACAACACACAGATTGTTTGAAAACCTGTCACGTCGGACAAAGCTGTGGGAATTGAACCCACAACCAGAGTGCGATTGGGATTTATCACCTACCACTGGACTACGTGAAGTACCTGGTTAGTTTGACTAATTATTTTTATATAAATGATTTTATTTATCAATAAAAAGTTGATTTGGTTTCTTATCTCTTATCAAATAAATACCCTTAGTATAGGAAAATGATTTGGTGATTAAGTGATAAATGTTATTTTAGAAGATGTTCGCTTTGTTGGGAACACTATATGCCCAAGGAAAATAGAATAATACGGGGTTTCATTTGAGGAGTAATGGTTGATTTTTATCTACATTTTTATTGTGTATTTACAGTGATTTGGTTTATTTATGGAAATTATTAACTTATAATAGAGAATATATGATTAGGTTAATAACTTTTAAATTTGTGACTTTAAGAGTAGTTCATGTCATTTGGAGATACAATTTAACATAGAAGACTACATAACCAAATTCTTCTAAGTAATGGGTTTTATTATTAGTTTGGATTATATTGAAGGATTTTTAGTACAATTTTTTATTGAATGGTGTTTATTTATCTTTGGGGTATTGATTTTAGAAAATAAGATTAGTGTTTATTTCTCTAAAGGAATATCCTTTTGGGGGATCATGAGATCTTGTACTGACCATTTTGGTTTTGATTAATCTCTAAAGACAATATAAATATATAGTTTATCCTTCGTGGATCATGTGATTCAATAGAAGTTTATTCTAGCTCATCCAGTGTGACCAAGTCTTCTTGAATACTCATCGTTTAACAAAATGAGTTAGTGGTGGAAATTTATGAAACAATGAAACTCTACATAAAAATTATGTATATCTCTTTATTTTGTTATTCAATATCCAAAAAGAATTCATCATCTTAATGTAATGTAACTTAAAACAAAAAAATGGTGTCCGCTTACTTTTCCTACGGGGAAACTAATGACCGTTTGTCCCATCACAAGTTTGTGGTTTTCTTGTTGTTAACTTTCTCTTGATAATGTTTTCTATCCTGCTTCATCAGAACGTGATACTTATTTTATCATCCATATTCATGTTTTTCTACATGGAATCCTAGTATATGTTATCTCAGGTGACCATTCTACTTCTCTTTCTTTATTTTAAAGTGATAGTTTTATTGAATCAATTTCTGATGTGGGGATTTCCATTATACTCCAAACAATACTTTTAAAAATTGCGAGGATGCAATTTATTAAAGTATGGTAGAATTTAACACCCCACGCTTCCATGTTATGCTTCTCTTTAATTAAAATAGTATTGTGTGTTGTACGTAACTTTGAGTTCTAACACACCTCAACCAATCAAAGTAGCCATTATGAATAGTAATACCCACATTTTAAAATTTTATAAATTTTATCTCTCAAAATGGACTTCATTTTGGGATTCGGAATATCTAAATTATCATAGGGTTAAATTTTGGTACTTTTTGGATAACTTTTATATTTTGATGAATAGTGAAAATTACTAAATTTTAATTAAGAACTACTTTTTTAATCGAAATAATTAAAAGTGATAAATTATGAATTTGAAAGGTATTAAAGTATATCTAGAATATATTTTTACCATTTAATACAATGTTGGTCATTGGACATAATTTCACATTTAAAACAGACATAAACAAGTGCCAACCTTTTGACAGTTATTATCTCTTAAAAAGACGCTTTTTGTTCTATCAATGGGAAGTAATTTAAAATTAATTTTTTCCACTTATGTGTTTTGAATTTGGAAAAATGGATTCTATATTTGGAATCAGGATATAAATTTTTTTTAAATAAGTAACTTTTATTTTTAGACATTTTGAATAATTATTTCGGTAAATATTTTATTTACCATGGTTAAAGGGTAAATCCGGTAAATAAGGGTAAGAAAATAATATTATAATAATAATAAATTACCATAAAACGTGTACTAACCTTATTTTTTGATACTTTCCGACCAAGGTCATCTTTGGGTCGATTTTGGGACTCCATGGATCCACTTGTAAGTGATAATGACGCATTATATTAATTAAGTTGAAATAAATACAAAAATGACATAAGAAAATATCTTTTAGAAAAAAAAAATTACATAGGGTTATATATGTTGAATTTGAGACTATAAATATTCATTAGAAAGATAAAAATGTTTATACATAATGGTATTTTATTTATAAATTTTAGACATTTAATAATTAATATTATTTATGACACAATAATGATGGAGTATTTTATTTATTAATGAATGAATCAAATAATTGGTATTATAAATGTTAAAATTAATATAATTTGAACGTTTTGATGACATCAATGAATTTTATTGCTTAATATGACATTATCGGATTGCATAAATGAATTTGGTTTGAATTAATAATGTTGTTAAGACTTTAACAAAAATCAATTATTGAATAGTGTCAAAATTGACATAAAAGAGTTTTTAAAACAAATATTATATTATTAATGGATATTAAATTCCTAAAAATATAAGGTTTGACCAAGAAGACTTATATAATGGTAGTTTTATCATTAATGGACCACTTGGGGGGTCTCTTGGATGTATATAGTATGTTTATTAAATATATAATATAAAAATACAAAGTGACATGGTAAATGTTAAACTAATTATCTAAGAGTTAAAAATAAAATATAAGGTTAATTTAGTGACCCAAACCTATCTAAAACCTATTGGTTTAGTGGTTTTAGACCTATCCCCACCTTAACCTTTAAATAATCCACTTTGGAGCTATTAGAAACTGAATATGAATTTATTATAAAATAATATTTCTAGATTTTCCTAAGCTGCCTCTCCTCCCCCTTATAAAAGGACAGCACTTCTAACCAATTCTTCACACTTTAAAAGCATTTTGATTTGGCCAAACCCTGCCCAAATAATCTCTCAACTTCACTCACTTCAACCTAGATTCCTTATTTTGATCATAAATCCAACCTAAGGACTACTTTTTATCAAATCAAAATGAATAACCCGAAGAAGAGGTAATGTTTTCACCACCCTTTTTCAATTTCATTGTTTCTTCAACTTATTCGTTATTTTATATTCCCATTGTAAAATAATAAATCCAGTATCCCATATATATTAGTGATATTATTATAAATATGGTACAACCATATCCTGTATTCAATCCATCCTTTGAAGGACATGTCTCCATACGTGGGTACACATGGCTTACCATCTCCACGTCGTGGTGTAATTGTTATTGAATATATTATTATTTTGATGGGTATAATAATGATGTGTAATTCATGTAAATAATAAATATAACATGGTACTGATTCTGTATATATGATATACCATTAAATTATATATTATTTTAATATTGAAAGAATGACATTGTCGCTCGTGCGTACGTACGGACTACCGTCTCCACGAACGCAATGAGATTCATTCCCCATCGTATCCATTCAAGTATAATTCTCATATTATGATTAAAAATAATGTGTAAGGACTTGAAATCATTATTTATATGAATAATATACAACCTACCCATAACAGACACGACTTATGTAACAAAACATATAAAATAAAACGAGTAAGTTAACACCCAAAACGATGATAATACTAAGATATCATTAACAAAACAATGTTAAAAGGTCATATATGACATCATATTAATGTATATGATCCTTTTATAATTCAATAATAATTATTTGACCATTATACTGGAGGAAAACCTACCCTCGACCAAGGAAAAAGTACAGAGTAATGGGTTTCTTATTTCACTCTTAATTTCGTGAGAATTCCATTGTTCACCACTTATTTATTGCATGTGGTGTATGTGTACTGCCCATGATTATATTAATTGTGTAATATAATTTAACTTATGTGTATTTACATAATCATTTTATGAACCTTCTTTCATGGGTGTATCTTTCGTATGTTACGAAATCGATAAGGGAATTTGAAATTTCAATTTCCACTCATTCAGCTTTAGGCATACTTCATTGATTATTTCACTCCAAGATTATGTGTGGAATCACTATTCATTTTAATATGTCATAATTTCTACTCCCAATTCTGTGGAAATACTTTTGATACACATAATAACTCCATTGTTAAATTCCCACGTCATCGATATGAACTTGATAAGAGTAATTTTAACTCAATCTCCATTTATTGAGTTAAACATATAATTCATTTGTGTTGTTCTTACAATAATTTGTGTGAATGTACTTTGATTTTTTTACACTGAATATCCAATCATATTTAGTGTATTGATATTTGTCACACATAATTATGTCTTTTATTTATCCTTAACCTAAGGATACGGTCTTTATAAGAGATTTCATCTCAATATACATTCTATTGAGACCTCTTTCTTGTTGTACACCAATTCACTTTTATATGGTGTATATAATTTTCTTTGACATAGTATGTCATGAATCCATTTATTCTCATGATATTACAATGTTTTTATTTCCTCAATTATTTTTATTCAATTGTCTCTCTTTGGGTTAGGAACTATAACTAAAATATCATTTTAAAATGTTTTAAAGATTTATTATTCTAAATATTTCTTATTAATGTCTATGTTTTAAAAATGGTTTTAATGGTTTATTTATACGGACATTAAAGTTTTAAAATAAAAAATCTTTTTGAATTTTTCAAAGTGGTATGGGACACTTTGATTCAAAAATCTATTTTAAATGGATTCTTGAAAAATAGTGTTACTTTTAAATGTTTTCAATAAAAGGGTGATATTTCTCTCATACGTTTGATGATTATTTTAATCTATATCAATATCCTTAATTATTCTCGATTTAGGTTAATCCGATACAATACAATCTTCCATATTGTATCGAATGAGTTATGTTTGACTGAAAATGTGGTATTTTTATAGAATTCATGGTTTCTGGTTAAAGTATTGAAATTTCGTATGCTAGTTTTGATATGAATGTTTATGTTATGTTTCAAAATATTCCTACGAGGAATGCATTGGACTTAGTAAGTGACGTGTGGAGCCCGCTATAGCTCCTCCATTCATCGGTAAGTCTAATGAGACAAAATAGTGTCTTGGAACAAGGCCTTGACAAAATCTTATTTGTATTCTTGGAACGAGGCTTTGACTATGTGGTTATGATAGTATGGAATTATGCATTACATCATTATGAAAGTGGTTATTGATATTTCATGTGATTATTTGACTCGTAGAATATCCATGTGAATAAGTAAATGGAATTATTTCATTTTATCTTTCCAATATATTTTTGAAGTTCAAGTTTAAAAGGATTTTGTTTTAGCTATACATTTCCTTAAATGATTATTCTTATTTATGAATGTTTCCACTATATTATTATCCTTACTGAGCACATGAGCTCACCCCTTTCTGTCTTTTATTTTTCTGAGGATGTGAAGAAGTAATTTATGAATGACCTGCAGGGATAATATGAGGGGATATGAAGACAAGATATTATTGTAGTAGTTTTCACTTTATGATGTAATGTAAACTTTATGAATGTATCTAGTTATTCCAAGGATACTAAACAAATTGGTATTTTGAGACTTGATCTTTTTGTGATCATACCAATGTTCTGTAATAATGCACCGACTCTAGGGAACTGGGGTCGGGGCGTTACATTTATATATGATATAATGACTTAAAAATATATATTTATATTATAATTATAAAATATAATCTTTAGTTACTTCATCTCACCCAACCGTGAGAGTTTTTATTTGAATAAACTAATGACATTGTTTTATGAGGTGATAGTCCACCAAACAAAAAAATTATATTTCATAACCCATTCGATTGAAGTGGGTGACCATTTTTATCATCCAATTTAATTAAAAAAATATCAATATATAATATAATGATGTTATTATATTATAAAGTTTTAATAATAATTGAAGGATGTGTACAAAGAAGTAAAATAAAGACTCTCATTGAAGAATATTACATGTTTTCTGGTATCCTCAGTATGTTTGCACTAAATGATTGAAATATTGGATTTATAACCAAACAATGGATTTTGGGAGGGGATTTGGGATGTTATTTTGGAAGGGTTTGGGGGATCCAAATGGATTTATATTTCTTATGAAGTGAGGGGTGTGAGTTCTCTTTTATAGCTAAGGAGGTGTGACATTCTTTCAAATACTCAAATGTATTGACCATTGGGAGGTTAATATAACATAAAGAGGCACAAAAAATGAAAATTAAATGTGTGTGGGGATTAAATGGTCAATAAAAAATTCCAAAGCATTTTGAAACTCATGTTTTAAACATTTACCCCTAGATTATAAGTTTATTTTTACAATTTTGGGTTTTCACTCTGGTAACTAGTTTTTGAACCATGGAAATTTATCCTTTAAGAAAAAATAAAAGTGGGAATAATTTAAAAATTTAGAAAAACTGATTCAAAATTTTAAATTTAATTTATCAAATTAAAATCTTCTATGTTTCAAAAAAAATCAACAAAATCTCAAGTAACATTAAAAAACCCAGCTTTGACAATAACAACACTAACAATGTTTTTTTGCCAATTAAGGGTGAATATATTAATTATAAAAGAAAAATAAAAATTTAATAAGACATAGATGATAATAATTAATCATTTATAAATATATTGGAAAAATATATGTTTTTAGTAATATTAAATCATTTAATAATATATAATTTATTATGAAACAATATTAATGTCAATTTTGGAATTATTAATTTAATATGAATTTTAAAAAATTATGAAATGGTTGGGATTATAATATATTATTATCAAACTTATGAAAAAAGATATTTTCATAAAAAATATTATTTTAAGATAATAATTAACCCAATTTACATCACATTCATTATTTTTAGTACCATTTATTTCATTTAATTACTAACTGAATTATTATTCCTTTGGAATTTCTTATGCATTTTATGTAATTATTTCACCACTAAAAATTAAATATAAATTAATATGACAACAAAAAATAAGTTATCTTTAAAAATAATATCTATAATAAAACGTATTTTGTTTTTCCCTATCCAAAATCCTTATAGAAATTAAAAGGAAGAAAAGTATAATTTATTTATTTTTCATTACATAAATTATTATATGGGACATATTCAAATGAGAGTGGGAAATAATTTCCAAATTTCATATAATTTTACATTAAATGTAGAAATATACACATTAAATAATATTATGATAATGTTTTGGGTTAGTTTTACTCTTATAATTTGAATTAAACACGTTTTTACCTTAACTACAGTAATTAATTGTTACTACATTCTCTATTCATTTTCGAAAAAATAATGTTGGCCTCATTATAAATTTTAATTTATAATGATTTTAAATAGGTAATAAATTTTTCCAAATTCAATTCATGGAAGTGAAAAAAATTAAGTTTATCCTTAATCTGATAGGTGTGATGACAAAGATGATTTAAAGGAATGTATTTTTTAGAAAAAGGTGATTCTCTATTAACATTATGATGAAAAATAATCACTATATGAAAAAAAATTATTATTATAATATATATTATCTATAAATTTAATTAAAAATATTTCTTATTACATATTATTTCAATTAATTAAAATAGATAAACATTATGCATTTTAAAATATGTTTATAGAAAAAAATTACTTCAACCCAAATAACAAACATATAATGAAAACCAATATACAGTTTACTTAATGTAATTATGTTGAATAAATATAACTAAATAATAATTATTTCACATTAAAAAATATTAAAAAATATTATTATTTTTAATTAATTAATTTATCTAAAAAATGACTTTTTAAAAAATCATGATTTTATTCAATATTCATCCAAAGATCAATATATTCTAAAAAATCATAAAATATCTCCCAAAGTAAATTTTGATACTATGATTCTAAAATAATATAATTTTACCAAATAAATTGTCTAAAGTTTTTAATAATTTTATATAACATTGTTTTCATGAAAAAAATAAAATATGATGAAAACATATTATCGAATAATAAAATCAGTTTTCTAAAAAACATTATTAATTATATACTAGAAATTTATCAATAATTTATATTGAGAATCATATATATAGATATATATACATATTTTAAAAATTATATAATATTTTTCATTATTAAGAAATTATTTTCTAGGTCGTAACGATATAATATATCATGGATTCCTTAAGTTCATTGTTTCATGTTTAATGTTTGTATCGAACATAAAAACCTTTGGGTTCCAAGTAATGCATGATAAAATGAGTGTTTTTTATAATGTATGAAAAACATAGTGATGAATTTTACTTATCATATTTTACATAATTTTCTTCTTTTAAAATCTTGTGGTGTTAAAAATTTTATAAATTCATTACTAAGAAAAAAGAGATTATTTTCCTCTTAGTAATCTATTTTTAAAACTTTGAATTAATGATAATCATTTTTTGATCATATCAATAATTGGTCTCCTATATTTTTATACCAGTACCTTGATAATATCATCAAAATCTTATTAATCCATTATATATATTCTCATTACCATCCATGTGAGGCAGAGATGAAAATAAAAATAGAAATCAATCGTTCCATGGAGGTCATATTCAACATGTACACATGGTCAATGATTTCATTTTTAATAGAAATAGATGAATAAAAAATGTGTTTCAACATTTAATAATATAAAATATTTTATAAATAAAATAATTTTTTATTAAACATAACATCATTACCAACTGTGTGTGGCAGTTATGTAAAATGACACATGATGTTTTTTGGAGGAGGTAGTCAGCACGCACACATAAAAAATTTATTTCCACTTTCCCTAGTAGAAAAATGGAAAATTGGATTAATTATAAATATTATAGATTAATAAAATTTATTATGTAACAAATAATTATTTAATTACATAGTTATTTTAAAACTATAATTGTAAAATAAATATAAAAAAGGAATAAGTATGGAAAAAATGATTCGTTATCTCGGGAAACATGATATTTCCTTCAAAGAACCCCCAAAATGTATGGGATAGGCTAATATCATGTGACATAAACCTAAAAATAGAAAATTATGTTTCTAGGGGATGTATAAAAGGTATGTCCTTAGGATGAAACTGAATTTCTAGAGATGTGTTGATGGGGTTGTAAGAGAACCCTTTTAAAAGTGGAGGGAATAATTTTTTTGTAAATACTTAAAGCAAATATAAATGAATAACATTTTAAACATGTAAATTAGTTCCAAAAATTGAAAATAATTTGGTTTAGGGTGAGATATGTTTATTTATGTATCAACCAATCAATTAAAAACATTATTTAATCCTTTTTTAATCCCTTTACACATTTAATTATTACTTTTTACATTTAAACATTAACAATGTTAACTTGTTTTTACCTCAGATAACATAAAATTTATGCATATAAAGTCATCCTTATAGTAAAATGTGGACATAGTGATTAAAAATTTAAAATTCATTTCATTTCATTCAAATTAATAATGTTATAAAAATAATTTTAAAATAAAAATGTATAATATATCTATTTTTTAAAAAAATATTACTAACATCGAAAAATATCAAATATAGTATTTTTATTTGAAATTACTAATTTAAAATATATAGGGTTACTTTTAACAAATATATTTTGTCATGATAAAAGGTTTTGTAAGCTTTATGTTATTCTTATCTTCTTGTGATTTGAAAAAATTCCTGATATTTTAAAAATGGTATTTGTCACTATTCATATAAAAACTGATTTTATAAAAATAAAAAACATTAATATTTGTATAATGTTAATTTAATAAACAAAAACTGATTTTTAATTTTTTAAATTAAATTTTAGAAATTTTAAATTAATTTATTTTGAATAAAATAATAAATGTTAATATAAAATCATTTTGATTCGAAAATAAAATTTTCAAATTTCAAATATTATTATTATAATATAATATAATTTAAAAATTCAATCGGTGTTTAAAAATAAATAATATAAAAAATTCATTCATCATAATTAATTATAAATTTCTTAAAATAGAAATTAATATTGCATAAAATTTCAATACATAGAAATAAAGTTTTCTAAATAATAAATGATATTATTGAACATTTAAGGTATTTTTTTTTGAAAATAATTTAAATTAATTATAGAATTTATAATCTTTATACATGTATGTCATAAATAACTTAATCCTATTAAATCCTTTTAATTCAATTAATAGGTTTTAAAGATAATACTTAAATATTTACATTTGATTTAAAAGTATCATGATTTTATTTATGTTCATTGTTTCATGTGGAGAATGAAATCATACATATTTGGATCATCTAAAAGACATAATATACTAATATATCATGGTCCTAAATTATATTCCCATAAATAAATTGATTCCTCATAATTTTACTCAAATGATCTGATTAATTTTTATTAGGAATCCATAACTGACCATACACCGCTAGATGATCATGATTTTATATGGGAAATGGAATGAGATTTATTTATATGAAAAAATATTATTATAAATTTATAAAGAGATTTAACTTATTCCAAAATCCACATATAATTATACTAATTGAATAAAATATTGATCAAAAGTGAATCAATTCTCCCCAGCCCTGAATATGATTTGTGTAAAAATCATATCACTATAAATTTTTTTTATAACTAAATATCTAGTAGTTTATTAAATTTTACATGAAATGGATACTAGAAAATCTCTAAAGAAAACTCAATATCTTCTATAATAGTAGATGTTTACTAGGATTTTTCTATTTCTTATCATCATAGGTGACTCTCTCCCTCATAGTCCATTTTATTGGGAAAATGTGCCTCATAATTCCCAAATCTCTTGAAATTGAAGAAATTTATTTTATATATTTAGTATCTCTGTCTATTATTCTTCTCATTTTGATTAAATTTATACCCAAATTTGTTGCATTTACAAATCCCTTTATAGTAATTTCAACGAAAAATCTTAACACATTTTTTTCATGTTCAAAATTTAATTTTTATTCATTTTTCATCATTATCACCCATTTTTATGAGAGGTAATGTTCTTCACTTTTTTGTGTGTTTGGGATTTCAAATATGTTTACGTTGTTAATAAGAATTCATGATGGAAAATTTTGTATAATTACATGATTTCTCACTCCATCAATTAACCCATTAGGTTTTCCCCATGGACACTTTCTGTATTTTCAATAACATCCATTGTTAACATGATTCCTACAGGATTCAATGATTAATAAATCAACAATATTTCACCTAAGTGAAAATCATTATAATATATTTATCCTAAAAAATATTGTAAAATATAACCTTAACATGTCTCACTTTAATACTCTATCATGTCATCCTAATTTTATTACAACTGAACTGGTTTGATACTTAGTTTATCAAATATCACTCTATGTTTAACATATATATTTATTGGTTTATCCTATTTTAATTTTAGTTGGGTTATCTCTTACTTCTTAATTAAATCCTTAAAAAAGAGTTCCAAAATTAGCAAGAACATTATTAAATTTTTATTAACCCAAATGTTTTTGAAATTAATGCTCTTAAAACAAAACTTATCATTTATCCTTGAAATAACATATAAATTAAAATGTACCTTAACCTATAATCCTCCAAGTTTCAATATATGTTATCCATGGTGACTTTACTATTAATTTATATAACTAAAACATATTCAAATATATCATAATGGTTCATAAGGGGATAAACATTATGAAATAACATCCCAATGGAGTTTCAATCTATATATTCACTTACGTCTCTTTATTTGTCCCCATGGGATGGTCGAGTAAATACAAATTCCACCATTTTCACTATTATTACCCTTAGTTATATTTTTTATAAATCCTACATATACTTATATTATCTCAAAAGTTATGCAATTTACAGGATAAACACACAATACATCCCTTATAAAAACATTATGATGTTATCCTTTGAATATAATTTTCAATTATACATATCACTAGGGCTTCTAATATTGTCATCTTATCCTAATACCTAAATAAAAAGTTCATTATGATCATAAGATGAGGTCATATAGTTTCAAAAAATGGTTATATATTAAATTTAAATTATATTCCATCCTAGAATACCAATCATTAAATTCTCCAAAAAAAAATGTACCAATCTCCAATGTCATCTAAATCCATCTCTGATAAAAAATTATGGTCCCCGAACCCACACTTCAAAGTTTGGGGCCCAATACACCAACGTTACATTGTTTTATCGATTCTAACTATATATTTTGGGGAATGAAAATCCATAGTTTCAAGACATAATGAAAATATTAAATTATATATATTCTTAAGAGTATTTTCATTTTGATAATTATAGAATATTGAAAAAAAAAACTAACAAAACCCATGTCTTTTTAAAGTAAATTAAATTTTCTTTATCATATATTTGAAACTAATTATTCCATAATAAGTCTTCAACAACTCCACAAAATAATCTACAAAATATACACTATTATACATATCATGTTATTAATTTTATAAATAAATTGGGTAAATAGAAACATAAACATCGGTGATCACAAATGCTCAGTAAAATAAAATACAAAATTGAGGTAGTAATTGTATAAACATGTTATAAATATATCTAATGAAAAAAATAATCATCATAACACCATAATAAACTAAAATTGAGACCATAGTCATTACATGTATAGAAATTAAAATAAATAAATCACATGGATAACAATTATAGTTTATTTAATGATAAAATTCCCAATTCAGGAGAAAAAATTACATAACATAATCCTAGAAATTGTGATTATAGACATCATGATCTTAATATCACCGAAATATCTTATTCAATGAAGGCATACACCAAAATACCAAAACATGTTTGCCTCATGACAACAACTGAAGCGGTGTGGGGATATACAATTTTAGGACCTACTCATCACTTGTTTATGTAAAATTAATTCATTATATGAGAAAATGTATTCATAATTCATTATCAGCTTTTCTAATAATCTTTTTTACTAGAATAAAACCTTATTGAATATCAATAATTTTCTGAGAAATAATTATGATAATATTTTAAATATTAAAAATCATCTACCTTTGAATAAAAATATATAGAATGTTAATATTATTACCCCTATTAATAAATGAGATAACTTGATCATAACAAATCCAGAGAAAGAAAATGAATAATTAAACTCGATAAAGGTAGTGATGGACCAATCATATGATAAAAATTTAAATTTCACTAGATATATAGATAAATAGGGTAGACGGTTAGAAAATATGATATCCCCTATGTAAAAAAGTAAACATATAGGGATGTTTAAATAGAGTAAAAATATCATTGAAAATAAGTATTTGAATGTTATCGCACAATAAGGAATCAATAATCATTTTTTCTTATAGATTGAGCTAAAATTCATAGAATACAAAAATATATTATATTATATATCATTAAACATGAAAAAAATGAGGGTAAACACTTTTTAATATGATAAGGAATATGGAAGTGAAAATATAAAATAGTTTTTATATTTTTTTTATATATTATCATAAGAAGAAAAAGTATGTGGTAACTTTAGAATATAATTTTCAAAAGGGTGTAATAAAATTTATTGAGAAATTTTACTTTATAAAAATAGTATCCAATAATGGAGTGTAATAAATTTAATAATTGGTTCCTAAAATATATTGAATGTAGAGTATAGAACACATGGTATTGAAAGTGGAAAACTCTTAAATGCCTTAATATACTATCATTTAAAACCGGCATTGTAAAAATTGAAATAAAACTACATTTTATTAAAAATTAATATCCCAAAATAGGATAATAAAATAATATGTAATAAAATATTATTGCATAAGAATACAATATTGGAAGAACAAATTCAAAGATAAAACTATATAACTCAAAGAAAGTGATTTAAGTTATGAATAACCCATATAAAATTTCTATCATAAGTAGTGAGAAGTATTTATAAATAGGTATATGATGTAGGAATTTATAACCATGTGAAAAATTTTAATATACGACATAAAATAATCGATGGTCATAGTACAATAAAATTATAATAAAGACCATCAACAGAATGATCATAACATAATGAAATAAAATTGAGTTACAGAAAATTCTTACAATTGGGGTCCAAACTGATCCAAAATCTGTCTAATGAACAACAATTTATTTATATTTGTATTTTAATGAATAAAAAACATCATAATAACACATCCTTGTGTAGTTAATTCAACTATCGATGGAAAACGTGGTTCATAACATGAATATGTATCATGGAATTAAATATGGAGACAAAGAACCATTATGGATTGAGTAAAATTTTGATGATAACCTCTTAAGATATATTTATTGTAATTAAAATTCAAATACCTTCATTAAAAGATAATTCCTAATATTATATCTCAAATAAATATTATATAAAATTCAAAATTTAAATTTCAAGATAATTCCAATTATATCTTGAAGATAAGAGTTTGATATAAAAACCCTTACATTTTCACTAATTTATCCTACAAAGGTCCCATATGTCTTGAATAATAAAATTATGTTCATTAAATACATATAAAAGATCATTATTCATAAAAATAACAATTTATAATCTTATATACCTTTATATATATTAGTATGTTTTTACATATTTCTGACACCATGTGTAGGTAATCTTTATCACTTTGAACTAGTTTATTAAAAGTTGTTTTGGTATTTATTATTTTCAAATGTTGGTAACTATTAGATATAATAAAGTGATTAATAGATTTTAAAATATATTATATATATAAATATAATTTCAATTAATGGTAGTTCTGATTATGGTTTATGTGTATAAAACCAGTGACGGTCTTATTTCAGGGATTCTTAATGAACGATGAGTGATATATTAATTATTGAGTAAAAAATTGATATAACCTTCCATGATCCAAAAATGAAAAATTATGTAAATATTTATTACATATTATACTAATAAATAATATCCAAACATCATCCATGATATAAATTCATATTATTGTTCAAATATATTGTTAAATCAACTTAAACATGAACCCACCATGCTTAATGGATGATAATGTTTTGTCTGATTTGTAATATAAATAGAGAAAAAAAATGATTCTACTTAGTGATTATTAGTGTGATATATCCTAGTATTAAATAATAATAATAAATTAAAAATTTATATAAATTCATTACATTGCATGAATAGATCATTTTCCAATTAGTACACTCTTTTTAAATAATTGAATTAAAAATGATCATTTACTGATCGAATCTTTAATATCTTCTCAAATTTTCCACAATTTTTTTAATAATATCATAAAAACAATATTTATCTATTAAATATATTCTTATGACCATCCATATATAGAAGTGATGAAAATAAAAATGTAAATTAATGGTTTCATGCAGGCGGTAGTCCATATGTACACATAGTTAATGATTCTGTTTTCTATATAATAGGTGAAATGTATAATATGTTTTGTCATTTTTGAATATAAAACATGTGATAAATATCATATATATTTATTAAATTAAAAATTAGTATCGTCCTTGTGATGTGGTTATGGAAAATGAAATAATATGTTTTGTGGTTTCAGTAGTCCGCATAAACATACACAGAATGTTGTTTGTACTTTCTTAATAGAAAATATAAAAGGTTATAAATTTTTATCACCATACAATAATAACATTATTTAAATAACCAATAATTATTTCATTACATGCATGTCCTACCAAGATAGAATTTTTAATTAGTTATCCTCTAGCCTAGCATGCAAAGATGGACCTCCGTAGACATAGAACAATGTATGATTCATTATTCGGATCAACATGAGAGTCCAACTAAATTGTTTTTGACAAAAGCGGTAAACCTATTTTATTTTATCATGGTACCTTGGAACCTCTATTCTCCTTGGTCCAGTCCACAGGTACCCCAGTAGTCCAAGCCATAAACGATGGATACTAGGCGCTGCACGTATCTACCCATGCAGTGTTTTAGCTAACGCGTTATGTATCCCTCCTAGGGAGTATATTCACAAGAATTGAACTCAAAGGAATTGAAAGGGGCCCGCACAAGCGGTAGAGAATTTAGTTTAATTTTATGCAAAGAGAAGCACCTTACCGGGGCTTGACATGCGGTGAATCCTCTAGAAATGAAGGGGTAGATTTGGGAACGCTGATAAATGTGGTGCATGGTTGTCGCCAGCTCGTGCCGTAAGGTGTTGGGTTAATCCCACAATGAGCACAACCCTCGTGTTTGGTTTCCGCCGTAGAGGTTGGAACCTGAAGAAGACTGTCGGTGATATGTTGAAGGAAGGTGAGGATGAAGTAATACATCCATCTCCACGAAGTTGAACTGAAACATCACCCTCTTTTTGGGTGTGAAGCAGTGTCAACCAAAAGTATTCGGTTATTGGGGAAAAAGAATCAATATACTTCTAATGTCGAATTAGGATCCATTAGAATAGAAATCAAGCATCGGGTCGAACTATTCTTTGGTGTCAAGGTTATAGCTATGAATAGTTATCAACTCTCGGGAAAGTTTTCACTTTCCATAGGAATGTATTCCACATGAAAAGTGAAAATAAAGCAATTCAAATGAAAAAAACTTATTTTTTTTCTTCACGCCTTGGATTATGTCTTGAATAATTAGTGTCACGACCCCCTCTCCACAATGTGTTCCCCTCTGGGATCGGCAATGTGATAAGGGAGATAATGACCCCCGAGTCCCGCCTCTAGAAATCCTCGGGTTGGCAACTAGAACCGAGGGTATAATAACACACAAATGGGAGGAATTACCCTCTAAGAGAACACATGCGAAAGAGAGAGATATGATAGAAACAAATCAACCAAAACTCAGAACTGGAAATATAAAAGAAACCCAAGTGCACAAATGTAATTTCATGCAAAAGTACTCCAACAAAAAAGGAAAAACTGCAAGTACCCAATAGAAAGTAAAAACAGTAGCAACCACAAGCCTGAACAGCTCCTGCAACCCCAAACTAGTATAAACCAGCTTGATCTCCAACCTGCTCCAAGTGACCTGATAACAGTTTATATATATATAGGGTGAGTATAATAGTATACATAGTAGGATCCTCCCCTAAGCCTCTCATGAAAAATAAAGAGAGTATTCTAAATCACAGTGAAGAACAAGTGAAACTAACATGTCACCCAAATAGGTAAAATATGTTCCCAACCTAAACATGGATACTCTCACCAAGTAATGCATACAAGAATATATCATATGATAAAGAATATCAAGGGTACCCCACTAATACTTCCCCACTGGTTTTTTGCTTTACCCCAACATCGCACGTCCTAAGCATCTCTCTCCAAAAAGGCTTGCCCGTAGACACCTGGACGAAGCACCACAATCTGCACCTCATGCACCACAAAGGCTTACCCACAGAAACCTGGGCGAAGCACTACACCATCATCACAAACAAAAGTAACTAGGTAGTTTTTGGGAGCCACCACATCTCGCATAACGTCTATCATACGTTATTTATTATACCTCATTCCATTACAGCCCATACACCGAGTAAGGATCCTCAAGCCACCACAACCTATACATGTTACACCTATAGTATTCAATCGGATACTATGTCCAGAATATATGTGTGTGAATAACCACAAGCCATTACAGCCCTCTACACACATATATGGGGAAAACTAACCATTGTTCCTAATGGCACAAGTATCTACCAAGAGAAGAGATCGGGGCCAAAGGGGGTAGTCATCCATTCATCCTCCCACCGAAATGTTGGGGAAAACACCCCTCTAGGGCGCAGAATCCCCAGGGTGTCAGTTGCCCATACTGACAGGGTGGAGTACCATATAAAAAAACAAAAAGAAAAAAATATATTATAACTCACAGCCACGCTATGGGCATAACCTAGTCTTAGACACAACTGTAGCTAACGTCTCTTGGACTCTGGGCTTCCACTTCTAATACTAGGTATCCTATAAGCACACAACCATTTAAATAGATTTATTGGATTACATCATTCCCTTTTTATCAATTCCATTGTACGTTAATTAATTCTTTAAATATTAATTAACCATGAACAAATCCACATTAAGTTTCATTAGAATCACACCCAAAGTCCATTGTCCCTTTAAAAATATAGCCTAATAATTTTGTTTCAGTGAACACCAACCCCATGGGTTAACAACATTTAATCAAAAATTTATTAGAGAAACACTTTCTTATTTCCCAGGCATTATAGAAAAGCACTCTATGATACTAACTGAAGGGGATCAACACGATGAGTAGATGTACTACCCGTCGAGACTTTTCTGCCAAAAGAAAGAGCCAAGACATGTGCTCCCTAGAGAAGCTAAACACGGAAAGCACGTGGCATACATTGTGCGTCTTCGCCTCTTTCAGTAGAAGGGTAAGCAAGACCGGCTACCTTGAGCAGTGGGGAAAAGTAAGCATATAAATAGCCAAAGAATAAACAAGCATCCAACAACCACATCCATCCCATTACATCATCACTGGTGTCCTCCCCAACACCCACATGCATAAACTGAT
Organism: Viscum album; assembly: GCA_963277665.1. Taxonomy (NCBI): domain Eukaryota; kingdom Viridiplantae; phylum Streptophyta; class Magnoliopsida; order Santalales; family Viscaceae; genus Viscum; species Viscum album. The sequence continues at coordinate 2,065,866,038 of OY728131.1, forward strand.
GCATCTCACCTCTCTAGGCGTCATCCACTGCAACAACCAAAAGGCCTCTATGCCCCCACATATCACGACAACCATCCAAGATCACAACACAGCACAAGAAGTAGGTAAGAAAATATCAAATCAATTGGGTTTTGTTCCTTTAACAAACAATAGGTTTACTCAAAACCCTTCAAGGAATTATTAAACAATCAAATCTTTAAACCATCTTGAATTAACGGATTAATAATTTTTTGGTTCCAGAATCGAAAACCTAACCAGTAAGCTGTCACAGATGATTATACATGCTTACTATGCCAATTTTATTAACATCAAATTACAATAAGAACCAAATTCGTTCACATGACTCTTTATCTTTAGCCAAACAAATATCAATTATTATTGTTTTACGTTCTTTACTGATTTCAATTAAGGACAATAGCTAAGAAAAGAAATCATAGATATCACACCATTTAGAAAAAAAATAGGCAATAAAATATGATCGATAAAATTTCTTTATCCAGTTCAAAATATTTATTATGTCAATTCAATTGTCATCCAGAGTTATTAAACATGATAAAAATACTGTTGCACGTAAAAGAAAGAGAAGCAGTGAATCCCCTACCTCAAATGTTTTTTGACGAAAACCACAATGGTCTAAGAACGCTCAAGAAACCCAAGTCGATTCTCCAAAACCCCACCTTAGATATATCCTCCTTGAAAGATCAAGACCAAATCTCATCATATTTGACATCAAAACACTAATATCTACCCATAACGGGTGAAGATATAAGAAACCAAGAGAGGAAGAAGATTAGATCTATGTAGATCTAAGAAACCAAACAAGAACGATCACATACCTCAAGAAGCTGGATTCGATCCACCAAGAGAAGCCTTCATATTGCCTCCAAAACTCTTGTAAAGGTTCTCCTACCTTCAAGGGAGGGTAATCCTGAGTTATTTCCACTTAGGGGATTAAAAAAGAAATTTAGAGGCAAAATGGTTGAGATTCACAATTTTAGGATCTAGATTTAATTTCCTGTACAGTTTACTCGCGCGGTTAGACAAACAGTGTGCTAACCATGAAGTCGCTACTGCCTCATCAAACACTCCTCACACGGTTAGGCCACACAGTTATACAAACCATGCGCTAACCATGCGTTAGCCACTACCTCCAACACCAACCTCGCACTGTTTGGCTGCACGGTTTAGACAAACCCTGCGCCTCCCATGCGAAAGATATTTCTCTTTAGTTTCCTTTAAAATTCCACCCAAACACACCACAAGTCACCTTAACCTCCCATAACACCTCTAACACCACATTTTCACAATGTAATGGACTGGAGTGTTCTGGGCCATTACATCAGATACCTCTCAATAAATTCTCATCCTCGAGAATCCAAAACCCACCTAAAGTGAAAATGAAATAGGGTCTGAACAACCACCCCTTGATATATCTCTCAAAAGAGAGAAATCCACAAATCAACAAAGGGAACCATCTTATAAACAAGAAGGTTTAATAACCACATCAGATACAACGATACAAGAAAAGAGTTAAACATCAAAAAACTATGGGTATTGAGCCCGTATATGTGACTCATGTTCTCAGGTAATCTCTTCTAATCCACCGTGTCACCCCAAGACACGAACTAAAGTAATATAATGTTGACGCAAAAACTTCTATTTGCAGTCTTGGATCTCTACAGGTCGCTCCTCAAAGGTTGCATCATCATCAACATCGATTTCTCCCCAATCGATGATGTGAGAGTCGTCATGAAGATAATGACAGAACTGTGATCCATGTAAACATAATGTATTCGACTCATCTAAGGGGGAAGTGCTACTAAATACGCCATATCTCCAACACAAATTAACACCTCGAAAGGCCCAACATACCAGGGAGAAAGCATACTTCCATGTCCAAACCTTCACTGCCCACGATGGGGAGTCACCTTCAGAAACACATGATCCCCCACATTAAACTCTAAGGGTCTCCTCCTTTGATTAGAATAGGCTTTCTGACGATCTCACTCTGTCTTCATCCTCTCTCGAAGCACCTGAACCATCTCTTTTGTCTTCTGCACTAGTTCCAGTCTGATAATTGCTGACTCTCCGACCCCAATCCCGCACAAAAGAAAATGAAAAGGCCGGCCATAAAAGGATTCAAATTGAACCATGTCGATGGTGGAGTGAAAACTATTATTGTAATAAAACTCTACTGAGGGTAATTGCCTTATCCATGAGCCTCCAAAATCCATAACACAAGAGTGTAACATGTCTTTAAGAGTTTGAATGGATCGCTCTGGCTAACCATCTGTTTGAGGATGAAAACAAGTGCTAAGGTATATTTGAGAACCAAAGGTATTTGGAGACCTCTCCACACCATGGAGGTAAAACAAGGATCTTGATCTGAAATTATCTTCCTAGTCACTCCATGAAGTCTCACGACCTCTTCTAGATATTGCCTCGATAAAACATCCACTGAGCATGACTCCTTGATTGCAATAAATTGGGCCAATTTTGTTAAATGATCCACTACCACCTAAATAGCATCATGTACACCCAGAGCTCGAGGTAAACAAGTAATGAAGTCCATTGATATGTCCTCCCAATTCCACTAAGGAATCTCTAATGGCTGAAGAAAACCACCTGGAACACGATGTTCAGCCTTAACATTCTGGAAAACTAAACATCGAGAGACAAACTCCACAACTGCATGCTTCAGCCCAGCCCACCAAAACTAACTCCTCAAGGATTGGTACATCTTTGTCCCGCCAGGATGTACCTCTAAAGATGAACTATGGAACTATTTTAGGACCGTATCATGCATCCTCTAAGGAACAAAAATCTTCTCGTGATGCAACACGTTGTGTTGTTCATCCTCAGACCAACCATCAGGGGCCTCACCACAAACAACTCGGTCTCTCTAGACATCCACCTCTAGATCCCCCAATTGGGACTCTTCTACCTTCAGCATTAGGGATGAATGTACCATCATCGGAGAAAGATAGCCTCTACCCCCAACTTCTACCATATCAAGATTTAATTATGACACTTCTTCCATTACTCTCCAGGAATCACCATATTCACACACATCATCACTACGTGACTTTAGGCTCAGTGGATCAGCTACAACAATCCCTTTTCCAGGTGTATACGATATTTCAGAGTCGTATTCCCATAAGAACTCCATCCACCGATACTGTTGTAAGTTCATGTCACGCTGGGAGAAAACATACCTCACACTCTTATGATCGGTGAAAACCACAAAGCGCTCACTGATGAGGTAATGACTCCAAAACTTCAGAGCACACACCACAGATGCCAACTCAAGATCATGGGTGGAATAGTTTAGTTCATGGGGACATAACTGTCGAGGCCCAAAAGACACAACTGGCATCTACTGCATGAGAACACATCCTAACCCTAGATGTGAAGCATCGCAGAAAACATCAAATTGGACTCCCACACCTGGAAGACAAAGGATCGGAGCACTTACTATCTTATCCTTTAGATACTCGAAAGCTTCTTGACACTGATCAGTCCATACGAATGCATAATAATTATTTGTAAAATCTTTCAGAGAAGTTGCAACTCGTGAGAAATTGTCTATGAACCTCTTATTATAGCCACGAGACTTAGGAACCTTCCCACCTATGAAACTTTATTAGGGGCTTCCCAAGAGAAAACTGCTTCTATCTTCTATGGATCTACAACAACTCCATGTTTGGACACAACATGACCCAAGAAACGGACTTCTCGAGTCCAAAACACACACTTTGACAGCTTCCCAAATAGCTGATGTCGATGAAGAACTCCAAAATGGCTTGTAGATGCTCTACATGGTCCTCTTCAGATGTAGAGTACACAAGGATGTCATCGATGAAAACCACACACAAATTTGTCTAGAAACTCACGGAACCTAGCATTCATCAATACCATGAATACATCTGGAGCATTCATCATGCCAAATGGAATTACAACAAACTCATAATTCCCATGATGTCAACGGAAAGCAGTCTTCGGAATATCCTCATCCTTCACATGCATCTGTTGATATCTTGACCGCAAGTCGATATTTGAGAACCAACTTGCACCCTTTAGTTGATCGAATAAGTCATCAATCTGCAGAAGAGGATAGTGATTCTGTATTGTCACTTTTTTAAGCTATCATAATCGAAACACAACCGCAAATTGTCATTGTCCTTCTTCACAAACAAAATGGGTGCACCCCATGGTGACACACTTGGTCAAACAAAACCGCACTGTAACAGACCATCAAGCTGTATAAGTAGATCTAAAAACTCATAAGGGGCCTTCCTATATGGAGACATAGAAATAAGAGACGCTCTTGGCTATAGCTCTATCCAAAACTTGATCTCTCGTCGAGGGGGTAATGCTACAACCTCTTCTGTAAAGACATCTGTGTACTTCTCTACAACCCGAGGAAACACCAACTACTGAACCTCTGATGCAATCAGCATCATCTCAGCCATCATTGATGATAAGGATGGGACGCACCTATGACTCATCCTAGGATCTTTCTCACCTACAAACACCACTTTATCTCCAACCGCACCAAAGAAAACAACCTTCTCCTTGAAGCAATCCACGGTAGCTATCCTGCACTGAATACAACCAATCCATACCGATGATGAAATCATATAGTTGTATGCATAACCATACAAAATCTCCCCAGGAGCGGTGTTTCACCAACACTAGCTCATAGTCTCTACATACTTCAAACAAGTCAGCTCGACCTCCAACTGGCGTAGTCAACGCCAAGGGCACTGGAAGCCTCTCTACCTCAAGTCCCATAGAATGGAAAAGGGTAGGTGATATGAAGGAGTGTGTCACTCATTAATCAAACAAGGAACACACCAATGTCGAAAACAAGAAAAGGGTACCTCGAACAACATCTGGCTCGTCTGGTGCTGGCAAGGCTAGAGAATGAAGCTGACCACGACCTCCTTCATAGCCTCTCTGACCCTTATGAGGACCACCACCATGGCCGTGATGTGCTCTCTGAGGACGGTGGGGTGTCATGGGGATATCCTCTACCTGCCCCATCTACCATCTACTGATCTAAAGGTGGGGAAACTGGCTGCTGCTACCTCGATTGGAACTGCCTCAATGGAGAAACCTGGAGCGTAGAGCCCGGTGCACGATGAACACTCTGAAAGGTCGGGCACTCCCGCTGCCGATGGCCATGACCACCACAAGAAAAACAAGCGCATTTTCTATTTCCATAGGCCTAAGATTTTCTGCCTCTGGAGAAATGAGATGTGAAGGGCTTGGTCCTACCCCCAGCTGAACAGAAACTCTTCTGCCCGAAAAACCGGGAACCCCAGACCACAACCTTGCTTCGTGAGGGATCATGATGATCCCCTCTTGAGAATATCTGGTCCTAGAAAATGTCTTCTCAACAACCTCTTCCCTTTCCAGAACCTCAAGATATGTCTTTAGCATAAATGGGGTGACATGGCGCGAGATCTTTTGACAAAAAGCCTCCTCAAAATGCTTCACCATGGCCCCCTCATCGGATAACTGGTCTGACGCATATCGTAAAAGCTTTCTGAAATTGATTCCAAACTCTATAATAATAGATCTCCCATGTAGAAGGGTATGAAGATCATGGCAACTGGAATCCTTCGCAGTCGAAGAAAGGAAATCAACTCTAAACATGTCTCGGAACTTCTCCCATGAGATCGTTGATTCCTCAAGATAACCGAGGAGAAAGAACCACCACTGCCTCACTGCTCCACACAGCGTTGTCACTGCTAAGGACACACAGTGCTCCTTCTGATCACGGATCAAACTAAAGCCTATCTCTACCTCCTCCAACTAGTCTTCTGTGACTACATTTGAAATGGATCCCTCGTACATCTGCAGACTATGGCATTGAAACTCTCAGAGTGTCCTCCTCTAAGTGTCATCATCATCAACCTCTACCCTACGGTGATCTGCTGGAATAGCCTGGTGGACATTTTCTGTGCAAACCTGATGAGGATGTCGACCTGGAGCCATACCTGTAAAATAAACAATCTTTAGAGCTCCTAAACCTGGAATATGGAATACTCAATATTAATTAATTAATTGTTTTCTTTTATTCATTTTAGGTTAACCTATACCAAGGTCTAACCATTCAAACACAGGAATAAATAAGAATGATGCAAGATCCTTTCCAAGGTCTCTACCCTGCAACTAGTATCATCTTTTTTAGTGGCCGTTGTAAACTCAAAGGTCTGTACATCAGATCATAGGGGTCCCTAAATGCCTATGTCTCATCCGTTCTCTAGTGTTTACCTCATTTACTAAACATGAATGACATTGTTGACCTACCAACCCACGCAACCTCACCTGTGCCTAACTCCAAGATCCATCATATCCCTCAACCAGAGCCTCTAATACCACTATTTCACAACCACCTCACCACAAAGTGTACCCCTCCTGGGACAACAATGTGAGAAGGAAGATAATGACCCCCCGATTCCCGCCTTCAGTAGGCCGTGGGTTGGCGAGTAGCATTGAGGGTATAGTAACACACAAATGGGAGGCATTACCCTCTAAGAGAAAACATGCGGAAGTGAAAGATAAGATAGACACCGATCAACTCCAACTCAAAACTACAAATATAAAAGAAACACAATTGCACAAATTGAATTTAATTCAAAAGTACATCAAATAAAAGAGGAAAAAGTGAAAGTACCCAAATGAAAGTAAAAACAGCAGCAACCACAAGACCGAACAACTCTTGAAACAACAAACTAGAAGAAAACGGCTTGATCTCCGACCTGCTCCAAGTGACCTGAAAAATAGTTTATATATACGTAGGGTGATTATAATGTCATACTCAGCATGATCCTCCCCGAATCCTCTCATGCAAAAGTAAAGACAACATGCTAAAGCACAGTGAACTACAAGTGAATCTAACTCGTCGCCTAAATAGGTAGACTAAGTTCCCAACCTCACCATGGCTACTCTCACAGAGTAACGCGTACAAGAATATACAATATAATAAAGAATATCAAGGGTACCCCACTACTAATTTACAATTGTTCTTTCGCTTTTCCCCAATGTCGCACGTCCTAAGCATCTCTCTCTAAAAAGGCTTTCCTGCAGACACCTTAGAGAAGCACCACACCATCCTCACAACCAAAAGTAACCAGGTAGTTTTTGGGAGCCACCACAGCTCACAGAAGGTGTATTATACGTCGGGTATTATACCTCAAGCCATTACATCCCATAAACTGAGTAAGGATCCTCAACCCATCACAGCCTATACTCATTACACCTATAGTATTCCATAAGATAATATATCCATAATATATGTGTGTCAATAACCACAAGCCATTAGATCCATCTACACACATATATGGAGAAAACTAACCGATGTGCCTAATGGCACATGTATTTACCAAGAAAAGAGAGTGGGGCCAAAGGGGGTAGTCGACCATTCTTCCTCCCATCAGAATGATGGGGAAAAGACCCCCCAGGGCTCAAAATCCCTAGGGTGTCTGTTTCCCTTATTAATATAGTGGAGTAGCATATAGAAAAACAACAAAGTACCAAATATATTATAACTCACAACCACAATATGGGAATAACCTAGTCTTAGACACAACTTCTTCTAATGTCTCTCGGACTCCAGGCTTCCACTTCTAAGACTAGGTATCCTATATGAACACAACCATTTAAAGAGATTTATTAGATTACATAATTCCCTTTTTATCAATTCCATTGTACGTTAATTAATTATGTAAACATTAATTAACTATGAAAAAATACACATTAAGTATCATCAGCATTACACCCAAAGTCCATTGTCCCTTTACATTTATATCCTCATCATTATGTTTTAGGGAACAAAAACCCCATTAGTTAACACCATTTAATAAAACATTTATTACAAAAAAACACTTTCCCATATACCCAGGAATTCTAAAAAATCACTCTATGCTACTAACACAAGGGGCTCAACACGGGGAGTAGATGTACTACTTGTCAAGTAATTGACACATAAAGAAAGATCATAGACCCATCCTCCCTGGAGAAGCTAAACATGGAAATCACATGGCATACCTCGTGCGTCTTCACCTCTTTCGAATGAAGGGTAAGCAAGACCAGCTACCTTGAGCAATGGGGAAAAGTAAGCATATAAAAAACCAAAGAATTAGCAAGAATCCAACAACCACATCCATCCCATTCCACCATCACTAGTATCCTACCTGAAACCCACATGAATAAACCGATGAATCTCACCTCTCTAGGCGTCATCAGCTGCCACAACCAAAAGGGCTCTATTCCCCCACATATCACAACAACCATCCAGGATCACATCACAGAACAAGCAGAAGGAAAGAAAACATCACATCAATAAGGATATTTCCCTTTAACAAACATGTGGGTAACTCAAAACCTTTCATTAAATTATCATACAATAGAATATTTAAACCATCTTGAATTAACAGATTTATAATCCATTGGTTCCAAAATCGATAACCTAACCAATGAGCTATCACAAATGATTATACATGATTACAATGCCAATTTTTTTAACATCAAATTACAATAAGAACCAGATTCATTCACATACATATTTATATTTAGCCAAAAAAATATCAATTAGTCTCTGTTTATTTTCTTTAACGATTTCGATCAAGGAAAACATCTATGATTAGTAAGCATAGATATCACACCATCTAGAAAAACAAGAGGCAATAACATATGATCGATACAATTTCGTTATCCAGTTAAAAATATTTATTATATCAATTCCATTTTAATAAATTGGGATTAAACATGCTAACAATATAGTTGCATATAAAAGAAAGAGAAGCAATGAATCCCCTACCTCAAAGGTTTTTGATGAAAACCACAACGGTCGAAGAACGCTCAAAAAACCCAGGTCGATTCTCCCAAACATCACCTTAGATCTCTCCTCATTGAAAAATCAAGACTAAAGATCATCATATTTGACATCCAGACAATCAGATCTACCCATAACGGTCGTAGATCTATGAAACCCTAGATAAGAGGAGGAGTAGATCTAAGTAGATCTAAGAAACTAAACCAGAAAAAACACATACCTCAAGAAACTGGCTTCAATTCGCCAATCGAAGCCTTCAGATCACCTCTAAAACACATGGGAGAGGTTATCCTACCTTAAAGGGAGGGTATTCCTGAGTTATGTCCTCTTAGGCGCATAAACGAGAAAGTTAGTGGAAAAACGGTTGATATCCACAATTTTAGGATCTAGATTTAAGTGCTCGCATGGTTAGAAAAACTGTGAGTTAACTGTGTGGTCTCTACTGCCTTGTCAAACATTCCTCACATGGTTAGGCCAAATTGTTAGACAAAACTTGTGCTAACCGTGCATTAGCCACTGCCTCCAACACCAACACCGCACGGTTTGGACACACGGTTTAGATAAAATGTGCACCTCCCGTGCGAAATCTATTTCCATTTAGTTTCCCTTAAAATTCCTCCCAAATTCACCCCAAGTCACCTTAACCTCCCATAACTCCTCTAACACCGTATTCTCACTATGTAATGAACTAGAGAGGTCTGCGCCATTACAATTATACAGGAATCAAAATATGAAGAGAGATACAAAGAAAATCACTACTGTGAGGTCCTCAAAATCTATAATGTTATAACACAAATTTTTTCAGGAATGTCCATCGTTGAGTTGTTTGGTTGAGCCTTGTTGGAAAAGTCTTATTCCGAGATAGAGATACTTTATTCAGGGTAATGACTTAAAGTCCATATATGTTTGTTGTTTTGTGATAATGGAGTCCATGTATAAATGGTTCCAGTTTTAGCATGGGTTATTGGTATGTTGGGAAGAATTATAATGGGTTCAGGTTGTTTTATAAAAAAATTAGCAAAAAACAAATCTGAAGAACATTTACACTCTATGTAAATTGATTACATATCATGTAATGTTCTTGTTTTTTAATATATATCCAAGTTAACTAGTTTTTCAGAATATCCCATTAAAAATAATTTCATGATGTGTAACTATATAACATGTCTTTCAATTCCCAAACATTTATTTTTAATATATGTTGTATGGTTTTTTTTATTTTATCTTTCCAGAATCCTCCTCATCTCAACCCAAGGATACCCTCTAAACAATTTTATAGTTCTAAACTCCCTTCCAAACATCCCAATTTTATGACCAATCCCTTGTAAGTGTCTTTGGTCCAATTTTCCCTTCTCTCCCTTGTTTCCCACAACTTTTCAGTGTAATCTCTTGACCATTTGTGTTTTTAGATTTGATAATGATTGGTTTTTTATATAGGATCCTTTTGAAATCATCCACACGTTCTTCCTCATGGTTTATTGCTATTAGAAACATTATTTGTTAGGGATTTAATGGAATTTTTTCAAAACATTAACCCTATGGTCTAATAATTTTTATTTTTGTGCATTATTTAAAAAGAACTGACATATCATGATCTAAATGAACCAAAATGATAAATCAGATTTATTCCTTGGATTTCCTTTGGATCTAGTTAATTATTGACCAGGTTTATAGCTACCATTCAGGTGGTCGATCCCTTGAATACAAATGGATTTTTTTACAATTTAAAATGTGTTTATCATAACATGGGTTGTGGGTGATTTCTTAATAGATATTCACCAAAGGTTGGATTTCTTAGATAACTTCCATGTTATTAGTTATGACCAATTGATATATGAAATGTGTAAATTAAATTTAAATTGTAATTTTCCTAATTAACCATTGAGACATGTGATGTGGTATTTTTATAACCTTATTACAATTACTTGTGTTGTGATTAAATAATGTGATGCTTATATAGGGTGTTATCCTTGTGATACTTGCAAAAATTATTATATAGAGGTCTTAGTGTAGTGACAAATATTGAAATTATTATATTATGGGCTTGTCCCAATGAAACATGCTAAAATGATTATATAACAATATTGGCCCATTTATAGACTAAAATTATTATATAGTGGTATTGGCCTAATGAAAGATACTAAAATGATTACATAGAAGGTTTGACACTGATTAAATGAAAAAATACTTATATAGCTGGTTTTTACCACATTTTCTGTAATTTACACATTAGTTTTAAGGTATATTTATTCCACGGATATATGGATATGGCTGGCATGGTTGTGAGACATGATTAGATACATTTTTAATGTTGCATAGGTAGGTTATGTTGTACCTTGGTTATTTGGTATTGGTTGGAATAGTTTTGAGACATGCTCTATGTTATTCTCGCATGATGTAGAAGGAGGTTGTTATGGTATGAATATAATTATTTAATTTATTGATACACTTTTATACTGCATTGTTGCATTAACTTATTTTCATAATGGTTAGGTTTAAACGCAGTGGTGTAGAACTAATGATTTATACATGCACTATATTTGGGACACCATTTGGTACTAAATAAGATTTTATGGACGCATGTTTGGTGAATGGCTAATGAACTTGTTGTTAAATATTTGATTTCTATATGGTCTGAAGTTTGGATATAGAAATGACATGGTGTTCTAGATCGGGGACTTTTGAGTCCTTATTTGGGTTTTCTAGTTTTTGTAATTTTGTTTATTTGTTTTATGAAATTTAGTTACATATTACATGGTCATTACATTATTCCTTTTTTATTTATTGGATTGTTCAGTTGCATTTTATTGATATTTGTTTGATGTATTATTTTTTTATACACTGTGATATTAATTTATTTATAATTTTTATTATATTATTTTGTTGTGTTGTAACTCTAAAAATATGGGGAATAATATCCACATAGTACATATCACACACCCACTGCTAGTCAGTAACCATTGGTTTATGGGGATTCATTCCTGAGGTCTCATAACCAACCGTTTCTGGCCATGTGAGAGTGTTTCGGATCGGAAGACAACAATTATAATAAGAAAAAATGCATTAAAAATAATTTGAATAAAAATGACTACTCATGTTTTTTTAGTAAAGTTATCCCAATGACTCTCATAATATAAAAAATAATTATATCAATTTTAAGGATGGAATTTTACATTTTTTTCATTCGAAAAAGTGGCATTAGGACAATAGGGAGAGCATTAGAATTGAAACACTCCCCATTAACCACTCTGTTTTTTCAATACCATCAAAAAGAGAAATAACTTCATGTAAACCATGAGTAATAATATAATTTATTGAGGAGAGCCTATCAAGGTAGTTTGACCATATGCCCATCAAATTCTATGAGAGATAAATTTAAACAAGTCTAAGGGAATGAAGAATTTTAGTAGAGTCACATTCAAAAAAAATATTAACCTAGTCCCATTGAACATTCATTTTAACATAATTGATCAATGCCATAACTTTCATTTTAAAATATATTGCGAAACAAAAATGGCCATGATGGACTTTAATGACATGACCATTGTGATCTATAAAGGATACCGCATATCCCACTAGTCCTAGATTTCCCATCGATGCACCTTATGAGTTGCACTTGTACCTGAAAAAAAGGGGGGCCAAGAAGAGCTCAATCATACCAATATGGGTAGAAATGCTTCTTATATTATTCTCTCATCTCTGAATGGTGAAATCGTTTACTAAGTTACCACATCATCTACATTGTAGATTGATTCCATTTTATACATCCACTACAATGTCAACAAGTGATGAATGGAAATTGAAGGGGTCCAATCATGGATTATCTTGTTTATCCCTCATTATATGACATGTAAAAGTTATCTATATTCCTCGTTAAAGTGATTTATTAGTTGTTGAGACATCAAAATGATAACGGAATCTTGCACGAAATTCCCAATTGCATCCACAAGTTGTGGCTGATTATCAAAAATTCCATAGACTTCAATCCATCATGTGGAGGCTGTATGGAAGAATTATAAGAGATTATGTACATATTATAGATGTGGTCGTAGAATATGCATCTTAAGTAGAAGGAAATTTTTACACATTGAAGGTTGTCATTAAATGGTACTTTGTTGAAATAAATTCTCCATAGAAAACAAAACCTTGAAGGTGATATCAATTTTTTGTTTAAGGATAAAATAAATTTGGGGAGACCCTGTGTCAGATGATTATAAAATGTTTTAAAATCATGATACCCGTTTGAACCTAGTTCCCAGATTAGATGATCCTCCCCATTCATTAATTCAAAATTTTAGACAATTGATTTAATCTCATTGGAGATAGAGTTAAGGTTTTCCAGTTGATCAATTATTGAGAAGCATGGATTTTTTTCTTGCTAAATGGAGCTATTCAAGTCCATAAATTTCATTAACATATTATCATCTTTCCAAAATATGATATAAGAGTTAAAATTAACCATCTAATGATAGTATATATAAATTTAATTAAAAAATAATTTCTGTCTAAGCTAGGTAACAGATTCAATGAAATTTTTATTCCCAATTTTTTATATTTCCATGAGTCTTGATCAAAGGTATCCCATGTAATAAGATATAATGTTTATATTTCTCTATAGGAATTTGTTTTTAAGGGAATTATTGAGTTTTCCATGTTTTTTAGGCCGAGAACTCAAAGGATATAAGTATTGAAACATTTCTTCTAAGGAAATATAATGAATTTTATTTCCATAATGCTAAAATTATAGAAAAAGTGTCTCCTCAAGGAATTGATGCTTTTGATGAAGGAAGTAGACCATTTATAACCCATAAAATGGTAAAATAGTTTTGAGTCCACCAATTTTCTGACAAGGAAAATCCTTTCATCAATTAAAATGGATTTACCTTTCTAGGAGGTGAAGTTTCATATAATCTGACACAAAATATATGTGATGTGGGATTCATGAGGTCTTCCCTAGAATATAATAACATCTAGATAGATATATGAGATACTTCCCTATCTTATGCTCAGATAATTTATCATGATCAATTTCTTAGAAGTTGAGATATTATTACCAAAATAGATAGATGAAATTCTCTATATTATTTTCTAGCACGACATATTATTATAAGAAAGAATAAATTTCTTGATGTTTTTTATATTTCTCCTATCTCACTAAGTAAAAAATAACAATTTCATATGTAAAAAATAGATGATAGAGATCATAGATATCTCTTACCACTCTGATAGTCTTCAGACCCCCATTGTCTGCCTTATGAAGAAGAATCCTACTAAGATAATCTTCTCCTATAGAAAAAATTGATATTAGAGAGTGGTTCCCCTTTCCTCGCCCCACTAGAGAACGTTATGTGACCTTAAAAATATCCATTTATTAATATTGATATTTGATCAGATCCAAGAAGATATTTAATCCAAAAAATGAATCTCATATCAAATCAAAAGAAGGAAAAAACATTCCCAATAAATTCCAAAACCACGGTGTAATGTTCTTTTTTGATAAAAATCATTGGAGATATGTCCCCTCCCATTAAATTATTTCTATGTAAGTTTACACATTCTAAATTAGTTTGCAATAAATCCTAAATGTTTCTATCTTGGAAAAATATGAATTGGTTCTAAGAAATAATATTATCTCAGATCATGTCATGTATACTAGAAAGAAATTTTTTATGACATTGTGTACGATGTTAACCAATGAAACTGGTATAAATTGACTGATTTTACAAGTGTTTTCCAATTTTGGAATCAATTTAGGGAATTAGTAATTGAATCATTGTTTCAAAGATACATCCTTGAAAAAAAATATTAACCTTAATGCATATATAATGTTGGATGACATCTGGGTATAATTTTAAAAAAATGGTTGGTCAAGTCATCCAGTTTAGGTGAGATCCCTTTTTTGAGACCAAATACAACTTCTTTAATTTTAATATCCTTAGGATTTTAGGTAGGAATTATGTTTTCATCCTTAGTAACTATGTATGGAATTATGACTTCTAAAAAAAATTTATACTTGGATGAGCCGTTAAAAAGATTTAAATAATAGGAAACAACATGGTCATTAAGATACTTTCTTCGATCTAGAATTTTGATTCCATCCTCGAGAAGAAAAAGGTGTCTTTTAGCCCATATATCCCTATGAAGAGAAATAAAGAATATAGTGCTTCTATCTTCATCAGTTCGCCACATGTTATTGAAAATTTTCTTATGAATTCTATCTTTATTTTTGATGACATCTTGAATCATGGAAGAAATTTATGCTTCTTAGTCAAGATTACCAGATATTTTTTCTTAGTAATGGATGTCTAGAGAAGATAGAGAGATAATTCTAGTGAATCTTTCTCTTTATATCAGAATATAATTTTTTTCCTACTACATTATATCATTTTAACATAGATCAATTTACGTTTCAATATTCATACAATGTGGTTTTCATTATAACAAGTCGAGGCCCAGGTGTCAAGGATAATTTTACCTCATTCTAAGTGAAAAGTCCATGAATTATTGAACCTTATAAAAACAGGCTGCCTCCATTAATTACCAATAGAAATCATAAGAATGGGGTGGTGGTTAGAGTTTTTTTTGATTGGGTAACAAATGACATAGATCTCCAAGTGAAAACAGAGTCATCATTCAGAAAAGCTCTATCAATTCTACTAAACATTATACCATTTAAATGAATTCTATTCTAAGTGATTGTTTCTCTATATTTTCGTATCCTAAATATGTTGGATTCATCAACACTATCTATGAACACTTTTATAGAAATAGAATGTGAAAATGATCAAATTTTCTCATCTGTATAAAGGATTGAATTGAATTTGGAAAATGATGGTCAAAGTTTTATTGACTATGCTTGATAGATATCTAGTTTTCAACCAAAAGGGATCTCATGTCAATATATTTTTTGGATGCATTAACAACTATAAAAAGAATTTACTTATATATTTTAAGTGGTTGTAAGTAATAATATGTTCCACTTTATAAAAATATACTTATTTTCAACATTTTTATGATCCAAAATCCTGATCTCATCATTTTTAGTAGAGGACTTATTTTATTAAAATAAATAGTATACCTTAAAATCAAGGGACTTTAAATCTATTATTATTTTATAATATATACTTAGTTAACCAAAATATACACCATGGTTTGTAGTGAAGACTTTTTTTATAGATCATGTGTTAGTTCCAAAGAGACCTAGGAATTAAACTAAGGTAACTCGGATATTTTTGAGGGATTTGGATATAACATGGACATATTTTGGGATATAATTATTTGAGAGGAAGAAACACACTAGGATTGAAATTTAAAATGTTGATGAATATGTGTCAGTCCTAGGCTACTCCTATTGATAAATATAAGGTATTTATTTTTATATATTTTAGTTTCATTAATTCTTTATGTATCTACTAAATAGGTTAAGTATTCTTTAATCATTCCATTATTTTATCCCTAAATAATTTTAAATTAAATAAACTAGAAACATCAATAATTATTTTAATTATCACTCCATGGTATATGATTGTATTATAAATCAAAATATATATTTTTTTAAAAATTGAACAATGAAAAATAAGAAATCAAGTCCTCAAAAGGATATATAAATTTGAGGAACTAATTATTGGTTTATTAGACATAATATACTATCCATTACATCCCATAAAGATCCCTAAAATATACCCATCACAGGTTTATCCATCTATTGAAAAAAATCTGTCAATGGGAGAGAGAATTTCACCCATAAAAGTGGGTTTAAAGATGTAAAATAATCAAATAAATATCCCTAAATATTTTTTTAATGAGTAACATAACATATAAAAAATGTATCATAGAGAAAATTATATTATAATGAATAGTTAAGAATAATATATTTTAATTAGAAAACTAGAGTGGGTATTGAAAACATACAATTCAATAAAGAAATTATAAATAAAATAAATCTCAATATTATAAAAACAATAAAAAAATTCCACTTTTATTCATTAAATATAGATGAGACAGAGATTTATAGATCCTCGTGTTGGCCACATAGCTATGGAATTCAAAAAATAGATTTGGTTATTGAAAACATATACAATTCTTTCCCAAGGTATTTATGATGGGGTAGAATAATCTTCTTCTAAATGTCTTGATACGCCCCTTATCCAAGATCCAGGTTCTCATAATATTGTACTAGAGGATTAAGTGCTCACATAATAATAATGGTGGGATCTTGTACATTAAAATATGACTTTTTAATATGATGGGTGGGTTCCCTATTAAAAAAAATGGATGCTGGTAGGTAGTGGAATCCAAATAAGATAGTGTCATGTAGATATTTGGGGTGAAAGTAGTATGATATAAATTTGATGTCGTAGAGAAAGTTAAAGAGTTTATGTTCATTAGGTATGCACATAAGGGAAATTTCTAGAACCATATGTTGTTCTTGGCCAATGGATTTGTGATAGGGTGGAATAAGACCCTCTTGGATGGACTTGGATGTGATATAGACACAAGTTATTTATCACTCATTTGGAAGTTGGTGGATTAAGAGCTCACATGATAATAATGGTGAGATAATTTAGCATAAATGAGGTCTTTTACTATGATGTGTGGTATCCCTAAGGAAAAAAGTATTCAATGAGGCAGTGAATGAAAAAGTGGGCAATATATTGCAGATAAATGGCATGGAATGTGGATATTATTTGATTCAATTAATTTTTGATGTTTTATTTATTATCAACACTTTTAGAAGATGATTTTACTCATCTATATTGAGGATAAATATGACTTTGTATTAATTTTAATGTGATGAAAACATTATAATTTGAGTTCAATCTTTCTAAAAAGCGTCTTTGCTTTTTCTGAATATAGTTTTGTAATGGATTTGAATTTAATTGATTTTGTAATGTTTTTTGAGATGGATTTATATTTTCTATGATTTTTTAATGATTCTAGGGGATATAGATGAATTATTTAAGTCATGAACTTTTTTATTGTGAAATATGATAGATGAATCGATACATTATATTAAATCTAAATTTTCACTATTTATGTATGAGTTACTCTAATATGATGAAGGATGCGTAAGAGTTAACATTTTGAAACATTCCAATACATATTAGTCACTCCAAGATCCTGAGGCATGAATAAATTTTGGCTGGGATTTAAGATTCTTTGTAAGGTTTTTTATATACCATTCCAACTGAAAATTTCTAAATTTATTAATCCATATTATGATATGTAGGTGTGACCTAAATATTTATAAGGTAATATGTAAGGGTTAACATATAGTAAAATAAATATATAATGGTAGATATCATTATATAATTGATACATATGAGTTAATCCCAACGGGATTGTGACACTTCAAGGATCATAGTATATATTTATGGGTTGATGAATACACATATAAGTCTATTGAAAAACATAATGGTCGACTATTTTTCTAGTAATTATGTAATAGTACATCCATAATATTAATAGGAGTTTCAAAAGACTAATTTATATATGATGAATTCAAAATAATGAATAATTTAGAAAAAAAATCACTATTCTAATGTTATTTAAATATCATGACTCAATCCATTCTATAAACTGAGAAGTTTATGCTGTGATAATATCATTCACATCGAAACTATTTCACTACATTATATCATGGTAATGTAAAATTAATTTCATATGGATATTTTTGAAATGTGAAGGACTGTTTTAATGATAATGTTAGATATCACATGGAGATTGTAAATTTTGTCTTAAAAATATATTATATAAAATCTATTTAAATGGTTTTTAAAGATTGAGAATGATTCTAGCCTTTTATGAAAGGGGTATATTGAAATTTGAGGAATCAATTTTTATGATACACTTTTTCCTGTTTTCAGGATTGTAGAAATCTAAATTTTCCATTTATTTTACCTAAAAGTATCCTAAATGTTTTTCAAATCAATGTGAAATACTCAGTTATGAATTATGGGACAAATAAATTTTCTATACAGAGTAAAAATATGGATTTCTGATTTATATATATGTCACAAAGATAATTTGATTGAAAAATACTATTTTTGGGTTAATAAAGGAAAAATGAATATGGTATTTTAATCGATACTAGTACATGAAAAGTAAAAACATTCCGAAAATTATTGGTTAGAAAACTATATGTGGAGAATACTAGCACCACTTCACACATTGAAATTGTGTATGTGGATGAAATTATGTTTGAAGGTAATAGTTAAAATATTTGGGATTAATTTTCTATAAAAATGATGAATATGTTTTAGCTTAACATTTTTCTTAGATAAATTTTTTATTTCGGTTTCATTTTACCCAAAGTACTTATCATATTTCATTCTACAAGGGAAATATTCCAAGTAGTTATTGAAGATGTTTTTTATGGACGAATAAATAATATTTTATACACCAATATATGTTGTTACCATGTAGATTAAATTTGACTATAGAATGATGTTGAATGAAAATGAATAAAGAAAATTTATTCAAAAACTCTTATACTTGAATATATCAAGGTTAAATGTTGAATATGATGTTATTATATATATATATATATATGTATATAAATCACAACCTATTTATTCACATCACCTACTAAAAAAACTAATTTTGAGACACATTAAAATCACATCTATTTATCTTATATTTAGTGAGATAAATAAAGGGATAATCTTTCAAGGCTTCAGTGATGTTGAATGGGATGGTAATATTGATTATAGAAAGCCCGCATATAGAAGACAATCATTAATTGGTGGAAGTTTTGTGTTATGGAATTATAAGAAAAAATCATTTATCACATTATGTTTATATTAGGATGATTATATTTATACAACACAGGATTTACATATATTATTTTTATAATGATTTACAATAGGATATTTTCATTATAGATCAGAATCCACAATTAATTAGTGGTGATAACTTATAACTGAAAATTAATTTTTTTATAAAAATACATTAAAAACCGGGTGAGGGGTGAGAAAGTGTCAAATCCCAATGGGGTTCACCACATAAAATAAGGTTAAAATTATGAAATAAAGTCCACATACATTTAGATAGAATGATTCTTTCACTAGATTTCCCTTTACTATCCATCACATTCACAAAAAAAATCAGTTACCTCCATGTATGACTAACTTCCATGGCCTATTCAATAATAATATTGTACTTCCTGATATAGTAGGCCAAGTCTAATGGGGTTTTCATAAGTCACAAAGGAACCAGACCACAATTTTAAATTCAAACTCCATTATAAAAATATTATTGTTATAGAGTCTGATGAGTTAATTCCATTATATATTTTCCTTTCCTCATTCCATATAGTCTGGACTAATCCATAGAAGTCTTTGAAACCAAATATCACCAAACCCTCTATCATTACACACTAAACCACCCCTATCAACTCCCCATGAACAAATGATCCATAAACATTTATTTTCGACCCAAAACTGGGTGGAATCAATTTAATTGATCACCCTACAGAGTCTTTTCTCCTCCCTCTATGTATATGGAACTCCTAGGAATGATTCACCTAATATAACCTTACAAACCCCAATGTAGGATAGGAGAAAAGATATCCACCCGAGGCTCATTAAAATAAATGTGAATGTATTCGTCTGAGTAAAACCTATCTTATATCACTTTAAAACCTTGTTTCATATAGCACCAAGCATACCATGGTGAAAACCATGCCAAAAAACATATATTTCACTAACATACTGGCCAACCCCCGGAAACCATACTAAGATAAATTCCAAAATATAAACACCTTTTAATATAATCCCCATACACTGTCCAATGTTATCCCAAATGATATTATGCCATTATCCTCTGAAGAATATGTTCTGAACCTATTTTAATCTTGGATTCTTCTAACACATGCCACATGAGACAAGATAATTACACTTCTTATGAACATTATCATATGTGGGAATTCATTTTTTGTTTAGTTATAAAACTAATAAATCTATCTCTATTGATAATTATTTTCACCATAAATTCCAAACCCATTTATTGGACTCGTGATATAAATGTATAAGTGAGAGGAACCCCTAGTAATTGAGGTTTCCTAGCTATGTGTATGAAAAAACACACTAGTTAGGTGCATTTACCAAACTGAGGTTCCCAAGAAATATCTTATGTACATCACTAAGTTTCATGGTTTAAATTTTTTTTTTAATTATCATTTCTATAATGGATATGTTTGGGGATGGAAACCCCATGAAAATGATTATACCACATTTAGTGTTCTTCTTGTAGTACATAATATTACCATGTCCAACCACCCACCACACATTATTCTTCATTATATGCAACTACTCGATCCAACAATGTGTGAGGATAAAAGGAATCCTTTCTCAATCCACTGAACATATCTAGTCATCTCATCGCCCAAACTTCATAAATGAAACCTATAAAGAGATGTTATTAACAATGTTCCAAAAACATATCCAATAATGTAGTGTGACATTTCGTGTCAATGAATATTTATATTAAATATATTTTCATGAAATGAAAAGTGGGTGAATTTATATTAATGTCATTATTTTTTTCCACTAAAAAATAAATTTGGATACATTATTACAAAATGACTTAAAATTTAGGCTTTTTAGAATTTGAGATAGATACAATGAATTTAACATAGTACCAAATATCATTGTAGTATATTTCAAGTTCCTCACTCTCTCCTAGTTATGTTTTATTCACAATATATGGGGAAAAATAATCTATAGGGGGAGACACATTATTGAACTTTATTTATTTAATATATTTATTGAGTGAGATTTTGAAATTGATCGAAATCCAATTTACTATGTTGGTATCATTGTTGGTCTATTTTTTTAAGATTTGATATGTGAATTAATCACTTCTATTTTCTATATAGGTCTATCTCACATAGAGTTAGATTCAATTATTTCATGGATATCTACATTGATGAAGTTGATATTAACCTTATCAAAAATACTCCTTTCGTTTATTTTCTATAAATGGGAGAACAATTATTTTAAATTTTAGTTTCATTACATATATTAAGGGGGGATATTCCATATTTATAATAATATAGAAATAGTTGGTATTAATAAAAAATTTATAGAAGGATATATTTTATCTAATTTGAGGATGATGTTGTATTTATTTTCAATTATTTTAGATGAGGATTTGATTCACATATATTGAGGCTCGTGTAAATATTATATTAATTAAAAATTAATGGAATAATCATCCTTTATTTTCATATATGATACAATTTTCATTGGATTTTTTTGAACATGTTTTTGTGAATACCATGGATTTAATGAAAATATTTGATGTTTTTTAGACAGATTTCAGTGGATGATGGTGTTTTAAAATTATTTTAGATGGACATATTAAAATTATAGTGTTCATAATGTTATCAATTTTTTAGAAAATGAAAAATTATTCCATACACAAGAGTGACATTGAATTTTCAATATTTATAAAAAGAGTTCTTTTAAATGATGAATGGTGAATAAGAATAAAAATTAAAAAATATAACATATACTTAATAAGAAATCCAATAAATATGTAAGATTAATAATTTCTTTTGATCTGATATGAATGGTTTTATGGAAAATATGGATTGAGAATTTAGAAAATTACTATGTGAAACTATGAACACATATGTGTGACATGAATATTTTAGATATAACATGTAAGGGTTTCCCTATGAAAAAATTAATACACATGGGTTGATAATCTTCTATAGTTGATATGTAATACTGACTTCCATTGTGAATATGATACATAACAGTTCCCAGCTCATATATAATAATTGATGGAGATGAATCTATTCTAATGTAACCATGAAAGGGTATATAGTATTTCTTATTACTTATGTAAGAGTGGCTCCTAAAGTTAATATGTACATTCAAAAGTTTAATTTTTGGTTGGGATATCATGAAGAAGAAATAATTTAGATGATTCTTCCCTTATTTTTAAGTTATTTATATATCATTATGAATATTATAATAATTATCCAATCCCTTCTAATAATGAATAAATTTACACCGTGATAATATCATTCACACCAAAATCTTGATGTTTCGTGATGCCATGTAGACATGGATTTATTACATTTTAAATTATATAGAAATTTGAACAAGAATTATCAAGATAATTCATGATATCTCATAAATATATTATATGTGATCTAAGTAAGTGAGATTGGGTGATTTATAAGGATAGCTAATTAAAGTCCTGTGATTGAGGGGTTTTCATTTTCAATATATTAAATAAATATTTTGGATACATGTTGACTATATAAGAAAAAAAATAAAAAGAAGGTTAAGTATTCACATTAAAAATAATGAATGAACAATATGACATGGAAATATCCCATATGGATTTCTATGTCATGAGAGGAGGAATAAGATCATGATTAGATAGTCTATTGGTACCCCACACATGCACCGGTGATCAATCATCAAGAAGGTTTTTTTATTTCTTTATGTACCAGTGTGGTGGATATTTTAAATTGGTTAGTTCCAAAATTATTTTGTGATTAAAGAAATAAGAATTAATATATTAGTTTCTTCATAAAAAAGTTGTGTTTTGTTTTTGTGGTATAAAAACCACCATACACAATGGGTTTAATCATCAAATTTGAGGTTAATCTTGTGAAAAAATATTGTATGTCATTTTTTATTTTTTATAACAAGGTAAAGATATAATATTAAAAAAAAATTAGTAGGTGGAAATTTTTTTATATATAGTAAAAAAATTCTCCCCTTTCTCTGTTTTAGTCATATCATTGTGCAATCCTAAAATATGGTAGGCTAAAAATTGGTGGAATGTAGGTGGAGATTTAAATTTTCCTCCTTCATAAAAATTTATTACATGTTTTAATCTCTTATATATGTATTCTTGAGAATCATTGATGATGTGATACATTCTTTGGACACATTAATGTTAAAATATCCCTTGATACATTTTATATAATGTCAAAAAATTTCATCCCAACCAGATTATCAGTGAAGAAGTTATCCAACAAGGGATGGGATAATTTTTTTGTCTAAGTAATATGTCATAGAATTTCATAATAAATTTTTTATTCCTAAATCATGTATAAAACTAAAAAATTAAATTTTTTAAATTTTTTATTTATATATTAATCTAGATGTACTCTATCCATAGTTAAATGTTTTACTATATTAGACATGAATTTTTTTTTCTACCGCATCCATTTTAATGCTTCTCTGTCAAGTTTGGATTCTGTGAATATTTCTTGATTAAAGGCCCAAAATTTATAACTTCTATTATGAATCATCTGTTTATCCCAAATAAGAGAATAATTCAAATAAATTAATTTTATTTAAAATTAAATTTTATTTTTAAATCAGTACGAATGATTTTTTAAGGTTTTATAAAGTGGGCCAATAATTAATTTTATTTAAACTAAAATTATAGTCATGATGATAAGTAACATTTAAATTGAAAAATGTGTTAACACAAAAATTAAAGAAAATTAAATAAGGTGAAAAATAATTATAAATTACTATAAAATACCTGATTTTAGTGGCTAATTACCCCTAACTTGTATTTTTATAGTCATTTTAAAATTATTACGTCTCTATGATCCAAAATTGAATTCCCCTAACCAATGATATTTTTAAATGAATTTTTTTTACTATGAAATCACAAAAAAAAATCTTACAACCCCTTCAAATAATATAAAATAATCCATGTACATAATTAGTTCCAATGATATGTCCCATTACATTATTTAAATTACTCAATACCTTTAATAGAAATCCAATTAAGCATATATATATTTTCTATCATATACATGGGGGTCATTATTTCATTTCGTTTTTTCCAACCACAAGACATTACTTTAATTGAACTCTATAAATATATATATATATATGTAAAGTATTAAATCCATTTCCCAAATCAGCTCCACCATAACTTAATTAGGTCATTAAATAACTTAAGAATTCCTTCCTTAATGACAGTGACTACCAAATAGAATTCCAGGTTAATGGGTAACATGAGGATACTATACCATATATTGTTTAAAACTCTATATATCACATTAAAAACATTATAAAGAAACAAAAAACCTAGTATAACATCATTATGGAAATCGAAATCACTATTAATTGAAAACAAACGGTTAGTAACAACAACTATGCTATAACAAAAAGAGATACCATGCATGTTATATAAAGAATACATGTAGAATAATGATATTTAGTTTTATGTTAACATAAAATAGGTTCCAAAAGTAATCAAAATTAAACAGATGAATCCAAAAAACAAGTCATATTTATTAGATCGATCCCTTACCCAAATTCCAACTGAGATTCACCATCTCAACCATCCATAGATGCAGTGATCATTCCTTTACATGGTCATAAAAATTTGAAGTCTCTTTGTGTTCCATAGTTCCTAACCAGGGTGTGAGTACTACTTAGTAGGCCCCTACATGGTGTGTCCCTAACAAGTCCAATAAATATAAGTTTCCTACTTTATATGGAGTGATAATTAATTAGTAATTTAATAAAAAATCGCATGATGGAATGCATAGGAACCAAACTTCATCCATTATACCTAATTCAAATATTTATAGAATGGTAAGATATAGCCATGGTATAAACACACCTCATGGATGGATGATATAACACATCTCATCTAAAAATAAATGTGAATGAGAAATCACTATTAAGTTTCAATGATTAAATGATTCATCACCGAGACAATCCAACCATTTAAATGATTCATCACTATTCAAACATTAATGGAGAAAAATAAATTTCTAGGTGAATAAGGTATCACCAACTCTATGTGAATTATATAACACCAAAAATATTCTCCAAAGGAATGATGAACCACTAAGAAAATAAATAGTGGTGGATGAGTTACCATTGGTATTAATATCTAGGTGGATAATATACAACCTAAAATTAGCCCTGGGTAGAAGAAAATCCAATAACATACGATTGGTGGATAACATAAAACCAACACAAAAAGTTTTTATTATAGGGAAAAACTAACCAACTATAATTGGATGATATACCACCATTACATCAACCCTATGGTTAAAAATGGACCATCAGATTAAATTGGGTGGTTGAGGTACCATTAATCAACCTAAAGTTGAGGATTATCTACCATACCATCTTATAAGGTGGATGAGAAACCATGAACATACAATGGCTGGATGAGGTTCTCCCATGTAGTCATTTTAGTGGATTATTTATCACATATAATAAAAACATTTTATTCATGATTATTTAAGTCATAAAGGGGTCAAGCCCTTAATTCCAGTATAGTGATAAAATTCAAATTTCTAGGCTATCATGGCATTATCTTATCTCATTCTAATAATGTACCTTATCATTTAATGGTATATAACATCACATGAGGATCATAGGGTCACTTATTAAGCATATAACATTCATCTATTGTCAAAAATCATTATTATATGACACATTACATATGGGAATGGTCACTGGTGACCAACGATGTCAATGAAAACCTCACACTACATCACTCATGACCCATACATCCTCAGATGATCCATTATAATTTAGGAAAAATTAATTAGAGAAAATTTAAGAAGTGTTCACATGGTATATGATTATATCATTTAATATAAATAATGAAAAAAATTTAAAATGGACGGGAAATATAAGGAACACACACTTGTTATGTTAGATATTGAAGATCCATAACACTTGATTAGAAGAAAATAAAATGTGAAACAATTTTATTTAGAGGTCCAAAACTCAATTCCACGTAACTATTTATCCATAATCGAGAAGCATCTTACCCCTTTCACTAACATTTTAAATCACTAAATAGTTATATATAATATAAACTAAAAAAGGAATATAAATAATTAAAATTTAAAAACTAAATGAAGTAACAAATGGGTTTTATATGGTTCAGAGAATGTTCTAATCCATGAGAAAAAAATATTTTACAAGAATAATTATTAGATATTACCAAAGAATGATTATATATATAGAAATAAATAAAAAAATATCAGGATTAATAAAATTATCATCACCCATCTATTAAAATTACTCCACCAACAATTTAAAGTTTTAGTATATAAGAATCAAAGTTCCACCACAATTTAATGTTTTTTGATAATCCACCACATGGATTTGATATTCATGAAAATAACTCTACAAGGATAAAGATATCCAACACCTTAACTGGATCTCATAATGAATAGTTAATTAGTTACATCTTCCAAAAAAAATCATCTTACTTCAACACATACATATTCGAGATTCCTCATACCTGATACTATTTTCAAACATCTATTTCAATATCCACCCAGAATTTAATTCTTGCATATATATATATATATAGGTTATTAATATTTGGATTCTTTAGCAATTATCTGAAAAATGGATTTTCAAACCAAGAATAACAGTCTCCCACTTTATAATCATTTACATTCATTATCACCATTTCTTATGGGTAAAAAACTATGTCTTATGACACTCTTATTCAGTTCCCTTATTCTAGTTTTTAGTTAATCTTGGATCCTAATATGTACAATTTATCTAGGACCCACGTAATATAAGAAAATCTTAAAAAAATATTTTGATAGAAATTTCATTTAAATATCTATTAAATTCTAATAACCTTTAACCTTTCATTGATTTAAAATAAAAACATACAAAATAATTTTGATGAAGTTGTATTTCAACTAAATATTATTTATTTGGGATTGAAATTCTAGATTATATGATAAGTGAATTGGTTATTTAAAATCCTAGTACAATTTTCAAATCTATTTCCTCCCTCAAACTTCCTATAAAAGACCCTTCAATCACACCACATCCATCCCCTCTTATATAGTTCATAAAACCATTTTCATGGTTGATAATGAAATTATATTTTTTCATCAAGATATATGTAAGAACCCAGATCTACTTTCATGTATGTTTTTCCTTTTCTGGTCGTTTTTTGGGAAAAAGAAAAAATTGTCGAAATTATCGAAGAACATTACATGTAATTTATGAGTACACGCAATGAACTATGATGCCGCTAGAGGCCGTGTGCTGGCCATGTCATGGCCACACACATGGCTGTGTGGGGTTGATATGGAGGATACCTAAAGAGGAGTACTGAAAAGTCTTGTACACACTATGTACTTCAAAATTACACGTCGTGTACTTTATTTTTTTCATTAAGTGAACCGGGGTCGCGTCTAATCACCAGAACACACTTCTTTTAGCTCTCATTCAACCGAGATCGATGTATGGCTATAGGTCTTCGATGAATCCCCTAACATGCATCCGTTATCCAAATCAAACAACATTGGTTACATTGGAATCACATCGGTGAGTTCTTCCTTATCCTAGAGTATCAATTTCCAATTCCTCCTCTTTTCCAAGTTATCATGGGTTGAACGTTTAAGTTGTTTTTTTATATCTTCGACGTTCTAAAGAGATTCAAGATTAGTGGTTCAAAGATAGTGATATCCTAACCCTGAGGTATGTGGTTCGTGCCTTTCCATTCAAAGGCTTTGAGTATTTTTTGAAAATTCCACCAATACCTTTGAATGGGGTATTACATGTTTACCGTTTTACCCCTGTTGTTTTTCCTACTATGCTTGTATGCTGTGTGGAGGATAAATGGATAAATAATAGGGTTGTTTTGAAATTATTTGGATATTTTTTCCATGCATGTTTTGTTTACAACTATTTGGTCATGTTTGACTAGTTTGTCTACTTTGCCTATTTTCCATGCCTATTGTTGTAGGATAGAGAGGTGTATTCTGACATGCTTATAATGTTGTAGACTATTTAGAGAACATGTTCTGTAGGTTTACTTCACCATATTTCATTTCTATGACCGTTAATCTATACAGGGCCGTGAGAAACTGGTGTAGTCGAATATAAGGGTAATTGATTGAGTGAGATTCCTCAGAGTCTTTGGGTATATTAGGCAATAGGGGGTAGACTGTGTGAGGTTCCTCGGAGATCCTAGGAGCACATTGGGGCTACTTGGGGATTTAATGTGTGATCTTTTTCAAATAGTCCTTGATTTCTTTAGAATATAAGTGGATAGACCGTGTGAGCTTCTTTGGTGAGTCTTTGTTTTACTTTGACTTACCTTGATTACCATAGACTATAAGAGGAATTGATGGTGAGTGCTTCCTCAGAGAGTTTACGAAGACCTGGGCTATAAGGGGAATTGAACGAGTGATCTTCCTCAAGGAGTCTATGACCTTGGGGCACTAAGGGGTATTGACCGACTGAGTTTCTTTAGGGATTCCTTGACTACCTTATACTATAAGGTGAATTGACTTTGAGTGCTTCCTCATAAATTCTTTATAAATTTCTTATGACAAAACCAAAGAGGATAGGCTGCATGTACTACCCAGAGGGTTACTGGTACATGTTATGTATGACTAGAGGGGATGGATGTGAGTACTTTCCAAAGGGTTACCTGTTTTTTCTTAGCTTCTTGTTCGTTGTTTCTTGATATTGGAACTGTGGATTGTTTACTGCTGATTATTTTCTAGTTTACTGCTTTATGTACTTTTACCTGCCATATATTCACTTACTATTAGGCACATATCATTAGGAGGTGTCCTATTGGGATTTAGTCTCACACCCTATTTGGGCCATGCATTTGGGTGCTAACAGATTATATTTTTGCAGATATAGATAAGGGAATGTGCCCTTCCACTTCAAGTACTTGACTTGATATGGAGATGGAGAGCGTGGGACCAATCCTAGGCATGTGATGCTGAGGAGGAGTTTCTTTTTTTTGTACTTTGGTTTAGTACTGTTTTATTCAGCATCGTGACTTGTTTGGATGTTTTCCTAGACATATTTAGCATGCATCATTTTTAATTCATTACTCCGGTTGTTTATTATCTCAGTATTCCATTGTTTACTGTTGTTGGATATTTATTGCTTCCACTATTGTGTTTTTGTTTAAATCTATTTTGTACTCTGTCAATGAGGTCATAGTTTCCCCACTATCACACCCAAGGCCCTCACTGCTAGTTGGAAGCCTCTGGCATTCGGGGAAATTCTCTTGAGGCCAAGTGACCAACCTGGTACGGGGCACCTATGGGTGGCTTCTGGAACCAGAATGTTACAAAGTGGTATCAGATGAATTCTTTTCTCCTGACTTACTATTTGGAGCCTATAGTTAGGGATAGGGAAGAATAGGTATGTTGTAATCAGTTGCATCCATGAGTATCTAACCCATGTATAGGGAAAATCCAAACTACCTCGTTTATTTCAAGTTTCTGGTTTTCAATTTTATAGTTGATTTGATTTCATTGTTGGA
The DNA here is from genome assembly GCA_963277665.1 of Viscum album. NCBI lineage: Eukaryota > Viridiplantae > Streptophyta > Magnoliopsida > Santalales > Viscaceae > Viscum > Viscum album. The sequence continues at coordinate 2,065,896,168 of OY728131.1, forward strand.
GGATTCACATGTTTTGGGCTATTTACATAGTTGTTATTGCGGTTCTATTTCTATTGCAACCCAATGAGATGAGGGTATGCCATCTCATGCATCATATAGGCACTAGTTAGAAATCACATGTCATGTATTCTTTCCATGCCATTCAGGATTCATTAGTAATTGCATGTTGTTGTGATAGATGTTTTTTAGAATACGCATGCTGTTTTGATAGATTCCTTGAAAATAAAAATACATGTTGTTTTATAGGGTGTTGTTTGTTTATGGTTTGTTTGAATGAATGGCGAAATTTGGTTCTTCAGGTGTTATGGGCCCTCATGGACCAGAATTTGGTGGATCATTGCTTTGTCTTCCTTATTATAACATGTGTAAGATTCCAAAAATTGATTTGCAGGGAGTATGGGACCTCACGGATCGGAATTTGGCACTTTGATTTTTGTTTCAGTGTTTTTTGGGTTCTGGAATAGTTTCTGAGGCTTACTGTCTGGAAAAACCCAGAATACACACCGTGTATTTTTGAATACACGCCATGGGTTCTTCTGTTAGGGAAGAATCTGTTTTTCTTTAGTACACACCATGTACTTTATGTACGCACCGAGTAGTCCCTAACCATGTCACATGTCGTGTGGGTGGAGACACAGGATGGGGAAAGTATGGTGGGAACACGCCATGTAACAGTTGAACACGTTGTGCAGTGTTGATCCTGTGTCGACCCATGTAACTAAAATCACAGAGAGATAAAATTTAAGCTATACACACTGTGTTAGTATGGAACATTCCATGTAGTCTATCCCAGGTACCTAGTCGTTTCATGAACAACACGGGTCGGTGTTATCTTTTTACATACATGTCGTGTTAGAATTATACACGTCATGAAGTCTGACCTAGGTACCCTATCGTGTCACACACAACACAGGTCGGTGTTATCCTTTCACATACATGTCGTGTACGTCTAAAACACATCGTGTATTGTCAATCGTGTGTCAGGCCATGTCACTACCAACATGGGCCAGGTGAATTTTATCTAGTACACACTGTGTAGTATTATATTAGGAGAGGCGTGTGGCTTAATTGTGTAGAAGGACCTGAGCAATGAAAGGGGATTCAGGTACATGTTGTTCTCCAGGACAACACACCGTGTGTTTTGGGGTGTTACACAACCAGTTGTGGCGAGAGTACACGCCCATGTGAATGAATTAAGGGAACACGCCATGTAGGGGAAATATATATCATGTAGTCAAGTTTTTCTTTACATGATTTATTTATTTTCTCAGTTTTCTTATTGTTCCTTTAGTATTCAGTCCTTGAGAATATTAAATCTAAGTGTGTGTTTGAACTTGCAGAGTCATTCCACCTTGACGTACTCCGGTTGACCATAAGATGCAGGGCAGTGATCAGGCACCTGATATTGCAGATCAAGGGCTTCTTGTAGATCCTCCAGTTGTTCCAGCATTGGAACCAGCAGTAATACCAGTTGTTGGAACCAATGCACAGTTTAGGGATGGTTTTCTGAGGATGATGCTGACCTTCCAAGGAGTGTCGCCTCCCGCCCCGTCGATGGCAGTGTTGACGTGGGTTTTCCAATAGTATCATCCTCCAAACTTCTAAGAGGAATAAGGACCATAGGCTGAAGATTCGTGACTAGAATCCATGTTGATGATCTTCGATCACCTAGAGGTACCACCAGATAGGAGGGTTAAGCTCGCGACCTACATGCTCCATGAATCAACCAAGAGGTGGTGGGATGTCATCTCATAGGCGGGACGCCACAAGAATATGGCTTGGGAGGATTTAAAACATATCTTTTATGATTAATTCTAACCAAATACCTTGAGGGTCGATCGATCCCAGGAGTTCATGAGCCTAAAGAAAGGTACTCTTTCTGTGATTGAGTATTCCTCTCACTTCACAAAGCTGCAGCGTTTTTCACCTATTCCAGGATGTGATGAGTTGTTCTAGGATAGGATGTTTGAGAACGGTGTTGGGCATGAAATCAGTTCCAAGGTGAACATATTGAGGATGACTTTGATATCCTATATTGTCAACTAGGAACTGATTACTGAGCGCAATATGAGGGATTCTGGAGCTGTGAGCCAGGGCGGCTCGACATCCAGAGTTATATTTCCTCCAGCCGATAACAGGATGCACAATAGGGAGACTTTATGGGGAGATAAGAGTAGACCGGATGAATCTTCCGATAGCCAGGTGGTGTGCTACTAGTGTGGGAGGAGAGGGCATACGAGCCACATAGCCCAAGAGACCCAGTGGAGTGCTAATCTTGTGGAAAGATGGGCCATCTTTAGGGCTTTTTTCAGATCTTTTCAACAGTATCTAGTGAAATGGGTTCTTCTATGACTCCGCGATCGGGAGAAGCACCACCAGTTTATCAGCAGTCAAGGAACTGGAGTTCTCCCTACTGTTCGGGCCGATGTAGAGGTCATGTTCGGGGTATCGAGTCACGTGATTTTCTACTAAAACAGGGTAGATCAGATCAGAGTGTTCAGGCAGGGTCAGAGGGCCGCAGTATAGGCCTGACTTTTGTAGTGGATTAGACCTAGCATGATTTTTCTCCTGGACCTTCTACAGTTTGAGGTAAAATCTTAGTAGACTCGTTTTTAGCTTATTATCTTTTTGATGTAGGGGATTTCCATATCTTTATATCTGTTGCAGTTGTGGAGAGCTTTGGGCTCTGCATCTTATCTTGATATCATAACATTTGACACTCCGTTGGGGACATGAACATCTAGCATATGTCAGTGCATGGAGTGCCCTCTAGAGGTTGGTGGATGTCACTTCTTATGGGACCTCTATGTCCTAGAGATTACAGGTTATGATGTCATTCTCGAAATGGACTGGCTAGTTCTGTTCTAGGAATTTTTCGATTTTTGTCATCGTAGGGTGAGTTTCGTATCACCAGAGGGTGGGTATTTAATTCATAAGGGAGAGTGGGATGTCCAAGCTAGCAGAGTGGGTCCATAGCATCATGGGTTATGAGGAGGTTCAACCCAGATTTCAAGTCTATATCTAGATGATCAGGTGACTTCACAGTTAGACTATTTTCCAGTGGTGGATAATTTCAGGGATGTCTTCCCCGAGGACATTTCCGGTTTTCCTCTAGAGCATTAGGTTGACATTTCTATTGAGATTGTGCCTGGAGTGGCACCAGTGTCCAATACTTTTAATAGGATGACTACACTAGAGTTACAGGATCTCAAGAAGTAGTTGGAGGAGTTTCAGGAAAACAGTTTCATCTGACCCAGTACTTCTCCTTGGGATTCGCTTATTCTATTTGAGAAGAAGGATGACGATACCCTAAGTTTTTTTGTGGACTATCGAAAGCTAAATCTATTGACGGTCAAGAAATGATATCCCTTCTCGAAGATTTATGATCTCTTTGATCAGCTCTGAGGAGCACAGGTGTTCTCAAAGATTGACTTGGGGTCCGGTTATCATCAGTTACGCATTATACCATTTGATATACCTCTTAAATCCTTCTGGAGTAGGTATGGTGAATACGAGTATATGTCTATGCCATTCGGTCTCACGAACACACCTGCAGTTTTCATGGAACTGATGAACCGAGTGTTCCATCCATAGTTAGAATCCTTCATGGTTTTCTTTGTGGATGATATCTTTGTGTACTCCCACACTCGAAACGACCATGTCACACATCTTGAGATTGTTTTGAGTATACTAAGGGAGCATCAGTTATATGCTACACTCTCAAAGTGCCATTTTTGGATGGACCAGATTCATTTATTAGGTCAAGTCATCTCAGATAGAGGTGTATCAGTAGACCTAGAGAAAGTGAGAGCAGAAGTTTCTTGGGAGTAGCTGAACAACATCTTTGAGATTTAGTCTTTTCTAGGGATGGATGGATACTACAGACGTTTCATACAAGAATTTTCATTCATAGCAGCATCGCTGACGAGTCTGAATAAGAAGGGTTATAAATTCTTGTGGTCAAATTCTTATGATTCAGCCTTTCAGGAGCTGAAAGGAAAGTAGACTTTAGCACCGATACTAGTCTTTCTAGAGCTGGGCAAGAGCTATACTATTTTATGGGATGATTCAGCTATCGGGTTGGGAGATGTGCTTATGCAGGGAGATAGAGTCGTTGTGTATGTGTCTTGGTAGTTGAGGCCACACGAGAGGAACTAACTGACGCACGATCTAGTGTTAACAGCTATTGTTCATGTCGTATGTTGTTGGAGACATTATCTTCTGGGAGAGAACATTCTAGTTTTCACTGACCAAAAGGGTCTCAAGTTCATCTTCACGTAGCGTGATATGAATTTGAGACAGTGGAGGTGGGTTGAGTACCAACAGTCCTTTGACTTTGAGCATGCCTATATGCCTGAGAAGGGAAACATAGTGGATGAAGGGTTGAGCAGGAGGACTCAGATACAAGCAGTTCCGGAGGCCAGTAGTGAGAGGAATCTTATGGATCTGTTCACTAAGATGCATTTGGAGGTACAAGATAGACTGGGGTAGTCATTTCCATCTTTCGTAAATTTTACCTATACATTTTTTGATCAGGTGCGAATGAGGAAACTATCAGACTCAGAGGGCCTAGTCCTACAGGAGAGTGTGTCATGAGAGGACCCTATTCCTGGATAGACCATAGGAGAGGATGAAATCTTTCATTTCTAGGGATGCGTGTGGGTGCTAGCAGATATGCACGAGGAGCTAATACGGGACTTTCATTCCTCAGTTTGTCCAGATCATCCTGGTGTCACCAAGATGTATCGTGATCTACACCGTCAGTATTGGTGGCCATGTTTAAAGAAGGATGTTGCTGGTTTGGTTAGGAGGTGTTCCACATGTCAGCAGGTGAAGGTGGAACATCATCGACCAGCAGGGCTTTTACATCAGTTACCCATTCTTGAGTGGAAGTGGAATGATGTAACGATGGGCTTAGTGACCAGTTTTCCAAGGTCGCCTCGAGTTAATGACGCAATTTTGGATGTCATTGATTGACTCACGAAGGTCTCTCACTTCTTGCTGATCAAGGAGGCATTCAGTGTTGATGAGTTGAAATAGTTGTACATCTGAGAGATCGTAAGTCTTCATGGAGATCCACAATCCATTGTTTCAGAAAGGGATGCATGCTTTACTTCTCGAGTCTGGCAAGGGATTCAAGAGGCATTGGGTACACAGGTAATTTTGAGTATAACTTACCAACCCCAAAAAGATGGCTAGTCAGAGAGTACGTTTCAGGTTCTTGATGACATTATTCGAGCATGCATTCTTGATTTTTGAGGTTCTTGGTAGAAGCATATACCTCTTGTAGGGTTTTCCTACAACATCAGTTTTCATGGAACTATTCAGATGACACCTTATGAGGATTTGTACGGTAGGCCATGTCGATCACCCTTATGTTGGCTGGAGGCCTGATAGGTAGCTTTGTTGGGACCTTGCCTTTTTCAAGAGACCACAAAGTAGATAGAGTTGATTCGGAAAAGGATGGATACTGTGCAATCTCGACAAAAGTCATATGTTGATCCGTGGAGATGACCTATGGAGTTTGAGGTCGGCTATTAGTTTTTCATGCGTGTCACACCGAGGTTGGGACACAAGAGGATTAGGAGTTAGGGTAAGCTTTCTCCGATGTACGTCGGGCCATTTGAGGTATTGGAGAGAGTTTGGCTGGTTACTTATCGGTTTCATTTACCTCAGAGGTACCAATCTATGCATGATGGTTTTCACGTTTCTCTGCTCCGACGATGGTTTTTAGACCCATCCCATGTCTTTAAACCTGGGTTAGTTGAGCTCGAGGTGGATGCATCAATTTAGGATCATCCTATATATATTGTTGATCACAATAAAAATGCTCTTTGTGGTTGGTCTATTCCTCTTATACGAGTACTATGGTAGCACGGGCGGGTGCAGGACGAGACATGGGAGAGGGAGCCCTATGTACGAGCTCAATGGCTGGAGTTTTTTGGGGTTTCTTCTTCTACACCACACTAGGGAAATTCGATGACAAATTTATTTTAGGGGGGATGTTTGTATGTACCGAGATTTTCTTTCAGGTATGTTTTTCCTTTTCTAGTCGTTTTTTGGAAAAAAAAGGAAATTCTAGAAATTTTCGATGTAGATGTCTTGTACTGTGATGTCGCTGGAGGCCGTGTCATGGCTACACACACAGATGTGTGGGGTGACATGGAGGCCGCCTAAACCGGATTATGGATAATGTGATTACATGCCATTTACATCAAAAGTACATGTCATGTACATTATTTATTTCATTAAACGCATCGGGGTCACGTCTAATTTCCAGAACACACTTCATTTAAGCCATGCTCGACCGAGAGCACCATACGGACATGGATATTCGATAAAACCCTAAGCATGCATTCGTTCTCCGAATCAAACACTGTTTGTTGCATTGGAATCACATCGGTGAGTTCTTCCTTCTCCTAGAACTTCATTTTCCAATTCCTCTTATTTTCCATTTTATTATACATTGAATGTTTTAGATGTTTTTGTAGATATTAGATGTTTTAAAGAGATTAAAGCTTCGAGGTTCACATATAGCAATCTCATAACGCCAAGGTAGGTGGTTTGTCGATTTACATTCAATGTCTTTGAGTATTACGTGATAATTCCACCAATACCCCTGAACAGGGTATTGCATGTTTACCATTTTACCCCTATTGTTTTTTTCCATGCTTGAATACTGTGTAGAGGTTAAATGGATAATAATAGGGTTGTTTTTCTATGCTTTGTATTTTTTTCAATGCATGTTAGGTTTATGACTATTTGGTCATGTTTAGCCAGTTTGGCTACTTCGCCTATTTTCCATGCATGTTGTTGTCGGATGGAGAGTTGTATTCTGACAAGATTATTATGATATAGACTGTTTATCCATGCAGTTATGTAGGTTTACTTGACCATAATGAATTTCTATGCTTGTTTCCATACACAGGGCTGTGAAAAACCGGGTGTAGTAGACTATAAAAGGGAATTGACCAAGTGAGCTTCCTTAGAGTGTCTTTGAGCACATTAGGCTATATGGGGGAGACTGTGTAATCTTCTTTAGAGAGCCTAGGAGAACATTTGGTCTATAAGGGGATTGACTGTGTGATATTACTCAAATATTCCATGACTGCTTTAGACTATAAGGGGATAGACAGGTGATCTTCCTCAAAGAGTCTTTTTCTAACATTGAATTACCTTGATTACCTTAGACGATAAGTGGAATTGACGGTGACTACTTCCTCAAAGAGCCTATGAATGAATTGGTCTATAAGTGGAATTCACCGAGTGAGCTTCATCAGAGAGTCCTTGACCTTGGGGCTATAAGGGGAATTGATCGAGTGAGATTTTTTAAAGAGTCCTTGACTACCATAGCCTATATGGGGAATTAACAGTGAGTGCTTCCTCAAAGATTATTTATGAATTTTTTATGACCAAACCAGAGTGGTTAGGCCATGTTTACCACCCAGAGGGTTACTGGTACTTATTATGTGGGACTAAAGGGGATGGCTGCGAGTACATACCAGAGGGTTACCTATTTGTGCTTATCTTCATTATAGCTTTTTCTTGATATTAGAACTGTGGATTGTTTACTGCTGAGTATTTTCCTGTTTACTAATTTTTGTGCTTTTAGCTACCATATATTCACTAACTATTAGAAACATATCTTTGGGTGGTTTTCTACTAGTATTTAGTCTCACACCCTATTTAGGCCCTGATTTTGGACCCAAACATATTATAATGTTGCAGGTATAGACAATGGTAATCACCCTTCCACTTTAGGTACTTGACTTCATATAGAGCTAGGGAGAATGGGACCAATCCTAGGATTGTGATGTTGAGGAGTTGTTTATCTTTTCTTTTGTAATTTGGTTCATTATTGTTGTATTAAGCATTGTGACTTGTTTGGATATTTTCATGGACATATGTATCATGCATCATTTAGTATGCATTGCTCCAGTTTTTTATTATCTCTGTCTTCTGTTGTTTTCTATTGTTGGATATTTATGTATTCCACTATTGTGTGTTTGTTTACATCCTCTATCTAATCTGCCAATGAGGGCATAGTTTCACCACTATCACACCCAAGGCCCTCACTACTATTAAATAGCCTTTGGTGTTTGGGGAAATACTCTTGAGGTCATGTGACCAACCGGGTATGGGGAGACTTTGGCTGGCTTCCAGAACCGGGACGTTACACTATCCAACTCAAGAAAATTCATATTAAAGTAAACAAAAAACTAGTGGCTCTCTTCAATGAATAATTTTTTCCCCTAATGTGAGTACCCAAAAACACATTTATTGGATCATTTATTCTAAAATGGATAACTAGATTCATTGATCCTTTGAGATACCGTAATATCCACATTATGGACTCCCGATGTTTTTTTACAAGAATTTCCATATTTTTCGTACCAGACATACCACTTGATCGATATCTAGCCTTAACCCCAATGGAACACTTCACACTTCCCATAATGGATGCATATAAAATTCACTATGGTTATAGAATCTTCATACATTTTAGGTGTCTTTTTATTTAAATGTTTTCAATTTTTGACTAGTAGAAAACATTCATGGTTTGTATCACTCATTATGAATCTTGAATGTACTTTTTCGATGTACTCTTTCTGAGAAAATAGCATAGTTCTAGACCTCATGACTCTTTCAATCCCATTTCCTAACATTCAAATAGTAGAATCATGATCCATAATTTAAAAAATTTCCAAATATTTTACACTTTAAATCTTCAATATTTTCAATCATGTATCCAATTAAAAATAAGTAATCAACATATAGAAGATCAAAAAATAAATATCTATCATCACACACCTTCTGAAAAATATAATGATCCATGTTTTTTTAATGAATCCTAATTCCATGATGATGTTAAAAAACTTTTTTTCCACTATCATGCATCAATGTAAATCCCATATAGGCATCTATTGAACTTCCACACATGGAAATCATTCCATTATAGTATGAAACGATCTTGTTTGTACATGTATATTTCTTCATGAAAATATTCAAGATTGATTATTTTCTTAATATAATGTTTTTTGTGAAACAAAATTCCCTTGTAAACTAGGCTGATCAACATCTAAATAGTTTTGTGTTTGACAATATGAGAGAAAGTCACCCAAAAATCAATTCCATTTGATTATTGGAACCCATTCATAGGGAGATGATACTTGTACCAGACTCTTCCATTTTCTACCTCCTTCATGTTATAAACCCATTTTTTATTATGTTTTCTCTTACCTTCCATTGTTCATTTGGCTCCCATGTAATAGAAAAATCTAATGAATGGATATTCTACCATGATTTCTAACTCTTACCTTCCATTTTTCATTTATCTATTCTTTTATTTTTCGCAAGAGAATATTCCACTTATTTATTATCATTCCTTAATATCTTTATATTAAAAAGTACTTTTTATATTTTTATAATCTTTTACAAATTTTAATATAAAAGATTGAAACCAATGTTTTTTTAGTTTTAAACAACAATGAAATATATCCATGCCTAATATTTCAACATTTCCTTATACTAGGTATCTATATGTTAATACACAATATATCCGAAGAATCTATGGTATATAAAGTTTACATTCCTTCTGGAAAAGAGTTACTTTAATGGTATCTCAGATACAAGTTTCAAGGGACTCTCATTCATGAGGTAATACATATTTATAACATCACTAGAATATTGTTTTTTAAAACTATAAGTTATATAAATTTTCATGGATCTCTCATTCATTATTTTATTCGTATTTTTTATAGCACCATTATTCTCACATGTTTCAAGAATAGTCTTCTCCATCTAGATTCCATTCAAAAGAAAATCATCTACAATTAAATTTCTCTAGAATCACTAATTTTATTATAATTAATAAATTTCATCTTCCTTTTGTCCCTGAAATACACTATTTCTTCCCATGAAATTAAAATATTGAATAAATTAGACTTGTGTTTGAGAAAAACTCCCCTACCTTCTAGTTAGAATAAACTATAGAGGGAATGTAATCTAGGGATCCCATGTGATAATGAACTAGTTTCAGTCCACATACATTCATTTCAACTATCTAGATCATCAAATTATTAAATTAATTCCAATTGTATTAAATGTAACCATTAATTTCTTTCCTAGGATGTAACCTTTTTGTGGTCCATACTCAACATGAACTATCATTAGTAATCATTTTTCTTCCATGTTCAATAAATATTTCTTACAATTGTGACCAAGTGTGTCATAAACAAATTATTATTCTAAATGTTTTTTTCCATATCGTACGATAAATTTTTGAATAGTGGTATGTTATAATGTTCCAATATTAACACTATAAGGCTCCACTATAGAACCCTTTTTGATTTTGCACACACTTTCTTACAAATTGATATATAATATCACATCACATAGATAAAAAATGGAAATTTGAGTCTTATATAAACCAATGATATGTAGGGTTCCCTTAATATAGAGAAAATATGAATTACTAGTATGGATAGAGGCATATCCTTTTAAAAATACATTGAGTGCCTCTCCATCCTCGTGATGAACCATTCCAAGGATTCCTGGAACATAATTTCTCATGTATCCTCATTTGGAATTTGAATCAAATTAATCTTTATAGTGAGGAATATATGACTCAATGGATCTTGTGAAAAACATAATTAAATTTCTACCCCATTATGCTATTGTTTTTGAAGATGAAAAGTAATAATTATTTCTAGAAATTATTTTCCTCTATTTGAAATAATTTCATAAATTTCAATCTTATATGTTGAGAAAACACGTAGAGGAACTATGAACAATAAAATTACCATCACTCTTAACTCATATTTTGTTTCATTTTCTCCTCCGACTTCTTTGAGTAGGGCGCCCCATTTCTTCCATACTAAACCTAGTTTTGGTGATAGTTTATACATCTTTATTTTTAATATCAACATTAAATATTAGTTGATATATTTAAAAAATACTATGTGAATATTTTAATTGAAATTAATCAAAGATGTAAGTAATATATCCCATGATTCTACCAGAAATAATAGGATTATCACGGCCCACATTAATTTATAGGAAAGCACTCAAATAGACTCAATATAACTCCAGATTGTAATAACCCAGTTTTTATATTATTTGTAGGGGGGCACATATCATGATGGAAGCTCCGAAGGCCACATAGGATAATTTATTATATATCGTCTCCATTTTAAGTCTGATTAAGCTACCATCGATCTCATAGGATTTATCTAGGATAAACTAAGGGCCAATACTAGGTGAGTAGTATAATACAAGCTTGGGGTAGGTCTCCAAGTTCTCATCAAATGAAGTTGATATGTTTTAGAACATGTTCCAATGTGTTGCATACCAATTTCCCCATACATGGGTGATAAATATAATCCTCCTTTGAATGGATGCCATAATTGTGAACCCTATAACCTTCTTAGGTCCCCTTCAATTATGGACACCCTATACAGTGTTCCAATCACTTTTCTAACGTGTATATAAATTACTAAACATCCAAACCATCTTCAAAATGGTTTTTCCATGAAGTCTAAATTGTCAAAAAGTTAATGAAATGTATAATATATGTTTTATATCATTGGAAAAACACTTATCAATTTAAGATATCATGATGTTTGGTGAGTGGTATTCCCACATCACCTAATCATATTGATCAATGGTTATACCTTTTTTATTATTAAATGTTAATGATCGTCGAATTATCTATTGGCTAGAATTAAATACAACATTTAATTATCCATTTGTAAATGTGATACCACCATAGATACCCATTATAAATGTGATATTAGTATGAAATCCCATTATCTATGTGATACAATCATAAATTACCTTTTGTAAATGTGATATGGGAATAATGAGGTTTTATAAATTTTATATGGGCATGTGATTTATCTATAAATCTGATACATGCATGGGATACCATTAAAAATGTGATACAGAAATGGAATCCCTTTATGAATGTGATACATTCCTAGTGTCACATTATAAATATGATACGAGCATGATGACCCTGTATAAATTTGAAATGCACATGGAGACCCTTTATAAATTTGACACAAGCATGTAGACCCTTTATAAATGCAGTATATAAGCATGGTGACCCTAGTTGATATATTTATGTATGTTCACCCATACTGTGATAATAGGCATGGATTCTCAACAACTATGATACTTGGAATGGTGTCCTTAGTACTGTGATATTAGGAAAAGAATCCCATATTATTGTGATACTATTCTTTATGACCCTTGATACTCATGTGACTTATGTAACGACACATAGATTTCTGAGTTAGACCTCATGTCTAAGATAGTTGTCATATTTATATATATGGTTGTAAATTTAATTATATATATAGTACAAATATGTGTTTAAACATGGTTACATGTTCAGAGTGATTTAGGCATAGACAAAAGAGAGTAGTGTCAGATTGGTTTCCATGAGGAACCAGAGCCGAACGATTTACAATTATTATTACTTATTTTCATAATTATATATTCAAAATTACATATTATATTCACTAATTGGATAATTATAAAAGATGTTTTTGGGGTCCTATTCAGTTTGTCTCACACCCTATCAGGTCCACTGATGGTACCTGGGAAGACCATATACTTCTTGGTGTAGATAAGGGTATTATTTCACATAGATGTGTGACTTTGTTAATGACTTAGGAATGGTCCTTGGTAGATGATGTCCTGGATAGAGGATAGGAAGCTAGGATAGATTTGTACTTTTTCCCCTTTTTTACATGTACTGTATTGTCTTCCTACTTCCATGTGAACACATATTCCTAAATTTCTAAAGACAAGAAATCTTCATCTTTTGTATATGATTTAGTTTACATCTTTTGATTATAATTTTGTTCTGGGATGTTTATCCATGCTTTCACTATGTTTTCCATTATTGATATGGTTCTACTATTTATAAATTATTCTAAAACTATGTCAATATGAACATAGGAAATAGTCTCCACAAACACACCCTAAGCCCTCCCTACTATTCAATAACTTTTGGAGTTCAGGGAGGCACACTTTAGGCCTTGTGGCCCACCAGCTCAGGGAACCATTTAAATGGAATTCGGGTACGGACATCACAATGTGGTGTATGAGGGTTTATTTTCTGGACATATTATTTTGAGACAATATATAAGAGATTATAAACACTTCAATACATGTTAATAAGAAATGCCTATGAGTAGATAAACCATGTTTAGGGTAATACTGAGTTTACTGGATTAATTATTTTTTTCTCTATATTATTCTAATTATAGTTTATTCGATTCAACCTAGTGGTGAAAAAGATTCTATGTTATGTTTATTGTTTTAATGATTGAAGTTTCATTTCCATTCACATCCCAATTATATAATGTAAAGGATGAGTCATACATTCATCATTTTGGGAACCTTGAAATAAGTTCACATGCCATGCCATATTGGATAATTTCGGTTGTATTCAATGACTAAGATTTCTTTGTGTTATGTAACTATTCTAAATGGAATTAATTAATGTTTTATACGAGAATTGAAAAACATGATGGGTATATATAGTGCATTCTATAACCAAAATAGTGTTTCTTGTCTTAGGTACCAACAAAAACACAAAGTAATAAATCGTGGAACATTAATTCATAAAACATTGGTTTCTTGGGATGGAACATGTTATGATTTTTGAATAAGTGGACACCACACTATGAATCGTGATTTGTATGAGACCATATCGATCAGGAATGGTGAACCATTTGGTTCAACCATATGAAGGGAATGATAAAATAAATATGATTTTAAAATGGAATTGAAATTATAAATCCTAGAACATGACCTAGAACTGAGCTTAGTAGTGCGAGTAGGTAGCATCTCCTGTATTCTATATAAATATTCTAATCACCCAAACCTGACATTATGTGCATGAAGAGAGGTTTGTAGTACATAAAAATTATTTTTACCTATTTAATTATTATATTTGTGACCTATTCTTTTAGAATGTTTTATATGAGGTATTTTTTGGAATTTGCAGAAAAAGTAAACAAAGACGTCCTCTAGTTTTACTCTATGTCGGTAGTGATGACTGTACTCTGATGGTGGTGTGCTTTGAGCTGCTGGTGATACATCTAATAGTTTCACTAATAGAACATATTCTTATTCCTGACATGAGAAATTATTCCTGGATTTGAGGATTTTTTTGTGGATTACGCAGATGTTACTGGGATCTCTATGATATGGCCCTTCTATGGGAGAGTTTGGGAGTTCCAGCAACCACATCCTCCCACATTTTTAGGCGATAGTGGACCAAATTCTATAGAGCTTTGGATGGAGAAGATTATGTATATATCTGATCACTTGAATAATCCTTTAGATAGGAGATTGAAACTCGGTACTTATATTCTTTGAGTATCTACAAAACACTGGTGTGATATTATGAACTATGCTGGTTAGTATTGGAAGAGATATAGAGGGATTTATAGTAGAGATTTTATAACAATTTACTTGATAATGTCTTAACAGATGATCATAATAGGGATTTCATGCCCCTATAGCTGGGTTATATGATAATTATGGACCTCTAAGCTCACTTTACAAAGCATCGGTGTTGTGTGCCTATTTATATAGATGATGATCCAGAAAAATCAAGACGATTTGGGGATGACTAAGTCATCCTATTCCTATATATATAAAAAATTTCCAGTCAAGTCCCTTATCTGAGATAGTGAACCACGATCTTGTCAAAAAGTGGAACCTGAGGGATGTAGAATGTGTGATACAGGGCATTTTAGGACTATAGCAGGTTACTGGTTCAACTAGAAGTAGAAAGTGACACTTTGACACTACATGCATGAGCAGCGGTATATAGGTGAGACCCTCTAACTTTTTTGTGTCTTTTCACTGATGTGGGAAGCCTAAGATTAAGAATCCCCAATGTCCAATACACTTTATCATGGGTTGATGATGTTAAATATTGGGAAATATTCAATACATTTACAGGACCTTCCCATATGTGCAAAGTGGGAGAGGATCCTTTGTAGCTCCACCTTCATATGTTGGTTTGGTATCACCACACTAGTTAGGTAGCTAGAGTACTACTGGTTTTATTGGAAGAGGAGGAGGTAATGTTTGAAATAGTGAGGATTTAGATATATGGTTCTAGTAGATCATATCTACTCCATGTAGTTTTCTTTTAACACTAGGCCTTGGAACATGCCTTATTTATTCTGTTTAGCCCATAAAACATGATATGGGTGTTGGGCCATCTAATATTAAAGATACTATTCTAGTATCACATAAAATTGATTTTTACTTATTCCATAAAGGTGCATCACTAACTTTTATCTCTGTGGATATTATGGGGAGCCTTGGGATTTATGTTAATTTTTATTAAGGTATTATCAATCCTGATAAACCTATGAGTTTAAAATAAAATAGTGTACACCAATGAAGGGAATGATACCTTCAAGTAGGTATCCATCAATTCTTGTGTGACTGATTCATTCTCAACATGAAGGTATTGGATGTCATTTTAAGGGATTGTCTAGTTGGTTCCCAATCACACATATGTGGGTTGTTATCACTAGAGTCTTTCAATTAGACCACCAAATTAAGGTACTTTTATTCAAAAATCATGACTGGGATATACAAGAAGAAAGTGGAAGACTTGAATATCTTGTGCTATAGAGAGTGACCAACCATATTTCAAGACTTTTTATGGAAGATCATGGATTATAGAAGATTGAATTACCTCATGTAGTAGATTGATTCTAGGATGTTTTTCTAGAAGAATTTCCTTTAATATCTCCTAATATAGAGGTATAGTTAAATATTGAGCCAATGTTAGGAGTTTCACAGGAATCCCTTCCTCTTTATGGGATGGAAACTACTGCATTTTAGGAGCTCAAGAATAATTTAAAGGTTTATTTCTATATGGCTTTAATAATACACAGTACTTCTCAATGGGGTTCACCAATCATTTCCACCAAGAAGGTAGATAGAGCCCTCATTATTTTTGCGGATTAATAGATGGTTAATTAGAGTACTACGAAAAACTGGTACCCTTACCTCATATAGATAATATCTCAGACAAGCTCAATGAAATGTGGGTTTTCCATGAAATTGACATGAGATCAGTTTATCATTAATTTTGTGTTAGGCCATCAGGTATTCCATGTACAACATTCCACAATCATAATGGTTTATTGGAGTATCTTGTTATATATATTGGTTTTATTAATGTTTCATATGTTTTCATGGTTGTGATGAATAAGGTCTTCCATCACTATCTGGATTCCATTGTGGTGGTCTTCAAAGATAAAATATTAGTGTATTATCATAGTCAAAGTGACTGTGACACTCATCCTAATATTATTTATAATACTATGGGAGAGAACCTGCTCTATGTTATAATCAGAAAATTTCATTTATGTATTGACAAGGTTGAGTTTTTTGGTTATATCATATTAGTTGTAGGATTATCAGTTGACCCATATAAGGTGAGAATATTAGTTATCTAAAAGTATCCTAGAACATATATAATATTAAAATATTCTTTCTGCTCACTAATTATTATATTCATTTTATAAATAACTAATTATGCATATAAATACCTAGGATATGATTGAATAAGTAGAGTGTGATGTTTATATGGTATGAATCATGTGATATAACCATTATGGAGATGAAAGTTAAATTGAACTCCACAACGATAATGATTCTTAAAGATCAATAAAAAATATTTAAAGTGTATTTTGATGAAATATGTATTGGGTAATGAGAAGTTCTTAGGTAGGAATATTGAGACATTGAATATGGGTCATGATAGCTATGGCCACATGAGTGGAATTACCAGACACATGATTTCATGTTAACATATATTATGTTGGACAATGGTTGTTGGGGTAATTAACTATTGTTAGATCATTTTGTGGTGTTTATGGACCAATAAATACTTAGGTATATTTTTATATAGTGTGACTTGAATCTTAGGCCTCAAATAAGGGTTTAATATCTATAGTTCTATGAAATTGAGAAATCTTATATGCATAAGAAATGAAATGTTGTTATAGATGCTTTGAAAAAGATGAATTATAATGAGGATGTTTACAAATCTAGTACCGAGTGGAAAATTATGGGTCTATTTTTTGATATGCACATAGAGGTACATGAAAATCATGGATATTATGTATTTACATCGTTATTTTTGACCTCTTAACTTATGGAGAGATTTATGATGCTGATGTTTTTGGGTCCTGATGTATTGGTCCTATGAGAGAGTATTTTTGACAAGGACTCACCTCTCGATTGGTCTGTCTATGGTGAACACATCGTTCATATGCATGGGAGTATCTTGATCCAAATATTATGAGAAAAAAGATGTTACAAGAGTCACACGCTTCTCACCAGGTAGTTCATTTTGGAATATCAAAGCTGTATCATGATATGCGATGATAGTAATAGTGGTCAGTGTTGAAATGAAAGATAACATGTTATATCACTATGTGTTCCACCTGTCAGTAGCAGAATCGTCAAGAACCAGTAACCTATTAGTTTGTTAGAGTCATTACCAGTTTTGAAATGGAAATTGTAAGTTGTTGCCAGGGATTTTGTATCAGGATTACTGAGGTCACCTCAAGGAATAAACACTATTTGGGTTGTCATGTATCAACTGAAAAATGTAACTTACTTCCTTCTAATCTAAGATAGTTTCTTCATTGAATATCTAGGAGTACTATATGTCAGTGAGACTATACAACTACACGGTGTCCCTCGTAATATAATTTCAGATACAGAACCTCACTTCACATTGATGGTAATTATGGGGTTATAGAGATATATGGATATTCAGGTTCTTCTAACCATAATCATTCGTCCTTAGATCGATGTCCACTCAGAACATGCTATACAGATTTTGGAGGAACTACTCTGGGAATGCCTCCTTGATTTTGGTGGTTCTTAGGAGAATCATATCCCACTCATAGAGTTCTTCTAAAATAATATTTATCAAGCAGATATTCCTATGGATACTTATGATTCCTTATAAAGTATGTTTTAATATTCACCCATGTGACGGTTAGAGGAGGGATATGAATCACTATCGAGTCATCATGTCATTCAAGATACTTCATAGTAGGTTTATATTATCAAGAAATATATTTCTACCATTCATTCTTGACATAAATATTATTCCAATTTCCATCAACAAATTCTAGAGTTTTTGGTTAGGGTTCATGTTTTGTTGTGGGTATCACCTTGTATTGGGCATAGACGGATACAAAACAATAGAATATGTCCCCTCGTTATGTTAGGATGTTAGACATTGTGTAGAGAGTGGATCTAGTATCCTACCTCTTGTTATTACCACAGCGGTATCATATAATTCATGAGGTCTTCCATGTTTCATATGATCTCCATTATCATGTTGACTTGTCTCATACTTTTGAACCCATGGATTGTTTTTTAGATGTTGATTTTTCTTTTGGCATGTCGATCACTTTTCTATTGTCTCTATAAATCAAACAATGGTCTAACCATTATCTAAAAGAATATATAATTTCTTATAAATTGTAATAACATAAATGAAATTGATATTCATTATGGTATAGAATTGATAAAAACTTATCAATTTTATATTTATTGAAAAGTGGTGAGTGGTGTGCCTACATCACCTAATCTGATTGAACAATAGTTACATCCATTTTTTATTAAATTTGAATATGTTTTGAATTATCCATTGACTCATATTAAATACAATGACTACTTTTATTATTATAAATTTTACATAGGAATAGAATCCCTTCATAAATGAGATATATGCATGGTGTCCCTTTACAAATTCGATATGGGATGGTTTCCCTTTATAGTTGTAAAACTAATAACAACCCATAAATAATGTGATACGGGAATGGAATACCATTATAAATGTTATATGGGCATGAATTACCCTTATAAACTTGATAAAGGCATGGAATCCCTTTACAAATATGATATTGGCATGGTGTCCCTTCATAAACATGATTCATACATGGAGATATTTATAAATGTCATAAGGGAATGGAGGCCCTTTATAAATGTGATACAGGCATGGAAACCCTTTAAAAATGTGGTATAAGTGCATGAAAACACTTTTTTTATATGTTGACATGATTAACCTTACCGTGATAATCGGCATGGAAACCCTACTATTGTGATAATGGGCATAGTGATCTATATACTGTGATATTGGGCATTGATTTCCCTATTGTTGTGATATTGGGTATTAAGACCCATGATACTCTTGAGGCTTATGATTCAACTGATGGATTTTTGAGTTATGCCTCGGTTCTAGGTTAGTTCTAGTAGCCACATGTATGGTTGTAAACATTTCTACCTATATAGACCATATATGTGTATGCACACGGTCACTTGTTTAGAGATATTTTGGCATGGGATGAAGTATGTAGGGTAATCCTGGATTCCATTTTGAACCAGACACAACCCATTGAAATTTATTATTACTTATTTTCATTATTATATTTTCAAAATTCCATATTAATTGAACTGACTAGATATTTATAGATGTCATTGGTGGTGTCCTAATGAGATTATCTCACACCATATATGGGCCACCAAATGGTACCCAGACAGATTATATGATTGCAGGTGTGGATAAAGGGAAGTTTCACCTTATGAATTCATGAATTCTTGCATGAATTATGTTTGGAATTTTATAGAAGAATACCATGATGGAGCTCATGATTCTTGAATAGATTCTATATTTTCTATTATTTTTGTGTATCATGTACTGTATGGACTACTTACTACCATGTACACATGTTTTTCTTATTTTGCAGTGACATGAAGTCATCATCATTTGTATATGATTCAGGTTTCTTATTTTTGTTATAATTTAGTTCTTTTATTTTTATTCATTCTTCAATAATCATTTCCTTTATTGATATAATTTTGTTACATATCCTTTCCTCTACCACTCTACTAGTCTGAATAGATGGTATAGTATCCCCATGAACACACCCTAGGCCATCACTACAAGTCGAAATCATCTAGAATTTATGGAGGAACGCTTTATTCGATGTAGTCCACAGGTTCAAGGAAAATTTTATGTGACATCTTGGTAAGGAATTCACACAGATGACATTTAACTCATTCATATGACTAGCCCTTGACCTCTTTATATAAAATACTCATATAGAAAGTTCATTGAAACATTAAAAAATCATTGTTGAGGGACTATCATACATTTTTATATGATTTTATATCATCATTACATTATTCTTCAACTAAAATATTTTTACGGTTATTTGTAAGGCCATCATCCATCAAAAAACACCCAATTAATTCCAATAAACTCATTTCGAGTCTACCTTTTATAATTATTATATATTCTTCCTACCAAAATAATTATTGATAACGTTATTAAAAAGGCATACA
Source organism: Viscum album (assembly GCA_963277665.1). Taxonomy (NCBI): domain Eukaryota; kingdom Viridiplantae; phylum Streptophyta; class Magnoliopsida; order Santalales; family Viscaceae; genus Viscum; species Viscum album. Next base: position 2,065,916,586 of record OY728131.1, read on the forward strand.
TTAACTTGTATCTTCTGAAAAAACAAAATATTGATCCATTAAATTTTTCAATCCTCACTTGTACCTCTTTCTGATGCAATATTATAAACAATTCACTAAAGTAAAAACAGGTAAAGGATATGAGAATAATTTTTTAAATGTTATTATTTTAAAATATCCTTCTAATATATAATCCATTATTTGATAATTGTTGATGATCTAGATTCAATACCTCCAAAAAATTTGATATGGGGAACCTCAAATATTGAACAAAGTTATAGGTAGGTTTGGAAATACTCAACCTTTCATAAAAATTTATCAAGAATCATGAAAAATCAAACCTTGACTATTCACCATCTAAATTACACAATAAATTTTCACAAAAAAATCAAAAAAAATGAGTTATACAAAAAACAATTAACATAATAAAGGGAAAAAATGATTATACATGGTTTATAAAAATTAATAATTCTAGGTAAAAACATCACTATAAGAGAAAATAAGATATTAAAATAAAATTATTAACTCTAAAGCAAAAAATAATGGAATATTATTATGAATAGAAATATCATTACAGATCAATACAATTGAACCCACCATTAATTTATTGTATTATTCATCCATAAATCCTTGTTCCAACACCAATAAAAGTTTAAATATAATCCACCACATGTGAATAATATTAAAATACATCCTTCTGAAAAATAAAAGACACACACAACCATAACTAGACTTCCAGTTAATAATGCATTAGTAAAAATTTTTAGAACATATTATCTAGTTTCAACACATACATCTTCTTGATTCCCAAAAAATACTACTAGTACTAAAACATTGGTTAAATAACCATCGTGAATATGTTAATATTTTAACAACCCACATATTTATAAATTAAATTAGCTTCTAAATGAAAAATTCTTTATAAAAATAATGAAATTTTAAAAAACACATGCACCATATTTAATTCGTTGTTATGCAATTTTATAAAATATATCACATCAAAAATAATATACTATTATGCATTATAGAAGTTGATAATATATCCATTAAAATTTACAATTATGATTAATATATATTAATGATTATAATAATATGTAACTGACATATATGGAAGAAATGATGGCCTTGAATAGTAGGATCATACACTATGAATCCCTTTTCTTGGGGAAATTTAGGGAGATGGAATCACCGGGATTTTCCCTCATCAAAGACCATGTCATGGTTTAATTTAAATTATACCTATATATTTTCTAACTTATATGACTCCATATATAATGGACACTATATAACTTGATGAGATAAAGAATAAACTACAAGAGAATTTGGAAAAGAGTATTATATGCCTATGTGATTCACTACAGTGTCCACCGATAATTATCATAAAAAATAATCATGGGTTAGTGCATATATTTATTTACTATCATGATATGAAAAAGACCATTATATAGAACAAGTATCGTCATCCACACATTGATGAGTTTTTTTGATGAGCTACAAGGATCCCGATAATTATTTAAGGATAATATTTTGTACGGATGTTTCAAATAAAAGTGTAGGAGGTGTATTCCTCAATACTTCATTTCATGGGATGTACAAGAAAAATGAGTTCATAGTGATTCCATTTAGACTCACATATTCTCCTAAAATATTCATGGACATAATGAATGTATTCATTAGGTATTATCTTGATTTATTTGGAAGTCTAAACAGTTGATTTTCTTATCTACTCCAAAATAAAGGAGGCACATTTGGGGTATTTTAATTCTATAATGACGACCTAGATAAAAAAATTCACATGTTACTTAAAGTATCTTTGATATTTTGATGGATCAAACAACATTATTGTAGACATTTATCACCTGAAAAGAGATATATATGGATCATTCAAAGATAGAGACAATAAAAGGATGATCCAAACCAGTAACTATGATTGATATCAATAGTATTATAGTATTTTCAAGGTAGTAAAATTGACTTCATAAAAACTTCTCATGATTTTCAAAACCCCAAACCAAACTAAATCAAAATGGAGTGAGGTTTTTCTCGATAAATGAATGCAATAATAGATGTAAAGAGTTAAATAATAGGATAATAATTTTACCTATGATCATATTAACCACTAATGGATAAGTATTTATGCTCTTCAATGATGTTTTCAAAAAAATGCTATGGTTTTGTAATCATGTAAGATGAAAAGATAGTATCCTATTCCAAGCACTACTTAGTGACATTTGAGATGAACTACCCAACATAAGGTCTTGAATTGTATGTGTTTATATTCACATTGAATATTTGGAGACAATATTTATTTAGGGGGAAGTGTTATGCCTATATAGATCATAAAACAATAAAGTATATATTCACAAAAAACTATATCAATATGCACCCATGAATGTGGTTTCAACTTAATATGGATTTTGATTTTTCAATCCATGACCATCATAGAAATTAGTACATAGTTTAACATTTATTAGATAGATCCAATACCAAAAACAAATCCATCATGAAGATTAAAAGGGATTAAATTTTCATGGACTTGCAATGGATTGTCATGGAAATCTTTAAATAAAGTCATCCTACCTTTCTCGAGTAAAATCTAAACTATCCTTTCTTAAGATGAAGAAGGGGGAATAAAAATTTGATGGGGATATATAGATAATGGTAGTGAATATTAAATATTTCACCTTTGATAAACATAATGTTTATGTTTTAGAATATAGATATGTGTCCCATCAAAACTATAGCTAAATATGGATCTTTTGGATGATGTACATATCTTATAATTAACTATTAATCTATGATTCTATAGGATGTATAAAGATCTAAAGAAATGATTGTAGTGATAAAATAATGTTGGAGATTAAATAATTGGAATATTTATTCTTGGTATTAAAATAATTCAAAGATAAATGATAGAAGCCTATGTGTGTGATGGAACCATTTACCACACTAGTGTAGAAATGGGAAAACATAACCATAGATTTCATCATACGACTCCCTAGGACATCTAATGTTAAAAATGCCATTTGGGTGGTCATTGGTCACCTTATAAATTCATCACTTTTCCTTATTATCAATGATGATTTATCTGTTTACCAAACTGATAAGATATATATAATATAAGTGGTAAGAATGCAAGGTGTACCACTCTCCGTTTTATCTTATCGATATTTTTGTATTACATCATGGTTAAAGAAAAAAACATTTGCAAACGTTTCATATAGAGATGTGTTTTAGTAGTTATTATAATAATTATTGGGATAGTTATTATATGATAACCATTTAAACACTTTCTATTATGCTAATATCATGTTCAATGAATTTCTAGGTCTGTTGGGATCAACAAATTCCAATAGTGGACTTCCCATATAACAATATTTTATATTCTAGTATTCAAATGGAACATTATTAAGATATATAAAAGAGGAGTTGTCAGAATCCCTCATATTGGGATGAAATTGAGGAGAAGAAGAAAATGGGACATAATATTAAATAATTTATGATACATATGGTTCATAAAATTAAATTTCAGATGAAATAAACATAAATCCCACAAAAAACAAATTTAGAGAATCATATAAAGGACCTAGAGTATGAGGTCATAGATAAGGTATTTTTCATATAACACTATGGATGAAATTCATGAGGTTTGGGAAGATGATAAATTGTATTCCTATATATATAATCCAATTTTAGCTCCTTGATCACAATAAATATGTGGCATATTGACTTACCTTCCCACTGAACCTATCTCGTGTACAAGATATATTCCATGTATCTCATATTTGAAAGTACATACTATTCCCCTAACATGTGTTTAATCATAAGGTGGTACCTATATAAAATAATCATTTTTATGATGATTATATATTGATTATCTTATATCCTATAGAAAATGTTCTATCAAAGAAGACAACTCACTTGATCAATGTTCTATGGAAAAACCACAAGTTTTAGGAACCAACATGGGATCCATAAGTGGTTCTGAAATATAAGTACCTTAATCTATTTTAGTGTGTGAAATGAAATTTTAAGGTTAAAATTTTATGGGGGGAAGAATGAAACAACCCTAATGTTTATAAATAAAATTGACCATCGAATGAATAAATTATTTATTAAGTAATTTTGATTTAGAAAACACAGTCCCCATATTTTGTTTGTTATTTAAGTCAACTATAAAATATAGAATTTTGGGCTTTAAACACCATTATTCATCATAACCATTGGTAATATAGTCTTTCTATGTTGAAAATTAATATTAGTATATATCAAGGGGTATAAAAATATCAATTCGAATGAGAAGGATGATGTGATGGCCTCAACTAGTGGGATCATAACCTATGTTGGCCATTTATCAGATCTTTTAAGGGAGATAACGTCACGAGGAATCTCCCTTGAACAAACTAAATCTGAGATTCCACAACTCAAAATTGAGTGAATACATTTATGAGATAATTTCATGTTTATAGAGATCACTTACCAAACCATTTTCTCTGAACCACCCCAAGAAAGTACTACCATTTCACACCTTACCCTTAAAAAATTTACTATTAAAAAAGGGGTTGAGTATTTAGAACATATTATTATTAATTTATAAATTTTATTTTTAAAAAATTAATGATTATATTTATCCCTTTTAATTTTTACATTATATTCATGATTATATAATAAATTTAATAAAAATAAGTTTTTGACGTAAAGAAAATGAATTTGTTTTTCTGGAAAATATATGGTTTCAATTAAATATTTTTTAGAATTAAATAATTTTTAAATAAGGCTGTTTTAATGAAATAATATTATTAAAATAATATTTATTTAAATATAACTACTAAAATAATTTAACGAAGTCCAATATAATTTGATATATGGTTTGGAAATTCATAGTGTAATTGAAACTTATTTTTCATAATAAATATAGTTTACTTTTTAAATATATATATTTTCATATTTTTAAAAATAAAATTAGTAATATAAAAAAATTTAAATTAGAACATTGAAAATATCCAATGGATATTTTTTCATCATTTTCTGAGAAAAATATTTTTTGGGTAAAAATCAAATACAATATAAATATATGGTACGAATTATGACATCATAACATAACAAAGTGATGTAAATAGTTTTATAAAATGAATCAATGAAAAAATATATATTCACCATTTAAAATAATTAATTTCATATGTTTTTTGACTAATTTCGTAAACCTATAATGAATCTTCCAAATACTATAGTATATTTTATGATTTTAAAAACTATTATGTATGAATATGACTCACATCCACATCCTAAATAGAATTATTTTATGGATCTTGGTTCTTATAATAATAAAATATTAAAAACAACTAATATTTGGTACAAAATATATACAATTCCATGAGTTGATTTTAGGACTTGGTTATTTTATTACTTATAGTTCAAAACCAATGTTTAGAAATTAATATTGAATTCCCCTATTTTTTTGTTATTAATACCTTCAAAACCTATTAAAATAATTCACTTAAAACCCATTGAGAAAAAATTTCTTCCATATAACATACTCTAAATCCATCAGAAGGTGGTCTCAAACATTTAAGAATCTTCTCCCAAACATTTTGAACAACTCTCTCATGTTAATGGATTATCTTTCTCCACCATTTTATTTAAGTATTATCTTTTTGTTATGTAATTATTTTCCAATTTTTTATGTTGTATTGTTTTTATGAAAGCCTTTAATATAATTTTGATTCCCATGCAATGATATAACACCATTAATATCATAAATCATTCTTTGGAACTTTTTGTTCCTCTGTTATGCTACTAAAATTATACAAAACTTTTCTATATGAAGATTTTGGGTTTCGAATACTCATCCCCATTTACACTCAAGGGTATTCACCTTTACCAATACTACATTTATTGTGGACATCCATGTATGTAACACAAACTATATAATCATGGGATTAAAATTGATGAGAGGAGTTTTTATGTTTTATGATATACATGGAACAGAAATGCATGTACATGATATGAATGATATGGGTGGAATTTGAAATATATAGCCCTCCAATGCATTGGGTAATGTTTTTATCACATGAGATACCATTTATGGTTGATAGGTGGTTATCCTAAGCACCCTATTTTATGTTTCTGTTCTGATTTTCAATGAAGTATAATTATGATGTCATCTTTTTTATGTATCCACATTCCTAGGATTCTTTAATTTAATCATCTAATGTCTTTCTTCAATGTTCATGTTTATGATTTTTCGCCCTTTTATGTCACCATGATATTTAGCAGGAATTACGTGTATTTCTTTCTCCATTATATTATTATTTTATTAATGGGATTTATAGAACACCCCTTTCTTATATACATCCCTAGGTTACCCTATGTAGTTTTTTAAAATGAATATAATTTAATGGGTTTTAAATGAGGTTTTTGATAATACTGTTGTATTTCTATTTTTTGTTATTGTGATATGTATCTAATTACCCAAATATAATGGTCCTCTATAGATTTTTGAATTTTTTTTATTTGTATATTTATATAAAAAATAATGAAATAGGTTTTATAACATTTAATCTTTTTAATAAATCTTATGAAGTTATAAAAGATACACCATTTCCAAAAGTTTCATTAATTACCCAAAAAATGGATTTTCACAAAAATACATACTTTATTTGGGTATATTTGGGTCCTACTTTTCTAATTCCACTAGATTATTCATCCTAAATTAATATAAATCCAAAAAAATAAAAAAAACCCAAATATTGGAATAACATATGAAACATGGTGAAACAAAAAAAAGAAATAAATAACACTTGGGAATGAACTTCTAGTCCTACCCACATGCATTCAACATGATGTTTTGATCATTGATCTAACCATAAATGAAATAAATACACCAATTTTAAAATAAGAGTAAGATAGGGGTGATTGAGTGACTATTTCTATTGAAAAAAAGTATTTTCAATATTATTATTTAATATTTATAAAATTAAATTCATTTATAAATTTATATAAAACTATAAAACAACAGGGATTTGATTCCAGCATAACCTATAGGTCAATAAACAAAGACCAAAATATGGCCATATTGTGGTGTAACCCATTTGTTATAATGGAACACATTTCTCCATGGTGGATCCAGGAATGTAATCCCAAGTTTTCCCATATTATAGTGACACAAATCATGATTTAATTAAATAAAACATAGTGACACTTATAAGAAGAATTCAACTAATTTCATCAAAATATATGACTCCACAACATAATCTCATTTTTTTGTTATATAACCCTTTTGAATAGTCCATTCTGACACAACTGCTAGATTTATAATATAAATATACCAATCTAGGTTCATTTTCTTGATAAAAATAAACAGTTGTAGTGTGGAACCATTCATTCAATGTTTTCATATTAGACATGGGTAAATCATTCAAAATGAATCCCTTAAACAACCACATAAACATCTGATATCAAAAATCACTAAAATAAACGAGGTTTGTAATATAAAATAAAATTCGGAACTATTACACATTTAGGGTGTTATATCCTCTCTACTATATAGTAGTTCATCCTTGAACTACACTATTGAGTATAACCAAGACTCACCGATGAAATGATATGGAAATTGAGTTCATAGGTTAAAATCATGATCTCGTGCCTCCACATAGACATGAACATATTACCAGTGCACATGTACTAGAGGTAAAGTATTCCCACACAATTTCTTATAATAATAATCCACTCACTTAACTAATCATTTAATTTTTTGAGGAATAGATCCTTCCATCTTGACATCATTAATTCTAATCATATTAGAATGATCATGAAAATATCTCTAATACTATGATGTGTTTAATATATAATGAATGACTATGTATAATTTATTAATCAATAATAAAACACAATGATACTAATCCATTTTAAAATCAAAAATAACTCCACATAACTAGGTGCTCATTTCCAATGCCTCTAAATTTGATGATTTTCTAACCGTGGAGAAGATTTCAAGAATATTGAGTCATGAACTTCAAACTCCATAGGATGGAATTGGTTATTAGTATAAGATATTTTCCTACATCTATTGGTCTCATATAACTTTTTATAAAAATATATTTGTTTCAGTGATTGGTAAAAAATAATAGTCCTAGAATTCATTGACTCCCATAAGATTAAATAAAGGTTGTTAGTAAGGGATGATATAAAAGGCCCAAAATGGTTACATATCTTCTAATTCTCTATTACTAATATTATATATGTATTCTAAAAAAAAATATAGTTCTACCATGAACCTTAAAAATTAAAAGCACATTCCTGTAGTCTATCCTCCAATAGCAGGCTGGTACTCCCAGATTACTCGTTGGAATGAGGATGGTAGGAAGTTATCAAGTTAAACTATATATTAAGAAAAACCTATAACCTATTCTTGAAGAATGATATAAAATGAGTTTCTCAATCATATATAATAATTTTAGCAACCCACAATATTCCTCGACCATTTTACCATCCCTTATCTTGGACGAAATGGGTCTCCCAAATTCTTAGTAAATGAAAAAACATATTTAACCAACACATAATAAACTATAAAACATTACTACCATGACATATACTAGAGAATACGTTCATGATATCCAAATTTATATCATCACACATCACCAAATTAATGGGTAGTTTCTAATGAATATATATGGGCCAGTGGTTCATGGTCTTCAAAAGTGAATAGTTGGGGAATCATGAATTAAGTCATTATTTTATTTATTCATCATATTCCAGCAAAAACACCTGATAATTTCATGATACATATTTGTAAGCCCTCGGTGAATTACCCATATTGGGGAGCATGAATCATATGTCACCCCCCCATTCATGATAATAAGAACTGCCACACAACCCCATATATAAATGAACCCATAAGAATCTAGGGACCATTCGGATAAAATATTATCAATATATATAAATATATAACCCTCAACCAAAAAATACTAGTGTAACATCCCAGGTTTTTGGAGCAACTAGAATTCCTCAACCCGTTTGATTTTTTTTGGTTTTATGAGTAGGAAAACCCTATTATTGAACATTATAACTTCATTCTAAGGGTTTATTTTTATCCAACTGATTTTTTTTGTGGGATTCAATATTGGGAAATTTTATCTGGGTTTCATTTGGTTTTGGGGGAGTCATAGGGAGAAAACCTAGCTTTTTAGAAGAAGGAGATAGAGTTTTGATGTTTGGAAAGACTGTGTGGCCTCTCAGGTGTAACCATGTGCCCCTCTTTCATTACTATACATGGTTTGGGGAAACCATGTTCATGGAAACATGCTTAATCCCACTTATAATGTTGATGTTCATGAGATCTGAAAGTTTTGGAAAAATTTGGTGGGCCAACGATGTGACGTTAGGTTCCTAATTAGTTTCTACCTCATTTTTGGAGAATAGTTATCCAAACCATGTGGCCAAGTCATGCAGGTCATTAAAGTTCCTAAAATGACAATGAAAATTCTTTACTCTAATTTCAGTTCTTCCTCAAATTTCTCCTATTTTATTCTATGTGCAGTAGGGGGTTCTCCCATTTCCCCCCATCCATTGAGCTGTATTCCTTATTTTAACATTAAATTTATCATTGCCTCTGTCATTGCAGACACATTTGTATAACATTTAATCATCTTGATACTTTTCTTCTTTTACATATCCTTACAAACTACTAAATATTTGTGATCCAATTTACCATATTTTATGGTCATTCATCTATAATAATTAGTTTATTCAAATCATCTTGAGTAAGAGGCCAATACTGGATAGGCGTACCTTTACAAACATAATTTAAGTGGTTTTTAGAATTATATTTTATTTTTCATGTGTTTTGGGGGTTTGTTCCTAAAAATTACATTGGGTACTACAAATGAGACCATACTTAATTATTTCATGGCATATAAATTAATTAATTAATTCTTAATGATGTGTATGGTCATTATTCAACCGGTCTATAAATTATATGGTCCTAGATAGAGGCTGTGGAACTTGGTTAGATTATATCAAGATATTTATTTATATAAATTTATTTTTTTTAAGCTTTTGATGGTTCTATGGAAATATAATGGGATTAAACTAAGGATTTAGGTGGTGGTTACCACATGGGATGAAAAAATGAGATATGTTAGGTTGAACGAGGCCTAGAATGATTATCTGATGTTGATCACATGGTAAGTGACTTGGTCATCTGATTGAGGCAACGAGGCCGCCAGGATTTGGGCATGACCCATGTGATATTGGATAGTGTTGAAAATAATATTAAGTGATATGATGTTAGGGGACTGAGGTTCTAGTATGTTTTTATTAGGTAGTATATTGTCCATCTCCACTCACCATGATTGGATGACATGAGGTTGGAGTAATGCTGAAAAAAATAGAACTCATATGATGAGGTGGTGTTGACCACCCATCTAGGAAGAGGCCTCCATTATATGAAGCTTAGGATGGTGCTGATAAATTAGTTGTCTGAAGGTACTTTCCATAGAAATCAATATGGATGGTGAGGAGACATCATTTAGTAGTGTTGAGACCATCATTTGGGGGATGAGGCTCACCCTATATTGAGGCTATCAAGTCTAGATTATGTGGGATAATGGATATCTCTATTCCTCAGGTCATCAGCTACTGAGATAATGTTGTTCAATTTTGGAGGACATACACTGTTATGCTAAAGAAGTCTTGATTCAAGACGATGTTGATTTTTTGAGATAAGGTCTGTGGTACTAGGAACCTGATGAGGTGTGACTTTAGGATGTTAGTTATTTTTTTGGTCATGAGGTGTCGGTTGACATGAGGTGTCATTGCTATATTTACTTGTGTTTCCCTATGGATCTCCATCTTGTTACTCATCAGGGGATCCCATGAGATTTATGCTAAGGATCTTCACAACTATAGTTATATATATAGACCTTTCATCATACAAAATATATATAACTAGGGGAATGAGGTATACCGACAATGAAAAAAGAATGTGATTACTTCCTTTTGGCTATTATGAATAAGGGAAATAAGGTTCTTTATATAATGTGCATGTACTGTTTTGTTTATTTTCATCCAAAAAATGTTTTTTCAGAGATTTAATTTAAGAACATGTTTGTGTAGGCCTACTAAGACCCATTCTCACACCCTACATGGGCCACTCATTGCATGTGTAGAATTTATGTTTTTTCGATTGGTTAGTGGTTCTAGATCATGAAATAGAACTTAGTTATCTTGTAATTTTTCTTAGTATGGGATGGACAGAAAGGGGCCTAGGAGATTCCTACAATAGCTACAGTTTATTTTTGTTTTGTCATTTTGGTATCAATATGATCCTTATATGTATGTACATAGGTTGGAAATGAAAGACCCTTTCTTCTTATTTTAATTTATGAACTAATGTGTATTCATGTTTCTACAATCGGTATCATGTGGTGATTTGTTTTTATAAACAGAAAGTATGATTTTAATATTTTTTCTTTTGTTTATGATTGTGATTTATCTATTGTGGTTTTCTGGTCTAGTATTTTACATCAATTTTTCACTATATCATCTAAATATATACGAACAATAATAATAAAAATAGATGTTATAGTCTCCCCAAGATCACTTAGTTGATACGTTGGATCTAATTTGTCGGGTCTAATGTATGTGGAGACCCACCTATGGCCCTGTGGTCAATTGGTCCAAAGAACTGGTCATGTGGAAAGATGGGTTGGGGTGCCACAAATGGAATCACAACACTTCATGACTAGGAATATATACATGTATTTCATAATATGATAATTCTATAAAAGAATTTTCTTTTCATTGGGTCTTATTATATTGAAATTGGAAGGCTAGATATTAGGATTTTTTCAAAACTAGGTTCAAAGCACAAGTTTGTGTGCCTATTACCCCATGCATAGGGGATAGACCTAGTTTCAAGGGGTGGGAAATTTATGTGATAATTTATTCTTTTTTATTGTTGTATCGATTTCCACCTTAAGTGGTTCACTTTAGTTTGATAGTAATTTATTATATGGCCTTCAACCCTTGGATTGGTATGGAAAAGGAGGTGATATGCACCCTTGGCCCGATACAAAAAGGGATGATTGTATATTACTTCTTGATGTACACATTGGATGATATATATATATATGCATGTTCCTATGATAAATTTTTTATGATTGTCTTTAGAAACATGGATTGTTCTAATAGGGTTTGGATTGCTTAAAGTGTCAAAAAACAAGCAAAATAATGTTTTCCTACTTAGCCTATATATGGTGCTATTCTGCATAGCCATTGAAGGCATGTGGTTCCTGTGAAATCTATGTGTAAAGATATTGGATATGTGATATATTTTAATGAACTTTACTCTTATAGTTGTATGAAGGAATGATGATTGGGGGGATCTATTTAAAATGAAAAAGAAGAACTATAAACAATGTTTTTATTTTATAGCTTCTATTTGGTGGCATTCTACTTAGCCACATCAGGTGATTTCTATTGTCTAGTCAAATTATTTGAAGGTGATGGGCTATGGGGATTGATTTATTTCTGATACAAATATCTGATATGGGTTTAAAATATTCCTTGAGACTAGATATCATGTGACATTGTCGCGATATAGGAGTGTATGGCTGGTGAGATTGTGCTGATTATTAAAACTTTTCCTATCTACAATATAAAAATATATATATATCTAACCTTGATATTAGTATTCAATGGGATTCCACCTTGGTGGATTCATAAAAATAATCAGGAAGGTGATGACTTGGTGCCAGTTTAATATACATAGTTTGAGGCCCCTAAGGGTTGGGTTGATCATGATCCATAAGCACATGCATAGGTACATGATTGGGTATATGAATGGTAGTCATAGGATTTGGATAATTTTGGGTCATGTATTGAAAAGAAACAAATAGAAATCCTCGTTCAGGTTATCATGGGGATATAGGGTATCTCAAAAAGAAAATCCTTCAATGGATTATATAGAACATGGGTTCTAGTCACAACAACTGCCACTATTTCTTGGTGAGGGAGGCCCACTGGTTAAAGATAACTGGATATAGTCAGTTCAAACCAACTTTATGAAACTTGAGACACCCCCTGAGAGGAGAGTGAAGCGGGAAATGTACATGCCCAGAGGACTAGTTAAGAACTAGTGGAACATGATTGTATAAGAAGGAATACATGAGGGACTATCTTAGATAGACTTTTAGGATAGTATCTTCGAGGTAGTTTCCCCATAGGCATAGAGGGAAGATAGAGCTTAATATTTATTGTTACTATAGTATAGGGATATTTTTTTTCATGGACAATAAATCTATGTGTAATGAATTTTCTGGTTTCGCAGTTTGTATGGTGGGAGATGAAATCTAAATAGTGAGTAGATTCAATGATTATTTTTGGAATTCCATCATGGAATAGGTAAACATCTTCTGGTTGGTATCATTAATAGAGGCTATGAATTAGGCACCAGTGGCTGAGCAAAATTTGAAAGACCAGTCATATTTGAGCTGGGTGATGACATCAGGTGATTATAGTGATAATGCTACTTATAGAACTAATTGATGCTGAGAGGAGATGCATCATAGATTTTAGTAAATATACTCAACTAGACCATTGAAGACTAGGTCATCGATGGTGTACTTCTAGTTTGGTCATCTATGTCTTTTATAGAAAAAATGTGTTTGGGAACTGATGAAGTGCCATGATTATGTCAAGGTCAGGTTCATTATATTTTCTATAGGAAGTATTCTCAGATATTCATGTTCCATGGACCGGGGGAAGACTCAGTCATTTGAGGTCATACCCGGAGTTGTAATAGGAGCTGGTAACAATGATTCAGTTGTATATGGACTTTTTCGCTAAGATAGTGGGACCTGGTAGTGTGGTTAGTTGATGGTGGAAAGTGAAGCACCCTAGGGAGTCCATGTATTAGGTAGGTGAGAATCATTTTTGATTAATGCAGTAGACCTCATTGTTCTAGTGCATGATAAGGATCGTTTTATAGTTATAGGTACAATATGGGGTAGACAGTGGTGTTTTTTATTTTTCCATGTCCCTTTTTGTAGGAATTTCTGGTTTTGGGTGCATGAGGTGCATTGGATGTATTGACTTTGTCTAACCATATGCATATTAGTGGGTTGGTATTAGATTGGATGTGCAATATATATATGTATATATGAGGTTTCATTAATTTTGTTTACCTATGGGCATCAATGCGATGCATGATAACATTTGTAGTGATGGAATCTGGGAATTGTTGAAATGCTGTTTTTACTTGAGGTGCATTGGAATTTGGCAATTGATTTTATGTGGGTTTCATTAGGGTGAAATAGCATTCTAGAATTGAAATTTTGTTGAATTTTATGGTTGATAGATGTGGAATTAGTACTTTTGGGCATCTTTTGAGATATTGGACCTCATAGATTCCATGCACGACTTGGGAACGATAAAGGAATATGATGAGATGCGGTGCATGATGATTTTCAAATGTGACATTGTCTTGATTAGAACACTTGATGAGGTGAATGAGGGATGATGAATTAGGAAAGGAATTTGAGTCTTGGGATGGTTGGTGGACCATATGATTTTGAGTTTAGGAGTATGATGTTACCAAGGTAGGTCACTACCATAGTAGTGAGATCCTTGAGTGATTTCACCTATTCGTTGATAATAGGGAGATACCGGTTTAATTTTAAAGATATTGGTATGTTTGGTACCATCTCCACGTAATGTTATATAGATTGGGGATGTCAAATGTTAATTTAGGAACAATATAACATCCCAGGTTTTTTAGAGAGTTTAATTCCTCAAACAGTTTAAATTTTTAAGGTTTGGTGTGTGGGATAATTATTTTACTGATATTCAAATCATAATTACTATATTTCCACTGAACCATGGTACTTTTTTGGATTTATTGGACCAAAAACTACCTTGGGGTTCAGACCTGGTTTTTGATTCTTTAAGGGATAAGATCAAATATTTTTAGAATGTGATAATAGAGGTTCAAGGATCGGTCAAACCATGCGGCCTCATAAGTGTAATAGTGCAACCCTCTTTCATCAATAGACAATATTTCGAAAACCTTGTTAAAGGGGGTATAGATTTGTGCAGGGTTATCCATTGTTTTTAGTAGAGGGATTCACATGGACTATGCATAGTTTGTGAAAATTGTGTGCATGGAAACATTATTAGTGACACTTGGATATTAGATGTATATGTAATCCAAAGGGTTTGGAAAAACCAGGTGGGGAAACCATGTGAGGATTTGTTGGTAGGTAGTGGAATCCAAAAATATTGTGCACGGTTAGACAAACCATATAGCTAAACCATGAATTTCTTCAATTTTTATGAAATAACTAGAAAAAAAATTACCCAATTAATATTGTTCTTCCCATTTATAAGGCTTTAAACCATGCACAGTAAGGAGGATATCCCATTAATTCATCCCCTAGACATTGAGATATCATCCTCCTCCAAAATCTAAATCAATCCCCATTAGTTTCATTGGAACCAAATATATAAAAGCATAAACCATATTTATTTATTTATTTTTTTCATATGGATCACTAAATTTGTGCCATCGAATTTACACTATTTTAATGGAATTCTTCTAAAATTATAATTTATTCTAAATCATCTCAAGTTAGAGGCCCATATTATATGGGCATAAATATTCCAATAAGAGGTTGGGGGATTCAATATTTCTTGTTGATTTCAATTGTGTTTTGTCGGTGAGTACTTAAGTGCGCCATTGGGTAGTTAGAGAGAGATGAAATTTTCTTAACACCTTGATTTTAAATCAATTAATTGATCATTGGAGATTCTCATGGGAATTATTCCACCAAATATAAAATTGTATATTCATAGAGAGAGGCTTACCACATTTAGAATACTTCTTCGGGATATTTATTACATTAAATTAAAATTTGTATGATGATTGTGATAGTTCCATGGAAACATGATGGTCTTATCCTGATTATTTAGGTGGGGTTTACCACCGGGACATAGGTGATGGGATTCATCGGGTTCATTGAGGCCCAACATACTTGAGTGATATTGATCACAAGTTAGAAGGCATGGTAGTTATATTGAGCTAACGTAGTGTTCAAATTATGTTCATGTCCCATGTGATATTAGATCGTGTTGACTATATATTTTATCAACATAGATTTAAGGGAATTTTGTGTAGGTATGATGTGGATTAGTTACTATATTTGTTATTTCGACACACTATGATAGAACGACAAGGCATTGAAGTCATGTGAACACAAATAGGACTAATATTATGAGGTTCTGTTGACCAACCGTGTTGGTAGTGGACTCTGTTATATGTAGCATAGGGATATTTTGACCATTAGTGGGTTATAGGTTCTTTTCATAAAAATCCTTATGGATGGCTGGAAACCATCAGTTTATGGTGTTGAAACCACCAGATTGGGGATAAGACACTTTGTTGATTGAGGATGTCAATCCAAGATTATGTGTTAGTATATATTTATTCATTCCACAAGATATCTTTTTTTGAGACAATATTTTTTATTATTTTTAATATAAACATCATAATTCATCATATGTTGATCATTGGGCTAGTAGTGACTTTTTGTGATGAGGTTTGTCAGACCAAGTACTTGACTGGGTGTGCCTTCAGAACATTATTTATTATTTTGGACATGTGGTTTTGGTTTGAACGATGTATCAGAGATATATTTACATGAGGTTTCTAAGGGATTTCTAGATTTTAAATCTTGAGGATATTCCTTCGGCTTTTGGATAAGGATTATTTCCACAACATTTATATAAATATATACATGTCATTTTATACTATATATATAACAAGGGGCACATGGTATATAAATGATGGCCAAATAAGGTGATTGATTCATTATATCTATTAATAATAAGGGATGAAGGTTATTTATATGACTTTTATGTGTTGTTTTATTTATATTTATTTTACACCTGATTTATTACTGATTTACATAAGGCACAAATTGATGGTGGCACACTAAGATTCCTTCCCACACCCAACATGCCACCATGACATGTAAAGATTTTTTTTTTGTGATAACATAAGGGTTTAGGCCTAAGATATGAACCATTATTATCATTTCATACTTCTTAGCATGAGATGGATGGTAAGGGACACTGGAGGAGCCTATATAAGTTGAAGCTTATTTTTGTGTGTTTATTTTTTGTATCGGCATGCTCATTATATGTATGTACTGAGGTCCGCAGCAGGACACTGTTTTTCTTATTTTCGTGAATAAACAAATATGTATTCACGTTTTTACGAACATTTAACAACATGATATTTTATAAATAAAATTACCTTTTTGGTTTAATTATATTTCCATTTATGTATTGTGGTTTTAGAAACCATATGCACTTATTTGGTTATATTATATCCTATTGGATTTAAGAGACTGGTATGCATCACAACTATTGATAATATAGCTATTAAATAGTGATCACATGATTTTTATAGAATAATAAATACTTTTTGATCTAATTATTATTACATTATAAATGATTTTTATTTGGATATAATAATATTAAAATTACATTTTTGGGTAATATTAAAATTCAATTAAGGAATTTATTTTAATTCATTATTGGTTTTTTAAAATAATAAAAATCTTATTAAAATTTTATTATTAAATCAATTTTAGTTAATATAACTAATCAAATAATTTTAATAAATTCACATGTAATATTTATAAGTGCTCAAAAACTGATATTGTTAAAAAATTAAAATTTTCTCAATAATTATCAATTCAATTTCTAAAGTTAAAAGTGAAAAATTTATAATTTTTTTGATGAAATAAATGTTAATTTTTTTATTGTAATGTAAAAATTTACCAATGGTGTTTTTCATAATATTCCAAGACAGTTGAACTTTTTGGTAAAAATTAAATATGGTATAAATATATAGTGTGTATCACAAAATCATAATGAACCCAAATTTATGTAACAATTACTATAAAGGGTGTCTAATAAAAAAATGTACCCCTATAAAATAATGTGATTTTATGTTTTTTTATTATTTTTATAAATCCTTTTGGAATCATCCCAAACCTATAATAAATATAAAGGTTTTAAAATCACTTATTTAATGACATGACTCACTTCCACATCACTAAGGATAATATTTAAATAATTTTGTACATTGGCATTATAAAATATTTAAAACCAATCCCCTTTAGAAGAAACCATTCTAAAAAAATTGGGAGTTTTTTAGTTTTGAATAAATTTTTATAAAGTGTCCAAAACCAATGTTTGAGAAATAATAAAAAACTCTCCTCTCATTTCCTATATAACCCATCCAAAATCCCATTAATATTCTCTCCAAAACCTTGGAGCACATCCTTACTCTTCACAACCCTCTCTATGTTCTTTCCAAGGTTCACCCAAGCTCTCAATAAGCTCCCACAAAGCTTTTGGGATTAATATATCAAGGTTAGGGATCTCCCTTTCCACTTTTTATTCAAGAACCTATTTTATGATATGTCTATTAATTTAAATTTGTTATTTTCTTGGTAAGTTATTAGAAATCCAATCATTGAAATTTTTATTTCAATGTGATGTGATACCCCTTTCACCCTAATTAATACATCCCATGAAACTTTATTTACACCCATTACCATGATAATATTTAAAACGAGATCCTTTCCTTCTCCTCTTTATTCAAGTATCTTCATTATTTTACGACTTTTATATATAATTACTAATGATGTTATATGATCTTATATATCCATATTAATTATCCTATTATTTATAAATTATTATATACCACATTCACTCTCATTGATCCTTTTCATGATCATTTAAACACCCTCATTATGCTTTTGAAATTCCTACATGATTTTCCATGCCAAACAATTGTTTAGTGAATACTTGTACCAGCTTCATATCAATGTTGTTCACCATTATGACATATACTTATTTCATTGTGTATTTAAATGTATGTATTATGAAACTTATCAATTATTGAATAAAATTTTATGATAAATGACCCCAAGTTTTAGGATCTATGTTTCACATTTATGCAGGTGAATTTAATGTAAGTGATGGGTGCACCCATAATAATATAGTGCTCCATTGTATTGGGTTATGTTTTAGTCTCACATGAAATCATGAAAGATATTAGGGAGTAATCCTAATCCATCGTGAGACCTTTTCCATCATGATTTACTAGATTTTTTACTTGACCTATTTATATAATACAATTTTTTATTTTGTTTCCACATTTTCCATGCTATCATTATATTATCATGATATCTAATGATTCATTGTCCATGTTTACAGTTCTTGTGAATTTTATACCTCAATGATATGCATATGGACTGACATGTGATATATTATTCATTTTATTACATTATTATTCCCTTAATAAGATTTATTTCTCACCCATTTGATATATATGTCCTCAGTTTATCCAATGACATTTTATGTATGATGGAATAATATGAGTATGTTACGGATGTTTTCAATGATGAATATGTATTCCATGATTTATGTTTTTATGGAATGGAACTAATTTCCAAAAATAAAATACTTATCTATATTATAGATTTTATTGTGCATAATCTTATATAATAAACCATGAATTAGTGTATAATAATGAGCATGGTTTTCATAGTTGGTATTAGTTTAATGTATTGTTATATTTGGGATTATTATAAGGAAACTCAAGACAAGGTCTGAGGGATAAGACTACAATAAGAATATATACCCAAATTTTCTAAAATTATAGAGTAATATGTTTCAATAAAATAAATCCCTATCTAGATACTATATAGGGACGTGGATCTAAATAGATGTACCTAGGGGTAAACCCCAAAAACACATCATAGAGCTAAACTCGTTTGGGAACTAGTACATAATTATGGGCCTTTCTACACACCTGTTTTTGATTCTCCAAGGGATATGATTTGGTAATTTTACATGCTCCTTAAGAACCAATTTTTGGGAATAAAAATTCCTATAAGTTTCTATGTAAGAAAATAGGTCTTTGTTAACATATATAGAATCCTATAAATTCATAAGTTTAGGAAATAAATTTCATTTAAAAGTTATCCCTTTTATATTCTCTAATTCTTATATATATGTTGAAATGTTTGAAGACAATCAACTCTAAGTTTATTTTGGATAAAGTAAATGGTTAAAGTAAAAATAAAAAATTTAATGGTAGGGTTATTGTCCATTGTTCTCTGAATTCCATCATATCACATTAATTTAGTAGAACAATTACAATACTACCACAAATCATTGAAGTATAGTTGTTGGTGAAAATATAAAATGTTGAAATTATTGCATCTAAAGTATATATCTCATAACTTATCTATATTTTTTGGATTAAAATCCCATAGAAAAATATGAAACTACCTTTAGTGTAATTTGATAAAATTATTTTTATGGATTAGATTTCCATTAAAAAATATTACATAAATTACTGGGAGAAGCAATTCAACCTTAGTAAGATGAATCAACCTTCAACTCTACAAATGTAAAAGAAGAATGATTAATATTATTAAGAACAAACATCTCAAGAATAGATATTATTTATCTATTATAAGGTGTATAAAGCTCAAATTATTGATTCTAAGAAAAATATCACCCTTGAGTACATGACTGTTGGGATAGAATTTAGTGATGTGTTTCCTAAACAATTATTCGGCATTCCTCCAAGCTGAGTGGTTGAATTTTCAATCAATATTATACCTAGGGTGTTTCCATTATCTAATAATATATATAATGGATGTTATGGAACTTAAGGATTTGAATAAAAAATACATATGAATCTATATAAATGGTTCATAGACTCATGTCCTTCACTGTGGGGTGAACCAGTCATCATCATCAAGAAGAATGATAGGTTAACGGGCCTTTTCATTGAATGTCATGAGCCCAAAAAGATCATGATATAGAATAAGTATCATATTCAATGGATTAGTGACTTATTTTGTCTTCTATATAGAGCCAAATATTTCTCCAGAGTAGATCTTCAATTAGGGTATTACCTAATAAGAGTGTAGAAGGAGGATATCCCCAATAAAATTTCCAAACAAGGTACAGGAAATATGAGTTCATATTAATTCCTTTCAGAATCAAAAATGCTTCCAAAATAATTAGGTACATGACAAGTAGAGTCATTATAGACTACCAAAAAATATTTGGTAGACTTTATAGAAATTATTGTAATATACTCCGAAATAATGTAGGAGCGTGAGTAGAATTTGATCACTATTCAAAAGACCATAGTAAATGAGAATATTTTTTAAAAGTATATCAAATTTAAGTTTTGGGTGGAAAAAGACTCATTATTGGAGAATATTATCAGAAGAAATTGGATATCTGTAGACCTTCAAAAGAAATATACTTGAAGGTTTCTTGGGGACAAAAAATTATGATGGAAATATATAGTTTCCATGCATTTAATGGCTATTATAATGGATTTTTGATAAATTTATCATGATTATAAAAACCTCAAACCGAGATAACACAAAATAGAGTCATGTTTTTTTAACAAAGAATCTGAAGAGATATTTGAGGAGTTGAATAAGGATTATCACAACCCCAGAACATAAACTACCCCCATGTGGTGAAATTTTCATGGTATACAGTGATAATTTGAAGAAAAACTTGGGATGTATCTTAATGAATAATTAAAAAGTGATAGCCTATGCCTCGAGGAAATATAGGTTCAAGAACAAATTTACCCAACAGATGGTCTAGATTTGACTATAGTGATTTTCATTTTGAAAATTTTGAAGCATTAACTATTTTGGTAAAAGTGTCAAATATAAAGATAAAACTAACACTAAGTATATATTCACACATAAAAAGATGAATATGTACCTATTATGATGGTTAGATATGATTAAGGACTATGAATTCTCAATACAGTACCATCCTAGAAAAGTGAATAAAGTGGATGACAATCTAAGTAGTAAGTATCCAATAATTTTATCATTGATGAGAATTGATAGGGATATAATATTTTTAGTCATGAAATGTTGGGACTTGGGGATCATAATGGAAAGAAACTCATCAATACCTTCAAAAATTATTGCTCAATAATTATTTATGGAGAGGATAAAGGCTTCTTAAATAGATTATGTGGGAATTCCAAATAAAGTGGAAGAAACACGAAAAGGTAAATACTTGGAGTTAAATGTAAATGATGAAAGAGTTGTGAGACTTTGGTCACCACAATGTGTACCATCAAATCATTTGTTAAATAAGGAGATGTGTGATGATGCATATTTTTTGACCTTCTCTATCTATATAGGTAGAAAA
Organism: Viscum album; assembly: GCA_963277665.1. Classification (NCBI taxonomy): domain Eukaryota; kingdom Viridiplantae; phylum Streptophyta; class Magnoliopsida; order Santalales; family Viscaceae; genus Viscum; species Viscum album. The sequence goes on from OY728131.1 coordinate 2,065,938,849, forward strand.
AGGATACATCAAGATCTCTGAGGGAAGTATTAGTTAGAAAATATGAGTAATGAGATCAAATAAAGTATGTCAAGGTGTTTTTTATGTCAGCATGTGAATTAAGGTAGGAAAAACTCCAAGGGGATGATGAAACCATTAAGCATACCAACATGAAAATGGAAAAACATAACCCTGGACTTCGATATTTTTCTTCTGAAGACATCATGAAGAAATAATTATATATGTGTTATGGTGGATCATCATACAAATACCAATCACTTAATTGAAATTCCAGTGGACTTCTCCCTAGATCAAATTGCTAGGACAAGTATTAGAGAAGTGGTGAGGTTGCATGGAACACCACTATTGATTGTATATGATCATGACAAAATGTTTAAATATATGTTTTAGAAGAGTCACCAACATGATTTATATACTAGGTTAAACTTCAGCAAGACTTGTCACTCTTTATCTAACATCCATTATAAGTGAACTATCTAGGCACTTGAAGACATGTTTAGATCATACTAAATTGACTTCAAAAGAATATGGTATCAACATCTACCTCTGTTCAAGTTCATATACAAAAATAGTTTCCACTCAAGCAGCCAAATGGCCCCTATGAACCCTTTAATGGAAGATGTGAAGAATACCCAAATTCTAGGATAATGCTGGTGTTGATAAACTACTCGGTCCTGAAATGGTTTAGAAAATGGGGGAAAAGGTTAATTCCATTCAACATCACATCAAGGCTCCTCAGAGTCAAAAAATATCTACACAAACAATTAGTGATAAGGCATGGAGATTGATGTTGGTGATGAGGTATTACTCATTATATCTCCATGGAATAAATTCATGACATTTTGTAATAAGGTAATTCTTTGTCTTTGTTATATCAGTCGCTTTTGATATCTGTCATCAAATCGAAGTTGTTTCCCATCTACTAGAACTCCCACCTAAACTATCCTAACTACATGATGAGTTCCATGTATCACTCTTTATGAAGTACATACCAATTCTATGACATGTGATGAATCCATAAGAGGTACCATTAGATAATTACCTTTCATATATGGGCTTCCAGTGAAGATCTTAGATCCTCGAGAGAAATTTCTAAAAAATAAAATTATGCACTCGATCAATGTTATATGGAGAAACCACATGTCTGAATAAGTGACGTGGGAACCAGAGGATGTGACGAAATAGAAATATCCTCATATTATTTAGTTTATTAAATGAATATTTATAGGAAAAAATTATTAAGGGGGGAATATTTTAATGACCCATGTATTTATAAATAAATTCCCTTGGTGGTTAAATTAAATGTATTATTATGTATTCTGGTTAAAGAAAACACATGATCTTCATTAGTTTTATTATTTCCTATTGTATTTTAATGACCATTAAGAATAATAACTATTGATAATATATTTTTTGAATAGTGTTCATATGATTATTATTGAATAATGAATACATTTTTCATCTTATTGTTGTGACATTATAAATTATTTTTATTATTTATAATAAAACATAAATTATATTTTTGGGTAATATTCAAATTCAATTAAGGAAGTAATTTTTATGAATTAATTAAATTTTAAACTAAATAAAATTTTAATAAAACTTTATTATTCAATAATTTTTATTGAATATAAATGATTATGTAATTTTTTTGAGGTCAGATATAATTTTTATAAGTGTTCTGAAACTGTAATTATAAAAACCCATAATTTTTTAATAAATGTCGATTTCATTTAATATGTGAAAATTTATATATTTATAAGAATATATATATGTAATAAATATTATTTCATTAATAAAAATTTTGAAATTATTCATTGGTGATTTTTTCATAATTTTCATAGACAATTGATGTTTCATGTAATCATTTAATAAATAATAAATATATGATGAGTATAATTACATCATAATAACTGAAAAATAATTTAACAAATACAATAAATGGTTTCCACGAAAAAAATATATGTTTCCCCCTTAATATAATTTTATTTTTATTTTATTTTATTAATATTATAAACCCTTTAAGCATCCTCCAAAACCTATAATATTTTTTAAGGATTTGAAATTATTTATATGATGATATGACATATGTATGCATCACCAAGGGTATTATTTTAATAAGTTGTTCCTCTAGACATATAAAATAATAAAAAACACTACTCGCTGGAAAAAATCATACGAAAAAACCATGGTGTGGTTTTAATTTTTTATTACTTTTTTAAACAGGGTTCAAAACCTATGTTTGAGAAATAGTAAACAACTCCCTAATATTTTCCAATCTAAACCCCCAAAAGATCCCACTTTTCACTCAAAAACCATGTAGAATTTCTGTAATCTTTAATACCCTCTTTATAGTATTCTAAGGGTTCCCCAATCTTTCAAAAATCTCCTCCCAAGATTTTGGGATCACAATATCATTTTATAAGATCTCACTCTCTTATTTCTAATAAAGCACATCTTTTAGGAAAAGACTCTTAATTTTGATTTTATATTGTATGGGTATGTTCCTATACATCGCAATAACATCTATATTTATATCCATGTTAATATATCCACCCTAAATTCTCAATAATCTCACCAATAATCAAGTATGCACACCCACTACTAGGGGGAGGATCTCCTAATGCCCAGTGGAAAACTGTCCCAAAGCACTGTTTGGGTGGCCAGATGTGTTGAGCCATTATAACTATTACTATAATTGTGCTCTATTTTAACCTATGAGGAAGTGATAATGAAATACACAAGAATGTAAGGGTTTATCTACCCATATACCCCTAGAAATTATGGTGCATGATCATTATCTAAAACTCATTACTACCCACCTATTTCTGAATATCACAACTATGTGCATCTGTAATGGAATTACATTCTATAAGGGTGTGTTCTATTTTAAATTAAAAATATTATAGTTCCATGAAAAACATTTTAGGATAGAGGGTTTGGGTACATTGAGAGAATATATACTTTAGGATTTTATTTTATATATATACGAAAAAAATATTACCCATCAAATAATTATTATAACACCACAACATATTCAATACTACTTATTTCTATAAATCAACTGTTTGTAATTTTTCCTCAAGCTTATTGAACTTCCTGGACCCATAAATGGTTCTTCTCTAATCATGAATCAAAACCACCACAATCCCAAATTTAATGAATCATAAGAAATCATATAATCCTCACTCATTTTTTATAGGATTATTTTAAAATCAACCATCCCTTTATGTCTTGAATATCCCTATCAAAAGTTTTTTACCACACAAACATCACCCCCTTCTTTTTTAGGATCACAATTAATGCTTGAAAATGTGATATTCAAGGACAAACATAATTTATTAAACTAAAAACCCTTGTAAATAATATTCCTCAAAATAATAATTGGGTCACTCTTAATAAATTATACCCTTAACCTTTTCAGAATCTAGTGACATATATTCCAATTATATCATGTTCCCTAAGAATTTCTGCTCATTTTTCTAGTAGGGAAACTTTGAGATCTTGTTATATATTTTATAATGATACAATGTTCTTATAATGTTATCTATATGCTGATCATAATGCTCCCCAAATTTGGAGACCCTATAATTCCATAAAAATACAACAACAAATATATCCAAATATGGATGGAATACCCAATTCACTATAGAATATAAACATATTGTGTGTTTTCAATATAAATAAGGACCATAATAAACTAATAAAAACATATATACTTATGAATGTTTTATGGGGATTATTAAAACCTCAAACATACAATTCATGATCCCTTGAACATAAATTTATCTTTGAGAACCAATTTACTCCACTAAATCGATCAAAAAGGTAATTGATATGTGTATGAGTACAATAATTCTTATCCACAATGTAGTTTAGTCACATATTATCTACACATAATCACAATGTGCCATCCAATTTTTATGATAATTTTATAAAATTTCCCCTAGAGGTCATTTTCGAGTGAACAAACCCTCTATCCCCAAGATAATCTAGTGGACCGTTAACCTCTCTACACTCTATAAGATCAATTTTTAGGATGGAATAGGTATAAATTATATTATAAACATAAAATCAATCATGATATTTTCCTTCCTTTCAAATGTAAATACAATGAAATCCTCTTGAAAGAAAATCTGTGAATTAATAAAAAATATGAGGAAAAGAACACCAGGTATACAACCTATTCTCCAAAATAAATCATAAAATATTTTACTGAAAGGGACATCAAATTCCCATTATCTGGACCTGAATTATATTCGTGTATATTTCACACCTTGGAATGGGTATAAAATCACCAAATAAGATTTTGAGTGATACATGACATTAATAACAATCGATTGGAGTTTGATACTGAGTCCACTAATACATCCAATGGATCACATTAAATATTTGGATCTCCAAGATGATGAAATACCAATGAATAATGAATCATATGATCACATTATCAGACTTTTTACATCTTAGTACACTTTTTAATCAAAAACCTAGGTGTTTTTTTATAGACATCACCCCTAATAGATATTCGAAGGTAATCCCCATATCACCAATTCGTTGGGTAGATATAAAAGAGTGTGACACACATGTATCAAATAAAGTAGATGGTAGAGTCATATATATGATATTTATACCTCAAAATATAGATTTATCCCAATCATATATGATATTAGTTATGTCAAGGGATTGAAAATGGTTTAAACCCATAGCCGGATCTCTCGATGTTTGGCACTTTGGAGGGGCATAACCCTCTTTGAATCACATCCCATACAAATATAAACCAAAAAAACTCTATAAACTAAATGAAAATAGTATCCCAAACCTCTATATTATTACTTAACCTTCATCTAATAACTAGAAACCTATGTTTGAAAATATTCATAATTTCTCGATAAATGTAATGTTCTTCCATAGAACATCTATAGATGATCTAACTCTCCATCAAAGAGGAAATATTTTTTATTACTATCACAATCAAACCAAATATGGAATGGTCAACCACAATTGAAAAATTCTGTTGATAATATACATCATGAAGAATAAAAAAACCCCTTACATGACATGCCTTCCTATAACTAACCTCACGAGACTCCTCATAAATTCTCTTATTCATGATCGATAACTAATTCCAACCCCTCATAGAATAAGTATTATACCTAGAAGATCTACCATTCAACTGTTTTCGCTCGATAATAATGTATTCATTCCAAACCTTGAATAATAATTCTAATCATAAAATGTCCACTTGGGACCAACTAGAATAGCACATGCCATCTTCAAAATGTCTGACCCTGATAGCCTAATATTCTTCCTTCACAAGTGAAGTCTATAATAGGTCTATAAAGTGGGTAACATAATCAATCACTATCATTACCCCAATAAAAAAAATTTAAACTCTATTTCCCTATTAGTATTATGATTATTTTGGAATAAATAATAGAGAAATTTAGTATGTAAATCCTTCAAGGTCATCAATACAAGATATTATGCCTAGAAAATAGTTTCCCACCACTAATTATAGATTCTTTAAACCATAGTTATAACAATATTTAACCACATCTAAATAAGATTATTCATATGATCAAAAAATATTTTTCATGGAATCAATATGGAATGTAATTGTTTACATTCCTCACTCACAAGAAAAGAGTATTAGAATATTTGAATTTAACACTCTATTAAGGTATTATATGGCTGGACTGACCCATAGATTCATATTAACCATAGATTATAACACATAAATAAAAGTCCCTCGAATATTCTAATATGTAGGAGTAAGATTCACAAGAGGTCGGTATGACTCCACAGCTAGATGGGTATTCTTATACCTACCCTCCAAGCACACAACAAGAGGAACACACATCACTAGAATAAACACACACACACAATGATATATGTGTATCTTATATATCATCTAATTTATTGACTAAAATACCCAAACCCATTCTAAATATGTCATCTTAAATAGGTTTATAGAACCAATGATCATTTTTTAAAAAAAATTATTGTTTGTGCATTGGTTATGTAGAGTGAAACCGGGAAGTGTTATAAAAAACTATATAAGTCTTTTTCGAAACATTTATTAATCAAATATTTCATGCTCTCTAAAATATTAGTATGGAATATCATTGAAAATAAATTCTATAAATGTCATGTCATAACTACATTATAAATATAATTCATGGATGTGTGTTCACATCCCAATTTATGACAAGAGTGAAATGAAATAAAGTATAAAAAAATATTTTTTTTACTCGAAACCATAAATCTAAAAAACCATGAATATCAATTACACTCTTAGTAACATGAAATTACCACATATTTGGGTCATCTACTCCCAAACATAGGTTATATACGAAAATCAAATAGCATCGTTTATCATATCTAAAAAATAACCAATAGAATGAAAAGTGGAAAGAAAGTTGTAATGCCATTTTGTAATGTCATCAGACCAATTCACCTACAATGTTACTAATGTAGGTATCTACACACCTTATTACTATCTCCCCATATGTGATAATTGTTTTAATAGTATAGAGGGTCAATAAATATCATTGGTAGGATATAGTTTCTATGGTATAAATGTAACCTAAATATTTAAATAGACATAATAGATAAGTTCCAACCAAAATAAAATAACATCCCCTATTCCATTATAAAATGAGATACCAAAAATGTGATATGGGGAATGAAAGTAAATGAATGGTCTTATATCATATATTATATTTGAAATGATTCAAAATTACAAAAAACTAAATGGATATCTCTAAAAATAAGTTCTAAGTCATAACTCATTCATGTCTCCAAATTACAACCACACTTATTAAACTCAACTGCTTATAGATGTGGATTAGTCCCCTTAATTGTTTCATGATACATTAAGTCTTCTTGGGTACCATGGAACTGGTCCAGGTTGTGAGTACAACTCATCAAGACACCATCAAAGGGGTTTATAAAAAATACCATTAAATAAAAGCTCATAGTATTTATTGAATTCTAATACATAAATATATAAGTAACCTAGAACATCAAAATATCCCTCAATAGAAAATTTAGATGCGACCATACATTACTTGGTTATTTCATTAATGGTATGATTGACCCATAGTCTAAACACACTTTAAGGATAATCAATATACCACCCCATGTTTTTTAAGCGTGGGGTACAAGAAATCAGTATCAAGTACCACTTGATGAACGATTCATCTTTATCACAATCTATATAGGTGATTGATCCATTACCAATATAATATTAATGAAAATTGATACATAACCTAGTGAAGGCATCACCGTTCCTCAGTTGATGAAATACCACAAGTACTTAGCTACAAGTGGATGATGTACCATAGATACACTCACCATAGGTGGATGATCCACCACTAGTATCTATATTTTGTTTGAAAATATACCACTTGTAACTTTCTTAGGGTGGAAAATATACCATCAACATGCTGAAGTTGAAAAAAAATCCACTATCACAAAAAGGGTGGATAATGAACCACAAAAAACCATATCTAGATGGATAAGTTACAATTATTACATCAACATATGGGTGAATGATGGATCAAAAAATTTGCTAGAGTGGAAAAGACACAAAAATCTTTTTAGGATAGAAGATTTTCCTACTAAACCATCTCACAAGGTGGATGAGACACCAAAAATATACCATGTGTGGACACGGTAAAAATAAGTGGTCATCATAATAAATAATTTATCACTTGTAACAGAGACATAACATTCATAGTTATTTAATTCATAAAATTTCAACACTATCAAAGACACTAACCTTATGAAAGTATCATTTATAGGCTATCTCGCCATTAACCTGTCACATTCTTATGAAATACCTTGTCATGGGTTGGTCTATAATACTATATAAATATTCTATGGTAATTTATTAATAATATCTCATATATCATAGGTCTATAGATAGGGTTCCGTTACCTAAAACATAAGGTAATGTTCTTCAGTGATCAAGGTGTTAATACATTGCACACATAGGACACACATGGACCAAACAATGTCACATGATCTATTAAAGATCATGGTACACTAACTTGATTCCATTTAAGACATCAGCGCATGGTTTGTGCACCTCTCATTTCATATAACACATTTCATTTTAGGGATTATCAAATTATTCATGTCAAATTAACTAGAGAAATAAATACTGTTGGGATAAAAACTTTTATTCATACCTATAGGTATTCAATATGTTGACTAAATTATTGATCAATCTATAAGTGATATATATGTACTAAATATATGATCAAAACATAGTGGATAATGTCCTTGATTTATTACTAAAAATATAATGATATATTCCACAAAAAAAGTAATATTTAAACTTTTAAATTAAAAATTCAATTAATATAAAATTATAAAAAACAACACATGGGGTGAATCTTGGCATTCCCATATAGGTTATGATGAAATTCCCATAACTAGATCATGTTTTTTTGAACCCTTCCATTCATAGTACAACAACTTATTCTTGATATGAGATAAGGACATAAACTGTTGTGTCATCATGATATTTCAACCCCATTCATTCTATAATGGTGTAAATAAGAGATGAAATGAAAAATAATGACTTCCAATTTAGAGTTTGATCTTGGATCCCACGATGCAACCCCATCCATTACCAAATGATATGAACCCCTTCAATCAGTCCTTCATAAAACATCAACCCACATTTTTTTTTTGAAATCCCACATACCTTATCCCATAATCATATTTAAATACATGGGTTGTAGTATTTCCACATACGTACAATATATTTGAAACTAGAACATGGAGACAACATCCTGAATATGAACCATGATCCCCAAAGAACATCCCCAATGACCCAAAAAAACAAAAATACATTAGTTTTAAATATAAATAAATGGACTTTATTCCTCATACATATACAATGTGTCACATGCAAACCAAACTCCAAGGAAGATTACAATAGAGTCACTATCCCATGTGTCAAAATCTACCAAATTGACAAATTTATTGATATATAAATTCTTTTTTTTCATTTTCAGTTATTGGTTTTTTTATCAAAAAAATACAAATAAAATTATTTCACAACCTTGAAGTGATAAAAAACTATTCTATTATTTATAGACCGAAGGAATTTGAAATCACAACATAAAATCCAATATACTTTAATCTTGACATTTTTTGTTAAATGGATGAACATATTGATTTTGAAAAATCACATCAAAAAATTATTATTATTGTTATTTATATTTGAAAACAAGAAATTTCATAAATATAAGAGTTAATATGATGTGACTAAGTGGATTAATTAAGATTTTATTTTTTATTTTTTTCAATAATGTTATAAAGTATAGTAAATATATGTTTGGATATGGGTGATGAAAAAATTATCCACTGAACAATAAACATTAATATTATTCCCATAAATTTTGGTTTAATAGTATTGAGGTTCATTTCCATGAATACCAAACCATATAGATTCAGTATAATTGTTATATTTAAATATGAAGATTGTTTGAGCTAGGTTTTATGGATGATAATGGCATGTTTTGAAACACTCAAAAAAGTGTCTTTAATTATAGTTTGTCAATGATCAAGTCAGTGGAGTCAATGTTACTAGGTTGAATAATAGAGTTAAAATCTAGTTACTAAATAGAATAGAGAACAACTCATAATGTTGATAATATAAAAGAGTTAAAATCATGTTCAGTTTTTTGAAAAAAGTATTTGTACATTAAGAGAAACCATGATAGTGTTACCTAGGTTGAAGTTTCTTGTGTACAGGGGAAAAAATAACTTAGATGGAGGATGGTGTGAATTTCTTTGTATATTAAATATTTGGGTAGTGTAAATATAAAAAATATTCTACTTTGGGAATTAAATGCTAAAAAATACATTGGAAAAAGTTAAATTGATTTGGAATTATTTTGATAATTCATATAATTATATTATGTTTTTATGGAGATTTTATGTCATTAAAAAGGAATAATATTGTTTTAAATTACTTTAATAATATATTTATAACACTATAATTATAAATTTAGAAATGCAAAAAAATTCAAATCATTGTAATTTTGTAAGGATGATTTCCATGTCTGTAAGAGTAATTTCAGCACTAAACACATTGAAAAAATGAATATTCATGAGTTCATAAAGATGAATATAGAATTTTGAAGGATCATTTATGAGTTATTAAGGATGAAATATATATTCCAAATGATTATTGGAAACATCATAATGATCAATACGGAGTTAATAAGGATGAACTCTAACTTATTAAGGATTATTAGACACTTTGTTAGAATCATGTCCTATTCCATAAGGATAATCATAAACAGTATAAAGATGATTTATGAGTTAGTAAGGATGATAAATGATTTCATAAGAATAATATCACATTTCATATGAGTCATCAATTTGTGAGAATTTTATAAATACTTTCTGTATAAGAATCATTAGATGTGGAAAATTGGAAAAGGTAGAGAGAATCACCTAAGTTTGATAAGGATCGTTTTTCTCATTTTATGGTTATTATTATTCTATAAGGATCTTTATGAATTCATAAAGAACAAATTTTTTTGAATTTTTTAGTTTTCTAAAAATTGAATATATATACATATTCATAATATTTAACATTAAAAAGAATGAAAGATTATTTTTTGTTGCTGTAATTGATCTTGGTGGATTAATTCAACACAAAATATTTGTGATCTATGATAAATTAATGAGAGACCGAATGTTCATGACTATATTAAACAAGGAAGAATCATTATAATTTCTAGAAGTGATAAAGATTATAAAATAATTATGGAATGGAAATATGATGATTTTTTAGCATTCTTATGTTTTATAAATTCCAAAAAGGATTTTATATTAAATTTGAATGTATGAGAATATGGTCTTCACACTAAGAACAAGAAAATAAATGCATGAGATGAAATTTGAGGAATGAAATAGGTTGCATCTTGAAAATAATCAATATGTAGTGAAGATAACAAGATGTAAATACCATATACAATTTGTTCTATGTAGTTTAAGGATATTTCTATATTAAGGAATGTTTCACACTATAACTTTTTTGTGATATATGATGTTCATATAACAACAAAGATGATTTATTTATTGATATTTGTGGCTGAATTTTGAGGAAGATTATGTTGATCATTGTAAATATATTAATAAGGATAAATTTTTATTGAAATAAATAAGAAATAAATAAGAAATAAATTTATAAGATCATTCCTATAAATATCACAAGGATAAATAATTTATGAAAAATAAATAATATAGAACATGAGGATACACCCATAAGAATATTTTTTTAAATAAGTGGAGGAAATATTAGTACACCCCTATTATAATGATATGTAAAATGATAGGATAATCACTATACTGGTTTAATAATATTTTATATTCCAAATATATTGGAAAATATATTTTTGATCTATGAATATAAAAGCAGAGAATAGAGATATAAATACAACTCTTCGAAAGGTGAAGAGACTAGGATAGATAAAACCTCTGGAGATATCTTGTAATGACATCAAACTGAAGAGAATTGAACCTAAAATAGATTTAAAGATTAATATTATTCCCAATGACTTGAGGAGGAGAAGAATATTATATAAATTTCAAAATATTGTAAAAGTATATTCTTGAAGAAGAATATGTAATGAATATTGACATGCTATAATTCCTTTAGAACAATTATTGGAAGTTTAAGACTCTGAAGCTTGAGTTGAGTGCAACAACCCAATTTTTTTTATTAAAATAATAATTAGATCGATACATTTCATTGTATGAAATATAGATCTTTAAGAGAATCCGGATATATTATGAAAAAATAATTATAACCAAGCCCTTGAATTGGAGAGTACATATATGAGTAAATATATTATGAAATATAATTGTAATTGTATTTATTGTTAAAAAAACTCAATTTTAAATAAAATTATTCTATTATTCAAAACCCCATTTTATTAAAAAATGATTTTTCATGAATTTTATGCATAAAATTAAAAAAATTCACCCTCAAGAAATTAATATCACTAAATTTTTTACATCATGAAAAAAAGTGTGTATGATTAATTATAAATTATTTTATTATTTTTATCATTCAATTTTTTTATTGATGGAATAATTAAATTAAATTATTATAAAACACTAGCACAATATTTACACACATAGTATATAAATTGGTAAATTATTATAAAAATTCAAAAAATAATATTAGTTTGATGAGTTATAGTAACCGATGAATTTTTTATATGAATATAACATATTTGGGACTTTTCCAAGGGTTATATTAGAATATGTATATTATATTTATGCGTTTAATGTTAAATTAAATGAATAATGTCAAAAATGAAATTAATGATATTTTAGGAAAATTAATAAAATTTTATATTATTAAAAAAATATAAAAAATATTTCAAGAGAATAAAAAGATAATTTATATTCTAAAATTTCATCCCATGGAAATGTATGTGTTAATAATTATCATATAAGTAAAATCATAACCCTTTTATATAAAAAGTGTTTCCATAGTTATGGTTAAAAATGGTTAACTATGATGTTAATTAAAATGATCAGGTTTAAAATGATATCTAAACCTATCAATTTTTTATAATTAAATAAGGAATTTTTTTTATTAATTTAAATAACATTTCATTTTAGAACATTTTTTCAACAATGTGACTATATTAAATTTTAATATTTTAAAATATTACAAGAGTGACCCTCCCCTAACTTATAATATTGAACCGCTTCTTTATTTTATTACAAATTCTTGAAAAATATATATCTACCAAAAACCACCCAATTGTCTTATAAAATTCCACAAACATACATTTTAGGGTATTTTATTCATATAATTACATCCCAATTTTCTTTAATATGGTATCTTTAGGAAGTGTACAGAAGAAGAGGTATTTTTCCTTACTAACACATTTAAATTTCTTTTATATTATACGCCTTATAAATCTATTGTTTCCTTACTAAAATAATATGTATAGTGTCATAAATATACTGCGATGTTATTATGATAATGGGAAAACAATTTTCCATATAACAACCCATATTTTTCTTACATAGATATTATATTTTATTATATTATTATTCCATACATAACATAATGATTCATGAAAAAATAATTTAGGTCTACTGCTTTTGTAAACACAGATAAATAAAGAACTACTTCATAAGTGATATAAATCATCTCCCTCCATGTTCTTTATTACTATCATGTCTTAGACATATTGAACATAAAAAACATTTCATAACCTTTGGAATAAAGACTTAATAAATGGAAATATTTGATGCTTAGTAAGGGTAAAAAATAGATATATATATATATATACATAAACTATAATAAAATTTGAAAAACATACACTTCATTTCACAGATCTTAATATTTTTTCATGGTATACATTTTGGAATTTCATAGGACATGAATCAAAATGGAATCAAAGAACATGACCCAAGAGATAATAATATTGGATTAAGTCATATATTTGTGGCATAAAATATGCATAAAAAATTAGTTCATTAGTAGTCATGGATCAGTTCAAATACTATCATAATTTATTGGGTTCACTCTCTAAACCGTCATAGTATATGTGGTTTATTAACAATAATATAATAGTATAAAAATTACCCTGATAATATGGAATCACCCCCTATTTCAGTCATATCCATCTATTGAGATTTCTTTATATTAAAATTGAATTAGAGGGATATATGATTTTGGTCCCACCCATAAAATAATAAAACTCTTGAATATGTATTCATAATATTCATCATATCACAACCCATGTAAATAAATGGGTTGGATAAACATTTCATCATGGAATTAATAGTGGAAGCGAAATGGGTTTCATAAACAGCTTATCATTACAATTATAAAGTATCTATATAAAGAATAAGTATTTTATAATTGGATTATATGATTGGTAAATATTATGAGATTATAATGGATTATTTAATATATATATATATATATAATTATTTTAAAACATCACTTGGAACATTTCATTAGGTAAATACCATTTTCAATTTAAATTAATTTATCTAAAATATAAAATATTATCAAATATTGAAGTATTTTTTTGAAAAGAAACTTTTAATAATGTTAGTTTATAATCAAAAAATTAAGTGGTTCGGATGTTAGGAATTTTATTCCATTTCATCTACATTAAAATTATTATTCCTTTCCCATCTTCATTAAAAATCTAAAAGTGCCTCATTTAGAATATGACATAAATATTAATTTTTAAAAATTGTTTAAAAATTATTATGTTTTAAAAAATTTGGTTAACAAATTAGTCAATAATATTTAAAAAAATTTTGAAACCATTTTTATATAACATTTAAATGTAAGAGAAAATATTTATAACTGAAGAAAGAAATAATGTTAGTTTTCCTTAAAAATATTATTTTTTCTTCTTCAGTACTTAAATTAATTTAAATTAAAAAAATTAATTTATATAATTAAATAAAGGATAATAAATCTCACAATGTTATGGAAATATATACTATAATATATCCACATAAAAACATAACCATAAACAATACTGATCAATAATGAAATTTTAAGATAAAAATGTTACTGCAGGCCTGACATTGTTTATATGTTTTTAAAAATTCAGCATCATAAATAAAAACATAGTATAAATGTATTACATAACCATAATAGTATATAAAATAGAATAAATTATTTACTTATAACCCTTTCATCACATGTTTCTTGGATATTCATTATTAAAATCATTGTTCCTCTTGATAACATATTCATATTCATATATGTTTTGGTCTATTAGTTTGGGTCCTTGTAATTTGATCTGGGTTTAATAAATTCCAAAATGATATTAATTTTATAAATATTATATATATTCATTATATTTATTTTTATTCTTAGATAAAATTTTGAGGAAAAAATTAATTTCAATGTTCATGGAGAGGTAACGTCACATGTATGCATGAATGTTGTTTTAACTATTCTGATGACGGATCAAATGAAAGGTAAATATTAATTAGAAATTATTTAATAATTATTATAACATATATATGTATAGGATATTAATTTAACTTATATTTATTACCTTCCACATAATGAGAAAATGAAAAATGAATCACATCACTTCATGGACCAAGAAGTCCTCGTGTATGCTCGAGTGACATTATTGTTTTCCAATAAATTTTTTGGTTAGATGGTAGATGTAATATTATAATTAAAAAAGTATAAATATGTATAATTATCATATATATATATATATTAAATATATCATTATATCTTTCCATGAGATATTGTGAGGAAATATGAATTATTGGTTTGTGAGGTGACAGTCCTCCACACACATGGTATACAGTTTCATTTCCCATTTGATGGGAGTAGAGATTGATATAGGTTATGAAATTAATATTATAAAATATAAATATATGAAATTTACTAGTGTGATTATTTATTCATAGGTGAAGGATATTTTAATGAGGTATGATGATAAATAAAATGAAAACACATTGTTATGTTTTATACCTCTTCTTCAGACAACCTCTTCAGGTTTACAAATAAACCCTTCCTATGATAGTTTTATGATAAAAACAGGAATATAGGTCATGGGGAGGGAAATATAGAAGGGACTTGGGTAGTTATTTTTCAAACCAAATGACTTTTGACGTGTGTAAAGGATAGGATAAGAGAGGGTATGTCCTTTTATAAGTAGTGGAGATGACCCACATAGAATTTTTTATAATAATAAAATATATTACTCCCATTATAGTATATAATATATCAAAATTTCGACATATTTTTCACTACGATGGTGTGGTGTGAAATATTTCAACATAATAGGATTTATAAAATTTTATTTGGAAAAATTTACTTTATTATTGGACTAATACCCGGTAAACCCTTTTTAACCTTAATTATGATGAGTTTTTTTAATATTTTTACTATTCATTATGACCAAAAATTAATTTTAACATATTATATATATTTATTATTTTAATACCAAATATTCAATGAAATATATCAAATTCATTTCCAAAAAAAATTGACAATTTAATTTAGAATTAATCCTGAAAACCTAGTGAATAAGTTGTTTTCCAAAAAAAATTATTATGTATATAAAAGTTTAAATATCAAAATACAACAGAAATATTATTAAAATTAAATAAATCCTATTATTAATAACATAATTGAAATTATTATACATTTAAGTCCTTTTTAAAATAAAATTTAGCCTTTTAAATTCATTAAATTAAAGGGAAGTTGTTAACAAAAATGACTATTCTTTCCTCTATTCGTGAAAAAACGATCTTTTAGGACATGATTAAAATTTTACTAAAATATAAATATAAAATTCTGAATCAAATATTTTTTTCATTTTTTCAAATAATTTTTTATAAAAGTGGAAACAATTAATTTTATTCTTTATTAACAAAAAATCATTGAAAACATGTTTTCGAAAAAATGTATTTGCAGAAAATAATAACTTTATTAAATATTAAATATTTATTTATCAACATAGTTTTTTTATGTAATATTTTTATAATTAATTTTTAAAAAATGGTTATTTATATTTATACCATCAATTTAATATCGAGGTTATATAAATATATTATATTATGATTTATTTAGACTCAAGGATGCATGTATCACAAGCTATTAAAGGGATTAAAAAGTAAATAATTATATTATGAAATTTAAAGATATTACATTATACTCTCTTAAAGTTAATTTCACCCTTCAAATTCAACCACTCAGATAAAAAACAAGTATACTTGTATTTCATTACTTCCTCTGTTTCCAAAGTTCCTTCCTCTAATTTTTTATTCCTCTATAGATCTTTAAGAAGGTGATTGGAATAGATTCCAGAGAACATTGTCTCTTTAATCCATGAATTATAATGATTATTATTTATAATAGATATAATTATCAAGTGTTAATACCTCAATGTTTATTATATGTATTTTATAAGTTATGAAATTTATTAGGATAGATTCCTAGGACACATCTGAACCATGAGATAGGTTTAGTAGAAGCGCCAAACAATAAGAAATTTTCTGTAGATGATCAATAATATCAAAGGGGGGAATTTAAATTGGTCTCACCTTTCCTTTCATTCTGAAAATCAATGCCGTATTCTATATTGATGTTCAAAGAAACACCTTATAAAAAAATTAATTGAAAATATCAAAAAAAATTATCAGTATAAATTTTCAATCGAGTCTGATATGCCATGATGTATTTTTTAATTTCACTAACGATCTGTACCATTTTTCATCATATCTTAGACTCTAATATATTTATTTATCCAACATCATCCCAACACATTGGTATTCTACACATCTTTCAATTAAGTGCATTATATGTTTTCATCTGAATGCTCGAGGGGAATATATTGTTGTAGAAAATATCAACTAGGAGAGGGTGTTGGTCACAATAACCTATAAAAACCCAAGAAAAATATTTCAACATATCTTGTATTATTTTAATAATAATATTATAATTACCATTTTTATAAGGATGTTAATATTTATTGGCACTAAACTCTATACCATGATCTTATAAAATACTTCTCTTGAACATCAAGGTAATTCTCAGATCCTCATATGATCTAATTGAATGTGGTACTCTATATAACCATAACTCTTCAATTAGGTATATCCTAGTAATATCATATAGAGATAATGTTACTCTAATAGAAATGAATTTTATGGATTTTAAGGAAATTTACTATAACCGAAATAGAATTTTTACCTTTAGATGTCCTGGGGAGTTTTAGGATACTATCCATAGTGGTATTTTACTATTTCCATTATAATAAGGAGAATTTATTTAAAATCCCCTTATAATTATATATCTCAACCATAACTTGTAGACATACCATGCTTTGAGAAACATATTATACAATATCTCTCTTTAGGTTACCCATTAGAAAAACTCTTTTAGATCTCTATATATCTTCATTCATCCATGATAAATATAGAATTATGATCTTAGAGATTAATCTAATAACTCATTAGAATATCATAATAATGAGACCTATACATGATTACCGAATCGTATCATTTTATAATAATCATAGTTAATCATAGAATCATATCACACATTCTCCTACAGTTTTACATCTTCTTTTCTCACCTCATCAATAGTAACATGGATTAATGGATAAAGAGTCATTTAGAAGAGATAATATTTCCCCCCATTCATCAATACTTCTATATACATCATTTGAAAATGAAAAAATATTAAATCTTTTTTATCCTCATCATAGATAGGCTGGCATGATCCTTTTGACTCAAACCATCATCCACCAAGTTTTTCTTCCCAGGGTGGTAACGTATCGCTCAATTGTAATATTTAATTAACTCCAATCATATTATTTGGTTAGTATTAGACTCATTCTATGTAAATATATACCTGAAATTTTTATGATCATAATATATATCACACCAAGATCTATAAATATAATGAATCTATATATTTATTTTTAAAATTACCACATCTAAAACCAAATCATAAGTTGGGTATTTTTTATAGGAAACTTCAATTTTCATAAGGGAAATGATATCACTATATCATTATCCATGGGGATGAATTTTATTCTCTTCTTTTATGCATAACTGTATATTAAAAACCCTTATCCCCTATAGGGAAATTTATGTAATTTTTCACATAAAAATATTATCTGTATTTCCTTGAAATTTTCTTGACATTCTTATATCAGGATGAACTTGGATCCCTACTATATTATAATGTTTAGTGTATGATTTTTTTTTGAAAAACTATCCAAAATCCATTTTTAATACCTATAGAAACAAATAATACTTCATGTCTTCGCAATAGTTGTTTACATGGCCAAATGTTCAATCACTTTGGTCCATGGTGGATCCACAGATATAACCTTTCTTGAGATTGTATGATTGAAAAATGGAATTTTTATAGCCAAAATTCACACTATTAATTTCACATACAACTTATCCCTCCTCAGAATCATCAATACAGTCCTAAAATGATCTTCATGCACTTTCTTTATCCTTATAATATATAAAAATATTATCTATATAGATTACTATAAATTGATCAAGGTAGATTTTAATCACTTTATTAATTAAATCCATCATAATGGTTCAAGAATTTTTGAGACCAAATAAAATCACTATAAATTAATTGTTTACATAAAATGTATGGAATCCTATATTTGGAAAATAAATCTTTTTGAACCTGAATTAATGATATTAAAAATAAATATCAATACTAAAAATATATTAAGATTCCTGAAGTTGATTAAAGAATTTATCAATACAAAGGATATGGTACTAAATCTTTATTGTGATATTGTTATATTCCTGATAATGAATACAGGGTCACATTTATCCATCTTTTCATTAAGAACAAGATCAACCAATAATGATACACATGGATAAATAATTCCTTCTTACATTTTATCCCAAAGTATCTTCTCCAATTACATAAAACAAGTCAAGGCCATTCTATATTAATTATTTTAAATTGTTGGTGCACCATGTATGAGTTCTATTGAAATGTCAAATTTCTAATTCACTAGGAGACTAGGTGACTCTTAGGTAAATACATCAACAAAATCTCATATAATAATTATATATTTGATTTTGAGTTTCTCTATAACCATATAAGATAAAAACACATTTTTATAAGAATATATACCCATATAATGGAAGTTATTTCCATTAGAAGTTCATATTTTTCATTGTAATGATATATGATCATATGTTGGTTTGGAATATAAATCATGACTTCCCATCCTCAGAAATTTACATGAGATTTATATAGATAAATACAAAACATGCCTAAGATCATATTAAATTCTAATAGAGGGGGAATAACTTTATTTCTAGGTGGAAAATTACAAAAAACATCAACTATATAATAATTACATGCTTGAGGTGTGATTATCACACCATTAGGGATTTTCACTATTAATAAAACAATTAAATATTGGGGGTGGAATGTTGATACCCTTAGAAAAATTTTCAGAAATAAAAGAGTGGTTAGAACTTGAATCAAATAATACATTAGAAGTTTTATAGTGGATAATAGGTTTACATTTCAGAGCTTTGCTATCCACATTAGCAGTAGTGATCACATGATATTTCCCTTTGTATCTTAGATTAGTAGGTTTCTATCGTAGATCATTATCACGAACCTTATTTTTTGGAATTGGTTATCATAATTACAAAATACTTTCATTTGAATCACTGGATTGTGGATGGTTCATTATGTAGATATTTCTCTCTATTCTCATCATTATCTAAATTCTTCCCATAACATTGGAATTCATCTGCTTGATTAACTATTTTTCCACAAAAAAAAATTATTAGTTCCATTAATAAAATCCAAGCATGTTTCTATCCACACTAAAACCATTAAAAAAATATTGTCTTCTTCTCTCTTTAGTTTTGTGAATTTCCATTAAATTATAGCTTTATTTTCTTATTAAACACATGAAATTAATGGGTGATACTAATATCCATTTCCTCATTATTAGTGAATATAAAACATTATTTATAGCTACAAACATCCATTTTATCTAATTACCTTTATATATAAGGTTTTAAGACACTGATGAATTGATGAACCTTACTTTTCGGTAAGATTTTAATACCGTAATCATATCTCATATTTCTCGATCATTTTCATCAGAGGTAGCAATGGATTAATCATCCTTATTCTTTAAATCAAGGAATTATTTCTCCATTTTTGTATGAATAATATGAGGAATGTACTTACATAAAAATAGTTTTTAAACTCTTCTCAATCCATGAATTCAATTTCATCTTATTGAATAATATTATATATTAGAATGAACTGTTGATCTAATTCTCCCCCAAAATGATATATAAACAAAATAAGTTTTTCTTTTTTTAACACTATAGATTAAAAAATATACTTCCATTCATTCTAATCAATTTCTTATTTATATATAGATCATAGGAAACACTAAAATAATGTGGAATATACCTCATAGTGGACTCAATAGAACATTATTCATTCTTCTGATTATTTGGAATCATAGTATGATTCATATATAGAGAACGTTTTGTAATCATAATGATGAAATTTTTCATTCAAAATCAAACACCATTTTGTATCCCCATAGTAAAATCATTGATTTTTCTATCACATTACACATTTACAAGGTTCCATCATGTTCCAACCATTGACTAAAATATGAAATTAGAGTGTGAGAAATAATAATAATAGTGGGAAACCAAATAATCCTAAATAATCATTTATAGGATATGTAAATTGTGATAGATTCTTTTCAATATATGAAAATATCTGTTTAACAAAGGTTATTTATGGTAATCATCTTTTTTTTTGTATTTTCCAAATAGCCACTTTTTGGGTAAGTGGAAACTATACAAAAAGGGCCAGTTGTTCCTACATACCAACATCAACATAGACCAATTCACACCACATTCAACATTCAAAATTTAAACATTCAAATTTCAAAAAACAATATTCAGAAAAACCGCCATAACCCACCTCAAGCCACGAGAAAACCCAATGTAATCCACAAAATCAACCATCACGAGGAGACCTTGAACCAAATGTCTGGTCACGTCGCTGAAAACCGCCATCGTTAGTACCATCATATCTCTGTTCACCATCGGAGAAGGTAACCAGAAACATTCAACGATATCCGGTTCATCTAGATCTATCACCAACCACGGAAACATCATCACCTTTCCGTCATCGATCATCCATTACAGAAACTAGAAACAAAAACACAGAAATGAAAAACAATCATCACTGATACAGGAAACATCGCCACCATCATCGCTTTCTAAAATTCAACGACCAATACTCAATCAGATCAGCCGCAATAGTTGGTGGAGGAAAAAAAACCAACACCGAAAATCAAAACAGACCGTGTGAGGAGCACCTTCAGCAGCCGAATCCCACCTCCCAAAGCCATTGAGGAACCACCGCTTCAAATCTTACTCGGAGAGAAGCAGATGGACTTTGAGGCCAAGGTAGGGATTTGAATTCCGAGGGTTCCGAACCAACACGGTGAAAAAATATTAAAATAGGGGAAGAAACCTAGAGAGAACACGAGCAAGAGGAAAATGGGGAAGAACCCAAAAGAAACCAGGGAAGAAGCCCAAACCGAGACCAACTCGAAGAAAGGAGGGGGAAATGGGGAAGAGACCGATCAAAACCATAGCCACTGAACCTCAGTCCCAAAACCTATGTAATTCCATTGCTCCAGATCTGACCTAGTGTGGAGCAATGGAACACAAGGTAAGAGTGTGGTAGTGGCACCCTAGGGTAAAACCGAAGCACCTTTATAGAAGCCGAAGCTATGGGAGGAACTCTGGAACAGACCAACCGCGATAGAAAAAGGGGGATGAACCCTAGGAGAATCCATGGATGAGTCAGAGAGAGCCGAGGAAGATGAAATGAAAGAAGAACCCAGGAGTGGAAAAGGTTTCGGCCAGAAACCCTAGAGCGGAGAAGGAAACGAAATCGAGCGCCCGAGGGAGAGGAGAGGGGTGGGGGAGTGCGGAGCCATTTTCATGGTAATAATCTATTCAAATCCATTATAATAGTTTAAAAAATTGTGGTTTATCCAATAATACCCCCTAAGAGTTCCAATCAAAGTTTACAGTAGTGGAACTCTCACTATTCTCTATAATGATGATCAATATATACTCGAATATTTTTTAGGTTTATTATCCTTCAAGTCATTGATTAAAAGACCAAATTCTATTGTAATATTTAGATATTGATGTTTTTCTAGGAATATGATACTCATTTATTTACCACGTCATCAAATTTTCTCATAAACTTAGGAATATCCATGTGGTTAGACTAATGTTTTATCATCATAGATTCTAGAGGATAAATAATTATTTCTATGATACCAACTTTGATTACCCATATATTTAAAACTTAAATATGATGTCTCATTAGAATTATTTTCATTACATACCAAAATGATCTACACCCAAATCATACAGGTCTAGATAATTGGAAAACATTGATACATAAAAAAGAGTTCATATGTAAACTACATCATCTCACACTAAGTTATTTATAAAATTCATCCATCTTATCTCTAAAACATTAAATGTTTCTTTACAACATTGAGAAATGAAATATAATAAATATTGATATATGGTTCTAAGGGTAAAAAGGGAGATATATGCAAATAATATTAGCATATGTTTATGAGAACATGATAGTATCATTTTAAAACCATAACATGCATATCATGGATCATAATCTTCGGTCACGGATTAAAAATTTTCAATTAAAAATATATGAATCACAAAGAAATCATAAAATATGATGCATTAGAGAATAAAATTGGCATTATAAATAGATTTATGAAATACACATAAGCATCAAAAATCATTTCCAATATAGTAATGAAATACATCTATGACAATAATAGTGGATTGGGTTCACTCACCAAACCCTTAGAGTAGTGATGGATCACTTCTAACACTATCATAGAGGACATTTTCCTTTATCAAATTGGTCCTTATTGAATTGGGTTCACTCCCCATTCTAATCCTCTTTATATCATCTGATATCCATCTGTACACAATGCATATGAGGGATATATAAATATAGAACCACCTATAAAATAATGAAAATCATATATATTTGTACCTCAAGATCATAAAATAGTCCTCATATCATGAACCACAAAAATAAATGTGTTTCATAAATATTTCATCATATGATAACATGTTGAAAAAAACGGGTTTCATAAAAATCTTGTGACCATAATAATAGACCATCCAGAGAATGGATAGTATAATTGATTGATATCCCCAGTAAAGATTAGGATATTTATAAGGATTCCATTATAGATGGAAAATTATTTTTTAAGATCACTTGCAAAATTTCTTGAGGAAAATCCCTTTTTCAGTTAGAAATCCCTTATTGAAAATATTAAAATATCCCAAATATCTAAGAAAAAATATTCTTTGAAAAAAACATGTAATACTATACAGAAATGATCAAATAATTGATTTTTCATGAAGTTGTGAATTTTTTTTCAAGTCACATACATTAATATAATGATTCATTTTACATTTTTGATAAAAACTCAAAGGTACATCATTGGAAAAAAATTATTCAGTTTAAAAATTTATGAGAAATTAATATATGGGTTAAAATATATTTATACCATTATTAATTAATATTAAATAAATACTTTAAAACCTTTTTAGAAACATTGGATATGGAAGAGGATGTTTTTTCTACCGAAGAGAGAAATAATTCCAGTATTCAAAAAAATTATTATTTTGTTTTCCTAGGTACATCAGGAGAATAAAATTAAAAGAACACAATTAATTTAAATTAATAAAGATAGAATAAAACAAAATATGTTATCATTAAGATATATACCATAATATTTCATCATCATAACTCAACCATAAACAATCCTGAAATCCACAAGATTGTAACTTAAAACCCTTACCTCAGGTATGACTCTTTCTTTCATGTTCAAACCCGGTGTATTATAAATATATAACCATTATAAATATATTATAGAACAAAAATAATACATAGAATACCTTATATGACTTAATTATAACTCTTTTATCACCATTTTATTATTAATTCTTTTTTAAAATTACTATTCTAGGTGATAACAGCGTCATTTTTCATCTATGTTTTGGTTTGGTGGTTTTAGTCTTTTTACATTGATAATGATTCCATAACTTACATAATTTTAATAATGATACAAATTTCATATATATTCGTTATATACCTAAGTATATTCATCCATATAATTTATTTATATAAAAATTAGTTCCTCTACTTAGGGGTATAGTAGAACGTACGTACGAGTGAATGCCCCTTTTATATTTTCAAAGATGGTAGAAAATAATGGAAAATATAAATTAAAATTTCAAAAAATAATTATTATATCATATATATATATATATATTATTAATTAAAAATAACCTTATAACCATCCATGTAAATAAAAAACTGAAAAACAAATCACATTTCATTTTAGCGGCGGTAGTCCACACATACACACAACCAACAGTATCAGTATACAAAAAATTGGATGATATGAATGTATATGTGATGTTCTCATTAATAATAATTACAATTTAAAATTTATAGTATATATAAATTTAATCCATAAATATATATAGTCATGATAGATACTGATGGAAAATTAATTACATCCTTTTGTGAGGCAGTACACCACCCTACACACGATCAAAAATTTGGTTTCAAATTTGATATAATATGAGATGTATATATATTATTACCTTGAAATAATAAAATATATGAATATTGAAAACAATTTTCAATTGTTTCATCATAGTTTAAGAATATTTGGAGGAGGTATAATAATAAATAAAATGAAAGTACATGGTTTATAACTATAACTGTTCTTAAGACAACCTCTTTAGGTTTAAAAATAAATCAATATTATGATCGTTATATAATGAAACCAAGGAATATAGGTCATGGGTACGGATGTAAGGAATCAAATTTTTGAGCTATTTATTAAACCAAATTTATATTTTTTTGTTGATAGGAGAGGATAGGTGAGGGGTATTCTTTTATAAGTGGGGGAGAAGACCCGGATGGAATTTTTGAAAATAATTAAAATAAATTAAGCACATTCTCAAGATAAATAATTATAATTTGAAAAATATTTGGTGTCGGGATATTATGAGTTCATATTATTAAAACTAAATAGAATTTATATAATTTTTAGTTGAAAATGTACATTTATCCCTAATTTTAACCCCTAGTAAACTCGTTTTAACCATAACCGTGGTAGTAATTTTTTTAATTTTTTCTATTAATTTTGAAAAACATTTAATTTCAACCTATTTTAAAATTTTAATTATGGTTACTAAAATTATGAAATAAATTTTCTCAAATTAAATTTACTGAATATTTATAATTTAATTCTAACTCAAACTCTCAGATGTGATGGAAAAGCATTTTTCAAAAAAATCATAAGTATAAATGTTTTTATATAATAATTCATAATAAAAAAATTTAGATAAAAAATGGATTAAAAATAATAAAATTGAAATAAAAATAAAAATAAAATTATTTTAAAATAAAATTTAACATTCTCAATTATTTAAATGAAAAATTATCTTTCAATAAAAAATAGTATTTTTTC
The DNA here is from genome assembly GCA_963277665.1 of Viscum album. Classification (NCBI taxonomy): domain Eukaryota; kingdom Viridiplantae; phylum Streptophyta; class Magnoliopsida; order Santalales; family Viscaceae; genus Viscum; species Viscum album. The sequence goes on from OY728131.1 coordinate 2,065,965,005, forward strand.
CACTAATCATTGAAAAATCATTCTTTTTATAAAATTATCAAAATTTCCCTTTATAGTAAAATTTACTTGATGATTCCAAAAATGAAGTTAATTTTTGAAAATAAATTTTATAATCTTGGAAAAAGTAATTTTATTATTTTAATAAAATAAATAGAATTCATTTTTAAGGAAAAATATATTTTTAAAAAAGATAAATAATCTACTAAAAACTAAGTAATTATTTTTCAATATATTTTATTTATCTAAAATCAATAAAAATGATATTAAAAATATGGTTATTTATATTCTTACCAAGAATTTTATGACTTGGTTATAATAGTGTACAATATTATGATTCATTTTGACTTGGGTTTGTGCATATTTCTAGATATCAAAGATATTAATAGAAGACATATATAATAAAATATTATGCCCTCTCTTTATATATATTTTTCATCCTATGAAATTCAAAAGAATGACCCTTAAATATGTATGTATTATCATCTCCATATAAAGGTGAATTTTATTTTTTGTTACCATTTTAATTAGAGATTTATAAATATAAAAATACGTAATTTTTATGATATTAATTAAATAATTATACTTCTAGTATTTTAATATCATATCTATATTATTAAGATTGAATCCAATGGAAAATGATAATACAACATATGTGTATGTGTGAACTACCACCTCCATGAAGCGATGTGATATTTCATTCATTTATTACTTACATAGATGTTAACAATAAAATATTTAATGAAAATATATGATATAATAATGATTTGTAATGGTTAATTATTTTTTACCATTATCTCATTCTATATATTTAAAATAGAAAATAGCGTTCATGTTTTCATATGGCTTACCATCTCCATAAATGATGTGATTCATGTTTTTATCTCTTCCTTTTATGGATTAATATATATATATATAATGAATAAACAAGATATTCTTATCATTATTATCATTATTTAAAGGATGGAACCATGATCCATGTATAAGGACTGAAAATACCAAAAGGAATTTCACATGAAAAATGAAATAGTTAACACTAGAAAAATGATGATTATAATATTGATGTATTAATAAATGGGTGTGAAAATGTTATAATTGTATCATATAAGATTTTATAAGTATTTAAATGATTATTGTATAGAAATAAAGAAAAAATTTATTTATTAGAAATGATTTTAGAGTGCCTTGGAAGCAATTCAAATGTGTGGTATAATATTTTCATCCCACTTTTATTTATATGAAACACATGACATATCCAAAATTTTATTATGTGGTGTATATACTTACCATTAAGTTATTTTATAATAAATTTCATGAAAATTATATGTATTTACATAACCATATAATGTTCTCTATTTCATGTTGTTTTTCAGGGATTAATGATGTGGTAAGGTTTTGTTGTCTGAAATTATCTTCTTTTGAGATATTTTCCTTTAAATTCAACTTTCTTATTTTATGAGGTTTAAGTTCCTCTATTATGCATGTTATATCATGAGTATAATTATAATTATTTTATTTAATGTTTCATTTAATGTTATTCATTCATTTGGTTCATGATTCAAAAGTACCCAAATTGGTAATGGTTTTATTTTTCAATCTTAGTGTATATAGGGATTATTTGTGACTAAGAATATGATGGTCATATTCCATGATATATATTACAAGAATTTCATGAATTTTATTATTCTATTTTAATTCATATAATATTTAATTAATAGTACAATTTTCATGTCTTTTGTACTCATAATGAAAGAGAAAATGTATTCCTGAAGAACAATAGTATTTCTCTCTTGGGTCGAAAAATCCTTTTTCATCCTTCTTGAAATTTTCTTGAAATGGTTTCAGGATATTTCATTACTATTATCAATTTAGTTTTCTAATTATTTTTATCCATTTTTAAATTTTTTCAAATATCATTAAATGAAATATTCATATTGTTTTTTGAATGTCGTGTGTTTTTTTAACAAAAAATATGAAAAGGAATATTTGTTTTAACAGATATGACCTGAAAGAATTTCTTTTCCACCATGATCTCTCAATTCTTTGATGCTTCCATTACAATTTTGATAGGTACTTTTGAAGGAAAATTATTTTCGAATTATTTTGTAATTTTCTAAGTTTTAAATAAGTTATTTCAAATTAAAAAGGATATTTTACTCAAGAAATAACCCATTGATATTTTAATGTATTTATTTATATGTGATAATATATATTGAGGTTATTATTTATTTATTAGATTAATGACCTAATTATACCATGCAATTTAATTTTCGGAAGACTTATGATGATGTTGATTTAAGAATGATTTATGAACGATTTACAAATGATTTAGTTAAACATGTTTCTTTATCATGAGATAATTATTTTTTGATTAAACCTTTAAAATACTATTTTTTTTCTATGGGTTATGACTTATTATTATAATGAGTATTTTATGAATTTATTGAAAAAATATTAGTGGATTATTATTATGTAATGGTTGGTAGTAGATTTATTTATATTCCACCAATGCATTGGGTATAGTTGGATATCTCATGAGATAATAAGAATTGGATTGAGTAGTGAACCCATTATAGTAAGGGATTAATCCAAGCATGAAAGTCTTAGGAGTGAAAATTTAATAATGATATGATGTAATATAGAGTGTATCCAATCCATTACGATATTCATTGGATAGATCCAAAAATAATGATACGATGGAATGGGGTGTGAACCTACCCAACTATTATTGTCATGTTAGGATCCATAACTTTGGAAATGAATTTATATGATTATTTTTATGCAATAAAGTTATATCTAATAGGAAATCTATGAACTCACAGATCATTTTCATTGATTACCTTATGATTAATATCTTAAAAACTATAAATATTTATACCATGATTCCTATTTATGATCAATGATATGATCAATATTCCTTCCAAATATTATACTCTTATTATCATACCCATATGCCTAGGTCATACATATGTTATCATTGATAACACATTTTTTATAGTCATTTATAATCTGAGATCATCCTTTCTTATTTTTCCCTAGGTTATGAATATAGATTCTATGAATTTTATTTCTAATAAGGGTTCTTTTTTTGAGAATCTTTGTTGGAGATAATTTAGATCTCTATTGAACAAGTTTTTAATGTAACCCCATTTTCAATAGCACTAAACCTAAAAAATTATTGAATTCACTATAATGATATGTATTAAATATTTATCTAATTATATGTTATATTCATTCAAGAAAATTAGGGGTTTCTATAGTTGATATCACAGTAGGGTTTAATATATATTTAGATATTAGGATGAGAGATATTTGGTGAAAATTTGGGGATATATCTATGTATAGGATGATACCCAAATATTTTAGTAAGGTAGAATTTATATGGTTCTCTTATATATAACAGATTTTTTGGATAAAACAAGATATGTTATTTTATAGTAGATGAATATAGGTGTAATGAATTTGAATAGAGTTGGAGGAGTATATATCAACAACCATTCTCAGGCATAGAGAGACTTCCTAGACACCACATCAGGCCAGAAACTCTTGGGGTTATATTTGGGTTAATATTCATTTTCATTATGAACTATTATGAAAGATTTTAATAGATAATTACAATGAACGTACTTGAATAAACCTATGGTGTCATATATCGGAAATAAGGTTTCATGATTTAGATATCCTATAAATAAATATTCATGATTATTCCATTACTTAACATGAATAATGTTTATCACACTATTAATTTTGGTTTTAGTTGACGGTTGGAATCAATATATTTCATGTTAATATTGAATTTGAAGGAAAATGGAATGATTTTATTCATGAGAAACCAAATTAAATTGGATATGGAATGAAAAATCATTTTATTATTCCGACTCTGCTATCATATTATATTATTAAAAATCTTAACTTGTTTGAGATTATTTTTATAACTAAAAATATAAAAAAATCATTAAGTAAAATTAGGAAATGAGATTTGACTTCCTATTTGTTTTTAATGTGGGAATATGCACTGAGTAGAATATCATAGGGGAATTATAATATTTTTTGGTTGAGGGAGATAAGGAAACAATATATACAGTTGTTGAGAAAACGAAATGTATGGTTAATGTTTTGGATAATAATAATGGTTTTCTCTATGGTATCATCAATGAATTAATGTTTTAAATGTTTAAATAATGGGAATTATAAAAATCTATGTCCTAGGGGAAAATATAAAAAATACCATTATCACAATTGTACAAGTAATGTTTTTTCTGTTGTTGAGGAAGAGACTAAAAATTAAATATAAAATGAAAGAGATATTAAGGAATAATGGGATGAATATTAGTTAATTGAAAAATAAGGAACTACAATTTTTGAAGAGTTTATGTATTTTGATTAATAGATTATGTTGTGGAAATATTTTTATCAGTTCTATTCTAGTTTTAATAATATTGAAACATATACTAATTTCTCTGCATTAGATTTCCATTAAGAATTTTCAAGAATATATTGAATGGTACTCTGGACCAAAATCATTGATTTAGTGGCGAGGATATATATAAGGAAAAAATGAGAATGAGGGAAATACATACTTTAATATTTTCTCAATGTTTATATAATAAATTTTATTTGAGAAAAAGAGATGATTTACATTGATATTGTAAATGGGATTATATTGGTGACGTTGAAAATCGATTTTGATTTGATGGAAAGGTGATTTAGGCCATCATTAATTATGATTATAAAATTTTTACATTTATGGAATATATTTGATAGAGTTAGTTTCAGGATGAATTTATTTTTTTCATTGATGTTTTATAGTGATTCAGATTATTTTGGAAAAGGATTAAAATTTTTTAGTTGAATATATGGTCATTATATTAACATATTTTGTATGTGACATTATTACCTACTTCATGTTGTATGGGGGTAAATGTTAATGTTGATATTAAAAAATTCTATTATGTAATCTTTTATATTTTATGGTTTTGAATTTTTTTTAAAATATTTTATATTTTTCTTAATTTTAAATATTTATAGAATGGATGAAGATTGACATTAGAGGTTATTGTTAGGGAAATATGGATTAATATATTATTTCATGAAATGAATATTTATCCACATTGGATAACTTGTGAAAACTGTATATGTTTTGATGATAAATAAAAATATAAGGATTTGACAATCAATATTTTATTGATATTATGATCCATTAAAAGAAAATTTTAGTGCTATATGCATGCAAAATTTATCCAAAATATTCATTTCATAGAGTAAGAATGAAATAGAAATTAAACAAAGAAGAACAAAATAGATAAAGTTATTCCTCTATATTTTTAATAAATATTGATATTATATTTTTTCATGTTATCTTTCAGGATTATAAAAAAATCCAAAATTTTAGAAAAGGGTTCTTATAATTAATAGGTCATATTGTAACATTAAATTTTGATGAATCGATGGCCTTTTCACACATAAAAGAATTATTTTTTTGTCTTTAAAATTATCATTAACATGATCTATATCACTATATATTAATCCATGTATGATATATTTATCCTAAATGTCAATATTTTAACTTCCTGTCACTATTTCCATATATTTTAATGTGATTATTTAATAGTTTAGGCAACATGTATGTTTCCCACATTCCGTTTTTAAAAGATGTTTTATTATCCCTATATATGATATGGGTGTAAACTAAATATATTTTAAAATATTGATATTTTGATGAATGACATAATATTATGATATCACAATTTATTTATTTTTTGGGGGGAATGTAACAAACCAAAAAATGTGTTTGAAAGAATAATAAGCTTGTTAACATGCATAGAACACAACAACGAGATTTAAACGAATTGTAAATTTTTTTAAATATATTATTATAACCATTCCATTTATTTTGAAAGTATAAATTGGAGTAAATATATTATGAAATATATATTAAATGGTCATAATCAATTAAAATTTATTGATTAATTATTACAAAATAAGGAGTAAATTTTTAGTAACCTTGGTAAATATTTGTCATCTCGATAAGGGTAAAATGGGTAAAACATGGTAAAAACCATGTGATAAAGTCTCAAAATCAACCTGAAACATAACATAATTTAATTTTATTAGATATATTAAACCATATACATCCTAAATTCGAATATAATTTTTTTTTGTGAAATTTTACCTTGATAATGAATTTTATATTAATTTATGTAACAAAATCCAAAATGTCACTTTATTTACATTAATATCAATATTTTTTTTACATATGGAAAAAAAGAGGTAATTTCTTTGTTTAATGATTAAATTATATATCAATTTATTTATTTTATCATATAAAATAAATTTTAATTTTTAGTGATGGGATAATTACCTAAAATTCTTACACAATATCCACATAGAGCTTGTGGAAGAAATTGAAAAATATTGTAAATGATTTTCAAAACTATAAAATTAATATGTTTGGATGATTTAATGTGACCCGATAATGTTATATATAAAATTAACAAGTTATTAATGTTTAAAAAGTTTATATTTTAATTACTTGGTTATATTTAGTCAACTAATGTTAAATTAAATGAATAGTGTTCTAAGATGACCTGATGATATTTCATGAAATATAATATTTTATTAAATTATATAAACATTATAAAAAACATCAAAGAGAAAAATTTAGTAAATATATGGTTTAAAAGTTCATTACATATCCATTTATTACCCAATTTATTCCTTTAATGAAAAATTATAACCCTTAAGGTTGAATTAGTTATTAGTGTGGTTTAGGTTTAAATTGGTTAACGAATAGGTTAATCAAAAATATAAGGTTTTAAATAAAATAAGAATATATATAAATTTTATTGTATGATTACATTAATACCAAACCCAAAATATATTCTAATAAATTTAATTTTTGGTACCAATATAATATGAATATATTGTTTATTATATTTTATTATTTTGAAAAAACATACAAGAGAGTTCATCCCCTCAACATAAGCAGGGATACAAAGGATGTCTACAGAAAAAGAGGAAATCGTCTTTACTGTAAATATAAATTTTAGTTCATAAAATACTACAATACATATATTTCAACCTTACTATAATAATAATAATGTGTTATAAAAATTTTATATGTTATAATCATTATGGTTAAACTATATTCAAATGTTTTTTCTTCTTAATAAACGAGAAACATTGGGCAGTGTGTAAACATGACTTATCATCCACACATTGGAGTGGAATTAAATTTTCATCCCCATTTTACTTATATGGTCTAAAAGATTGGAATAATTTTTATATATTTTATTATTTTACTAATTAACCATGTCTAACTATGACATAATAACTACCTTTTACCATCCAATCCATTATAATATAGTAATGTTTCTCAGGTGTACTTGTGCACTACCACTTACACGAAGTGATCTGATCCATATTTTAGTTTATGACTTATATGGATGGTAATAAGTATATTTTTAATTAAAATATATTATATATATTATATAATAATTATTATATAGAGGTGAATTATTATTTACTTTTTTTTATTCCATCATTAAAAAAGTGAAAAAAAAATTGTTCAGGCGTACGTATGACCTATCATCACTAGAAATATTAAAATTCATTTTTCGATCTCTAACATTGATGGATTAATATATATTTATATAATAAATATATATTTTATTTATATCATAATTTAGATTCTCTATATCTTGGAGCCATGATCCTATTTAAAGGACCAAAACTACTAAAAAAATTCCGATGTAAAAATGAATCAATTAACACACGAAAACATAAATTTTAATAAGTAATTATTATTAAATGTTTATTTAAATGATATAACTGAATCTTATAGGAAATTATAATTATTAGAATTAATTTTTTATATATTTATAATAAATTTATATATATTATAGATAAGGTTATAGTTCTTTCAAACTAAGTCAAACTTTAGGTCATGGATTTTCATCTCACTTTTATTTTTGTGAGACAAATTCCATATTCAATACATCTTATTTTATGATTTTTAAGCATTAAACATGAATATATTTAATACGAATATTTTTAAAATTATGGGTATTTACATATCAATATAATATTCTCTCTTTCATGATTTTTTTATTTGTAGATATCGAAAGAGGTAAGGGTTCATGGTCTCAAATTATATTATTTGAGACATATGGTATGTTATAAACCTATCTTATTTTGTATGGTGTAATTAATGAACTTTATAAATTTTATCATCAATATAATTATTTTAGTTATATTAAATTTTATATTTTTATTATGTCTTACAAGGGTCTCAGAATTCAAAAGTAACCATCGGGGTAATGGTTTTATGTTATAATGTCAATGACTCTCTAGATTGTTTATGATTAAGCTTATAAGAATAAAATTTCATTATATTATTCTAAATAATATAAAAAAATTCTTCTCATATGGTAATTCATATAAATTTAATATAATTTTACAAATTTATACTTTTTTTATCAGATTTTTTGAGAAAATGTTTTAATGAAAATAAACCTTTTTTCTCTCTTTAGTCAAAGATCTATTTTCAACCATGATTGTGTTTTCTAAAAAAATTAATGAATATTTTTTATTATTGGCCTATAATTTATTAATTCATTTTTACCCATATTTAATATTTTAAAATGTTTTCAAATGGAATATTCTATTTTTCTTTCCAAATGGTGTACTTTTTGACTTTTTATAAAAAAAATTGAACTGACATCCATGTTTTAACATATATGGCTTAATTAAGATTTTCCCCACCATGATTTCTCAATTTTTTGTAGACTAATATACATGTTTCAAAGGTAACATTAAAATAAATTGTTTTCCTTGAAATTTTTAAAATTTTAATATTTTAAATAACAAATTTCAATGTGAAAAGTATATTTTCATCATAAAATATTACAATGATCATTTTAAATCATTTTTATCTATGGAAACATCCTTTGATATAACTTATTATTTACCAGGGTTATGATCCATTGATTCCATAAAATTTCATTAATTGACTATATTATTTTGATGACCAGTTAAAAATTATTCTAAGAATCCTATTTTGTAGACACACTTTAATTATGTTATGATATAACCTATAAAAAATACATTTATTTTCTAGGGGTTGTGAAATGATGAAATGTTGAAATGTTTATAAAACCCATTCATTTTCTAGGAGTCGTGATATATTGTTATAATGAATTATTTTCTAACACATATAAAAATATATTATTATTAATTTATGTGTGGTTAAAAAATTATATATCCCTCTTATACATTGGGTAAACATGGATATCTTATGAGATAATAAGGACTAAAATAGGGTGTGAGATATGTTTTATATAGTACTCTATCCATAATGACAGTCTTGGGAGTGAACAATTAATAAGGATACAATTGAATTAAGAGTGAACTTAATACACTATGATTGTATTGGTAGTGAACCCTAACTAAGGTTATGAATGGGGAGTAAACCCAAATATAACATGATAGTCTTATAAGTAAGAATTTACTAAGGAATTGATTTTGAATGATTATTTTTATTCCAAAATATTTTTTCTCAAACCAATTCAATTCTCTCTTGAAAAGTATTCTCTGATTCCCTTATAATTAATGTCTTGTACATTTACAATATTTATTTCACGATTTTGGATTTTGATATATTATATAATGTGTATAGTGTTTAATTGTTTCTATCATGTTCTCATACCATTATGCTCATGTTATGATTAAGGGATCATTGATAGATCCCTTATTTAAACATAATAAGAATTTGAGCTCACCCTTTCTTATGTTTATTTTCCCTAACATATGAATAAAGGTTTACGTAATATATTTCCATGGTATTTTATTGTAATTAATAACTTAGTGGGATATTATGTAGATCTTATTTTAATATGATATTTATGTTTTCATAATTCTAGAAACACTAAACCTAAATGATTATATCATGGTACATAAGGTTTTTTATTGAAAATTGATATTCTAAGATGTAATATTTATGTATTAAAATTATGGGTCACTATATTGAGGGAATCCAGAATGTTTATTCTAAACAAGATCTGGGAGAAAGTGTATTGACCAAGACTAAATTTAATCATTCTATTACTGCATATCTAAAGGTAGTCAAAGGCCTATAAATGAGGGAGAAAATATGAATGATACATGAAGTGAAATCTAAATCATATTAAGGATATACTCTAATATACTAGACAAAGTTGTAATACCATTTGATATACTGAATATAGTGGGATAAATTGTATTGGCCAATTCAGATGAATAATATAGTGAAGTCTTAGAATATGTTATATGGTAAGAACTAGTTCAAGATAAAACCATCCACAACCACTTGTAATTTAGGATGATATTACTTGTGCAGATTCCATTGTTCTACATAACAGTTAATCATAATAATGAGTAGTATTCCTATATCGGGTCCAAAAAATTTAAAAAAATTATGTACTAGTCTTTACCTTTATTGTACATTACTTATATGTGTTTCATGTTCGTTAAAGTTAACATATCCATTTGTCTTAACTTGAAATCGAGGTTTGAAATAAAAATGGGGGTCAAATTGTTTAAATAAAAATTGTATGTTGGTATATTTTTAAATAACACAAGATTCCCCCCACTCAGGTGACTGTACCCATTATTGGGAACCATTAATGTCATGAATTATTATTTAATCTTTATGTTTAATCTTTATAATGTAAATCCTAACATTTAAGGATAAAAAATTTTATTTTTCATTGAATCCAATATTTTAACATATAATATTAGATAATCACCCATAAATTAGAATAACATGTCTCTTAGTGTATAATTTAAATTAACTTAGAAGGTGTAAGATTAAATAGGAGAGGTGATTGGTAATGAAATTTACAATGAAATCATGAAAGAAAATAACTTAGTTTAAAGATGAAGACCTAACGTGATCCATTTCACCATTCAATTTTTATTTCATGCATATAAATATTATGAATGGTTGATTATTGGGTCTAAAATCTATTATGTATTTGGTATAAATGAAAATTATACTACTTCATCATCTCCAGAATGCCACACCTAAACAACATAATGGAATAATCGAAGCCCTAATTAGATTCCTTAACTAATAATAATAATAAAACATAATAAAGAGACAAATATACCACTTTGTATTTTTTTTAATAGAGGTTAAAAAATAAGAATATATATATAATGAAAAAAATAACTAAAGAGTATCCATATTTCTTACTATAAACAATAAAGTCTGAATACATTAGCTCGACAAGGACCCCCATCTTACGAGTTATTATCTCCTTCATATATTGGATCATTTGACTCCTCTTAAGTTCCATTATTATGGTATGATTATAAAAATGGATTTATCCCATGCCAATGGACCTTAATTTTCTAACAAATAATGGAAAAAATACATGACCAAAAAACCAGATACTATGTTTGGAATGATAACAATAGGAAACAAATCTCATCTTGTACACACTATTTCACAAATATTACAATTACCATAGAATCTAATCTCAACTATTCAACACCCACATTATATCCCTCTATATATACATCAAAAATATTTTCATCTATATAAGACATGATATGTTTAGGTAGAGTCTATGTAGTGATGAGTATATGCAAATACAGAAGGTCAACCTTGAACCTCAAAGAATTAAAGCATAAAAATAAAGAGTATGATCAAATCCAAAACCAATATGGAAAAGGAAATAAGTAATTAGGTATAATAATATGAGGATTAAAGTCCCATATTATACTATCAACTCTCAGACTACCCAAAATTCCCAAAAATCCCAATTGAAGACCCAAAATTCTCAGGAAACATATTTGGTCATTAGATCAAATAATGTTCGTGGATCTATACCCAATGATGATGGGTTAAATAAAACCTTCCATGGAGGATCCATGTCATATATGTTCTCACTATATGGGTGAGATACCAACTCCAAGATTGAGGTTTCTTTCACTATAATTTGTTCGAAATACTGACTCTATCTGATTTCATGGGTATAGTGTAGCATCTTAGGTATTTATAGAATAAAAAATTTTCATATATATTAGTATTTAGGAAAAAGATATTAATTTTATGTTAAATAATTAAATTTTTTATTTTTAAAAATTGATACCCAACAACTGGTTTCTATGAAATCTTATATTGCACACAACATTATGTTATACAAAAAATAATACAATATTATTATTAATATTTTAAATGGAAGATAACACATAATCATTGTATTATAGAAAATTAAAATAACTAACTAAAATATTAGTATATATGTTTTTTAAATGTTTTTACATTTATCAAATAAATTTTAGAGTCTTAAAATGATAATGAATCTTATTTTAAGTATGAAATGCTCAAATATTTTTAAAAGAACTTTTTTCCGCCATTGGGTGGAGAACCATTTTTAAATATTTTTTCATCACTTTTATATTTTCTATTTGAAAACAAAATTCTTCTTTAGAATTTGAAAATAAATATTTACTTTGGTTGAAATTTTGTTTTTTTTATGAAATTTTTATTTTAATGAATAGTGAGAAATAATGCATTTAAATGGAAAACTTTGTTTTGTCTAATTTATTAATATAGTTAGAATATTATTTTATTTTTATAAAGTGTAATTTGATTATGTTTTTATAATTTATTCTAATTTTTTTCATTTGAAATAATTTTCCATTTAAATTGGACATAAACATATTTCAATCTTTTCATAGTTATTACTTCTTAAAACCCAGATTTCATGTTTTGACAATGAGAATAAATTTGAAATTAATTTCTGCCAATTATCAATTTTATATTTAGAAAAATGGACTATATATTTGGAATCATAAGTTATAAATTTTCTAAATAGGTACCTTTTATTTTTTGACAAGATGAATAGTTACTTCAGTAACTATTTTATTTTCCATGGTTAAAGGGTTAATCTGGTAAGTAAATGTAAAAAAATATTATTATAATAATATTAAACTATCCTAAAACATGTACTAATATTTTTTGTTGATATATTTCCAACCATGGTCATCATTGGGTATATTTTAGGACCCCATGGATCCACTTGTGAGTGATAATGACATGATATACGAATTAATTTAAAGCAAAGAGAAATATAACTTAAACATCTATCTTTTTCAAAAACAATTATATATGGGGTTATATAATTTATTTCTAAGAATATAAATATTTATTACAAATCTAAAAATATTTACCCCATCATGGTATTTTATTTATAATTTATAGATATTAAATAAATAAATTTAATTAGAACACAATAATGATGCAGTGATTGCTTCATTAAAAAGGATTCAAATAAATGATATTATAAATGTTAAAATAAAATTAATTTGGTTGTTTTGACATCATCCAATATTTTATGTGTGATTTTTACATATTATATTTGAGTTAATTCCTTTTGTTCAAAGGAATTAAGTAGTTATGAATTTGTAAAAAAAAATATGAATACTGTCCAAAATTGACATAATTCATAACATAAAATAAAAAATAGATTATTAAATGATATAAAATCTCTAAAAATATATGATTATTAAAATGGTAAATATAATTCAAAATATTTCATAAATTACTTTTCTGGGTCATTTTTCATGATATGGTAATTACATTAACCCACAATATATAAATAACATGATATGAAGGTAAGTTTAACTAGGGTAAAATGGGGGTTAAACTAAAAAGATATGGATAGAAAAATATTAAAAACATGGCTAAAAAGTATTTCATGATGGGTATAAGTATCAAAATCATCTTACATTTTAATTAAATGAGTTTTGAAAAAACATTATTCGAAATTGAATGGATAATAAATTATTATTTCAACACTTTCCAAAAGTTCCCCTCCTCCCTCTAATAAATGGCCACCGCATCTACCCATTTAATCAAACCTATCAAGCCCCATGGCTCATCTAAATTATGCAACAATAATCTCAAAATTCCTCTAGTTTTCCTAGAATCCTTTTCCTGGGAATAAGTCAATTCAAAAAAGCGTTTTGGCTCAAATCAAAATATGTTACTCGAATTAGAGGTGGCGTCTTCTCTCAAGTTCCTTTCCATTATTTTCATTATCCACTACCTATTATCTCATTATTCTTTAATTACATAAAAAATCAGTATCCTCAATATACTAGGATTATTTATGATAAGTATTCAAACTTCACATACATACACCTCCATCTAATGGATACGAACATACTATTTCTGTCTACAGAGAACTACTGCCTCACGATTTGATGATTGCTTGATTTTACCGTACCACCTCTCATGGTGGAAATTATGAGGGAACTATATTTATATATGATGTATATTTTATTTATATTTTCTCTATGATTCTGTAATTCTTATTTACCACATACCTTTCTACTTTCCATGATGTGTAAATACTATTATTTCATTTGAGGAAGTGTGTACTATCACCCCCTCAAAGTTATATAACTCATTCATGCTATACATGGATAGTATAATGTATTGTTTTATTAAACCTATGATACATAAATTACATAAATATAATACTGAAACTATAATATACATTTAAATAATTTTATTATTATTCTTTTAGTATGACACATAAATGAATGTAGTGTTCTTGTGTATGTACGACCTACCGTTTCCATTAACGGTGCATTTCATTTGTTATGGCCAAATGATAGAGACTACTGTAAATACATATATAATAGATATATATGATATTTAAATCATGAATATCTTTTTTGAGATGATTTAATTTTTACTACTAGTATAATTTATATCAAAACAAGTTCATTTTCGACTCAAATAGCAAATATCGACAAAATGACCGATATTAAATTCAATAATTATGAACTATTTATAAATTAGTAATAAGTGATATAAAAGGAATAATAAAGTTGAAAAACGTTTGGAATAATGTATAAATTAATTATATTATATTATTTATTATGAGCAAGGAACATATGTAATGAGTCAGACTTGAGGTATGGGACTCTGTCTCAATCTCCTTTCGTTGAGGCATATTTTAATTTATACATGAGGTTTTTTTTACTGTGTATAATCCCCTTTTAATTTTAATTTCATTCTAATGGTATCATTTTTCAACGACATGTTTTACTAAATGGCAATGGAATTTTTTTTAATATATGCGGTGAAAACAACCTCTCTGCTGCCGTAATCGTTATTTGTCTTCATCTATAAGCCTAAATGTTTTTAAAAAGAAAATAAATCCCGTATTACCTTTTGGTTGTTTTGGTATTTAAACTGGTTTTTGTAATGGATTGTGTATTTTAATATATTTAAATTATTTTTTATTATTTATAATGAAATGTTTTTATTGAAATGTTGATACTCAGAATATATTATGTGTTATTGTTATATAATGGTACATAAACATTTGATGGGTGGTTACATGATAAACTAATGATGGGCGGTTTCATGATAAACTTAATGATTTTTGTTTCCTTGATAAACCATGGATGGGTGGTTACATTATAACCTCTAATTCATTTGGTATAGAAGTTGGTTGTATGCCATTTCCATTTGATGATATATGTTGAAGTCGACCGTATAGTTATTCCATTTAAGTATATTTAGGTCCTAAGATACCTTTATATTATATATAGATATTTATATGGGATTTATGGTAATATTTTGGTTTCAAAAATGGTAAAAAATGATCTTATATTCAGTGAAGTATATTTACGACTTCTTAAAGGTGAAAAGTAATACTTATTGATAATGTATTCATGGTTTTCTTGTTATCCCAAGACTAACATTTTTATTTAATTATGTATAACATATTGATATTTTTATTCCCATCCCATATTTTGAAAAGTTTTTCACATGAAACAAATAAGAATAGAATCAAGGATGGGATCAAGGAAACTTTATGCTATTAAAACAAAAAAAATGTTGTCATGTTTCTATTTAAAGAGTAGTTGGTTTAAGAAAAAAATTATAGTGATTAGATGATTTTACTTGTATTATTCAATATGTTATGTATAAGTTATGACGTAATTCTCTAAAGATCTAAACCTAAAAATAACCTTAATATAAATTCTAGACTTAACACAAGATTATGTAATGTTTACGGTCGAGTCCTTTCAGTTGGTATTAGAGGTCAGTTTAGATTACATTAGGAGGTATAAGATTATTAATAGAATATCCATAATAGATTTTTACTTTATAGTCAAATTTAAATGATATAGAATTTGAAGTTTACCATGTTTCTCCATCTAATAAATTTTTGTTAATAAAGTGTTTCTTTAGAGGAAAAGGGTTGTTGTACAGGGAGGGCATATAGAGGGAAATAACCTTCTAAATAAACATCTTGAGATGGTCTGAAATAGAACTACACAGTTTGTTGCAGTAATTAATTAGTTGAATAAGGAGATAAATGGTGTTGGTTTCTATCCATGAGATCAACTAGACCAACGACACATGAATATGTCAATTTTAGAGCATTTAATGAGGCAACATCCCCCATCATTCAAAGGACCATCTGACCCTGTGAAAGATGAATATTTTATTACAGCATTAGAAAGGGTTTTTTATGTAATAGGTTGTTCAAAAAATCAAATGGTTAGTCTAGATATTTATCATTTTAAAGGTGAATCTAATCAATGGTGATCAATAATTATAAATATCATAGGAACTGAAGAGATTAACATCATCGAATGGGATGAATTTAAGAATATCATCCTTTAGAAATATTTTCCTAAGGCTATTAAATATAGGATGAAAATTAAATTCTTGGAATTTAGAAAGAAGGAGGAATATTATGTGGCCGCATATGAAGAAAATTTCACTCTTTGGTTAGGGTACGTACCATATTTTATCTAGGATATTTATTTTAGTATTAATTGGTTTTACTCATGATATAATTCAAAATATCTAAGGGTGTCAGCTTCTCATGAGTTCAGAAGATATGATAAAATTGTCTCATGTTCTAAGAATGTAGAAACAGAGTTTTTTTATGAGCATTTATTCCAAAAGAGTAAACAAAAGATGCGATCAAGTTAGCAGGAAATGGGAAAGAATTCATCAAATAATTTTGGAGTTAAGAAAACCAAATTTCCCACTTATGAGAAGTGTGGTAAAAAGAATCCCGGGGAATATATATCAATGTCTAGGATGTTCTTTAGATGTGGTGAGACTATTCATATAGCTCGTAACTGTTAAGAATATGATAAGGAAAGAAAAAAACTAGTGGTGATATTCTTTAGTTTCAATGAGTTAGAACATTAGGCCAATGTGTCTCCCATGTTGTTTACCAAGGGTGGAAACCATCAATATTGAAAGAAGAAGGGCATGGAAAAATAATTTAAATATATTATGATTGATGTGGGACCATCAGATGAATTGGGTACATGTATGTTGTATATTTATTCAAAATATTCCAATACTCTATTTGACTCTGAATCTTTACATTCTTTCACTTCTGAGAGATTAACAAGTAAATTGCAAATAGAACCTCATGAAAGGGATATATAAAATTTGGTAAAAATTATGGGAGGAAGTATTACATAAAACATGATTTCTTCAAATATTCCTATTATCATTTTTGGATAGTCTTTCCTGCAAATCTAGTCCAACATTCTATAGAAAAAATTTGATATCATTTTGGGTATATATTTTCTTCCAGTTTATCA
Organism: Viscum album; assembly: GCA_963277665.1. NCBI lineage: Eukaryota > Viridiplantae > Streptophyta > Magnoliopsida > Santalales > Viscaceae > Viscum > Viscum album. The sequence goes on from OY728131.1 coordinate 2,065,982,645, forward strand.
TGATAAAATATATTTTAAAGACAAGAAAGTTTTATTCAATGATTTCATACCTTTGATAACATATAAAGAAGCATAAATATTGATTAAAGATAATATTTAATGTTATCTGGATATTGATGTTGAAAAAAAAGAAACATTTTTTATTGATGACATTTCAGTAGTGAATGAATTCACAAATGTTGTTTCTGTTGAACTGCATATTATTATTCTTAATTAGGAGTATTAATTTAGTATTGATTTAGTACCTAATGATAAACCTATTTCTAAACCCCCTTATCAAATGGATCAAGAATAACGGGTGGAATTAAAAATTCAGTTAAAGAATTACTTGATAGAGGTTTCATTCGAACAAGCACTTTACCATGGCGTAATCCAGTTTTATTTATGGAAAATAAAGATGGTTCTAAGAGACTATGTATTGATTAAAAATCCTTGAAAAACATCACTATTAAGAACAAGTATTTGTTTCCACATATTGATGGTTTTTTTGATCAACTCTTGGGAGATCAGTATTTTTCGAAGATTGATTTGATGTCTGGGTACCATTAGCTGAAGGTGAAAAAGGTTGATATTCCAAAGATAGATTTCCGATGAGATATGGGCATTATGAATCTCTAGTTATGAACATTGGGTTATCTAATGGACCTGTTGTATTTAAGAATCTCATTGATGGAGTATTTCATCAGTTTCTAGATCAGTTTGCGGTTGTTTTTATAAATGATATCTTGGTATATTCTAAATTCTGAGAGGGACTTGATTGTCACTTAAGGATTTTTTTTAAAATCATAAAAGAAAAGAAAGTATATGGAACATTTTTTAAAAGTGAATTTTGTTTGAAAAAAAATTATTTCATTGGCCATATTGTTTCAAGATATGGTGTAACTAATGACCCTTTAAAAAAATTGTCCAATAGTGGACAAGACCTACCAATGTCATAGAGATTCATTGTTTTGTTTAATTATCATGTTATTCCCGAATTATTGATGAAAACGTTTCTTGGTTATCTATCCCACTAACTAAGATAACAAGTAGTTATGTTAATCTAGACAGAAGAATGTGATTATTTTTGTCAGGAACTAAAAATAATCTTGGTAAATACTCTAGTTTTGGCCTTGCCTTCTAGGAAAGGTGAATTTGATGTCTTAAGTGATGCATCATTGAAATGAATATTTTTTGTCCTAATTCAGAATGATCTTGAAATTACTTATTCTTCACATTAGTTGAAACCTCATGAGTTAAATTACCCTACACATGATATGGAATTAGGTTTTATTTTTTTTTCATTAAAAATTTGGAGGCATCATTTTTATGGTGTAAAGTGTGAAATATATACTAATCACAAAAGTTTGAAGTATATATTCAATCAGAAATAATTAAACATGAGATATAGGTGATGGGTAGAATTAATCAATGATTATGATTGAAAAATTAATTATCATCTAGGTATGGAAAATAAAGTGGCTGATCCTTTGAGTTAAAGAATAATGCTACATTAACCATGGTACATTTTGAAGGAGATCCTTTGGTTTCTAATTTGATGAATTTTGGATTGGAAGCTATTGCTATAGGTAATTAATCATTTTTGTTTTAGGTGGTCGTGAAATCATCTCTATCAGATAGAATTATCCAAGTGCAGAAAGAAGAGGGTGAGTTACAGGAAAATGTTGAATTGGTTCAGAACGGTATGTTACCTAAATATTGATAATGACTGTGTTTTGAGGTTTTGAAAGAGATTATGTGTGCCTTGTGATTCAATGTTAAAAACCAGTTGTTACGTGATGCTCATATTTCTTTGTTTTTAGTATCTTATGGTAGTACTATGATGTACATAGACCTTTGGTAGTATATCTGGTGGGATGGAATGAAAAGAGATATTTCTAACTTTACTATGATGTGTTTGATTTTTCTGTGGGTTGAAGAAGAGCCATAGTTACCGAAAGGGATAATTCATCCTTTTACAGTTCCATAGTGGAAATGGCAAAATGTGTCCATGCATTTCATAGTGGCGTTACCCAAAGACATTCATGGTAAAAATGTAATCTTGGTTATTATTTATCCATTGACTATATCTTCTCAATTTTTATCCTATTCGAGATATTGTGTCTCTAGATCAACTTTCTAGATTGTATATTAAATAGATAGTCAGCATACATGGAGTTAACCTCTTCATTGTTTCTGATCATAATCCCAAGTTAACATCTAACTTTTATTAATGCCTTCAAATTTCATTGGGAACTGAATTAAATTTCAGTACTGTTTTTCACCCACAATCAGATGATTAGTCAGAATGAGAGATTTAGACCTTGGAGGATATGTTACATGATTTTTCAATAGATTATTAAGGAATTTGGGATCAATATCTTTCTTTGGTTGATTTTTATTATAATAGTAGTTTTTATTCTAGTATATAGATGGAAACATTTAAAGCATTGTATGGAATGCAGTGTCGAAATATGTATTTTTTGGAAGAATTATGTGAAAAGAAGTTTATAGGACCAGAATTGGTAGAATATATGTTATAAAAAGTTCTATTGATTTAGAAGCACATGAGGACATCACAGGACATGAAGAATGTTTATGCGGATAACCAGAGGAAGGATATTTCTTTTGACGTAGGTGATCATGTCTTTCTCAATGTTTCTCCATGGAAAACTGTGAAGTGTTTGGGTAAAAAGGGAAAGTTGAGTCCTAGTTTTATTGGTCCATTTTAAATTATAGATAATGTTGGATTAGTTGCAAAAAATCTGGATTTACCTCCATGTTTATCCCTGGTACACAATGTTTTTCATGTTTCAATGTTGTGATCATATATTCCAGACCCATCTCATGTTTTGAGTCTAGAGGTAGTTCAGTTGGAAGAAAATATTTTTTATAAGGAACAACTAGTACATATTATTCATCATAGATGGAATGTATTACATAATAAGGTGATTCATTTGGTAAAGATTTATAGAAAAACCATACGGTTGAAGAGGCAACATGGTAATATAAATATTCTATGAGGGATAAATACCCTCACTTATTTAGTAAATAAAAATGCATGGACACAATTTCTAAAAGGAATGAATGATTTGGCATCCTAGGTGTTTATAGAATAATAATTTTTCATATCTATTCATATTTATTAAGAAAATATTAATTTTACATTAAAGAGGAAACTTTGTCTCATAGTGTACTCAACCCAAAACAATAGGTTTCTCTAATGTATTACGTTTTAGAGAACATTGATATATATTTAAAAATAATAAAAAAATATTATTATTATTTTAAAATGGTAGTTAACACATAGCTGCTGTATTGGATGGAATGAAAAGAACTAACTAAAATATGATTATACATGTTTGTTAAATGTTTTTACAATTATCCAAGAAATTTTAGAGTCTTAAAACAAGAATGAATCTTATTTTAAGCATAAAATACTCTAATATTTTTAATAGGTCATTTTACCATCTTTTGATGGAGAACCCTTTTTAAATATTTTTTATCACATTTTTATGTTATATTTTAAAAAATAATTTTATTTAATTAGAATCAGAAAAACAAAATTTACTTTGGTTGAAATTGTTGTATTTTTCTAATGAAATTCATATTTTAATGAATAAAGAAAAATGCTTCATTTTAATTCAAAACCACCTTTTCTTATAGAATATTTATAGAGTTAGATAAATATTCCAATTTGTTTTAAAGAGTAATTAGATTAAGGTTTTATCATTTAATTCAATGTTGTCTATTGGAATTAATTTCCTGTTGAAATCTGATATAAACAAATGTTAATCTTTTGATATTTATTACTTCTAAAAATCCTGCTTTTTAGTTTTGACAACAGAAATTAATTCTAAATTAATTTCTGCCAATTATATGTTTTGAATTTGGAAAAATGTATTTTTTATTTAGAATCAGAAGTTCCAAATTTTTTAAATAGGTACCTTTTATTTTTTGACATTATGAATAGTAACTTTAGTAATTATTTTATTTTCCATGGTTAAAGGATAAATCATGTAAATAAGGAAAAAAATAATATAATAATAATAATCTATCCTAAAACGTGTCTTAATACTATTGGTTGAGATATTTCCAACCATGGGTATCCTTGGGTTGATTTTAGGACCCCATGGATCTACATGGGAGTGATACTAACATGTAATATTAATTAATTTAAAGTAAAAATAAATATAACATAAACATGTATCCTTTACTAAAACAATTTTATATGGGTTTATTTAAAAAATTTATTCAAAAATAAATAGTCATTATAAATTTTCAAATATTTCCTACATCAAGGTATTTTATTTATAAATTTTATTCATTAAATATATAAATTTAATTATGACACAATGATGATGTAGTGATAGATTCAATAATAAAGGATTCAAATAAATGATATTATAACGTTAAAATAAATGTAATTTTGTTATTTTGATGTCATCCAAGAATTTTCTAGATTATATTGACATATTATATTTTTTAATTCCATTTCTTGGTAGGAAACAAGTTGTTATGAATTTGTTAAAAAGTCAGGTATGAATACTGTCCAAAATTAACATACTTCATAACATAAAATATATAATATTTTATTAAATGATTTTAAATTTCAAAAAATCTTATATTCATAAAAAATGTTATTATAAGAAAAAATATGTCATAAATGACTTTTTTGGGTCTTTTGACGTGATAAGGTAATTACATTAACCCACAATGTTTAAATAACAAGATATCACGGTAAGATTAAAAAGGGTAAAATAAGGGTTATGCTAAAATGATAAGGATAAAAAAATATTAAAAACCTTGCTAAAAATTATTATATGATGTTAATTATAACCAAAGTAATCTTATATTATTCCTAAATTAGTTTTTTACCATTTTTATTCAAAATTAAATTTATAATAAATTCATATTCCAAGACTTTTCTAAAGTGCCCCTCCTCCATCTTATAAAAGGCCACAACATCTAACCACATACTAACATCTCTCATGCCCCTTGGATCATAAAAATTATTCTCACATAAGCTCCCAACATTCCTATATTAATCCTAGAATCCTTAATTTTGTCCATAGGTAATTCAAGAAAGTATTCTGGATCCAATATGAAGAAGTTACCCGAATTATAGGTAAGGTCTTCTATCAAGTTCCTTTATTTTATTTTAATTTTTTACTCCCTATTAGTTTCTTATTATTTTATTACATAAAAACAAAATTATCCTCAATATACTATTATTTTTTTTAGGAGTATTATAACTACACTTACACAAATCTCCATCTAAATGATACAAACATATTGTTTCTCTGTACGACGAACTACTGCCTTATGAAATGATGATTGTTTGATTTTCCCCTACCACATCTCATCATGGCCATTACGATGGCTCTATATTTATATATGATAAATATTAAATTTATATTATCTCTATTATTCTTTAATTTCAATTTACAACACACCTTTATTCATTCCATAATGTGTAAATATGATAATTTCATTTGAGGATGTGTGGACTACGAGCCCCTCAAAGTGATATGACTCGTTCTGAATGTAAAAAGTATGGTTTTATTAATACTATGATAAATAAATTACATAAATATAATGCAAGTATTGTAATTTACTTTTAAATAATTTTATTGTTATTATTTTAGTATGACAATGAAATGAAATTAGCGTTCTTGCATATGTACAACCTACCATCTCTATGAATGGTGCATTTTATTTATTATATCCAAATGTTATAGACTATTATAAAAACATATGTACTAGATATTTATGATATTTAAATCATGAATATCATTTTGGGGATGATCTAATTTTTACTACATGTACAATTTATATCAAAACAAGTTTATTTTTACTCAAGTACCAAATACCGACAAAATGACCGATATTAACTTAAATAACTATGTAATTTATATAAAATGGAAATAAGTGATATAAAAGTAATAATAAATTTTTAAAGGGTTCTTATGTATGTTTATATTAAATTATGTCTATTTTTCAGTATGAACAAGGAAAATACGTGGCGAGTTAGACACGAGGTAAGGGACTTCGTCTAAATATCGTTTCATTGTGGCATATTGTGATTTATACAGAACTTTATTTTTTACGGTCTATAAACACCTTTAAATTTTAATTTTATTAAAAGGGAATATTTTTTAAATGAATCATTTTTCTAAATTAAAAATTAATTTTTTTAACATATGTGGTAAAAATGACCACTTCTCCGCCGTAACCATTATATGGAATTCCCTATAAGCCTAAATTTTTTCAAAAGGAAAAAAACACCTTATTCCTTTTTTTGGTTGTTTTGGTATTGAAAATGGTTATTGAAATGGATTGACTATTTCAATATCATGAAAATATTTCGTGAGATTTCAAATGAAATTTAATTAGTACAATGTTGATATTTGTTACATTTTATGTGTTATGATTATAAAATAGTACTTGGACATTTGATGGGTGGTTCTGCGATAAATCATGGACGAGCGGTAAAGTTATATCCTCCAACTCAATGGGTATGGAAGTCAGTCATATGACTATTCTATATAGTGACTGAAAATTAACTTCTTTATTAAGATGGACCCCCTTTTAAGGGTAAAGGGGGAAAACTGTCATGACATCAAATAAATAAACAAGTCAAAAGATTCTGAATGGTCCAAAAGTCCAAGAACAAACAACACACACTACATGAAAAAGCCACTCCCGGCATCAAAACATGAAATTCATCTTCCACCATCCACTGTTGATCGGATAGCTGTCCCATGCAAAATTCCACGAGCCTGGTACCGATGGCCATATCCATACCCCCTCAAACATCCAATTCTAAAAATAAGTGGTACAGTGGAAACTCTTAGCCCTAAACCTCATCTGGAGTAGCTTCATCTAGATCTGATTTCAAAATCCTTTTAACACCAGACCACCGAGGCCAAGAAAAAACAATCAACAATACACAGTCTTCAAACCCAAAGTCAAATAGCACCCAAATTCCAACAATTCGCCAAAAATACAGCTCCTCCAACAAATTTCGTCCACCAAAAACACAACTCCTTCACTGAATTCAATCCACCAAAATGAACGCCAAACAAGCCCAACTCACAGAAAACCACAAACCAAACCAAATTACAAATTAGAAAATCCAGAAAAGATATCCATCACCTTTGACCTTCACCACATGCCGAATGAAGAAACCTGACACAGGTAACCTGTCTCCTCCTTTGAACCGCACAAACCTGCATCAAATCCCTCGACACACCCACATCAGCGTGAAATCCATGGCTGCAACCCTCGTAGGTTGGCACTCGAGCACCAAATCATCACCGCACTGCCAAGGATGCAGGACAACAATGTAATCGTCGAGATGGAGGAGCCCTAGAAGCCACAAGTTGCACACCACGGTCCGTTGAGCAGGAGTGCCAAGGAGAGGAGCTGTCGATCTGTGGAGAGGAGAAGGCGGCGACGGGGTGAAAACCATAGCGTCGAAGCGCCCTTTACGAGCTCATCTCACCATTTAGTGATATGCATAGAATTCGGCATTATGGTTATTTTGTTTAATTATTTTTATTTCCCAAGTTACCATTCTATTATTGATGTTTTTTCTATGTTATTTATGGTAATCTTTTGGCCACAAAAGGGTATGAAATGAGATTATATTTAGTGATGTATATTTACTACTTATTAAAAGTGAAAAGTATTACTTTATGAAAATGTATACATGGTTTTTATGTTATCACAAGTCTAACAGTTTTCTTTCATTATTTTATCCCTTACTGATATTTTTATGCTCATCCCATGTTTTGAAAATTTTTTAATAGGACAGAAAGAAGAATAGAGTCAAGGATGGGGTCAAGGAAAAGTTATTCTCTATGAACCTAAAATGATGTCATGTTTCTTTTTAAACTATTTTTTATGAAATAATGGATAATGAGTAGAAGTGTATACTAGTAATATTCAAGATGTTATGTATAAGTTATGTCCTAATTCACAAAAGCTCTAAACCTGAAGAGATCTTTAATGTGAATTTTTGACATAGCTCTAGATTATGTAATGTTTAAGGCTATTAATTTATATATAGTATCCCATTCTCATGCTTGAATAGGTGAAATACCATCTCCCCAGGAGGATCCAAGTCGTGATGGGTTAATACCCACCCCAACTTGAAATAATAAGGTGAAAATTTACATCTTACTGAACTATTATAGGCCAAGGGGACGTACACAACTTGTCTAAGAGGTATACAATGTGTTATCCAAAGTTGGCCAGATAGCTTCATTTTAAACTCTCGTATGTTGTATCTCATTAAGTTAAACATGGAATATTGAAGGTTCATATGGAATGTTATGTCTATAAAGATATTATACATGTACCATGTCTTCTAAATTCATGTACCATTGAGGGTACATAGGGTTTGTTCTAGTATAGAAGACACATGGGGACAAAAGGGCATGTAAGAATGCACTTTTGGTATATGAATCACTAGTTGGGTATTTGTAACACAAATTTTTTGGTCAATCAGACAACCATGTGATCCTTAAATATATCAGAAAACATAAAACCACATTAAATGAGATGAACATCATGATAGATTCTTAACTAAAATCCATACAGTTGGTAAACATCAGGAGTTCAAGTTCACTGATTAATCATATGAATCTCAGTCTTCCCTTCATAAATATACAATGAATCCTTCACAAAATAAATTTAAAACCATTTTTACTATTATCAAGTCTCATCCAGATGATGGATTTTTCTGATTACTCATCTGAAATATTCAGTTCGATCACTTAATATGTAGTCTCTATGCACCAGCTTACAATGTTTTTATCCTAGATTAATTCTTAAATTCTCTTCATTATCACTTCTCTTAAGATATTCTATAAATCACCTTCATTTAATTAACACCAATGATCAAGGGAACTACTATTTTATATCAAAATGAGATGGGTACATGGTAATTGTTGAACCACTTTTCAAACTGATCTTCTGATGGATATAGATAGAACAAAGATATAAAATCCTAACACAAAGAGAAACAAACCAATGATGGTCATGTTCATCTTATCCATTTTTAATTGATGAAATCCAATTATAATTAAATTAAATCATATTAATAATGGATGAAAATTTCAAAGTTCCAAATTTTTAGAGAAATTTTCATTAATAGACAGAAGTTAATCCAAACATTGATTCAATAGGGAAGGGTTTGATAAATGATCATATCAATATCATAAATACCATGAGAAAATTAAAATAAAAAAATTCATATCTCAAAAATGGTTCGATCAAATATGAATAATTAATCATTTGATATCTTCATAAAATAAATGACCTAATCCCAAGGAATTCGTTATTGATTCTTGATTCCAAGCTTTTTAATTATGATTTTCCACATCTCCCATCTCAGGACTCCCTCAAGATTTATATCTACCCCTAGATGAATTTATATTTAGGGAATAAATATAGGGTGTTTAAGGCTATAGAAATATAAAAATCAATAAATAATTATGTTAAATAATTTAATTTATATCTTCTATTTTTCACCTTTGATAGTGCATCAGGAATATGTCCAATGAAAATAAAATGTATGTCAGTTATAGGGTATAACATGCATTATGGATTCAATGGAAGTATAGGTTTCCCCTATCATGACTATATTATGTATATAATCAATTACTATTTAGATTAAATGAATGTGTGTGTTAATATATATTACCTTTTTTATATCGACTTCGAGGAAAAAGGACACCACAACGCTATGCCAACTTCAAATATATGACTATAAATATTTTTTAAATAATTCAAAGGATAAAATAGTAAAATTAATTAAAATTTATCTCTTACAAGATTTATAAATTGCCATCTAAAAAATAATAAAATACTCAAATGGTTGGGGGTACAAAGACTACATTCGGTTCACCTACTCCCATGTTCACTCCTGGCGATTCCCATGGTTCCAAAGAACACACGTAAGGGTAATAATGTAATGATTAAGTATATTCTCCTATCCATTTTGATAACCATTGGTCACTCTAAATAGCTGGTTCTATATTTAATATATACATATCTTTATTTAATATCATGTCATAAATCATCAATGTACATCCTCAATCACAACAAATTATATATTTCTTGAACTCTGCCAAATTTTTAGGTAATTACAAGTGGTACGCAAACTACCATATCAAGAATAGAATCTGAATTGGATAAATGAAACATGGAGATAAATTTGTTCCATGACCAAATCTCCATAAAACACATTAAGGTTATACCTTTAGGAAAACATTTAATCCCTCCATAACCTCCAGGGGGTCTATTGTCAGTTAATGTTGTAATTTTTGTGCCTCTAAGCTGTCTTGGGTGATCCTAAAATTCTCTTCCATTACTTAAAATCACTTCTAGCACATAAGTAATGGTTATACATACTCTACACATAATATCAATGTCTTGAAAGGTCTCACAGAAATGTTTCCAGAAGGTTCAATTCGAATAGTAGAGTGATAATTATTACTACATTAAAAGTATTCTAAGTGTAGGTAATGATCCAATTTTTTTTTCAAAATCCATCTTGAAATTCAGTAACATATCCTCAAGGACCTAAACGGTCTACTCAGTCTGTCTATTTTTCTGGGGGAGTAAATTCATCCACATATAAAACTGGGTCCCTAGATCCTTCTTTAGTTCTCTCCATAACTGATATGGGAATAAATTATCATGGCATGAGATAATCATCGAGGGGAAACCATGAAGTCAAATGATCTCCTCCATTTATAAGAACCCAATATTTCCCCCATACCTTTCCCACTTATTTAATAGATTTGGTCCATCGTAGTGATTTTATCTAAGATTGTACAAATAAAATCATGAACGCTCATCATCTATGGAAATCCTTCCACTAAATAGATAGTCATTCCATCGAAATTCAATTCTAAAACCTCAAGGGATTGGTCCAAAATTTCTGGTACGCAATTCTTATCCTTCATATACTAATTAGTGATACATTAATATATAAAATTTACAATAATCTTCCTAATCCCTGGACACCTAAATTACAACTAATGGATTTGGTACTTCTTTACTACTCATGGATATACCACTTAGTTTGACATATTCAACACTCTTTGATCCTCCTTCTAAATCATGACTAGTACCACCTTATATCCTCAGAAGATGTTGAAATTATTTACCCCCTCAAAAATCCATTTGGATAATGTCCTATGAATATATTGTCAAAAAAGACCTCAAATTCATCACCACAAATACATTATTCTGTAAAAAACTATATATGTAGATGGATTACAACCATTTATTGAGTTATGATGATCCTAACCCATTCACCAAGGATAAATGTTATATGGAAAACTAATTCAATGCCTATCCTTGAATCATGGAATGAGATTCCCCACTAAGAGAATCTATTTTCAACACTCCCTTTCTAAATAGTATCGGAAATATCGGCATCCATTTAATATTATAACTCATGTTACTTCCTCTATATGATGTGGATATATCTCTAGTTTAATATATTCTTGAGACTCTTGTGGTTAGGATAAACAAAAAATCACTCGCCCAGAAGGTATTTTCACAAAGTCTTTAGGGAAAACACCATAGTTTCCAGCTCTATGTCATGGGATGCATAGCATTTCTTTTGGTCTCAAATATTCCTAGATCCATAGGATATCAATAACTTTCTTTCCATCATCACACACTCAATAATGGATCCATAGGTATAATTGAACATTGTGTAACCATCTACCCCTTCAAGAAACCTCAAGACATGAGTTCTAGTTAACCTATAATGACTCTCCTTAGAGGAATAATTAAAATTCTACAAATATATAAATATAATTTCCCTTAAAATATAAATAATTCAAGTTATTTTTAATCCTATGGAAGTATGAAATGATTCTATTATAATATCCTTCCATCATGAGGAATCTCTATAACTCTATCACGGTCAATAGGGGATCTTAAGAAAGAACCACCTTAATATTTTTTATGTCCATAACAACTTACTTACATAAGTACACATGTCCCATAAAGTGGACCTATAAAATATATAAATATAAATTAAATGGTAGTACATATATTTGATACATTTTAGGTGCATCCAAGACCGTTTTCCAATTTCTTACATGCCCAATTTCTAATGTTTTGTAAATGAGTATGTTCCAAAAAAACTACTAAAACTAGCCTTAAAATAGAAAAAATATATTATTTATGATCCTAATAAACATCAATTGGTTATTCTTTACCCCAAATGGAATAACCCAGTACATATAGTGCTTTTAGAGACATCATAATTTCATATCAGGTTGGTCTTCCTTATGAACCCACAACTAGTGATATCATAACCGAAGGTAAATTTTTCAGAATCTCCTTTCCTCTTTTAATTTATCTAAAAGGTTGTCAATTCTTTGTAGTGGATACATATTCTCTTATAATAACAGATCATGGAAACATTAATATAGACACACATTTCAAATCACATTATCCTTTTTGAAAAATAATATTGGACTTGTCAATGGAAATGGACTACGTCAGATTAATCCTTTACTATGAATGTCCTCAAACCAAATCCTCATATAGAGATATTTTTATGGATTCACCTAATATTCTAATAAAAATATCATAATAATATAATGGTTCATTTCAATAAAAAAATTGGACATCGACTCAATGAGTTAACCCATGTATTTCCTTGGGAATGATATCAGGTTACTCCTAAAATAATAGAGCGAACCAAAAATCTAATAAGTTTGATGTACCATGAGTCAAAAAAGTTAATTTATTAGAAATTGGTTCCACTATATATAATATGATATCATTTTTCATTGATAGAAAATTATTCTTTCTAAGAAAGGTAGAATTCCATCCCATCTGACTCGGTCCACTATATCTCGATAACTCTCTGAGAATAATGGAGACAATATTGAGGTGGTCATGAATGAATTATATCATAACATCCACAAAATATTGTATCACTATCAACTCCTCTACCATAGAAACCTCCTCATGTTTATTCTTACTATTGATGATGCTTCGTCCTTGGCAGTTTATCAGTTATCTAGATTTCTGTTGTTGAATGATGGGTTTGGTGTATTAGGTGATTTGACATTGCCCATCGTAGAAAAATAATCACCGCTCTCTCAGTTGAACGGAACCTATTTGAGAACTCCAATCAACACCAAGGTGACTATTATCAACAATAGTTAGATGTATGTCCTCCAGTAAAAATCTCCCCACCAGAAAGGAACAATCCATCAACCCAATACAGGGGGATGTAAAAAGGAACAACTCTGGCGTGATTATATTTTCATGGACCAAGATAAAACATACTAACCTATAAATATATATTATAAAAAAATTCTTAAGAGTGTCATGTGATGTTGGAATACATTGATGGATATATGTAAATTGGAATGTTTCCTTTATAATTCTTGAGGTTTTCCAAGATTTGAACTTATCATAGAGTATCTAGAAAATACTCCACCGGAAAGATGCTTTTGAGTCAATTCAGCAATGAGTCACATAATTATGGGTCTATATCATCAAGATTCACCATAATACTATTAAGATATAAATAATATCATCCATGATCACCATAATCTAACATAATAGAGTCTAAGAATTATATAATACTCATACCATGGACTCTAACCAGACTTCTAATACTCATAGTTCAAGATCACCTCATTACCTAGGTGATCACTTCTTAAAAAAACATGATGCATGATCAGCCTATGGATGTCATTAATATATATATATAAGGAAATTTTCATCCTAGTAAAATGAAAATCATTATACCACTATACGAGTGGTAAATATTCTCATTACATGATGGCTGTAAGTAACACTCATTATCCACCTCGAGGTAACACCTTCTGAATGAGCCCCCAAATATAAGAATCATCAAATAGATGATCCTTATCATGATCATATCACGGAATCCTATATGGATGTCTCCAATAAATTATCCTTAAATAATAAATATATTTTATAATCAATATCATATTTGCGAAGACGAATAAATAGGGACTTGTAAACCAAAATCCATTATTATATAATTCATGTACCATTGTTTTACCTTAAACTATTCCCCTAGTGTACTGAGATAGAATGAGGGTTATCAAAGTCAGGGTGAATGGAAAAATTGTTTTACAAAAAATCACTATGGTCATTGGCCTAATAATCAATCATGAGACACAAAAATAACACTTTAACTAATGTTCAATCCAACATTCATTACTACTCTATCTCCTAACACCATTCTAGATCACCATAGTATTTGATACTAGAATGATAGGACCCAACTAATTGGGGTCTCTAGATAGGTGGTTAGGTGTTTCTTCCACCCTAATGTTTGAATCCAATAGGCCAAGGGATATTGATTAGAACCTTGTATACATATTCAATATATAGGACACTTTATCCTAGTGCCCCAGCATAAAGTCACATATATCTCAATTGACACTAGGATAGTGTTGAAATGTTAACAACTAGAATAACAAAGGAATTAAAAACCTCTAATAACCCACAAATTAGTATTATAGTAGAAAATAAATGTAATGATGATAAAATACTAGTTTAACAACCAAAAAGTTCAACTTACATGACAATAAGTGGAAACTAGTATCATCACACAACCACTAGTCCAACAATAGTCCAACAAATATAATCTCCAAGTGCCACTAAGACCCACCCACACAAGATCTACTAGATATCCATTTAAATTACCATCATCTATATAAGACACATCACATATGCGAGGTTTCTATGTATGGGTGAGTGTATACCTACCAATTTGGATAACACAAATATAAAAAATAGGTAAAACAAAAAAATAAAAAGTTCTATAAAATCCAAAAACAAGAGGGGAAAGGAAATCAGAACCAATATATGGTCCTAGGAGGTATTCAAGTCTTAGAGTACATTGTCAACTCTCATTCATCCAAACAAGAAATTTTTTACCAGTTTCAAACCCAAATGTTCCAATATCTTTTGTGAATATTCCTTCATATAATACTAGAGGATCCATGTACCATTAAGATGGGTGAAATAATGACTCAAGTAGAGGAAACATGTAATTTTTGGGCCATATATATTAGTGAAATACCAACTCCACAGATAAAGAATCTCCACCCCATAATGTGGGTGAAATAATGAATCTATAAAATTGTGATAGTAGAGGATCTCATTATCATAAATATATTTTAAAGGTATTCACCCCTCATGAGGAACACTATACCAATGGGTGAAATACCTACTCCACCTAGGAATAATGTGGTGTAAATCCATGTCTTACTTCCACGAAAAGGGATAGTACATGGTTTTTCCTAGTGGTACACGATATGTTATCCCAATTCAAACAAATGTACATGTTTTTTCATCCCATAAAGAATGAATATGTACAACCTACTAGAAAATAACTATTAAAAAATAACATATCTACTAAGGTACTTGACATGTACCCCATTTTATCAAATCATACAATGTCGATGGTACACAAGGTCTTCTCAACACAAATGGAATGTGGGGCTTCCCAAGCCCATGGGAAAGTAATTCTGAAACATTCAAACCTATTTTTTAGGGGTAACACAATTCATGGACCAGCCATATGAATGTGTTATTTTTAAATCTAGTCAAAACCTTGGAACCACAACAAACATGTTGCACATTGTTTTTCCTATTGAAGTCCCCATCGTGTATTCTAGAAATTTCTAAAATTCTAGTTTTGTGAATTATCATTCAAATATTTTTCCTATTCCAGTGAATCCACTATAACTAACACTATAAATTCTAATTTAACATGTAGAATATCATAACTATTTTACCATAAGTGGAATTCCAACCACCACTCATCAAAAAAACATTGTCTCATCACCTCCCATGTTATCCTTACACATTAGCTTGAAAATATGTCATCCTAGATCCATAACCTCATTATTTTCATCATTATTTCTCCTCCATTATATTAAAAATCAATATCATTAAACCCACAAAAATGATATATGATACAATTATTCAGCCATTAAACAATATGGGTTTATGATAATGGTTGAACCACCATTCAAAAATAGTACTTGTGATTAGTGTTCCCTAAAATGTTATAGAAATACATAAAAAACTAAAGAACTAATACTAATCATGTTCGTCTTATCCATTCTTCATCAATTTAATTTAATTACAAATAGATAATATTAGACTAGTTGAGGGAAAATTTTATATTTCCAAATTATTGGTGTAATTATAATTTAATAATGATATAACAATACAAACATAGATTCAATAAGGAAGGAGTTGATCGATGTTCATATCGATATTATATGGACCAAGTGAAAAATCAAACAAAAAATTTTCCTACCCCATTAATAGATTTATCACTAATGAAGAATGCATCCCACGTTAGTCAAATTGAATACGAGGTTGAATCTCGGCATGTTCGTGATTAATCCTCAATTTTAATCTCTATAATAAAATTCTCCAATGGGAATATCCTCTAAATGATCATTTTGGGTTTTACAACTAACCTTGTAAGAGAATATAATGGTGGGTTAAACTGAGGTTTTCTAGTGTTATGTAAAGTTGGCATAATATAAATAAATAAATACAATTATTTTATATATCTCATATATTTTCCACCCATGATAGTGTATCAACCAAATGACTACTAATAATAAGAATTATGTTGCACCTAAGGTAAAAAATCACATTCTAGATTAAATGGAGAGCTTATTTTAAACAATTGAGGCTCTGTTAAAGAGAAAATCAATTATTTATGAGATTGTGTGTGGAATTCTGTTAATATATATTAATTATTTCTATATATAGACGTTGGGGGTAAGAAAATCCAAAAACATTGTTCCAACACCTTGAATAGATTAATAAATATTAAATAGAATACTAAAAGGGTATAATCTTAAAAACTATATATGTTAAAGTTTTTTTACATTAATATTACCATTTTTGTATAATTTTACATTATACTTGTTTAATCCTTAAATTTTCATAATCCACATTCTTATGTTCCTCATGTTAATTGTGTTAAAATTAATACTTTTTTCTAGATAAGGAATGGCCAAATTTTAAAAAAATTATAACCGAAATGGATTTTTTCTCAATTTTAACTTCCAACTAAAAATATTTTACCCAAACCAACTAATAGAGTGAAAATATTAAGAATAGTTTTATATTGTATGATATAAACCTAAGGAATCTATTATATTATTTTAGAAACCTTTCCTAGATGGGTTGATTTTTTTTTCATTTCCCTATTCTCCAACTTATTTTAACTATTGTGTTGATTCTAATTGATTTGATACCATATACTTGGACATAAATTCCAATAATGTTTGATTATATAAATAAATTAAATGGACAATAATAATTTACCAAGGAATCATGAATCAAAAAAATAATGTTTCTTTAAGGAATATAATAACCAGCTGATGCTCATTGTAATTTATTTGGATGGATTCAACCCATTAGGAAATATTATCCCTAATAAAGGGAATGTGTAGTTATCCACTTATCTTTGAGAAGGACCAATTAAATGAATTCTATAACTATCATTAATATTTGTAATAAGAATTGTATTTAGAGGTATTGGGTTTCTTTTAATGATCAAAAATAGTTGTTGACATTGAGGATATATATGACATAACTTGTAAGAATTTATATCTTGGAAAAGGTAAAACAATTCACCATATAAAACATTTTTGATGATTTTATATATATAAATTGTGTATCTACGTGATATTCCTTGAGATAAATTGAGAAAAAAATATTTCACTACCTATCATTCACATCTCCAAATAAATTTATTGAGAATATTTTTTAGAGTGATGTACTGCAGAATAAATAAATTTTGAAAAATTAATTTAATTTCATTTTAGCTTGATTTTCTATAACATTTGAATGAAACCCTTTACCAAAATGTTTTTTGTTTCATCATAAAATGGAAAATAACTCTTATAATATATATTACCAATTGTAAATTATTAAATCATAGATATATGGGATGAATTATAAATTAATTTCTTCTTAGTGTTATGAGAGGATGGTAGTACCATAACATAATTCCTGACTTTATTAAAATTACCTGAAAAATAATTGGAGTTTGAATCAGATATAGTTTTTTTAGAATTTAAATAAAAACATACTCCTTTAGAATAAATTTTCAACTCTATAAAATTCTATTAGTGGTATTGGTAATTGGAATTTGATTGAAGTTAATCATTTTTTATATGTATTCACTTATTAGGGATCTAAAAAATCATCATAGATTAAATATGAAATAGATTTATATATAATGAGGAAACATTCTTGAATATGAATAAAGGAAATTGATATCTGAGAGACTTAATATATCCCTTAATAATTCTTAATATTCATCATTTCTACTAGCATAATTCTGTAACAACTATACCTTATAGACATCATCTATATCACCAATTTTATATATGAGATTATTTATATTGATATCATGGTTCATGTCCTAGATGTTTATGGTATTTTTCCCATTCATAAGTCCAGTTAATGATTTAATTCTTTATATAATGTGAAAACCAAGTATAATGGGGGATTTCCCCTTTGAACTTTGATTGGATAATTTTAAATCGAAACAATTATGGAATGTTTAATGAAAATTTATTATTTTACTTGAACATATTTTATAATACCCTTACGAACACAAAAAATATAATATATGTGTTAGACATTGATAAATGTGGGGTTTATCCCCTCTATATCTAACTAAAAATAAAAAATATGCACTGAGATTAGCAATAGATCCTATATCACATAATTAATTGAAATCATTTTCCCAAAAAAAAACTATCACAACGATTTATGGATAACTTGGGATCTTTCACATTCGAGGAATTGTTCTCTATATGGTTTTTTTGATATTAGTAATCATAAATATATGATTTTTGACAATAAATGTCATTTTGATAGTATAAAAATCTATAAGTTACATGGAGTATGTGGGTGTGGTTTGGATTACATCAATAATAGGGGTATTTATTTTAACATGATAGCAGATTTCCCATGATGTTTTACTCATCATATGGCTGTATTTTTTGTAAATGATTCGATATAATAATGGATACTTTTGGATTGTGTTTATGGGGGGTAGTTTCACCTCATTAATCTAAAAATATATTAAAAATTATAAGTATATTTGATAAACATGGTTATTATATGTTTTATCCTTAAAAGGTTTATGATTGGTTGGTTTTGGTATCCTGAAAACTACTCTATTTATTTATATAGTGACAACCTTGAGTTATTTAAATGATTATCGGATTCTACTGAATCACCCCACTATGTTTAGGAAATTTAAAACAATAGAGTGTATGGGTTACTTATTAATTATAATTTTTTTATTATTTACATTTGTTCTTGAAAACTCATAATTAATATTCTCTATTTTTTACACTATTGTGTATGTAACAGAAGATGAACAAATTGGATAGTTGTTTTATTTAGTTCATTTAACAAGGGAGGATTTCTAAGCTATTTTAATTTTGATAGAGGGTGTTTTAATTTGATTGTTTTTATTTAATCTTCTTATAAGTAATAATTATTTGTGGATAGAAGGGACACAAACCCTCCAGTTGATAGAGTTATTGATTATCCCTCCCATGGAAGTCTTAATGGTTAATATACATTATATTTATTTCTTCTTTTTCCTTAAAATAATATAGAGAATTTAAATCTTTATTAGGTTATATTAGAAAAAAAAATATTATTAATGTAATTGTTGATAATAATCCATTTCGATGGTAATTTGTTTTATTATTTTTCCAAATAGATTCAATATATTGTGCTTCATAGGATTTGTTAGAAAATCCCTCTTAAACATTCATAGAGAGGGAAGAAATTTTATGCTTAGGGAATTGATTTTCCCTTAGTGTTTGAATCCATCTGTAATTTTGAGTCTTATCATAATTTTAATAGTTTCATATTTGTTTTTTCAAAAAAGACCTTCCATATACACATAATGATCATTTGGTGCATTTTTTTTGAACATCGAATTACACATTATCTATATGAATTGTTTTCATTATAGACATAAGCCAAAAATAAAATATTGAAATTTTTCCTGTAATTTTATAAAAATGAGAATATAGATTTTATTCCTCTTTAATATTCTACCATGATTCTTAAAAATTTCAACCATCTTATTCATTAATTATTTGCAAACTATTTTTATGTGAAAATTTCCATTGGTGAGGAAATTATTTAAAAATATATTTTTTTTAATTTTCCCCAATGAATATGAAAATTTGTATCTCAAATTGTTAATCCTATTTTTATTTATATATATTATGTAAATTAGAATATTTACATCTTGTATGACTCCATTTTATTCGGGGAGAACATATTTATGATTATGTCATTCAAATCAATGGTATAATGATAAAGAATCTTTGAATCCATTAAAAAAAATTTGGGTATATTTTCTTGTATTTGGGGTATGAAGATATAGTAATCTTATCCTTCAATAGAGTGTATGATTACCAAGTTATGATTGGTCTATGTTGGTGTGAGGTGGCCATTTATGGTCAAATCTAATACATTTATCATGTTATGGGATGCCACATTTTCATTTCCAATTTGCTTCATTCCTAAGTTTAAGATGGGTTTATATGAAAGGAACTTTATATAAGTGAACTCATGTTTAGGTTTTGGAGTCTTAGGATATTTTTTTATCAAAAGGTTACTGGACACTAGGTTTGTTTGATTCCCCAACCCTAGGATTATCAACCTAAACTAGTCTGTTTAAATGGTCTTCAAAAAATTTGGAATGCATTTAAGGATAAAAATAAGAAATTATAATATAAATTGGTTAAAAATATGAAATTGAATTGATAATATAATTCTAGTATCTGAGATTAATTACATGGATCCCCCACATTGGTGTTATGATTTAATTTTTCTAAATATACACAATGCATTAATGTGGTCACTTGTATTATATATAGTGTGTCAATTTCATACATACCAGAGATGTAAACTGAACATAGTTGGTTGTTTTATAGGGTTTGGATATAAATAATAAATAATTTTTGAGTTATTTATTTTATAGTATGAAATAAACTATGATTCTAATTAAAATTATTAATTAATATGGGTCGATAATATTTATTATCTAGGTTATATGAGGTTGAAGTTTTTTTAAATATATCATTTTAATTAATTATTAATGTATCTATTATATGTGATAATTATCCTCTAACAATTAATTATTTTAATGCCTTATAATTCCATGGATGATCACATAAACATATAGAAAATCTTTTTTAGGATCACGAAATGGTATAAGATCATATTAGATCACAAAAGTTGTATTATTTAAGATATGAAAATTTGATTTGAAAAATAAATCATTGAAAGGAATTATAAACTTATAGTACTAGTTAATGTTTTGAAAAATATAAAATATTGTATAATATAGCTCATGTAACTTCTTAAGATGAATTCATAATACAATTTTCCCTCAATTGGAAAAAAATCATTTAATTTAATATAGAATTGTTTTCATAGAACCGTGATTGAATAAAATGAATAATCATATAAATACAACACCAACATTATGATATTAATTTAAAAATTTTAAAAAAATTAATGACATATATAATTATATGAATAAGAGTAATTCATAAGAATAAAAACCTGTAATTTCGAAACTAGAGTAGGTTTGGACTATTGATAAATAAAAAATGTACTTATAATAAAAAAATTGATGCATGACAAAAACATAAGAACAAGAAATTAAATAATCACATTTAAATCCAATAATAGTGATTAAATATATCTTTAATGGTTCTTGGGTTACCACCAAATATTTTTATTTTTTCTAATCAATTAGGGTATGATAAAGGGTGGTGTAATGTTGGGGGAGAATTGAGTTTCCATCATTCATAAGTTTGTATGCATGGTTTTCTATTTCCACTTAGTGGACGCAAAAATTTGTTAGGATGGGATACCTGGAGTGGATGATTCAATGATGAAGTGTTCATAAATAATTATCCTATATTATCAAAAATATTTATCCCAATTAAATTAACCATGAATATGTTATGAAATAAATGGTAGGATGTATTTTTAGATAATAAAATCTAAATGAAAAAGTCATCATAAAATTGGATAGAGAAGATCACAATGAACACAACTAAATTAGCGTGGTTAAAATTTAAATTAAATTTTACAAATAATTTCTTTGATACATAAGTATGATTTTATATTTACTATACTTTCATTTTTTTGCAACATTTTATTATTTAATTTGTTTTTATGTGTTCTTGAATTTTATGGATTCAAGGCCTAAAATGACAATATTCGATTATGAATGTCCATTTTATTTATAAACAAAATTAATAATAATTTCATTAAATTGAGTCAACAATTCAAATATAAAAACATTAATATAGAGTGTTTAACATTTATGAAAAAAATGGAAAATGATTAATGAATTTAAAGAAAATTAATGACATGAGTAAAAATAAATATTAAATTAAAAAATGTGTTAACATTATAGTTCATTGAATAATTAATAACATGAAAATTATTCCTAATGTAATGAAAATATTCATTTTTAGTGGATAATGAATCATATGTTATTATTTTTTCTCCATTCTGTCACATATATTTGTATTCCTTGTGTGTATATCACATTTCATTGTGATGATTTATGTTATTATGGGTTTATTTCATAATTAAATGTTATGTAAATTATAAGGGTAATATATAGCTATAATATGAAACTATCATCCTATTATTTTTACATCCTAGAATCGGGTGACTAATGGTTGGCATGGATTATATGGAATTGTTTCCCCAACGTACTGTATTATCCCTCACTACTAGTCTAAAACCACTTAAATATGAATTGGTTTTCTTAAGGCTAGGAAATTTTCCATCATGGAACTAGTGAAATGTGTTATGGTATTAAAATCAGATCGTATATGTTTTTATAATATTTTCTAGTGACCCTTAATATTGAATTTGATTCTAATTTTTTTAAATTTTTTGGATGAAATTATTTTGATTTTGTTTTTGAAAAAATATTATTAAAAAAGAAAAACCTTGAAGAAAGGTAACAGTGACACAGATAAAATGAATTTGAATGTAAATTATTTAATGATATTAAATTTTACGATAAATTTTTTTTAGGATTTTTAGGAAACTAAATATATTTTAAATAAAATAATCTATTTTTATTATAATTATGAGTGTTTTTAAAATTATAAGAAGGAATACATGAATAATAATTACCAATGAGTTCTAAATGGGTACATGAGAGATGTCTTCAAGATTATAAACACATTTCTTTATTCCATCTGAGTAATTTAAATAAATTAAAAAAATGAATGATTAAGGTAAATTGAATGAGAAATATATTTATCAAGATAAAATCATATTATTTTTAGTGATAACAACTCATTTTTGATATTCATGGATTATCCGTACATAATAATCCAAATAATACATTATCTAGGTACCATTGAGTGTTTGAATGTGTAATGTTATTTTTAAATTCTAGTGGGTCTTATGTATATGGGATGGGAGATAGTGATTGGGGATAATATGCATGTGATAGATTTTAAAATCCATTTATTCATCATTTTTACTAAATGTTATTAATTATTAATAAATATTGAGTGTTTATTTACTTAGAATATGGTATCATGTTTTTTATAAAGTTTTCATCTCACTTTGTGATGTTGGTTCATTTAATTATTGAAATAATAATAAATAAAAATTTCTAGGATAATACATTTTCAAGTAACACTATCTAGAGATTTAATCATATAATATTCATTTTTGGTTTCCTACTTATGTCAAGGATTATATAAAATATTCCATTAATGAGTTAGACTATATAGTTCATTGAAGTGATATTTCATTGCTTCCCAAATTGTATCATTGTATGACTTCTTTGAGTAAACAAAAAAAAATAGAATGAATTCCTATAGCAGATTGACCAAAAAATATTTTCATGTTCATTTACATTCTATGGAGTAAGCTGACATGGCTTTTATGTGTGTGGTATAAGAGTAATCTTAACTTTTGGATATCCTAGTATACATGGATAGATTAGTCTGATAGGATGATAAATCTAAAGAAATTCTCTGTGTTTTGGTACATATGATCTAGTGATAGAGATTCAAATTCTATAAAAGGATTGAGGGTGTCGATTGAGAAGTCCAAGATGGTTGTGGTTATACTTTAGTTGAGGGTGTGTGATAACCCATAACATGGTCAGATTCCAAAGGGAAAAGCAGTTTTTTATTTTAATCATGTCCCATAGGAGATTTAGGCTAGACCATTGATAGTATGAGGCATCCTTATGATTACATAAACTTTTATCTCTATGTTATTTCATTTAAATGCTCCAAATTCATTTCAATATTCATTTTTAGATGATTTTTTGATTTCTTCAGAAATTGATACACTATTCTATGAGAATTGATGCACTCATTTGAGAAATGATGAAATAAGGATTCAACTACATATTTTAATGCATTATGATTTGTAAGTAGTAAGTATCCCAAAAACATTTAAGTCTTTACGATAAAATTAGTTGACCATATTTTTTGGATTGATTATTTTGTGAAATTTGAATCTCATATTAAATATTTTGGTCTTTATGTTTCTTTTTTTACATGATAAGGGGTTCTTAAACTTTTTGAGGAGAGTAAGGAGTTAAAGAATTTCACAAAAACAACATCATTCTATTCCATAGATATTTTTTATTTTGTTCGGAGAGTTCCAAGAGAATTAGAATCAAAATATCTTATTTTCTTTCTGATTTTGGGGGATAGGTATCCTAATATGTTTCTTAGATATTTTTTTTGTTTCACTATTGAAATGGGATATAGATTTTTCAATCAAATGGTTTTGAGTATAAAATATAATTTTTTTTCAATAAGATATAATAGATCCTATAAAGTAACATTAGAAAATTTTTCAGTAATATTATATAGAGTTGAAACTATTTATTTGGATTTGTGTTACACCATAGACAACACTTTATTTGAATTCTAATATAGAAGATTCTATATTTTTTATGTATTTTTTAGAAAAATTATAATCAAGTGATAAATAATAATAAATAAATTATACCTCACATTATTTTCTTTTTTAATCCTCAAATGTTTGAAATTATTCATTAATGATAAAATTAGGATTAAGATAACACCACCTAAGTTGAAATGAGGTTGAAATTATAGATATGTTTTTAGAAAGACCGTTTGAACATAAGTTTTTCTTAAATTCTATATAGGGTTACTAATTCTCAGGATTAAATCTCAAATTTGATGAAGTGGGTCTTCTATTAGTAACCTAAGTCTATGGTTGAGGGTTTTTTTGGATGAAGTCATGATTTATTCATGATTATAATAAAAACCTGGAAGACAAAATATTTTTTTATGGTGACATTAAAGTAACACATCCTGTATTAACTTTTACTAAATGAGAATTTTGGATCTAAAAAGAAAATTTCTATATGAATAACCATATAATAATATAAATAAGATGGATCTTTTATCCATGTGTATTAATTTTACCTCCCCTTAACTTTAGGGTTTACCTCTCATCATTATCTCATTTTTATCCTCACTTATCTATTTCTACATTTGAGAAATGAATTTCTTCCAATTTTCTTATTTTTTTCTATATTTTGGTTTTTTCTCATATTCAATGCCTTGTTTTCTCTATAACACTGATATTTTATCATAACACAGCACAAGAGACCCCATTATTGTTCTGTTATGATGGGTTTTGTGTTGATATGGTATTGTGTTCATAGAATATTCTTTATTGAATGTATTGTTTTAGTTGTTCATTTTCATCAATTGTTTCTCTCCAGTTCTATAGATGTGACTTAATATTATTTCTTTACTTGAGGGAAAATTTTAATATCTACCACTGTTCTTTTTTTTCTATCCCCTCATAGACATAATTCATTTTTCACGTGTGTTGGAAAACATAGTTTATTAGGATTTTAATGGTAGTCACATTTTCTTCCATCTTCCCAATTTCCCATTATTTTTTGATTCCACTCTTGGTATTGTTGGATGACTATCATCCTCTCCCATTTCCATTTAACCATCAAGTAATTCACAATAATATTTATCCATGACAGTGTTTTAGGATGTTTTTTGATTTTGATGTTGGATGGTCTGAGAGAGGATACATGTTTTCATTTTTTTAATCTCTATCAATTTTGGGTGTTTCCTCCTAGTGTAGCTCTATTTTGGGGTTCAGTTATCATTTTCCATTTTGTACCCTCATTTGTAACGACCCAATGATTTAATAGTTCAATTTCCCTTCATATAATTATGTCATACAACCACATGAAATCACAACACAATGAACTACTTAGTACTATATGACCTTTAAAAATAATATTTTTTGTTTCTGTGATTTTTATTTTGAAAATATGATATACACAGTTGTGATCTATAAGATGTTTGGAGTCCAATAAGTGAAAATTTATTTTATTGAATAGTAACATACCCATATTAATAGGTACCTACACTTATGAATAGTAATATGAGCCTTATGAAAAGTAAATCTTCCAAAGGAATATTAACCTCACCCTTGAATGTATAAATAAAATTTAGGCATCTTATTAGTTATAATATGACCATATTAAAGGTTTTGTAATTTTGGTAAGTCATAAAAAATTAATTAATATTAATTAATTAATTTAAAATATTAATTTAATTTCTTAAATGGTGTTCATAAATTAATAAATTTATGTCTTCAGGTTTTAAGATAAATTTATAAGATCTTATGTAACTTTTTAAGACATTAAAAAATCAGTTATAGTTTTAAAATATGTATCTTTCAAGAAAATTATGTTTTTAATTAAAAATTAAATTAATAATATATAAAAATAAATATTTTGAAATTGATTTCAATTTTGGATTCTACCGGGCAAAAAATGTTTACAATGAATTTTTTATATTTTTCTGAATTACATGAATTTTTGGAGAATAGTAAAATATTATTATTTATGATAAATGCTAAATAAGTAAATTTCTGCATCATGTTTGAGTCATGGATGATGTAAATGATCATTTTTTCTAACTCACATGCATAAATTACATTATTTTTCATGTATTCAACATTATTTCTAGTCTTATAGAAAAATGATTAAAATATTAAGAAACCCCTCCTCCCCTCCACTATAAAAACCACCCACACTACCCTCATCTCTTCACTTCTCTCAATCCATGTTCCATCCATAAAGTCTACCCAATTATCTCTCCATGCTCCTCCCCCATGACACTCAACTCTTGGTTTCCTTAAAATACCAAATCCTCTACTCTTAAGAGGCTCTCAAAGAATATTAAATCAGGAGGTAAAATCATGTTTTCCTTTCATGTTCTATTGTCCTATATTCCTTCCTAGCCTCTAATAATCCAAATTGTATAAAAAATACATTACCATAAATATATTAGAATTTTTTTATGATAATTTTACAATTCATAAACATCTCACCTTTTCCCCCCTTTTATACGGAGGAAATGAAAAAACTGTCAGAGATGTGTTAATTTATCACATTCAAGAATGAGGGGTTATCAATTTATATTACCATATTCAATTATGGTCATGAAACAATTTTAGTGGTTTAAATACACTATTAAATATATATTTTATCATATGTGATTTTATAGAATCATTTTTCACACATGATGTAAAATAATAAAACATAACAAGTTAATTATGGGAAAAATCACCAACTTAATCCAAGCATCTATCATTAATGTTTTATATAATGATTCACATTCACACTAAATAACCAAATGCATTTTATAACCATTTAATCCTTCATATGTTCACTAAATTCATATAACTTCTATTACACACAACCGTGTTCATCATACATGTGTATCTGAACATTAATATAAGTGAACTGATCATTAAAACAAATGAAGAAAATATAACTAAACATTGAAAATGAACCACATAACCAATTAAAAAGGTTATGAATGAACTCAAAAAGGATATAACAAATCATTTACATGTAAACTATGTCCTTGATTTTATTAATTAATGAACTTAATTTGATTATTCAGGTTATTAAATTCAAATGAAGAACACCACCAAACATAAGGTAATGGATCCTCTCTATATCACTCTTATTCAAGAATGTCCTCTATGATATTACATTTAATGTATAATTTCCAATTATGGGTTGTGATCTTTTATCTCCTTCATAATTCCCTCATGATGTGTAGAATATGAGGAACCCATTTCCCTCTCATTAATCTCTCCTAAGTACACATGGTACCATGATTATATTCCATATGGGATGCTACCCAACCAACTTATATTATTTCGGTTTGCTCAATCCTTCTTTTTACCCAAATGAAGTTATCATTTATGTTCACGTTAAACTCTTACATATAGTTTATATGCTCCAATCTAAATATTCAAGATCGATCCCTCATTCTCTATTGAGGATATATATATATTTTTAAATGATTCTTTCCTGTATACTTTTGGATAAGAAAACATATCTTAAGGGAACTTCTGAAAATCGTACCAAATTTCATGTGAACTCTACCATATTTCTGAAGCCCATTTCTTTTTATAAAACTTGTTTCTTTTATTATGAAATCATTATTTGATCACTTTTGGTTTTGAACCAAATATTATTCCCTTTTCAATTTTAAATTCTTGTTAGTATTTTCCATAAAACCAAACTAAAATTTTTTAATTCTTTAATACACTTTTTACATGTTGTTAGTTCTATTTGACATAACACACCATTATGTATGCCTATTTTTCCTTATGAATGTCTATGTATTTTCTAATTCCTTTCTTTCATGGGAAATTTTATAATTTTTCAATTCATTGTGATTTATGATGTGATTATGATACCCAATTATTTCCATGGTTTCCCTTATGTTTATGATGTTTAGGTATGATTCTACATGTAGAAAGAATATTCATGAACATGTTAAGATGGGAACAGACAGATAGTGTTCTAATTCATTGGGTAATGTTGAGTCTTATGAGACTTTATGTGTAACTATCTGTGTAGTTAGCCTTGACTCATTCTACCGTGAACAACGGTCTTGGTGGTTAACCTTGACTTTCTCTACTCTATCTGAAATGATCCATAAATCATGCTAAAGTTGAGTTTTATTTTCATTACACATCACAATGAATAATTTTTTATATGATCCCTTATTTATTATTATGATTCCATTTGTTCAATGCTTTTTATTTTCATTATTCCATGCCCTCTAATCCATGTGCTAAAGCTTTATTGCTATTTTTTTACCTTACTGGGCTTTTAGTTAATTCCTTTGTTCATGTTATTCCAAATCTATCCTATGAGTTTGTATGAGTAAATGGAAGTTAGGAGGTCGTTATGAATATTAAATAATTAAATGTTTTATTTAGTCTAATGTTTTCAGTTTTTTGTACCTAGTCTTCAAAGACACTAGACATCATGATCCTTGGATTGTATTCTAATGTATAATTATGCTTAAAATCATGTAATGTTATGTGTAAAAGGAAAGTTTCACTATAGTTTGTATTAGAGGATGGTCTAGTTATTTTTTGAGATTAGTAATAGATCACTTCAGTAAGAACCGTAAGGATGAGACTATGTATAAGAAAACATCCCTAAATTTTTGTATGTATAGAGTAAGTGGTTTTCAAGAAAATACATCCATGTATCAATACAAATAGTTAGAGGTTGCTCTAGAATATATGTATCTAGGGGTAAAACCCAAAAACACTACTTTAATCTAGACTCAATTGGAAGCATCTATTTGACAACAAGCCTTGCTGCACTTTGGCTTTGAAACTCCAGGGAGATAATCTTTGGTAAATTCATGATCTTAGTAGAAACTGTTTTTAAGGGAATAAAAAATCCCATTAGAATATAAGTTATGAAATATATCAAGGAAATCCTAGATTTAAACCTAACGAATAACAAGATAGGATATACTTCTCCTTTTCTAGTTCATCCTTTTAGGTTTGATGTATCCTTTTAGTGCTCAATAGTTATATATTCAAGCCCTTTAATTGTACATTGAATTTCTTAGTTAATGGAGGTAAACATAAGAAAACCTTCCAAAAATTAATGTGATAGGTAATGTGAAGATTTCCCTAATGATATGTCTAATATGATGGTAATTGGTGATCATAACATCATGATAATACTTTCTCAGCTTTCTCATGTTATAAATAATAACGTAAATCATGTGGAACACTGTCCTCTTCCAAGGAATGTGAATGTTGTCATATAATCATTCATGCAGAAAAGGATTCCCGTGTTTAGTGGATATTCTGACCCCTACCAGTGGAACAGTGGATTAACTCCATTGAAAATATATTTTTTGTCCTCAGGTTATCAGAAGAAGTGAATGTCGTGCTGGAAGTATATCATTTTGATGGAAAAACTGATCAATGGTGGGAATTGATGAAGAATACGAATCCCCCGGATGAAATTGAATCCATGGATTGGGAGGAATTTAAGAGAATGTTTTTCATTAAATACTTTCCCAAAACACTTAGTCTCAAGATGTAATGATTTTTCTTTATACTTATATAGAAGGAAGATGAGTCAATCATTGCGTATGAAGAAAATTTTTCAAGTAAAACATGGTATGCCTCTTGCTTGGTCATGGATACCAAAAGCAAGGTGTATCACCTCATTAGTGGACTAAATCTAAGTCTACAAAAATAATAGGCGATTCAAGACATCGAAATCTTTGAATAGATTATTTATTGTACCCTTAAGGTTGAAAGGGAGATCGAAGACTCTCAACAATATCGTGGGCATAACAAAAAGGATAAAATGGAAACTAATGTGGGGGTTCCCTAAATAAGTTATATGATGGAAAGAAGCTATATCATCCTATGTGTACTAATTGTGGTAACTAGAATCTTGGGAAATGTCTAAAGGTATCCTGGAATTGTTTCAATTGTTGAAACATGGTATATCTGGGTAAAAATTGCTGACAAGATATGACGAATACTGCTAATTTGGAAGAGGAAATGAAGGTTTAGATAAATTCTCAACCCGTAGTGCATTGTTACAACTATACGGAACATGGGGATTATGTGAACAATTTCCCTAAGAAAATGTTTATTTGAGGAAATAAACAACAACCACCAAGGAAACATTTCACAACCCGATATTTAATTTATTTTTTTATTTTATTAATTCTTGGTTTTGTGTTCTCGCGCCGAGGTCTGAGATGGGTCCAGGACAAAAATTGTTGCCATTTTATATTTTTATAGGATTTTGGGCCCGTATGCGGTCACCGAATGGTGGTCTGTAGCAACGTGGTCACCCCAGGTGCTTGTGTGAATGCCCAAGTTGTCTGAGTTGAGGCGTGCAACTTGGGTGTGGTTTAATAAGTCATGTGATGAGAACGCGGTGATCTGATTTTTAGAGTATGTTAAATAAGCGGATTAAAATTTTAAAAAAATGTTCAATAATAATAATAATAATTTTACTCTGTTATTTTTATTATTATTAATATTATTATTATGAGTATTAATATAATTACTATTATTCTTATTATTCTTATTATTCGTATTATTATAACTTTTATTAGGTTTATGATTATTATTGTTATTAATATGACTATCAATATTTATTATTTTATTGTTATTAATTTAAATTATTATTACACTTATTATAGTTATTTTTTGTTTTTATTTATGGTTTTATTATTATTTTTTTATTATGATTATAAAAAAAATAAAAAATTGTATATATTAAACCCTAACCTAATCCCGTGGAACCCCCTTTCTCCGGATTTGTTTTTACGTTTTTTTAAAAAAAATATTTTCCAGAAAACGCTTACAGTAAATTTTTTTTTTAAATGCAACTCAAAAGCGGCATCCTGGATGCCGCCTTTGCATTTCGGGGGCAAGGCGGCATCTGCGGTGCCGCCTTTGCGCTACGGGTGAAAGGCGGCATCCGCGATGCCGCCTTTCTCCTAAAAAAATCTTTTTTTAAAAAAAAAATTATTTTTATTTTTATTTTTTTTGTGTTGTTTATATATATATATATATACAAAACAAAAAATTTCAGCAAAATTTATCTACTATTAAAGATCCAGCGCTACAGCCATTACAGTAGTCTGGATTCTGACAGAAACTCTTACCCAGGCCTCCCTTTTATAAGAGGGATTGCCCTGAAAATCATTCTACATTTTCGATGTGGGATTAAGGTTCTACCGTTACTGCACAGTACATTCTGCATTTCCGATGTGGGATTCTGTTACAAGTACATGACTTTTAAATACAATAAAATATAAACTATAAGGCCAATATAAATGAAATTTTAAACATTGATTAAACATATAATAAATAGTTGAAAACAAAAATAATTTCCTCAAAAATGTTGATGAAAAATAATCTATAACCTTTCAAAACCGCCTACTTGAAACTTAAAAATGTTTCAAATACGTGAATTTGAAAGACTGTAAAATATAAAATATAAAACGAATATAATTGAAACTTTAAACATTGATTAAACATATAATAAATAGTTTAAAACAAAAGAAATTTCCAAAAAATGATGATGAAAAGTAATTTATAAGCTTTCAAAACCGCATACTTGAAACTTAAAATTTTTCAAGTACGTGACTTTGAAAGACTATAAAATATAAACTATAAGGCCAATATAAATGAAACTTAAAACATGGATTAAAAATATAAAAAATAGTTGAAAAGAAAAAAAATAATAAAAAATGATGACAAAAAATAATTTATAAGCTTTCAAAACCACTTACTAATTATTAGTAATTAGTAATTAGTAATTAGTAATTAGTAATTATTAATTAGTTAATTAGTAATATAAATATTAATTATAATTAGTCATTATAATTATTAATTATTAATTATTAATAATTAATTATATAATAGTTAGTTAGTTCATTAGTTATATAATTATTAATTATATAACAATTAATTAGTAAATTAGTAATATAATTTTTAATTACATTTATTCATTATAATTTTTAATTATTAATTAGTAATTATTAATAATTAAATATGTCATAATTAATTAGTTAATTAGTAATATTATCATTATTTATATAATAATTAATTATTGATATAATTATTACATATATAATAAATATTTAGTTAATTAAAAATACAATTAGTAATTATAACTAATTAATTATTAATTATTAATTATTAATTAGTTAATTAGTAATATAAATATTTATTATAATTATTCATTATAATTAGTAATTAGTAATTATTAATTATTAATAAGTAATTAGTAATTATTAATTAGTTAATTAGTAATATAAATATTAATTATAACTATTCATTAAATTATTAATTATTAATTATTAATTATTACTCATTAATTATTACTTATATAATAAATAATTAGTTAATTATTAATATAACTATTAATTATATAATAATTAATTAGTTAATTAGTAATATAATTATAATCTTTCAATGTCACGTACTTGAAACATTTTTAAGTTTCAAGTAGGCGGTTTTGAGAGCTTATAAATTATTTTTCATTAACATTTTTTTGGAAATTTCTTTTGTTTTCAACTATTTCTTATATATTTAATCAATGTTTAACGTTTCATTTATATTGGTATTCTATTTTATGTTTTATGGTTTTTCGAAGTCACGTACTTGAAAAATTTTAAGTTTCAAGTATGCGGTTTTGAAAACTTATAAATTAATTTTCATCAACATTTTTTGGAAATTTCTTTTGTTTTAAACTATTTATTATATGTTTAATCAATTTTTAAAGTTTCAATTATATTCATTTTATATTTTATATTTTACAGTCTTTCAAATTCACGTATTTAAAACATTTTTATGTTTCAAGTAGGCGGTTTTGAAAGGTTATAGATTATTTTTCATCAACATTCTTGAGGAAATTATTTTTGTTTTCAAATATTTATTATATTTTTAATCAATTTTTAAAATTTCATTTATACTGGCCTTATAGTTTATATTTTATTGTATTTCAAAGTCACGTACTTGAAACAGAATCTCACATCGGAAATGCAGAATGTACTGCGCAGTAAAGGAAGAACCTTAATCCCACAACGAAAATGCAGAATGATTTTCAGGGAAAACCCCCTTATAATGAATAATTATAATAAATATTTATATTACTTATTAACTAATTAATAATTATCAATTACTAATTAATTATGTTGGTCGGAGTGGACACTCAAGAGGGGGTGAATTGAGTTCCAATTAAAATTTCTGTTAAAAACAATTTCTATTAAAATCCCCCAATTTCAAAAACAGATTAAACTGTAGTGAATTTATATAGATTATAAAGGTTCAATTAGTTACTCAAAGATTGATTAGTTCTCAGTTAACTTAATCTTATGATTAATTTAACTTTTGAAACTAACTTACTGGTTTACAATAAATATAAACACTTGCGAGTTTAACTATCAATGTTGCTTTGAAAATAAATTATATTTCAAAGTAATAGCAGCAGAATATGAAATAAATATGCACTTTATGGATATAAACTTTAACTAAAAACATAGAGGAGTTAACCAAGAGGTTCAGTCTCAAGCCAAGACTTAGTCCTCTCAAAAGTTTATATAAAGATGATCCACACCCTGGATCGGGTTTCAACAGTTTACAACTGTCCAGGTCCAAGACATCTACCACTGTTATTCGTGGGAAACAAAACAACAGCAACCAGCTATCCAGGTCACACATGACCTCTACCACTATCCACAGTGGGAAAATGAATGAAAAGATAGTGAGTGAGGATTTACAAATCCTCCAGTTAAGGTTCAGGAGACAGTTTGTGTGTAAAATACAACAGATAACACACACTCCTCGTAATGTAAAAAGTAAATCACAGAGATAAAGATTTAGAGTTTAGAAATGGCTCTAGTGATCTTCATGCAGCTCTTGACTCCTTTTGTTGATTAGAATTCATTCTGAGTCTTCTTCTGGTTTTTGTCTGGAAAATAGAGTATCATCTGTTTCCTTGACTTCCAGGTTCAGCTTGCTTATCGGATCAAAGAATAAAGAGTTTTGTGTAGTTCTTCTTTAGCATAGATTTCTCGATGTATGCTCTATGTTCTGGAGACTAGTAGTAGTAGTCTTGTGAGTGCAAGTTCTCCAGTTGTTCTTGGCATGTTTTGAGCTTGATCGCAAGTGTGTTCTGTGTGCTCGATCTCTTTAAGTCTATTGTCTCTCCCTCATTTTTGATATATACACGATGTCCTTTTTATGCCCTTTTTTTTGTTTTTCTGAGAAGAAAGAATGATTATGCTTTTTTGATCTTACCTAGTACAGTTTTCTGAAATGGAAACATAAATCATTTAATAACATTAAATGCATCAAAAGTAACAAATGTAACCATTAGTATAATAAACAAATAGTGTCGAGGATATAGGATTTGACTCCGCAGTTCATTATAGGTAGTCGTTTGTTTGTAGACGAGTACGGTTGACTCGGTGTAGGATCTTCCATCGGTAGCTCTTCAAACTCTTATCAGTGGCTCTTATCGGTAGCTCTGTGCATCGGTGCCTCTCAGTGCATCGGTAGCTCCTTGTCCATCGGTAGCTCTGTGCATCGGTAGCTCTGTGCATCGGTAAGTCTGTGCATCGGTAGCTCTCTGTGCATTGGTAGCTCTCTGTCCATCGGTAGCTCTGTGTCCATCATTAGCTCTGTGCATCGGTAGCTCTGGCTATCGGTAGCTCTGGCTATCGGTGGCTCTGGCTATCGGTAGCTCTTGCTATCGGTGGCACTGGCTATCGGTGGCTCTGGATAACGGTAGCTCTGGCTATCGGTGGCTCTTGCTATCGGTAGCTCTGGCTATCGGTAGCTCTGGCTATCGGTAGCTCTGGCTATCGGTTGCTCTGGTTATCGGTAGCTCTGTGTCTTATGCAAACAACATCTAATTGACTTAGAATTGTTTCAAAACTTGTATAAACAAGGATAATCGATATTAACATAAATCAGAGATTATTTAAACATTATTATTAACTTGATCACTGATTTGAAAGAATTAACATGTAGATCAACAGTAATTGAAAATAGTATAATATATGAACACATAATTGGGATTATCAAAACAGGTGAGGTCAACAAATTAGTTATAATTATTAATTATATTTCTAATTAACTAAATATTTATTATATATGTAATAATTAAGTATTATATAATTGATAATTTTATTACTAATTAACTAATTAGTTATTATATAATTAATGATTAATAAACACTAATTACCAAATTACAAATTATATACTAATTAATTAGTTATTTCGTAATATAAATATTAATTATATACTAATTAAATAGTTAATTAGTAATAGAATTATTAATTATATAATTTTTAATTAGGTAATTAGTAATTGTTAATGTTTTATTATTATGTTCGTATGGTTATATAAATATATATAAATAAAACCTAATTTACCCTCTCCGGAGATTCCACTCTGACCAACAAGTAAAAATAGTATTTTGATTTCATTACACATAAAACATGTAAACAATAATGTACAATCAATGCATATGTCTGTGGCGAGGAGATTCCGTCCCACATGGTGGTCTGCGAATAGGACGCCCGTGTCGAGTGCGCAGTGGAGTCTGATGACCTGGAGAAGGCTGAACCTCGGGCACTGAAATGTCGACCGTCGCATCCTCCATCTGTGTGTTAGTGGGAGGAGCTGTCAACTGCATCTCGTACTGCCATTCGGATCCTTCTCCCACTAGGGTGGTAGAAGGACCTGCCTCCATCGCAGAGGGGAACGAAGCCTGTGATGGAGCTATACCCCAAGACGACGACGGCTCTAGAATCCAAGGTTGTGATGGATCTGGAACCCAAGATGGATAGAACTGCGGATATCCTGTCAGGAAAGACGGATCCCATGCCACCTGAGGCACATCCTGAATAGGCTGATCATGGACTACTAGAGGCCCGACCTCTGCCTATGGAACAGGCGAGGCCTCATGTGCAGCACGACGTTGTCTACGTCGCCGTGGTCGTGGCTCCTCAGCACCAGCAGCAGCTGCAGGATGTTCCTCTGGGGAAGGAACCTCCTGTCTCTGAGCCAGACGCGTGAAGATGCTCTCGGAAAGCGCATGAAAGGATGCCCTCACCTCCAGCGCTGTAGCATGGACGGCTTCCCGGCTAAAGACCCCCTCCTCCTCTTCATCGCTCATGCGAACAAGCTGCTCTATGTGACTTCCCTGTAAGTAGATTCAAATGGAATTAGAAAATAATTCAATAATAAAACTAATAGGAATTTATTAACTTACCATCCTCTGCATCTCTATGCCAGCTTGGGTAAGATACAGTATAGACTTCAGTCTATACCATGGCGCATAGTCAACCTACTCTGAAAGAGAGAATCAATTTTTAGGAACACCCTGAATACGTAACTCTGCACGTCTGTGCCAGCAGTCGATAAAACTCGCATGTACTTCGGACCAGTCATCATCTTGCCTCCCTGTCAGCTTCATCCCATGAAGCTTGTCTATCTGTCTAGATGGTAATGGAATCGGTTGAGTACGAAAAAATTGGCGCATGACCCTGTCAGGCTGCTGCCACTCAATAATATGAAAGTGAATGAGGGTCACTACAGCCATAGCATCCTCAAGACCAACAGTGCAGTATGCTGGAAACTGGTCCATAATACTCCAGTATGGAAGCCATGAAATCGGAAATGACAAGTGATTTTTTCAGAAAAAAAACACCCAACTAAAAACCAAAATTGATGTTATTATTAAAAATGTTAGACAGTGATAGATTGTATATACATACCTGATCAGGTAAGAGATAGTCCAACTGTAGCCGATATACGCCCAAATGTTGTCTCAGAACCACGTCAATATTGTGTCGCTGACACCACCTGTAAAATACAACAATAATGACAAATAATGAGAAATTACAGTCAATAACTCATAGTAGAATAAAAAACCAATAGAAATGAATTATCATACCAGCGTCCACGCTGAGCGTCATGCAGCACCTCCATCTCGACCGGTGGACCAGAAAGGTCAGGGCGGAATGCTAGGATGCGCTCCCATGCCTACATCTGAATAAGGATGACGCATCCCCCAAGACCTGTATGGTCCCTATGGGATTGTCTGCATAATGATCTGTACGTGTATGCCAAGCAGGCTGATCCCCAACTGTACGTCCCAGCCCGATAAAAGTCCTCTAGTAGGCGTAGATACATCATATGCACGTGCATCCCCAAGTGATCAGTACACATGGTCCCACCAATGAGTCGTAATATATATGCATGGGCGTAACACATGACGGTCTGCTCATCATCATCATCCTATAAATGTGGAATCCGTGACTCCAACCAACGCATAGATATGGATGATCCATCTGTAGCCCTACGGTCGGACAAAATATCAATGCCTAACAAGCATTGAGCAAGGTCTGGCCAAGCTGCACGAGTGGGTCCAATAACGGGTCTCCCCTGGATAGGAAGACCGAGAAGCACTGTGACATCCTTGAGGGTGATGGTCATCTCCCCCTCATGCAAGTGGAATGTGCGTGTCTCTGGTCTCCATCTCTCAACGAGGGCAGTAAGTAGGTAATTATCTACAAATGTGAAATCTGATACGGCAAGGCCATAGAAGCCAGCACGACGCAAGTAAGGTCTAATGGCATGTGGAGGCTCCATGTGATGAAAATGGTGCGCTCGACGCACCTTCACAAATCGATCTGGATGACCCTCTAACACGGCCTGTGAAATATGGGTAGGCTGCTGAGTGAGTAGTATGGTATCATCCATCTGCATATAAACAAAGAAAATGAGTCGTATGTGTAAAATGTAAATATAACATTATGATGTTTTTAGAATTTATCTAATTGTATGTATTCAATATCTTATGCTATGCTAATTATTATGATACTATAAATTTGTTATAGAACCGTTTGTTAAAATATCCCGCATGTTTAGATTGGGGTTTAGGTTGGATGGTTTAGGGTTAAAATTTTTAATATTAACGTCCAGGAAACATGTAAATGGGTTAACTGACATACACTATTCAATATGGGTTAAGTGTTCCGCTTTCAGAGTTTTGAAATAAATTCTATTATTTCATATTTAAAGTTATTTCTTGAAAGCATGAATATTAATATGAAATAAGTTATGTTATCTAAAATATTGAGTCTTGAATTTGGTTACACATATTTTGGGGGAGCTTTGTGATTAACTACTTATGGATTGGATTAAGATAAACCATTTCAATTAGTAATGATGTTTTTAGAATTTATCTAATTGTATGTATTCAATATCTTATGCTAATTATTATGATACTATAAATTTGTTATAGAACAGTTTGCTAAAATATCCTGCATGTTTAGATTGGGGTTTAGGTTGGAGGGTTTAGGGTTAAAATTTTTAATATTAACGTCCAGGAAACATGTAAATGGGTTAACTGACATACACTTTACAATATGGGTTAAGTGTTCCGCTTTCGGAGTTTTGAAATAAATTCTTTTATTTCATATTTAAAGTTATTTCTTGAAAGAATGAATATTAATATGAAATAAGTATGTTATCCAAAATATTGAGTCATGAATTTGGTTACACATATTTTGGGGGAGCTTTGTGATTAACTACTTATGGATTGGATTAAGATAAACCATGTCAATTAGTAATGATGTTTTTAGAATTTATCTAATTGTATGTACTCAATATCTTATTCTAATTATTATGATACTATAAATTTGTTATAGTACAGTTTGCTAAAATATCCTGCATGTTTAGATTGGGGTTCAGGTTGGAGGGTTTAGGGTTAAAATTTTTAATATTAACGTCCATGAAACATGTTAATGGGTTAACTGACATACACTTTTCAATATGGGTTAAGTGTTCCGCTTTCGGAGTTTTGAAATAAATTCTATTATTTCATATTTAAAGTTATTTCTTGAAATCATGAATATTAATATGAAATAAGTTATGTTATCTAAAATATTGAGTCTTGAATTTGGTTACACATATTTTGGGGGAGCTTTGTGATTGACTACTTATGGATTGGATTAAGATAAACCATGTCAATTAGTAATGATGTTTTTAGAATTTATCTAATTGTTTGTATTCAATATCTTATGATAATTATTATGATACTATAAATTTGTTATAGAACAGTTTGCTAAAATATCCTGCATGTTTAGATTGGTGTTTAGGTTGGAGGGTTTAGGGTTAAAATTTTTAATATTAACGTCCATGAAACATGTTAATGGGTTAACTGACATACACTTTTCAATATGGGTTAAGTGTTCTACTTTCGGAGTTTTGAAATAAATTCTATTATTTCATATTTAAAGTTATTTCTTGAAAGCATGAATATTAATATGAAAACTTATCTCAGATGTTTGGGGTTTAGAAAACCAAGGAATAAAAAAGAGATAACAACATTTACTTTACAATATGGGAATGTCACAATGAAGACAATACATCATAATGAATGAGACTGTGAAGTCGACCCAACAATGTTAGGGCATCGCTACCGGTTATGACCTTCTTTATGACATATTGTGCATCGCAAACTCTGTCCTTGTTCTTGAGGCCAGTCCATCTCATTACGCATCCTACTCACCTTTGGTCTCCCACGAGGACGTAACCGATTCATGTCAGGTATCACTATTGGCTGGCCTTCAGGCATTGGGAAATAACGATACTCCCCAATAGGTGTCTGTGGTGCAGCATAACAGTTTGCAATGATATCCATCCAGTACACTAGATCAACATATGCTTCCCATGAGATGTTCACAGAGGCACATGTTGTGATGACGTATGTACATGGAAACCGTAAGGCCTGAAATTTTCCACATTGGAATTTCCTTCTTTCCAGTAATACCACCATTTTTTCACCGACGTGATCTGTGATGGGGTCTGAACGCTCTTGAACTTCAAATCGGGAGTCTTCTCTTCGAAAGAGACAGACATGATAACCAGAAGCTTCTTCAATATTTTTTTCAATCTCTCGTTGAAAGTGTCTTCCATATCATAGCCCTTGATGTATTCCGTCTGATGCTAGTTTTTGTCTATCCACAAAGTACTTCACGCATTGAAATAATGTCTCCTGAACTAAGGCGGTTATAGGTAGCTTGCGAAGTCCTTTGAAGATACCATTGATGCACTCCACAATGTTTGTCGTCATGTGTCTCTACCTCTTTCCCCTGTCATATGCCAATGTCCATTTCTCTTTTGGAATCCGCATCATATAATCATAAACTTCTTGATTAGCCTGACGAATTTGTTCAAAACGTTCTTCAAATCGTCGTTCGTCCGACTCATATGCTACAAAACGTAGATGATATTTCACATAAATTGATTTTATATTTATATTTAAATAGTAAAACAGAATGAATAAAATACGTACCAGGCCTCGTGATTTCCTTCTTCATCGGTTCGTTGTGGAATTTTTTATGTACATTTCTAGCAATGTGTCTAATGCAGAACCGATGATGTGCATTTGGGTATCTCCATGTATCAGGATCTGCATTGATTGCCTCATTAATTGCTCGATGGCGATCAGATATCAAACAAACTCCCTGAATGTTGGTGAAATGGTTGCTGATACATGCCAGAAACTAACTCCATGATTCATAGTTTTCTTTCTCTACAATTGCAAAGGCAAGCGGAAGAGGTGAACGGTTTCCATCTTGGGTTTCCGCAATCAACAATACGCCATTGTATTTTCCATACAGAAATGTTCCATCAATCTGAATAAATTGTTTGCAAAAAAGAAATGCAGAGATACAAGGAAGGAATGCCCAGAACAACCGATGAAATTGAACACGAGATGGATCAAGTTGATTATCAGGAGACACATGTTTGTTTGTATCCGGATGGAAGAAAACTTGGTTATGATGCCTCAGTATGGCTAGAAATTGCGGCAATACTCGATATGAGTCATCCCAATCACCATATACCTTCACAATTGCCTTCTGTTTCGCCATCCATGCCTTATTATAGGAAATCTTATAACCGAATGTCTGTAGAATCCTCTCTTGCACAAGGGATATTGGAACATCTTGGCATGTCCTAATCATCTCAACAACAATAGATGACCCAAATTCTGCATCCAATGAAGTATGATCTTGTGTGAGACTTGGCTGAACGCAAGTATGAGCCGCCTCAATCCTTGAGATTCTCCAACCTCCAAATGTAATGTCTGGAATAGCCCTTAAGCGAAATCTACAATCATCCCCATACTTCACGCACCGTACAACATATTTACAAAGGCATTATTCGTGAACTACATAGTTGAAGTTTCTCTCAATATGAAATCCCTTTAACGTGCTTTTTAAGGCATCTTTACTGGGAAAATTCCTTCCAATATATAAGGTTTTGTCCACCTCACTAAACCTATCTAGTACAACTCCAGGGAACTCAGTTGTCGGTGTGAGAACAGTATTATCGAATTCAGTCACGCGTGTCATTGCTTCTGACCAAGATGAAAATAATGGTGGATGATTTATTAACCGAGGTTGATGTACAACAATTGCACTTCTCAAAACCTCCTCTCTATCTTCTGCCCTCCTCATCAGTACTGTTGTCGCCATCTGATCCATCATTACGAAACTCCTCATCAGAATTCGGATTGACATGTATATCCGGGAGATCATCTAGGTTCTCCTCTTCTGCTGCATCATTTAGAATAGGCTCAATGTCATGGGGTAGACTGTCTTCAACCACTCTTGTATTTCTACATCTTTGTACAAGTGGACGTTGTTGTTGTACAGTAGAAACAACAACGTATAACTCCATCATGTTACCATCTAACCGTTGAGAAAATAAATTAATTTCTTGGACCCACTGCGCATCAGCAACCAATGGACAAGCTATATGCCACAGTGTTGTTGGAAATTTCAAATGTCTATAGATCATAGACATTATCTCTTGATCGGGTCCCAGATTTGAGGAAACACGAATTCTCTCTTGAAGGTCACTTATGGTAACACAATCAACTGTACTAACCACCGTAATTGGTTGTGTACTGTAAGAATATCCTTGGTCAGTTTGAATAATCTCCCCATAAAAGTACACACAGGCAAACATTTCTCTCTACGTCAAAAATGTTTCTTTCATCAAAATTATGATAGTGTAACAAAATATTAACAATTATGTTTGACGATATGATGTTTATTATAATGTAATT
The DNA here is from genome assembly GCA_963277665.1 of Viscum album. Taxonomy (NCBI): domain Eukaryota; kingdom Viridiplantae; phylum Streptophyta; class Magnoliopsida; order Santalales; family Viscaceae; genus Viscum; species Viscum album. Next base: position 2,066,025,777 of record OY728131.1, read on the forward strand.
TTATTGCGCCTTTCTATACCATAAACTATGCTACTGATGTTTCACCATATGATATTTATTAGAATGTAATTTTAGAGCACCTTTTTATTTAGTTTGTTTGTTCTTCTTAATTTCACTTTATATGTTCATTAGTATCGTTAGCTAATCATTATATGAATTCATGTATTAATCCTATGTTATTTATTAATTATTCTAAAACTAACTAATAATAACTAATCGTTAATTATTCTATTATTCTATAATTAACTAATAATAACTTTAATTTGTTAATTCTTATGTCCTTATTTGATTCTATAACATTATATTTATCATTAATCATTGATAAATATACCGATCATTAGTATCATTAGCTAATCATTATATGAATCCATGTTTTAATCCTATGTTATTTATTAATTATTCTAAAATTAACTAATAACAACTAATCGTTAATTATTCTATTATTTTATAATTAACTAATAATATCTTTAATTCGTTAATTCTTATGTTCTTATTTGATTCTATAACATTATATTTATCATTTATCATTGATAAATATACTGATTTTCCTTTTCTTCTCTTAGAAATTTTAGTAGTTTATAAAGAAAATATGAATCATCTTAAGAATATTCCCCGGGAGTGTCAAACTAGGATGCAGCAAGGCCCGTTATCGTGCACCAGTTCCCGTTCGAGTCTAGCTCGAATCGGTGTTTTCGGGTTTTACCCCTATGTACATCTATACCAGAGCCACAACCACTTGTTTGTATCCAGACAGAAATTTATGTGCGTAGATAACCACATAATCTTTAAGCCACCAAAATTTCTAAATACTTAATCTTAAGTTAATCTATACTTAATCTATACTACCTAACAGTAATTATTTAAAACTATATATAACTAATTACAAAAACTAAATAACCAAATATTAAGAACTACCTAAACTACTTAACAAATGAATGATTTAAAACTAAACAAAATTAAATTAATTAAATAAAAACATTAAATTAAATAAAGAAACATACCTCTAAATGAAGCTTCGTAAAAGCTCGCACAACAAAGTAATTTTTTAGAGAGAGAGAGAAATTCGGAGAGATGAAGTGAGGAATGCAATGAGAAAGTGAGGAGAGGAGAGGGGGTGGCCGCCCTTTTATAAGGAGTTCAGGCGAAGGCGGCATCGCGGAAGCCGCCTTTCGCCTCTGCGTATGGCCAAGGGCGGCTTCTGCGATGCCGCCTTTCACCTTACCCTGAGGCGAAAGGCGGCCTCCCCCCGGCCGCCTTTTCCATGTCATCGATCCGGGCCAAAGGCGGCGTGGGGGAGCAAAGGTGGCATCGCTGATGCCGACTTTGTGCGTTAAAACAAAGGCGGCATCTAAGATGCCGCCTTTGTAGCGTATTTTAAAAAAAATGACCTAGGCCGTTTTTCGGAAATATTTTTTTAGAAAAACGTATTTTAAAAAAAATCCCCCTTTCTCCCCTCTCTCTTGTGACCCGGGTGAGCCGCCTCCCGTCCTTCTCCCTTCTCTCACGTGGCCCCCCTTTCCCTACTAGATCCTACTGCACCCAAGGTGGTCTACCCCCTTTCCACAGAGCCTACCTCCTACCATGACACCATGCTCATGCTCCGGTGAAGTCGCTCTCCCTTTCTCCTCTATGAGCTATCCAACCAGAACAGATCTGATTGTGAACTGCTGTCTGGAAACCACCACCTCTCAGCATCCTCATCGTCCTCCCCTGTCATGACCAACATGCCTCGGTGTGCCTCCCCCGTGCAGCCTCTTCCGGTGCGCAGCAGGATCTGAGCCGAGCTCCCCCATGGCAACCTCCCTCTCCCCCTTCCTGCTTTCACAACCACCACCTTCATTTCCTTCCTCTCTAGTCACTCCTGGCGTGCCCTCTTCCAGTGTTGGTGGCCCCTACTCTCTCCCTCCTCATCAGCGTGACCTAGCCAGCACGCCGCAGCCACGCCTCCCCTTCTGACTTCCTCCCTTATGTGCTCCACCTCCACCATCCACGACCTCTCTCGGCCATCTCTCCACCAGTCGTGAACCCCTCCTGTGACCAACCACACCCCCTGGCCAGCATGTGCAACCCTCAGGTGTGGACAACCCTCCTCCGACGAACCTTTCCGGTGCAGCCTCTCCTCCGGTACTCTCTTGATCATCCTCTCTTTGATTTATGGTTCTACCATAGATGGGGTTTTGATTTAAATGTTAGATTCTTAATTTCTTGAATTTGAATTTTATTAATGGGGTTTTTTTACCCTCAGGAGCGCGGTTGCAGTGTGAACAAAGTTTCGAATCGGTTTCGGGAAATCCTCCAACAATTTATGTATGACCCCTTTGTTTTTTTTCCATTAAGAATTTAAATACATTGATCGATTATGTTGTTCATTTATTAAATATTTGATAATTATATTAGAATGTTTTGTGATTAATTATATTGGTGTGGATCTATTTTTTTAAAATAATTTTGTTTTTGTTTGAGACCTGCTGCCATGTTAATGTGGATATGGTGTGAATGAGATCATGCACTGGTCTCGGTCGTGCGTTTTCATTCGCCTGGGGGTGGAGGTTGGATTTCATTTTGATTCCCATTGAATTTAAAACTACATTTTTTTCCTGCATTTTGTATGTTTCTTATTAATTAAATAGTTGACCATGAAGTTGTTTAATAATATTATCATGCTTGTCTTTCTTCTTGTTGACATTTTGTGGTTTGTTTATGAGGTGCGAGTTGTGTTTTTGAAAGTGGAAGAGGTGTGCGCGTGTTTGGAAATGTTTTTTTTGATATGGTTTGGATTTTATATATACCTCTTTTTTCATTCCTCTTGAATGTATTTTTAAATTTTTTATGTTGTTTTATAAAATGTGTGGGTTGTGGGTTACTCTTTGGAAAATCGTTTTATAAATTTTAAAGTGTTTTATGAAATAATTTAAATGGTGTGACGTATATTTTGAAAACATGTTGAGGTGGGTTTTACACCATTTTTACATTTGGATTGTTTTATGTCAGTGGTTATGGGTTTTTAGTTGTTGTGCATTTGTTGTAGCGTGTGTCGGTGAGGAAAACATGGGATACTACGCCCATCAACTAGCGCGTGGTTGTGTGTCTATGCGAGGCGTGACATGCCATTGTGTTTGGATAGAGATTCGAGGTTGGTCCCTCATTGCACTCGCCATTAAATCCATAATTTATTAATTTACTGATATTTTATTAATTTTATAAATGAGAAATAATATAAGATAATTAATTTTAAAATGATTATTTGTTCTAAAAAAGCCTTTTATTTTATATACGACACTTGAAATATTTTCTTGATGAGTGGAAACCTAGTAATGAAAGAGTGTCTGTATGGATTTTAAACATAATTCATCGAATTTCAAATGTAGTTCTGGTTTAATGATAATTTTTTTCTTTTGAAGCATGAGAAAGTGATTTTTTTATCTTGAGAAATGAGTATTTTTTGTAAAATTGGTGAAGGCCCATTTGGCACTTTAATAAAATAAATTATTTTTGAAAACTCTCTTTGGGGTGACTCAGAGGTGATATTTGGTATACATTGACTGCATGATTTGTGTGTGATGCTTGTGTTACTTGATTGACTTTGTTGACTCACCCCTTTCATGTTTATTATATGTTTTGACATGGGAACCTGGCATAGTAAGTAAATTTTATGATAAGGATAGTTGAACTAGTTTATATTACCCACTTTCTAGTGTCCCTTAGTACGGATTAAACTCTACTTGGGGATTGGGCCCCACAGCTAGGCCCTGTAGGTAAACACCGAGCGTTAGGTCATTATGAAATCATCGAGAGTACGCATGCCTTCAGGATGAGTCACATGTATGGTATGTTATGGACTGTTCACGAGCTCCTAGGTTCGACCTATGTTTTCTTTAGTGTTTATTTTTATGTGGTAGATGTCGGAGAGGTCTTGTTCGATTTCTATCCCCTGTGTGCCACTTCATTTTCATTTCCTTTAGTGTGTGTTGTGTGTTGTGTGTGGTTTTCTATTTGGCTAACAACTGAAATTTGAATTTCAAAATTGGTTGTGGAAATTTTTTAAAATACAATGCACATGTTCCTTTTAAACATTAAACTTGATTTTAAATTAAAAAGGGAAATGGACTGTTTCGTGTCATAGAAATGGAAGTGTGTGTGTGGAATCCCATATTTTGTATAATATTGTTCAAACCTGGAATTAGTAAATTTTTTTTTTTAAAGGTATTTCATTGGGAATAGTTTGTTGGGCATGCCTACTGAGTTTTAATACCCATGCCTATAGTGATTTCCTATTTTTAGTTTTGTTGAAGGTTTGACTTGAGCTTGATCGCCATGGGCGAGAGTTGGTTGTGGATTGGTGAGCGACTCTCAGGGTCGTGAGGAGTTTTGGTCATGGTCAGGTTAGTTTTCTATTGTTGGTTTTCCCTCCTTTTTCATGTCATTTATTTTCCTTGCATTATTCTACATCTTCCACTCCTTTACTTGTCTTTTATTTATGGGCCAAATTGTTTCATATTGTTTAATTTTGATGCCCAACACTAGTTTCCAGCCTGTAGGGATCGGGAACGCCCCTCGGGCCATGTCGTGGGCCAGCTCAGGTGACCGGTTCAGGGACGACCTGCATTGGTTCCTGAACAAATGGTATCAGAGGAGTCCCTTGTTATTTGGGGTGTCTGGTAGATAGAGATTTGGGCTGTCAGGACTCGAGAGGTAGGTACGGGTAGGACGTCATGAACCCACACCCATTTTGAACCTCAAGCTTCCAGAGGTACTCTGGGAATTGAGTCCTTGTTTTTTTTTGTTTTGGATTGAGGGATGAAAATGGAAGAAAACTGATGTTACATCATGATTTCACATAAAGTAGTGATCCATGTGGAGTCTGCGTACATGGTTTAAGTTCTTTCTAGTCATTGGATCTTACTTCGGGCATGGCCCACTACCATGTCTCTAGGTTAAGCATGACTACTAGTCCTTCACATTGGTAATTTGATGCCAGTTCTATGTTGTCTTGGTTCTTGTGGGTGTAAGTTCACTTTTGAAAATGAAAAAGGGTTTTTGAAATGAGAATGATTTCTTTTATATGGATTTAAATTTTTGAAAGGTTTTTTTAAATCTGAAATCTCTTGGTCTTGAAATCCGGTGGTTTCTTGGAACTAGTAGATATATGGTTTTGGTGCAACCTCAGGTACTCTTTATGAACGTTTTTACATATGAGGGAATGCAAGGGAAGTATGTGTTGGTGTGTATGGATGAAAGAGGATGAAGACATGTTCAACGAGTCATGGGATTAATGGGGTGTGCAATTTCAAGTAAAGTCTTGACCTTGTTTTTATAAAGGTATTTTAAACAGTGAAATGATTTTTGAAAAAGTGAATTTGGTTTGAAAAGTGGGTTTGGGCATTTTAAAAGTGGCCTTGAAGGAAGGCGGTTTGAAATCAAAAAATGGAAAAGGGATCTTGGAAGAGTAATTTTTGTTTTCTGTTAGTATTTGTTTGGTTTTTGAGTTGGATGTTTTTGGATGAATGTTCTTTCAATGATATTTATTTGTCTTGATATTGGTGTTGGCTCTATGTTTTATATGTTTTTCATAACCTGCCACCCAGAAAAGTCCCCAGATTTTCCAATAAGTCATGCCCAGTTTTTGGTCCTTCTTGGGCATTGACCGTACTTCATGGTGATCAGGGTCTATTAGAAGCAGCAGAATGTCTTGAAGTGGTCGAGCATGTCCTCAGGGTTTTGGGGACTCCCGAATCTATTAGAGTGAGTGCCGTTTTGGGCATGTTTTAAGGTCCAGTGCTAGACGAATGAGAGTTATTTGACCCTCCATCACTGCATGTCGGGGTGACGTGGTATGTATTCAAATCGGTCTTTGTGTGATGGTTTATACCTGACAAGGTGAAGATGAAGAAAATTTAAAAAGTTATGTGAATTCAATAAGGCCAACAGATGGTGAAGGCATATGTTGACCATTTAGAGGAACTTGTGTCCTTTTCTCCAGAGGAAGCATCAGAGGATTTGATGAAGACTTCTCTCTACATCTGGGGTCTTCATCTAGAGATCAAGGAGGGGGTCCTCCCTTCTAGGGACCATCATTTTGAGAAGTTGGTGGTTGAGGTGATTTTAGCTGAGTTGGTCTCCGAAGCGCAGATGGTTGGAAATCCAGCGTATCTAGCGGCTTGTGAAGGTTCCCCATCAGGAGAGCAGGGTGTTCTAGAGGGACATATTCCTAAAGAGTTTTCTGCAGTGTTTATGGCTTCTAGTTCATCAAACCGTTCAGTGGTGTGCCACCAGTGTGGCCGGTTCGGGCATATGAAGTCTTCATATCACATCCCTCCGAAGACGTGTCATCATTGCAGCTGTCTGGGTAACTTGGAAGAGTTTTGCAGGAAGCGTCACTTGAGGAAGATGATGTGTCCAGAAAAATTCCAATGCCTGACTGTGTGGCAAGAGATGCTTCAGCCATCAGTGCCCCAGCCACAGTTCTTGGGGTGAATCTCACGCACAGTGAGGAGTTGCCAAGGGTGTGAAGCCTCGGTTCGAGTTTTTTGTTCTATGTTGGCAGTGGAACATTTAAATCCTTTCTGTTCTTGTTTTTCTATTTTTAATGTTTTGAAGTCATTATAAGTTCATTGTTTTATCGTGATGATATGATGTACATGTTCCATTGAAATCCAAACATTTTTGTTTGTCTGATCATGGTTTTTTGAATCATGTGCTTTTCTTAAAAATATGTTTGGCCCTTTTCTGGATTGATTTTGGTTTAGTTGTGTTTGTTTGGAGATGTAAGTGACTATGAAAGATTTGATGTTTGTGGTTGTTCTCAGGTTCGCTGCTTGGGGTATGTTCCGCTCGAATGTTTTCCCCTAGTGTTGTGAGTGTTTGGTCTGGGTCGAGAGTTCTAGGTTTTAGTGGAGGTGTTTTTTGATCGTGCTATAGAACTTAGTTTATATCGGTTGGGAGTTCCCGCATCGCCCCCCTTTCCCAGCGAGCTATTGTTGGGTGATAAATTTCTGCATTTGTTGAGCTCTTGTGGTGGGGAGAACCCTCTTGTGTTCTCCTATTCTCTCGTATTGTGGTTTCCCTTTGTTTAATTTAGGCATGGGTTCTTGTTCGGTCTGTTGTTCGACTGTGTGACTTTGTGGGGGCATAAAGAGTCTGCGGTGGGGAGAATTGTCACAACCCGATATTTAATGTATTTTTTTATTTTATTAATTCTTGGATCTGGGTTCTAACCCCAAGGTCCGAGATGGTTCCCAGACAAAAATTGTTTTCGTTTAATATTTCTACTGGATTTCTGGCTCGTGCACAGTCACCTCATGGTGGGCAGTATCTGCATGATCACCCAAGGTGCTTGTGGAAAAGACCAAGTGATCTGAGTTGAGGCGTTCAACTTGCACACAGTTTATTAAGTCATTCAACAAGCACGTGGTGATCCAGTTTTTAGAGTATGTTAAATAATTGGATTAATTTTTTTTAAAAAAAATTGGTCGATAATAATAATAATAATATTTTTACACTGTTATTTTTATTATTATTATGATTATTATTACAAGTATTGATATTAATAATAATATTATTATTATTATTATTATTATTATAACATTTATTAATTTTATTTTTATTATTATTTTTAATATGACTATCAATATTTATTATTTTATTGTTATTGATTTTTATTATTATTACACTTATTATGGTTATTTTATTTTTTTATTTACACTTTTATTATTATGATTATTAATAAAAAAATATATATATATGAAGCCCTAACCTAATCCCACGGTACCCCCTTTCTTCCCCCTTTCTCGTGATCCATGTGAGCCACCTCCCATCATTCTCCCTTCTCTCACGCAACCCCATTTCCCTGCTGGATTCCGCTACACCCAAGGTATTCGACCCCCCTTCCGCAGCACCTACCTCTTACTGTGATGCCATGATCCTACTTCAGTGAAGCCGCTCGCCCTTGCTCCTCTCTGCGGTGTCCGACCACAATAGATCTGATTCCGAACTATTGTCTGTAAACCACCGCCTCTCTGCCTCCTCACTGTCATCCCCAATCATGACCGACATGCCTCGGTGTACCTTCCTCATGCGGCCTCTTCCGATGTGTAGTAGGCTCTGAGCCGAGCTCCCCCGCGGAAACCTCCCTCACCCCCTTCCTGTTTTTATAGCCACCACCTTCAAGACCTTCCTCTCTAGAGACTTTCGGTGTTCCCTCTTCTAGTTTTGTCAGCCCCTACTCTCTTCCTCCTCACCAGCATGACCTAGCCAGCACGCGCCTACCGTGCCTTCCATGTCTAATGGCCTCCCTTATGCGCTGCACCTCCACCAGCTGGGACCACTCCTGTTCAGCTCTCCACCAACTGTGAACACCTCCCATGACCAATCACACCCCCTAGACATAATGCGCGACCCTCTGGCATGCACAACCCTCCTCCAACAAACCTTGTCGGTGCGGCCTCCCCTTAGGTACTCACTTTCTCCTCCTCCCTTCAATTTAGGGTTCTACCATAGATGGGATTTTGATTTAAGGGTTAGATTAATAATTTTATGAGTTTTAATTTTATTAATGGGGTTTGTTTTTGACCATGAAGAGCGCGGTTGCAGTGCGAACGATGTTTCGAACCAGTTTCGAGAAATTATCAAATAATTTAGGTATGACCCCTTTGATTTTTTCCTTTAAGATTTTAAATTCATTGATCACTTGTGTTTCTCATTTATTGAATATTTGATAATTAGATTAGCATGTGTTGTGATTAATTAGATTGGTGTGGATTTTTTTTATTAAAATAATTTAATTTTTGTTTGATATCTTATGCCATGTTTATGTGGATAAGGTGGGAACGAGATCGCGCACCGGTCTCAGGCGTGCGTTTTCGTTCCGCCTGGGGGTTTAGGTTGAATTTCTTTGTTTTGACCTTCAAACTTAGAACTACATTGTTTTCTTTAATTTCGTATGTTTCTTATTAATTAAATAGTTTACCATGATGTTGTTTATTAATTTTAGCATGCTTGTCTTTCTTCTTGTTTACATGATGTGGGTTGTTTATGAGGTGCGAGTTGTGTTTTTGAATGTGGAGTAGGTGTGCGTGTATTAGAAAATGTTTTTTTGGAGATTGTTTGGATTTTATATAACCACTTTTTCCATGCCTATTAAATGTATTTTATAAATTTTTTATGTGGTTTTATAAAATGTGTGGTTTTTGGGTTAATATTTGGAAAATTGTTTTAAAATTTTAGAAGTATTTTAGGAAATATTGTAAATGGTGTGACGTATGTTTTGAAAACTTGTTGAGGTGGTCTTTACACCATTTTTTCATTTAGATTGTCTGAGGTCAGTGTTTATGGGTTTTTTGTTGTTGTGTGTTTGTTCCAGCGCATGTCGGTGAGGAAACCCGGAGATACTATAGTCATCGACTAGCACGTGGTTGTGTGTCTATGCGAGGCGTGATGCGCCATAATGTTTGGATATCGAGTCGAGGTTGGTCTCCCACTGCACTCACCTTTAAAATCAGAATTTATTAATTTCATGATATTTTATTAATTTTCATAAATGAGAAATAATATAAGATAATTAATTTTAAAATGAATATTTTTTGTAAAAAGAGCTATTTATTTTATACATGACACTTGAAATATTTTCTTGATTAGCGGAAACCCAGTAATAAAAGTGTGCCCATTTGGAATTTAAACATTATTCAAGGAATTTCAAATGTTGTTATGGTTTATTGATAAATGATTTGTTTTGAAGCGTGAGAAAGATTTTTTTTTGCTTGAGAAATGAGGATTTTTCTTAAAATTGGTAAAGGCGCATTTGGAACTTTAATAAAATAAATTATTTTGGAAAACTCTCTTTGGGGTGACTCATATGTGATATTTGGTGTACGTTGACTGCATAATTTTTCTGTGATGCATGTGCTACTCGATTGACTTTTTTGGCTCACCCCTTTCAGGTTTATTATATTAGTTGACATGGTAACCTGTCATAGTAAGTGAATCTTCTGAGAACGATTGTTGCACTAGTTTATATTACGCACTGGATATTGGTACTTAGTACGAATGACACTCTGATATGGGAATGGTCCCCTCAGTTAGCCTATGTACGGCCACACCAGGAGTTTGGGCATTATGAAGTCATCGAGAGTAGGCATGCCTTCACGATGAGTCCCATGTATGTTATGTTATTGATTGTTCATGAGCTCCTAGGTTTGACCCATGTTTTCTTTAGTGTGTATTTTTATGTGGCGGACATTTGAGAGGTCTAGTTAGATTGTTGGACCCAATGTGCCACTTCTTTTCCATTTCCCTTAGAGTGTGTTGTGTGTTGTGTGTGGTTTTCAATTTGGTATACAATTGAAATTTGAATTTCTAAATTTGTTGTGGAAATGTTTTAAAATACAATGAAGTCGTTCCTTTCAAACATTAATCTTGTTTTTAAATTAAAAATGGCAATGGACTATTACATTTATTAGAAATGGAAGTGTGTCTGTGGAAACCCATATTTTGTATGATTTTGTTCAAACCTGTAATTAGTAAAAAAAATTGTTTAAAGGTGGTGAATTGGGAATAGTTTGCTGGGCACAGCTACAGAGTTTTAATACTCATACCTATAGTTTTTTCCGGTATTTAGTTTGGTTGCAAATTTGACTTAACCTTACACGTCGTGGGTGAGAGTTGATTGTGGACTGGTAAGAGACTATCAAGGTCACAAGGAGTTTTGGTCATGTTCATGTTAGTTTGTTGTTGTTAGTTATCCCTACTTTTTTTGGGTCATTTATTTGCCTTGTGTTATTCTACTTTTTCAACTACATTACATGTCTTTCATTTATCGGCCAAATCATTCCCTCTTGTTTAGTTCTGATGCCTGGCACTGGTTGCCAACCCGTGGGGATCTGGAAATAGAGATCAATCTTCATATAAAAAAGAATCCTCCAATTCATTAAAAGTGAATGGAGGAAGATGAATCTACTTTAGAATAAGTTTCTATCTATGGATAGTAATTCCTTATGAGTAAGCATGTCTAGCTCAAAAGATTGAGACAATGTAGAGAATCATGATTTAATACATGCCCATCATAAGGGATTGCACTGATGTATTCCTTAAATAGATCATGTTCTTCCTCATGATCAATAGATTGAGTTCTCAATTGAACTTATTCCAATATCCCTACCAAAATCAAATACACCTTATAGAATGACAACTGTTAATCTATAAGAGCTGAAGAATAAATTACCGAAGAATATATAAAAGGGTTTTATATGCCCAAATGCTTCACCGTGGGGAGCACTAGTACTCTTCATCCAGAAGAAGGATGGTCCAATGTGCTTCTACATTGATTATCATGAGATCAATAAAATCATAATAAATAACAAGTCTCACCTACCTCAGCTAGATGACTTATTTAATCAGCTTTGTGGGGCCAATTATTTTTCAAGGTAAACCTTCATTTGGGATATTATCAATTAAAGGTGAGGAAGGAAGATATTACCAAGGATGCCTTTCAAATGAAATTTAGACACAATGAGTTCTTAGTTATGGCCTTCTACCTAAAAAATGATCCATAAATTTTCATGGATTTAATGAATATAGTCTTTAGAGATTACCTTGAAAAAATTGTTGTTGTCTTTATTGATGATATTATGATATACTCCAAGGGAAAGGAGGAACACATAGAGCATTTGAATACTATGCTAATGAATTTTTGAAGGGAGAAGTGAGATTAAATGTATTGTAAATTTTAGTTTTGGGTGGAAGAAGTATCATTATTGAGGCATGTTATCACCAGTATAGAGATATTAAAAGACCCTTCCAAGACAATGGAAATTTATGAGTGGCCCATGAAAACATTTACAATGAAGATCTATACATTTCTGGGTCTAGATGGGTATTATTGATGATCTGTGAAGAACATATCATGATTTCCAAACATAATTACCAAGAATAGATGAAATGGATTTTAGTTCATATAGTCTCAAGAATGAGAAGACTTGATTATGCTGTTGAAAAAGTGTCTTATCACTACGCCAATACCCCAACAACCAAGAAGTAGAGAACTATTTGTGGTGTAAAATGATGATTCAAAGAAGGTATTAGGATGTTTGCTGATAAAAAACAATCAAGTGATATCCTAAGCCTCAAGAAAGTTGAAAATACATGACAAAAACTATCCCATGCATGATCTAGAGTTGGCAGTTGTGATATTTTCTATGAAAATATGGCGACATTATCTCTATGGGGGGAAGTGTGAGATATATACTGAGCATAAGTGTCTCACATATATATTCACACAAAACTTTCTTAATATGAACCATTAATGTTGGATAGAGCTCATCTTGAATTATAACTTCTCAGTCCACTACCATCCTAGAAAAGAAAATATGGTGGAAGATACTCTATGTAGAAAATATCTTTCATAGTTATCAATGACGAGAATTGAAAATGACCCAATCTTCATATATTTGCAGAAGATTGAAATGGGAATAATTTATTGGGGAACATCATTAATCCATTCTCAAATGATTACTCAACCATCCCTTATAGAGAAAATTATTATTACTCAAAGAAAAGATGTGGAAATTTAGAAAAGGGTGGAAACCATTAGAAATCGAAAATACTATGAGTTTATGATTGATAATGAAGGAGTTGTAATATTTGGGTTATGATTATGTGTACCATCCGATCTAGAGATAAATAAAGATCTTTTAAAAGATGTGCCTAGCTCAACCTTATATATTCCCCTAGGGAGTACAAAGATGTATCGAGATCTCCGAGAGAACTTTTGTTGGGACAATATGAAGAAAGAGATTGTTGAGTATACATCAAAGTGACTGGTATGTCAACAAGTGAAGGATGAATGAAATAAGTCAAAGTGTATGATGAAACCACTATCCTTACCATCATGGAATGGGTATAACATCACCATGGACTCTATCACTTGAATTCCAAGGACATCCAGAGGAAACAATTCTATACGTGTCATTGTGGATCATCTTATAAAGACAACTCATTTTACCATGATTTAAGAGGCCTTTCATTGGATCAACTTACACTGATATATATCAAATAAGTGATAAGGATGAATGGAGTAACACTATCTATTAAATTCGATTGAAATCCGAGATTCACATCAATGTTCTAGAAAAGTCTCCATCATCCTCTAAGGACTGAGTTGAACATCATTACGACCTATCATCCTCAAAATAATGGCGAATCAGAGCGAACTATTCAGATACTTGAAGATATGTTGAGGGAATGTTATATAGACTTAAAAGGATGATGGTACCAACATCTTCCACTATTTGAATTCTCCTACAAATAATAGTTTCCACCGAAGCATCTGAATGACACCATAGGAAGACCATTACAAGAAAAAGTGAAGAAAACCATGGTGTTGGGATGAAGTCAGTGAGAATAAGCTACTAAGTAATGAAGTGGTTCATGAAATGGTGGAGAATGAGAAAAATCTTCACCAACACATCAACGAAGACAAAATTAAGCAAAAGAGTTATGAAAAAAATTCAAAGAGAGTTTGAGTCCAAGGTTGAGACATGGTATTTCTATTCATATCTTTACAGAAGAGGGTCATGAGCTTTGGGATGAAAGGAAAGATATGTCCTAGGAAAAAAACCCCTTCATGATTCTTGATCATGTTGAGGTTGTAGCCTATTGACTAGAACTTACACCTACAATAGAAAATATACACTATGTCTTTAATATAACCCTCTAAAAGAAGTACATACCTGACCCTTCACATTTATTCTCTTTAGAGGTGGTATAGTTGGATAATGATCATTCTTACGAGGAGTAGCTAGTGAAGATCTTGGATTGTAGAGATAATATTATACATAACAAGACTACTCACTTGGTCAATGTAATGTGGTTGAACCAAAAGTACGAATATGCAACATGGGAACCAGAAGAGGAAATGAAGGAAAAGTACCGACAGATGTTTACGACATAGAATGAAAAACGAAATTTTGATGGTGAATTTTCATAAGGGGGTAATAATGTAATGACCCAATATTTTATCAAAGGAAATTCTCATCATATAATTATGTCATATAACCCCATGAAATAACAACACAATAAACTAGTATGTACAATGTGACATGTAATCATATTATTTTCGCTTCAGTGTTTGGAATTTCTAAAATCTGAAATATACAGTTGTGATCAGTAAGATGTTTGGAGTCCGATAAGACAAAAATAATTTGTAGTGAATAGTAAGTTACACTTATGAGTAGTAACATGCCCTTATTAATATTAATATGACCATTATGAATAGTAAATCATCCAAAAGAATTGTAACTCATCCATGAATGTATAAATAAAATTTAGGCATCATATAAGGGATAATATGACCATAGTAATGGTATTGGTATTTTTATAAGTCATCAAAAAATTAATTAATGTCAGTTAATTAATTTAGAAGAAAAATTATTTCCCAAAAAGGTGTTTATAAATTTAAAATTTTTTTTCTTCTCGTTTCAAGATATTTTTATAAGACCATATGTAATTTTTGAGGACATTATAAAATCGGTTTTAGTTTTAAAATCTGTAATTTTCAACTAAATTATGATTTTAATTAAAAATTACAATATTCATATTTGGATAATTATTTTCAAAAAATGAATTTCATATTTTTTTTCTAAATGTAAAAATATTTTTAGAGATAAATTTTTGTATTTTTATAATGTTCTAGAATTTTTGTGAATAGTTAAATATTATATTTTACGTGAAATGCTAAATAAACAAATTTATGTATCATTCAGGAGTCATGGATGATATAAATGGCCATTTTTTTGAACTCAAATGAATATATTAATATTATTGGTCATGGAATCATCATAATTTCTTATTTTATAAAAAAATAAGAAACTATTGATTAAAATATTAAGAAACGCTCCCTCCACTACACTATAAAAACAACCCACACTCCCCCCTTATTTTCACTTCTCTCAAGCCTTGTGCCCTCTATAAACTCTGGAAAAATATATCTGTAAGTATATCCCCCACATCCATCAACCCTTGGTATCCTTAAAAAACATAATCCTCTACCCTTAATAGGCTCTCAAAGATGATTAATTCTGAAAGTAAATTCCCCTTTTCTTTTCATTCATTTTATTTTCATGTTCTTTTTTCATTTTTTCTTTCCTAACCTATCCCCATCCAAATAGAATGAAAACTCTAGTAACATACATGTATGAGAATTTTTTTATTCTAATGGGATAATTCATTATCATCTATATTTTTCCTTTACTTTATAAGAAAGGAATTAAAACACAGTTCGATGTGTGTTATTTTATAACATTCGAGGATGGTAGGTTATCAATTTCTATTACCATCTTCAATTATGGTCATAAAACCATTTTTATGGTTGAACCATACTATTAAATATTTATTTTTTCTTATGTGATGATCTGGAATCCTTTTTCACACATGATGTCAAATAATAATACAAAATAAGTTAATTATGAGAAAAATCACAAAATTAATCCAATTTTTTGTCAGTAATGTTTTATATAATGAATCACCTTCACTCAAAATAAAAAAATTAATTTTATAACCATTTAATCATCTGGATGTTCACTAATTTAATATATATTCAATTCTGTACTACTATTCTAATCATATTTGTGTATTCGAACATGATTATAAGTGAACTGATCATTAAAACCAAAGAAGCAAACCGAACCAAACAATGAAATTGAACCTCATAACAAATTAAAGAGGTTATGAATGAACTCAAACAAGTTATACTAAATCAGTTAAATTTAAAATATTTTATTTAATTATTAATTAATGAACTGAATATGATTATTCAAGTCATTAAGATTAAGTGAAGAACACCATCATACTTAAGGTAATGGATCCTCTCTACCTCTCTCTTATTCAGTAATGTCCTCTTGGTTATGCCATTTTATCTATAATTCACAATGATGGGTTATTATTTTACACCTAACCATACATCCCTAAATATGTGAAAAATATGAGGAACTATTTTATCTCTAATTGAGCCCTCCCAAGTACAGCAAATACCATACTGATATTCAGTAAGTGATGCTACCCGGACCTCCTATATTCTTTCGGGTTGATCCGACTTTTTTTTTACCCAAAAGAAGTTGTCATTTATTTTCATGTGAAACTCCTAAATATAGTGTATATAATTAAAACTCATGTTTCAATATCCCTATCACATTTTCTTTTGTGGATATACATGTTTTTAAATGATTCCTACCTCAAAACTTTTCAATAAGAAAACATGTTTTAAGGGAAATTCCTGAATTCATACCCAATATCAAATGCACTCTACCATATGTTTTAATCAACCTTGTTTTTAATAAAACCCATTTTTTATTATTAAAACATTCTTGGATCACTTCTGGTTTTTTACAAAATATAATTCCCTTTTCTATTTTCAATTCTTGTTATTGTTTTCCTTAAAACCACACTAAAATGTATTAATTCTTAAATACTCTTTATACATATTGCCACTTTTATTTAAAATAAAACAACATGATGTACGCCTATTTTATCATAGTAATGTCCATGTATATCTTAATTCCTTTCATTCATGGTCACTTTTACGATATGTCCATTCATTATGCTTTATGACATGAATATGACACCCATTTCATTCTGTTGGTGACCTTAGGTTTATGATGGTTTGTGTTTGATTTTACATGTGGAAAGAATATTCATGAACATGATTAGATTAGTGCGCCCAGATATTGGTCCAATAAATTGGGTAAAATTGAGTCTCTTGAGATGTTATGGGCAGCAGTCATGGTGTTTAGCCTTGATTTTTGGGTCCATTTGCAATGGTTTGGTGGTTAACCTTGAATTGTGATCCTCTATGTGCAATGATCCTTGAATCAAAATAATGTCAGGTTTTATGTTTCTTCCACATTATAATGAATCCATGTTTATATGATCCCTTGTTTATATTCTAATATTCCATGTGTTCCATTCATTTTATTTTCATTATGTGATTCCATCTATCTCTTGTGATAATGTTTTATTACTATGTTTTTTCCTTATTGGTATTTTAGCTCATCCATTTTATCATGTTATCCCTAGTTTATCCTATGAGGTTGTATAAGAATAATGGAAGTATAGAGATCCTTATTAATATTAAATAGTGAAATTTTATAACTAGTCTCATGTCTTTAGTTTTAAGTACCTAGTATTTAAAGAAACTAGACTTTTTGATCCTCATATTTTAATATGATGTTTATTATGCTTAAAATCATGTAATTCCATTGTTAAAAGCCTAGGGTCACTATATCATTCATGCATGGGTTTATGGTGTAATATCTTTTCAAGTTCAAATCTACTAGTGTTTTAATTGGTCCTTATTTTTCGAACTTGTGATGGATTTTATTTTTTATTTTATTTCAATGTCAATTGGTTATATAAGAAAATTAATGAACCAAAAAAATATTTCATTCTTTATGAGTATTTACATATATATGGGAGGTGGTATTATATATTTTTTTATCATTTTACTGATATCATAAAAAAACAATTGACTACTTTTGGATCATATTACAGGTTTAAAATATATATTAACAATTTGAGAAGTTATTTTTGTTAATAATTTGGGTATGAGGAATGTGAAGGAAGTAATTAGGGTTCATGGGGGTAAATTATCTAACTATTTAGATAAATATCCATGATTTACATTAAGGATCTCAAAGGGATTCAGAAAAACATGGGTACTTAGATAAAGATGATTATATATTTTCATCCTCAGATAAATGAGAAGAAAAAGAAGACTATATGTATTCTAGAAGATAATATCATGTGTTTAGCTCAGATATCCAAAACAATTATTGAGTAGGATAGCTACGTGACCCCACACACACATCCACTTAAATAAAAAGGGTTATAAGTAGTTGTGAAGTATTATCAATAATGTTGGAAGATTATACATTCTATTAGATAACTATAAATAATAGAAAAATTGTCATTTATAATATAATATAAATATATGAAGATTATAACAATAAATTATCTATAAACAAACATATCACAATCGATAATGAATGGTAGACCATTAGTAAATGGCATAAAATCATACATTAGGTACAAGATCTCTCAATAGATCAAATATATATAATATCATCCAAAATCAGTAAAATAAAATTTACATAAAATAATACAATTGTCAATGAATCCTCCCAATAAAATTATAAATATATCCATCCATCCTTCTAAACAATTGATCCCTATGAATTTTCAAATACCAACATCTTTATTCATAATTTTTTCACTCTAACCAAGGAAAATGTATAGTCTGTGAGAAATATAATAAGTATTCTACCAAAAATGGTGTCTCGAAATATATATAAAATATATAAGTGTGTACTAAATGTTATATGGTAGCTATAAAAAATAATAATAAATAACCATTTCATAAATGAGTGTTGAAAAAGACCCATGGTGGGTAATCATACATACATCAGTTAGGGAAAATTTAAATACTAAACATAACTCCTATAATAAATAAGGATAAAATAACATCCAATGATATTTTTATAATCATGTAACCCTTGGATTTGTGTTGGTACAACACCAAACTGGTCCATAACCACCTGGATAGAACATTTAGTTGGAATCATATAAAAATTTCCCACAATCTTATATTCCACTAAGAATGTTAGGAATCACCCCAAATCATTCACAAATATCAATTAATAGATTGAAATAATCTGTAATCCCAAAATGAAGAAATGGAATGTATTGATATAATAACCAATCAAATTTTCATGTCAAAATGTATTAGCATAGAACTCAATACCTTTCTTATACCAAAATATTTTATTCATTACATCCAATACTTGAAGACATCAGGTATTTAGTGACCCAACTTTTTCAGGCTCATTTCCAATGTATAATAGACCCGTGACATCCCCATATAAATGTAATTATCCTCCCAACCATATTATGAGGAATGAATATATATTGACCAAAAATAATTCTTAAATCCTCCCATAATGTTAACCCCTTTCTAGACTCTTAGATGAAAAATATCTCTATCATCCAAGGATAGTCGAAGTAACATCACAATAAATTTTAAATAAAAAGGGATGGGATTCACATTAGGGTTTTCAAATTAAAGTTTCTATGATAGTTTTCCCCATGAAAATGTTCTTCAAAAAATATGTGTTACACTAATAACAACTATAGGACCTATAATTACTTTAATAGTCATTATATAACTATAATAACTTAGGGAACCCTATTTCAATTTCATTCCCAGACATCCAAAATCATAAAAAAAATCTACAAATCCAATGAAACATGAAACTCATATAAACCATAGTGACTATATTGGCACTAAGTACCTTTTAGGTAGAGAATTATTCTCATCTCATATCATTTTATTAATCAATTTCAGTCATTATAAATCAAAAAATTATAAAACCCCTAAAATCTTAAAAATTAGAATGATTCAAAAGGATAAAATGACTGATATTTGAGAATAGAGTTTAGGTTAATACACTTGATTTCAATAAGAATGAAATAAGTGGGATCTAAAAATATATTTCCATAGGAGTGGGTAATCAGTATACGTACATAACGTATCTGAGTATAAGAAAGATTTATAAAATAAAAAATGGAAATAAAATTACCAAAGTAGATCTCTTTAAATTGAAGGACGGTGTTGGGTTCCTATCAGATGTTTAGTGGAAACCCATTAGAAATAATGTGGGACAAATGTGACTCTGGTTTTACACCTAATACCTCAGTAGTCGGGGATGAAATTATTTTATTGGATAATATAATTCCAAGGGACTCTAACTCATCTTTTAATAATAATTTTCTCCATGGGTATATTTTTTTCTTATTATCCCAACCATTCATTTTTTTACACAATTCCCCTTACACCACATTTTTCATTAACAATAGGTTAAAAATATAGAGAAAAGGGGAACATTGGAAACTAATTTCCATTGAAGAAAATCCATATTCAATCACCAAATTTATGGATTTGTATTCCTATTTATGGTTTTTTGTGTGATCTTCTGAGTTTTTTCTTCTTTTTTCCTTCGTGTGGATGGTTTCCAGTATTTATTGTCACATGAATCTAAGAATTAATTTATAAATAAAGGGTATCCTTATTATAAGTTCTGTTTTATATATAAATGAACACTTAACAATTCCCATACTTTCAATTTATTTGTCACTATATGCTATATTTTACATTATTATTCACTGTGTTCAGGAAGTTATTTTGCACATGAAGGATGATCTTCTATAATATTAGATGGATTAGGTAGCCATGTCAATAATTTATAGTTTAGACATGGGCATGTATTAATGGAGAGGTGATTTATTGACACATCATGAAGTTTTCAATATGATATTATTGATTTTTTTTATTTTGTGATATGGTAGTGAATTGAGTATCCTTGGGCATATGATTTGATTAGTTTGTCCATTGGGATATGTAATTTATTTAGTTTGTTCTCTTAATGAATATTTTTATTTATTACATGAATATCTATTATCATGGTTTAGATAATGATTGAAAAAAACCCCTTTTATGTCTGACGTGTTAATTTCATTCTTCTTGGTTATTTAATGTGACCCTTATAGCTTCAAAAGCATCTTTAATGGTGGGGTTTCTATCTTGGATAGCCTTATGGTTTATGCTATGTTTTTCTTTGTGTCTTCCATTATAGTTTGTATAAAATATGAGGCTATATTTTTTGGAGATGAATTAGATAGTTTCTGTGTAATCGTTTTTATCAGACTCAAGTAGTGATTTCAAATTTGGGTTTCAGGGTTTCTAATGTAGTGTAGGATAATGAGGATGATGACCACTGTGGGTTTTCACATTCTTTTTTGTACTGGTTTTCAAATTCATCATTTTTTATTTTTGAGATTTTTTTGGGTTAATACTCTAATTCATTGGGAATGTGGTTTTTTGGTTTCTGATGATATTTGATGTTATGTATTAGTGGGTTAGTACAATATCACGATTAATTGATATAGGATACCGATATTGTGATAATATGATGGGAAGAAGAAAATGATCATTTTATATTTAATGTGATAGGAATCTCAAGAAAGATTCATAGTCAAGATGATGACCAAATATAGAGGGTTATGAGGTGTTTTATGTGTTATATAGAAATATCCAAAGGGGTTCAAGGATTTTTTTTCTGTGTTTTTCATTTGGTGTATGACGAATGGGTTTATCTATGGGTTATGTTGGCTCCGTCATTTTGGATATTCAATTGTCTTATTATTTTTCCTCCTCAAATGTTTTGGTGGGGGTGGCCACAAAATTTATCACGTTGCATCATTTTGGATATATTTATGTCTCTTAGGGTGTCATGAGTTTATTTCAATACAACGTGTTTTTTGTTTCAGTTGGTTTGGTGGTTGTTTCTGTGGCATGGGAGTTTTTTTTCATGCATCCTTTTCTTTATCATGTGTTATTGTTCTTCATTTTTTCTCTAATTAAACAAAACTGTAAATTTATTATTAAAATAATAGGTCACGATACACATGAATAGATTTAAATTAATTTGAATATACAGTAATGTATTTTTGGGTAATTTTTAAATCCACACTATATAGTTTCTCTTCCTTGATATTCATCAGCATACCTTTCTAGAAAAAATATATTGATTCTAAACTTATATATAAATCTATGAATTCCATGTATCATCATAGACATATTTATTATTCAATTATACTTACTATATATTACTATATTTTGAAAAAATATGATTTAAATATCATCGATGATGTGTATCAAACTTTGGTTGAATGATACCTCCACCTACAGCTCTATGTCACCAACATGGATCATATAAATGGTGATAGATGATATAGATGATTTTAATATATGAAATCATAATTCTATTATAATATATTTAAATAGATTTTCTAGTTGTTAATCCACCCTTAAAAACCACACAATGATCATGAATATACCACCAAATAGGAGTGCTAACGTCCCTAAGATCTATAACTTTTATTGTTGAAACCAAGGAGACACTCTCAAGAATAAATATTCACCAAAAATAACTCTAAAGGTTATCTTTTGCTATTTTTTTCATGTTTAATTATAGATGTGAATAGTTTCCAAGTGCTTCCTAATTAATCTAATATGCTTTGTGGTCCTTAGCACGAGACTCCGTCTAGTAACGAAAGACTCTCCCACCTCTACTAAGATTAGGAGTTCTACATAGAATTCCATTTAGGTTATTGAAGGGTAAAATCTAGATAGACTACTAATAACAATTTGTATACATGTAATATGATATTTCAAGATGACTATAAAATGTTCTATCAAATTATATGATGCATGATAAAATATTTCCCAAACACCTAAATATAATTCACATACTATAAATTATAATGTGGATGAAATATCGTTTTAAGATTCACATGGGATCCTAATTCCCACAAAATCAACTACCAAAAACATGAATTGAAATAATAATATTGACTAAATAAAATTAACATTTACATTCCAGGTAATAATAGTATCTACCAAATGTATAATTATACAATCTCATTGACATATTTGAATTCCCTAATAAGTAAGAATTTATCAACGATAGAAAATTAATCAAAAAACCCATACAATATCACCACCTCGTGGTGTCTATGATATTCCAATCATGAAGTCTACAGTGACATCATCCCACATACAAACAAGAATGAGTAGTATATATAGATTCTCAGACAGTCTATAATGTTATATCTTCAATAACTGATTGGTGAGGCATCATGATATAAATCAATGTATACCATTTTTTATCTGATAATTCGATAATTAGTGACTAATATAATGATATATCTTATTTAATATGATGAGAATCAACCATTTTTATGCATATTAGTCTCAAAAAGATCTTTAGGCATTCACTTGAGAATTATGAATTTGCCTCCATCATATTAGAATTCATAATCATCTTGTGACCCATATATTAAGGAATCCCTACCATATATATTAACTAACATAATCTAGAAATTTGATTCAAATATCAGACACTTCTCCACAGTAATATGTAGTGATATGGTGATCCACATAACAATAAGTGTACTCCTAACATGATACTTCTATACATCATAATAAAATATTATAAATAGGATTGTCAACTTCCACTCACTAATAGACTCTTCAATTACTTATCCCCGTGTCTTTTTACTCAACAAATCATCCATATAGTTCGCTTTCCCAGTGCAAAATATATCAAATTTAAAATACTTTATGTAATCAAAGCCATTAAATTGTTGAAGGTTTTGGTTGAATAGGGAACATATGTATAGCAGTTCATTATGTTCTATAGAGAATATATATCTCTTAAATAATAGAAAAATGTTCTAACACTTTGATACATGCACAATATTTACCAATTCTAGATTCTATGTTGTGTTTTTCTACTCATGTTTCCAATGCTTCAAGGATGCATAATCAACTTACCATTAATACTTCATCAATAATGCACCAAACCTAACTACCAATTCCTCATTTAATGATATATATTAATTAAATATATGTTTAACAGTGATAATAAATGTGATTTTTAATTTTATATTAAAATCCAAGAGTACTCTCCCATGGTAATTATTCCACTAGAATATCACTCTATTCTTGCTTAGGGACATTATAGAAGATATTGAATGGGTGGAGATTCAACTGAATATCTTATAGTATCCCCCAACCCTAGGATAATACAAATTTAAAACTTATTCATGATAATTTTACATGAAGCTACCAAATACTCCTTAGGGTCCTCCATTCTGCTCAACTATAATAAAATATCCCACGATAAGAAAATAACTCTAATATGAAAGGGTTATTTTGAGGCATTGGATTAAAATTTATTCTCTTTCAATTTTCCCTATATAACCTCTATGTATTAACCATAAGAATATTCATAACTCTCATCAATCCAAATGGACTCATAAAGAAATAATATATTCCATACATACTAATGAAATAAATATATGGAATTTACTCTTTCATCACATATAATTGGTGGTAAAAAACCATAGATTGATCTTGAAGAACTTAGATCCCCTAACCTATTGAAATAGGTCCTTGTGGATAGAAAATGCTAAACTATATTTAAACATTACCTGATTTAACCTATAGTAATTCACACACAAACAGAAAAAATTATCACCCTTATTGGATAATAAAACTACAGAAACCCATGGTAAATTCCTTGGGAAATTTACTCCCTTCGCCTTTATATACTATAAATAGACATTAAATTATAAATATTAAACCAATTATATATCATTTGGAGCTTTATACCTGGTAAATATACGTAGAACCAGGCCATTCATAAATTATTCAACCCTTTTGAGGGTAAACGTTGAAAAATATTCACGAAATATATCATGATGAAACGACACAATGAAAAGAAATACCAAGAATCTCATCACTCACACACCCCCCAAAAAATTATCATATATAGGTTAGTGATCAAACCCAGTTTCCAATGGTTGGGTCCCAAACTCCCTCCCTGTAGGTCTCAATCCTTGACAAAGGTATGATATTTCCATATAGATAATTGAATGTCCCATGTTACAAGTGGTAATAAATGTATTTCCTATAGTTATATATCCTATTTATACCAAAAATCAGATCCAATACACTCATATATATCATAAAAAAATAATTAAGTGATTATACCCTATGAACACTAAGATATATCATGTGGATATATATATATGCTTATATAGTCTCCCCATAGGTGTGTTAGGATTAAAATGATGCAACATATTCTCAATTAATAGATCAAAAGTTTACAATAAATAGGTATTAATTAATTTATTTATAGAATCTAAATAAAATAAATATAATTGGAACGTATAAGCTATTAATATCATACCTTTTACCATCGAGGGACTTTATCCATGATCATATAGAGTTTACTCAACTATGAAAACCAAATCAAACCTAAATCCTTATCATCAGCCTCCTACAATCTTACTAAACTAAATGGTACTACACTAATACATTTACAACCATATCCCTCAATGACCATGTCCACATTCATTCCTTCATCATCCAAAAGGACGCAAACTACAAATGTGAAGTTGTGTCATTGACCATGATCCAAATTCCCAGTCTTTCCCATCACCCCATCCACTGTCTTACTGAAAAAATAATCTAATAGAAACAAAATTATTATCCTATTTTACTACATTAATAACAATTAATTATTTACCACTAACACTAGGATAGGATATTCCCCATTCTTTTACACTAGTATCACTCAAGTGGAGTCCTCCCTTGTGGGGGAAGAGATGAAGGTTGAACATTGATGATTTTACTATCTTCACACTAATTATAATAGTCATATAGTCAATATATACAACATCAAAATTCACTCATAAATAGAACATAGAAAGTATAATTCCCTGAAAATACACTCCACTAAGGTTCTTTTCAATAATGTGAGCCTAGTTCACCGCCATAGAAAAAAAATCAAGTTAAAAATATTTATTTGAAATTTTATTTGATACCAAATGACATATTTAAGATGTATCACCCATTTGGTACAATAAATTTATTACATGGGTTGTGAATAAATAAAATACTTTAATAATTTAATTCATTCATTAAAAGATTCATCTCATTAGAAAATATGAATAAACTCCCAAATTATCCATAATATAATGGTTTCATGAAAAACATACTCAATAAAATATGTATTAAAGTCCTTCTAGGATATATAATCATGATGGTTTAATTCAATAAATACCCACAACCCACATTTTTATAGTCCTCGGAAAATATAAATTACTAACTTCACCCTTCTATCAATAGTGTTCTCAATCTGGATAATGATAATTTATAGAGATTCGAACCAATACTCAGAATCCCATGGAAAATAATTTTCATGGGTAAGGGGAGGAATATTATCATAATATTTACCATAATATCATACATAGATTATTAAACTTGTTAATCTCCATGAATCGTCGACTATATAACCTATTATAACTCTTTTGTAACTGATGATCCATAAGAGGATTCATTTCCATTGGTGTTGGTACGTGATTTTCCACTTCCTCTCAACAAATAATTAGATGTATCCAGAGTGGAATATCACTAAAATTACAAATTCAAAGCTCCAAAAATTTATATTATAGTTCATGATATTTTAGATTTTTAAAAAATGTCATAGGAAATGCATCATACTACTCTATTATCTCCAAAATAATATATGGTTCTTAGTGACTTATGAATCCTATAACCTAAATAATCTACTCAAAAATTTTAGTATATAATACTTATAATATTATCATAATATTTCATTAGATAATATGAATAAATGAATCTATTAACCATAGGTTCAATCATAAAAAAGGTCCACGGATAATATACATAGAAGAAAAACATTGTATAACTTATTATTGACACATAAAATATCAAAAATAATTATTCTACCTATATTTCAGTAACATACATACCTAAAAAAGACATATCAATCTTAAATAATTAGTATAATTCATGATAACACTACCTCATTCCAAACTAGGACATAATTTTAATAAAAACACATAAATCACAGCCTGTATTCCTTGAAATATTAAAACATTAACACCTAAATACTCAGAACAATAACCCCCACCCTGGTACCACAGGATTTAATGATACTGTTATTAACTACACCCAAGAACATGTCCCATCCATAGTACCAAAAAATATTAAATTCAATAGAAAAGTAAATAATTGTAAAAAATTACAATAATACATATATAAATTGTTTTACAATCTAATCCTAGATAATCAATACTATACATGATTTGGATATATATATATATGACATGACATTCTCTACCCAATCAAATAGGATACTAGATGCTAGATATGGTCTTTTAATAATGCCTGGATTCTATAACATATATCTAATAATAGTAAATAATAGTGAAAATAAATAAAAATCATTATATATAATATAACAACAAAATATTGATGTTATAGTGATGTTCCATTGATAACCAAACATACCACCATCTATAAAAATGCATGAACCCAACTAAAATTTCATTCAATCATATATTAAATAAAATATAACATGATGGGTTAATCATACACATTATATACCTAAATAAATTAAATAACTGAGACTTAAAAAACCATGTTCAGTGCCACTACCTGGTATCATCTCCCTATATATCTATCCATTCTATTCAACTATTCCCCACTAATTTAATTCTATTATATATTTCCCTAATCATAAAATCTACACACCCACCAAGTTGAACATGGATGGAGTTCATAAAATAAACTTCATAACCATCGGGGTAAAAAATAATTGTTTCTATCACATCATTCTTTCCACAATCAAAGGTTCCCATATTCTTGGTTTTGATCATGCCCAAAACACCACCTATTTCAATGAATGGAGTAGAATCCTGACCATTCTCAAAATGAAAAATATGTAATAGATTTTCTTAGTGACCAATCCCACCTATAATCTAATAATAGATTATCCAAGTATACAATATTATTCTAATATTAAATTTATGGATGGGAATGTTGTATAATTATACACCACTTCAATTACACATCCAATAACATGTTCAAATATTTTTGATACTCCAAATCGCATGGTTCAACCCACACAGGACATTCCCAAGCCCAGGTGAATGGTTTCTCACCCATATCTTATTGAAAAAATATATGGTTAGCCCCAAAAATTCAAAAAACACACCATTAGGATAAACCGACTAATCCTATGATATATAGAAGGTCTTAGTCATCAAGGGACACTAAAATAATTAACATCATCTTTAAAATTCTCATTATAAAACACCATAATTTCTGAAACACTAAAATAATTGACATCTAAACCCACACTAATATATAAAATTTTGATTGTGAGACCCTTCTCCATTTTTATCCATTAAACATCTAATAATCTTCTATATTCACCAAATTTATGAATTTTCTTTTTTAATAACAATGAAAAATTAATACCACACTTAATACTAAATATCAAGGCAGGTTCCAACATCATCAAAATTTATACAATGCTAATAATTATCTCCCCCATTGGTTGTGTGAATAATTTTATCCCTTGAATACATTTATTTAAAAGTCTCCATTCCTATAAAAACATCATCCAAATCTCTTAATGGATATAAAAATCTCTTATTTTTCTATAATACTACTTATTTTATGTCACTCCAATTGATGGACCCATCTGAAAATGTCTTTTGCTAAGGTCTGACATGACCTTTTTCATGCCTCCCCATACAAAAAATGTTACTGTAAAGTAGTGAGTGCCCAAATAAATTAATTATTGTGACTATAACCACATATTAGAGTCCAAAAATAGTGGACAACAATATATAAAACAATCATAACATAATCAAATTATATCGAAACTAAAAAAAATTCTATATCAAAATGTGTCATGTGTAAGAATGCATACTCTCAATTATGATAAAATATAATGTTTATTACCCACTAGGCCGATCACATATATAGAACAATATAAAAATAAACATGATCTCTTTTCCTATTTCTATACCTGGCTGACAACACAACTTGATCTCCCAATATTCATCAATTTTCTCAAGCCCGATCTATTGCACACCTCTTTCTCAACATAAAAGTAGATATATGGAATGTAAATTATTTGGGGTTCCCATGTAGGGTGTGATGAATAAATATATGTAGGGTATCAATATGTTACACTACTATAATTTTTCATATTTTTGTATTCATGAGGAGAACAAACATTTCACAAATGCACCCCATACGTCATGTTCTAACATAGCCTCCATGACATCTTACACATTGATTTATAGTGTTCTAACCAGGACACCATCTTATCTAAATATACACACACTTTATAACCATTTACAATCCACCTATAAACTCATAACATCATCTTTGTAATGAACCCATACCTAATAATAGATTGTAGGGAATTTTTCATGTCCCAAACATTACCCCCTCATACTAGGGTCTTATACCTTTGATCTGACCATTTCCTCACATTTGGGGCCATACAGTCAATACTCAACCTCTTACAACTTACCAAATATATGGTCCATCCATATAGTCGCACATCACATCAAGACCCCATCTCACCCATTGTAGTACTGTTGTCCAAACATGTTCCACAACAAACCCTAGACCCCATCTCACTCGTGGAATTCCATCCAAAACCATCTCACTCATAATGATGCCTATTATGTTTCAATCCATTCCATCTAAATCATGGTTGACATAAAATTTTCATATGAATCAAGGAAACTACCTCACCGTGATAGTCCCCTATGATATCTCACTCATAGAAGGGTATGACATTATGATCTTCCCACATTGAGATCTTCTTCCAAAAATAACATACACATATTACCCCACATTAGGACCACAACACCTCTCATTAATCACCATATCTTTGGAAAATTATAAGGTAATTTGTCATATCAGCCCTATAACCTCCTTCTAATCACCTCTAAAAATTCCAATAGGGAATCCAATAGGGCCACTATGCCTATCTCAATCTATGTTCATTGGCACTAACTCATATCCATCACCCCTCGATGACATTATCACCCATATGCTATTCTTAAATCTGAAATTATTAGACGAGGTCAAAATCCATCCAATTCACCATTGAAATAAAAATTAAAAGTCCTAAGAAAACTTCTTGACCAGGACCTATGTATCATCTTATGTCTCCAACGGGGGGCCTCTCAACATGACACATAGACGAAACACAACTCTATCACACCTTCCCCTGTCCTAGAGGAATTTACTATCACAAATAACTTTCCAAACCCCAATCCACCCTTAAGAGGGTATCACTTGTCATTAATGAGAACACACACCATCTTAATCATAGTCACTAGGCCAAAGCCTCTCATTCTCAATAAATAAACCATAGGGAACACATATTAGGATACCCATATCAAATCATACATCCCATAACCCCATAGTAGTATATTTTCACTTCAACTAGTGCCTTTTCCAATAAGAAACATAGTCACTTGGTGATCCCAATTAGAAAATTTTATAATGGGAACTTATCCTAAGCATAGAAGGCCATGATACATCCTATATATTAAACAATGGGAACTGTCAATCCATATTCCGTGAATCCTAACCCAAGAAATATGTATATAGTTGGTAATCAGGAAAGAAAGCATATAGCATTGTATTAAAGGGACCACCTACCTTCAGAATAGTGATACCATCCTTGATGTGATCCACTCAGCCTCCTCAATGCTCAGTTGAGCCCTGTCGAGGCATATACCACGGCTCGATATCCTATATTATTCATTATAATAAAGAAAAATAGTTATAAAAATATATAATTGCCTATTTAAATTAAAAGAACAATGTATATCCATTGAAAAAAATATTGGGACTATTCAACTCACGAAAACCGAATAGAACATCAAAAATTCATCCCCCTTAGTCATCCTAACCCCAAGTTAACAAAAATATCCATACAATCCAGATTCTTTCACCATGATATAGTGAAATATTCACCAAAAACCTATTCTAGAAACCCTCAAAATAAATTGGATAAAAAGAATGCTAACAAAAAAAGAAGAGATAGAGAACATACCATGGATCCACCATAAAAAAGAACCAAACGTCATCTCCTATAGAAGGGAATCTGAGTAAAATAATGTTAGGGTTGGGAACGAAGAATATTTTATCAATGAAGTCACATATCCCTAATATGTCATAGGGGTGACTCATAAATTAAAAATCTACCCTCAGTTTTAGAAAAACTATGTGAGGGATTTACTTTAGTGTGGCAGAGGGCTCCAAATCATAACCATAAATGGTAACCCCCATTTGGGTCACCCCATATGGTATATACTTTATGGTTGTTTCATAGTAAATTTACAGACTACACAACAATTTGCGTTATCCACTGTGTTGTAGTTGGCCAACATGAGGTAAGTCCAACGCTCATCCCTCCTCATATCCCATGGTGTATCCCCTCAAGATATTCAATGGAATCATCCCATATCTATGGTAAATAATTGATGACCTTAAATTAGAACCACCATGATGTAAAACATAAGTAATGATGTTGTATCCTTCCATGGATAAGGTTCTTATGGACCATTACTCTGCCACCACGGTAGAACCCTCGGGTAGTGTTGTGGACCTCTATCCCTTGAGAAAATTCACTAACGGACACCATCATAACCATAATATTGTTCATAGGGTAGAAACATAGTCTACATCCTTTATACACCACCAACTCATGATCAACCATAACCCTTATTCAACATCTACCCAAGAACCCACTCCATAAATCATGTTGGAAACCATATCTAAAACATTTCGTGAAGACAAAAAAAAGTTACAATCTTTATTTGATACACAATTCAACCGAAAACTCCTATCAAGGAAAAATAATAAAAATACTACTAAAAGAGGATCACCTAGAAATATCAGTGTAATAATAAACTCTCTATCATAGGGATTCTGATCCCTAAGAAGAGTTTGATAGTCCTCCAAACACAACCAGTAAAAACCGCATTTGTCAATTCTGGATCATGTCTCTACATTCCATCTTTGAGTACGTAATATGAGTATGCTACATAACTCTATCAAAAAATTTAGGATCCTCTATATTTCTTTTATAAAGTTGAACCTATGATCCCTATGACACCTCAAATACATCCCACATGATTCTTCTAAAATAGTTGCCACCATTTTTCATCAAATATCACCCAAAAATATTATCCAAACCCGTTTTGTTGACCTTATTATAAAATTATTTGTGCCATATGCCGAAATTTTCTCATAAAATCAAATAATCATGCCATAAATCCCAAAGACATCATTGAATCATATGATATCTGACACTAATGTTTGAATCTAATTATTATAGTTATTCCAGAGTTTGATCCTAAACTCACTTTTACAGCCTTATCACAAAAAAGCAATTCACCATCAATCTATATTTACCTCATTTTATCTTAAACCCACCTCAATATTTATTTGAATAAACTGGCTCTATATGGATCTGCATTTAAACCCTAAATCTAGTGTTACCTATGGTACCAAATTTTAGTCGATTTAACCATACACCAACAACACATCATCACCTAAACTATCCACTATCTAGTCTCACCACAACTACAACATTGGGGTCACTAAACTGAAACTGAAATGATAATCCTTAATATTGGAGTATCATTATAATCACCACTCTAAACAAAATCCAAATCTTTAGGGCCCGTGTTCTGTTCATTCCATAACTCATGGAATACACATATTTTATTTTATTATACTTGAGCGACAATGTGAATCATAAACCATCGATTCCAGAAAAACAAAATATTTTTTACTCGACATCTAATGATGAACTCTCCATAATATGGATTCCCTTATGTATATCCTTATGTGCATAGCCAACGAGGTCTCAAATACATACCTCCAAGATAGTACATATCAATAACCAAACTAGATCTACTATGAAATCAAACATGAATAGTCACTGATGCCACCTATCACCAATTTAAAATGTTAGATTTTGACAAAAAAACAAGACACCAAGATCATGAGTGTCTCTCCCTCAAACTACCAATAGAGTGCTGCTTGAGTTCTTCTGTATCTCAAAAAAATTTAAACAGACCAGCACAAGACCACATTGATAATTTTACACAAGATTAAATAAAAACATGTTATACATTTCTTGGAAGGATGATACTTCACTGAAGCTTCTCCCTAGTTCACATACATAATCCTTATCCTCACCTGAACACAGTGGTTATACACATCCACACAACCAGATCACGCAAATAGACTCATTATACTACGCAAAACATCTTATAAAACAAGAAATCATTTTATTATCCTACTAACTATTCCCCTCATTCATGTTATTTTTATGATATATTTGAAGGAAATTATATAATTTTAAGGCTCCCTACATCACTACCTAGAACATGGGAATCATTCCAAAACCATGAGAACTTACCCACTGCACTACCCCAAATTGCACCCAAAACCAATATATCCAATCATACGACCAACCTTCCCCTATCAAAACCATACTTGGTACCAAGATATAATCCTATTAATTATGTTATATCTTATTATATATCATTCATTCCTTAATATATCAAACTATAGGATATCAACACGACCACATCATCTTGTTATGTAGAGTTTCACAAAGAAACAACATCCATAAACACCATATAGGTTTTTATTGACACATTAATTGTTCGTAAAATTTTGAATCCCACCAAGGTTCCAAATTATTAGGGAAGAACATTACCATCCATAGTTAACCGCTCAATTATTTTATTCTATTATTAATTAATCAAATAGGCATCAAATGTATGAAATACCCAATTAAGGGTCCCTATAAATCCCATGCAAAAAGGGAATATATAGAATCAACTAGATATTTTCCTTCACTCAGATCCATAAAAAATGTAACCATGTATAATTTTATTGTTATATTGAGTGTAATTCCACTAACATGTTATATAAAAAAAGAACATGTAAGTTGTTTTTGTTATTTTAAACTCCTAAAACTCCATCATTAACCAAACTAATCACACATAATCTGGAATATATCATGTGAATACTTAGTGAATAATCATGATTCTTATACATGATATCTTTCCAATAAGATAACTGATGAACCTATAATAATAAAAACCTCTAAAATATTCATTATATTCAACATAAAATCCAAAAATAAAAATCAAAACTAAGAACAACAATCACATACCTCCATATATCCTAACATCCTACTATAAAGGTGTTTATAACTCACCATAACATGTTCCATCATATGCTCTACCATATTCTAAGACCACATATATACTATCTCCTGATAGTTTTATAGAAAACAAAATCATCGATACAAATTTGTGATATCATCCATACATAAATACATACTCTAATACAACTTTTGGATGATCCATCCAATGGACCCCCTGATGGTTCCACCAGATGAGGCGTGACATGACCTTATACACTCTTACTAGTATAATATAGGATATTGACTAGGAATAAGGGCCTTAAATATATATTGTTAGACTATTCCCTCATATTAGTGTCCAAACATAGTGGAATATGGCTAAATAATAACCATTACAACATAATCACAGTATGAAGAATCTAATAAACAAAATGATATATCAAATTTTATTATACTAAATAATACAGAATCATAGTTATTCCATAAAACAACACTAATCATCAATCTTGATGATAACTTATACAAAATAAAAACTCACAAACACATTGGTTCTACTTCCATCATTGAGCCTCAACACAACCCAATATTTTAATGTACACTAAGATTATATAACCCAATACAATATAGTTCTATTGTTAATCCTAGAAGAATATATATGGTGTGAACATACACCGTACTTCCCATGTAGGTTGTGACAAGTATTTCTTAGTAGGGTGTCCCCTTGTTCCCATAGAATGTGCCTTCCTATACGTGTAAGAATTAAACACATCATGATTGAGGTATCCCACTATTTTATTTGATAGTTTATGATATAAATTGGTTTCTTAGACTTTTATAAAGTTATATATGTTTTTTTGGTATTATATAGTCGTTTTAGAGGGTGCATTGTTCGATAATTTAAATGTGAAACCATGAAAATTCTCAAAGAAACGTTTTAAGGGATGGAAAAGTCTTCTAGGTCAGTGTACAATTTGGAAAAACCATGTGATTACCTGGTGAGTTTGAAGTTGGTAGGATGGGGATTATTTTCATGATTATCATGTGCCATTATAAACCATGTAGACTTAATATGTGATGATTTTTATTAAATACAAAAATATAGTTAAATTTAGAAAAATTATGAAAAATCCATCATTCATCCTCCTCTAACATAGTCTATTGAATTAAATCACTGCTCTTGGAGACTCTTACAATCATATTCATTTTGGTGATTTATTCCTACAGGTAATAGGGAATTGGATCTATAATAGTGAAGATAAGATCCTTAGTCTAATTCTATCTCATTGATATTTCTATTTTTTCTTAAGAGGAAAATTAAATAATAATTTCCATTATTGTATATACTAGTTTGATAATGTATTGACAAATATTTTAAATTATTCATTGATATAATTGATTAAGAATCCATTATGGTTTATACTAGGAAACAATTTACTATATCCAATGCATTAGTGGTTGTTGAATTCTTTTCATTTTCCACTTTCTCCTAGAATGTTAGTTCTGATTATTTTATAATAATTTTTTAATTATATAGTAGTAAAACCATTGTGGAATATACTTTGTAACTCCCTTTTTATTTGATTAGTATTTACATATAAAACTATTCATGAAAACCATAAGTTGGTTGATTCATTTATTAAATGATTTCTATTTTCCAAATAATGGTTTTGAATGTGAGAACATGGTATAAATGTTGTGTTTGTTTGTCTTTATATACATATAGAATGGGACATGTGGGTAATTCATTGTAATATTTTTAATGTTGTTTCACATTGGATTATATCTCTAAGTGGAAACATGATATTGGAGGGGTGGATACCACTCATGAGTTAGGCTGTTCAAGAGTGGCCTCCGGGAAATGGTTTTATTTGTTGGTGTTATGCATGGGTGTGTGGGTTGAATATATGGGTGTATTTTTTGTTATATTTATTTTTCTTCCTTTGGAAGTATTGTGTGTGTTATTGGTTTCCATGATTTCATATGAATTTTATTTTAATTAAATTTTTTTCTAACATGTTTCTTATTTTAGTAGAATTTGGGGGATGTCTCATAGTTTTTCTAATGGTATGTATACACATATTTTTTATTTGAACCTTGGTGTTTATGCTCATTTAGTTTACCAAAATAAATGTAATGTAATTGAAACTAAAAAGAGGGACTAGTTTAGATTGTGGATGCACCTGAATCAAATGTGAACTAAGAAATTATGTAGATAATTTTTCATGTATTCCAAATTTTATAAAATGGGAATCTAATGAGGGAAACAAGACATAATATTTATCACTTACAGTTTAATATTTTGAATCCACTAATTTTATTAGGGTATTATATTTTTGAAAAATAAGATACATGTCTTAATAGAATCAACTAACTTTTCTGTTTCTTATAATCCCAAATGTTGTAAAATTTCATCTCTGGTATACATGTTGGAGGATATCACTTGGAAGTGGTGTGAATAAGTTATTCAAGATAATATTATCCATGAAATTACGTCAGAGGTATTCAAATAGTTTTTCAATAAAAATTTTTATCCATATACCATCATAGTAACAAATATATTTGATTTAATTTTCTTAATATGAAAATATTTATATAACTGAATATGAGACTTTTTTTATTAACACGGTTTATTTTTTTGTAGAGGTAATAGCAAGGATACATTTAAATGATTGTTTCCTCAAGGTCCAGTTGTGAATGGATATTAATTATAAACTTTTCATGATCATGATCGATTATTAAAAAAACATTTCTAATAAGAGATTAGTGGAATAAAGAGACATATATTATAATTGTAGTGTATTGAACACTTTTTTATTCACTAAAATGGGTATAAGCTATTCTACATTGAATAAGAGGAGGATATAAACCTACCCCTAATAAATTAGATCATTAGTGAATCAAAATACCATCCAAGTATATTTTCTACCACATCACACTAAAAAACAATTTTTTCTTGTGGCTTCCTCACACAAAAGAAAAAGGATTTTACTAGAACACCTTTTGACTATAACAACCTTTATTTTGAAGGAAACCTTAATAATAATTTATAATAACCATGAACACAACGTGTAAAAATTGATGAAATCATTATCAGAAATTTTTTGAAAAAATAGGGTCTTCTCATCAGAATTATTATTTAGATAAAAGTCAAGAAACTCAATCTAACTACAAGAACAACTCAATAAACCATTTCATACTGCCATAATAAGAAATAAAAGAGTAACAAGTGGGGGTTGACCATAAAATGTATGGATCTAAAAACCCCATAATTGATAATATGAGACCATTGATGGTGAGGGGTAACATTATTCTCAACTCCACTCTATTTTATGTATTTTCATATACTAAAACATTCCATTAATTTATAAAATTTCATTTAGTAAATAAATTTGGATTTCATATAGAAATAATTCCTCATGTATTTAGAATAAAAACACTTCTTTGGAAAAGAGAATGAATCTGATTCAAATGTCCACCATACCCCATCACCAGTTTTGAGGTATACTATTAATGGATTTTTATATTCATGGAAATAGATATTATTGATTTTATCTTTGGAATGGTCTGGATGGTGTAACTAAAATCTTATACTGACTGTTACATCTGACACGTAACCATAACATCTATGGATATTATTCCTCACTTATTCAAAGGGGATTTGGATATTAATGATAGAAAAGGGCGTCCATTAGTGGTAATATATTGAATCATATCTTTATAGATATCCATTATTAATTTGGGAAAATCACAAAAAATGGACTTGGAGACTTCATTATATAGTATATTGATACCTTGATGTTTTTCTATAAAATTAATTTAGGTTACCACCTGAATGGGAAATCACCAATTTATATCGACCTTATTCTATGAATGAGTGTTATTTCCATTTCATAACGTAGAATGGATCCAACTGAATTACAGGTATTAAGGTTCCACTATGAATAACATGAAATAAAGTCATCAATTAGACCAATTAAATTACCTTGGCCCTCATTGATCTTATTTTTAAATAAGGAATATTGTTCACTTTTTTATATGTTGATTATCATGAAGTTGAAAAATTTTGCTTTTAGAGTTTGTCATATATTCCATGAATCAATGTCATTTTGGATAAATTCAAGGGAGCCTAATAGTTCCTCAACATTAATTTATCATCTCCATATCACCAACTATGTGTAATGAAAAAGGATATTTTGAAGGTAACTTTCATAAAAACATACACTCACTATGAATACATCTTCATTCCTTTTGGACTTAGAAATACACGGTATGATTTTATATCTTTAATGAATTTTAACTTCCACAAGTATCTAGAGTATAATTTTGTTATTTTTATCAAGGATATTATAGCGTACAAATAAAATATAAATTACCATGATAAGAAAAGGTAAATTAAATTGATTACATTCGATGAGAAACAAATTTATTCTCAATTCACAGTGTCTATATTCTAGATTTAATAGGTTAATTTCATTGTTTATATAATATATAACATAGTCATATCACATAATTGTGTATATATAGAAGTTATTATTTCACAAAAACCATAAAATATTTTTGTAACATCCCAACATTAATCAGGGGCGGAAAATTTTAAATTTATTGTAGTATAATTAATTAAACAATCTGGGGCGTGTGCCTGCGCACCTCGCTACGAGTCCAGGGTAGCTTTTTAATTAATTTAAATAACTACACACATTTTATGAATATTGTTATGTCGTGTGTCAGCGCGGTGTTTGGGATTTAAAATAATTAATTAAGGATTGAAAAATAGTAATATAAGATTTATCAAATATTTAAATGAAATAAATAAAGGATAAAAAGAAATTTTGAAATAAAATAGAAAGGTGTTATGAGAAAAATAAAAATAATTAAAATCGGAGATTTACAATTATAATTATTTTTATCATTTTTCCTTTCCATCCTTTTATTTTATTTTATTTTTATTTTTTCCTTTTCTTTTATTTTTATCTTATTTTTCTTTTCATTTCTTTTTCTTTCTTTTTTCCCTCTTCTATATACCTCTCTCATTCTTCATGTTGCACCCCTCTTCCCCCTAGGTGTCGTAACCCACTCCTCCTCCTTTAGAAGTTCATAGATCTTCTAACATTTGTTTGATTTCTTCATCGTTAGGTGTTCAGTAAACCTTAAGGGAAGTCTAACCTTTTTCAAGTGAAATCTTATGTTCTTGTGGGATATTCTGCGTGCAGTTCTTAAGAGAATATTTTTACCCTATTTTGGGGTTTTTCTAAAGTCCTCTATTTTCATCCTTTTTAGTTGAAATCAATGCCCATGGTAGATCTTTGAATCATCTATGACTAAAAGGTAGGGTGCCTACTGGATTTCCCTCCATTTTGTTACGCTTTATAAAAATGCATTGTTGTGCTGTTAGTCGGTGCCTACTGGCTTTTTGCAATATTACCGAATTTAATTACTTTAATTGTTTTGCCTACTTTTTTCAACATTATTCATCTATATTAATATTTTTTATTGGATGAAACAAGTTTGGACACCCATTTGGGCGTGCCGACATGTTCGGTTTATTTTTTAATTAACCAGGATTATAATTTAATTAACCGTGGGTATTGCATAGCCCATTTATATTTTTTTTAAATGAAATAATTAGTTTATTGAATTGTTTCAACAAGTTCAGACACCCCTTTGGACATGCTGATAGGATTTCTGTATTTTTTAATTAGTCGGGTTTATAGTTTGATTAATTTTAGGTGTTGTGAAGCCCCTTTTTATAGTAATTAAATTAAATAAATAGTTTTATTTGAACACAAAAATGAATTTTTGGATAATTGGTACTTGTTTTTCTGAACTGTTTATTTATTTAAAATATAATTATCTCTTGATATTGATAAGGTATATTACCTTATTATGTTTCCATGTTGTAATGTTAAATTTGTACCTTGTTATGCACAGGTGAATCTGGTTAGTTTTCATGATGTGATTTTATATGCTGATTATGTCATATCATCTATGTTGAAAACATTAATTAAATTCAAGGTGGGGAAAGGAGGTGGGTCCCATATTAAAAGCTATTCTTAGAACCTTCAGTCTTGACTGGTTACCTCTATGTGTCGGGGATTGTGTCATTGGATTTCCTGATCGAAACTTATCTGGGATTTCTAATACATATGAGTGATATCGGTTCCAAAAAGGGCCATCAAGAAGGATCTGTTGGCAATGTGGCTAAGCCTTCCCCGGATGACACTTGAACCCTTTTGCGAGATCGGGATAGACTCAGGGTAAATCCATGCCTTGATTGATACTTGGCCTTTGGAAATATTTCCATGGACGAGCTCGGTGGTATTGGATAAATTGACGGATGTTCCGAAGCGATACCTTCAGGACAGGCTTAGAATCCAACTCTAAACATGAACCTTAATAATGATTCACCTAGGGTTTATATTATTTCTATTTAAGAGACATGAGAATTTAAATATTCTTCTAATATGTTGATGTGAACCTTGTTGTATTTTGACATAAACCCCATGTTAAAGCACAAGTTGGGGTATACCTATTCCTTTGTTTACCTTGCTTTCTAGGTTATATATATATGTGTGTGTGTGTGTACATGCATTCTTCTGATAGGTAACCTTTCAGAAAACCGTCTTTTGTTCAAGAGGGTGATTAGGAATGGGTTCAATTTGGAACCCAACCTAACTTATTTATTTCATTGCAATTAAACTAATTAGCTGAAATTGTTATGTAATGGAACACTGCATTTTTATTGTTTCACGAAATAGAATGGTTTTGACACTGTGGGTTCCGGCCTACTAGGATTTTATATCACACCCAGCACGAGCGTTATTGACACCCGAGTAGATTAAATTCTCATAGGTATTGATATGGGGAAGTGTGCTGATTTTGATGCGTGATTGTTCTTTACATCTTAGTATGGGGACTAGGGTAGAAGACTAGGCCTTTCTCGTGATGCAGCTACTGCTTTGTGCATTTTATTTTAGTTGACTGTGTGTTTGAGTTCGGTTTTCCGTACTTCTAGTTTAGACCTACATCATGGCATGACATCATTCTGTGAGCTTATGCACTTTATTATTTTCATATATTTAGATTATTTATATTGTGTATTCTACAGTTTATTCATTCACAAGCTTATGTTATTTATTATTAGTTGTTGTTTACTTCTGTTGTGATATTATCTATTGCATATGAGGGCATAGTCTACCCCACGGACCCAAAAAGGTCCTTCGCTACTAGTCGTCAGCCTCTGGCGTTTGGGGAGATGCACTTGAGGTCATGTGACCCATCGGTCCGGCCACCATCATAGAGGTGAGCTGGGCCGGGATGTTACAAAGTGGTATCAGAGGTGGTATTTCCTTTTTCTTACTGTTTAGGCAAGGTAGGAGAATAGTATATAGGGATTTGGGATGTACATTGTGCTTAGACGTAACTAACCAATGTACTGGGGAAAACACAAATTCATGTGTTGGTATTACAGTTATTTATTTTTCCTATTACTGTTGATATTATTTCACCATTGTGTGACTCACTTTTATTGTGTTGTTATTTTGTTGGAATTATTGAGATAATGGGTTTACCATTGCAGCTCGATGATACGAGGGAAGTACATTCCATGAATTATAATAGGAACCATAGGATTTAAATTCCATGTATATTTCCATGCCATATCTACATTAAGTGGTCATTTTCTTGTTTTCATGTGAGTGTTTTTGTGCCTAGTGGTAAAATTTTGAACTGCTACTTTATTGAATATAAAGTTATAATAGTCTGTTAGATGTTATCCGAACTTAACTGAAGATTGGATTGTAGATATTGTTTAGTAATTCTTTTGAGTTGTCTCTTTCATATCAAAACCCAATTGTTGAGGTGGTTTGTCTATTTTTAGTGCTTAGAGGTAGGCTATGTACCTAACCTCTTTTTACTCCTTACTTGTTTTCTCACATTTTTTACACTTGTCTAATGGTGTGTGTTCAGATTTTGTAGACAAATTTTGTAGCGATGTCTTCATGTTGTGCCTTAGGAGAGTGGATATGAGTACATTCCATATATGGTGGGTCATGAAGAACCAGTGGTACCTCTTTTAGAGCCTCTAGTGGAAATACCTCCTGTTGATATTCTGAGGGACACTGACGTTCAATTCAGGGATAGTCTCTTTAGGATTATGCAGTCAGTCCGGAATATCCCCAGACCTAAACCATCTATGGTAGACCTCACGTGGGACATTCTTCAACAACACACTCCTACCTTCTAAAGGAGTGGTGGCCCTCATTCTACACTGTCATGGATAGAAGCTATAAGGTCTATCTTTGACCACCATGAGACGCTTCCCAAGAGAATGGTCAAGCTTGCAGTCTACATGCTCCATGAATCCACCAAGTGCTGGTAGGACGTTGTTTCTCAGGCTGAGAAGACTAGTGACATGGCTTTGCCTAAATTCCAAGTAGATTTATATGACCACTTTTCCCATAGACTATTAGAGATGAACATGCGTAGGAGTTCCAATATCTTTAGCAGGGCTCTATGATTGTGTTAGAGTATTCTACTCGTTTCAAAAAAACATAATCATTTTTCCCATATATTACTGAAGACACATAGACTACCATGAGGCATTTTGAGGATGGACATGATTATACTATCCGCTTATAGGTGAACGTCTTCCATTTGACCACTGTCGCAGAGATCGTAACCTAGGTTCGGATCTCAGAAGGAAATTTTAGGGAAGCGAAACCAGCAAGATACGGCAGTTCAGTTCTGAGATAGGGTGATGGCTCTTTTGGTAGTAGGAAATGCCATTTTTAATGTGCACATGGGGGATATCCTATCCAAACAGCACATCTTGATATCTCTATCACATGTTATCAGTGCAGTAGAGATGGTCATAAAAATCAACAATTCACGAGAGATATGAAGTAGTGTCGAGCATGCGATAGGATGGGTCACCTTTAGCGTTTCTTCCATTCCTTCTCTTCAGCATCCAATGGTAGAGGATCCACACCTTCAACTTTTTTAGGTATTGGATCTATGAATCCACAATAGGCTAGATTTTCTTTCCCCGTTATTCAATCAGGCCAAGGTAATGGTGGAGGATGTGGTTGAGTAAATCTTGTTCTAGATTGTCATCATCAACCGAGTGGACCTACTCAGTCCAACCAGGCAGCGTATCAGGTACATGGATCAGATCACTTGTATGTAGTGAAATCAAAAATAGAGTAACAAAGTGCAGAACCAACTAAAGTTATAGGTACTATTCTAGTATCATCTACCTTAGTTTCTACTCTTTTTTATACCGGTGCATCGCACTCCTTCATATCTGATGCAGTTTTTGAGAGTATTGGTTTTCCAATTGAGTACCATTTCAGTGTCATGTCTCTCAACACTCTGCTTCGGGTCAGGATAGAGGGAATATGCTTGTTCCAAGAATGCCCCCTCAAGATAGGTGGGTACCATTTTGTTTGTATTTTTCATTTCCACGATATGTCTGGCATCGATGTCATTCTTGGTGTGAACTAGATTTCTCTTTATCGTTCCCTAGTGGATTACTATGATCATCAGGTGTCCTTTACATCCCCTAATGGTGACACATATCTTCACAAAGGATAATGGGATATGCAGGCCGACCGGGCTAAGCCTAAACACGCAGGGTTGGGCAGGGTGACAGCTTAGTTGGCAAGTCTCTTCATGGGTGATCAGGGAACACAACTAGTTGAATTCCCACCATTGGTGGACCTTTTCTGGGACGTATTCCCTGAAAATTTATCTGGCTTACCTTCTATGAGAGGCGTGGAGTTCACCATCAAGATCATGCCAGGTGTGGCACCAGTGTCTATTCCTCCTTATAAGATTGCACCAACATAGCTATAGGAACTCAAAAATCATATTGAATACCTTGAGGTTATGGGTTTTATGAATCCTAGCACATTGTTTTGGGGTTCACCTTTTCTTTTTTCAAAGAAGGAAGATGATACCCTTAGGTTTTGTGTGGATTATCTTCGAATCAACCATCTCATCGTAAATAATTGTTATCAATTTCTTCGTATAGATGATCTCTTTGACCATCTCTATGGAGAAACTATTTTCTACAAGTTTGATCTGAGGTCGGGATATCACCACGTGCATGTGCGACCATATTACATACCACGTATAAAATTCCAAAGAAGGTATGACTTGTACAGGTATCTAGTTATTCCTTTCAGCTTCACAAAGGCACCGGTAGTCTTCATGGCTCTGATGAACCAAGTGTTTTATCTGTATCTCTATTCCTTTTGGGTAGTCTTTATAGACGACATATTATTAGATCCGCGTTCCAGAAATGACCATGAAACCCTTCATGAGATCCTATTGAGTACACTGAGAGAGGACCATCTATACGCTATACTCACTAAATGACACTTCTAGATTGATAAGGTGAGCTTCTTGGGTCATATTATATCTGAAGCAGGGGTATCAATTGATCTATAAAAGGTGAGAATCGTGGTTTCATGGGAGCATACCAATACTATCTTCGA
The DNA here is from genome assembly GCA_963277665.1 of Viscum album. NCBI lineage: Eukaryota > Viridiplantae > Streptophyta > Magnoliopsida > Santalales > Viscaceae > Viscum > Viscum album. The sequence continues at coordinate 2,066,069,956 of OY728131.1, forward strand.
CATCCACAATTTCTTGGGGCATGCAGGCTATTATAGGTGTTTCATCTAATATTTCTATCTCTTAGTAGGGCCTCTTACAGCGTTGACTAAGAAATGAGTATAGTTCATCCAGTAAGAAGCTTGTGAAAATTATTTTCAATAATTTAAATGAAGACTAACCTCAACCTCAATCTTGAATCTTCTTGAACCTGGTAATAGTTATACAGTTTATTTTGATGCTTTGGGAATCATACTTGGGGCAGTTTTGATGAAGGGCGATCGAGTCGTGGCTTATGGATCTCACCTGCTAAGACCTCACAATTGAAACTATCCTACCCATGACCTTGAGTATCCAGCTGTGGTTCATGCTCTACGATGTTGGAGAAGCTATTTGTTGGGCGATAGATTCATGGTTTACATGGATCATAAAAGCTCAAAATATATCTCCACTCAACAAGACTTGAACTTAAGGAAACGTAGGTGGGTCTTATACATGTATCCATTCTACTTTTAGATTGCATATAACCTTTGTTAGGGTAATTTTGTGGAAGAATATTTAAGCCACAAGACACAGACATAGGCCGTGTAAGTAGACATCAGTGAGTGGTAGATGATTGCCTTGTTTTCAGAGATACATCTAGAGGTTCAGAATCAGAGTGGGAAACTAGTTCTAGGAGCTATTACAGTGATGTCCTCACTTCTAGAGAAATTCTGTAGGCAACAATTGACTGATCCTAAGGGGTTCGTTTTGAGGAAAATCTTTACTGGAGAGAAATCACCTCTTGGTTGGGTTGTTGATGGCAGTTAAACTCTCATTTATTATGGCTGTGTATGAGTACCTTCAGGTATACGGGAAGAGATGATGAACGAATCTCTGTTCTTCATTTGGGAAGTTCATCCTGAGTAGACTAAGATTTTCAAAGACATGTATTGATAGTATCGGTGGCCTGGTATGACAAAGTAGATAGCAGGTTTCATCACTCGATGCTCCATGTACCAATAGGTGAATGTAGAGCACCAGTGACCTGTTGGAATCCTACATCCTCTATATATTCTTGAATGGAAATGGAATGACACCATCATGGATTTCATTACAGGCTTTCTAAGATCTCTCTTAGGCAGGGATACAGTATGGGTTGTTGTCGATTGGTTGACCAAGGTTGCACACTTATTTCTTATCTGAGAGACCTTTACAATTGATGAGTTGGGAAGGATGTATATCCAGGAGATTGTGCAACTTCATAGTGTACCAAATTCTATTGAATCAAATAAGGATGCACATTTTATATCACGGTTCTCGAAAGGGTTTCAAAAGGTGCTAGGTTATCAGGTACTTTTGAGTACTTCATACCACCCTCATACTGATGGACAATACGAGAGAGCTATACAAGTGTTAGAGGATTTGTTATGGGCCTATATCCATGATTTTGGAGGTTTCTGGGAGAAAAATATAACTATTGTTGAGTTTACCTATATTAACATCTTCTAGGAGACAATTCAAATAGATTTTTATTAGGACCTCTATGGTAGGCCATGTCGTTAACCTTTATGCTGGATCGAAGTAGGTGAGGCAGGTCTGTTGGGTCCTCGTCTCATTCAGGTGACTTCTGATCAAGTTTTTCTGATTCATAAGCATATAACTACAGCTCAATCAATAAAAAAGTATTATACTAATCGTCACCACATACCTCTGTAGTTCAAGGTGGGACATCGAGTCTTTCTGCGTGTTTCTCCAAGGCTAGGTCACAGTCAGATCAGGAGGCAGGGGAAGTTATCACTGAGATACGTTGGTACATTCGAGATAGTAGAGAGAGTTGGTCTGGTAGCCTATTGGTTACTACTTCATCATAGGCACCATGTCATGCATGATGTTTTCCATGTATCTCAGCTCGAACAATATCATCTATACCCATCTCATTATTTTGACCCTAATGACATCGAGCTTGACACAGATGCATCCTTTGCGGAACATCCGATCAGCATCATTGACCGCAGCCTGAAAGTCCTCTGAGGCAAGTCAGTCCCTCTAGTCTGGGTGTTGTGGTAACTCATACACTTTCAGGACGAGGCCTGGGAGTGAGACACGGATGTACATGCATAGTGGCTGGAACTTTTTTTGGCGACGTTTCACTATCCTCGGAAGGGAAACTTGGGGATGAGTTGTCCTAAGGAGGTGAGGATGTAACATCCCAAACTTAATCAGGTACATACCGTTTTTAATTTATTGTATTTCAATTAATTAAGTGACCCGGGGCATACACTTGTACACCTTGTTACGGGCCCCAGGCTACTTTTTAATTAATTTAAATAACTGTAGACATTTATGAAAAAATGTTATGCCCCACATTATCATGGGTTTCAAAATTTAAAATAATTAATTAAGTATTGAAAAAAGAGTAATAATATATTTAATGAATATTTAAAGTAAAGTAGGAAATGATAAAATGAAATTTTGAAATAAAATAAAAAGTGGGTTAGGGGAAAAATAAAAATAATTAAAATTGGAGATTTCCATTTTTAATAATTTTTATCATTTTTCCTTTCCATCCTTTTATTTTATTTTATTTTTTTATTTTATTTTTATTTTCTCCTTTTCTATTTTTTATCTCTTATTTTTCTATTCTTTTCTTTTTATTTATTTTCTTTTTTTTATGCTCCTCTCATCATCTCCCATTCTTTACGCCACACCCCTCTTCCCCCTAGGTGGCACATCCCTCTCCTCCTCCTTCGGAAGCTCGTAGCTCCTCCGTCTGTCATCCAATTATTTTTTGTGTGGTGCATAGTAAACCTTAGGAAAATATAAGATTACGCAAGTGGAATAGTATGTTTTTGTTTAATATTACATGTGCAGTTTGTTGCGGAACATTTTTACCCTATTTGGGGTTTATTTTAAATCCTCTGTTTTCTTTTTTTAGGTCAAATCCAAGCCTACCATGGATCTTAGAGTCATCTTTGACTACATGGTAGGTTTAGTACTCACATTCCCTTTGTTTTTTTGTGGTTTATAAAAACACATCGTTGTTCCATTAGTCGGTGCCTACCATCATTTTGCAAAATTACCCAATTTAATTACTTTAATTGTTTTTCCAAATTTTTGCAGCCTTAATCATAATAAGTTAATTTTTTTGAATTTTTCCAATATGGTCAAACACCCCTTTGGCCGTGCGAACAAGGTCAGTGTATTTTTCCTTTAGCTGGTTTTATAATATAATTAAATATGGTTATTTTGTATCCCCTTTATATTTTTTTAAAATTAAATAAATAGGTGATCAAATTGTTGCAACAAGGTTGGGAATCCATTTGTAAATGACGACATGGTAGGTGTATTTTTTTCATTAGCTGGGTTTATAGTTTGATTAATTTCATGTGTTGTGGAGACCCTTTTATTATAATTAAATTAAATAAATAGTTTTATTTGAATACGAACTTGGATTGTTGGATCCTTGGTACATGTTTTGATGAAATGTTTATTCATTTAAAAATTACATTATCTGCTGATGTTGATACGGTATATTTCCTTATTAAGTTTCCATGTAGTAATGTTAAATTTACACCTTCTGATTCATGGGTGTATCTGGTTAGTTTTCAAGCAATGATTTTATATGTTGATTAGGTCATATCTGCTGCTGTGAAAACATTAATTAAATTTAGGGGGAGAAATGGGGTGGGTCCCGTATTATCAGACTTAGACTTCCCCAGACATTCTAATACTTATGAGTGATACTGGTTCCAAATGGGTCCATCGAGACGAATCCATTGGTAATGTGGCTAATCTATCCTCGGATGACACTCAACCCCTTTTTGCGAGATCGGGATCAACTCAGGGTAAAGCCATGCCTCGAGTGATACTTGGTCTTTCGAAAGATCGCCTTGGACGGGCTCAGTGGTATTGGAGAAATTGACAGATGTTCTGTAGCGATACTTTTGGGATGAGAATCAGACTCGAACTCTCGACATGAACCTTAATAATGATTCACTTAAGGTTTATATTATTTCCATTTGAGTCTCATGAGAATTGAAATGTTCCTCTGATATGTTGAAGTGCACCTGGTTAACATTTGACTTCGACCCCAAGTTAAAGTATAATCTTGGGGTATATTTCTTCCTTATTTTACCTTCCTTTTTAGGTTTTATATATATACATGTATGTGCATTCTTCGGAAAGGTAACCTTTTGGACTATCGACTTAGGCAAAAGTAGGTGATTAGGTGTGAGTTCCATTTGGAACCCAAACCAACTTATTTATTTCATTGTACATAAATTAATTATCTGAAATTATTATGTAATGGGACATGACATTTTTATTGTTTCATGAAATTGAATGGTTTAGACACCTTCGATGTCGGCCTACTAGTATTTTATCTCACAACTTGCTTGGGCGTCGTTGACACCCGAGTAGATTACATGCTCGTAGGTATTGACAAGGGGAAGTGTGATGATTTTGATGCTTGATTGTCATTTACTTATTCGGATGGAGACTGGGATAGAGTATTAGTCCTTGCTCATGATGTAGCTTCTGCATTGTGCCTTTTCTTTTAGTTGACACTGTGTATGAGTTCTGTTTTCCATACATTTAGTTTAGACCTACATCATGGAATTACATATTTCTATAATATTCTTCACTAGATTATTATAATTCAGTTGGATTATTTATATTGCTTCTGTTGTATTTTATTCATTCACATGCTTCCGCTATTTATTATTTGTTGTTGTTTACATTCGTTGTGATATTATCTATTACCTATGAGGGAATAGTCTCCCACACAGACACAACAAGGGCCCTTGCTGCTAGTCGGCAGCCTCTGGCATTCGGGGAGATTCACTTGAGGTCAAGTGACCCACAGGTCCGGCCACCATCTTAGAGGTGATCTAATCCAAGAAGCTATAATTTTCTTTGAGATACAATGATTTTTCGGATAAGCAAGATATTATCATATCTTTGTTCATGAATTCTCAAGGAATTATTCACTTATGACTTATTTAACAAGCTTTTATCTTTTAAATTTAGTGAGGGTTGAAGAAATCCATTCATGAGATTATTGTTCAGCTCATTCAATAACTAATTCTCAACATTATAGAATTTAATAACACTATGGTGTATATTATAGTCTATCTAGATCAGGATGGGGTAGTGATTTCATGCAACAAGACTATGTCAAAACATATGGCATGAGGTTATTGAACATTCATAAAAATAAACATCTAACATGAGATATGGAATAAGCTTTTGTATTATAGACATTAAAAAACATTGAACCACTGTTTATTTGGTGAGAAGTTTCCATTTTTATGGAATAGAAAATATTTAAATTCATATTTTTATAAAGGGATTTGAAATATAGGAAACGATAAGGCTATAATATCTCTATATGTATGACATTGCTGGTTTATACATCAGGTAAGGAAAATTAAATATATGATTCTTTGAGTGACAATTCATAAAATCAGATAGCTAGAGAGGCTCATACCTCGTGACATATTATGGGTGTAATTACTAATATTCATTTTATAAGGACCTTGGATTATCATTGTAAGAACCCGGACCTTCCTTTTAGGTCTGTTTTCTTCTTCTAGCCATTTTTGAGAAAGAGGGGAAGTTCTAGAAATTTTTGAAGTACACGCTGTGTACTTTATGAGTACACAATGTGTACTTATTTTCCACAGGAGGTCATGTTCTGGCCGTTTCTTGGCCACACACACTGTTGTGTGGGGGTGAAATGGAGGTTGCCTAAAGCGGAGTATAGAAAAGTAGAGTACATGCCGTGTACTTCAAAAGTACACATCGTGTATTTTGTTTTTCTTTCAATAAACACACCTGGGCCGCATCTACTCTCGAGAACCATCTTCTTCTAGGTTTCCTTCATCTGAGAGAACTCATATAGTCATGATCCTTCTCCGAGACCTTAAGCCTCCATATGATCTCTGATTTGACTATCGTCGATTGCATTAGGACCACCTCGGTAAGCTCTTCCTTCTCTTTGATCTTCATTTCATGATTCCTATTCTTCCTCAAGTTATCTTCTATTGAACATTTTAGACGTTTTTGTAGATCTTCAACATTCTAAGGTGATTCAATCCCTGAATTTCACATATAGAGATCTTCTAACATCGAGGTTGGTGGGTTGTGCATTTCTATTGAAAGACATTGAGTTTTATGTTCAAAATGTCCCAATACCCATGAATGGGGTATTGAACATTTACCCTTTTACCACTATTATTTTCTTTCTATGCTTTTATTCTTCAGTAGATGAAATTTTATTTTGAATAGGGTGAATTGTTGTGCATTGGATGTGTTTCCCATGCATGTTTTTCCTGTTTTGATCTTTGGGCCTAATTTGGCTGTTAGGCTGGTGTTTACTTTTCCATGCCTAGTATTATAGGATGGTGTGACTATTGTTCTATTATGCTGTATAATGCTATCCAACTAGTTCTTGAGGATTACCTTGGCCAATATGCACTAAAACACTTGCTTGACTTACACAGGGCCGTGAAAACCTAGGGTATAGACCATATGGAGAATGGACGTTGAGGGCTTCTCTAGAGTGTCTGTTTTACATATGATGTGATACCACAAGGGGAATTTACTTTGATTTCTTCATCAGAGTGTCTATAGTTCCTAAGCATGGGCCACCGGGAGAATGAGATGTTGAGTGCTTCCCTATAGTGCCTTTAGTACCATTACGAGACTATAGGGGTAATTGACGGTGAGTGCTTCCTCAGAAATTCTATACTTAAGCTGAACCAGAGGGGTTAGACTGAGTGTACTTCCAAGAGGGATTCTTGTACTTGTTAGGTAGGGCCAGAGGGGATAGGTTGTGGGTACTTCCCAGAGGTTTACCTATTTTTGTTTATCTTCTTAGTTAGTTGTTGGTTGATTTTGAAACTATGGATTATTTGATGTTTAGTACTTTCTAGTTTACTATTTCCTATACTTTTACCTGCCATATTCTCATTGACTATTAGGCATAGATCTCTTGGTGGTTTCCTACTGAGATCTAGTCTCAGGCCCTATTTGTTCTATTCTTTTGGGCCCAAACAGATTATATTGTTGCAGGTATTGACAAGGGCAAGCGCCCTTCTACATTAGGTACTTGACATGTTGTGGAGATGGAAAGCATGGGACCAAGAATAGTCTTGCGATGTTGTGGATATGATTGCTATTTTTCATTTGTACTTTGTTTAGAACTATATTTTAGCATTGTGTTTTGTTTTTCTGCTTTCCTAGATGTATGTATCATGCACTATTTTATATATGTGCACCAATTTATTCTATTAGTCTTCAACTGTTTATTTTTGTATGATATTATTACTGCTTCTGCTCTTGTATATCTGTTTACATTCACTGTGAACTCTTCCAATGAGGTAATAGTTTCTCCACTATCACACCCAAGGCCCTCACTACCAGTCAGTAGCCTCTAACATTCGGGGAAATGCACTTGAGGCCATGTGACCCACCGGGTATGGGGCGCCTCTGGGTGGCTTCCAGAACTGGGACGTTACAAAGTAGTATCTGAGGGATTTTTTTCAATTGAGTTACTATTTGGATCCTACAGTCAGGGATAGGACAAAATAGGTACTTGGTAATAAGCTGTGCCCGGGAGTAGCTAACTTGTGTGTAGGGAAAATCCAATCTACCTCATTAACGCAATTTTTTGGTTTTGCAAGTTTATGGTTGCCTTGATTTTCACCATTAGGTGACTCAAATGTTTTGTTTTTGTTATTATTTATGTTATTAAGATTCTATTTCTATCAAAACCCAATGAGATGAGGGTATTCCATATCATGCATCATATATGAACTTTCTAGAAATCACATGTCATGCATTCTTTCCATGCCATCTATGGTGCATTAGCAATTGGTTATTGTTTTGATAGATGTTGTGTAGAATATGCATGTTTTTGTGATAGATTCCCAGATAAAATACATGTTGTTTAATAGGTAATTATTGTGTAACGTTTTGTTTGAACGAATGCCAAAATTTGGTTCTTGAAGAGTTATGGACCTTCATGGACAGGAATTTGGTGGATCATTGCCTAGTTGCCTTGTTATAACATGTATAAGATTCCAAGATTTGATTCACGGGGAGTATGGGTACTCAAGGATCGAAATTTGTCACCTTCAATGTTATTTTCACTATTTTTTTTGGTTTCCAGAGTAGTTTCTTTGCCTTACTTTCTATAAAAACCTATAATACGCGCTGTGTATTTTTTACTACACGTCTTGTGTTCTTCTTTTCGGGAAGAAACTGTTTTTCTTAAGTACATGTCGTGTACTTTATGTACACGCTGTGTAATCCCTAACTATGTCATAGGCTATGTGGGAAGAGACACAGTATGGGGAATTTCTGGTGATAATACACCGTGTACTAGTAAAACAAACCATGTAGTGTTGACCCTCTGTCTGCCTGTGTAACTAACAACACGGACGGATAAACCTTAAGCTACACAAGTCGTGTCAGGATTGAACATGCTATGTAGTCTGACTCAGGTACCCAGCTGTGCCACTAACAACACAGGTCGGTTTTATCCTTTCCCTACATGTCGTGTCTATTTGGAACATATCATGTAGTATGATCCATGTGTTAGGCTGTGTCACTAACAACACGGGCCAGGTGAAGCTTGTCTAGTACATGTCGTGTCTATCTTGAACACACCGTGTAGTCAGGTCTTGGGAGAGCCATGTGGCTTAATTGTGTAGAAGTACTCAGGCAGGGGAAGATGATTCAAGTACACTCCATGTGTTGGGACAACATTCCATGTGGATTGGGTGTTACACAACCGGTTTTGGCAGAGGTACACGCCCATGTGAATGGCTTAAGGGAACACATTGTGTGGTAATTATACAGGTCGTCTAGTCATGTTTTGTAAAACATGAATTTTTATTTCTCTTGTTCTCTTATTACACTTATATGTTTCAGTCCCTGTTAATCCTGATCTATGGTGTGTGTTTGATCTTACAGAGTCATGCCACTGAGACGTCGTCTAGTTTTCCACCAGTTACTAGGCACTGATCAGACGCCGGATACGGCTGTTCAGGGACTTCCCACAGGTCCTCATGTTGTTCCTGTCTTGGCACCATCAGTTATACCTGATATTGGTGCTAATGAACATTTTGAGGAAGGCTTCATGAGTATGATGAATACTTTTTAGGGAGCACCACCTCATGCCCCATCAATGGTGGAATTGACGTGGGTATTACAGCAGCAATATCCTCCCACTTTCTCAACGGATGGAGGACCCGAGGCTATAGAGTCATGGATAGAAGCCATGTTGATGATCTTTGAGGATCTAGAGATGCCTCTAGAGAGGAGGTTCAACCTCACTGCCTATATTCTTCGGGACTCCACCAAGAGGTGGTGGGATGTGATCTCACAGGTGGTACAATAGTAGGTTATGGAGTGGGATGAGTTTCAGCACATCTTCTACGATTACTTCTATTCGGAGACCCTGAGGGTAGATCGAGCCCAGGAGTTTATGAGTCTGAATCAAGGTACTCTTTATGTTATGGAGTATTCCTCATGATTTACCAATATATAGAACTTCACGCCTATTCCAGGAGTTGATCAGTTATTCCTATCAAGTAAGTTCGCGGATGGTCTGAGGCACGACATCTGTTCCTAGGTGAACATCTTCTGGTTGACTTCCATCACTTATCTAGTCAACCAGGTGTTGATCATAGAGCGCAATCTATGGGAATCTAGAGTTGTGAGCTGGGGTGGATCGACATCTGGGGTTAGTATTCGTCCTACTGACAGCTGGAAGCATCGTAGAGAGTCTTCACATGGTGATCTGAGGAGGCGAGACACTTCTTTTGGTAGCCAGGTGATGTGCAACTAGTGTGGGAAGAATGGGTATATGAGGCCACACTTCCCAAGAGACTCAATGGAGTGCCGATCATATTGAAAGATGGGTTATCTTCAGCCCTTCTATCAGATCTTCTCACCACCAACTCGTGACAGGGGTTCTTCTATGACTCCACATTCGGGAGCAGCACTTCCTGTTTCTCACCAGTCTTGGAACAAGATTTCATATGGCCGTTCAAGATGAGGTGGAGGTTGTGGCTGTGGTGATCAGTCGTTGGTCTTTCAGTGTCAGCAGAGTAGATCAGCTCCGAGTGGTCAGGTAGGGTCACATGGCTATGGACGAGGCCCAACCTTTGCAGTAGAGCAGACCCTGTAGGAGCAGGATTCCGGACCTTCTACAGTTTGAGGTACGATCCTTGTTGCCTCAGTTTTATCTTCAACTCTTTTCGACACAGGGGCTTCCCATATCTTTATATAAGTTTTTGTTGTGGAGAGACTTGGGCTCTGCATCTTTTCCTCTACCACTATTTTGATGCTAGACACTTTGTTGGGGACTAAAACAGCTAGTGAACGTCATTGCAGGGAGTGCCCTCTATAGGTTGGTGGGTGTCACTTACTATGGGACCTCTATGTCATAGAGATGACAGGATATGATTTCATTATCAGAATGGACTGGTTATTTCTTTTCTAGGCAGGCGTTTACTTTTATCATCATAGTGTGAGTTTCACATCACCCGATGGTGTATCGTTTCTTCATAAGGGAAAGTGGGATGTTCATGAAAGAAGAGCGGGTCCAGAGAATCATGGGTTATGGGGAGTTACATCCCAGATTTCTAGTTAATATCTAGATGATCGGGGGACTTAAGAGTTATAAATTCCTCCACTGGTGGATCGTTTCAGGGACGTATTTCCAGAGGAATATTTAGAATAGCCTATGGAGTGAGAAGTGGACTTTTCAATTGATCTCAAGACAAGAGTGGCACCGGTGTCTATTCCTCCTTATAGGATGGCTACACCAGAGTTGCAGGAGTGAAAAAAGCAGTTTGAGGAGTTACAGGAAAAAAGTTTAATTGGAACCATTACTTCTTCTTGGGGTTCGCCTTTCCTGTTTGCGAAGAAGACAGATGATACCCTTAGACTTTGTGTGGATTATCAGAAGATGAACCATTTGACGGTCAAGAACAAATATCCCTTTCCAAAGATTGATGATCTCTTTGATCATTTTTGAGGAGCTCGGGTGTTTTCGAAGATTGACTTGAGGTCTGGTTTCCATCAGTTGCGGGTTAGACAATAAAATATATATATTAAGGCCTTTTAGAGTAGGTATGGTCTATATGAGTATATGGTTATGTTTTTTGGTCTCAAAAAATCCCCTATAGTTTTTATGGAACTGAAGAACCAAGTGTTCCATCCATACTCGGATTCCTTCGTGGTTATTTTCGTAGATGATATGTTGGTGTACTCTCACACTCTACACGACCATTCTATCCATCTTGAGAAATTTTCTAATACACTGAGAGAGCATCATTTATATGCATAGATCTCAAAATTCCAATTTTCGATGGATTAGATTCACTTCATGGGTCATGTCATCTCAGAGAGAGGAGTATCAGTAGACGAAGAGAAAGTGAGAGAAGTAGTTTCCTGGGAGTAGCTGACGAATGTGTTTGAGGTGTAAAGTTTTCTAGGGCTATCTGCATACTACATACATTTCATTAATGTCGTTTCATGCCTAGCAGCACCACTGACGGGTTTGACTAAGAAGGGTGCAAATTTCTTATGGCCAGTTTCATGTGAGTCAGCCTTTCAGGAGCTGAAAGGGAAGTTGATTTCAGCATCGATACTTGTATTGTAAGAGCTGGGAAAGAGATATACTGTTTTTTATGATTCTTCAGGTATTGAGATTTGAGTTGTGGTTATGTAAGGATACAGAGTTGTTGTGTCACGACTCGTCCTCAGGGCACGTGCCGTGACTACCCCAAGCCCGCCTTCCATAGGCCAGGGGTTGGCGACTAGCACCAAGGCGTAAATCCCGGTAAAAAGGTAAGGCATTGCCTTTGTAAAGTAAACAATCACCACAGAGTAAGAAAGTGGAAAAAGTAAACACTAAGTAAAAACTGAGTACAACTGTTAGTGCGGAAAGTAAGTGGGCCAGTATACAAACCCTAATTGAAAGTAAAGTACAACTCGAAAGGGAAAACAGAAACTGAAAAGTAAAAGCCGCTATGCCGACCTGTCCACTAGAAATCCCACCTGAAGAGTGGGTACAGATAGCTCCACTGCTCTACGGGTCCCGCCGTCTGCTCCGAGTGCATCCCGCCTAGTGGTCCACCTCCAGGTACCATCCTGCTCTGCAAGCCTCAACCATGATCAACGTTGTCCGTCGTCTGCAACCAACACAATGTAGTGCGGGCATAGCCCGTGCAGGGGTGACTATAAGCTACTCATTAAGGACCAGAGACCCCCGAAGGTCCCCCAAAATCCAAAAAGGATAAACCAAAAAGGAATGATACAATCACGAAGTAAAAACCGACACTGCTTAGGTATATGCCCATACATATACCTAAGTCATCAATTCCAATACGCTCCAACCTCCGAGCCCAAGTACAACCCAGTCCACACAGGAAATTATACGTATTCCACACAGGAAAGAAAACGTAATCCACACAGGATAGCACAACACAATCCACACAGGAAAGTAAACAGGATTCAGCTCACACAGGTATACTTTTCGAAAGATGATAGAGGTGATCACTGATCCATCTAACTCGTCAGACCCACAAAGTATCGATAGGTACTAACCCACGCAAAGACCCAGACAGGATCGGACCCACACAGGATCTGTAGGCACTGGATCACACAGAACCGCTGAGCACTGACCCACACAGGATCGGACCCACACAGGATCGGTAGCACTGATCCACATCGGATCGCTGAGTGCTGTAGTCGTCGTCGTCGAATCCACTAAGGATCTCTGTATAGTCGTTGTCGCAGTCACAGTAGCAGTCGTAGCCAGCTCTAGGGTTCCCGCACACAGCAAGCTCGTTCAGGAGGGTCCGCTCCACGAGCCGAGAGGCTGATACATCAACTGTCACATAGTCCAGATTTGATGTATACAAAAGTTCCGTATCGTCAACAGGAACTCAACGTTGCAGACGGCGCGTCGATCAGACGCCCGGTCTGAGAGTTATTGGCTTTTTCGCCCCAGGGGCCAAGTTGGTTTTTAAGGAAAAACCAACCCGACCATACTCCACCTGCATCCAAACCTCGGGAAGAGTATGCCAAAAGATCCGTCTCACTAAGAGGAACTCAACAAAGTCGACGACACGTCAATCGGACGTCCGTAGCTCAAGATATGAGCGTTTCCGCTCCGAGGGCCCGGTTGGTTTCGTGTATGAACCAACCCGGCCAAACTCAAAGTATTCCGAAACCTTTAGTGCGATATTTCAAAACGACCGTCTCGTTCTAAGTATCTTGTCGCCGCTGACGGCGCGTCGATCGGAGGTCTGTAGCCCGAGTTATGGGCAATTGAACCCAAACGGTCCGAAAATGGGGGTTTGGAGCCCGAGACCGACCCGGCCCAAGACCCCCCGGTTGGCCCGAACCGGGTCGACCCGCCCCGGACCGGGTCGGCCCGGCCCGGCGCGGCTGGGTCCTGCTGGGGACAGCGTGCCCAGCGCGCTGTCTGGCTCGGACTTTGGCCGAGCCGTTTCGGCAAAGGGGGGGGGGCGCCTGCCCCCCTGTGTAACCCCCCCCCCCCCTCAAATTAATGGGGGGCCATTTGAACCGGCCGGGGGAATTTAATTTCCCCGGACCCTCGCCTTCCGGCCGGCCCGACCTGGCCACCGGTTCCGGCTCAACGGGACCGGCGGTGGCCGGTCCCCTTCCAGCTCCACCGCCGGTGGCCCGGTCCTGCTGCCGGTCACCTTGCTCCGCCGCGGCCCGGAACTGGCCCCGGCCCTTATCTTACGGCGCGGTTCGACGACACCGCGCCCCTTCGCCGCGGCCCCGCTCCGGCCGTGGCGCCTTCGATTTCCTTCGACGTGGCACGACGGCATCGCGTTCTTAGACTTCTTTTCATGGCGCGGCGTGACGGCGTCGCGTAATACTTGTCATGTGATTCTCGCGTGGTGCGACGACACCACGCCATTCTGTTCCATCCACAAAGAATCAAACATGAACATAGGAGGGGGGTTCGGTCGTGTTTGTGCGGTCCGACCCCCCTCTCGTTAAACGATAACATCTAGTCGAAAGTCCACGATGATCGATAAACTAGAATCATGAACGGAAATAATTTAATAAAATAATCCCCTACCTCGGTTCGGAAACATTGCACGTCAATCGAGCCGCGAAAGACGAGCGTCGTGGAGATCGGGCGTCACGAGAAACTAACATCGATTCCATTTTCGTCGAGGTGCGTTCGAAGAGGAAACGTCACTGGAAGAAGACGTCGCGTTCTTCGGCGGAGATGTTCTTCGTTGAAGAACGGTGTTCTTCGCATTCTTCGTCGAGGTTGAAGAAAAAGACTCCATGCTTCCCAATCCTCTAAAGGTTGAAAAATTCTAACAATAATAAAATAAGACCAAGTCTTATTTTATTAACAAAACCTAACCATTTGAATTTCAAGAGTTTGAAATTAAGTAACTCACTTAATTAATTATAACATGTTGTCAAAAATTAATGAAAGTGAGTTAATGGGGAGTTAGGAATGTGAGGGGTTAAGAGGGGTTAGGGAGTTAGGGAAATTGAAAAGGTGGGGGGTTCGTGTGGGCCCCGCCCTTTTAATTATCCACACATGGGAAGTTGGGTGGATGTGGGCCCCACCACTAACTTCCCATGGGAGAAATTAACCACCTTGAAAAAGAAATAAAATTGATTCAACAATTTTATTTACTTTTTAATTAAACCCCATTAATTAACTTCTTCTCCCGCAAAAATGCAACTACGGTAAAGGTTCCCTTAAGCGATTACCGGCGTTGCGAGTTCATCAGTACCATCGGATTTCAATTCCGAGCACCAGTTCAAAAGATAGGAAATCCCGCTCGTTCTTCCATTAAACATACCCGAGCCAATCTTCGGAAACTGATTCCGGGCACACCGGGCCTCAGAATCCGGTGCCGTCAGAAACTGCATTCTTGTAAAATTCCAAAGAAAATTAAGAAAAAATTTCTCTTGAATTTTACAGGTCTTTACATTACTCCCACCTCAAGGATTTACGTCCCTGTAAAGATACATCAAAACTAGGGAAACAAATGAGGGTACTGAGCACGCATCTAATCCTCCCTCTCCCAAGTGCTCTCCTAGAGGTTCCCGTGCTGCCATCTGATGCGCACTAGAGGAATCGACCGTCCACGTAGGACCCGCTCCTATCGATCCTCAATCTCCACTGGGACCTCCGTAAAAGTCGCCCCATCGTCAACGTCAAGCTCCCCATGGTCAATGATGTGCGTCGGGTCGTGCACGTATCTCCTCAGCTGAGATACGTGGAAGACGTCGTGCACCCGGTGCAACTGAGGTGGTAGATCCAGACGATAAGCCACCTCGCCAATCCTGCTGAGGACCTGGAATGGTCCGATGAAGTGCGGAGATACGCAAAAAGACGTGGTCGCCATCCTCGAACTCTAGTGGCCTCCGCCTCCTATCAGCGTATGACTTCTGCCGGATCTGAGCTGTCCTCATCCGCT
The DNA here is from genome assembly GCA_963277665.1 of Viscum album. Lineage (NCBI taxonomy): Eukaryota > Viridiplantae > Streptophyta > Magnoliopsida > Santalales > Viscaceae > Viscum > Viscum album. The sequence goes on from OY728131.1 coordinate 2,066,085,421, forward strand.
CCTGGGTGACCTGGACCTTCTCGTTCATGGCCTGGACCATCTCTGGTCCCACAAGTGCTGACTCCCCAGGGTCTGTCCAGCACAAAGGAGATCTGTAAGGTCGGTCGTACAACTCCTCATACGGTGCCATTCCGATGGTGGAGTGGTAGTTATTGTTGTACGCAAACTCCACCAAGGGTAGGTGGTCCTCCCAGCTACGACCAAATTTGAGGACATCTGTGCAGAGCATGTCCTTGAGAGTCTGAATGGTCCTCTCTATCTATCCATCTATCTGAGGGTGAAAGGTTGTGCTCAGACGTAGCTATGTCCCGAACACCTCCTGCAATCCCTTCCATAGCCGGGAAGTAAAGACAGCATCTCAATCGGAGATGATAGATGATGGCACACTCTGAAGCCGCACAATCTCCTGAACGTAAAGTTGTCCCAAGATCTCCACTGATCCCTACTCTCTGATGGGTAAGAAGTGTGCCGACTTGGTGAGTCGGTCGACAATCACCCAAATGGAGTCGTGACCTCTGTAAGTACATGGAAGTCTAGTCACTAAGTCCATAGATATTCCATCCCACTTCCACTCCAGAACCACCTAGGGCTGTACCAAGCATGCTGGAACCTGGTGCTGAGCCTTCACCTACTGGCAGGTGAGGCATCGAGAAACGAACTCTGCCACAACCTTTTTCATGCCCGGCCACCAGTGTTGTCGTCTGAGATCCTGGTATATCTTTGACACTCCAGGATGTACCGCCAAAGGAGATGTGTGAAACTCTCTCAGTACCTTCTCTCGTAAAGCGACTGGTACCATTGTACATCCTCTGAAAAGGATGTCGTGCTCTGCTCCAAAGGAGAAACCATCTGGTGCCTGTCATGGGGATATATGTGCACGCCGCATCTCACAGTCAGCGTCCCCACACTGTGCCTCTCTAACCTGCTGTAGTAGTGGAGGAGTGACTGTGAGAGACTGAAGGAAGGCTGCTCCATCTCTATCCACGAAGGATATCTGCAAAGCGGCTAGCTGTTCTGTCACCTCCTCAAGTTGCTGAATTCCTGTCCTCCTGCTGAGGGAATCAGCTACCACGTTCCCCTTCCCAGAAGTATAGACTATCTCAAAGTCATAGTCTTGGAGGAACTCAATCCATCGCCACTGTCTCAGATTCAGATCCTTCTGAGAGAAGATGTATCTGAGACTCTGATGGTCAGATAAGACTATAAAGCACTCGCCCATAAGATAGTGTCGCCATGTCTTCAGAGCGAAGACCACTACTGCTAACTCCAGGTCATGGGTAGCATAGTTCTTCTCATGCGGCCTCAACTGACATGATCCATAGGCGATCACTACCCGCTCCTGCATCAGGACACAACCGAGTCCGGTCCCTGATGCATCGCAGTAGACTACGTACCCTACTCCCTCCTCAGGCAACCTCAAGATAGGTACACTGGTCAATCACTATCTCAGCTCCTGGAAGCTCTGCTGACATCTATCTGACCACACGAAGGGATTCCCCTTCTTCGTCAAAGCTGAGAGCGGTGCTGCAACTCTGGAGAAGTCTGGCACAAATCTCTGGTAGTATCCAACTAGTCCCAAGAAACTCCGCACCTTTGTCACACTCCTGGGTGGCTCCCAAGCTAACACTGCCTCGATCTTCGCAGGATCCAATGAAACTCCCTCCTCAGAGATGACGTGTCCCAAGAAGTGGACCTCACGTATCCAGAACTGGAACTTCGAGAGCTTACCATAAATCAGGTGCTCTCGGAGTGTGTCTAGTACAACCTGTAAATGGTAGGCATGCTCCTCTTCAGTCGTCGAGTAAATCAAAATGTCATCGATGAAGACCACAACAAATCGATCGAGGTATGGCTGAAAGATCCTGTTCATGAGGGCCATGAACACTGCTGGAGCATTGTTTATGCCAAATGGCATAACCATGAACTCATAGTGGCCATATCGACATCTGAAGGCCGTCTTCTGCACGTCCTCATCTCGAACTCTGAGCTGGTGATAGCCTGACCTGAGGTCTATCTTCGAGAACAACCGTGCTCCATTGATCTGATCAAAGAGGTCATCAATCCTCGGTAGCAGATACTTGTTCCTCACTGTCACCTTGTTCAGGCGACAATAGTCGACACAAAGTCGCAAGCTCCCGTCCGCCTTCTTGGCGAACAATATCGGGGAATCCCAGAGTGAAACACTGGGTCGGATGAACCCCTTGCCCTGCATGTCCTCCAACTGTACCCGTAGCTCTCGAAACTCAGTGGGGGCCATCCGATATGCTGGAGTCGATATCGGGGTTGTCCCGGGGTAGAGGTCAATATAAAATTCTACCTCTCTACGAGGAGGTAGCCCTGGAACGTTGTCGAGGAAGACGTCCGCAAACTAATCCACCACTGCAGGAAAACCAGGACTCTGCACGTCAACTGCTCCTAGGGTGATGCTAGCCAACTGATGAGTGATGGGATGTCCTATCCTACGCGAAAGTCCATCCTTTGCTGCAAAGGATCCCTTCTCGCCAGTGAAGGTGAACCTGCTCCCGTCGGTGCGTACACATCGCACCTTGCACCTAAAACAGTCAATCTATGCATGGACCGTAGATAAACAATCCATGTCCAAGATGACGTCGTAAGGCCTCGACGCCGCTAAAAGAAGATTCCAGTCGAAGCTCTCGCTTCATAGAGTAAGCTCACACTGCCGGCACCATTGCGTAATCGTAGAGTCTGCTCCCGTAGGAGTCTCTAACCATAAGGATCGAGCCAACAGCTCTGTCGAAATCTCTGAGCTCTGAACAAGGGCAGTGGCTATGAAAGAGTGACTCACTCCTATGTCTATAAGTACTACAGAAAGGGTGGAATAGACACATATAGTACCTCGAGTCATCTCTGGCGCGCCATGGTCGTAGGCCTCCGCTGCCTGGAGCTGTGCCTGTCTCTGCCTGCCAGCTCCCTGTGGTCGGGGCGGACCTCCTGGTGGTGGTGGTGGTAGATCCTCAAAGTGTCTCCCACCACCTACTACTCGGCCATCTCCTCTGCCTCTTCCGCCTCCTCCCTGCGGACCTCCACAGTCGACCCTCTCCTTTTACCTCAGTTTTCCCTCAACCGTCTGCTGCTCCTCGGCATGGCGGGTCGGGCAGTCACGAGCCATGTGGCCCTACCTGCCGCACGAGTAACACTGTCTGCCTCTCGAAAGACTGGCTCCACGCTGTGTGCCCCACACTGCTGAGCCAGTGTCTTGAGGTCGTCTGCCTGAGGGTCTGGTCTGCCTGGACCCATGAGTCATCCATCGATTGCCTGCTGAGGAAGATTCTGCTACGTGCCGCCATGCGGTGGGTCTCGGCGATGGTGTAGACTCAGCAAGAAAGCTCTCAATCAAAAGGGCTCGTTCCAGTACTCCTATCTGATTCGGAATGCTGAGGGAGATCAGTGATGCCCTGATCTCGTGGATCAATCCCTGCTCAAAGGTTCGGGCCCGGAAGAATGGGTCTCGTACCATGTCTGTCGAGTAGCGCGATAGATAGGTAAATCACACTGAGTATTGGGCGACCGTCATACTGCCATGCCGCAGCTGAAGAAGCTCCTAGATACGCACCGCACAGAGGGTGGATGCGACAAACTTTGAGCAGAAGAGGCTCTCAAAGTCTGTCCAGAGTAGAGATGCCTCATCGTGCACCTGGAGCATCAAGCTCCACCATCGGCCCGCTGTTGCGTGTACTAGGCTCATAGCGAGGATCACCATGAGGTCTGCTGGTGTCCTCACTAGCCTGAAAACTCGTACGACTGCCTCCAGCCAGTCCTCGGCTGCCTGGGGGTCCGTCTCCCCACGGAACCTGGGTGGTCGCTGGCACTGGAACTCATGCAGTGCGCTGAGGTGACGTGCATCGTCAGCGGCTGGTGCTGGAAGTATCGGGGGCACGGCGGGTAGAGCTACCGCTGGTGCCACTGCTGACAAAGGGCCCTGCACCGAGGCCTCGTCGCCCGGTGGGTTGTCGTCACGCTCGACTCTCAGAACCCTAGCTGGCTTCCATCGTGAGGCCATCCTGAAAAGGAAACAGGTGCGCCATGGTCAGAACAGTATATCTGGTGTGCTGATACAAAGTAATCACAAAGAAAACATGAAACACACATGCAACCAATGTTTTCGTGCATTAAGTCGGAAATCAGAAGTCAGGGACCTGGTGTACGGATACGTCAGCCGCCGCACCAACACTGGACTCCCTGGACTGATAACCACACTAAATACAGTAAACACTATTGCTTCACATTGAAAAGATCAGAGTCCGCGGTAGAACTGAACTCCACCCATCCTCGGGGCCCGTGTCGTGACTACCTCAAGCCCGCCTTCCATAGGCCATGGACTGGCGACTAGCACCAAGGCGTAAATCCTGGTAAAAAGGGAAGTCATTGCCTTTGTAAAGTAAACAAGCACCACAGAGTAAGCAAGCGGAAAAAGTAAACACTAAGTAAAAACTGAGTACAACTGTAATTGTGGAAAGTAAGTGGGCCAGTATACAAACCCAAACTGAAAGTAAAGTACAACTCAAAAGGGAAAAGAGAAACTGAAAAGTAAAAGCCGCTACGCCGAGCTGTCCACTGGAAATCCCACCTAAAGGGTGGGTACAGATAGCTCCACTGCTCCACGGGTCCCGTCGTCCGCTCCGAGTGCGTCCCGCCCAGTGGTCCACCTCCAGGTACCGTCCTGCTCTGCAAGCCTCAACCACGATCAACGTTGTCCGTCGTCTGCAGCCAACACAATGTAGTGCGGGCATAGCCCGTGCAGGGGTGAGTATAAGCTACTCAATAGGGACTCCGAGACACCCGAAGGTCTCCCAAAATCCACAAAGGATAAACCACAAAGGAAAGATACAATCACGAAGTAACAACCGACACTGCTTAGGTATATACCCATACATATACCTAAGTCATCAATTCCAATACGATCCAACCTCCGAGCCCAAGTACAACCCAGTCCACACAGGAAAGTATACGTATTCCACACAGGAAAGAAAATGTAATTCACACAAGATAGCACAACACAATCCACACAGGAAAGTAAACAGTATTTATCTCACATAGGTATATTTCTTCGAAAGATGATAGAGATGATCACTGATCCATCTATGTCGTCAGACCCATAAAGGATCGATAGGTACTAACCCCCGCAAAGACCCACATAGGATCGGACCCACACAGGATCTGTAGGTGTTGGCTCACACAAAACCGCTGAGCACTAACCCACACAGGATCGGACCCACACAGGATCAGTAGCACTGATCCACATAGGATCGCTGAGTGTTGTAGTCGTCGCCGTCGAATCCACTAAAGACCTCTATACAGTCGTTGTCGCAGTCACAGTAGCAGTCGCAGCCAGCTCTAGGGTTCCCGCACACAGCAAGCTCATACGGGAGGGTCCGCTCCATGAGCCGAGAGGCTGATACATCAACTGTCACATAGTCCAGAGTTGATGTATCCAAAAGTTCCATATCGTCAATAGGAACTCAACGTCACAGACGGCGCGTCGATCAGACGCCTGGTCTGAGAGTTATTGGCTTTTTCGTCCTAGGGGCCCGGTTTGTTTTTAAGGAAAAACCAACCCGACCGTACTCCACCTGCGTCCAAACCTTGGGCGGAGTATGCCAAAAGATCTGTCTCACTAAGAGGATCTCAACAATGTTGACGTCACGTCAATCGGACGTCTGTAGCTCAAGATATGAGTGTTTCCGCTCCGAGGGCCCGGTTGGTTTCGTGTACGAACCAACCCAGACAAACACAATGTATTCCGAAACCTTTAGTGCGATATGTCAAAACGACCATCTCGTTATAAGGATCGTTTCGCCGCTGACGGCGCGTCGATCGGAGGTCTGTAGCCTGAGTTATGGGAAATTGAACCCAAACGGTCCGAAAACGGGGGTTTCGGGCCCGGACCGACCCGACTCGAGAGCCCCCCGGTTGGCCCAAACCGGGTCGACCCGCCCCAGACCGGGTCAGCCCGGCCCGGCATGACCCGGCCCGGTAGACCGGCTGGGCGCCGGTTTGGCTGGGGACAGCGTGCCCAGCGCACTGTCTGGCTCGGCCTTTGGCCGAGCCGTTTCGGCAAAGGGGGGGGGGGCGCCTGCCCCCCTGTGTACCCGCTTCCCCCCCCCCCCCAATTAATGGGGACTGTTTGAACCGGCCGGGGGAATTTAATTCCCCCGGCCCCTCCCCTTCCGGTCAGCCCGACCTGGCCGGCCGGTTCCGGCTCAATGGGACCGGTGGTGCCCAGTCCCCTTCCAGCTCCATCACCGGTGGCCCGGTCCAGCCTCCAGTCACCTTGCTCCGCCGCGGCCCGGAATCGGCTGCGGCCCTTGTCGTCCAGTGCGGTGCGACGGCACCGCGCCCCTTCGCCATGGCCCCGCTCCGGCCGCGGCGCCTTCGATTTCCTTCGACGCGGCGCGACGACGTCGCGTTCTTAGACTTCTTTCCACGGCGCGGCGCGATGGCATCGCGTAATACTTGCCGTGTGATTCCCACGTGGTGTGACGACACCACGCCATTCCGTTCCATCCACAAAGAATCAAACATGAACATAGGAGGGGGGTCCGGCCGTGTTTGTGTGGTTCGGGCCCCCTCTCGTTAAACGATAACATCTAGTCGAAAGTCCACGATGATCGATAAACTAAAATCATGAACGGAAATTATTTAATAAAATAATCCCCTACCTCGGTTCGGAAACGGTGCACGTCAATCGATCCGCGAAAGACGAGCGTCGTGGAGATCGGGCGTCGCGGGAAACGAACGTCAATTCCGCTTTCATCGAGGTGCGTTCAAAGAGGAAACGTCGTTGGAAGAAGACGTCATGTTCTTCGGCGGAGATGTTCTTCGTTGAAGAACAGTGTTCTTCGCGTTCTTCGTCAAGGTTGAAGAAGAAGAAGAATCCACACTTCCAAATCCTCTCAAGGTTGCAAGATTCTAATAATAATAAAATAAGACCAAGTCTTATTTTATTAACACAACCTAACCATTTGAATTTTAAGAGTTTGAAATTAAGTAACCCACTTAATTAATTATAACAAGTTGTCAAAAATTAATGAAAGTGAGTTAATGGGGAGTTAGGAATGTGAGGGGTTAAGAGGGGTTTGGGAGTTAGGGAAATTGAAAAGTTGGGGGGTTCGTGTGGGCCCCACCCTTTTAATTATCCAAACATGGGAAGTGTGGTGGATGTGGGCCCCACCACCAACTTCCCATGGGTGAAATTTACCACCTTGAAAAAGAAATAAAATTGATTCAACAATTTTATTTACTTTTTAATTAAACCCCATTAATTAACTTCTTCTCTCGAGCAAATGCAACTACGGTAAAGGTTCCCTTAAGCGATTACCAGCGTTGCGAGTTCATCGGTGCCATCAGATTTCAATTCCGAGCACCGGTTCAAAAGATAGGAAATCCCGCTCATTCGTTCACTGAACGTACCCGAGCCAAACGTCGGAAATTGATTCCGGGCACACTGGGCCTCGGAATCAGGTGCTGTCAGAAACCGTGTTCTTGTAAAATTCCAAAGAAAATTAAGGAAATATTTCCCTTGAATTTTACGGGTCTTTACATGTTGCATACGTGCTTTGATAGTTGAGACCACATGAGAATAATTAGCTGAGGCATGTTTTCGAGTAGGCTGTTTTTGTTCATGCCTTACTCTATTGGAGACATTATTTGCTGGGATTTCATTTTGTGGTTTTCACCAACCACAAGAGTCTCTAGTACATCTTCCCTTAGCGTGATCGAAATTGGAGAAAATGAAGGTGGGTTGAGTACCTACAGTACTTTGAATTTTAGCTTGCCTACACTTCTGGGATAGGAAACGCCGTAGCTAATATGTTGAGCAAGAGGACTCAAATACAGGAAGTTCAGGAGGCTAGCAGTGAGTGGTAGAGTATGGCTCTATTCTCTCAGATGAATTTGGAGGTGCATAACAGTCATGGGTAGACGTTTATTTATTTTATAGTTGTTACCTATAACCTTCTTGATCGAGTAAGAATGAGGCATCTATCAGATTTTGAAGGCCAAGTCCAGTAGGAATGTGTGTGAGGAGAGGAACCTATTCCTGGATGGACCATAGGCGAGGAGGAGATCTTACGTTTCCCAAGGTGCGTGTGGTTTCCAATAGATATACACGAGGAGCTGATGCGGAACTCTCATTCCCCGATTTTGGGAGTTCATCCTTGTGTCACCAAGATGTATCGTGATCTACACCTCAATATTGGTGGCCAAGAATGAAGAGGGACGTTTTATGTTTCTTCATGGGGTGTTCTACCTGTCAGTAGGTGAAGGCGGAGCATCAGTGACCAGCAGGGCTTTTCTTATAGTTACACATTCCCGGGTGGAAGTGGAATGATGTCGCGATGGATTTTTTGACAGGTTTACCAAGGTCACCTCGAGGGAATGATTCAGTTTGGGTTGTCAATGAAAGACTCATGATGGTTTCTCCCTTCTTTCATGTCAGGGAGACCTTCAGTGTTGATGAGATGGGATGGTTGTACCTCCATGAGATTTTACATCTCTATGGAGGTCCTGACTCCATCTTTTCAGAAAGTGATGCATGTTTTACTTCTTGGGTCTAGCAGGGGCTATAGAATGCTTTGGGTATATAGGTGCTTTTGAGTACAACTTACCACCCACAGACTGATGTTCAGTCTGAGAAAAAGATTCAGGTTCTTGAGGAAATGCTATGAGCATGCATCATGGATTTTGGAGGTTCTTGGGAGAAGAATATTCCTTTTGTGGAGTTTTACTACAAAAATAGTTTTCATGAAACTGTTCAGATGGAAAATTATGAGGCGTTATATCGTAGGCCATGCCAATCACCCTTATGTTGGCTGGAGGCCGAAGAGGTAGATTTTCTAGGACCTCATCTTGTCCAGGAAACCACGGAGCAGATAGAGGTGATTCGGAAGAGGATGGGTGCTGCACAGTCTCAATAGAAGTATTGTGTTGATCAGTGGAGATGACCTCTGGAGTTCGAGGTTGGGGATCAAGTTCTTCTACATGTCACACCGAGGCTAGGACACATGAGGAATAGGATATAGGGTAAGCTTTCACTGAGGACGTCGGGCCGTTTGAATCATTGGAGATAGTTGGTCCAACTGCCTATCAGTTGCAGTTAACTCAGTGGTATCGAGCTATTCACGACGTCTTCCACGTTTCTCAGCATCGACGTTACTTTTCAGACCCATCTCATGTTTTCCAACCTGAGGAGGTTGAGTTGTAAATGGATGTATCTTTCAAGGAGAATCCTATCCAGATTTTTTATCAAAATACAATGGTTCTCCGTGGCCTGTCTGTTCCTCTAGTATGAGTGTTATGGTAGCACAGGCAGGTACAGGATGAGACTTGGGAGAGGGAGGTTGATGTATGAGCACAGTGGTCGGAGTTGTTTGGATCATCTTCTTCTACGCCACGCTAGGGAAATTCGAGGATGAATTTCTTTAAAAGGGGAAGTTTTTAAGAACCCAGACCATCCTTTTCAGTAATTTTTATTCTTTTAGAAGTTTTTGAGAAAAATAGGAAGTTCTAGAAATTTTTGAATTATGTGCTGGTACGTTATGAGTACACGTCGTGTACTGCATTACCATAGGAGGCCGTGTATTGGCCCTGTCATGGACACACACACGGCAGTGTGGGGGTGACATAGAGGCCACCTAAAGAAGAGTATGGAAAAAGATAGTACACACTATATACTTCAAAATTACATGCTGTGAATTTTGTTTTTTCCATTAAACGCATCGGGTCACATCTAATCTCGAGAACCATCTTCTTCTAGGTTTTCTTCATCCGAGAGAACCCGTACGGCTATGATCCTTCTCCAAGCCCCAGATCCCCCGTTTGATCTCCAATTTGACCACTTTATATTGAATTAGGATCACCTCAGTAAGCTCTTCCTTCTCCTTGATCTCCGTTTCATGATTCCTCTTTTTCCTCATGTTATCCTCAGTTGAACATTTTAGACGTTTTTCTAGATCGTCAGTGTTCTAAGGTGATTCAATCCTCGGTGTTCAAATACAGAGATCTCTTAACGTTGAGGTAGGTGGTTTGTGCCTTTATATTGAATGTATTTGAGTTTTATGTGAAAAATTTCCCAATACCTGAGAATGGGGTATTGCACGTTTACTGTTTTAGCCCTATTGTTTGCATGATATGATTTTATACTTGAGTAGATGATATTTTATTTTGAATAGGGTGAGTTCCTATGCTTTGGATGTGTTTCCCATGCATGTTTTTCTTGTTTTGACCTTTGGGTCTAGTTTTCCTGTTAGGCTATTGGTTACTTTTTCATGCCTAGAATAGTAGGATGGTGTGACTATTGTTCTGTTATATTGTTATGCTGTAGAATGCTATCCAAGTAGTTCTTTAGGGTTACCTTGTCCAATATGCACTGCAACTCTTTACTTACATAGGGTCGTGAGAACCTGGTTTATAGACCACATGGAGAATAGACATTGAGGGATTCTCTAGAGTGTCTGTTTTACATATGATGTGGGACCATAGGGGGAATTGACATTGAGTGCTTCCATATATTGTATTTAGTTCCTAGATGCGGGATATTGGGGGAGTGATACATTGAGTGCTTCCCCATAGCGCCTTTAGTACCATTACGAGACTATAGGGGGAATTGACAGTGTGTGATTCTTTATAGAGTCTATGATTAAGCTGAACTAGAGCGGTTAGACTGAGTGTACTACCAAGAGGGTTGCTTGTACTAGTTAGGTAGGTCTAGAGGACATAGGCTATGGGTACTTACCATAGGGTTTCCTGTTTGTGTTTCGTTCCTTGGTGAGTTGTTTCTTGATATTGAAACTGTGGATTGTTTGTTGTTGATTACTTTCATATTTACTGTTTCCTGTACTTTTACCAACCATATAGTCATTGACTGTTAGGCACAAATCTCGTGGTGGTTGCATGCTAAAATTTAATCTCACACCCTATTTGTGTCATGATTTTGGGCCCAAACATATTATATTGTTTCAGGTATAGACAAGGGATGTTTCCCTTCTACTTCAGGTACTTGACATGTTGTGGAGCTGGAGAGCACAAGACCGAGCTTAGGCTTACGATGCTGTAGAGATGATTACTGTTTTTCTTTTTTACTTGGTTTAGTACTGTATTTTAGTATTGTGATTTGTTTATCTACTTTCCTAGACATAAGTATTATGCACCATTTTATATATGGGCTACAGTTTATTCTATTAGTCTTTAGCTGTTTATTTTTTTAAGATATGATTACTGCTTCTGCTCTTGTATATCTTCTTACTTTCGCTGAGTACTCTGCCAATGAGGACATAGTTTTCCCACTGTCACACCCAAGGCCCCCCCTACTAGTCAGCATCCTCTGGCGTTCGGGGAAATGCACTTAAGTCCATGTGACCAACCGGGTATGGGGTGCCTCTGGGTTCCTTCCGAAACCGGGACGTTACAATCAAACTTTGATATTACAACTTTTTAGAGGAGTATTCATTCCCTTACTAAAACACACACTCGAGGAGCATAATAGTTTATTTCCCTTTAAAACAAGGAAGTATATTCTTCTATCGTAGTAAAATAACTTCAATTTCTCCCATAAAATTATTCCCCTTTTGTGCTCATACTTAAAACCTTAATTCTTAACTTCTAAAAAGGAATCCTAAGAAATGGTGATATTAGATGATCAAATATTGTAAATAAAATCAATGTGTAATAATAGTATGAATATAAGGGTATGTGAACATTTAAAAACCATACCCTATATACTAAATATCATAATAAAGTGTAATGACATAAAATTCGTTAGTTCATAAAACATTTATCATAAGAAAATCAATGATCATTATCCATGAGAGAATAACATTGGAATATGACATGTATTTTTCGCATACACATAAGAATATAAAATAATTTACATATTAGTTAAGGACAAATTAAATGTATTTTATATTGAAATGGGTTCACTCCCCAAACTATCACAGTAGTCAAGGTTTTCTCCCCAAACCATCATAGTTTACAAAGTCCCTTAAAGAACCGAGTTCACTCATTAATATAGTTATGTCAATCTCATGAGAAATAATTATTTAATCAATTCATTTTAAGGAGATATGGGTCCCACGTATAATATATTTAATTCATAAATCTATTCTCCACAAGATCATAAAAATTTATCATAACATAACCCTTCAAATGAATTTGTAATCATAAATATTTCATTATATTATAACCTGTGTAAAAGATACATGTTTAATAATAATTTCATAATAACATAACCATTGAAAGGATGCGGGTTTCATAAGTATATTTTCATGATATAGCCCATATAAGAATAAATCATTTCATGAACTAGTTTTCTTTTTAAAAATAAACAATTTAGAGAAATAATATGAATTGTATCCTTGGATAATATCTCTAGTAGGGCATAAGTAACATAAACAGATGAAATCATATATGTAAAGTAATTTTGAAATATCTTATAAAGAATTTCTTGAGAAAAATATCCTTTTTATCTTTAAAAAATGTTATTTAAAATATTAAACATTTTTAAAACCATTTTTTTAAAAGAACCTTTAAAAAATTTAAAGGAAGCTTTTAAAATCATTTAAAACACATGATAAATATAAAATGTTTTTTAAATCCTTTTCATTAAAAATCCCCTTTTAAAACATATAAGGGTCGTTTTGAAAATAATTTATATAAATTACTAAAAAACAATCTTAAAATTCCTTTTAAAGGAAAATTATTTAATAATATCATTTAAAAACCTTTTTTAAAATTTTTTCAAAAAACATTGTTTTGGAATAAAGATGATTTCTAACCAAAGAGAGAAATAATGGTAGATTTTCTTAAAAACAACTTCTTAATTATCTTAAGTAAAAATGAATTGAAAAAGGGTAACATTACATGGATATATCTTTAATTACCATTGGGTAGTAATTCCATGATAATTATTTAGATTTATATCATGATATTTCAATATTGGAGACTGAATCATAAACAATCCCAATAAATGATGATATTGTAACAAAAAATAATTACAACTTTTGTAATAGTGAATTTAAATCCCAATGATTGGATAATATAAAATGGAACTCAAAATATCATGAGGATATATATATTCATGATATTAAATTTCAAATTATCTATATATAATCCCCATATAGAGTTATTGGGGCATAACATAATGTACGTCTGAAAGAATGAAAATTGAGACAAAAATCACGTATTGATTTTTTAAAATTTGAAACATAAACCCAATGAAATACGGATCCTTAAATTGAAATTTAAATAAGAATAATTTTTAATTTAAACATCATAATATAAATTCATTGGTAATATATACACCACAAAAAAAATAATTAGTGAATATTACATGTGTCTCACAAAAGTAAAAAACTGAGATGGAAATCCATTACCTTAAGTATTGACTTTGGTCACACACATTTATCCTCTTTTATAATTGTTATAATTTTATTATAAAAATATTATACAACCATAATCATATATATCATACCATATATGATTTTTATATGGACTTTTATTAACAAGTCCTTAACAATTTCATGTTATAGTCTTTTTTTGGGTAATAACTGGGTTTTTTTCTTATATGTTTTGACATGTAATTATTGGTCCTCCTAATTCGATAATAATTTCATCATCTAGAGAACATAAAACAATATACAAATATCATATATATTAATTATATAATTATTTATAGTAACCCGTAAAATTTAGTGATAAAAAATAAAATAAATTGTTCACATGGATGGTAGCTCGTACATACACTTGAACATTGTTTCCGTTTAAATTTATGAATGAATAAAAGAAAAGTAAATGATTTATTTTAAAATTTTATGTCATTTTTAAATAATATTTATCACATAAGTTTATTAATACTATCCTTAATAAATTCCATGTAATGCGTGAAATAATTGCATCACTTCGTGATGCGGTAGTCTGTTGTACATACGAATGATGTTAACATATTCCAAAAAATGGAAAGGATGAAGGTATGTGTGATATAATATTTAAATAATAATAAAAAAACAGAAATATAATATTCTTCATATATAAACTATAAATAATTAAGAAATCCCAACCTTGAAATTTTGAAATAGAAAAATTAATGACATCAGTTCGTAAGCTGGTATTCCTCCGCACACATGAATAATGATTTCATAACCCATTTTAGGGATGTGTGTGTTTATGTTGGTTATAACATAAAAATAAAAATATCTTAGAATATGGAAGATAATGAGTTTATTATATATTCATGGTATAACAAGAATTGATGGATGTGGAGGAATATATAAAAATAATAATTACTGATGAACATTACCTCATCTTTGGGTATCCTCGTTAAGTTTGAAATAAAGACTTTCTTGGTAGGATTTATTTAAAAAATAAAAATTCTATTATGAGTGGAGGTATGTTGGGAAATGATTTTGGTTGATATTTTCCAATCCAAATTTCATGAAGGGTTTGAAAAAACTCAGGAGAGAGAGTTCCCTTTTATATTTGATGAGGAGTGACATTCCTATAAATACTCAAATCTATTCACTATTATAAGGTCAATGTTACCTCTATTGGATCCAAAAGTGATAAATAACTGTTTTTTGGGTATATATTATTTATAAAAACCTCCACAACAAAATAAAACACAATTTTTAAACATTTTCAATACTTTTATGTTTTCTTATTTTTTTCAATTTTGTGTTTTCACTATGGTAACTATTTTAATAACCTATGTAATTTATCTTTTATGATTATATTAAAGTGATAAATATTTTAAAATTTAGGCCTTTTGATTCTAAATATGATAATTAATTTATAATATAAATTCATATGTGCGTTGATAAATAATTTTAACACATGCATACAGAAACACTACTTTAACCTTAATTATGCTAACATAGATTTTACTATTTAGGGGTCAATATATCAATTACCAAGAAAAATTAATCCACTAATGGATCATATTTTATATTTAGTATCATTTAAAAATCCCATTCTAAAATTTAATATTTTTGTAAATTTATATCATTTAATAATATATAATTTGTAATAAAATAACATTAATGTAAAATTTTACATTATTCATTTAAATTAAATTTATAAAATATGAAAAAATGATGTAATTTGTATATATTATTTTAAAAACTATTTAACATGGTATATTAAGCGAAATAAATAATTCAAAAAAATAATTGATTCATTTTTTTCACTTTTAATATTTATTAGTATCATGTATTTTATTTTATTGTTAAGTATATAATTACTACACTGGTGTTTCTTAAGAATTTAATGCAATTTTATTATCTCTAAAAATTAAAAATATATTATAATGGAAAAAATAATAATTTATATTTCAGAGTATTATTAACCACTAAACCTATGTTTGTTCCCTATCCCAACACTTCATAGAAATTAAAACTAAGAAAATATTCTTCTTTGTCTATTCCTTTACTAAACTTATTATATGGGTAATATTTAATGTAATGTATAATGGAATTGAATTAGTTCTTATTATTTGATTAAAATTTATAAATAAAACCCTTCAATATAATTAAGATAATATTTTAGGACATTTTCACTCATACTATTTTAGTTTAACCCATCCCCTAGTAAACCCATTTTTATGCTAACCACTTTAATTAATGTTTACTACATTCACTATTAATTTTGGAAAAAATTATGCTAAATCTTTTAAAAATAATAAATTATGATGATTCAAAATATTTAATCCATTTTTTGAAATTAAATTAATTAAAGTGGAGAAATTTATTTTAAAATTAATCCCACATATGTGTTGAGGAATGAGGTTTTTAAGGTTAAAATATTCAAAAGCTTACAAACGTTTTATATTTTAATTCAATATGAAAAACATTTCAATGACCAAAATTGTAATAATATATGTATAATTTTACTAATTAATTTTCTATTAAAAATAATATATAATTTTTTATTATAAATAAATTAAATAAAAATAGATATTTCAATTAAAATTCAGTATTTAACATTATTCCTCAAAAAAGAAACATTTCAAAAAAAGTACAAAAATTAACCCTAAGGTATTTTGAAAATTCCTATTTAAAAAATTAAGGTTTTTTTGTAGATAACTTTTATAAAAGTGTACAAAATTAGTTTTAAAATAAGTGTGGTATAAAAAAGTGAAAAAAACTATTTATAGACAAATAATATTTTAAACATAAAATTGTACATATTCATATCTCTTATGTGGAAAACAAATTAAATGAATAGAAAATATTTAATTTAATATATATTGTATACATTTAATTAAAATAATTCATAATTTTTTATTGAGGTAGAACCTTTTTTTCATAAAAAAATATTTTTTCAGAAAATATTTCCATTATTTTCAAAGTGTTTTTATTTTCCTTTATAATTAAGTATATATACATATATTAACCATATTTTCAAAACATAGTTAATCTTATTTTTACCCCCTATTCCAACTACTAGGAGATATCTATCATATTAAATGATAATATTCTAGTTGTATGACACATTTCGTTTAAACACAGTGTTTTGGGTGGCACAAGCTAAACTATGTATTCTGTGTAACAGAATAAAAACATAGTGTTCTTTGTAATACGATGTATACATAGTGTTACTTGTATCACAATCCATAATATGTATTACATGTAAAAAAAATTTAAAATATCAATTATATTTCAAAAACAAATTTCACAAAGTATCTAGGTTTTACAATATACCCCCTTAAATTGAATTTCACCCTTGAAATTAATCTCATCAATAAAAGGTTTAAAACATAATATTTTCTTTCATATAAACCGAAATTGTTAGATGTTTTATTTAAAAATATTCATTAAAAAGATAAAGGGGTGTGTTAAGGTCATTTGTAATAACACATACTAGGTTTTATAATGGGAGAAAATAGTGGAAAGTGAAATTATGGGCATAAAATAGGAATGTAAAACCAAATTTTTGATGGAGAGTAAAACAGAACATGGTAATGATGATTATAATGATAAAAAGTTTATAACCCAAATAGGCTTCAAAAATACCATTGATATCATAAAAATGATGATAATGAGAAAACATTTTATTTCAATACACATTTCCTAATGTTGAATAATCTTAAGAAGAAGCTATATACACATAATTTCAATGAATTTCATAAGAAAAATATCATACATTAATTTTTCTATGATTAATTTTTACATTTACTCATACTCTATGAAATAAATGAGAATTTATTATTCCAGTAGTGTGAATGGATCATAAGATCCATCGATGGAATGACAAGTCGTTTTTTTAGTATTTAGTTATCATCACCACAAAATAGTTAACACATGTTATTCAATATGAATGAAATAGTACATTAATATCTAAAACCTCATTCAATGTTCATGATAAACCATTTCATAAATGGTTATCCTAAGGATCATTCGAAAATATGAAAATCAAAAACATTATAATGTAGTTCACTAAAATTCCAAAATGATATTATCATTAATCTCCTAAACAACAAAATGAATCCCTTAATTTTCACATACCAAACATGTAACTACCTTAATCATGTATTCTATTTTAACATGGTAATAACATAAATTAAAATAAAACCTTATTGAAAGCATACATTCTTCCTCATTACTTATATAAAAAATATATTATTGGATATATTCCTTTAATAAGAAAATGATTTAATCTCCATAAATGATAACATAAAACACTTTTTCAATAAATCCTATTACTTCTTTGTGTTCATAAATACTATTCAATTTACTTTATCCAAATCAATCATATCTTTATCTAAACAACATTATATCAACATCATGAATATATTCAGGGTTTTTCCCCTAATCATGTATTTTATATTAATATCACCATGTAAATTAAATAAATTTATTGGTCATCAACATCATCTTACATATTCTTTAAAAATAAAAATAAAAAACTATATTGAGAAATAATTTTATATATAGAATAATTCAGAAAACACAATCATTCAATTCCAATACATAAATACTTCATTCATACCAATTACTTCACAAAAATTTAATTAAGCTTTTTCATCTTATTCCTTAACAATTAATTTCATTCAAAGGTCACTTATAGTATCTTAATCATCAGTAATATATACTTCACTAATACAACCTTATTTATTATCCAAAAATAATTGTCCAAGGGGGATTAGTTTTCATAACACCCATTCTTTTTACATTTAAAGAATTCATCCATTGATAATACCTTAAATAGACCAATATTCACATTAATTTTTTTAACTAAACTCTTTTTTACCTTTATAGTTACAAGATTATTGTCCTTATTTCCCAAAATCAAAACCTCTCCCTATTCCTATGTGACAATAAATTGGGTTATTTTTCCACATTCTTTAAATATAGAAAACTAAATCTTATTTATTTTATTGTTATCATCACCTAAAACCACAATGTACTCTTTTATTATATTTCTTGGTAAGTGTGACAGTTGGTTAAGGTACACATTTTTAATCATGGTCCATGAAACATTAATAGGGATAATCAAAATTTTCTTCACTCTATTCATAATCCTTTTTAGATTTCCAAAATTAAACATTCTATCAAATTTAATTTTAATCCAATTCCATCTGGTTCCCACTACTAAATGAGACTGGAAGACATATTGTGAACAATTATAATAACAACCGGAAACCAAATAATCCTTAAAATCACTTATATGTCATCTAAATCATTGTACATTCTTCTTTAATATATTAAGCCTTCAGTTTATCCTATGTTATTCATTTTCATAATCTATTAAAATCTTTTATAATGGTTTATAAGATGTTTTTACATTTAAAAATCATATCCAATGGTAGTGTCAATCCTATTGTGCAGTGATTCCCATTTTCAAGAATCGATTCCAGATAGAGTCCATATTAATATTTTTTTAATGGGTTTGTTTCCCCTAGGTACATATATTTAATATCCACATTGACTGGTAGTATCTAGAAATGGACGTAATTTCTAGGAAACCATATGATCTCTATTTTATGAAAACTCACGGTCATTTTTCTATACATTTACTTATCCTTATACTTATAAATAGACATGTCCTTAGGGATATCAATAAGGTTTTCTCATCGTAGTTTTCAAAAGATAAATACAAATATCCTTTGATACAATCTATTGAATCTAGGGATTATAATACATGTATATTATATCTTTTATGAAGAATATTTACTACATTACCCATACATACGCTCAAGGACAATAATATTTTAGTTCCTTTGTAAACATGTAAACATAATATTATAACTATGTGAAAGATCCTCAACATATCCCATACACATATTCCCCTTTAGTAATCCTAGAAAAAACTATTATCTATAACATAGTTAAAGGAAACACAATAAATGTTTATATTTGACTCTTAGAAAGGGTAAATAATAGAGATATATATGAATAATATGAACACAAGCATATGAGAAGATGATCATAAAATTTTAAAACCAAACACTTCATATAAGAGATAATAATAATGAGTCATTTCAATAAAATTATAGGTTAATAAGATATTAATTGAAAGAAAATAAAAGAACATGGGACATGAAATAATTACATTGTTATAGGACATGGATATGTTTCATACACATAAGCATAGAAAATTATTTCATATTATTCAAGTATCATGCAATAGTCTATAATATTCGAATGGTTTCACTCCCAAAACCATCACAGTATATAAGGTTAACTCCCAATATCATCATATTGTACGAAGTCCTTTACTAAACCAATTTCACTCTTCATTCAATTCATTTCTACCTCATGATATATAAATATTTCCCAAATTCATTGGAGGGGGATATAGGTCCCACATATCACTTAATGAAATAATTCATATGATTGAAAGAAGATTATAGATATTCATAATATCATAACCCATTAAATGAAATGGGTTTGATAAACATTTCATTATATCATAACATGTAGAAAAGTGATAGGTTTCATAAAAATTTCATTATAGCATATCCAATGAAAAGAAGATTGTTTTAAAATAATTTTATCCTGTTATAACCTCTGGAAGAGAAATGGTTTTCATAAATTACTTTTCACCATTAAAATATAACATTCATATAAAATGTAATAATGGTATTCCTAGATCATATCCATAGTATGTCATATGTAACATGAATAGTTGAAATTAATGATTTAAAATAACTTTCAAAGTTCATTTAAACTATTTCTCAAGGAAAATATCTTTTTCAGTTTGAAATATTATTTTAAAAATATAAAACATATTTAAAACCATTATATTTTAAAATAACTATAATACATATAAATTAATGCTTTGAAAATATCTTAAAACACATTTTAAGCCTAAAACATTTTTGAAATCCTTTTCCTTGAAAATGACCAATGAACCCATATAATTTAGGATTTAAAATCCTTTAAAACACTTTTTAAAACGTAAATCATTTTAAAAATTATTTTTCCTGAAAATGAGCTGAAATTATTGTTTAAAAAATTTTGAATACATTTTTAAAAAACATTTTTTGGGAATAAAATATATTTTTGACCGAAAAGAAAAATAATGTTATGTGTTCATTAAAAAAATTATTTCTTATCTTAAGTTGGAAAGACTGGAAAAAATGGTACCATTACAGGGATATATCATAAAAAACATGAGTATAATAAAATTAAATAAAATTCATTATATTTATATCATGAGATATAATCAATTGATAATAATCATAAACAATCATGATAAATGATGATGTTGTAACATAAAAGTTTTACCACTTTGGAAACCTATAATCACAAGCCCCATGAAGTAATAAAATAATATGAAACAAAAAATTCCATGATTATCAATAAATATATGATATTACATGTGAATTTCTTGGTATATAAAACTCATAATGTAATACGTGTGCATAACATAATATACATCTGATAAAAGGAAAATTGAGAAAAAATCCATTACCGATTTGTTAACTTTTTAACTGAAACCCCCATGAACGATTATTAATAAAATAAAAATGTAAAAAAAATTGTATTCATGAGAATAATCATAATATACATTCATGGTATGTATATAAACCACAAAAAATAAACTATTGGGGAGTATGACATGTGTGTCACATATGTAAAAAGTGAGGCGAAAATCCCCTACTTTAAATCTTGACTTCCATAGTACCATTTAAACCTCATGTATAAGAAATATATGATTATTAAAAATATAAAAATGAATCATATTCATATATATCATTCAATATATGATTTTATTATAACTTTTTGTTACCCATTTATTATAAATTTCATGTTAAAGACATTTTTTGGGAAATAATAGCTTTGTTTTTTGTATATGTTTTTACTTATTATTCTTGGTCCCCATACATAGATCCTGATTCATAATGTCAAGAATTTAATAATTGTTAAAAATATCAAATATATTCACTATATAATTATGTATATTATCCTCTAAAATTTAGTGATAAAAAATGAAATAAACCCTTCATGGAGACGGTAGGTCGTACATACACATGAATGTTGTATCCATTTTCTAGTTGAAGTAAACACAAGAAAAGGAAATGAAATATATTACAATACCATGGTAATAGTTATGTAATATATATCACATATTTTTATTAAACCCATACATAACACATTCATTGTAAATCATGGAATAATCACATTGCTTTACGTGGTGGAGTCTACAATACACAGAAATGACATTATCATATTCCCATAGAATGGAAAGAATGAATGTATGTGTGAAATAAGGATTAATAAATAATAATAAATGTCTTAAATATCATATATTACATATATAATTTATAAATATGTCATCATTCCCAAACATTAGTTTTGGTAGTGGAAAAAGGAACAACACCGGTTCGTGAGGCGATAGTCCATTGTACACACGAGTGATGATGGAAGTGTGTGTGGTTTATGTCCATACCATTAAAATATAAAATTATAAGTCCATCCAATGGCCTAAAGGCCTGAATTTTTTATTGATTTTTCATAATCCACCTTTCAAGGGGTGAGGTGGAACCCTTACAAGGCTGGTAGGCCTAAGATACAATGATTATAATATTGTAATTTTATAATAATAATTTATTGAAGTTTAGGAAGATATATAATAAAAATGATTGTGTATGAACATTATCTCTTTTCCATGTATCATCATTTTATTTTCAGTAACAAATTTCTAGGTTAGACTTATGTAATAAATAAGTCTACTTGGATGATTTATGGGAATTATGGAAATTTTTTTCTTGATTGATAAAAATGGATTTATAGGTGTGAAATCGTGCGACAAGTAAGTGACTTTAATAGTTGAGGAGGAGTCACATTTTTTTAAATAGTCAAAGGTGCTCATTATTACGAGATCCATATTTCATTTAATGTCCCCATATATGATAATTAATAAATTTTAAGCATTATAGGGTCGATATACACATCAAAAACACAATAAAACACATTTTTTAAACATTTTATTCTTTTACTATCACATTTCCCAAATTTTACCATTTTGTGTTTTCACTACGGTAACTCATTTCATAACCTAGATAATATACCCTTTGATACTAAATGAAACTGATAATTATTATAAAATTTGTAACCATTTATTATATATATGATATCTAATTTATAAAATAAAAAACCTATGTGTGTTTATAATCAATATTAACATAAGTGCACATAAATACTACTTTCACTTTAACTGCACTAACATAGTTTTTACTATTTAGGGTTCTATATATTCATTATAAAAGGAAATTTGGTCCATGAATGGACAATAGTTGATATTTATTGTCATATATAAATTACATTTTCATATTTATTATTTTAATTAATTTAAAATCATTTAATAAAATATAATTTATTATAAAATAACATTATTGTCAATTTGGGAATTATTATTTTAAATTAAATTTTAAAATTTACAAGAAAATTATTGAATTTGATAATATTATTTTAAAACTTATTTATAATGATATATTAATCTAAAAAATTTGAACACAAAATATCTTTCAATTTACTGAATTTTTAACATTTTTAGTATTATTTATTTTATTTTATTATTAGCAAAATAGTAACTGCATTGGCGTTTCATAACAATTTAATGAAAATATTTAATCTCTAAAAATCTTAATAAATTAGTATGGTATAAAAACTTTTTTATATATTAAAATAAAATTTATAAATGAACTTTGGTATTTTCTACCATATCCCCAATTTTTATAGAAATTAAAATTAAGAAAAGTATCTTTTTTTTCGTTTTCTTAAGTTAACTTATTATATGGGTCATATTTAAAGTGAAGTGGAATTTAATTTAGATATTTCATAGTATTTTATGAATAAGTTTGAAATAAAACCATTCAATAATATTGAGAGAATATTTTTTTGTCATTTTCACTCTTATCATTTTAGTTTAACCCCCGGTAAAACCTTTTTACCAATATTGTGATAACGAGTTTTTATTGCATTCACAATTAATTTTGGTAAAAAATTTATTTGAAATTATTAAAAAATATAAATTATTATTATTCAAAATTTCAATGTCTGTATATATAAATTAAATATGAAAAATAATTCAATTAAATAAATTCGAATAATATATTTATAATTGAACTAATTTTACATTTAAAAAATTTAATATATAACTTAAATTTATATATATATATTTAATAAAATTGTCGCTTTCAATTAAAATTCGGTATTTTCACTACACATAATAAATGAAACTTTTTAGTAAAGTCCCAAAAATTCACACTAAGTTAATATTTTCATTTCTATTACAAAAAATATTTTAGTTTTTAAAAATAAACATTATAAACAAGTAAAAAAATTGTTTTAAAATATGTGTTCCTAAAAAATGTGACAAAACAACTTTTAAAAAAATATTGTTTTTAATGTAAAATGACATTTATTCGTATCTCTTGTCTAAAAAACACATAATATTTATTTTAAATATTTATTTTAACATATAATATATATAGTTCATTAAAATCATTCAAAAAAATTGGATTTTTATTTTTTTGATCTAGGGCACATTTGTTTTCATTTGAAAATAGTTTTCTTAGAAAATGATTTACTTTATTTTCAAGTAGATTTTATTTTCTTTTCAAATTCCTTAGTCACCAAATATTTAATTATATATACACATGTAAACCATATTTTCATAGTTTAGTTAATCATATTAATACACGTCATTCTAATATCTATTTGATAAATTTCATACAAATTAATAATATTTTCGTTGTATGACATATTTCGTTTAAACTCAACGTGGTTTCTAATGGTAGATAAACATGGTATTATGTGTAATAAAAAAATTTGTTACATGTAACAGAAAATATAGTCAAAATTGATTTTAATTTAAGAGAAAATTATTTTTTCATGTCACAAAAAATATAGAAAAGATAAAAATTATTGGAAAAAATATTTTTGAAAATTATTATAGTGTAATGATTTGGATTATTGGGAATAAAATTGGAGTTATGTTTTATTTTAAATTACTATTATTCTTAATTTATTGATTCTAATCAATGAGGTTAAACAATTATACCTATATTTCCTTTCCATGGGGTCAAAATTCATTTTTGGGGAGACCATTGGAATTTTTACGGTGGATATGAACTCTATATTAAAATATTTTAATTGAATTGTAGTTATTCCATCATGCCAAGAAAAACATCATTAAATGTATCACCATTAAAAATTTGAAGTTCAACCAATAATTCAAAATATTATTTATGATAATGATGATACATTTTTGGTGGTTATGTATGAAATGAAAGATTGTAAAATCTTGTTTTCAGATTTCTCGCATACCAACCAGTAAAGGATGAACACATATGAACAATGAAAATATTACAGTTGATGCCTATACCCATATAAAAATGGGAACTAATTGTCATATATATTTTGATTAGCCTGCCATGATCACTTCAAAGGACCAATTCTATTTGGGTGATTGTGGACCAACTAACCAAGTAAAAATATTCATTCCAAATAGAGTGTCCAATGTGGTAGATGGTATTTATATCAAGGATGTTGTGAAATTTCATGATGTAAAAAATTTTTATTATCTCTAACCAAAACCCTCATTTCACATCATGGTTTTATAGATCAACATAGTGATCCCTTGTTACTCAGTTGACTATGTGAACAATATATCATCCAAAAATGGATTATATGTTTGATTATATGATCTATACATTGAAAGATATTGTCTAAGAATATGTTATCTATTTCATTAGATCATGGAATGATCATTTTACTTTTGTTATTATTTCATATAACAATATTTATCAGTCGATGATAAAGAAGTCTCCATTCATGGAATTGAAAGGTAATCCATGTCAATCCACTCTTTGTTTTGGAGAAAGACTAGGGAAAATCATTTATTGGAATAATTATTTTCATGAAATTATTTCTTAAACATAGATGATTAGGATATAGTTATAAAAGCCCCATGATACCTGATATCATATACTAGTTGTCGCGGAAGGACATTATTAGTCTATTTTGGTGACCACTTATTCTTGATAATGTCACCCAGACTGGGATTTCTATAATTTTGAATGAAAATAAAGTTATCTTCTCATTAAATCGAGGCATTCCAAATTTTGGAACACATTAGAATAATTTTATACCAGTTATCCTTAAAAATGAATTTCAATGTTGTCCATAATATTTTCAACCTATCATAAATTAAATTAGAAGAAGTCTGACTCAAGCTATATTATATACTAGGACCATATCACTGTTGAACTAAATGATATGTTTACCCATTAACCTATTCATATTTTGGATAGAAATTATAAATTAATTCAAGGGTGATATATCCATTTTTCATGGGTATTACGATAACATGGAAATATTTAAGAGGATATAATAGAATGGATGGGATTTATATTAGAATATTTACCAGAATGTTTTAATAATATTATCGACCGCCATCTTCTAAAATAAAAGAATACCCAAGGTTGGGAGATAGTAACACCCTTGGGTTGTG
Organism: Viscum album; assembly: GCA_963277665.1. Taxonomy (NCBI): domain Eukaryota; kingdom Viridiplantae; phylum Streptophyta; class Magnoliopsida; order Santalales; family Viscaceae; genus Viscum; species Viscum album. The sequence continues at coordinate 2,066,111,392 of OY728131.1, forward strand.
GTATTTCTTGATTTTATTCAATATTTCAAGCTATATAACGGTTGGTTTGGACAATGATAAGGTTTTAGATTCTTTAAAGGTGTTTTGGAGAGGTTTTGGGGGTCTATGGTTTGATCACGGTTAGATAAAATCTTATTAATTACTCAAGTAACCATGTAATATATGTAAATGTCTTATGAGCAAGAAAATAGTTGGAACATGGTTACCCTAAACCATGTGATAACCATGTGACATAAAAATTTTCTATATAGATATTATTTTCATGTTTATCACATGGGTTTTCAATATATGTGGATAAAATATATGATGATATTTAATAAATTTAAAAATTCAATTAAATCAATGAAACATCCCCCAAAACACTCATTCTTCCTCCTTTATCCAAGGGTACAAAATTTCATCACTCCCCTTGAAGAAATGATCCATGTTCCTTTCTTGGTCCTTGATCCTCTTGTTTTTAATAAACTTCAACATTATATAAGGCCTTCCATGACTAGATATACTTTTTATATCACATATTCAAAAATAAATTTTTTGGATTTGATAATGGAATAGATTATAAATCCTATATCTTTTATATCATTTGATAATTCCCCATTTCAAATTCATTGTATGTATGTTTACTCTCTTATTTTTTTACATTCTCCTAGAGTGTGAAGGCTTTTGGTTTTTTTAAAAATTTTTTTATTCTTTTAGTTGAATCAATGTTATAAAATATCCATTGATACTCTAATTTTTCTTGAATGGTCTAAAAAATTTATAATTGTGGGTGGATCCTACAAGGTGTTTCTTTAATTTATTTAATGATTTTTGTTTTAGAATAAAATGTTTGGAATGTGAGAACATGGAATAATTTGGTTGGTCTGTGTTTATATAACAATAACAAAAGGCTTTGTGGGATAGAAATTTAAATGGAGCAAATATTGTAGAACATTTTACTATTCTTCCATGAAAATACTTGAAACCAGAGGGATATATTTTTCTTGTGAATTTTATTATTCAGGACTGGCCTATGGCTAGTGGTTGCATTGGTTCATGTTATGCCAAGGTGTGTTGGATCATTCCATAGGCATGTTTTTTGTGTGATTTATTTATATTCCATTGAATATATATATATATATATATATATTGTTCATTGGTTTTTATTCATTTTCCGATATTTTATTTCTTATATAATTGGAGATAATATTTTTATTAAATTAGTGAAATTTTTTGGAAGTCTCTGGGTTTTTCAACTTGGTTGTATACTCACACCTACATATAAACCATAGTGTATATACAGATGTTGTCTATAATGATACATATAATTGTAAGGTTTAATATTCTTCCTATGGAGATACATTATGTAGTGGTCATAGATGTATAGATTTGGAGCTTGCGGTGGATTTTAGGTAATTTATTTTGGAGTTGTTCAACTACAATTTATTTTTACCATTAATATTGATATATATTTTTTACCAAAAGTCTTATTGTATAGAGATTGTAATATTTATATTTTTTCCATTTTATTCACCATATATTTTTTGTTATTATTTAAGAGGTATTCGGTTTCTGAACATGCATCGTATTGGTCTACCTACTAGTTTTTCAATATTGGAAAAATCATTCAGCTAATTTCATAAATACCATAAAATTTATTATCTTATTTTGATTCCTTGAGGATTTCCACTTAGGTTAGTTTAACTTTGTAACATTCTAGTCTAATGGATTGGGTTGGGTTATTAAAATTCATGTGGTAAAAAATGCCACAAAAAAATTAAGATTTTAGGTGATAATAAGGCCATCGTGGCCCACGGCGTGCCATGTGACTAGGTTCTAATAAATCCATAATGATTCTAAACCATACCTTATTTGGAATAATTCTAGAATCCACACATCACCTCATTCCATAATTAATGAAACTCATCCCATTTCTATGAACCTCTAGTAGGTTGTCTCCTAATTCCCAACTAATACTCTCTCTGAGTAGGGTTCCATTCTAGTATACTAACTACCCCTATATTTATAATTTCTCATATTAAATACTCAACCTGAACCATCTCACCGATATTATGGTAAATTCTTCCAAACCAATTACACATCTAGGACCCCTCTCACTCATTTCCATCTTAATTTGTAAACCAGTTCCACATGAAAAATTCAATCCTATATTACTCGTGGTAGTCCCATCATTCAATCTCACACCACCACACATATTCCAGGGAACCCATATTAACCATGGTAGTACCTCCCACATGATATTATTCCTATATATTCTAGGATGATCCCATGACACACTACAATGTTCGTAATTGGGTATTTACATTTTTTTATATCTTTCTTTGTTTTGATGAATTACATTTAAATAGTATTTAATAAATTTTTTTTTGTTTTAAATATTATTTTTTCTCATTAAATTGTATTAGTATTATGTATTTGTTTAGAAAAATTTACTTCACATCGTTATATTTTAATATTTTATATTATGTAACTGTTTCACAGAGAATAAATCTTAGCCAAATATTATCCTATATTTTGACCTAAAAAATCATGTATCTCTAGATGTTTTCTTTATATGGTATCTTCCTTAAAATTTTACCAATAATTTGATTATTCCATTATCCCATGTGATATCATGTTGTGATCTACAGAACTTATTTTTTCATCTTCCTCATTTTTTCTTCCTCTCCCTCTCATTCTATTGAGTTTATCTCTACTATAATCAACATCTTGACTGACATCACCATATTGTCTAGCGACATTCAACTACCCTAGTGAAACTACCTACTAAGTGGTTTGTAAATATTAATCCATATATAAAAATCTAATTTATCTAATATCCATATTTATCTCTTCCAACCTCATCAATAATGTTCACCCTAGCTTTTCTATGGAGCGAACTATTTCTCAACATTAATTTTCTTATGTGTTTTCATCTCTACCTTCTGTTCACTAGTGTCTATCCTAGTTTCTTATTTTTTTTCAAAAGCCTATTGTGTCATCAATTATTTTCATGTTTTATTCAACTTTGATTCTTAAACCAATTTTGTTTCAATAAAACAACATTGAAATTCACAAGGGTTTCATTTTGTAACCATTGTAAAAACCAACAGCATGCCAATTTTACACCATTATAAAAACTATTACTGTGCCATCTTGATACCATTATAAATTCACAATGGTGTGTTATTTTGGACACTGTTGGAAATTAAAAATGTCATGTTATTTTTGACATAGTTGGAAATTTACAATAGTGTATTTTTTATTTAAAATTGTATGAATTTTACAAAATGATTTCATCTCTTTTACACATTTTCTTGACAATTAATAACAATATCTCAAAGAATCTTCTACCTAATCTATTATATTGCAATGTTATTATATTTATTTTTTAATGTATTCTAGTCATGAATTATCTCTCTTTTTATTCATACTACAATGATATATTATGGTGTGAAAATTTTAGTCACAAACTATTTTATACTCTAAGGTGTGTTTTAGTTTGTTTTCAAAATTTTCACAAAAACTTATTCCTCTTATTTTATTTTTTCTTTTTTCATCAGCATTGTCATGGATTTTAGTTATTCAAAATAATGTAAGTATCTTGTTTTTGGTTCTTTTCTATCAAATTTATTAATCAATTTTACATATAGATTTTTTATTAAATAATGGTTATTTGTAAAAAAGATGTAAAATTATTCACTTAGAACTCATTTTGTATTATATAGTTATTTTTTAAAAAACTCATCATTGGAACCCAATGGGGATACATGAGTCACCATTTGAAACCGATGATGATTCATGAGACACCATTGCACACACAACAGTGAGTCATGAGACACCTTTGGCCATCAAATGATGAGTCATTTTTTATTATTCTCTTGGAAACTTTTTTTGTTAATATGAATCAAAATGTTTTTGGTATTGATTAAATTATTTTATTTATTTTTTAAATGAAAAAAGTATGTAAATAATTATTTGGAAACTATAATAATTTTCCAATTGTGACTCACCAACTCATCGAATACTTTTCCAATGGTGAGTAACTGAACCACCACAAGAATTTTTCAACAGTGTGACCCTAACTCACTACTTGGCATTTCCAAGGGTGATTCATGAATCACTATTAGTTAATATTTCATTTGCATAATTTTAATTTCATAATTTAAATAATTTTTTTTAAAATTAATTACATTGTTAAATTTTATATTTTTTATTATGTAAATTACATGCAAATTTGTTTAAAATAAATTGCAGCATTCTCAATGACATCTGCACATGCAGATTAATATTTTTACAATGCACTATTTTAAACATAATTTTACTATATATATTATATGTATAATTTTATTATTATTTCAACTAATTTTCAATTGTAATTCATTCAATGAATTTTATGTAAAATAAAATAAAAAACATTTTTATTATTTAAAGATGTAATTTTATTCATAATTGTTTTTAGATCGACTTTAATTGAATGAGGTAATAATAATATTTTTTTCATTAATATATGTAAAATATTTTGAATATATTGGAAACAGGAATACTATGGTAGATCTGTTACTTAATGATTCACGAGAATATATCAAAAATAAAAACAAATGTATACATCTAGATCAAAAGGGATTTTGATATTCGATAATTTATTCCATGAGGATGTGAAATACATTACTACTTCTCTAAAAGTTTGATCAAGAAAGTTCTTTGAAATCTATTATTCTTCTATAATCATCTAGGTTCTTCATCATTTAATCTTCTATGCCACAGGTGATAAAATAACAATAGATGAATTAGACTTATTCTTCTTATTCTCAAGTTCCTATTTCTTTATTTTTTATTATTTTTCAAAGGTATAACTCTTCAAATATCCGATTTTTTTTTGTAGTTTGTGGGTTAATATTTTACAATCCAAAAGTAGTTTATGGGTAATCCCACCCATCTAAAATAAAGGTTGTTTTATTTCTCCTATACAAAAGTAAGTTATATTGTGACTCCATCAATCATCAGGGGTTATACCACTAGGTTTCTAAAAGGTACATATATAATTATATATAATCAGGGTATTGATTATAGTTAAAAGTAATGATATAGAGAATAACAAATACTTGAAGATTAGTGTATTTTTAATAGAGGACATTTATCATGATATTATAACCTTAAATAAATATCTCATGTGTTATTTTATATTATTTTTTATGCTTACATTAAACACTATTATTATAAATCTCATAAATTTTAATTTGTTACAATTAATCAAAAAAGGACTATTCACCCCCTCTAATCACATATTCCATTCCAAGGGCATTATAAAATGGTATTAGAGGGTGGGTCATATTTATGGATTTGGTTTTAATTGTTTTCATTATATATTTATGTGAGAACCTTTATCCTAGACTTAAACGTCTATCAAAAATATCCACTACTTTGATATGGCTAGTCTAGAATTTAAAATGTTAAATCCTTAAACACCACCACACTTCAACAAAATTGATTATGTCTACTAGAAATATAGAATATATGTTTTTATAAAGAATATTATTCTTGACTATTAGGGTATTACATCTAATCCTTATTAATTACCTGACGTTGGTTTAAAAACTCTTACTAGTAATGAGGCAACTAAATGTTTTTTTAATTACAATGTAATGACATTATTATATTTATCATTAAGTATAAAAATGTATTGTCATATTTCATCATGAAAGTATGATTCTTAAATTTTTAATACATTAAAAGTAACTCACCATGATTTTGAAAAGATACATATAAAAAAATAATCATACAGTGAGCTAAATTTCAAGAGTTCATGATGAAAGAAAAAGATATTATAAACAATATATACAATATATTCACAATGATTTTCAAAAACATGGTTCATATAAGAGATCTCATGAAAAATAAAGCTCTCATTAAAATAATAATTCAATATCTACCCAAGAAATGGCATTCAAGGTATATTTTTATTGTCAAAAGTTTGCATTTTACTGAATATTCAATGGATGAGTTGATAAGATCACTACTAAATTATGATATCTAAATGACTATTTATAATATTGGTAATCATGATAAGAGAAAAGGTATAACATTTAAATCAAATGTAAATGTTATTATTAATTATTTTCACTTAGATTTACAATAAAGAAAGAAGGATGAATTTGAAAATTTCACCAAAGGTGTTTACTTGTACATTTAGGGTAATAAAGGGATTAAGAAGCATCCTAGAAGGGATTATCAAAAGGATGGCAGAAAGCTTACTAAAATAGGTAAAATAAATAAATATGATTCTTCCCAATTAATTTTTTATGATTCCTGGAAAAGTGCCACATAAAATCAAACTATCCCAAACTAAAGCAAGAAGGAAAGGATAAGAAATACAAGAAGAAGCAATGAATGTAATATCGTGATGGATGAAGCTATAAAGAAGAGTTATAATCATGTGATGTGTGGTTCTAAAAGACAAAAAGAAGTTATGATTTTTGTTTGATGGATTCTATTGTAAATTATGTATACTTTGACTATAATTATAGTACTGGATATGAAACAATTTTTCAAAATGAATTTAAATATTTATCTTCTCAAAATGAGAAATTTAAAAGTGGCATATTATGACTGGATGAACTATACATGGAACTGTAAAGTTAAAATAAAAAAATTAATAAAGAATATAAAATTTTAAATTATTCTATTTTAACAAATATAGAATAGAAAATGGTTTTTGATTATAAATTGATAAAATTCAAGGATGATAATGTTAAAATTAAATATTTATTGTCTAAAAATGATGAAAATCATCATAGACTATTTAAACAACTCTATGATGATTTAGAAAAAATTGAAGAGGCATGTAATCTTATTAAAAAAGAAAATAATAAACTGAAAAATTATGGATAATGCTCTACTGTGAATGTTTGTGATGACCTATAAGTTTTTTATAAATATAATGAAAACCTAAAAAGTAAATTTTTTTTCTAAAAGAATCATTATTTGTATTTTTTCATTGCTAAGAAAATTTTTATAAAATAATGGCTATTAAAACCTCAAATAATATAAAAAGGATTTTTCATATTATAATAATATTATTCAAATATATAGAACATATTTTATTAAATCCATAAATGGAAATATTTCAAAAGTTACATTTTTCAATTTTAACATGAAATAGAATTATGAAAATGAATTTTAATTGAAATATACACAATTTTTAGTAAATAATAAGACATTAATTTCTAAAAAAAATTATTCTATAATACCCTACATTAAATATACCAAATCTGTATTGGTACATAAATTTTTTTATTCTAATATAGTTTGACCAAAACTAGTCTAGGTACCAAAAATAGTTCCGACTAGTATAAATTTTTAGAAACCTATACGAAGAGTTCTATGGTAAAATGGTACATGGACAGTGGGTGATCAAGGAAATAAATTATTGGAATTTATATATTCTTATCATTTAACTATTTTGATGAATGTACTTTAAATTTTGTTGACAACTATAATGGTATGGTTATTGGTTTTTGATAAGTAGTTATATTAACCTCCATTATAATATAAAAAGTTAATTTTTTTGAAGGATAAAAATATAACATAATTAGTATATCACAAAATTGTGAGGATGAAATGTATGTTATCTTAGAATATAATAAATTTATTTTTCATAATGATAATAATGTATTATTTTATTCTAACAGAAAAAATATATATATTCAATTGATATTTTAGAACTAACCAAGAAGAATGTAAAGTTATTAAATACAATAGATATAGATCACACCATGTAGAACATGATGGTAGAAAAAATTCATCTTTGACAATTAGACAAGCTGAATAAACCTGAATTTTTTTGGAACATAAAATGATTTGTTTATATAAGTATATTGTGTATGGTTCTTGTTTAAAAGTTTATAAACACAATGAATATTTTAGATCAATAAATATGGTCAATACTAAAAGATGTTTAATACTACTACACCTTGGTATTTTTAGACCCATGAGAACTACTAGTTTAGCTTCTAAAAGATAATTTTATTGTAGTTGTTGATGATTACATTAAATTTACATTTAATATCTTAGTCCTTCATTAAAGAAAAAACTTAATAAAATTAGTCACTTTATGTAAAAAAACATAAAACTATAAAGGTCAAATAATGTATTCTAATATATGTGACAAAGGAGAACCATTTGTAAATGGTTAATTTGATGAAATTTTGGAATCTTTGGGATATTTTTTATAATTTTTCTACCAATAAAAAACCTCAAAATAATGGGGTTGTGGTGAGAAAAAATCAAACTATTCAAGAAATGGTAGGAAAAATGCTTAAAGAATTCATCCTTCAAAAATATTTTTATGATGAATCTCTTAACAGTTCTTATGATATCATAAATAGTGTTAATATCAGAACATTTATAAAGAAAAATTAATATGAAATTTATAAATATTAGAAACCCAAAATTCTTTATTTTAATATTTTAGGTTGTATTGTAAAATTTAAAATACTACAGGTAATTTAGACAAGTTTGATTCAAAAATTAATGAAGGTATCTTTTGGGATATTCTAATAATAATAAGGCTTATATGGATTAGAATAAAATAACTATAAAAGTGGAAGAATCTGTTCATGTGAAGTTCATAAAAAATAATGAAAATTATAATATTTATTTTATTGATAATGCAGATGAACTTAAATATTTCAATTTTGATGTAGATAAACCGTAAGTTAATTATGAATCAATTGTGGGAGAGAATTCATCATCTTAATAAGATCCTATAATTTAGAAAACTCATAAAGATCATTCTATTAAAAAATTATATGAAATTTTGAAACTAGAATTAGAACATTACATTATGTTTTAATTTTTTGGGCAAATTTTTCATTTGAATCTAATTTTATTCCAGTTAGTATTAAATATTATTGAAAGATTATAATTGGTTTAACTCTAAAAATGAGGGAATATAGTATGGAATATCATAATAGGGTGTGTTCAAGGGATTTTAAAACACAGTTTTTACACAAAATGGTCCACCTCACATGAACATTAAACTTTTTAGAGTATTCTTCATCATATGACATATAATTATACCATACTAATCATTCTTTTATTACCTTGAAAAACATATTCTAATGACACACATGCCCTTAAACTGTAAATATCATTATCAATGTTGAGAAACATGAACTTGTTTTATCAAGTTAAACTATGTTGTGTTCCCTTTTTATCAACTTAATATTGGGTACTATCTTTCAATGATTAGTGTCATTTCCTATTATATAGATTTAAATTATAACCCCAAAATATGTGGGGTTTTTATTAAATTAAATAAGACAAAATGTAATACTTTTAGAGTTAAAATGCCAATATTTTGGTGATACCATACTATTTTTGAACCTTTCACCATCATAGATGAAATTAAAATTTAATATAACTTCTCTATTTTCCTACATTATGTCGAACCTTATTGAAATCCCTTTACCTTCTCTGATCGAAAAATATATAGTGTAACCTTCCATCTTCATAAATTACACCAAAATTCCATGGAAAACATTAATCTACCAAGATGTAACTAATAATTAGTGTAACTATTTTTTCTTCATTGAATATAAAGAACTTTAGTAGAACATTATTTATTCTTAAACGAAAAAATTCTCTAATATAACCCTTAATCACCATATATTGGACCAAAATCATACATAATCTTTTATCCAATAGGGGGCATCTAAAATATAGTATAAAATTGTTTCTATCCTATATGGTTTAAAATTCATCACATCATTATGTGTTCTTGGAATACACAAAACTTTTTCATAATTTTTCCCCTAGATAATATTAAACTTCACCATAATTCTTCAACTTCATATATGATATGAAACTATCGAATAGATATTTTTGGTTGTTCTTATAAATGGGTACCTACAATCAATCATGTTCATTTAGGATGGTATAATGGAATAGTATTATAATGAAGGTCTAGTAAGTTAGGACTGATGTGTGTGATTAGTACACACAACTCTTTTTCTTCTTCCTAACTAGATGTAAACTATTACATAATCCTGAGTCATTATTACAAAAAAAAATTAATTTATGGTATAACCTTCCTTCCTTATATCAGGAAATAATATTAGGTTAATTCTTCATATCTTCCCATATATATTTCAATCAGAGGGGAACCCTCATGTCTTCACATATATATTTTTACCATGCAATAACCATCATTATTTTCTATCTGTTTTTAAACCTCTTAAAAAATTCATGCTTTTATTTATCCTTTTAAACAATGGTGTACCCTTATACCATCCCATATATTTTTAATTGTATTTATAACAACTTTCTTTCATTCATGTATGATTTTAAACTATATAATTTTTTCTCATACATATTTAAACTATAGTGTGACTACCATCCTTGGGAAATAATATCATGATTCACATTTTTATGTGTTCAATATTATATAATTTTACATAGTATATCATAAATACACATATATCAATTAATCCATACCATCATAGTAATTTCCCCTACTAATAAGAAAAGTAATGTAATTGTTCAATATTCCAATTGATAAAAAATATAATAATTCATCTCAAATCAAAAATCCCATTCTGAACAATAAAAAGTTATACTTTAGGGGATTATTTGACCTCTTATAGTTTTGATTATATCCCATACATCCTATTATGTATTTACTTACTCCCAAAAATAATGGGATCAAGATTTTGGTGAAAAAAATATTAAAAAAATGGTTTAAAAATGTGTAATACTTTAACAATAAACGGGATTGACTAATATTGTATACGTACTTATGATACTACAACAATAAGCTATTTGTTTTATTTAATTAAGAATCAAAATCATGGACACTTCCAATGGTAAATAAATAATCATGATCCCCAATTATTTTTTTTATTATCAAATCAGTTGAAGTGTATCCCTAGATCAAGAAAACTATTCGATGATTTTATATACAAATATTGTTTTCAATTCTTCTATGAAAACCAGAACTTCAAAATATATATTATCTCTTCTATAGACTTAATATCTTCACTAGAAAATGATAAAAATACATACAAGATTAATCTTATGATTAAATGAGAAAAAATCACATAATATCCCTAGAAATCATAGAAATGATGAATTAATAGTGGTATGTTCCAGATAGATAAGAATGTATGGGGAAAACTATGTATCATCATAACTTATCACCAAGGGATCCTTTACCTAAAGAATGATAATATTTTCCTTTATGTTTTCCGATCAGATGTTCTCTTATAGATACCTATATATATATTTATACAACAAAGTTATATAGATAAGTTAGATCAACGAGATTTATCTAATAATTCTCGCTCAAGCTATGGTACCGATTGTTCATATAGTTTCTTTAAAAACTTCAATATTCCATCTTCATATATGTTATATGTCAGTATCCTACCTTCAGTGGAATTTATATTATTTTGTAAACCCTATTCATCTTGTAGAGACTTATTTATACTATTTACAAAAACTGGTTGAAAAAATACATAAAAAAGAATTATGGTCCCCTTCCTCAATAATTTCTTTATCCAGCATTTCTAAATCCATTAATATTATACCCATGTCCATAAAAATCATATATATGACCCCATGATCCTTCTTAATCAACGAATAAAAACCTTTTATTCCTTCATAGTATGATATAGTGTTTTATTATCAAAGACCTTGAGTATCTTCAACCATATTATATGACTCCTGTAGATCTCTTACTATGTAAATATATACATAAATATTTTCTAATATGTATATATATGAAATCTCTCACGGAAAAAATAGTGCATCAATATTGAAAAATACAATATTACAATTTATATCTCAAGATCATGATTTTGATTATTTTGTCATGGGTAAATAATTTTTTTTCATTAGAAACAACTCAATCATTATTCATATGGACACTCCATAGTATTTTTATGCATCACTATATTTAAAAAAACCTTCTATTCCCAATGGTATGGTCAATACTACTATTTTTATAAATAACGTCCTTAGTTACTCAAACATTTCATCACATTCGCTCAAATTTTTTAATTTTAACCCTTTAGATGACTACAAGGTTAATTGATTAGGCAATTTTAAAAAATTTCAACAAATCATTTATATTAATACGATAAACAAAGGAAAATATGTATCTCAATTATTTTCATTTGTGTTTGTCTAGTCATTAACCACACATTACTTTGAATGGTCAACCAATATTCTATAATTGGAGCCAATATTATCATGAAAAGAAAATAAATGAATCCAAAATTCAGCCTTACTGAATTTTACATATATCTCATTCCCCCATAGAATGTCAAGGAGAAGATATAAATGGTATTCATGATATTAATATCATAGGGAGTATCTCAATATGTCATCTCAAAAATCATAAACAAATTATCAAAATAATCCCTTAAAAACTATTGAATAGATCAATAAGTAGAGATGGTATATTTATTAATACAAAAGGCATTACTACGAACTCATAATTTGTATATCTTATGTGAAAATTCATATTTGGTATATCAACACTCTTAAATTTTATATTTTTGATAACCAGAACAAAGATAAATCTTTTGGAAGTATTGATATCCATTAAGTATATCAAGAAAATAATTAATATGAGGTAAAGCATACTCATTATACATATTATTGGAACTGATTTCTCTTAATTTGATACAGAAGCTCATAAACCCTTACATCTTATTCACAAATATGACATGTTCCCACAATATAGAATCAGAGGAGAGTATGAATCATTTATCACAAAACATATGTAATTTCTTCTTTAATTTCAAAAATTAAACTTGATTCACTCTATATGGAGGAATAGATATTGGGTTCACATTAAAGATAATATTAAAAAATAATTTCACTTCATGATTTGGTGAATTTACTTGTAATTCTATAGGGAATGTATCTATATAAAACCTCACAGTAGATATATCCTATATTCTAAGGACATAATTTTCATTTACTGACGTATCCTCTTCAAGAATTCCACTTATATGAGCCACTAAAGGTGGTTCCGAACAAGAAATAGGCTACAAAGTCTCCCCTATCAAAGAATGAGAATTTATTTCAACTTCAAATAATATAATCTTATAATATTGACTTTAAGGTCATCTATTATTTAAAATTCATTCATTGGTATTAAAACCATGTTTGTAGTTGTGGAAGTTCCCGGAATTTTAATTGATACATGTAGAGACTTGTTTATTACATTGTAAGACTTTGAAATATTTCTCTATCTATTTCTAGAGTTGGGCACTATGAAGGTGTATGATTTGGAGGCCCGGTGTTGCCAAAAATAATTTTATAAAAATATTAAATAAATTTTATAATTTATTCATGCTCATTATTATAAAAAATTCGATAACTCCTAAAAAGAAGGTCTGATTAGAAATCAAATATCACAATTGTGGCTAGAATTTGTTATTTACCCTAGGTGAGACCTAAAATAGGATGACATGAGATGTTGGGAACCCTCTCCATTTGGTGGTGCATTCATTGGATATATTAATAAATTAAATAATTAATTAACTCATTTTAACACATTCAAATGTATACATATAGACTATATTGGGAATTTTTAAGTGTTACTTGAATAATCATTGGGAGAATTCCAAAGAACATATTTCCTCTTTCATTGGTGAATCACCACGAATGAGGAAAAAACCTTATATTGGAAAATATGGGGATTCATTGAACATAGAGACATCCTTTAATTGTTAGTTGTTGCTTTCTTTGATGACAAACAATTAAATAATTATATAAGACTCGTCAATTTTTGGTTTATTCCCTTGTTGATTATACTAATTGAGAAAATCGATCCCTCTTATAGATATGATAATATTATTGCCTAAATATTCACCTCTGTACCTATTTAAATTGAGTTATTTTTTTTTTCTATCCTCGATATCACCATTCATTATTATTTTCGAATAATACTTGTCCAATGATGGTTAAAATTTTTTTGTGTCTTTCTCCCATGTTTTCTTTTTTTATTATCCAGTAGGACATCACAGTTCTGGTTTGAAATTATCGAGTGATACTGAGCCTGATCAGACCTTAGTAATTAGTACATATCGACAAAGGATGCTTGGATTGATGAAATAAGCTTAGATATGGGGTTGTTTCATAGCAAAAAATATTTTTTTGATGATCAGTGATAAAATCATCTACATTTGAATAAACAAACGCATATGGGATTAATGAGGGATCCACAATCATTAAAATTATCCATTTTGTTCGATAACGGTAGATTAAAAAAATAGATCTATCCCAAATACCTTATTTTGGGCAAAGATAGGGCTGACATCAAAGTGTTTTGGCTGAAAACAAGTAGTATAAGTTGGATATAAAAAAATATAAAAACTCCGACTACACACTGTATACAAGGATGAACACTCGACATGCATCCCCTTACGTGTGGTATCTATGGTTTTGGGAAATCATAAGTATGGCATGGAATATAGCTCTCAAACACACCATGTACCTCATCCCCAGGTGAATGATCCTTATTATGGACTACATGCACAAGAATCTATGTAGGAATGCATAGCCAGAAACACAACCATGTATCGAAGTACATAGTCATGTCCTGTTAACATGAGATACACCTTGTGTGGAGAAAAATATTTTTCAACAAATTACATGGACACTGGATGGATGTACACAGACACAACTAGAAAGACACATCCCAATCTTGATTAACTTGGAAACATCGCTTAGTCCACCTGTACAACGTGTACTTCTATATGTATATGGAACCATGTTCTTTCCATCAACAACGCAAAGAAGGGGAGCGGGTTTATACTCTATATTGGTCCCCCGCATAATGAGTATCCATTTCTTCACTTCAAAAAAACATTGGGATCCCTATTTACTTTGTTTGAACTCACCTATTGGACCATGGGTAGCCTATCCTATGTGATTTTACGCATAGAAAATAATTGTTATATAAGTTTTGGATTTTATGATAGGATGTGGAATGTTCAATGAATGGATTTTGGGTAGGAGACAATCGATGAGGAAACTGATCATGCCATATCACTGGAGACCTACTTAGTAATACCCTAATGTAGATCTAAGTAGTGGAACCCTCAACAACAACCAAGTTGTACCCTCTAGTGGAGTTGGGTAGTTGAGTCCTTAAAGAGTACTGAGTAGTGCACTCTAGTAGAGGTGGGAAGTAGAGTCGTTGATAATTATTGAGTTGTAACCACCAGTAGAACTAGGTATTGGGGTCCTCAATCACTACCAATTTTAACCCTATAGTAGATATAGGAAGTGGATTCCTTTACAACTACTGAGTTCTGCCCTCTAGTAGAGATTCGTAGCAGAGTCCCCAAAGACTACTTAGTAATAACCACTAGTGGAGATGGGTAGTGATTCATAGATGACTATGAGAGTGGACCCCTAGTATTGTACCATGGCATGGGTCCTCTACCTAGAGTTTGTGACCCTTATACTATGCAACATAGTGATAAGGTGCGACTTGACTTAGAAAATTACATCTATAAAAACACATGAAATGATTTACATCCTTGATGGAATTTGGAATTGTTGGTTACTCTATATCGTGGGATGATCTGGGAGTTGAATATCCAATTAATTTATCATCTTGGATTCTTTGACTGAGCATATATTTGTAAATATAAATATTCTTCTATATCTATACCATTGTATTTGGTTACTCTCTTTTCATGAGAGGTGCAGATGCATGGGGTATGCCATGTGATTTCATTGTTCAGATTCTTTTTTTTGGATGAGGATTCTATCCTGCTATATATGGAAAATACTTCCATTGTAGTTCATCCACTCACCATGTCGAGCCCCTTAGTCCTGGATGAGGTTACTTTCACTTTTGGTTTGGGTTGATTTTTTCTCTTTGACATTATATTGCCTCTACATTTTTTATATTCCCGTTGTATCTCTCATTTCCCCTATCTTTAGGGGTATCCAATTCGTTATGTATATACTCACCCATGTATGATATTTTCCTACACATATTGTGTCTTATGTAGATAGTAGAAATGTTGGCGGTGACTTCATAGGAGCTTCGGGATACCTGGTACTTGGGACTATGTATGATGGTCATAGATTGGAGATAATGAGTTGTTATCTCTTAGAAATTTAATTTTCTAGTTCTTTTAGGTTGGGAGCTATTTTTGTTTGGGCTTGCATTTTTCCCCATTAATTTTCAGTTTTCACAGTCGTACTCTTGTACACTCTAGAGGTTATGCATACATGGTTTACTGTCTAGATATGTTTAATCTTTTATTCATTCCCACATCACTTATACCATGATATGAATGTGTGTGGGAATACATGTACCTAATAAAAGGCCTCCCTGAGTTAGTTATGCCTTCCGAACTTGTCTCCACACTTACCTATAGAGGTGGGCTTTGGGTTGTGGTGGCTCAAGCCCCAACTTTGGTCGGGTCATGAAAGATTGGTATTAGAGATAGTTCATTCCTTGGGATTTTTTTAGATTAGTCCCATTATGAGGATTTATATGGGTTTACTACAAAAATCTTGAAGTGTGTCGAGTGTGGATCTCAGGTTAGGGAATATTGTGATGGTGAGGGTGGTCGACGAATCCATTCACCATGACATTGAATACCTTCTTAACAACTATGAATAACAAGAAATTTGTTGTAGGGATCAATGGTACATGAAATATATATGATTCAGTCTTTGGATTTCCTTATTGATTCATCTCCCCTTTTCTATAATATATATATATATATATGATTCTAAAACCATTGTACATCATGATAAATCTTAGTTCTCCTTATGACACCAGCCAGCTAGGATTCCAGTTATATATTGTGATGACAATCTGATGAGGGATGAGACCTAAGCTCTGTACCCATCCCAAGACCCTATTATTCAAGATGGGTACATATCAACACCTCCACCTATCAAGATATTGATTTTTTTAGTATATGAGTCTCAGGAAATTTGTAGACATAGCGCTTTCTGTGAGTTCTACAACGAGTGGTCATTGAGGTGCCGCGAAGAGACAAATCCTCAAGAAATTGAATGGTTAGAGTTAGCGGTCTATATTTTCTTGGATTTTTCAGACCCTGATATTTCATGAGGTTGAATATAGATGCTTTCCATTCCCATAGAAATGATGCACACTGATCGAGTCTTGTTACATTGATTCTTGATGAGTTAACCCTCTTGTGGCCAACTTTCAACCATTTTTCATTGAGGTGGAAACCCCTCTTGTTTGCAGTCATTTCAAAATTAATAGAATCCGTAGTTTCATCAAGGAGGAATGATGGTGGATAAGTATTCAGGGAGGTTCAAAGACTATACATGGTTCTTTCTTGACATTATTTAAGGTGGGTAATTCTGAGTGTGCTAGAATGGGTACTAGTGACTAGGATATTTCTTTATGAGGTAATCTGGATATCTAGAGTTAGAAATATTCATCACATAGTAGATTAGTCTAATACATATATCAAGAACTAGTCAGTAGGCTCTCGACACATTAATTCCTTTCAAAATCAGGCTCATGAATGAGGTTATGTGGTTTAGGGACAACACAGAGAATTGGATAATCCCTAATAGGGGTGGTTTTTCTCATTTTAAGGGTGATGACACATAGGGAATGACTTCCAGACCAAGCGTGGTGAGCATAAGTGGTAGATAGATGACAAATTACCATGATAGAGGTAGTTCTATTATTAGGGATCTATTAAGGGAGGGATGGGTGGCCACCATGGAGGCTGAAGAGTAACAGGATCTATGGGTGGTTTAATATTATATGAGATACCTCCACCACCACAATTGGATGGCCCATGTAAGTCTTAGGGAGATGGTTTTAGACTACTTTAGGCTCTGTAGAATTATTACCCTACAACAAATGAGATGTTCAGAGGTATGATCTGTGTGATTTCAAATATTTATATAGTATTATTATACATAGAAGACCATCATTCCATCATCTATATACTTCTGTTATGAGATATGGACCAGCCAATTCGGTCTCTATCCTATTAGCTTCTTCTTGAGGTCCATATTGGTAAAACTTTTTTGTATCTTTCATATTCAAGTAGTGATACATATTTATTTATGGAGATAGGTTCACGTGAGAAGTTTTGGTAACCATGATGGATCTATATGATGTCATATTTGGTATAGATAAGTTATCCATGGTCTATGACTATAATTACTATATGCACAGGAATGTCAGATGCCAACGCATTGATGGGATGATATTCCCTTTTTTTTAGTGAGAGTGATCTAATGAAAAAAAATGTGTCTTCTACAAGAAGGTGGTTGTAGAACATCACCCATCAATTGAAGAATATATATCATGGCTTGGTAGGCTCTTAAAGCATCCAGATTCCTTCAATTGTGGAGGATTACATGGAAATCTTCCTTGAGGATGTTCTGGGACAACGTCCAGGGTGGGAGAGGGAGTTATTTATTTATTTTCATCTCGGGACTAGTCTCATAACTCCTACGATATGTAGAATAGAACCTACTGATCTTTATATGTTTTAGTTGATGTTAGAGGATCTGAGAGTGAATGGTTTTATTAGACCCAATGTCTCCCAAGGTTGTTTTTTTTATGAAAAGTGTGGATGGGGTTTTCTGTCATTGTTTGGATTGCCGTCAACCGGAACAAGCCATAATGAATAAAAATTTCCCCTTATCAAGGATTGGCATCCTTTTTGACCACATTATAGGTATGATATGGTTCTTGTAGATCAATATTAGGTCTTTCTTCCACCAATTGATGGTTTATGAGGCGGAAATTCCAATTTTGGCTTTTTTGGTGTCAATATAGAAACTATGAGTTCCTAGTGATGTAAATTGGTGTAATAAATCCCCTCAGTCTATGTATTTGATGAACAAGGTTTTTTAGCCATACATATACTAGTTTGGGGTAATCTTCATTGAATAAATACTCATATACTCTAAATAAGAGGAGGTACATGTAGATCACTTGAGTATGGTTCAATATTTTCTCCGAGATCAGAAGCATTAGAGAAATCTCTCGATGTTTGAGTTCTAGATTAATGAGGTTCACTTTCTAGTGATTTTTTTTCTGATCATGGTTTAGGCTTAGACCCAGAAAATATTGATGCAGTTTTTGCTAGGGATCCACCCGAGAGACTGTAATAGGTATACATCTTTCTTGGATTGGAGGGGTACTACAATAGGTTTTTGAAAATTTTCTATAGTTTCAACCCCTTTTACCACCCTAACAAGGAATGTCCAACCATTTACCTAGTCGGAGAAGTACATTAAGGAATACAAGGAGTTGATGCAACGACTGAGGAGTGATTCTCTATTGGGGATACCAGAGAACATAATGGAGTATGTAGTTTATTTCCATGCTTCAAGTGTTGGTCTCACATATGTGTTGATGAAACGATGGTCAATTATCTTATACGAGTTGAGGAATTCAAAACCCCATGATAAAAATACAAAACTCAGGATATGTAACTAGTAGTGGTAGACTTCCCTAGAGGATTTGGAGTCACTATATTCTGGGAGAGTGATTTTTGGTTTACTCAGAAAATCATTGTCACAAGTATTTCATCACATAGAGGTACATCAACCTGATATAGTGGAAATAGCTGTATTTTTTTCAATTCCAAGAGTTAGAGAGAGTTTTAATTATAGAAATGGGAAACATAGAAGCATATTCCCTTAACCGGAAGTCCTAGGACTACTTAGTGTAATAAAATTAAGAGTATTTGGTCTCCCTGTAGCTCTCTCTAGTAAAGTATAAGTGTATAAATTTTCTACAATCGATGGTGTTGGCTCCATTGATTATTGAGCATTGGAGAGAGTTCCAGTTGGGAGACGTCAACTGTGAGGTCTAACATGAATATATGTCCACATGAGACTCACTAAATGCATATTATTATGGAGGGAATAAAATCATCTTGTTTACTGATGGCTGTTGGTTATAGTCATGATACATGAGGACATGATGCAAGAGTTTCACACTTCACCCCTAGTAATAAATCTCGGTGTGGGAAAGATGTAAAAAGTCATTCAACGGAACTTTTGGTGGTGTGGAATGAGATGAAATATAGCTGAGTTCATCTCTTGGTGCCTCACCTATCACTAGATGATGGTTGAGATCCAAGTCCCAATATGTTTGTTGTAGCCCCTTGAGATCCCAAAGTGGAAGAGGGATTAACTATCACTGTACTATGTGATAGGGATTATATGCATAGGGATGGTCCATGACACAATCTAGATGATTATAAATTGACTCGAGAAGATGAGAAACATCCTTCCTGTCAGGGGAAGAGTTTGGTGGAGATTTTGGGGATGTTTTAGGGGAGGGAGATCATGAACCTTCACGGGTTCCCTTTATGATTGTCTCCAATTGTCATGTTTAGTTGACATCATTATTGTGGGGAGGCCTATAGTAGGAATTCGAGACCCAAATTAGAATAAATATAACCTTTCAACCTCATACCAATGGGTAGACCGAGATCACTATCGAGGTGTTGGAGGATAAGATGAGAGATAACATGTTTGACTTTTAAAGGAGTTGGGAGGATCACATTCCCTTGGTAATATTTTCATACAATAATAGCTACCACTCTTCCATAAGCATGAAAACATTTGAGGCCAGGTACGGTAGACCTTCTAGGTCACCCTTATGGTGGAAAGAGATTGGTGAGACAACTCTTGTGGTCCCTGAGAGTGTCTATGAAAAGATAGAGATTGTCCAGTTCATCCATAAGTGGATGAGGATAAACCGGATTTGACAAAAATCTTACACAGATCATCGTCATAGTCCCTTGGAGTTCAATCAGGGTGACCACCTTTTCCTAAGAGTACCCACATGAAGAGAATTGTGAAGGAGGTTAGGGAAGAAAATATATTTCCAAGGTTCATTAATCCATTCAAAAACATTAAGAGGGTTGTAATGTTTTCTTACCTTCTTTCCAAACACCCATAGCTAGATAAAGTGAACAACATCCTCCACGTGTCATAGTAGATGAGATATGTGCATGACACTATGCACATTATTGATTGGGGAGATCTAGACATCAATGATGGATCCCCATTTTTTGAGCACTTAGTTGTGGTTGAGGATCGATAGGGGGGCCTTACTTGGTTGGACCCTACATGGGGGGACCATCACCTCAGTTCATGTGTTGTGCCATCATACATATGTGAAGTAGAGTTCATGTGAGTAGGCGATACAAGTGTAAGATCAATACCCAAAGTTATTTTTTAGGTTTCTTGTTCAACGATTAAAATATTGAATCAATTAATGATGCAGTTATCTAATTTTTTCCTGGTAATACATTGAAATATTTTTATATATTTTTTTTTAGAGATAAGAACTAAGGAATCATGCGATTACGAGTCCCAGTGCACCCCTAATTAATTTTATAGAATTATGAAATATATTTTATATTGTAAATGTTAAACGTCTTAAATAAAATCATCTAACTATTAATTAGAAGATCAAATCCTAAATCCATGACATTATTTGAGTTCTTAATGCATTATTTATCCTTGGCACGACCTAAAATATGTTTTCATGGGGTATTGAGACACCTCTCTCATCAGTAGTACTTTGAGTGGATTAATAAATTATTTAATTAGTTGATTAACTCATTTTAACGAAAATAAATTCCTACATCAATATTTAAATCAAGAATTATCTAATGTTAGTTTCATAAAACTGGGATAATTCCAGATCATCTCTTTCCTCCTTCGTTGAAGAATCACCTTGGATGATGATGAAACTCTAAATTGGAGAATATCGAGATATAGAAGACACAAAAACATCCTTTAATTTTTAGGGAGTCCGTTATTTGATGATGAATGATCAATTATCTAGGTAGGACTCTTCAATTTTGGGTTTATTCCCTTGTAGATTAAATTGATTGTGAAAATTTATCTCTCCCACCAATCAAAGATAATGGTTGCCTAAGCATGCAATTTTGTAGTAGTTTAAATTGAGTTATTTTCTTTTCTTTCAAATAATTATATCACGGTTCTTGATTGTTGTCCATGAACACTTAGAAAATGACGGGTAAACATTTTTTCGTTTCATTCAACCTTTTTTTCATTCTCTTCACCAATAAGACCCCATGATCTCGGTTTGACAATATTTACTGGTAACGATCCTGATCGGACACCCAAAATCAAGATAAATTAGCAAATGAGGTTTAAATTGTTGAAATAAGGTTAGATCTAGGATTTTTTCAGGGAAATAATGAACATTTTAATGATTGGTGGTCAACCCATCAACATATGAAGTGCTCATGGAATACGTGCAAAATGACAGATCTTCGATGATTGAAAAAATACATTTTTTGGGAAAATAGTGGCCGATAGTGATAGACATGGCCCAGGCACACTATTTTTGGTTAGAGAGATGGATGAAAATGAAGAGGTTTGGATGAAATTGAGCAATGAAAATTAGATCTTAGAAACATTGAGAAACCGAACTACGCTCCATGTACAAAGATAAACAAATGTTGGGTAGCCACTAAAGTGTGGTTTCTATGGTTTTTGGAAATCATAAGAATGGAACAATGTGTATTCCTCTTATATTCTATGTACATAATTCCCTAGTGGATGATCCATGTGTTGTACCGCACAGAAAGGACTTCGTGTTTGAGTATATGGATAGAAACACAACTTTTTTCCAAAGTACACTGACATGGCTAGGACACATGGGCAGAACCTCAAGTAGAGAAACACATTGTGTACTAGAGTACATGGACATCAGATGAAAGTACACTGACACAACCATAAGGGAAAAGCCTGACCACTATTAAACTGGGATGATTGTGTGGTCCACCTACACAGAATTTATTTCTACATAGATTTTGATCCATGCATATTCTAGGGAAATAATCAGCTGGTGGAACAAGACCAGACACCATGTGGGTCCCCTCACACATTTTTTATCCCTTGGTATCTTTTTAGGAAACACCATGTTTACAGATATCCTTTTTTGAAGTCGTAGTTTTTCCTACAAGTAGCCTATCGTAAGAGTTTTTTCACATAGAACCTGATGGTTACCTTGGTTTTGGATTATAAGATATGATTTGTAATTTTCAGATCATGGAACTTTGTAAGTCACTGCTTGACAATGGAAGTGATCACACATGATAACCCTACACCCACTGATTTCTACCCTCCTGTATAGCTAGGTATCATAGTCCTGGATGACTACTAAGTTGTACCCTCTAGTATAGCAGGGTATTGGTGTCCTTGATAAGTATCGAGTAGTACCCTCTAGTATATATGTGTAGTCGAGTCCTCAATAACTATCGAGTTGTACCCTCCAATAGAGATGGGAAGTATATTCCTTGATGACTACAGAGTTGTAGACTCTATTAGAGTTTGGTAGTGGATTCCTAGATGAATATTTAGTTGTACTATCCTATAGAGTTTGGTAGTGGAGTCATCAACAACTAGTAAGTTGTATCCTCTAGATGAGTTGTGCAGTGGGTCCTCATTATCTATCAGAGTGGATCCCTCCTATTTTTCAAGGTCATGTGTCATCAACCTTGAGTTTAGGCCTCCTCAACAGTGTGAAAAAGTGATGAGGAATGAATTGACATGGTTATTTAATTCTTGGATGACATGTGAGATATTGGGAATCATTTATGGGCTTTTAGAACAATTGGTTTCCCTTCTTCATGGGTTGATATTTGATATGGATATCCCCTTACTCTCTCTTTTTGGATTCTTTTATTGATAATATATATATATTCTTCTATATCCATACCCTTTTATTTGGTTATTCTCTTTCCATGGTAGGTGAATATGTATGGGGAATTACACATTATTTCTATCTTTAGATTATCTTGTTTGGATAAATATACTCCCCAGATATATGTGGAAAAGACTCGACAAGTAGTTTATCTTCTCATAGTGTTGAGCCCCTTTTGTTTGGATGAGTATACTTTCACTCTTTTTCTGCTGTGAGTTATTCTATTTTATTGTATATTGCATCTCCTATCATTATATTCCTATTATATCTCATACTACTCCCACTTCATATTTTGAGTCATCCTATTGTGTTTGTATAAACTAACCCTCATATGGGATTTTCCCACACATGTCATGTCTTATGTAGACAACGGATAGGTTGGTGGTGACTTTAGAGGAACATAGGGATACTAGGTACATGGGGCCATACATAGTGGTCGTAGGATAGAGACTAGGGACTAGTGTCTTTTAGTAATTTTATTTTCTTGTTCTTTCATGTTGGGACCTATTTTTGGTTGGGTGTGTTATATCCCCCTTTAATTTTTAGATTACACAATAATACTATTGTACACCTTAGAGGTTATTCATGCTTGTTTTAATTTCATGATGTGATGTAAATTTTACACTTTCCCTATCCCATTCAGTTTTTTGATAGATGTTTTTGTGCGTATAGCTACTTAGGTGATTGGTTTACTGATTTAGTTATGCCTTCGACACTTTTCACCACCCCTAGCCCATGGATGTGGGCATGGGTAGTTGCAACTTGGGTCAGGTTGTGATAATATAAAGTAATATACTATTGTGTCCATAATATGGTCACATGAATATTTATCTAAAAGATCCTTCCTTTATGAAACCATAGATTATTCAATTTTCATATAAAGATTATAGGATATAAAATAGTTCATATATCTGGAATTAATTAATTACTTAAGTAACAATTAGTTTTCTATCAAATTATCTATTACAATATCATCTAGAACATATAAATCTTCTTTTTTATAGTATAGGTCGAACCTTTATTCACCAAACACTTCTTTGGTATCTTCCCATAATGATAGGGTCATTGATTTGAATAGTATCTTATATCCATTCAATTGAAGCATTAGAAATTTTGAATTCCTTATTTCTCTTTGACTTCTCCGCATGATGGCCCTTATCTCCACACATGTAATAAAGTCCCATTATGTTTATGAAATCTATGTGGTGTTTCTTCCCACAATTATTTCATGTTGAAAATTCTACCATTCACTTCATATCCTCTATCCAATTATTTTTTACACAACAATCATACACCATATTATTCCATTGATTCCATTTGAATGTAAAATATTTACATAAATTAGTCTCATTATTGAGGTCACAAGTCACTATCTATTCATATGAGAAAATTGTTTATGAGAGTAATTACTTTGGATGGATTGAGTTCAACCCATCAAAAGAGAAATCAATATTTCTTTTTGTATTATATGAATAGTCTATAGCATGAATTTATAACCTTGTATAGTTAACCTCATACTTAACAAAAACATCCTCTTACATTTATCTTATATTCATAAATTTATTTTCCCAACCACCACATTTCTCAAGAATAAAGTTTCTCTCAATTAATAAAACCATAAAATTCATTCATTCAAACTTTTCTATCTCTTATTCCTTTAATGAGTTTTTAATTAAACACCACCATTTATCAAAATATTTTATTTACGGTATAAATCCATAATAACATTCTCCCATTCAATACATCCCATGTCAAGGATTAAATTCTCTATGTATTTGATCTATTGTTCAATGACTAATGGATTCATGGTTCCCTTGAATGATAGATTTTTCTATATCATGAAATAGTACAACATTACTACATCAGGTTGTGGACATAAATCTTTGTAACATAGGAAATGTTGTTTTTATAGGTTGAGTAATATTCCATAATATATTTATAATATAATATACTATTGAACCATCCTCGTTGTATTGATTTGTAGGGAAATACCTATATTGATTACATGTATTAGCATGGTTTTCTTATATTCTATTAGAAGTTTTTTCTGTGAAATGTAATATACTTAATTAGTTAATGAATAAAACTATGAATTATAAATCATTCATATGAATTTATCATTGATTCATTTCTTGAAATCTTGAAATATGTTTAGAATATATTAAGGGTATTTTGTTTAATTATGATCTTATAAAAATTTTTCCTATGTTTTTGTTAATCTTTAATTTATACTAATTTCTATTCCCTAACTCTTATAATGGGTAGCCTGTAATGTATTATATTCTAAATAATCCTGGAATTTATAATACTTTAAAAATAATAAATCTATGGATTAGCTAACAAAAAATAGATTCATGGATAAGAACACTTGTGATGGAATGCATAATTATAGATTTTATAAAAAGACCATAAAGTCCATATTCTATGAAATCATACATAAATGAGTAATGATTATATCAAATCCGAAACTAGTTTCTCTCATGATATCTATTGTTTCACCAATGGGATATATAATTACAGTACCCACCTATCGCATGATAATTCCAATGCTTCCATCATATCAATGGAATGGATAAATAAAAAACTATCATAATGTTACAAAAATATCCACAACTATATTCATGTCCATGAAATCAGTAATTTTCAATATAGAAATATTTTAAATACATGATACCAATATTTACACATTCGATAGAACTATATAAATATCCAGGTGAATATCCCATAATCAACATAAAAATAATAGGACATTCACAATGTAATGGAAGTTAAAATTATAATAGGAATGATAGAATGTTAGTTTTGAAGATTATATTCATTTTTTAATGATATAAGTTGGAAATAATATTTTTTTATGATACATAAAGAGTTGGTGAACTATCCAAAAACATATCCTTTGGGATTGTTAAAACATGTTTTTGGTTAGGATCTATTATCATACACCAAGTAATGATAGAATTAAAAATAAACCAACCTTTTCCAAAATTATTATTCTACGTTACATCAAATAAAAATCTTGAGTCCAATTTTTGTTTCAGGTATGATATTCCATTTCATTGAAACCACACTATCTTTACAAAAAATTATATCATTTTATGTCTTTGTGGGTGATTTATCATTTTAATGACTTATAAAGGTAGAATAATTAAATTTGATGGGGATATATAATTTTTTATATAAAACTATATTTATAAAAATGAACTAAATAACATTTCCAATTAAAATGGAAATGTAATGGAATAATTATAAAAATAAATGAAAAAAGACATTAAAACCCCATACCTTGAAATATTGATTTTTCATTTTTGGTAGGAATGCCTTAGAATATTGAAAACTTTATAGAGATAATTTTGAGAGAAAAAATGTGAGGGAATTTATGCTCAGTTGCATTGGAGTGGAGATTAATGAGATAATGGATTAGTTTTTATACATCGGTAATGGTATATTTGGGTAAACATATAGATTTTTTTATTATTTAAGAAAACTACATTTGGGTGTACTTGATTCAAATTTTTTTGAATATTATTAAAAAATAAGGATATGTGAAATTTAAGTCATGGTAAAATATAATGGAACCTTCCAACCACTCCATTAAATGGAAATAATCAGAAATAGTTTGTTATTATGAAAAAATGTATTTTTGTTCCAAAAATGTAAAATATATGTTTGTAAAATAACTTATTATTTGAAAATAATATTTTTCAATTATTATGTACTTTTTAGTTAAAATAGGTTTAATTATTTTTTAAGCTTACATCCTAATGATGTCATAAAAATAATGGTATCCATAAGAACTCTAATTTCTTTTACTATTCATCGAGAATCAAATTTTCATAAAAATCCAAAAAATTCACAATAATATTTCATCAACATGATAACTATAAATTCAACATTCTTTAAATGAAAATAAATGTCCATATATATGAAATTTATTTATTAAATAAAGCTACTTATGTGTGTAAAAAAGATTCATTTGGAACCTAAAATTTAAAAAATAATATTCTAGTAAAAATGATATATATTATGAGAAACGTGTTTATAATTGATATTAATTGATTAATATAATATCTTAATGTTTAATTTTATATTAATATAGAAATATTTTATATTTTTCAATACACGCTTAAATAAATAATGATTACATTAACTTAGTTGAATCTCAGGACATACAAAATCTCCCCTAGAACAGTCATATGAGTTGACATGTAATGTCATTAAATTTATTAGAAACCAAAATTTGAGAAAAAAAATTTGATAATTTTTTTCAATAATATTTCACCTCCAATCTTAGAAGAAACATACACTATGAGACTGTGAAATTAGTATACTCACTTAAAAGGCTATTCATGTAGTGAAGTTGGCACCCAATCTTTAAAGAGTGGAACAAGTTAAGATGAAGCAATTTATATAGTAATTAATCCATGTAAAAAATTGATATAGTTGGAGTAATTCTTATAGAATATACATTAAATCTAAGTATTATCAAATTATAACCTTGTGGGGTGAGAAGGGAAAAAACAGTAGTTATAACCTCGTAGGGAATGTCACATCCCATAGAGATGGGGGAATTTTTATCCCAATCACTATCTAACCAATATATAATTTGTTTGAAAGTGAATCCTATTATTCTATTACCTTTTGTAAGGGAATCAATAATTATTGGGAAATTTAAAATTACATAGATTGTTGTTTGTCAGTTGATTTATCCTTGTCCAAGTTTGATTAATGTTCAAAGATATTCCTTCTTTATTACCTGGAGAATTATGTCACCCACATTTCCTCTTTTTTAGACCACTATTTGGATAAACAAAATAATAATAGGTTGAAAAACACATATAATTTATCTAAACATTAAAAATTGATTCTTTTATAATACATAAACCTCATAGTTTGGTATGTTACTAGTTCATAGGATCTATTCTAATAATTTTTATTTTAGTTCATTTATTATGAGGACATGGGTGTCTATAAAATCTTAAAATATACACAATGTTTGAAATATTGATTCCCTAATTTCATAAAATTATGTAATGGATTAATTTTCCTTTTGGAGATATGACATCCTCATGATAAATTTCTAGAAATCTATGTGTAATATTTTTTATGTTACTTTTTTTACAATGAAAATTCAACATAAATTTCCTTCGAATTCCATTTTTTTGAAATGTCTTGATTATAAAAGGGTTCAATATGTTTGAAAATTAATTGATAATGGAAATTACTATTTTAAAAAAAATTAGAATATTAAGAAGTTAGAATCAACTATTGTCACTCTAAAATAGGTTTTGGTATTATACTTGAACTATAAACCAATTAAGTGATTAGTAAAATTGGCTCCTAGAACATTGAAATATCCATATGTAAACCATAATACCTAAATGTAATATGTGTATATGGAGTAAAATAATTAATACATCAAGACTATATATAAATTTTTGAATTTATTCTAATGAAAATCAGAAATGGTGTATTTCTTTTTATCTTTCAAGAATAATTTGTTTGAGTCATTAGATTTGAATGATCCTAAAGAGGCATGACATCATAATAAACTTTAAAATTTCACCAAAAATTATATTTTAGGATATAAATTCCTATATTATTTTATATTTTAAGTTCTTAAACCATATTTTGGATGATAAAGGTTTATTAGTGATATAATAACCTAAGGTACACATGACTTATATGTCTTAAATCTCCATCAAGAAAGATAAGTGTGGGAAAAATTTATAAATTTGTATTCATAAACTAAGATGAATAAATCAACTAAATATTAGTCAATTGTGCATATTAAATCACTATTGAAAGACTATTTATACAATTAAAGGCCCTAATTACTTTTTCTAACTCTATAGTGGGATAATACACTTCATTTCAATCATAAAAAAGGATACATGGGTGATAAGATAATAAAGATTATGATTCCTAATCCTTCCATATAGATAACTCAATCCAAACCCTCATGAAATTCATTCACTCATAATTAATATCTCTTTAATTATCCCAGCAACTAGAAACACACTCTGATTTCAACCCCCCCCCCCCCATTTTTTGTGTTTTGACTTCATCCAACCGATATAAAATATTTCTCATTATGGGGTTATATGAATTATAACCTCAATGTAACTCCAATGTATGTGTTAGAGGCATAATATTACAAGTACAAGGTTGAAATATAATACCAAGGGATATTTTTTATTGTATAATTAATAATGATATAACTATAAAGTAGATAATTTAACCTATATAACGTGAAAGATAGTCAAAATTTTGGAATGTCCAATGATTGTTCTTCTGTAATTTGACTTGTAGACTGATTATTTATGAGATAATTAGCTATAAAATCATATGTAAATAAAAAACATTATTTACATAGCCTAAAAAATTTGGATAAAATTCATTCCAAGACCCATGATTTTATTATTATTGATCTAATTATCCCATAATTACTTAATTATGAGAAACAATTTCTGTTAGGAGATCCAAACCCTCTTACATCACTATCATACTGGTGTGATAATCAACCTTGGATATATATTAATTTTATAATGAATATATAGAATCCATCTTTGAAGAACGGTAAAATGTATATTATTTTGAAAATTAAGTGACCACTTCTAAGACATATCATAATAAAAGTGGAATTAAAAATTTTCTTCCAATCCTCTACTTTATAGAATAAGACCAAAGAGTATTCAGTCAAGAGAATATTGAAACAATTATTATATTTTTAAAGCTCAATGATGTTGATATTTATTTCAATCTGGTTGAAAATGGATATAGGATCAACAAAATTTTAAAAATACAATCCACTTCCATTGATACATTGATTTTGACTGGGATATACCAGATCTCACTATAGAGGGATATGTCACTATTTTGATACATGATTGGTCATTCAATGGTCTGTTAGTAATTTCATGGATTCAAAAGCATGTGTAAGTAACATTATATTACCACAAATAAATAAATTACTCAATTTATGGTAAATATGTTGAGATTAATAGTTTATACTCCCCTTTAGACATTCTTAAAACCTAATTCATCATCAATTGATAGTATATGAGGGAGGAAAAACCTCTAATAGAAAACGATTTTCTAGTTTCTTCTTTCAATGGTTGTAAATCCAAATATTTTTTACCATTGGAATTGTGTGATGTATATTTTTACATTCCATATATATTATATTAATATTATGTAATCATATACGGGGAGTCATATCGTTCTTCTAGCAAAATAGAAAAACCCCACAAACAATCTCTCACCTAAAAAAGATAATAACACAAGCATTTTAAACCTTCAATAATAATGATAGATTATAAGGATCACTATATATATCTTATCCACTCAACACTTACATGGTTTTTCTCTAACATAATAATCTTTTGGACAGACCCTCATCCAACCCAGTTAATAAGATTCAGTAATTGAAGGGAACATCAAGATAAAAAGGACTGGGGTTCGGAAAACCATGCCAACATCAATATGACATTAGTATATATGAGGACCATCAACACATCCCTAATGAAAATTATCCTCTTAAATTGGTTAAAAAAATACACAACCATCTAAGACTAAGGATATTATTTTATTGTTAACCTCTCTTAATCTTAATGAGGAACTATTCCTCCTACCATTGAGGAATATGTTTAAATAGCTGTCTATGAGTGTAAACTAGTGAAATTTGGGATTTAATAGGATTCATGACCTATTATTATCACCATTTTTGACCTCATATAATTAATAGTATCACATAATGTTCATTATAACCATCTAGTTTTAATCATGTGAAACTATACTAAAATTATAGGATTTGATTCATAATCATATGTTCATCACGCTGTTTACTAGCCAACCATTATTTCTAAAATAAATATTGAAATGAATGTATCCATACCATATTACTATAGGTGTTGGAAAAGATAAAAATATAATAAAGTACCATTTAATAGACTATGTATAGAACTATATGTGGTAAGCCAACATTTTCCTAATCTAGAATAAGTATAAACATATTAGAATATATATCAACAACTAGGATCTCAACAACCTATGGAAGAAAAACAGGTTTCCCAAGCATGTCATGGAACCAATAATCAATGAGATAGTTATATTTTATTCATTATTTTCCATTTATGGTTATTTTTTCTATAATAACACTATATTTCCCCCAAATTTGAGGAAACCACAACCATTAGGTTATTCTTTGTAGTGTAATGTTTCTGGGTAATTCTATTTGGTTTATATAATGTCATATACACATAATAAAGAGACAGAAACCACATATGTACGTTCCAATTAAAAATTACCATCATAAAATATATGGATGACTTGGTATTAAAATATCACTAGTGTTACAACTACATGCTGATATTGATTTAGTGTTTTCTGGGATAATACAACCCAACTTATAGGTAATTCTAGTGAAATTTTCATTCAATGTCAAATCCAATATATATATTGGATTTATAGTGTCTTATCAAGGAATACAAGATAATCTTAGAAGATAAAATCAATTCTCAACATTCCACATTCAGGGAACCTTCAATAATATAGTGAAATCATTTACACATGGACTTCATTATTAGATTTATTAAGAACCTTATTGTAATGTGTCTAACTATCCTAAATCATATCAATAAGGGTCTGACCAACCTATGGGACAATGATTTCTAGAGAATTATTGATAACCTCAAGCAGTACCAATGGGATTCTTCCATATTATTTCAATTTTATAAGAAAAATCCTTCATCCTTTATATGAGCACCCTTGAATAATCCCCATTTGCAATTTTTTCCATGATTAATGGTAAGAGAAGAGAGAATTTTATTTTTTATATCAATTAAAAAATGTCAGCAGATGATACAAAATATTCCAACATTTATAGAAATTGTCTTTATATGACATTCACAACGAAAAATATAGAGCATTTACTATAATATCAATAGGTCAATTTGGTGAACCACACTCATACATTACAATAAATTATCAATCATCCCGCATTTATTAAATTATAAGTGATATGAAATTCAAATATTCATGCATCCAATATATTTGTCATGCCCTAAATGGAAATTAAAGGATATTAAATAAAATAATTATTGGAAGTGAACATGTCTATTGATTAATTTATCCAGGATATATATTCCTCTAATGAAAAGGTATTTTATTTGAGAGAATCCTCTCAATCACGAGATTTATATTTTAATGACACATTGTAATGTAAAATAGAAAAACATGAAATATGGTAGAATGTTTAACAAAATTGACATAGAAATAATAATTACCTTTAAAAAATCACTCTTTATATATTGATTACTCTATATGGAGATTTGCAATAATAATGAGGTACAACTCTTGATACTCATCACTCATTTATATTTACCCATAGAAATCAAAATTTTGTTGATTAATATTAATGGAAACCTAAATTCACGGATCAAAAAATCTAGTGTGGTATATATTGGTAATAAGGATAAATTTACACCCCATTTTGATTATATAGGTGAATTAATGGAATAATTTACAACTAAGTGATTCATTTCATTTAATTTCATAAAATATAATGTCTATGTGGACATTCTATATAAATTGTACATACTATATATAATTATGATCAAGATTAAATTACATTAATTATATAACACTAGAGAGTGGTTTCCTCTTTCATAATAAATTATTTGTATGGAGTAGATGGGGCAAATAACACCAATCCCCAAGTAGAGTCCCCATAAAAAAATTTCAATTTTTTTTAATTAATAAACCATAATTTGGGATTATATTTATAATATATCCATACCATATGTATAAGATTAAATTTTAAATAAAAAATTAATGATTAATAACTATCATCCTCGGTGATGGGTTAGATTCTAGAAAACTTCCCATAATTATAGTTTCAAGTGTCTCATTCTCAATTGCATCAAATGAGCATAGAACCTGAACATTATTTAATTTATTCATGGTGGTACATGTAAATAACACTAAAAATATATCATGATCTCTTATAAAATTACAATATATTGGAATTTTTGGCTTTCAATGGTGTATGATTGCATGAATTTCAAAAAGAATATTTATGGGGGTTATTACAGACCAACATAATTCATTAATACTTTATGTTAAAACAGAATATAAATTAAACTTTAATATCTTCATTATGGTGATTATATATCATTATTCCTAACCCAAGGTGTCCATTTATAAGTTTAATTATATAATGGAATCTACTAACTTCATCATAATGTAGGAAAACATTATACTCCTAATGGTGGATGGAATGAAATCCTTAACATCTTTTTTTTAAATAAAATATCATCACTATAATTGGGATCCATTATTGTACCCTCTTATATAGTGATAGAAACATTTATACATATTAGTTGAGATACAATTATTCAAAATAAAACATATAATCTAACCACTCTTTTCAATATTGTATAATTAAAAATATAATTATTAATTCCATCAATAGGACCTTTCCATATATTCTAAAAATAATAGGGAATGGAGACATGAATTTGTGGGAAAAAATATTCTTTAATGCATTGTTGGATTATCATACTGCTACACATACTCCTAGGAATTAAATTTTATATTTCATGGTACATGGATAGAATGTGATACTACCTCTTGAGTTCTAGTCACCATCCCTCTGAAAAAACCATTTATAATCAAATTATTTGTGTTGAATGGTCAAAAAGTATGTAATATGAATTTGAGAACCCTAATTAATGAAATAATAACGTATTTCTTAATCCTTAGGTTCCCCAAATCAAGGTTAACAATGAAATTATTTAGAAATTCTACCACTGGTCATTTATGTATGGAGAGTTGGTGTAAGTTATATGGAAATCAATGCTTCTTAAAAATAAGCCCCTAAAATTTGATTCCCATGTTGAAAGGACCTAAATTTTATAAATAAATATTGTAATATATAATATTCTACAATTACCTTTGATGTAGGGTGAATTTTTGTTAAAAAACTATGATATTTTTCATAAAATGCAATGAAATATCATTCAGATAAAATTAATTGGGCCTCTTGGTGTGAAAATAAATTAAACAGAATATCATGTCCTTATAACATGATGTGAAACTATAATACATTAGTTACATGACTCATAATAAAAAAAATATATAACATATGTTCACTTTCTTATGACCACAAACAGTATATTTAATAGTGTCCTTGATTCATGTCATTAAACTATATGGAATCTGGTCATTGTCATTTGATATTACAATACACAAAATATAATCATTGGCTCATGAAAATAAACAATATAACCTTAAATCCTCTACCAAATAATTTTATCTATTTTGGAGCCTCTAAAAATATAAATTCTTTTCATATTGTGTTTTCTTCTTCCATTCATGTCTAAATCCCCAATCTATTATATAATACCTACAACTAATAGGAATAAGATAATTTTATAGTAAGAAATAAACTAAAAATATTATAAATTTTAAAAATATTAATGCAATATCTCCCTGAATTTTAATTATAAGAAATATCCCTTTACCTTTTCACATAAAAATTTCTTATCTCGGAACAATGTATGTCTCAATTCCTATTTTCATATGATATGTAATAATGATAATATCGCTAATACAAGGCCTTACCAAAGAACCCCTATCCAAATTAAACATTAAACTATATTGGGAAATACATTATGCTATTATAATGTTATTTCAATTCCACAAATTCCACTATATATATTACATTGGTGTCATACCCCCACTAATTATAGTCAGGTTTTTCTATTTGGTCCCACACCCATGATTTCCTCCTTTGTAGTACTAAATGTGTATTCACTCTAATATTTATAGGATATGTAGTGATTATCAAATATTTTATCCCAAGAATAGAAATTATTAATTCATTATTTCACTCATTGTTTAATTCTTGCATAAAATTCCATTTATTTATGATAGTTTCATACATCTTATTCCTTCCTATATTTCCCTGTCATTCTATTATTTCAAAAAAAATACCTTCATCAATGTTTTTATGGATTGATTATTTTTCCCATAAGATAAAAATTGTTTCATGGATCTCATATCCCATATCATGATGCATTTAACCTTTTCACTCATTTTCTCTTTCAATACCCAAATATTTGACTATGTATTAGTTCATTCTATATATGATTTACCATAAGATCTATAGATGACCTTACCATGTATAATTACATGGTATTTAAAGAGTTCAAAATAAAAACCATTTTATTCCAATTATTAAAAATATAAACTGTAAATAAACACTTTGGCATGATATTTATGTTTGTAAACAACTAACATCAATTATGGTGTAGATTATTGGCCTTTTCACTATCATTTGATTCATTTTTAAGTGACGTTTGTTATGCTCATGATAAGAAAACTAACTTGTATTTAACGTACCTAACTCTCCATTATAATCTACTCCATGTAATGAGCATAAAAACTGAAAGTCATTTTAGTTCAAACACTATATTATTTAACTAAGATTCTTTATATTTAATATAAATTGTATGATAATATACTATATGTGAAATTTTATTCTACTAACTATGACCCAAAACTAGGAGACCACAATTAGATATGACATATATGAACATATACCTTGAGGCACCATTTTTTTATGTTATCTATGACATTAAATCTGCAGAAATCTCATTTTCATCTAAATCATTTATTGTGGACTCTGAATCACACCTTTGGTCCGAGATGTATGACCTTAAAATATGAATCATAAAACAATACAAATTAAAATTCTATAAAATATATGAAAAGTTAAATAAAATTTTAGATTAAATTATAAATGGGGGGTTACTAAGAAAATTTTAAATATTTTATAACCAAGATTACTCAATAGTGTGGATTATAAAAATGGAATCTGATTTAAAAATAGGTAAAAAAACTATAGGAACTAAACTTTTCTAAGAAAAAGTCAAATTTTACCTATCCGGGCTTACTCCATTATGTGGATTATAAAAATGTAATGTGATATAAAAATATGTAAATAGTTTATAAGAACTTTAAGACTACCCTATAAGAATAAAATAAATTATCACAAGGCTTGCTATCCATGGAAAATTTTAGAGAAAGACTTTATCCCCCGATCTATATGATCTTAAAATTCATCATAACCACCCATGAAAGACTCATTATTTTATTAAAAAATCATTTTAGGATCACATCATCATTTTGATTGGGGATTGCGTTCACATTGAGTTTCACGTCACTTCATGGTCCTCTATTAAATATTAACCTTTATCTAATTCAGAATCAGGTTTTTAAATACATATAACTTTTAATTCTTAAATATTAACTATGAATAATTTATTAATTAACTATGTAGTAACCATTAAGGTTATTGAAATATCCATTTGAAAATCATTCTTCACCAAAACCATATAATTTTTTAATCATTGAATTATCAAGCCACTCAATCCTTATTTTACATTGGATAAACCTTAGTATGATGAATAAAAAATAAAAAATTAATATATACTACCCATCTTGATCACACTCACTATGGAAATAAAATTAGAATATAATACCCTATGTATGGTAAATTTATAAGTGCATATTACCATCTGCTACTCATACAGGGAGCATGTTTTGGAGAGAAAAAAAACACCTCATTACATGTCTAAATTTCATTACCATTAAAATTATAAATTTTTAGGTGTATAATACCATATAATAACCATCATTGACATATTTTTGAGAGGAAATAAAATTCAAATAATCCCTAATCAATTTATGTGATAGTTTAATACCATATATCCAACCAATACTCATCCAAGGGAAACATCCCAAATATAAATATCTTATCACCCTCGATTTTAAATCATGAATTTTTTATATCTATAATGTAATAATTTTTATATCCTTGTGTTTCAATAGATTGAAACACCATCTATGTTATTTGATTGTTCATTATACTCATCAGAAAATATAATTCATGATGCACCACACTCTTACATGTTGGAAAATTATATTGGTCGGTGAGTTTTTGTATTTGGAAAGAATATGTTATTAATTATATTATTTAATTGATCAGATTTTAAAAAAATTATTCATAATCTCTATACTAGGTCCTGTTCTTGAAATCCATGAATGAGAGTTAAAATTTTAAAAAAAATTACATGTCTCTATATAGAATAAAAAAATAATTTTCACCCGACTATTGAAGTCGGTGTAGTAATTTTTTTAGTTAATCAATAGAATATCAACATTTGAACATCATAATATATTCAAATTCTATATCAGGTAACATTTTATCCCCCCATGGATCAATGTGCTCCCTTATATTCTAAGCATGATTATATAGATCAAAGATCCATAAATCTTATCACCTCGACCATAGCCAGTTCTAGTTACTGGACGAGTTTTTATATTATTTTTATTCATTGGATGTAAAAAAATAATATTATTATACCTTTTCATTCAATACTGAGTTTTAATAAAATTAATTAACTCCTTGTATCATAATAAATGTTATATTAATTATAATTTGATAAGTCATACCATTCATATCATCTCTTAATCCATTTAAAAAAATTGTCTTCTATGTTTGTATGGATTATCTATTAAAGAATGAGAAAAGAAATACATCAATTCACCTAATTTTCTTTGTGGATTCCGAGTTATCAAATTTTAAATACATCATAAAAACTTATTCCACAATATTTGGTTTAGTGCATCAGGTTTAAATTTTGTATTCCTTCAAGGAATTGGAATGTTCTCAGCGACATGATCACTCATTAATGGGAGTTATTAATCTTTATAAAAAAATAAATTATGATATAATTAACTTGGAAAGATGTGACATCTATGAAATTGTTTTTGAAACAATGACTGTTCAGGGAGCCCCTTCATCAATTTTCACACTACTGGCTTTAGAATGTGTCACCTAAATTTACTGGGTAAATACTTGTTGTAAAATAAAAATATAATTAATTTTTAAAATGAAATTTTAATACTCAATAACTGTAACAAAAATATAATTATATAAAGTCATTACTGCTTTGATAGATGTCCCATATGGAATATGAGATATGTTAAAGTA
Organism: Viscum album; assembly: GCA_963277665.1. Lineage (NCBI taxonomy): Eukaryota > Viridiplantae > Streptophyta > Magnoliopsida > Santalales > Viscaceae > Viscum > Viscum album. The sequence goes on from OY728131.1 coordinate 2,066,150,178, forward strand.
CATCTCTACTCCATGAAAAGTGAATGTTTGGGATGCATCTACATAACTTACATTTTATAATGCCTCATAGATTTTTTTAAAAAAATATCAATTAGTTAATATATAAATAGTGTATTTTTTTCTCTTAGACTACCCTTCAGAGGTTATCCAAATAAAAATCATGTCAAAGTAATTATCCAAATAAAAATGATTCAATAAACCAAAATGATTATAATAAATGACTAGGGGGACACTTCCTCCCATATACGATATAAATATATGTAACACATTAATCCATATCATGGGACATTCATTAGGGTTTATGAGTAATTATTCTATGAATTTTCTTACATAGGATGCCATTTTATTCTATTCCACATATCCTCTATGAAAGAAGTTTTCATAATCATGAGTATGTTCACTATTTTTATTTCTATGGAGAGTTACCTCTTATTAAAGGTGAGATACTTTTGGGGTGGACCCATTGTTTACACTGAGAAATGATATCTTTAATCTATGACCATAACCCTAATGAATAAAAAATACCAAATCCTTTCAAATTTCATAATAATTAAATCATATTAATCCCCAATTTTTTCAACTAAAATGGGGTGTTTATATTTACTAATAAATTTATAAATGTAACGTTTTGACCCCAACTACCCAGAGTTGGTGATTTATTACATAACATTGGAATGATCGCGAGGGATCAAATCCCGAAATACCGATCTATTTAGTAGCATTGGAAATAATAGATACTTTCATATGTTTTACATTACATTATAAAATGAAAACCTACAATAACATAGTCTCCATAGGACGCACTCAGATTCCTTATACTATCCATGTAGGTCAATCATAATATACTTCTTCCCAACTAGGTAAAAATAAAACATATAATGGGGTGAGCTCATATGCTCAGTAAAGATTAAAATATAGCCGGAACGTTCATAAATAAGCAAAAACATTTAAGAAAATGTAAGAATAAAAAATCATTTTAAACATGAAATTCAGTATAATATGGAGAAGATAAAATCAAATGATTCCATTTACTTATTTGCGTGGATATTCTACTAGTCTAATAATCACATGCAATATCAATAGCGACTTTCATAATGATGGAATGCATAATTCCAAACTTCATAACCACGTAGTCAAGGCTTTGTGAAAATACAACAAATAATATTTGGTCAAGGCCTTGTTCAAAGACACTAGTTTGTCTCATGAGACAAACAGGTGCATTGAGGAGCTATATCAGGCTTCACCAGTCACTTACTAAGACCAATGCATTCCTCATATGAAAAATATTAAACATAACATAAACATTCGTATTAAAACTAGCATACAAAATGACAATACTTTATCCCTATACCATGAATGGTGTAAAAATAACACATCCATAGTCAAACATATCACAAAACCTTCTATAAAAATTGGAAATTTTGTATTGTAATAATTCAACTTCAAACAAGCCTAAAATCTATCAATGGGTGTTGACATAAATGAAATCAAATTTTTTTTAGAGAAATATCTCTTTCTATTTTGAAATTAATTAAAAGTCATATAATTATTAAATAAAACATTTATTTTGAAAATATTATTATATGATTTTATGTGATTCTTAAATGATTTTATAACTATGTAAAATAGCCACACCAGCCGTATAAGTTAAAAAACATTCTTACCTTAATTTTGTCGAAAAGGTCACAAAGTACCTAGTTTGGAAAACAACAGAAAGATTATTCTAAAAAAATATAAGGTAAAATAAGGGTATAAATGACTTTAACTCATTTTTTAGTAATTGGTAAAAAAATTTAAATATATTTTTATGAAAACACGGATGTGGATGATAAAGAGGTCCATGTAGATACTTATGTAAAAACAACATTGGATAAGAAAGAGATTGTGAAAATAACCATTACCTTGTAATTTCACATGGTCGAGGGTAGGTCAAAATCCTATATAATGGTTAAATAATTGTTATTAAATTAATAAAGGAACATATAAATTAATATGATATCATATATGATCTTCTAATATTTCTTTGTTAATGATATTTTTGTAGTATCATCATTTCTGGTGTTAACTGATTTGTTTTCCATTATATGTTTGGTTACGTAAGCCATGATTGTTATTTATATGATGTATTTAATTCATATACAGAATGAAATTATGTTCATAAACATTATTTTTAATCATAAAATGAAAATTATTCTTGAATGATTACGATGGGGGATGAATATCATGACGTTCGTGGAGATGGTAATCCGTACGTATGCATTAGTGAAAATATCATTCTTTTGATATTAAAATAGTATATAATTGGATGTTATATCAAATATACAGAATCATTATCATGTTATATTTATTATTTACATCATTTATACACATTATTATACCCATCCAAATGATAAAGTGTTTGAATAACAAACTACACCATGAAGTGGAGACGGTAATCTGTACGTACCCACGTATGGTGAAATTGTCATTTATAGGATGGATAGAAAAATAAATATGGTTTTACCATTTTTATTATAACATCACAATATATAGAAGATACTAGATTTATTTTTTTAGAATGTAAACAGTAATGAAAGAGGAAGAGGAAGAAGAAATGAACTTGAAAGAGGTGATGAAATATTTACCTCTTCTTGGGGTTCTTCCTTTTGATTTGATCTAAAGGGATCATTAGGATTCCTTTCTGACTAAAGTAGGGCCTCTAGAATGAAGGGAGGAAATTTTAAAGGATATTTTGGCAGGTTTTTTTTGAGCCAAATGGGTTTGAAGGTGTGAATTTTAGAGAAGGGTAAGGGACCTTTTATAAGAGAGGTGAGGGTCACTTTAGGAAGAGCTTGAAATATTATTTTATAATAAAATCCTTTTCGGTTTATAATGGCTCAAAATGAATAATTTAAATTATAAGGTGGGGATGGGTCAAAAACCTCTCAACCAATAGGTTTTCTATAGGTTTCCGTCATCATATTAACCTTGTCTTTTAGATTTAACTCTTTGTTAAATAGTTTGTCATTTACTCTTTATTTTTGTATTTCTATATTATATGGTTAATAAACATACAATAACATGCCAAAAGGACCCTAAGTGGATAATTATTAATATATATAACCTTATTTAAGTTCTTTGGAATAACCTTATATTTTTACGATTGTTATATGAATTAAAAATATAATATTTGTTTTAAAAACTCAATTATGTCAATTTTGACACTATTTAGTATTTGATTTTTTTGAAAACCATAAAAACCTTATCACATCGAAAAAAATTTAATTTAACCCATAATAACATGTCATTTTAACCTAGAAAATTAGGTTAAATATTCATAAGATTAAATTTACATTTATTTTGATATTTATAAAATCAATTATTTTAATATTTCATTAATAAGGTAATTACTGCATCATCATTGTGTCATGAATAAATTATATTATATAAGGAATAAAAATTATAAATAAAATAACATTATGTAGGAAATAATTTTTTTTATTTTTAATGAATATTTATTGTCACGACCCGTCCTCGGGGCCCGTGCCGTGACTACCCCAAGCCCACCTTCCATAGGCCAGGGGTTGGCGACTAGCACCAAGGTGTAAATCCCGGTAAAAAGGGAAGGCATTGCCTTTGTAAAGTAAACAATCACACAGAGTACAAGCGGAAGAAGTAAATACTAAGTAAAAACTGAGTACAACAGTAAGTTCGGAAAGTATAAAGGGGCCAGAAATACAAGTCCAACTGTAAAGTACAACTCGAAAGGGAAAACAACAATTGAAAAGTAAAGCTGCTACGCCGAGCTGTCCACTGGAAATCCCACCTGAAGGGTGGGTACAAATAGCTCATCTGCTCCTCGGGTCCCGCCGTCCACTCCGAGTATGTCCCGCCCAGTGGTCCACCTCCGGGTACCACCTCGTCGTCACGTCCACCTCTGGGTACCATCTCGTCGTGAGGTCCTCCTCTGGGTACCATCTCGTCCTATAGTCCACCTCCAGGTACCGTCCAGTCCTCGAACACTCGGCCTCTGTCAACATTGCCCGTCGTCTGCAACCAACACAACGAGGTTCGGGCATAGCCCGTGCAGGGGTGAGTATAACGATACTCAGTAGGGACCCTGAGACCCTCATGATCTCACTAAAACCAACAAGGATAACCACATAGAAGATCTCAACAGATAACCTCTACTTAGGTATATGCCCATACATATACCTAAGTTATCAAATAACCCATCTCAATTATGAGGAAACTCAAGGATTGTGAAATCAACGGATAACTACTACCCAGGTATATGCCCATACATATACCTAAGTTATCAAGTGACCCATCTCAATCATGAGGTAAACACAAAAGTCAAAAGTCTCACCTCAAACCAGGATTTTTATTATCGAAACCGTAACTGCTGAAGAGCTCCATCTCTGGAGTGTACAGTGGTCCTGTCACGACTCCGAGGTACTGCTCACTAACCTAATACTGCTGAAGTACTCCTCCGGTCGAGTACCGCGGTTCAGCCACCCAGACACAGTAGTGCTTCCCGCCGAGGTATGTCACCCAAACACAGTAGTGCACACCCCCTAGTAGCCTACTGAGGTACTCTCCGGACGAGTACCGCGGGTCTGCACTGTCACACAGGTAGTTCTCCGTCCGCCATGGTTCTGCACCTTAGAAAGTAGTGCTCCGTCCACTGGGCTAGTCAACTCACTCCAAGTCGAGTCGGTCAAGCAGTCATCAGGTCTCAGCCAGTTACACGGTCTCCGTACTCCGCACGCTTGTCATTGAGAGGGTCCGCTCCACGAGCTACAGGTCGATACTCCAAGTATCTCAAAGTCCCACGAAGAAGTGTCTCAAAGGACCACCTCATCATAGGGGTCTCAACACAACAGACGGCGCGTCAATCGGACGCCCGGTCTGTGAGTTATTAGCATTTTTGTCCCAGGGGCCCGGTTGGTTTCGTGAGCGAACCAAACCCGGCTATATCTCAACTGTACCCCGAACTCTCGTAGGGTATACTCATAGGGACCGTTTTTCAACAAGATCACCAACGCCATTGACGATTCGTCAAACGGACGTTCTGTCCGAAAAGTATCAGCCTTTCCGTTCCAGGGGCCCGGTTGGATTTCGGTGCGATCCAACCCGGCCACTATCCATCTGCATCCAAATCTCGGGCGGAGGATGCCAAAAGTTCCGTATCGTCAACAGGACCTCAACGCAACAGAAGGCGCGTCAATCGGACGCCCAGTCTGAGAGTTATTGGCTTTTTTTGTTCGAGGGGCCCGGTTGGTTTTTAAGGCAAAATCATCCCAACCGTACTCCACCTGCGTCCAAACCTCGGGCGGAGTTTGCCAAAAGATCTGTCTCACTATGAGGAATTCAACGAAATAGACAGCGCGTCAATCGGACGCCCGGTCTGTTAGATATTGGCCTTTCCGTCTCACACCCACCCTGGGAAACTTCCCAGGAGGTCACCCATCCTGATCACTACTCTAGGCCAAGCATGCTTAAATATGGAGTTTTAACCACGTAGGCTCCCGAAAATGAAGGTTCACCTTGAGTATAGTATACTGAAACGACCGTGTCGATCCAAGGATCGCGTTGCCGCTGACGGCGAGTCGTTTGGAGGCCCGTAGCCCAAGATACGGGCATTTGACCGAAAGTGGTCTGAAACTGGGGGTCTGGGCCCGACCCGACGACCCGGCCCTGCTCGGAAAACCCGGCCCGGCCGGCGGCGCGGTCCAGCGCGGCGGTGCGGGCCGGCACGGCGGCGCGGCCTGGGCGTCGTTCGTGTGCCGCGCGTGGGGGCAAAGCCCCCGACTTTCCTCAGCTGGTGGCGCGGCAACCTGCCGCGCCTAAAGAAAAACGGCCCCCCTCACGTGGGGGCCTGCCTTCGAGAAAACGGGGGGCCGCCTGCCCCCCCTTTGTGAAACCGGCCCCCCTCATAATGTGGGGGCCATTAAGGCTGGCCGGGGGAAATTATTTCCCCCGGTTTTCTCCCTTCCGGCCGGCCCGACCTGTCTGGCCGGTTCTTCCTCAACGGGACCGGTAAGGCCGGTCCCCATTCCGGCTTCCTACACCGGCGGCCGGGCTGGCCGCCGGTCTTCTCGTTCCACTGCGGCCCGGAACCGGCTGCGGCCTTCGTTGTCTGGCGCGGTGCGACGACACTGCACCCCTCCACCGCGGCCCCGCTCCGGCCGCGGCGCCTTCAACTTTCTTCGACGTGGCGTGACGGCGTCGCGTCCTTGCATTATTTAACGACGTGGCGCGACGGCGCCGCGCGTTTCTTACCGCATGATCCTGTGCAGTGCGACGGCACCGCACCACACCCGTTTCAATCCACAACAAAATCAACATGAATAGGAGGAGGGTCGGCTGTGTTCGTGCAGTCCGGCCCCCTCGCGTTATTTGCTAACAATCGGCCTTTAATGAATGATAAATTTTCACAATCTTTTAAATTAAATAAAACGATTTGGAATCAAGGCCTGACAAATATAAACCTTCAAGTTTGAAGGAGAGATGCACATAACATTAAAAAGTTAAGACCCCTACATTGATTTAAGAGGTGACAAGATTCGGCGTCGCGAAAAGAGATGTCGCGGAAGAAGACGTCGTCGGTATTGCGAGTATGGCGTCGCGGAAGACGGTTCACGAGAACGTGGCGTTCTTCGTCGATGTCTGATTGTTCTTCGCGTTATTTGTCAAGAGGATGAAGAAACTTCAAGACTTCTAAGCCTTCTTTCCGAAAGCTCTCAAACAACACAACCCAACCAAATGACATAAGTTCTCCACGTATTTAATTAACTTCACATGGCTTTTGAAATTCAAGTGTTTGAAATTCAAAAGACTCACACAACTCACCACATTAAAATCAACTCATTTAAGACATAAGTTATAACTAAGTTAAAATCATTTAAGTGGAGGTTGAGGGGTTTTAGAGGATATGAAGAGGTGGGGTTCGTGTGGGCCACACCACCCTCATAACCTCCCAAGGGAGGTTGGGTGGTTACCCAACATCAACCATGAGCTAACACTTAGAGTAAGTTAATAAAAATTGTAGTGTAGTTATAAAATAAACTTCCACAATTTTTATTATCAACACTCATGTAAACGCAACTCCGGAACAGGAGTTCCTCAGAAATTACCGGCGTTGCGGTTCCATCGTTGCCCTCGGAATTTGATTCCGGGCACTGGTTCAAAAGATAGAAATTCCCACTCGCTCGTTCACTGAACGTACCCGAGCCAAACTTCGGAAATTAATTCCGGGCACACCGGGCCTCGGAATCAGGCGCTGTCAGAAACTACATTCTTGTAAAATTTCCAAGAAAATTAAGAAAAAAATTTCCTTGAAATTTACGGGTCATTACATTTATAGTGGAATTTATATTCTGTGTAACCCTATATTAAAAATGGTTTATTTATTAAACATTGAATTTAACTATTTTAACTCTTCTTTAAATAAATTAATAATAAATGTCCTAATCTAATCCAAGTGGACCAAAAGGGATAATATTTTATTCCTAAGGTTTTTTATGGTCGAATTACAATTATCCAATAGAATTTGGACATGTGATAGGGTAATAATAATATCATTTTTACGCTTCATTACCCTATTTACATTTAACAGTGTTAAGTAAAAGTAAAAAGGTTATTATTCACCAAAAATTATTTTCATCTTGTTCAACAACATTTTTCATACTGATATCAACTTTGTATCCCGGATTTTTGAAATTAAACTCACAGAAATTGTAAAATTAAGTTTATACAAATTTGCAAATTCACCGAGGAGTTGGGTAAAAGACGGAAAAATGTTCGATAAAATTTTATATATCTAAACTTATGATAAAATGAATCCAATGAATTACGTTGAACATATATACGTCTTATGTATCTATTTTGACCTAAAATAAATTAAAATGAAATAAGAAATTATTTAAAAAAAGTTTATTTTAACTAATAATGCAGTGTTTTTCTACTATTCATAAAAAAATGAATATTTTCATAAAAATAAAAAAAATTCCCCATAAGATAATTTTGATATTTCGAATCCAAAATTGAAGTCTAGTTTAAAAGAAAACATTTATAACATTTAAAAAATTAGGTATTAATCTTCATAACAGCTTGTTTGATTGGTCGCGGTGTGTTAGAATCTCGAAGTTGCGTATAATGCAAGCTATTGCATTATTCAAAGGGAAACATACAATGGAAGCTTGGGGTGTTAAATTATTTCCTCCATAAAATAATTTCATCCTCGAAATTTCTAGAATATTACTACATAAAAATATTTGGGTGGTTCTTTTTCATAAGTTCCTTGGGTTCACAGGTTGACTCTTCAATCTTATGGTTTCTCTATAGAACTTTTACCAGACGAGCCATTCGGTTTCTCAGAATTTGTTATCTGGTATCAAGAATTCTGGTAGTCTCTTTAAAATAAGATAGATCAGGTTCCAATTCATTTTACTTATAGGTGAGTACATTTGTTGGGTCATACATGCATTCTCTCAATAGTGATACGTGGAATACATCTTGAACTTTGGAGATACTTGGAGGCATTGCCAAATGATATGCTACAACTCCATTTCTATCTAGAATTTCAAAAGGTCTAATGTACATGGGAGTCAATTTACCCTTCTTAACGAAACTTATAACTACCTTCCATGGAGATACCTTCATGAAAACATGATCTCCTACCAGAAATTCGAAATCCTTTCTTTGTTTATCAGTATTCATCTTCTGCATACTTTGAGTTGTTTTGATGTCAGTTTAGATAACCTTCACCTTTTCCATCATTTCATCAACAAGTTCTGGGCCTATGAGTTTTCTTTCACCAACATCATCCCAAAAAGTTGGTGTGTGACACCTCGTTCCATATAATGCTTTATATGGTGCCATTTGAATACTTGAATGGGAGATATTGTTATAGTAAAATTCTACCAGAGTTAAATATTGATCCCATATACCTTGAAATTAAAGTGAGAAGGATCTTGATGTAAAACTGGGATCACAATCAGAAACAATCAATAGGGGTACTCCATGAAGTCTTACAACTTCATTAATATATAGTCATGCCATATGTTCAAGTGGTAAATCTTCTCTTATAGCAAGAAAATGTGCTAACTTGGTAAGACGGTCAAAAATGACCCATATTGCATCATTCCTTCTAGGAGGCTTTGGTAGCCCCCTAACATAGTTCATCATAATATTATCCCATTTCCACTCAGGTATGCGAAGAGGTTGCATGACTCTTCCAGGTTGTTGCCTTCCAACATTCACTTGTTGACAAACCATACATCTTGATCCAAAATTAGAAATCTCCCTCTTCATGTTATCCCACCAAAAATGATCCTTCAAATCTCTATACATATTAGTGCTACCAAGGTGTATAGAGAAATAGGAGCTATGAGGATCATCCAACAATTCCATTTTTAGATCAGGTATATTAGGAACACAAAGTCTCTTCCTAAATTTCAAAATTCAATCTTCATATATTAAGTCACTCAATCTCTCATCATTCACATCTTTAATATTCTTTTAAAACACCTCATCATCATCCTGATAACTTTTACCCATTATAGTAAAAATGGTTTGGAAACCATTTGAAAAAGTATTGATGTTTCACTGTCCATGATTATTCCCAAATCTATTTACACTAGATCCATGAAAATAGTATCCCTTTAAACTCCCATATTGTTCAGAACTCCCTGATACATTCTTCTCAAAGCATATGCCACCATATTTTCCTTCCCATGGTGGTAGTTTATTGTGAAATCATAATCCTTAAGTAGTTAAATCCATCTCCTTTGCCTCATGTTGAGTTCTTTCTATGAGAAAATATACATCAAACTCTTGTGATCAATATATATATCATATTTTTCACCATAGAGATAATGTCTCCATATCATAAAAAAAATATTACAGCTGCTAACATAATATCATTAGTAGGATTGTTTTTCTCGTGAAATTTTATCTTTCGTGATGCATAGGAAATAACCCTATCATTCTGCATAAGGACACAACCATGTTCTTTTTTTGATACATCCCTATAAATAACAAACCCATCATTCCCTGATGGTAGAGTAAAGATAATAGAATTGACTAATCATCTATTCAATTATTCAAAACATTCTTTACACTCTTTTTTCCAAACAAATTTAACCCCTTTACATGTGAGCTTGGTTAATAGGTTAGCCAATCGGGAAATTTTTTGGATGAAACGCTGATAATAACATGCTAAACCAATAAAACTACATACCTCAGTTATACTCATTGGTTCTGGCCATTCTTGGATAGCCTTGGTCTTTAAAGGATCATCATTGATTCCATACTTAGAGATAATATGGCCAACAAAAGAAATCTGCTAAAGCTAGAATTCACACTTTCTAAGATTCCATTATAATTCATTTCTTCTAAGGGTTTTCAGAATGGTGCGCAAGTGATTTTCAGGATCTTCATAGGATATCATCAATAAATACCACTACAAAGTCATCATGCTATTTCATGAAAACTCTATTCTTTATATCCATGAAAACAAAGGGTGAATTTGTCAATCCTAAAGAAATTACTATAAACTCGTAATTCTCATACCTAGTTCGAAATGTTGTTTTCAGAATGTCTTCCTTCTTCACACACAACTAATGATATCCAGATCAAAGTTCATTCTTTGAAAAATATTTCCCTCCATGAAGTTGGCCGAATAAATAATCAATGAATGTTAGGGGATACTTGTTCTTTATTGTTATAGCATTGATCTCCCTATAGTCAATGAAAAACCGCATAGATCCTTCTTTCTTCTTAACAAAAATGATAGGGGCTCCCCATGGAGAAACACTAGAGAAAATAAATCTCTTATTGCTCAATTCATCTAGTTTTTTATTTTGTTCCACTAATTCCACAATGGCCATTCTATAAAGGGTCTTAGATATGGGCCTTGAACCTGGAATTAAATCAATGGAAAACTCAATTTCTCGCTCTTGAGGATGTCCAGGTAAATATTTTGGAAACACATCAAAATATTCTTGCACAACAGTTACGTCCTCAATTTGAACACTCCTTTCCTCACCCACATTTATTTCATTCTCTTCCTCCCCAATAATTGAATTTAGCTGAGCTATTGGGGATGGATCTAGATAAGAATATGATGGGGATGTTTCTGTTCTACAGATAAAGTACTTCATAATCAAAAATTGTAACCTCTTTCATGTTCAAATAAATATTTGCATCATGGTCTGAAAGCCAATCGATACCAAGGATTATATCAAATTCAATCATGGGTATGACGATGAGATCAACAGATTAATAAAATTTATATGCCTTAATGGGAACTAATTCACAAGACATTATTGCAATAATACTTCCCTTAAGTGTTTTGACTAAAAACACCCTTATTAAATCAAATTGGAAATATCTAATTTTCTAAAAAAATGGAAAGATATGATACAATGTGATGATCCAGAATAAAATAAATAATTTTCTAAATTTGAGTAAACCATTAAATTACCTTCCACCACATCTTTCAGAGCTTTAACATCAGAATTAGTGAGAGCATAAGTTTGCCGTTGATTGCTTGGCCTTTTCTTGGGTAAATTTCCTTGGCACTTTGGAATTTCATTTGCATAATGCCCCCTTTCTCTACAATTGTATCATTCAACATTGGAAACCTCTTACTTCCGCTTGCAATAATGAGCTTGGTGCCTTTTTCAAAACACTCTTAACAGACTCTTATTACCTTTAGGCAAGTACCAGGGTGTTTCTTCCCACATTTACTATAGGATGGATATTCATCATTTCCCTTGTTCCCCTTATTTCCCTTTCCAGAGTGTTCAGCATATCTATTCTTCTATTTCTTTTCTTTAAAGTGGTGAGACTTAAAGAATTCCTTTTCTATCTTGATAGCACATGAGACAATTTCTTCTTACGATGAGAAGGATTATGAGCCTAATTCCTGATGGAGAAATGGTTTTAACCTATCAATGAAATGATTAATCTTACTTCTTGGGTTACGTATATAATCTGTAGCATGCCTTGATAACCATGTAAAGTTAGCCTCATACTTTGCGACAATCTCATCCTCTTTTTGCCTCAGACTCAGAATTTGTCTTTCCCTATCCGCTCAATGGTCATGAAAAAAGTATTTTTCTATGAAAATCTCTTTAAACTCCCTCCATTCTATATTTGATACATAATCATATTCCTCGGTGTTTCGAATCAATGACCACCATTGGTCTGCATCACCTGTGAGGCGATAAACTACCATGATATCTTTTTCCCTTTCTCTACTCCCCAATGCGTGAAAGATTTTCCTTAAGGAATTTTCCATTGCTCAACTACCAATGTATTTGTAATACCATTTAATTTTTGTGGTTTTCTCCTCATGAAGAGATCTAACATAGATCCTTCGTATTGTGCATCAAGGTACTCCATACAGGTATGGTTATAATTTCATAACCTGACTGAGTTATCCCAGTATGGTGATAAGCTAATCAGCACTAGTTGCTTCACCAGATCCACTATAATTATCTTGAGTATGAGGAAAATCCCTACATGGATTACGTTCCTTGATACAATTTCTATTCCTTCCACTAAGTTCCATTTCTAAACAATGGCATACACTAGATTAGTTTATGAATCAAAACGCATAATTCCAAACTTGTAAAATATTTAACAAAAATTGAACAGTTTATGGATATAATCCATAATAATAAAAATGTTTTCATTGAGGAAGTATATAATCATAAAACCTTCATAATTCTTTGTAATGAAAATGAGAATTATCCAAAGCATATCCCCCGAGAGTTTCGTAACCAAGAGTGCAGCAAGACTCATTGTCGTGCACCAATTCTCGTTCAAGTCTAGCCCAAAGCGAGGTTTTTGGGTTTTACCCCTAGGTACATTTGTGCCAGAGCCTCATCTACTTACTAGTATCCAGACAGGGGTGTATTTCATGGAAAACTCACAAAATCTGTACAGTTCAAATATTCTAGGAAGTTCCTCTATACTAATCCTCAAAGACAATCTTAGGGAAATGTTCTCTAATCAAAACTTTTATAAATGTAGATTCCAATGTTTGTACTAAAATTCCTCTGATACCAACTATAAATCCCTGACCCCAGCTACCCAGAGTCAATACATTATTACATAACCCTGACATAATCATGAGGGATCAAATCCCGAAAGACTGATTAGTTTAGTTTCCTTGGAAATACTAGATACATTCATAAGTTTTACATTACATTATAAAATGAAAAACTATAACAACATAGTCTCCATAGGCCACACTCATATCCCATAGACTATCCTTGTAGGTCAGTCATAATATACTTCTTCACATCCTGGGGAAAATAAAACATAGAAATGGATGAGCTCAAATTCTCAGTAAGGATTACAATATAGAGGAAACTTTCATAAATAAGTATAAACATTTAAGGAAATGTATGAATTAAACAAAATATTTCTAAACTTGAAGTTCAGTATAATATGGAAAAGATAAAATCAAATAATTCCATTTATTTATTCACATGGATATTCTACTGGTCGAATAATCACATGCAATATCAATAGCCACTTTGATAATTCTGGAATGCATAATGCTAGACTTCATAACCACATAGTCAAGACCTTGTGCCAAGACTACAAATAAGACATTTCCAAGGAATTGTTCCAAGAAACTAGTTTGTCTCATGAAACCTACCAATGAATCGAGGAGCTATAGCGGTCTCCACCCGTTACTTACTAATTCTGATGCATTTATCATATGAAAAGGATTAAACATAACATAAACATTCGTATTAAGACTAGCATATGAAATGTTAATAATTTATCCATAAACTGTGAATAGTGTTAAAATAATGCATCCATATTCAGTCATACCACAACACCTTCAATAAAATATGTATTTTTTGTATCTTAATAAATCAACTTCAAACAAGCTTCAAATCCATCAAAGCATGTTGACAAATATGAAATCAGAACTTTTTTTAGAGAAATATCTCCTTCTATTTTCAAATTATTTAAAATTCATATAATTATAAAATAAAACATTTATTTTGAAAATATTCTTATTATATTGTATGGGAATATTTGACAATGTTATAATGGAGGAAAATAGTCGCACCCACCGTATAAGTTAAAAAAACATTCTGACCTTAATTTTTTTGAAAAGGTCAAAAAGTATCTTGTTTGGAAAATGATAGAAATATTCCTTTAAAAACATGTAAGGTCAAATAAGGGTATAAATGAATTTAACCCATTTTATAGTAACTGGTAAAAATGTTTTGAAATACATTTTTACGAAAACATGGATGTGGATTATAAAGAGGTCTCATTAGATACTTATGTAAAAAGAACCTTGGGTAATAAAGTGATTCTGAAATTAACCCTTACCATGTAATTTTCCTTGGTAAAGGGTAGTTTAACCTTTTATATAATGGTAAAATAATTTTCGTTAAATTATAAAATAACCATATACATTAATATGATATCATATATGATCATCTAATGTTGCTTTGTTAATGATATTTTAGTAGTATCGTCGTTTTAGGTGTTAAATGATTCATTTTACTTTATATGCATGGTTATATAAGCCATATTTTTTAGTGATAAGATGTCTTTGATTCACATACAGAATGATATTATGTTCATAAAAATTATTTTTAATCTTAAAATTAAAAATTATTTATTCTTTGATTCCTTAAATTCAATAAAATATTTCTAAAAATATATTGTAGTTATAGGAGCCTTAAAATGTCAAATAAATCTAAAATTTTTTATTACCAAAAATATATAATTTATAATAACAGACTTCGTTCATATTCACTAACCTAAATACTAAAAAAATAAATAATTTATTCTAAAATACCATCTCTTGCCTATATAAACACCCAATATCTATCCCAGTATCCCTACATAAAAAAACCATTTTGAAACATGTCTTCCCAAATACATCTTTATAACCAATTTTTCATGTTATTAAGCCTATGGTGTGACTAAAATACCAAAATCAAAATAATTTTATCTTGATCCAAAGTAAGTTACTCGTTGTGTGAGGCATGGGTTTCCAAATTCAGGTATCCATTTTAATTCAAGTATTATCTATTCCATAATTTAATGATCAATAAAAATTAATTTAAAAATGAATATTTTAATAAAACATTATGTTGTTATAATCCTCAAATATTTACTATTTTACCACTTCTTATATAAATTGTTTGAAAAATTTTGTTTCACCCATGTTAGTTTTACAAAATCTATGTGGATAAGGATGTTTTATTTTATGCATACATCATTCAGTGGTATACTTAAAAATTGAATTTGGTATTTAATGTTACATAATAATCATTAATATATTTTATATAGTTATTAAAATATAAAATATTCATGGTGATAATGATATTAAATGTAAACAATCATTGTCATTTTAAACCATAAGTAACAAGCTTACGACTGAAGATTCTCACAATTCATTACTATCTGCCAATATTTTTGAATTATTTCACCTCTAAAATTAATTTTAATATATATGATGACACATATAGAGTGTATGAAACCATTTTATAGTATCCATAAAAAATTTCCATTATATCAATTAGGTTTTGTAACCTTTTAACAAACAAATTTTGAAATTGTCAAAATAAAAAATATAAAGTAAAGAAATTATTAAATCATAAAATAAATCACATATTGTAACACCCCAGGTAAATAAAGAATATGACATTTTTATATTTATCCATATTTGTGAATAAAATATTAATATTACTTTAAAGGGTATGTTATGCTTGATGGTGTACCCAATACGCAACAACGAGTTTCTTGGGAAGCTTACGTTGCACTCTAATAATAAAATAATATTATTTTAATTAGTAGTTAACGCCTAGCCGTTGTAATGGAGGGAATGAACAGAACTACCTAAAAATGATTATATATGTTTTTCAAATATTTTTACTCTTTACAATAAATTTTAGAGGATTAAAAATGTGAATGAATCCAATTTTAAGCGTAGACATTCTAATATCCTTTAAAAGGTCGATTAACCGCCTTTTGAAGGCGAACCTAGTTTAAATCCACTTTATGACAATTTTATGTGTTATATTTGACAAAATAAAATTATTATTTAGAATTGGGAAATCAAAATTTATTTTTTTTAAATTTTTGGTATCTTTCTGATAAAGTTCATTTTTTAATGAATAGTGAAAAATGTTGTATTTTAATTCAAAACCTCTTTTTAATCTAGTTTATTTATATTATTAGATTATCTTTTGGATTTTTTTTAAGTAAAATTAGAATATATTTTTACCATTTAATCCAATTGTGGTCATTGGAATTAATTTCACTTTGAAATTGGACTTAAACTAGTGTCAATCTTTAGATACTTATTGTTTCATAAAAACACGCTATTTGCTCTGACTGCAGGAATTAACTATAAAATTAATTAATACAACTTCTATGTTATGAATTTGGTAAAATAGAGATCATTTTTGAATTCGTAATATCAAATATAGCTTAGGGTGAATTTTTGGTATTTTTCTGAAAATCTCCAATTTTTTATGAATAGTGAAACCACAAAGTGGTGGTTACAAAATTTGATTTTTCGTTTAAATGGGACTTAACCACTTCTGTGATTTGAATTTAAAAAATCCAATTTAAATGATTTTAATTTTTAAGTAAAATGTGGTTCAATGGGATGAAAATAATTTTTGATGAAAAGTAACTTTTAAGTTTTATTAATCGCGATTAAAGGTAATTAGTGTGATTTACGGTAAAAATGATATTATAATAAAATGAAAATATATTGACACTTGTCCTAACCCTATTTTATGAGTTATGGCCGACCAAGAAAACCCATGGGTCGATTTTTGGTACCCCATGGAGCCACTTGGGTATGATAATGACATTTATGCCTTTTATTTAAAGTTAAAATAAAAATGACACAAACATGAGATGGTTTACTAAAACAATTTTTAAATGGGGTTATAAAAGTAATATTTTTGACTATAAATATTAATTAGAAAGTTAAAAATATTTACTACATCAATATTTTTTTATAATTTTTAGACATTATATATATTAAATTATTTATGACATGATGATGATGCAGTGATTACCTCATTAATAAAGGATTTAAATAAAATGGAAAGATAATGTAAATTCTAAGACCTACACATGTCCAAAACCTACTGGATGGGTGGATTTCGAACCCTTATCACCTTATACTTGAATTATTTCAATGTGGGACCATTAAAATCCGAAAACCATTTGAAAATAATGTAACATTTTATACTTTACCAAGAGTGCCCCTCCTCTCCTCTTATAAATGGCCCCACCTCTACCACCTTACCTACACTTCTCAAGCCTTTGGATCGGACAAGATCTGATCATTCTTTCTCTCCACATCCTTCTCCTCATCCTAGAAGCCTCTACATAGGCAGGAATCTCTTTATGTAACCCTTTTGGTTCAAACCAAAGGGAGTTACCCAATTTTAAGGTAACATCTTAACTTGTGCTCTTTTGTTTTACTTTACTTATCCAACCCCCTAAACTCTTTTTATTCATTTCTTTTGTAAAAACTCTAGTATCTTCAATATTCTAGTATGTTTCTATAATATTTATTCTAGATACACTTACACACACCTTCTTCTAATGGTTAAAGAACATACTGTTTCTGTGGATGGAGAATTTCTGCCTCACTAAAGGATGATTGTTCAACACTCATATAACACCTTAAAAGGTGGCCATTAAGATGTAACTATGTTTATATATGATCTATAATATTTTTATGTTTTACTTAAGCTTCTGTATTTTTCATTTGTGGCATAATTTTATGTCTTCCATTATGGGTATACGCGACATCTTCATTTTAGGAAGTGCGGACTACCGCCCCCTCAAAGTGATTTGATTCGTTAATGCAATATGTGGGATGTATAAAGGATGGATTTAATGTTATTATATATGATTTTATACTGGAATTATAATATAACTTTATATCATTATTTTTTTCTTTACATTAAAGTATGAGATAGAAATGAAAGTAGCGTTCATGCACACGTACGGCTTACCGTCTCCATGAACGGTGCATTTCATTTCTTATCCTCAAATGTAATGTACTATTATAAGTACATATAATTGATATATATGATTTATGATACATATAAGGTATGAATATAATTCTGGAATTAAAAATATACACATCTCTCATTTAGTTTTAATTCCATTAATATGACATAGAAATGAATGTAGCGTTCATGCGTACGTACGACTTACCGTCTCCATGAACGGTGCATTTCATTTCTTACCTATAAATGATTACGTAATATTATAAATACATGTATATGATGGATATATATAATATATATGATATCCAAATCCGGAATGTCATTCTGGATATAAAGAACCTTTGACCACACGAACAACATGTAATTGTAAGAAGTCCACTTTTGACTTAAGAACCAAATATCGACAAAACAAACATTATTAACTTAAATGATTACATAATGTTTATAACATGTAAATAATTGATATAAAATGAATAATTAACTTTTAAAACGTTCTTAATCAAGTATAAATTAACTCAAGTTTATTATTCATGACGTTAAAGGACAATCGAGTCAAGTCGGACCCGAGGTAAGGGATCCTACTCCTCTCTTTATTTTTAAGTACACTCTTTTATGTCATTCCTTTTAAAGATCATATTTCTTGTTATTGGGATGTTATTTTATATTAATATTACTGTAATTTTTATGTTCATATGATGAGAGACCCTATTCTCTCTCATCAATCCATTTTGGAAGATTTGAGTGGCGCCGTTAGGCTGCCGAATTTTCATAAGAGATCTAACCTCTATCTTTCTTTTTAAGTACTCTCCTTTATGTCACTTCTTTTAAGCTCCTATTTTTTATGTTGGGGGATGTTATTTTATATTAATCTTTCTATAAACATTATGTTAATATGATGAGATACCCTATTTGATCTCATCAATCCATTTTTGTAAGTTTTATGTGGCGTTGTTAGGCTGCCGAGTTTTCATAAGGGATTTTTCATCTCACTTTTATTCTCGTGAGATTTATGCTACATTTGCCACAATTTCCTTTGAGTGGTGTATGTACTGCACATTATTTTACTCATTGTGTAATATAATTTCATTTATTAGTATTTACATCAATGTTGTATTGTCCTTCTTTCACGGGGTGTATGTTTCGAAAGATACCCATGTCGGTAAGGGAACCTTTCACCCTCCTATTTTTGTAAAAGACTTATTTTGTTATGTCTTTTAATTAACATAATATTATGTGGGGATTTTTTCTTCTATATCCTTATTGATTTAAATTTTATTTCCAAGTGATTAGATACCCTTTTTATCTCTCAGAAACTCATTTTCTAAATTTTTTAGTGACGTCGTTAGGCCGTCAAATCTTTGCAAGGGAACTTCTTAACCCAATTTTGATTCATTGGGATAAGCTTGTACACCTTGAATATGTAGTTATAAGAATATGTTTGAATAAAATCTGATTGTTTTACACTTAATATCCACTTATATTTGGTGTATTCGTTTGTCACACATAATTATGTAATTGATTTATCCTTAATCCAAGGATACCATCTTTTTAAGGGACTTCGTCTCAATATCCTTTCATTGAGACATATTTCGTTTTATACACAACTTTATTTTATATGGTGTATAAACCCCTTTGACTTTTAATTTTATTTAAAAGGAATCTTTTTATATGAATCATTTTACTAAATGACAAAAAGGAATGTTTCTTTTAACGTATGTGGTGACAACGACCTTTTCTGCCGCCGCAAGTATTATTTGGTATTTGGCTTCCTCAACAAGCCGTAATGTTTTTTTAAATGAAATAAATACCATATACTCTTTTATGTATGTTGGTATTGAAATTTTTTTTATAAATGATTTGTTATGTCAATATATTTAAGTGATATATTGTGATCGAAATGTGGAAAAATTTTCTTTCCATTATATTTTTTTAATGTCTTATGATTTTATAATGGTACTTGGACATTATGACGGGTGGTTCCGTGAATACCAGGATGGGTGGTTACATTATAACCTCTAATGAATTGGGTGTGGAAGTCGGACATATGGCTATTCCATTAAGTATGTATGGAATTTGGCCGAATGGCTATTCCATTAAGTGATATGTGTGGAAGTCGACCTTATGGTTATTCCACTTAAGTATGTTTATGTCCCAAGTTACCTTTATATGTTATGTGATATTTATATGGGTTTTATGGAAATCTTTTGGTTACAGAAGGGTAGGTAATGAACTTTTATTCAGTGAAGAGTTTTTACTACTTCGAAAAAGGTGAAAAGTATTACTTTGATAAAGTATACATGGTTTACTTGTTGTTTTGAAAAACTAACAGTTTTCATTCTTTGTGTATCCCTCACTGAGCTTTTTATGCTCATCCCAAGTTTTTGAAATGCTTTTCAAAGGACATAACGTGGAATTGGGTCAAGGATGGGATCAAGGGAAAGTCATGCAACCTAAAACATGGAACTGGACATATTTCTTTTTAAGAGTTTTTATTTTATGGAAACATAGTAAAAGTTTATACATTGTAATCTTTTGAGATGTAATAGTTATGTCATAATTCTCTAAAACTCTAAACCTGAAAAGATCCTCAATGTGAATTATTCATTTAATTCAATATTAACTAGGGTTTAAGGTCGGGGCCTTATAGTTGGTATCAGAGGTCGGTTTAGACAACTTTAGGGATTAGGAGTTGTTGTTAGACACATGATTAGTCCCTATATCTATTATTTTAGTTAAATCCTTGTTTTATAACTTTTATCAGGTCAAGTAAAGTCGGCTACGAATGTAAGGAGAAGGATCTCAAATGACATTCCTATCTCTTACTTATGACATGCTTGCAATAATTATTGTAAAGTCATGTTCGGATGATTGTGAAACTTTTTCTAGCATACAACTCACTTGCAAGCAGTTGTTTGAGATATCAAACACCTCCACTATACCTCGTTATCATCATGGATCATGGGTTGTTTATAGACTAATACTATTTTCACAATATTCTCATATTTTCAAGAAAGTTAAATATTATCAATGTATTTTCAAATATTTTACCTTATCACAATAATTTGAAGCATATTATGATTTTAAAGACGGTGCTGAGGAAGGAGACCCTTGCGCAACCTATTCATATTTGATTTTAAAATATAGTCTCTCAGCACATACTTTTGGTATTTTAGAAGGACCAATAATAGAAAGTTTCAACTCAAATTCTGTCCGACTATTTTATAGAAATAATGTTTTATCAGATGTTTTGGAATTATATGTCATACATGATTATTTTCCAAAAATGTTTTTCTGTGAACACCCATATGACCCATGTTGTACAAGGTGTATTTGGATGGAGGAGGCAAATGATTTTGAAGGATCTCTAAATCATTGTTGTAATTCATGGGACTTATACCTACGTGAGAAAGATGATGATGAAACTAAGTGGACGCCATGATCAAGGTATGATGTTATACATTTTGGGAATCATTTTATTTTATCTTATGGTGGTGAAATAAGACTTCAAGAATTAAGATGTTGAGACCGTAACGAATTTGGATGAAAATGAGAGGTATAAGGAAACTATTAAGGTTAAAACATGTTAGGGTTATTTTTTGTGTTTTATAAAAAGGACAACATGCAGACCGTGTGACAACCCGTTGCATCGGACAAAGCTGCGGGAATCAAACCCACAACCAAAGTGTGACTGGTATTTATCGCCTACCACTGGAATACATGAAGTCCCTGGTTAGTTTGAATGATTCTTTTTAGTTAGACGATTTTATGAATTAAGAGTAAGTTGATTTTGGGTTATCTATGGAAATTTATTAACCTATCATGGAGGATATGTGATTAGGTTAATTACTTTCCAATACGACACATTAAGAGAAACTGATGTTGTTTGGAGATAAACGTTACGATTTAACTTGAAAGACTATGTGACTAAATCCTTCAAATATTTGGGATTCAATCATAGTTTGGTTTACTTTGATGAATTTTATGGAGAAATTGTTTAACGAATGGTCCTCGTTGAACTTTGGGTTTTGTTGGACAAATTTTGGAGATTAAGAATATATTTTCTTTTTATAAAGGGTTATCCTTTTCTGGAATATCTGATCTTGTACTAACCTTTTTGGTTTTGGTTTTGGTTAGAGTCTAAAGACATTGGAAGTATATAGTTCTCTTTTGTGGATTAGGTGATTCTCTAGAAATTTATTATAGTACTCATAATGGAAACAAGTCTTCCTAAATACTCGTATTTTGGAGAAAATATGAGTTTGATTAAGGAATCTAGTAAAAGTTGGAAGTCTACATGACAAGTAAGTATGTTTCATTATGATTTAGTTAGGCTAAAAAATAAATTCCTCAATGAATAGTAACTTAAAACAAAAATGTTGTCTGTTAAATTTTCCTACAGGGGAATCGAATACCGTTTAATCCATCACAAGTTTGTGATTTTCTTGTGGTTAACTTTCTCCTAAACATGTTTTCTATCACTCTCCATCAGAACATTACCCTATGTTTTCTCCTCCATGTCCATGTTTTCCTACATGGAATCCTAGTATGGGTTAATTCAGGTGACCTTTGTACTTATCTTTCTTTCTTTTAAAGTGATTGTTTTACCGACTCTTGTTCCGATGTGGGACTTTCAAGGATATTTCCAAGCCCATTTTTAAAATTGCCAGGACACAATTCCCAAAGGGGGGGAAGGATGTAACACCCCAGGTAAATAAAGAATATTACATTTTTATATTTATCCATATTTGTGAATAAAATATTAATATTACTTTAAAGGGAATGATATGCTAGATGGAGCACCCAATACGCAACAACGAGTTTCTTGGGAAGCTTACGTTGCACTCTAATAATAAAATAATATTATTTTAAATAGTAGTTAACGACTAGCCGTTGTAATGGTGGGAATGAATAGAACTACCTAAAAAATTATTATATATGTTTGTCAAATATTTTTACTCTTTACAATAAATGTTAGAGGATTAAAAATGCGAATGAATCCAATTTTAAGCTTAGACATTCTAATATTCTTTAAAAGGTCGATTAACCGCCTTTTGAAGGAGAACCTAGTTTAAATCCACTTTATCACAATTATATGTGTTATATTTGACAAAATAAATTTCTTATTTAGATTTGGGACATCAAAATTTACTTTGTTTAAATTTTTGGTATCTTTCTGATAAAGTTCGTTTTTTAATGAATAGTGAAAATGTTGTATTTTAATTCAAAACCACTTTTTAATCTAGTTTATTTATATGATTAGATTATCTTTTGGATTTTTTTAAGTAAAATTAGAATATATTTTTACCATTTCATCCAATAGTGGTCATTGAATTTAATTTCACTTTGAAATTGGACATAAACTAGTGTCAATCTTTTGATACTTATTGTTTTAGAAAAACATGCTATTTGCTCTGACTACGGGAATTAATTATAAAATTAATTAATGCAAATTCTATGTTATTAATTGGGTAAAATAGACATCATTTTTGAATTCGGAATATCAAATATAGCTTAGGGTGAATTTTTGGTATTTTTCTGAAAATCTCCAATTTTTGATGAATAGTGAAACCACAAAGTGGTGGTTACAAAATTTGATTTTTCGTATAAATGGGACTTTACCACTTCTGTGATTTGAATTTCAAAAATCAAATTTAAATGATTTTAATTGTTAAGTAAAATGTTGTTCAATGGGATGAAAATAATTTTTGATGAAAAGTAACTTTTAATTTTTATTAATCGCGATTAAAGGTAATTAGTGTGATTTAAGGTAAAAATGATATTATAATAAAATAAAAATATATTTACCCTCGTCCAAACCCTATTAGATGAGTTATGGCCGACCAATACAACCCATGGGTCAATTTCTGGTACCCCATGGAGCCACTTGGGTATGATAATGACATTTATACCTTTTATTTAAAGTTAAAATAAAAGTGACACAAACATGAAATGTTTTACTAAAACAATTTTTACATGGGGTTATACAAGTCATATTTTTTACTATAAATATTCATTATAATGTTAAAAATATTTCATACATCATGATATTTTTTTATAATTTTTAGACATTATATATATTAAATTATTTATGACATCATGATGATGCAGCGATTACCTCATTAATAAAGGATTTAAATAAAATGGAAAGATAATGTAATTTCTAAGACCTACACATGTCCAAACCGTATTTTATGGGTGTATTTCGAACCCTTATCACCTTATCCTTGAATTATATCAATGTGGGACCATTAAAATCCGAAAAACATTTGAAAATAACGTAACATTTTATACATTACCAAGAGTGCCCCTCCTCTCTTCTAATAAAAGGCACCCACCTCAACCACCATACACAGACCTCTCAAGCCTTTGGTTCGGCCAATATCTGATCATTTTGTCTCTCCACATCCCTCTCCTCATCCTAGAAGTCATGAAATAGGTAGGAAGCTCTTCAAGAAACCCTTTTGGTTCAAACCAACGGGAGCTACCCAATTTTAAGGTAACGTCTTCACTTGTGCTCTTTTGTTTTATTTTGCATCTCCAACCCCATAAACTCTTTTTATTAATTTATTTTGTAATAAATCCAGTATATTTAATATACTAGGATGTTTTTATAATAAGTATTCGAGATACACTTACACACACCTTCATCTAATGGTTAATGAACATACTGTTTCTGTGGATGGAGAATTTCTGCCTCACGAAACGATGATTGTTCAATACTCATATAACACCTTCAAAGGTGGACATTAAGATGTCAATATGTTTATATATGATATATAATATTTTTATGTTTTACTTAATATTCTTTATTTTTCATTTGTGGCATACCTTTATGGCTTCCATTATGGGTATACGCGACATCTTCATTTTAGGAAGTGCGGACTGCCGCCACCTCAATGTGATTTGATTCGTTAATTCCATATGTGGGATGTATAAAGGAAACATTTAAAGTTATTATATATGATTTTAAACCAGAATTATAATATACCTTTATATCATTATTGTTTTCTTTCCATTAAATTATGAGATAGAAAAGAAAGTAGCGTTCATGCGTACGTACGGCTTACCGTCTCCATGAACGGTGCATTTCATTTCTTATCCTCAAATGTAATGTACTATTATAAGTACATATAATGGATATATATGATGTATGATACATATAATGTATGAATATAATTCTGGAATTAAAATTATACACATCTCTCATTTATTTTTAATTTCATTAATATGACATAGAAATGAAAGTAGCTTTCATGCATACGTACGGCTTACCGTCTCCATGAACGGTGCATTTCATTTATTACCTATAAATGATTATGTAATATTATAAATACATGTATATGATGGATATATATGATATATATGATATCAAAATCAGGAATGTAATTCTGGATATAAAGAACCTTTGACCACACGAACAACATGTAATTGTAAGAAGTACACTTTTGACTTAAGAACCAAATATCAACAAAACAAACATTATTAACTTAAATGATTAAATTATTTTTAAAACATGTCAATAATTGATATAAAAAGAATAATGAACTTTAAAAAGGTTCTTAAGCAAGTATAAATTAACTCAAGTTTATTATTCAGGACATTAAAGAACAATCGAGTCAAGTCGGACCCGAGGTAAGGGATCCTACTCCTCTCTTTCTTTTTAAGTACTCTCTTTTATGTCATTCCTTTTAAAGATCATATTTCTTGTTATTGGGATGTTATTTTATATTAATCTTACTTTAATTTTTATGTTCATATGATGAGAGACCCTATTCTCTCTCATCAATCCATTTTGGATGTTTTGAGTGGCGCCGTTAGGCTGTTGAATTTTCATAAGAGATCTAACCTCTCTCTTTCTTTTTAAGTACTCTCCTTTATGTCACTTCTTTTATGCTCATCTTTGTTATGTTGGGGGATGTTCTTTTATATTCATATTTCTATAATCATTATGTTAATATGATTAGATACCCTATTTGATCTCATCAATCAATTTTTTTAAGTTTTATGTGGTGTCGTTAGGCTGCCGAGTTTTTGTAAGGGATTTTTCATCTCACTTTTTTTCCCGTCAGATTTATGCTACATTTGCCACAATTTCCTTTGAGTGGTGTATGTACTGCCCATTATTTTACTCATTGTGTAATATAATTTCATTTATGAGTATTTACATCAATTTTGTATTGTCCTTCTTTCACAGGGTGTATGTTTCGAAAGAAACCCATGTCGGTAAGGGAACCTTTCACCCTCCTCTTTTTGTAAAATACTTCTTTTGTTATGTATTTTAATTCAAATAATATTATGTAGGGATATGTTGTTCTATATCCTTATAGATTTAAATTTTATGTCCAAGTGATGAGATACACTTTTTATCTCTCATCAACTCATTTTCTGAATTTTGTAGTGATGCCGTTAGGCCGTCAAATTTTTGCAAGGGAACTTCTTAACCCAATTTTGATTCTTTGGGATAATCTTGTACTCCTTGAATATATCGTTCTATGAATATGTGTGAATAACATCTGATTGTTTTACACTTAATATACACTTATATTTGGTGTATTCTTTTTTCACACATAATTATGTAATTGATTTATCCTTAATCCAAGGATACCGTCTTTGTAAGGGACTTCGTCTCAATCTACTTTCATTGAGGCATATTTCATTTTATACACAACTTTCTTTTATACGGTGTATAAACCCCTTTGAATTATAATTTTATTTAAAATGAATCTTTTTATATGAAGCGTTTTACTAAATGACAAAAAGGAATGTTTCTTTTGACGTACGCGGTGACAACGCACTTTTCCACCGTCGCGAGTATTATATGGTCTTTGGCTTTCACAACAAGCCATAATGTTTTTTAAAATGAAATAAATACCATATACTATTTTATGTCTGTTGGTATTGAAAATGGTTTTTATAAAAGATTTGTTATGTCAATATATTTAAGTGATATATTGTGATCGAAATGTTGAAATGTTTTCTTTCCATTATATTTGTTTAATGTCTTATGATTTTATAGTGGTACTTGGACATTATGACAGGTGGTGCCGTGAATACCAAGACGGGTGGTAACGTTATAACCTCCAATACATTGGGTATATAAGTCTGCCGTATGGCTATTCCATTAAGTATGTATGGAATTTGGCCGAATGGATATTCTATTAAGTGATATGTGTGGAAGTCGACCTTATGGTTATTTCACTTAAGTATGTTTATGTCCCAAGTTACCTTTATATGTTATGTGATCTTTATATGGGTTTTATGGTAATCTTTTGGTTACAGAAGGGTAAGTAATGAACTTTTATTCAGTGAAGAGTTTTTACTACATCGAAAAGGTGAAAAGTATTACATTGATAATGTATACATGGTTTACTTGTTGTTTTGAAAAACTAATAGTTTTCATTCTTTGTGTATCCCTTACTGAGCTTTTTATGCTCATCCCATGTTTTTGAAATGTTTTTCATAAGACTTAATGTGGAATAGGGTCAAGGATGGGATCAAGGGAAAGTCATGCAACCTAAAACATGGAACTTGACATGTTTCTTTTTAAGAGTTTTTATTTTATGGAATCATAGTAGAAGTGTATACGTTGTAATCTTTTGAGATGTAATGGTTATGTCCTAATTCTCTAAAACTATAAACCTGAAAAGATCCTCAATGTGAATTATTCATTTAATTCAATATTAAGTAATGTTTAAGGTCAGGGCCTTATACATATAAAATAAGATATGAATATAAAAATGTTATTAATGAGAACATTTTTTAAATATGACTTTAAATTTTATCATTATATTGTATCATTCAAACCATATCTAGGATTAAGGCATGGGTTATTTATTGTTCATTCCACTTTTGATGATATGCTCTCTATCACCATGTATATCCCAATTCTACACATTCTTCCATTATAATATTCATGAATTATATTATTTATGGTTTTTTATCTTATTTATGGGGATATTAATAATATTATGTTTCCCTTTTTATTGTTTCCTTGAGTCAAACAAAGAAAATATTGTAATGTATGAATCTCTAGTTTTTTTCTTTTTTACCAAAACCTTTTATTGTTTTCTCCCCAACTATATTACATAATTAGTGGACTAAAAAGTTTAGTTATTTTTTTAAATCATTTTATCAGGTTATTTGAAATCTATATCGTTTTTGGATATCTACATGAATCTCCATTTGATTATCCCATTCAAACCCATTATGTTTTCCATTTCACTATGATGGGTATATTTCTTGTTTATAATTTATGAATTTTTATTTACATTGTGGATCACATATGCATGATTTATTTGGAGATAAATGGTTGTATTTGATTTATATATCCCTGAAATCAGTTGGTTAATTCTTTCATCTCATGAGATACTATTTATGATTCAAATGAAATGAGTCTTTCACACTACATTGTGTTAGCTGGTAAGTGAGCCTGGAATTTTGAAATTATATTTTTGATTTAAGAATTATTTTTAATATAATGATTATAATTCTCATATGACACTTTGAATATTATTCTATGTTTTTATGTGATTATTTACAACCTTGTACATTATTTATTCAATTTTATTACTAAAAACACTCATATTATCAAATCCCATTTTTAAACTATTTGATAATGTTATTAGGGCTTGTATCGCATCTCATATTTTATGTGGGACTACAGGATGTCCCATGTAGTGATATTGTAACAACATAAAATACACACTTCCAAATATTGTGATAAAAACCTACATAATATTTTTCTGACTTTGATAACAAAAAATTTGACCCATTTTTTCCCTTAAAAACATAAAATGTTAAAAGAAAATATTGGATAACTTACATACCCAAGAACCCTTAATTTTACATTTTTGGGGAATTAGGAAAAAATAATAACAAAATAGGTTCCTAAAAATCTGGTTCATGAAGTTCATCGTTATTTAAGAAAAAAATCACATCTTATTACCCTATAATGTAAAACATACTTGAAACCATTATTCTTGGTTCGGAGAAAGGAAACATAATAAATGGTGAAATCAGATACTCAATATGGGTATGCATAAGAGATATCAATTAATGTATATATCAAAGCTTAATGTTATTATAATGATATGACCATAATATACATGCTTCATAACCAATTTGAAAAAGATCATTAAACATGAGTTATGGAACAAAACAATAACATTTCAGAAGAAATGAATCATAAACAAATAATAAGTAATCATAAATCAATAATTAATCATAAAATAATGTAATAAATGTGTGTTGAAATATCATATGTATGGAAACAATTTAATATTTCATGGTTTACTATCAAGACCATTGGATAAGTCATCAAAATCTTTTTCCCATAACAAATCAAGAACATCGACTTGTTTGCCATAATAGGTTCTGAACAGAAACCCGATTCACATAAAGCATAAATAAAAATGGCTATTTTCCCATAATGTCTCAAGAACATCGTCTATTTTCTCATAAATATCTAGTGAGGTATAATACATTACACAATTAATTAGAGATTGATATAGGCCCACCTTTCACATAATCAATCCCATACGTATGTGTTCCATAGGATAATAAATAAATAATTATATCAAATCTCATGAAAAGAAATGTGTCTCATAAGAATTTAATCATTTCATCAATAACATTAACCATCTGAATAAAAAATAAATATAGTTACAATGAATCATAACCCCAGTAAAGTTTGAGTAACATCTAAGGATTTCAACTTGGATGGAAAATGAACTTAGAATGTCACAAGGAAATATAATTGGGGAAAATAAATATCTAATTTTGAAATCATATCTATTTTTAAAAAAATTAAACATTTTAACTGATAATTTTTACATTGAAAATAATCTTTAAAAATATTAAATTAATCTTGATTTCATTGAGGAATCATGATGGTGGGAAAGTATAATCATACGGAATAATTTAAATAAAACATTCCTTATATATTTTTTGTGGTAAAAGTCACAAAAAAACACATTTAGAAATAAAAAAATCCATCCAAAACATTGCATAAAAATTCAAAAATATATAAAATTATTTTTAAACTATTAATGTATAATATTAAAATACTTTTTCAAAACATTTTTATAAAACATAGACATGGAAAGGAAATATACCCCAGCAGATTCTTAAATATAACAAATCATGAATAATTTTCCATTTTGAAAATGAAACAATTTTCATGATAAGAATCATAAATCAAAATAATGGGTAGTATATACACCATAAAGAAGAAGCAGGTGATATAAAAGACTTATATCCCACCAAAATAAAAGTTAGACGATAATATATTACCTCAAGTCTCGTATTTCATCATTCACATTAAAACCCACTGTATAATAAATATTGATTTATTATTCATTTATTATATAACAATATAAATATATATAAGACCATATAT
The DNA here is from genome assembly GCA_963277665.1 of Viscum album. Taxonomy (NCBI): domain Eukaryota; kingdom Viridiplantae; phylum Streptophyta; class Magnoliopsida; order Santalales; family Viscaceae; genus Viscum; species Viscum album. The sequence goes on from OY728131.1 coordinate 2,066,180,592, forward strand.
GAAACATTAGTAACATATTATCACCCATATATTAATAAATTTTTATTAAAATCATTGTTCTGGGAGATAACAGATTCTTTTTTCAAGCATGTTTTGGTTTGATAGTCTTGTTCCATATAATTTTACAATAGTCCCATAACTTCTAGAATATTAATAATGTTATGAAAAACATATATCATAATTATATATATATATTTATATTTAATCATTCATATAAATTATTAGTAGAAAAATGAATTACATCATTTATTGAGATGGTAGTCCCTATGTACGCCTGAACACTCATTTTATATTTTGACTAATTGAATGAAAATAATGTAAATAAAAATTTACCCATTATATAATCATTAATATATCATATATAATCATAAAATAAATCCTATTTTCCATTAAAGTATGATATAAATGAAAACTATTCGCTTCATTTTGTTGAGGTGGTAGACCACACGTACACACAAGTAACATTATCATTTTCCATAAGATTGGAAGGTAAGAGGGTAGGTATGATATTTTAATTAGAGAAGATTAATTATATCATAAATCTAATATATAAATATTAAATCCATAATAATACCCATCCTTAAAATGTGGTAATAATTATTTAATGGTATCACTACTTGATTATGGTAATCCATACATCCACATGAATGATACATTCACATCTTATTTGATGAGAAAAAGGTTTTGTAATTGTGTTTCAATAATATTAATAACATTTCAACACAATTAAAATACTTAATTGATTATTTTGTGTTACAAATCCTATAATTTTGGCTAGTAAAGAAGTGTATAAAAAGAAAGTGAAAAGTAAGAGTGATTACCTCTTCATCAAAATGAATTATTTATGTATCCTTTAAACGTCTCTAATGTTGGATTATTGAGAATACTAAAACCTACAGAATGTGTCTAGAGAAGTGGAAAAATGAATTTGTAAGAGTATGGTTAAAATATAACACTTAATGTGGTATTATTATGTGAAGGAGGAAGTACTATTTTATGAATGAGGTGAGGGAAACTTTGAGAATTTCTCAAAAGATTAAAATATATTAACAATATACTAGACCCATAATATTCCAAATGGACAATAAATTACAAGGGGTTGATGTTTTTAACCATATATTATCTCCTTTATCATTATTTAATATTATTAGTACTTTTAAATAATTTATTAAAATATAGTTTTCATAAAATATCATTTATATAAATTTTGATACTCTTCATTACCTTGAATTGAATAACATCAATAAAACACACACAATTCGAACCAATTATTTTAACACATAGATAATATGACATGGTAGTATATGAAATTATTTAATCACTTTAGTTATTTAAAATTATAATAATATTAATATTTTTAATATCATATATTTAGTTCTTTTAATTAATTAAATAATATTTCATCAGTTTTGTAAAAGTATTTAGGTTAATTATTTATTTCCTAAAAATTATAAAAAAATTACATACATGAATTTAATTTCATTAGGAAAATAACTACTATTAATATTTATTAATTACTATTATTTTCCCGATGTGAACTCAGAAATAATATTTAAAACTAAGAAAGTATCATTTTTTCATATCCTTTAGTTTAATTAATATACAAGTCAATTTTTTTATTTCCACTTTACCTTTCTATAAAGTATTATTTAACTGTTTATTTTTGTTTTTTTATGAATAATTCTGAAAAAAGAAATTAGAAGGATACAAATAATAGGGAATTTAGGGATTTTTTTGGAGTTTTCAGCACAAACCTGTAGTTTTCAATATTCACAGGGCAATTACACACATTGTAATGAGAGAACAGGCCGTATAATGGATGTTATAAGGATCCAATGAAAATCATAGATAGTGTTATTGGATTAGATTTTTTATAAAGTTTTGAAATCATGTAATTTAATGTATCGTAATTTTAATAACATGTTGATGGGTTTATCTACGTTTATGAGCTTCGTGGATTAGATGATGTGTAAGGGGATTACATTACATGTAATTGTCACAAAATGAGATATTAGAGTGCATAATGAGGGTTTTATTATTTAATTTATTACATGATTCCTTTCTTAGGACCTATAGGCTCTCCCTAGACAATTTTAGGTGACTCTCTCTCATCTGGGTCGCATTGTTCAATGATTGATCACCTTCATGGCTCGATTTCATCTCTCTTGGTACATAATCCTTATGGTGTTTCTTTGGATTTGGTTACAAATATTGGTTTATCTATGGTTGTGTTTGGATTTTTTATTGAATAGTTTTTTCTATTAATCTGATTCAGTTTCTAGGAATTCCTTGTATTTTAAAGGCCATTCTCTTAGTTTTGTTTACTGTTGTTGATGGAAGCATGGTTAATACCATATTGACGTATTTTTTTCAATTCATTGGGTTAATTTGGTTAATTATATATTTCTCTTGACAAATTTCCTTGTGGTTTTCATTGGTTATAATTAATATGTGGTTTCTAATGATTTCTCAGTAAATCAAATGTTTTTAAAAAGGTATTTTTTCTTTGAGAATGGATTTTCTAAATTTGGAAATGGGATTTCAATCTATAAAAAAGATTGGAATCTCATTAAAAACATTTTATAAAATTTTGAGAATGGTATTGAAATGAATTTTTACAATTTCACAAAGTGTAACATGGCTACATCGAGAAAGAGACATAGGTATCCTTAGTGTATGTATTGATCCATTAGGAGGTAACCTTCTATGATAATGATTAATATGACACATTAATTGTTGGGTAAAAAATTATGGTTTTTATACTTTTTAGATCTAGTATGTAGATTCCCATAAGTAAAATCCCAAATATTATGTTATTTTTCTTTTATTGTCATTCATCAAAATATTAGTTTTTTTGTCTTGGATTGTTCCTTACATTTTTTTATATGAGGTTGTGTCACCTAGCTTCACATGATAGGTAATTTTATGGATATGTGTTTTTTTCCCTCATCATGTATATATATGACTTTTTATTTTATCACATGTACTTGTTTTATTTCTCGATATAGAATATGAATGTATTTTATGGAAAAGATTGTTAAAATGATTTATATCTTGGTTTAATTTAGGAAATAATTTTAAAAACTGTTTTTTTTTTAAATATGGATTTTTTTTTCATTCTCAACATTAGTCCTTGTGTAGAAATTATAGTGGTATCCTACTGGGAATTATCCCACACACTAGTTGTGCCTTTGGGATTGTATATGTTTTATTATAGGATGTTGGTAAAGGGAATAGCATCATGTAGCATGATGGATTCTCTTGTTGCTACTAAGTTTGGTTCAGGTCAATCTGGAAGTGATTGTTAGTCATGTGGGGATATGAAAAACTTTTTTTAAAACCTTTTTTTATCTTGGATTGTTTGACATTTTGGTATGTTATTATTTATGCTCTATACTATGTTTCTAGTATTGTTCTATTGTATTCGTGGCTAGTTTTCAGGATCCCTTTTTTCATATATTACATAGTGGGACAGTTCGGTTGGCTTGTCTAGTTGACCCTGGTCAATTCGCTACAATTTGGTATTAAAGTGATAATTATTATGAAGTGTATTAACAAGGCCTGAGTTTGGTTTTGTGCCTTGGGTGGATAAAAGTTAAGACCATCAAAATTCAGATAGTAAGTGTGGAAAAAGGGGCCTAGCCCGCTCACTAACCTAACAAAAACCAAGTTGCCATGGGTGTTCAGGAACTTCTTCTAGGTTTGTGACATGGAGTTTGAGGTAATTTGAATGAACTATTCAGGAAGTTTATTTAAATTAACATATTTGTTTTTAAATAAGGTATTTATTAGTTGATTTAAATTGTTAATGTGGTAATACTTTAATAACTTTACCTGAAGTTGGTCATATGATTTTGGGAATTCCTTATGACTGATTGGTTTTTTCCTATTATTAGAAAATATCTCCAAAAGGAGCCCATCCAAATCCAAGAGAGGAGGATTTGAGATAGGACCCGCATGTAAACCATCTAGTAAACACTAATTTGGTAGATACTATTATCTATACCATGTTTACTACAGGTTAGTGGGTTTAGGGAATGAATAACATGTATTGGATCATTGATCTGAATTTACGAAGCAGCATCCACTTGTCATTTGTGGTGACAAAGGAACTAGAATCTGAGACGTGTCCAAAGTAGATATACAGGATCTTCAAATTCCTAAAGATCCTAGAAAAATATATAGTGGTTTTTTCCATGTATATTCTAAAGGGAAAGATACAGGGATGGTGGGAATCTATTGTGGAAGATTACTGGAACAATGATCTTTCCTGGGATTCTATCAAACAAAAATATTTAAATAGTAGATTTACCCAAAGACATTTCATGTAGAAAAGTACCAGGAGTATCATACCTTAGTTCTATGTAAGTGCACCATTCTAGAGTATTCTACATGTTTTACTATGTCTGTTTATATAGAACTAGAGGAAGTTACTAATGCATATCTAATGGTTCATAGGATTTAGGTAGGAATTAGTTCTGATATTTTGTCAATGTTGATACCCAAGTGCCTTCTGAAATTTGTGAAGATTTTTTCCAATCAATCTTTATCTAAGGTAGATATATCTAGAATGAAAGGTTTGGGTTGAGCATTAGTTAGTTTTGTGGTTATCCTTGGTGCATCTTGAAGAATGAATTGGAAACATAATAGTGGACGTTTTTCTTCCGGAAAAATTTTGCGTCTTTGACAAGATAGTAGAAATTTGTCTCCCACTAGTGTAGAAGGGGAAGTCTTAATGAGAAGAATTATGGGGAGGATCATAAGGCTTTTAATGTTTCTGTACGATCTGTCCATCTGCCATGTTTTTTTCTGAAAATTTATCTCATGGAAGTAGGTTTAGATCCACTCTTACTATGGGATCATAGGTTTATATAGATGATTTCAAGGGTGGTGGGTGTAATCCTAAGGAAAAAGGATATTTTCATATGGCTAATACCATATGAATTTGTGTATTAGAGTATGCACCATGGTCATCTGAATTATTTCTAGATACTGTTATTGGTTTGATATTTATCTCATCTTCTATGGTGCTAGATTTTTTTGATATAGGTGAAACATTCTATCATATTTTATAAAATTTAGGTGATGTATTGGGTTTCCATTTAGAACTTATTCCATTTTTGTTGGATCCTTCCATTCCACAATGACAGTGGTTCGAACTAAGATTAAATACCCTAATTTTTGGGTGATAATGGCTAGCTATTAGGTGGTGTGGAAATTTTTAGTGATTTATATTAACAACGTTGACTAGATTGTCTACATAGATTATATTATTAGTGTTATGGTTTTAATATAATATTATCATCATCATGTTAAATTCTTATCTACTGATGGGTTCACCCATATTATTCACGGTGTGTGTGACTATATATTGGGAAGGGTAGTAGAAGTTGTTTCTATGTTGGGAAAATCTAGTTCCATATTTCAAAGATATTTTTGTATACAGTTAACCCTTTTTGTATTTTCTAATTCCTAGAATGGTGTATAGATATCCCAAAAACTTACTGGATGGTTTTCTTGTTTTACAATCCCAAAGAAAGTTTGTGTTTATTGATGATGTTCTCCTTGGAATAAGTTCCATTTCTTTGGAATCTTACCGTATAACACCTGTTATGTTTTTGGAACTTAAGTTCCATCTTTAGGGCCTTGAGGATAATGTATTTATTCATCCTAGAATGTCACCTTGGGATTTATATGTCCTATTTTCTAATTTGAAATAAGGGAGACTCAAAATTTGTATTGATTGTAATTAGTTCAATTGGGTGTTCATTACAAACAAATATCTTCTACAAATGAATGATGGTCTCATTTATTAACTTATAGGGGATAAATGGTTTTAAAGAGTTCCCTATAGACAGGGTATCACCAGTTGAGATTCTGGGAAGAATATTTCCCTAATATTGTATTTCTGAGATGATATTGGAATTTGGAGTTTCTAGTTATGCCATTCAGTCGCTCTAATGACCCTATGGTGTTCACGTATTTGATGAACCATGTCATTAATCTGTTCTTGTAACCTTTTAGTATGATGTTTTTGGATGATATTTTGGTGTGATCAAAGTTATAGTAAGAGAACATGAAGCATTTGGATATCATCCATCGAACATTGAATGAAAATCATATGATTGGTATGATTTCCAAATGTGATTTTTTGATATGGGAAGAGATGTTTCTTGGGAATATGATATTTTATAGGGTCATCTTAGTAGATCTTAAAATGGTATAAGATTTTATTTACTAGGAGAAACCTAGAAACATGTTTGGGATCAGGAGGTTCTTGGGTTTGGCAACATACTAGAGATAGATTGGTCAAGAATTCAACTATATTTTGTCTTTGATGAAATCTTTAAACTATATATGTGAATTTTTTTGAAGGGAATGACAAGTGTAAGGGATATATTGAGGATATAAAGGTGATTTTGAGATAGGAATCAGTTTTGATTCTTTTGAAATGAGGATCATGTTATGATTTTTTCAATGATTCTTCTATTATGGATTTGGTATGTTCAATAATGTATGGGAAATTACCTGTGTATTATGTCTATGTCCAATTATTCCCTCACGATAAGAACTACCCTACCCATGATCATGATTTGACCAAATTTATACATGAACAAAAATCATGGTGTCACTATCTTTTTAGAGAGAGTTTTATTATATATTTTGAACATAATATCCAAAAATATATTTTTACTCAAATTGATATGAATATTCAAAACAGACACTGGGTAGAGTATCATTAAAAAATTTATATTTATATCACTTATTCCCCTAGTAAAGGGAAGGTGGATACTGATGCCTTGAGTAGAAAATTACAGACACAAGCCATGAACGAATCAATTAAGGTGTGGTCTCTGAAATGATCGTTTGTTATGATGAGCTTGTAAGTGTAAGAGTTTAGTGGGATTTTTTTTCTTAGATGAAATTTTACTCATAATTTTATGATAATGTTTAGCTAGAGTAGGTGATATACCCCAATTTCCAATTCTTTGGTAAAATCCATTATAGAGGAGAGACATCAGGAGAATGGTCTCGATGTTTAAATGGATCTTTGTGCTTCCATAGTAGGTTGGTTGTTATTTTTCACTGAGGTTGGTGTTTTTGGAAAATGGAAACCATTCTTTTTGGTTTGTGCACCCATTTACATGTTATATGTACTTTGGTCTAATACATCAGTATTTATGGTAGTGGATGAGATGGATGATTTTAGATCTCGTTTGTTGGTGTCTTACCTATATGAGAATTGAGGATGAACACCATAGCCTTTTGGGGTTGTATCTACCCTAACCTATTCTAATATGGGAGTGGGATGAAATTTATTTGGATTTATTCTTTGGTTTTAAACAAACTTCCAATAGGAAGTGTAAAATTTCGGTGATCATTGATTTCCTCACGTAATCAGCACATTTACTACCTATCAAGAAGGTGAAAAAAGTGGATCATTTTGAGAACTTTTATGTTTTAGAGATAATGAGTCTTCATCGATGTCCCTCCATAGTTGTTTTTAAGAAGAATATAAGGATCACTTCTTGGATCTGGAAAGGATTTCAAGATCTGATGGGTTTCGATATTTTATTGAGAACATCTTATCATCTGTGGATGGATGGATTTATATAATAGACTATCTAGTATCTATATGATATTCTTTTGGATTGTGTTCTTCATTTGAGAGAGTATTTTAAAAATAATTTTTTTGGGTCAAATTTCCCAATAAAAATAGTTATTGAGATTAAATTAGGATGGAAATATATGAGGATTTTTATGACCATCGATGTTGATCTCTCGTGTGTTGGGAAGAGTTGGAAGAGTGATATTTTGTTGGACTTAATGTATTTTAAGAGATAACAAATATGGTTATGTTGATCCAAATTTCTATGATCATGGAAAAGAGTCATTAGATGGATTATTCACATTATCAGCATTAGCTGTTGGAGTTTGATTTTGCAGATCGTTACATTCTCTTAGTTTCACCACGCTTGGGACATTGTTGGCATGGTAAGCATAGTAAGTTTGAACCGAGGTTTGTGCGCACCTTTCAGATTATTGGATGACTATGGATGGTAGCCTATTGGTTGGACTTTTCAACTAGATTGATATATATCCATAATATGTATCATTTTTTCATGTTTAGGAAGTATATACCAGTTTATTCCCATGTGATTTGAAGAAATAATTTTGATATTGGTGCCAACACCAATTTTTTTAAGAATCCAGTTCAGATTATGGATTCCTATGATAAGGTGTTTAATGGTAAATGGATCCACAAAATCTGTGTAATGTGGTAATCAAGATCGTATATTCATGATACAAAGGACTAGGAGTCATTATTGTGGATGTAGTGGCATTCTATTTTTCTTTTTCTATGATCTTGAGGGATTTATATGGGTATAAATCAGTTATGTTTGGAATATTCTATTTCCCATTATCATTTATGTATTGTTTCCATTAACATTTTATTTTAGATTCCATATTTTTTGGATGAATTATGTAGAGCGAAAAATTGGAAGGACACCTATAATGGTGATGTTTGGGATATGTTGGATTTTTTTAGATTAAAACTGCTATTTTTTTTGTTTTCTTGGAAATTACACATCCTGTAAGGGGAGTACATTTCATGTAATGGCTTCCAAGCAGAACCTGAGAACTACAAAACACCACTTGATAGGTTTACACATCATGTAAAGGGTTCACATAGTGTAATGGAAAATACAATCTTTTTAATAAAACCGTGATGAGTTTTTAGGTGTTTACGATCTTCATGGATTACACAGCTTGTAATGGAATTATACAATGTGTAATAGTCAGGAACTAGTCCTATATAGTGTTTCACTAGTGGTTTCATATTTCATTTATTATAGTTTTCCATTCATTCAACATAAGGGCTCCACCTATGATATTTTGTGTGATTCCATCCCTTCCATGTCACTTTATTAAATGATTGATCACCTTTCTAGTTATATTTCTTCTCTCTAGTGATGTAATACATCTAGTTTTTATTTTATTTTTTTACAACTATGGATTTGGATATGATTTTCTTTCGATTTATGATTGGATAATTTTTTATAATGATACATTTTCAATTCATAGTGTGCCTTTTATTTAAAAGGGTTTTCTCCCAGTTTCTAGTCACCATTGTCAAAGAGAGTAAGGTTTCAACTATGTTGAGGTAGGTGTTTTTATAGAAGGTTTAATTTGATGAATTTTATGTCACTATTGATAAATTATTTTTTTCATTGATTATAAGTGATTTGTGGTTTTAAATTATTTCTTGGAAAATAAAGTATTTTTTTAAAAGGTGGTTTTCATTGTAATTTTTTTTATTTATTTAGAAATTGGATTTAAAACTCATAAGAAGATTATCTTGTATTTGAAAACATTTTATAAAGTTATAAGCATTGTTTTGAAATATATTTTTAAAATTTCACATTGGGATCTTTGAGATTATTTGAAAATAGACATATGTTGCCTTAGTGTCTTTATGGAGGTACTAGGAGATATCCTTTTTCAATATCTACTTGATGGAATCAATATTGTATGGATCCAAAATTATAACAATATTGTATTTTTAGTGTCTAGTACGTAGTGTCCCATTTGATAGAGCAGAAAAGTTAAGTTAATTTTTTTCTATGGTTATTTATTGCATGATATTTTTATTATACAATTTTTCACATGGATTTTTATATGATGATTTATCACATAGCTTCAAAGGATGAGTTGTTTCATGGATAGGTGTTTCCATGTTTACCAATTTACGCATGGATTTTTATTCTTATTTTTACAATCCAACATTCTATATTTCTGGTTAGATAATGAGAAATTCATTTATGAAAATCAATGGTAAAATAATTTATTACTGTGTTTAATTAATTAAAATGAATTGAAAAAATGTGTTATTTTAAAAGGAATAATTTTTTAATCCTTGACATTAGATCATGTATAGAAACGTTGGTGGTATCATACTAGGATTTTTTTCTACCCTACATGCGCCTTTGCATATTTGAAGATGTTTTATTGGGGGATTTAGGTTTGGGGAAGAACATGTTGTAACATGATGACTTCTCTTATTGCTGGTGATTTTGATTTTGGTTGTTTAAGAGGTGATTGTTGGTAATGTTGGGATTTCACATACTGATTAACTTTATTTACCCTTTACTAAGGTGATACATATTTCCATGGTAACAATTAATATTGAAAAAAAATAATGGGGGTTTATTTACTAAATAGGGAACCACAGACACAATATATAGAATCCATTTTTCAAAATTCAAAAAATAGATGTTTCGAAATTCAATTTTAAATTAAACCAGTAAAATGTGATGAAAAATAGTTTTTTTGGTAAAATCCCATTTTAAAATATAAAATGATATATAATAAATTCATGTTTAAAATTGATTTATAAAAACAAAATTTTATTATTTTAGGTCATTATTAACCAAATAAAATTTAAAATTATCCAAAAACCTAATTTTAGCTTATATGTGAATTAAAATAAAACAATGTTTCGAATAAAATACATTTTTTCTATTCATTTAAAACCCAATATATTCAAAAAATAATAAACAAATTATCTTAAGATAATTATGATATTATGAATAAAATTAATTTTTTGAAATATATTTTTTAAAACTTCTAAAAATAATAAAATACCAGAAATATTAATTTTTAATAAAACTTAATTTTGAAGAAAAATATAAATTTACTAAAAATTTAATGATTCTTACTAAGTATTTTCTATAAAATTATATTTATTATAAAATTTAAATATATTTAAAAAATTAAAAAGACTTATTCATAACCTCAAAATTAATTTCATGTTATAACATTCACAATAATTAATAATATTTTAATAGTTTATCATAGTGCATTTATATTCTGTGTATAATTTTATGCATGCCATCGAAGAAATAAAATTATATAAAGAGTAATATTCTCAAAAATATATGGAGGTAAAATTATCTCCCAGCCCTTAATAAATTTAATCCTCAAAAATTTGACATGATCAAGGAAATAAAATCCTTCACATTTTAAAATTCATTCATGGAAACCCACATCAAAAAATGATTAAAAAGCATTCTATTGAAAATAGATAAAGGTAACTACGACGGTCATCTGGGATTACACTCACTGGGCTTCCATGTTGAAAAACATTGGCCAGAATTAAAGATATATAATTAAAATAATATAACTATCTACATATGATTTATCATGCAAAAATGAATTATCTTGATAAATTAAACCTCACAAAACCATATACCATTCTTGTCGAAAAGACCATAAATTTTCCATAATTAAACGTTATATGATAGAATTTTTGTCTTCATATAATTTTCAACGATTTTATTCTATACATTAAAATCGATAAAAGTAACATAAGAAAATATACATACATGAAAATTAAAAATTTATCCTTAAATAAATTTCCATCATAAACACATCTTTTCTTCTGAGACGATGAGTCTTTAAGATGACTTTTTCTTACCTAAAGCACTAAAATAGAAATCTAACAAAACTCATAACAAAAAATTGAATATAAATATTTTCCTCCTTCTTCTAGGTATTAGGAAAATTATGGTTAGAACATTATAAGATGATTCTGAAAAATGAATAAACATTCATATGAGGAAATCAACTTTAATCATCAAAATTCAGCAGTAATACTCAAAGTTCAACTTAGATCATTAAAAAATGAAATATTGGATCCCTAATATACGCAATAACCATTTAGTCTAAGTTTTTTTATAATTCTTCTAAAAAAATGAATTTTTTAGAATTTGGGAAAAATCATAACAACTTGGGTTCATAAACAACTAGTTTGTAAAGGTGAGAATCATATCCAACAAAATCTTCACATCAAGTGACCCTCACTAGTATAACATACTAAAGAACATTCATCATGACCTATTAGATGTGGTGATCTCAGAAGCTCAGTAAGGGTATGCATAGTTGATATCAATTGATATTCATATGAAAGAATAAAATACTCATAAGATTATTACCATCACATATAGGGTTCATACCCAATCTAAAAAATAGCATAAAACATAAGCTATAGAATGAAAAATTTACATTTAAAATGAAATTAATCATAAAAAAATTGATCATTCATCAAACTCAATCAGGATCTATAAGTTCATTTAATAAATGTGTCAATAATCAAAATTAGTACTGAAACCATTTTATATGCCATGATAAACTACCAAGACCATCAGATCATGCATCCATACCAATTTCCAACAAACGATCTATTGCGTCAGCATACACCCCAAAATGAATCGAACATATCGACTTGTTTCCCATAACGGATTTTAGTCATTGACTTGTTTCCCATAACAGCTCAAGAACATCAACTCGTTTCCTATAAAGAATCAAGAACATCAAATTGTTTCTCATAACTATATCTTCATATATAATAATTTATCCAATGAATTAGAGGGAGGTATAGGCCCCACCCATCATATAAATAAAACCATGCATATGTGTTCCCTAGGATTATTAATCATTCATTATATCTGAACTGATGAAAAGAAATGGGTTTCATAAATATTTTACCTTTTCATCAAAAACATATATCATACATAAGAAGAATACAGATAGTGCATATAAATCATAACCCAATTAAATTACAAGTAACTTCATATGATGTCATCTTTGATAGAAAAATATTTTGGATGATCACTAGGAATAATTCATTAGGAAAATATCTTTTCTATTTTAAAATCATAAATCCTATTATAAACATGCAATTATAAATGAGAACATTTTATTTGAAAAAAACATGTCAAATTTTAGAGTTAGATTAAAATTAAATAGGTTTCATTGAATTTTGGAAATCCACAAAATCATATAAGTAAAATATATTCCTTTTTATAGTTTTTTATTGAAATGTATCAAAAAACATCATTTATAAAATAACAAAAAGATTCCTTTCAAACCATTCTCTTAAAATAAAAAAATGGATAAAATTATTTAAAAAAATGTTATAGAATAGTAAAACGTTTTTGAAAAAAAATCATGAAACACGGAAATTTAATAGTAATATTACCCAAATTATTTTTAAATATAAAAATTCCCAAATAAAGGCGAGGTTATGAAATAAATCCTTACCACTTTTGTATCATTTGAATTGTAATCCATGTGAATGATATAAAAAATATGAATATAAAAATAAAATAATTTAATTGATAAGAATCATAAATTATAATAACGGGTATTATATACACCACACATAAGAAAGGGGATATAATAAATTCTTTCCATTGAAATAAAAGTGAGATGATAATCCTTTATTGCAAGTCCCACCTTTTTTTTCATGTTCATAAATAATCTATAATAAGTATTAATTTATTATAAATTTAATCCATTAAAATTTTAATATATTTCATACCATTTATGATTCGATTATTATATATTTTTACCCATTTGTTAATAATATTTTATCAAACTCACTCTTTTGGGTGATAATGAAATCATCTTTCAAGAATTTTTCAGTTAGAACGTATCAATGCTTATAATTTAATCATTGTCTAAAAATATATATCATTTTATTCATGTCCTGTAAAATAATATATATTCATTATATCCATATTTATTATCAATCATAATAAGTGAATATAGAAAATTGAATTACACAATTCATGGAGATGGTAGGCCATACATATGCATGAACTTTGTTTCCTTTTTTTTATTGATGGAATAGAAGAAAGTTAAATAATAATTTAACTATCAAATAATTTTTATAATATCATATATATCATATATATTAATAAAATAAATTATTTCTTACATCTAATTAATATATAAAATAAATATTAATCACATCACTTCAGGGAGGTGGTAGTCCACATTTACACAAAGGTAATGTTGTCGTTTTCCAACGATTTAGAGGGTAAGAAGATAGATATAATATTTTCATTCCCAAAGTATAATTATTTCATAAATATCATATGTAAATATTAAACCAATCATAATATCCATCTATAAAATATGGAAATGACAAATTAGTTATATCTCTATGTGGATACAGTAAGTTGTACGTACGCATGAGTGATACATTCACTTCTTATTTGATGGTAAAGAGGGTATAAAATGGTGTAATAATAATATTAATAACATATAATCATACATAGGATAATTAATTTTTTATTTTATTATAAATATAATATATTTTTAGGAGGTAAATAAGAAGAGACAAAGAAAGTGACCAACTATAGAGATTACATCTTTTTCGAGGCAACTCCTTTAAATATACTCTAAAGGGAACTAAGTTGGTTATTTGAGAAAAAAATAAAATATATAATGTGGAAAATGAAGTGAATAAAATAAAATTTAATAGGATTTTCAATCGTCAAGGGTCAATGTGGTCTAATAGAGTGAAGGAAGAAGTTCCATTTTATAATTAAGGTGAGCAGAACTTTTTGAATTTCTCAAAATATTAAAATATATTAAGACTATTATGGATCCAAATCGTTAAAAATGTCTTAAAAAATACTCATGATGATATTTTAGACTTTATTATTTCCAATGTATCCTTAATTAATATTTATCTAATTTTTAAATAATTTAATAAAATATTATTTTCATAAAATATATCTGCTATCAATTTTGACAATATTCATTACTTTGACATTATTAACATAAATAAAACACTTAGGATTTGAACCAATTATTTGAACACATACCCAAAATATCATTTTTCTTTATAAAATTAATTTATAACCTTAATTATATAAAATTTTAACACTTTTAAAATTTTAAATATCATTAATTTTATATATTACTACATCATATTTTTTTATGAATTTATGGTAATTATAAAATTCCTAAAAATTTCAAATTAATTACCAACATGAATATTATTTTATGAGGAGAAAAATAATAAGAATTATTATTTCATACAAATGTTTCTACCTCTATGAACACGTTAATGATAATTAAAACTAAAATGGTGGTATTTTTTCACTTCCTTTGGTTTGAATAATACATAGGTCATTTTCAAAGACATGTGTCTATTAAATGAGTATATTTTGAACAATAAGTGATTTAGGGAAAATTTTATTAATTGAATAATAATTATGATGGAAAATTATAGCCTTATCAAATATATTAATTCTAGATTAAATTGATTTACACTTTACTGAGGTGATAAATTCTACAACAGTAGCTATTTATAGTGATAGAAAATAAAAGGAAATTATTTAAAAAACTAAAAACATTTATTATAAATATGGAATAAAAATTTTCAAACATTAAAACATATATTTTTCAAAATATTAGTTAATATTAAACCATTAAAATGCTATGAAAATTATTTTTTCAAAGAAACAATCCATTCCTAACATATAAAATATTTTTATACTAAATTGAAGTAAATAAGGTCATTCAGAAAAACATAATTGGATTATTTAAAATAAATATGTATGAATTAAAATTAAAAAATAATCCAAAAACATAGTTTAATTTATAAATATTTTCAAATAATATACATTTTTAGTCAAAATTTGTATTTCTCATTATTCATTGAAAATTCAATATTTTAAAAAAAATATCAAAAATTTATATTAATATACTTTTTAAATTATGAATGAAATTTATTTTGTCAAATATATTTTCTAAAACAACAAGTAAATAATAAAAATAATGTAATACCATTTTTTAAGAAAATGTATTTTTATGGAATAAAATGATTTTACTAAAAATTGAATGATTATTTTTTGAGAATTTATCAATACATCTATATTGAGTAGGAAATTATTATATATAATAATATATTTCATAAATTAATTAATAATATTCAAACCTTATAAATTAATGGCTATATCATAACTATCGCACTAAATAACAATATTTTAATGGTGTATTTCAGTTTATTTAAATTATATATTGTGTGTTCCACAAGATATCAAAGAAATTAAATTATTTAAAGAGAGATATTTTATAAAACCACAAGATGATAAATTAGCCCACTATTAATAAATTTAATCATTTAATTGTTTAATTATTTCTCCTAAATAATTGTTTTTTTCATTTAAAAAAATCAGGAAACCCACATCATAAAAAATGTTAATAAAACATTCTCTTGAAAATATAGAATGTGAAGTATGATGGAAATCAGTGATTAAACTTACTAGGTTTACAAATAGAAAAAATGGTGGGAAGTTAATGTATCGAAATGAAATAAAATTAATGTTCCAAGATCATTGATCACAAGAAATTAAATGATCATTATAAAGTTAAAAATTACAAAACTATATATCATATATGTGTAAAATCCTATTAAATCATCGTAATTGAAGGTTATAGGACAATATTATTGTCATTAAATTATTTTCCTTAATTAGAGGCATTTTTTACCTTATATAATAGTATCAAAATGAAATATAATATCTTTACAAGTATAATTTTTACCTCTAACAAAATTATACTACAATCTCATATTTTACTCCAAACGATTGGTATTCTAGAAAAAATTTCAACCTTGAAGCACTAAAAAAATAATATAATGGATTTCATATTCTTTAAATTAATAAAAATATATTCATTCTACATCAAGGAATTTAAAAAACCAAAATAGTTTGCATATGATATGGTGATTCCCAAAAAGGATAAACCATCATATGAGGAAAACTAAAAAAATATCCAAAATTCAAAATTAAGACCCATACATAATAATAGATCATTAAATAAATAACTATCCATAAAATATTTCAAAATAATTCATACTAATATTGAAAACCAAAAATATGAATTATCGGATCACATATTCCTCTATGATAAATTTAACATTTATCTCCTAAAATGTACATGACCTAAATATATAATCTCCAAGATAAGCAATACATTTCTATAAATAATTTGAACCACCATAAAACCACAATATAATCATAAATTCTTCTATGATACAATTTAAACATTAATCCTAATATAAAATTCCATAATATTATATTAACTGTAATGAAATAGTGTTCCCAAAATAGTGAAAATATACTAATATAATATTAATCAATTAATAAGAAATTAATTTCCAATAACATGGTTATATATACGACAAATAATATTTTCCCAAAATGAACATAAATTTTTTCTATCATATAGTGTAAATAAATAAATATAATATCATGTTAACAACGACATCATGTAGGTTAGTGGTAGGTGATACACAATTATATACCTTCATTTGTGGGTTCAATCCTCACAGCATTGTTGGATGTGATGGGATTTAACCCATCTTTAGGGTAATCATTTTTATAAAAATATATTAATATAATTCTTAAAAATTTCTAAAAACCTTATAAACATCCCCCAAAATAACCCTAATATATTTAGCATTTATGAATTTATTTAACCTCAATGGTTGTCTTTTACTTTCATTTTTTCATCCCAAAATGTAATAACCTATAATTATCTAAAAATAAAAGATCATAAAAACCCTAAATGTTATCTATAACATTAAACATATTTCAAAAAAATAATAGATAATTTCTCCCCAAATAACATTTTTTAAATTATATAAATAAGGTTTACATATACCTCAAAAATAAATATCTTCAAAAATATTAGTATTTCACTTTAAAATTCAAACCCTAAAACCTAAAAAGGGGGTTCTTAAGACACTTAACTTCTGGTAAACAAAAAAAATTATATAGGAATGATGATATATTTAAAATGTACCATGAACTCACACAAAAACATTATAATATCCAATGTTATCTGAACCCTAATCTAATACAAACTATAACATCCTGAAATCCTCACATCTAGGTGCAGTGCTAGAAATACAAAATTTATATTTATTTATTTTATACCAATATATCTAAAAAAAATTTCCATAAAAAATTTACCACATCAAACAGAATTATTGGATCACTTACATACCCAATGACCTTTTAGTTGAATTTTTTTTAAGAAATGGGGAAAAATATTAACAATTTGGTTAATAAATAATTGGTTTGAAATTATCTAAATAATCATCCATAAAAAATAATATATAGTAATCCTATTGGGTATAAAATATATTATATCATTCACCACATTATAGAGAAAATAAACCTAATAAAGGGTGAGATCAAACACTCAGTAAGTGTAAGTATGGGAGATAAAAATTGTTATTCATATGAAATCATAAGATAGTCATATGATTATGACCATTGTTTAAACTTTTCATAACCAATATGAAAAAGATTATAAAAAATAATTAATAAAATAAAACTAAATCATTTAAAAAGGATTTAATCATAAATAAATTATAATTTATTACTAAACTATCATAAACCATATGTTCATATCATTAATGTGTGTTCCATCATCAAAAGTATAGAATACATTCCATATATCGCAATTAACTACCAAGACTATAAGATCATGAATCACATCCTATTTCACAAAATGGATCAATAACATGGACATTTATACCAAAATGGATTATGTGCGTTGAATTTTTACCAAAAGAGATCATAAATAGCAACTTGTTTATGATAATGCATTAAAAAAAAGACTTATTTTCCATAACTATCTCTTAAGATATAATAATTTATCCAATTAATTAGATCGAGATACAGGTCATCCCTATAACATAATGAAAACCATACATATTTGTACCATATTATTACTAAACCTTTTTTATATTATAATTGATTATAATAAATGTGTTTCATAAACATTTTATCTTTTCATACAAAACATAAACCATCCAGAGATAGAATAAGGATACTATCAATTAATAATAACCCAAGTAATTTATAAGTATCATAGAATTATTTCATCTTATACAGAATAGTATTTTGGAAAATCACTTTGAAAAATTATTAAGGGAAATAATTTTTTCATATTAAATTCAGGTCAGTTTAAAAAAATAAAAACTTTTAAATGAAAAAATTTTATTTGTAAAAAAATTGTAAATATGTATAGTAAGACTAAATGAATTTAAAAATCATGATTGTGGTAAAATATACACATTTTTTATAATTTTTAAAAATATTACTTTCAATTTTTTATTCTGAAAATCCACAAAGAACCTTGTTAAGAAAAAAAACTTCCTTTAAAATCATTTTAAAAAAATTTAATATGGGTAAAAAATATTTCAAAATATTGTATGAGAATATAAAAAACCGATCTGAAAATATTTTAATAAAACATGGACATTGGATGTAAATATTTCCTAGCATATTCATAAATATTAACAATCCAAAATAATGACGAGATTGTGATATAAATCTTTACAACTTTGGTAATTTTAAATTTTAATCCCAAAAAACTAAGGAAACATAAATACATATAAAAATTTGAAAATTTTCCTAATAATAATATTAAATTAAAATCATGAGCTTTATATACACCACATAGAATAAACAAGTGGTATATAAAACATAGTCCCCCTAAAAATAAAAGTATGATCATAATCACATACATCAAGTATCATCTTTCTCTGTTCATGTTTAAACATTCTATATAATAAATATCAATTTATTATATATGTATTACATAACCATATTATTATATAAAATATCATTTATAATTTATTTATAACATCTTATTACACATTTATTAATAATATTTTCTTAAAATCACTATTCTTGGTAATAACTACTTCATTTTCAAAGCATTTTCAGGTAGATTGTTTCGATCCTAATACTATTATCATGGTCCTATAATTTATACAATGTTAATAATGTTATATGAATTATATATTTTCATTATATATATATATATAATCATTCATAAAAATTATTGAAATAATCATTAATTACACTATTCATGGAGACGATAGGGCATATATACGCATAAACACAGTTCCTATTTTTGACTGGTGGAATAAATGAAAGGAAAATAATTATTTACCCTTTAAATATTTATTATTATATCATATGAATCATATATATTCTAAAAATCAATCCTTTGTTCCTTCCAAGTATGTTAAAAATGAAAAATTAATCTCATCGCTTCGAGGAGGTAGTGGTTTACACATATATACAAGACAAGTTATCATTTTCAAATAGACTAGATGGTATGAAGATAGATATGGTATTATTATTCCATAACTATAATTATGTCATAATTATCATTTATAATTATTTATCCTAACATAACACCCATACATTAAATATGGAAATGAAAATTTAATTTTATCACTATGTGGAGATAGTAAGTCGTATGTAAGAATGATCGATACATTAAATTATTATTTGATGGGAAAGAGGGTATATAATGGTGTTTTTAGAACCATAATATCATTATTTAATACTGCGGATATTTATTTAATTATTCAATTAATAATATCATATATTTAAGTATGTTAAATAAGAGTACAACATGAAAATGATTGGTTAGAGTGATTACATATTCATCGAAACGAATCCTTTATATCTCTTCTAATGGGGTCATGGGGCGGTCTTATGAGAATACTTGAACCTCTATAATATAGTTTGGGAATTTTACAAAACAATTTGGAATATTATGGTCGATCTAAGTGGCTTAATGTGGTGTAATAAAGTAGTGGAGGAAATTCTATTTTATAATTGAGGTGGTGGGATCTTTTGGATCATTTCAAAACATTAAAATATATTACGACAATTATAGTTCTCCATGCTTCCAAATGGCCTATAAATGAATAGGTAATGAAATTTTAGAAAACATATTATCTCCTTTTTCTTTCTTTAATATTTATATGTTTTTTAAATAATTTAGAAATATAATATTTTTATAAAATACCAATAGTGCTAATTTTGGAACTATTCACTACAATGACTTTAATAACATCAATAAAACACGTGTAATTTGAACCAGTTATTTCAGAATATCCCAGACATGTCATGGTCATTCTAAAAATTTGTGTATCACCTTCATAATCTCAAATTATAATACTTTTCATATTTTTAATATTATTTATTTTATTTTTTTAATTAATTAAATAATTACAGTGTTAGTGTTGTGTAAGTATTTAAAGAAATTATTTAATTAATAAAAATTATAAAAAAATTACCAAAATGAATATAATTTCATTAAGAACAAAATTAAAATTAATAAACTTTTGTAAATATATTTTATCCATATTTTTACACAAAAAAGTATATTTTTTAATAAGAGAGTGATATTTTGTCACATCCATGAGTTTAAATAATATATAGGTGATTTTCATGGACATGTTTCCATTAAACAAATAAATATAGAAAATGAAGTTTAATTGGTATAATTTACTCCATTCAATAAGAATTATGATTAATAATTTTTTCCTTATCACATATTTTTAATCCAAATTTACCAAATTTACCCTTTAGTAAAGTGATATATTTGAGCATATCATCTATTTTGATTAACCAAAAATAAAAGACATGTATTTACAAAATATTTTCCCACTAATTTCAAAAATGGAATTATGTTTTCAAAATTTAAAACATTGAATTTTCATAATTTAATTTTAAATTAAATCAGTAAAATGCGACGAATAATAGTTTTTCAAAAAAACACCCATTTTAAAATAAAAAAAGTTTTATTCTAAATTCAAGAATAAATTCATGTTAAAAATTTTCATTTAAAAATTATAAATAAATATAAACTAATTAAAATTTAAATCTAATCAAAAAAATAGTTTTCCATATAAATAAATTAAAATAAAATATGAATTTCAATGAAAATTAGTATTTTTCTCTATACATTGAAAAATCAATATATTTAGAAGATTATGAAAATTGTATCTTAAGAGAATTTTCACATTTTGAAATAAATTTATTCTGTCAAATATATTTTCTAAAACATCAAAAAAATTCTAATCTAGAAAACCCATTTTTTACAAATAACATGTTTTTGAAGAATAAAATCCATTTACTAAAAAATGAATGATTATTTACTAAAAAATTATTAAAGCAGTTTTATTGAGTGGGAAATTTGTATAAATTTAATAATCTACTTAATATTATTCTTACCTTCTAAATTAATAGCAAGGTTATAAATCTAAAATTAAATAATAATATTTTAATAGTGTATTTTCGTTCTTGTAAACTGGATTTTGTGTGTAACACATTCCATCGAAGAAATTAAATTATTTAAAGGGAAATATTTTATAAAATCACAAAATGTTACATATATGAATATGATGAGGTACAATTTAATGATATAAATATGTAAATAAATATTGTTTTTTCATTTGAATATATTTTTTATTTTTCCATTAATTCTCAAAGACAATTAAGTTCGTGATTTCTAGGATCATTTTGAAGAAATTTATATAAACATGATGCAATATTATTGATAGGATATATGGGAAATTATATTTTTTATATAAAAATTATCACGTAGTTTTTTATTAGGTTATAAAGTATAATAAAACAAAACAAGAAATAATCCTGGTAGAATCAAAATATTTTTATTTTAATGGTAAGTGTCATAGGTTAAAAAGAATGTGTCAATAGATGAGACATCCTATGTATAATTTTTCATATTCTTATAATAACGTTCTGATATTTTGTTAATGGGTTGTTATTTATTATATAATTGAACATTTTTTTAGTAAATGATTTAAACCACGATCAATTATAGAATTGTATTCTTATTATCCTTTCACTCACTTTGAGATCACTAATTTTATTATATTTAAACAAAAATAATTTATATCAAGCATGTTAAATATAAAAATTAAAATACCACCTTGATAAATATATATTTACATAAAAGTGAAAACAAAAATTATTACATTCATTATATCTCAATTATATTTTTCATCCATAATTAACATTTTTCAAAAGAATATTTTTATTTGTCGATATAAAAGGGAAATTATATTTTCTAGGAGAGAGAAGTGTCTTTCC
The DNA here is from genome assembly GCA_963277665.1 of Viscum album. Classification (NCBI taxonomy): domain Eukaryota; kingdom Viridiplantae; phylum Streptophyta; class Magnoliopsida; order Santalales; family Viscaceae; genus Viscum; species Viscum album. The sequence continues at coordinate 2,066,203,388 of OY728131.1, forward strand.
ATATACCAAAACATCTTACCATATTATACAAGTGAATATAGATTTTGGAAACTCATTTAGCATCTCACTATAAATTAGTAATATTATTTACTTTAGAGAAAGAATATTATGATCTAATGATTGGGGAAAAGGAAGTGATTAAACCTGAATACCTTAAATTTTAAATGGAATATGATGTTTCATTCACAAAATTGTTTTAGATTGTTTCTCTTAATTGAGAGGTTTTTTCCCTATATAACTAATTATAGAATCTAATCTCTATATGAGTGAGCCCCTATTATTTATCCCAATTGAATAATAATATTTATAAGAACAGCCCCATGAATTCTTGGAAAATAATTTTATATTCCATATTTTTTCACTATATGGTTCCCATGTACTCTTTATTGAGAAAAATAATATATTAATGTGTCTTGATATTGATTAACATGAACAAAACAATAATCCTAATAACTATAATTATATTATTCCATTGATTAATGTATTATTTTAACAACTATATGGGGATCACTAATTCAATTTGGTGTATCTTTTTTGATGATACCTTAAATTGAAGGTGAAAAATAATTATATCATATATACCACATTTCAAAAAAGATATTAACACTATGAGTTCATAGTAAATTCATTCAGACTCTCTAATGCTCTAGAAATTTCGAAGGAAATAATGAATCGAATATTTAAAGATTACATATAATTTTTTTGTGGATTATATAAATGAAATTATTATATATTCAAAACTAAAAGAATAATATAAAGAACATTTTGTAATATAGTTAAATACATTGTTAATGTAAATTTATTATGAAATTTATAGTAAATGTGAATTTTTAATATATTTAGTAGTAACACCTCATACCATTTAGGGAAAACATTAGTTAACTATTTTCTAATATGATTTCAATTTATGCTTAACCCAATTTAATTACGTATTTTTACATGTTTATCATGTTTGTACCCCCTCAATAACAGAGTTCTCAATGTTATCACTAGGTTTTTGTTGAGAATCATCTATTAGTGGATCGTCATGCCATTAAAGGTGAGGATTATTTAATGATGGGTTCGAATAAGGGAGATTTCATTCCATGATTCACGAATGTTGTCACATAATAGATACTAATATGGGATTAAATCATTCTAGTTTTATGATCTTTCTTTCTCTGTGGATTAAAATTATAGTTTGGTTAGGCTTTCATCCGATTAAACTGTTGTGTATAGGAAATCTCTATATTTTGGCCATTGGATTTATAGTGTGGATGGTGTCTAATAGGAATTAATTATTCTAGAATTTGATTAATTTTTTATTTCATTTTCAAGAATGACAACATGCTGGTAGTAGCCTTTGTTATAATGATTCATTGTAGGATAAATTATGTACTCTATGTTAGAGTGGCCAGGGTGATGGCCATACTGTAACCTCATGGGTATCACTGTGAATGTTTAAGAGGGTGTGTACTAAATCCAGGGAGTTGATCTATGAATCATAGTCTATATGGTGCTTTTTTTACAGAGGAAGGAAATGTTGTGACGTCTAAGAGTGTTGTTTTTTAGTTTTTTACTCGCGGAGTGGAACCACTCCATAAACATGGGAGGTTATTACATGTGGGTGACACCTACATGTCATTGAAAAATAACCAGTATAGTCATTTAGCAATAAATAATCTGTATTTTATTTTATTTTATTTTAATAAAATTAATGAATATAATATTAAATGTTATAAAATATAGCTACCAAATCCTCCCCTTCTCATCATCTTCCATTTATCTCTCTCCCAATGTGGGTTATCTCTCATTATTTTCCTTTTTTAAATAACCATTTATTCTAAGTGTTATAATGAGGTAATTCTATCACTCCCCTTTAGTGGATTATAATTTCTCTCACTTTTTTTTGGCTTATTCTAGTTATCTCTTTTCATACTTATTTTCATTGCTTTTCCTTTATTTCGTGATTTTGGAAATTTAAGACCAAAAAAGGTGACATTCAACCAAAATTTTATTACAAGTATATGGTTGGTTTTCCCTACACTATTACAAATTCATAACCACATATTCTATTTGTGAGTGATGTTTAGTTCTGCTAAGCAGTAGGGTGATTAGCATAAAATAAATATTAAATGGTTTATACCCTTATTTCATGTTGTAATAACGCTATTTAGAATATATTTAGTCTATTTATAATTATACAACCTGTAATATTTACCACTAATTGAGGTTTACTATGAATAAATAGAATGGGAAATTTTGGTGGCAATATGATGAGTTACATTATTTTTATTTTCATGTTATGTTGAATGAAACTTTCCTATTATTACCCCTATGTTGAGAAGTTGGTTTAAATTCATTATATAATGAGGTTTCCCAAGGATATCATGGTTTGGAACCTTATTTGAGTTCATGAATAAATCACTGGGACAGATCAGTGTGTTCATATTGAGAAGTTTACATTCACTTGAACACTACATTTTTAGGATAGAAAATTGTTATAAATTGGGTTAAGATTAAGTCATAAAATATGGAAGGCATGGGTTAATATTTTGAGCTAATAATATATATCATATTATATTATGATGGTCGGAGAAAACTTTTAGGTTGATTTTAGTGGTTTCTTATTTTCAATGTGACAGGTTATGATATATGATGATATCTAGTGTATCCACTTATCCCACAATTGATTTATGATATATAGTGATATCATGGGTGATTATTTATCCAATGAATGATTTCTGATATGTGATGGTTTCCATGGTAGAAAATTATCTCTCCAATTAGATATGATATATATTGATATCTATTTTTAATTTCCCCTCAAGGATATGTGATATATAGTGATATATAAGGTGAATACTTATCACTCCAAGGATTTATGATATATTAAAATATATTGTGTGGTTTCTTATCCCACTAATGATATATGATATATAGTGATATCCAGAGTGGCTACTTAACCCTTAGAGATCTTTGATATATGGTGGTATCTTAGGTGACTACAAATTCCACTAATGATTTATGATATATGGTTATATCAGGTGTGGTCGATTATCCCCCAAATGATTTTTGACATATGAATGAATTTGAGGTGGATTATTATTTAAGTAGATTTTATTATTATATGTGATTGTATTATGGGATAAAAATTATCTAAACCTTGGTTTCGGAATGTATCATGTCTAGAGACAGCCTAACATAGGTTGAAGAAGGTATGGTCAGTCTCCAAAACATATGTTGAACTCAAGGTCAACATTTTTTTAATTTGTTGTGATATCAACTATTTATTATGGAATATCAGTATAAACTATATTTAAACTAGATACCTTTTGGAAAACCATTATTGGTGTCCAACTAAGATGAACTACAACCCTGATCAAGAATTTGTAGTATCAATTCATGATTCATTATTGTAGGTTAGAACATGGCTTCAGACTCAATGCATGATGGTTGAACTATAGAGTATTGATGGAAGTGTGATCGAGCCAATAATTTTGACCGATTTAGTGTTTGTCACCCAATATTATCTTTTTTTTTCTTTGGACCTTGATGTATATGAAATTACCAAGGGGGATAATGACTATTTTCCATGTTCCTTGCATAAAATTTTTGATAGATTATATTGTTATATTAATTGTTTTGACCTCGTTTTTATTGGTACATAAATGTGTTTTCTCTCTTATTCTCTAGTTAATATAATAATGATTATTTTTATATTTTATTCCATTTTTATTTTTTTACCTCATCTAGTAGATATTGTATTCCCATGTTTTTATTAGACCCCCTATATATGTTGATTACCACTAGTGTATAATAATACACACATAAATTATATGGACGATCTACCCATGCATGATGGAGGTGAATCAACCTAGGGATGATATAAAGTTATATTACATCATTGTTTAATTTATTTTATTTTAATTTCATAATATTTATTTATTAGATATGATGTCTTAGATAGTGGTATATATTTTCTATATAGGAGTACCTAAGTCATGTATGAGTGAAGTCTATGTAACTAGGGATGGAATTACAATTCTTGGCTTCCACTTTTGTATTTGGGATAATTTATTAGTAATCCTGCACAGTTTTTATTTATTTATGATTTATGGTACAATAATCATGGTTTAATGTGGAGAGATGGTGTGTTTTTATGCATTATATCAAAAATGTAGGATTTATATGACATGTTTTTACTTTTATGTGATTGATTTTCCATCTTATCATGTGGTTTTTGTTAAATAAAATTCATTTGACAACATAAAATCAAATATTCCTCTACGAAATGTATTCATAATATTATTTAACAGAATCATGGTTTTAATAATCTAGAAAAAATATATCTTAATTTATCTTGAACACAATATAACTAATATTTATGATGAGAGTTAGTGGATGAGGCTTGTGAGGGAACTCATGTTGTTAAAAAAAATTATATGGTTTTTATAGAGTATTAGGATGCCAAGCCTAATAAAACTTACCAAAATTTTAGTAAAAATACATATGGTAAAGACATTTCCTAAGATGTGTACATGAAAATTTAGCAAAATTATGCCATATTCCCTTCTAGTGTATTTTGAGGAGGGAATTGATAAGATTCCCACTACATTTATTTTTTTTAAATTTTTTGTCATAATGGAACTAAATGTGGATGATTATATGTAAGAGTTCATACATTGAGTATTACAGTCGATAGATATCATGGCCATATGAACCAATGATTCCTAATCTATGATAATTTGGGAGTTTTAAACCTACACTCCACCCCTATTCATGGGTTATGGTGTCTATAGAATGTCGACCTATATTGGGAGTCAATATAGACTATCATTGATAGATTTCTCTTTAGTTTTTAGTTTAGGAAATCATGCTATAGGTAAGTGGAAATAATATTTGTAATAGGTTCTTTATAGGGGATTCATGTTGGAGCTCAAGGAAAATTTTTGAAATAGGTTCATACTAATGGTCATACTCTTATAGATCATAATGCCATACCATTGATGGTTTGATATATTGTTTTGGTATATTCCATCTTGTAATATGCTTTACTCAATATAGATGAATCGCATTATTTTATGAATTCTTAGTTTTTTGATAGCCTGTGTCTATCTGTAGCATTCTTATTCAGGGTGATGCTGACAAATATTCTTTTATGAACATGATAAATTCATATTGAAATGAATTAAGAGTGTTTCATAGTTATTGGGGGTTTTATATTTCAGGTATATTTTATTATGATGGATATGGGAAATTTTTATCTTATATTCACAATATATTAAATAGTTTAGTATTGATCCCACATTGACTGTTATTGACAAATAGTATCATCTATATCAACCTAGGTTGGTTATTATTTATATTTCATGGAATGCAATACGAATTTAGGTTTTATATGAACTCAACTCCATCAATTAGGTTGGATCATGACATAATTTTCTCGTTTCATTATGAATAATGGGGGAACATGTTATGGAAACTTTTATCCCATACTTGACTTTTTTATGGTGTATTTATTAAAGAACCACATGATATACACCCAATAATTTTTTTCCTTATGACTGGACTATACCTAGGAATTAACCCCATATTCATTCAACCGTATTGGATTGATCCTATTGGAATTCGAGAGTTAAAGGATGAAGTAGATAATTTTGAATTTAAAGGATTTATATCGATGATTATGTCCCAATGGTGATCTCTAGTTTTGTCACCAAGGCGGTAAATGGTTCATTATGTTTATGTGTGGATTATAGATATTTGAACAAGGTGATGATTATGAACTTTTAAACATGCCAACATATCAATGCCTCTTTTGACCATCTGAGACGTGTTATATATTTCTTTAATATTTATCTAAGAATAAGCTATCATCATTTGTGCTTAAGGGATTAAAACAAACCTCATAAATTGTTTAAGAGAAGGTATAATCTATAGTAGTTCCACATCAGGCTATTCAGTCTAGAAAAAACAATAAGTGATGGTTATATACTGGATTAATAGGATTATTTAACCTTACATTGATTACTTTATGAATATTTTTATTGATGATATTTTGGGTACTCCCAGTTGGGGGATGAGCATGGTCGGTATTTGGATATTTTTCAAGAATGCTTAGAAAGCATCATATTTGTGAGAAGCATCCTAAGTATTATTTTTGGATTGGTTATATGTGCTTCTCGGGGAATGTGATATCAAAAGATTATATATTAGTAGAACTCAATAGTGTCAAAGATTCATTTTATTAGGAGTATCCAAAAAACATCTTTGACATATAATGTTTCTTTGTATTAGGAAGTTTTTTACTAAGGATTCCCAGAGGAATTATCTATATTTTTAGTATTGATGATCTCCATGACTAAGAAGGGGGTGAATTTATTATAACAATGATCTTGTGAGACATATTTTTAATATATAGAATAGAGGTTGAAGACTATGGTTGTAACCACCCAATGTTTTTCAATAGAAATTCGCTTCTTATAATTATGTCATAAAATCACATGAACACACAACATAATGAACTACAATGTGATAAGTTACCTTTAAACATAAGTTTGTCACTTTTGTGTTTTGAATTTCGAAAATCCGACATACACGGTTGTGTTCAAGATGATTTTTTGAGTTTATTGAAACAAAAATAATTTTTGGTGAATAGTAACAAAACCTTGTGAATATTAACACACTCTTATGAATAGTATTATGACCCTTATGAATAGTAAATCATCCAACATAAGAGTAACCTTACCCATGAATAATTAAATAAAATTTAGACATCTTAGAAAGTGAAAATTCAAACATAGTAAACGTTTTGGTATTTTGTAAGTCATAAATAATTAAATATAAATAATTAATTAATTTAAAAGAAAATTTATTTTCCTAAAATGTGTTTACAAATTATCTAAACAATTTATTCTAGAATTTACGTAATTTTATAAGACCCTATGTAATTTTTGAAAGCACTATAAAAATAGTTTTAACTTTTAAAAACTGTTTTTTAAGTAAATTTTTATTTTAATTAAATATCAATTCAATAATATATATAAACTTGTTTTTAAAAAATGGACTTCATTTTTGGATTATACATGTTAAAAAATGGTTGGGGTAAATTTTTGGGATTTTTCTGAAATACTTGAATTTTTTATGAATAGTGATATACCGTAATTTACAAAAATAAGTTAAATAAGCTAATTATAGAGTCATATGTGATGTCCTGCTGATGTAAGCCCACATGTTTCCGGATCACATGACAAAATTACTATTTTGGTCAGTCAATACTCACTATTCCTTGTCTTAGGGGAAATTAATAAACTAATGAATTTTATATTAAGGAAACCCCTCTTCCCTCCACTATAAATACCACCCTTCACACCCTCATTTCCTCACACCTCTCAAGCTCCAAGCCTTCTCCAAACTCTGAAAAAACATCTTCCCTAGCCCCTCTCCCACGTACAAGATCTTCTGGTACCATCAGAAGACCAAGCCTAGCTTCATTAAGGAGGATCTCAAGAGGAGTATTTAAGAGGTAAATTCTCTCCCTCTTCTCCTTTATTTTTTTCTTTCAATTTCAAGTTCATTTCTTGATCTCTCCCCACCTATCATCATCTGAGTGGTATTGTAACTTCATTATTATAAATTTACTTTAATTTTATGATGTTAATAGGATATTATATCATCCTACCCCCTTTCCCTCTTCATTTTATTTTATTAAAGAGAACGTTGTTCGTGAGGTGTTAATTTATCACCTTCAAGAATTACATGCCTTCTTCTTTCATTTCTACCTTCAGATCAGGTCATGAAAAAAAATTTATGGTTGAAACAGAATATGTTATATTTATTATCTCCTATTTAATGTTCTGGGACTAACTTATGTCCACATTACAATGTGATAAATTAAAAAAATTTCATTGTGATCCAAAAACCGTCCAAATTAACCCAAACAATCTTTATTTAATTTTTATCTAATGATTCATCAACATGGTATATAATATATCTCATTATAAGAAAATTTTAAATTCTGGAATGTCATTAATAACATGTAATATTAGTTCTGGATGTTTACCCATGTTCTACCTGAACTTCAATTTAAGAATACAAGTGAACCACTAAAGAAAACCATAAAAACAAACATTCCCAAATAATGTTTTTAATCTCTACAACTCATCCAAAGGCACATAAAATATCTTAATTAAACCATAATGAACCAAATTAATGTACAAAATTTTCTATATTTCTAATTTATTAATATATTTTCATTATACAGGACATTAAAGAGAAGGAAGAATTTGGAAACAAGTTAAGGGGAAAATCTCAAACCCAATTTTCTTTCTTCCAGTTCTCCCTATTTCACTCCAATTTGGTATGGTCACTTCTTCAAAATAATTTTTTCACCATTATATTACATTTTCTGGGATATAAATGTTTTATAATGTTGTTTATTTCAATCCTAATTTTTTCTAAATGAACTCTTCTTTTAAGAACTCAACTTTTACCTCTCATTCATGGTTGATGGTTCTTGTATCAAGTTTGTTGTTCCCTCTTTCTTTTGGGAACCCAAAGCTTATGAATGTATTCTTATGAGATAAAACTCATTCCTTAACATTGGTTAGTTATGTTCAATTTTGATGTATGTTCCATGTGGAAAGCATGATAATAATAATGTTAGGATGTGACGAGTGCGCCTGGAATTATATAGCGCAATATGAATGTTTCAAAGTGACAGGTGCGCCCGGAATTTTCTAGCACTCCAATGCATTGGTTAATGTGAATAATCTCATGAGTAAATGTGAAATTATGTGTGAACAAGATTATATATTGGTTAAAAAGTATGTTTGGTATTTAACCACTAAGACATGATGTTTCATTTTTTTATGCATTTCCACATTTCAAGTCTTTTATTTATGCTCCTCTCATGTTCATGATCTTTTTCCAATGTCAAGATTTTGCTCACCCCATACTATATTATTCTTATATATCCTCATACTAGGATTTTATCTCACCTCTTGTTGGGTATATCCTCAGGTGGCTATATGTACTAAGGAGAGGACAAGTGCCAATTAGAATATAAGGCCTCGGCCTTAAACCTTACTTAATATTGAATTAAATGAATAATTCACATTGAGGATCTTTTCAGGTTTAGAGTTTTAGAGAATTAGATCATAAATCATGAATTACATCCCACATTTAAACAAAGTGGTTACATAAAAGATAGTATTCATTTTTTCCCATAAACGGAAACATATTTAAAATAAAGCATGGATTCTTTCTTGACACTTCCTTGACACTATCATCATAACATGCACCTTTCCCTTGACCTGTGAAAAACATTTCAAAAACTTGGGATGAGCATAAAAAGCTCAGTAAGGGATATAAAAGTACGAAATGAAAACATTAGTCCATGTATGAAATCATAATTTACTCATAAAACATAATCATTTTAACATACCTCGTCAAATTATGAATAAATCATAGAAATCATAAGGTATAAAGGTAACTTGAGGCATTCATAACATTCTTATGTAGGGAGTAACCCTCTTGGTTACGTTTGGAATACCCATCACAGTATATTCCCTAAATCTCTTCGGAGAAACCTTAACTTTTAACTCCTTCACGTTACCCAATACACTGGAGAGCTATATCGGGCTCACCCGCCCTTAGTTTATCATGGAACCACCCGTCTTCATAACAATTCCCAAGAACCATAACATAATCGTATCACATAAAACATGCATAAAGGAAACATAACATTTCCACTTTTCAATCACAAGATATCAATACAATGCATTGATATAAAAACATTATGAAAACCATTTTCAAAACAAAAATAAAAGAAAAGTAAAACATGGTATTTATTTTTCATTTTAAAAAAAAATTATAGCTTGTAGAGGAAGACCAAACTCAAATAATGGTCACGGCGGCGAAGATCCGTTGTCGCCACATACGTACGACAGAAACATTCCCTTTTGTCGTTTGGTAAAACACTTTGTAAAAAAATATTCCTTTCAGATAAACATAAAAGTCAAAGGGGTTTATACACCGTATAAAATAAATTTGTGTATAAAACAAATTGTGCCTCAATGAATGGATATTGAGATGAAGTCCCATACAAAGATGGTATCCTTGGATTAAGGATAAATCAATTACATAATTTTGTGTGACAAACAAATACACCTAATATAAGTGGATATTAAGTGTAAAACAATCAGAGGTCATTCACAAATATTCATAGAACCACGTATTCAAGGAGTACAAGTTTATCCCAAAGAATCAAAATTGGGTTAAGAAGTTCCCTTGAAAAAATTTGACAACCTAATGGCGTCACTTCAAAAATCAAAAAATGAGTTGATGAGAGATAAAAAGGGTAACTAATAACTTGGACATAAAATTTACATCAATAAGGATGTATAAAAACATATCCCAACATTACAATATGTAAACTAAAATGCCCAACAAAATAAGTCTTTTAAAAAGAGGAGGGTGAAAAGTTCCCTTACCGACCTGGGTATCTTTCAAAACATACACCCCATGAAAGAAGGACAATACAACATTGATGTAAATAATCATAAAAGAAATTATATTAAACAAAGAGTATAATAATGGGTAGTACATACACCAATCAAAGGAAATTGTGGTAAAAGTAGCATAAATCTCACGGGAATAAAAGTTAGATGAAAAATCCCTTACAAAAACTCAGCAGCCGAACGGCGCCACTTAAAACTTTCAAAAATGGACTGATGAGATAAAATAGGGTATCTCATAATATTAACATAAAATTTTCCTAAATATTAATATAAAATAAAATCCCAATCATAAGAAATATGAGCTTAAAAGGAATGACATAAAAGAGTGTACATAAAAAAAGAAAGAGAGGGGTAGGTTCCCTTACCTCGGGTCCGACTTGACTCGATCGTTCATTAACCACCTGAATAATAAACTTGAGTTAATTTCTACTTTCTTAAGAACCATTTTTAAATTAAATTATTCCTTTTATATCACTTAATACCATTCTATGAACACTATGTAATTATTTAAGTTAATAATGGTCATTTTATAGATCATTGCTACTTGAGTCAAAAATAAACTCTTTATAATTACAAGTTGTTCATTTGGTAAAATATATATTTTATCCAAAATTATATTCATTATTTAGATATCATATATATCATATATATCCATTATATAAATTCATTTATAATATTACATAACATTTAGAGGTAAGAAATGAAATGCACCGTTCATGGAGACGGTAAGTCGTACGTACGCATGAACGCTACTTCCATTTCTATTTCTTATTTAATTGAATTAAAACATAATGATAAATAATAGTACTATAATTCCAGTATGGTATAATATATTATATCATTAAATCTATCCTTTATACATACCACATATGGTATTAATGAATCAAATCACTTTGAGGGGGCGGTAGTCCGCACTTCCTAAAATGAAGATATCGCGTTTAACCATAATGGAAACCATAAAGTTATGCCATAAACAAAAAATACAGAAGCTTAAGTAAAACATAAACATATTATATAACATATATAAATATAGTAACATCTTAATTGACAACTTTGATGGTGTTAAAAGAATATTGAACAATCATCATTTCGTGAGGCAGAAATTCACCATCCACAGAAACAGTATGTTCTTTAACCATTAGATGTAGGTGTGTGTAAGTGCAGCTCTAATACTTCTTATAAAAACATCCTAGTATATTGAAGATAATTTAGTTGTTACAAAATAAATGAATAAAAAGAGTTTCGGGGGTTGGAGAAGAAAAATAAAACAAAAGAACACAAGTGAAGACATTACCTTAAAAATCAAGTATCTCTCTTTGATTTGAGCTCAAAGGACTCCTTGGGAAGACTTCTGCCGAAAGTTAGGAATCTAGGAGTAATAGAGGGATGTGGAGAGATAAAATGAGTAGGTTTTGTCCAATCCAAAGTCTTTAGAGGTGTGTGTAAGGTGGTATAGGTGGGAGCCTTTTATAAGAGGAGAGAAGGGGCACTCTTGGAAAGTTACAAAATGGTACTTTATTTTCAAATGAGTTTCGGATTTTAAAGGTCCCACATTGATTTATTTAGAGGATAAGGTGTTAAGGGTTAGAAATATACTCATCTAATAGTTTTTTGAAAAGTGTAAGTTATAGTTTTAACATTATCTTTTCATTTTATTTAAATCCTTTATTAATGAGGTAGTCGCTGCATCATCATGATGTCATAAATAATTTAATTCATTTAATATCTAAAAATTATAAAAAAATATCATGATGTAGGAAATAGTTTTATATTTATAATTAATATTTATATTCAGAAATATGACTTGTATAACCCCATTTAAAATTTTTTTTAGTAAAAAAACTCATGCTTGTGACATTTTTATTTTAACTTTAAATAAAAAGTTATTTATGTCATTTTCCAACCAAAGTGGCTCCATGGGGTCCCCAAGTTGACCCATGGATTTTCTTTGTCGTCCAGGACACATACAATGAGGGTAGGAAATGTTTCTAGGTCATTTCATATTATTAAAACATTATTTTTACCTTAAAATACACTAATTACCTCTAATCATGATTATAAACTTAAAAGTTACTATTCACCAAAAAATTATTTTAATCCCATTGAACCACATTCTACATCCTAATGAAAACCATGAATGTCAGATTTTTCAAATTCAAATCACATAAGTGGTGAAGTTTCATGTAAACGAAAAATCAATTTTTAAACTACCACTTAGTGGTTTCACTATTCATCAAAAATTGAAGTTTCTCAGAAAAATACCAAAAATTCACCCTAAGATATATTTGATATTCCGAATTCAAAAATGATTTCTATTTTAAAAAATTCAAAACATATAAGTTGCATTAATTAATATAATAATTAATTCCCGCTCTCAAAACAAATAGAAAGTTTTTAAAATACAATATCTATTAAAATATTGACACTAGTTTAAGTCCAACATCAAAGTGAAATTAATTTCAATGACCATTGTTGGATTAAATGGTAAAAATACATTATAATTTCACATTAAAAACAATTCAAAAGACAATCTAATCATATAAATAAATTATATTAAAAAGTGGTTTTGAATTAAAATACAACATTTTTCACTATTCATTGAAAAATGAACTTTATTGGAAAATACCAAAAAATTAGAAAAAGTAAATTTTGAGGTCCCAATTCTAAAGAAGAAATTTATTTTGTCAAATATAACACATCAAATTTTTAAAAAGTGGATTTAAAAGAGGTTCTCCATCAAACGGCGGTTAATCGACCTTTTAAAAAATATTAGAATGTTTACGCTTAAAATTGGATTCATTTGAATTTTGAATCCTCTAAAATTTATTGTAAAAAGTAAAAATATTTGACAAACATATATAATCATTTTATAGTTAGTTCTGTTCATTCCCAACATTACAACGACTAGGCGTTAACTACCATTTAAAATAATATTATTTTGTTATTAGAGTGCAACGTAAGATTCCCAAGAAACTCGTTGTTGCGTATTGGGTACGCCATCGAGCATAGAGTCCCCTTTAAAGTAATATTAATATTTTATTCACAAATTTGGATAAATATGAAAATGTCATATTCTTTATTTACCTGGGGTGTTACATCCTTCCCCCCTTTTGGGAATTGCGTTCTCGCAATTTTAAAATTGGGTTTGGAAGCTTCATTGAAAATCCCACATCGGAACAAAAGTCAGTAAAACTATCACTTTAAAAGAATGGGAGAGAAGTACAAATTTCACCCGAGTTAACCCGTACTGGGATTCCAAGTATGAAAATATGGATATGGAGGAAAAAACAAAGGGTCATGTTCTGATGGAGAGTGAAAGTAAACATGTCTATGAGAAATTTAACAACAATAAAATCACAAACCTGTGATGGGTTAAACAATATTTGATTCCCCAGTATGAAAAATTAACAGACAACATTTTTGTTTTATGTTACTTTTCATTGAAGAATTTATTCATGATCTTAACTAAAACATAAGGAAGCATACTTAATTGTCATGTTAACTTTCAACTTTTACTCTATTTCTTACACGAACCCATATTTTCTCCAAAAGACGATTATTTGGGATGAGTTGTTCACATTAAGGGAGCTATAATCAAATTCTAGAGAATCACTTAATCCAAAAAAGAGAATTATATAATTCCCATTTCTTTAGACCATATCCAAAACTAAAACCAAAAAGGTTAGTATGAGATCAGATAATACCAAAAAATGATAATCCTTTATAAACAAATCTATTCTTAATCTCTAAAATTTGTCAAACTAAACTCAAAGTTGAACAAAGTCCATTCAATAAACATCTATCCATAAAATTCTACAATGCAAACAAAACTATTATTGAAACCCAGTTCTCTGAAGGATTTAATCACATGGTCTCCTAAGATAAATTTTATCATTTCTCTCCAAAATAACATCAGTTACTCTTACAGTCTCATACTGAAAAGTAATTAACCTAATCACATAACCTCCATGATAGGATAATAATTTCCATTGATAACCAAAAATCAACATACTCTTAATTAATAAAATCATCTAACAAAAAAGAATCATTCAAACTTACCAGGGACTTCACATAGTCCAGTGGTAGGAGATAAATAACAGTTGCACTTTGGTTGTGGGTTCGATTCCCGCAGCTTCGTCCGATGCGACGGGTTGTCACACGGTCTTCGTGTTGTCCCTTTTCAAAAACTATATAATTTTATAACATTCCTCAAAAAGAGATAAATTAATCAAAAATAACCATAACATATTTTAACCACAAAGGTTATCTGATAACTTCCATTTTGCAACCCAAAATGTATTAACAAGTAATTGCCTCAAATTCAAGGATTATATAAACCCAAATGGTTCTTTATAACTATATACACAAAAGAAAGGATAATTATTCCTTGAATAAAATTTTCATATATCAAACATCAGGGTTACTATAAATAGTCTTCTAATGTAACCCCATCTTCAAAAGAGACTTAATACATCTAAGAATTTCACCATCATAAAATCTATCATAACTCTTGAATCCCTTATATGATGACTTCTTACTCATTCAACATTCTTAGTGATCCATTAGTCATTCCTTTTCAACTTATTCTGAAATACTTCTTTACTACAAACAAAATCATGAATCATATCCTAATATTCCAATAATAGGAAAACATATGTTAAGATATAATCCATACCTTTCATTCTTCATTGTCAGTTTCTTCATCCTCAATCAGAATGACATTAGGTATTAGTAAATGAATATTTGTACGATCTTGGTGACCCCATTCCCGAAAATTCTACGTAGGACATGTGTTTTCATAATGACCATGCACACCACATTTAAAACATTCAACTGATCCTTCAGAAAGAACTTCTTTCCCTATCCTAGAGTGAACTAGATGCTTCCTTTTTCCATGGAATATTCTTGCTTTATGACCTTTATTTCCACATCCATAGAATCTTTCTGTCCCTTTGAAAGATTTTCCTATGTGTTTTTTCCACAGATTTGACACATAGGTTTTTGAACATACTTACCTTTATGATTATTACCTGAACTTCCGTAAGGTTTTGTTTCTCTCATATACGATTCCTTATAAAAATCACTAAGGTTAAGGTGGTTAATCATGAATCCAGATAGTTTGTTGAGGATTACCACAAGAGTTCTCATTGGATCTCCCATATCATTCATTTGTTCTTTCATAAAACCGTCACAGTTTTCTTCAAATCCAATGTTACATTGGTGCCTGCGAGATCTATCCATTTACTAAAACCAAAATGGTCAGTGTGAGTATATCAGTAAAATCATCAAATAAAAAGAGGTAGATAAACACCAAGATATACTTATCTAAGTTATCTCAAACTCATTCTAACTCTCAAAAAAACGATGACTCCATCTAATATACTAACCATTGTGTTTATACACAACTTTTCACTTTTTCATAAACAACACTCTAACCTCTAAATTTATCTAAACCAACCTCTAATACCAACTATAAGGCCCCGGCCTTAAACCTTACTTAATATTGAATTAAATTATAATTCGCATTGAAGATCTTTTCAGGTTTAGAGTTTTATAGAATTAGATCATAAATCATGAATTACATTCCACATTTAAACAAAGTGGTTACATAAAAGATAGTATTCGTTTTCCCCATAAACGGAAACATAATTAAAATAAAACATTGATTATTTATTGACACTTCCTTGACAATATCATCATAACATGAACCTTTCCCTTGACTTGTGAAAAACATTTCAAAAACTTTGGATGAGCAAAAAAATCTCAGTAAGGGATATAAAAGAACGAAAAGAAAATATTAGTCCATGTATGAAATCATACTTTACTCATAAAACATACACATTTTAACATACCTCATCAAATCATTAATAAATCATAGAAATCATAAGGCATAAAGGTAACTTGAGGCATTCATAACATTCTTACGTAGGGAGTAACCCTCTTTGTTACGTTTGGAATACCCATCACAGTATATTCCCTAAATCTCTTCAGAGAAACCCTAACGTTTAACTCCTTCGTGTTACCCAATGCATTGGAGATCTATATCAGGCTCACCCGCCCTTAGTTTATCACGGAACCAACCGTCTTTATAATAATTCCCAAGAACCATAACATAATCGTATCACATAAAACATGAATAAAGTAAGCATAACATTTCCACTTTTCAATCACAAGACATCAATACAGTGCATTGATATAAAAACATGATGAAAACCATTTTCAATACCAAAATAAAAGAAAAGTAAAACATGGTATTTATTTTTCATTTTAAAAAAAGGTATGGCTTTTAGTGGAAGATGAAACTCAAATAATGGTCACGGCGGCGGAGAAGTCGTTGTCGTCGCATACGTACGACAAAAACATTCCCTGTTGTCATTTGGTAAAATGCTTTGTAAAAAAAATATTCCTTTCGGATAAACGTAAAATTAAAAGGGGTTTATACACCTTATAAAAGTATGTTGTGTATAAAACAAATTATTCCTCAATGAATGGAGATTGAGACGAAGTCCCATACAAAGACGGTATCCTTGGATTAAGGATAAATCAATTACATAATTATGTGTGCCAAACGAATACACATAATATAAGTGGATATTAAGTTTAAAACAATTAGAGGTCATTCACACATATTCATAGAACCACATATTCAAGGAGTACAAGTTTTTCCCAAAGAATCAAAATTGGCTTAAAAAGTTCCCTTGCAAAAATTCGACAGCCTAACGGTGTCATTTCAAACATCAGAAAATGAGTTCATGAGAGATAAAAAGGGTATATCATCACTTGGAAATATAATTTAAATCAATAAGGATATATAATAACATATCCCAACATTATAATATGTAAATTAAAAGACCCAACAAAAGAAGTCTTTTAAAAAGAGGAGGGTGAAAAGTTCCCTTACCGACTTGGGTATCTTTCGAATAATACACCCCATGAAAGAAGGACAATACAACATTGATGTAAATACTCAAAAAAGAAATTATATTACAAAAAGAGTAGAATAATGGGTAGTACATACACCACTCAAAGGAAATAGTGATAAAAGTATCATAAATCTCACGGGAATAAAAGTGAGATGAAAAATCCGTTACAAAAACTCTGTAGCTGAACGACGCCACTTAAAACTTCCAAAAATGGATTGATGAGATCAAATAGGGACTCTCATCATATTAATATAAAATTTTCAGAAATAGGAATATAAAATAACATCCCAATAATAAGAACGATGATCATAAAAGGAATGACATAAAAGAGTGTACTTAAAAAAAGAAAGAGAGGGGTATGTTCTCTTACCTCGGGTCCGACTTGACTCGATCGTTCTTTAACCTCCTGAATAATAAACTTGAGTTAATATATAATTTCTTAAGAACCCTTTTTCCAGTTAATTATTCCTTTTATATCACTTACTACCATGCTATGAACACTATGTAATTATTTAAGTTAATAATGGTCGTTTTGTAGATCATTGCTACTTGAGTCAAAAATAAACTCTTTACAATTAAAATTTGTTCATGTGGTAAAATATATATTATATCCAGAATTATATTCATTATGTATATATCAAATATATCATATATATCCACTATATACATGAATTTATAATATTACATAACATTTAGAGGTAAGAAAGGAAATGCAGCGTTCATGGAGACAGTAAGCCGTACGTACGCATTAACGCTAATTCCATTTCTATTTCTTATTTAATGAAATTAAAACATAATGATACAAAATAGTAGTATAATTACAGTATGGAATCATATATAATATCATTAAATCTATCCTTTATACATACCACATATGGTATTAACGAATCAAATCACTTTGAGGGGGCGGTAGTCCGCACTTCCTAAAATGAAGATATCACGTTTAACCATAATGGAAACCATAAAGGTATGCCATAAATGACGAATACAGAAGATTAAGTAAAAAATAAACATATTATATATCATATATAAATATAGTGACATCTTAATTACCACCTTTGATGGTGTTAAAATAATATTGAACAATCATCATTTTGTGAGGCAGAAATTCACCATCCAGAGAAACAGTATGTTCTTTATCCATTAGATGTAGTTGTGTGTAAGTGTAGCTTGAATACTTCTTATAAAAACATCTTAGTATATTGAAGATTCTGGAGTTGTTACAAAATAAATGAATAAAACTAGTTTAGGGGTTTGGAGATGCAAAATAAAACAAAAGAACACAAGTGAACGCATTACCTTAAAAATCAAGTATCTCTCTTTGATTTGAGCTCAACGGCTTCCTTGGGAAGAATTCTGCCCAATGTGAGGCTTCTAGGAGTAAAAGAGGGATGTGGAGAGACAAACTGAGCAGGTTTTTCCCGATCCAAAGGCTTGAGAGGTGTGTGTAAGGTGGTAGAGGTGGGGGGCCTTTTATAAGAGGAGAGGAGGGGCACTCTTGGAAAGTTACAAAATGTTACTATATTTTCAAATGCGTTTCAGATTTTAAAGGTACCAAATTAATTTATTTCAAGGATAAGGTGGTAAGGGTTCGAAATATAATCATCCTATAGGTTTTGGACAAGTGTAAGTTATAGTTTTAACATTATCATTTCATTTTATTTAAATCCTTTATTAATGTGGTAATCGCTCCATCATCATGATGTCATAAATATTTAATTTATTTAATGTCTAAAAATTATAAAAAAATATCATGATGTAGGAAATATTTTTATCTTTATAATGAATATTTATATTCAAAAAATGACTTTTATAACCCCATTTAAAAATTGTTTAAGTAAAACCACTCATGCTTTTGACATTTTTATTTTAACTTTAAATAAAAAGTTATTTATGTCATTTTCCAATCAAAGTGGCTCCATGGGGTCCCCAAGATGACCCATGGATTTTCTTGGTCGTCCTTGACACATCCAATGACGGTAGGACATGTTTCTAGGTCATTTCACATTATTAAAACATTATTTTTGCCTTAAAATACACTAATTACCTCTTATCGCGATTAAAAACTTAAAATTTACTATTCACCAAAAATTTATTTTAATCCCGTTGAACCACATTTTACATCCTAATTATAACCATGTATGTCGTATTTTTAAAATTCAAATCACATAAGTGGTGAAGTTTCGTGTAAATGAAAAATCAGTTTTTAAACTACCACTTAGTGGGTTCACTATTCATCAAAAATTGAAGTTTCTCAGAAAAATACCAAAAATTCATCCTAAGCTATATTTGATATTATGAATTCAAAAATGATTTCTAATTTAAAAAATTCAAAACATATAAGTTTCATTATTTAATATAATAATTAATTTCCGTTGTCAAAACAAATAGCATGTTTTAAAGAAACAATATCTATTAAAAGATTGACACTAGTTTAAGTCCAACTTCAATGTGAAATTAATTTAAATGACCACTATTGGATTAAATGGTAAAAATACATTCTAATTTCACTTTAAAAACAATTCAAAAGATAATCTAATCATATAAGTAAATTATATTAAAAATAGGTTTTGAATTAAAATACAACATTTTTCACTATTCATTGAAAAATGAACTTTATTGGAAAAATACCAAAAATTTACACAAAGTAAATTTTGAGGTCACAATTCTAAAGAAGAAATTTATTTTGTCAAATATAACACATAAAATTGTCAAAAATTGGATTTAAAAGAGGTTTGCCATCAAATGGCGGTTAATCGACCTTTTAAAAAATATTAGAATGTTTACGCTTAAAATTAGATTCATTCGCATTTTGAATCCTATAACATTTATTATAAAAAGTAAAAATATTTTACAAACATATATAATCATTTTTTAGTTAGTTCTGTTCATTCCTTCCATTACAACGGCTAGACATTAGCTACCATTTAAAATATTATTATTTTGTTATTAGTGTGCAACGTAAGATTCCCAAGAAACTCGTTGTTGCGTATTGGGTACGCCATCGAGCATAGCATCCCCTTTAAAGTAATATTAATATTTTATTCACAGATTTGCATAAATATGAAAATGTAAAATTCTTTATTTACCTGGGGTGTTACATCCTTCCCCTCTTTTGGGAATTGCGTCCTCACAATTTTAAAATTGGGTTTGGAAGCTTCATTGAAAATCCCACATCGGAATAAGAGTCAGTAAAACTATCACTTTAAAATAATGGGAGAGAAGTACAAATGTCACCTGAGTTAACCCGTACTAGGATTCCAAGTATAAAAATATGGATATGGAGGAAAAAACAAAGGGTCATGTTCTTATGGAGTGTGATAGTAAACATGTCTAGGAGAAATTTAACAACAATAAAATCACAAACTTGTGATGGGTTAAACAATATTTGATTCCACAGTATGAAAAATTAACATACAACATTTTTGTTTTATGTTCCATTTCATTGAAGAATTTATTCATGATCTTAACTAAAACATAAGGAATCATACTTAATTGTCATGTTGACTTTCAACTTTTACTATATTTCTTACATGAACCCATATTTTCTCCAAAAGACGATTATTTGGGATGAGTTGTTCACATTAAGAGAGCTATAATCAACTTCTAGAGAATCACTTAATCCACAAAAGAGAATTATATACTTCCCATTTCATTAGACCTTAACCAAAACTAAAACCAAAAAGGTTAGTATGAGATCAGATAATACCAAAAAAGGATAATCCTTTATAAACAAATCAATTCTTAAACTCCAAAATTTGTCAAAAAAAACTCAAAGTTGAACAAATTCCATTCAATAAACATCTGTCCATAAAATTCTACAACGCAAACCAAACTAAGATTGAAACCCAATTCTCTGAAGGATTTAATCACATAGTCTCCTAAGATAAATTTTAACATTTTTCTCTAAAATAATACCATTTACTCATACAGTCTCATACTGAAAAGTAATTAACCTAATCACATAACCTCCATGATAGGCAAATCATTTCCATTGATAACCAAAAATCAACTTACTCTTAATTCATAAGATCATCTAAATAAAAAGAATCATTAAAACTAACTAGGGACTTCACGTATTCCAGTGGTAGGCGATAAATACCAGTTGCACTTTGGTTGTGGGTTCGATTCCCACAGCTTCGTCCGACGCAATGGGTTGTCACACTTTCTGCGTGTTGTCCCTTTTCAAAACCTATATAATTTTATAACATTCCTCAAAAAGAGATAAATTCATCAAAAATAACCATAAAATATTTTAACCACAAAGGTTATCTGATAACTTCCATTTTGCAACCCAAAATGTATTAACTAGTAATTGCCTCAAGTTCAAGGATTATATAAACCCAAATGGTTCTTTATAACTATATCCACAAAAGAAATGATAATTATTCCTTGAATAAAATTTTCGTATATCAAACATCAGGGTTACTATAAATAGTCTTCTAATGTAACCCCATCATCAAAAGAGACTTAATACATCTAATAATTTCACCATCATAAAATCTACCATAACTCTTGAATCCCTTATATGATGACTTCTTACTCATTCAACATTATTCATGATCAATTAGCCATTCCTTTTCTACTTATTCTGAAATACTCTTTACTACAAACAAATTCATGAATCATATCCTAATATTCCAATAATAGGAAAACATATGTTAAGATATAATCCATACCTTTCATTCTTCATTGTCAGTTTCTTCATCCTCAATTAGAATGACATTTTTTTAAATGGTTAGGGATGAAGCCTCATTTTTATTAACAATGAATATTTGTACGATCTTGGTGACCCCATTCCCGAAACTTCTTCGTAGGACATGTGTTTGCATAATGACCATGCACACCACATTTAAAGAATTCAACTGATCCTTCAGAAAGAACTTCTTTCCCTATCCTAGAGTCAACTAGATGATTCCTTTTTCCATGGAAGATTCTTGATTTATGACCTTTTTTCCACATCTATATCATCTTTCTATCCCTTTGAAAGATTTTCCAATGTGATTTTTCCACAGATTTGACACATAGGTTTTTGAACATACTTACCTTTATGATTATTACCTGAACTTCCGTCGGGATTTGTTTCTCGCATATATGATTCCTTATAAAAATCACTAAGGTTCAGGTGGTTAATCATGACTCCAGATAGTTGTTTGAGGATTACCACAAGAGCTCTCATTGCAGCTCCCATATCATTCAGTAGTTCTTTCATAAAACCGTCACAGTTTTCTTCAAATCCACTGTTACTTTGGTGCCTGCCAGATCTAGCCATTTACTAAAACCAAAATGGTCAGTGTGAGTATATCAGTAAAATCATCAAATAAAAAAGAGGATGATAAGCACCAAGATATACTTATCTATGTTATCTCAAACTCATTCTAACTTTCAAAAAAAAATGATGACTCCATATAATATACTAACCATTGTGGTTACACACAACTTGTCACTTTTTCTTAAACAACACTCTAACCTCTAAATTTATCTAAACCGACCTCTGATACCAACTATAAGGCCCCAGCCTTAAACCTTACTTAATATTGAATTAAATGCTAATTCACATTGAGGATCTTTTCAGGTTTAGAGTTTTAGAGAATTAGATCATAAATCATGAATTACATTACACATTTAAACAAATTGGTTACATAAAAGATAGTATTCGTTTTACCCATCAACAGAAACATATTTAAAATAAAACATGGATTCTTTCTTGACACTTCCTTTACACTATCATCATAACATGCACCTTTCCCTTGACCTGTGAAAAACATTCCAAAAACTTGGGATGAGAATAAAAATCTTATTAAGGGATATAAAAGTACGAAAAGAAAATATTAGTCCATGTTTGGAAACATAATTTACTCATAAAACATACACATTTTAACATACCTTATCAAATCATGAATAAATCATATAAATAATAAGTCATAAAAGTAACTTGAGGCATTCATAACATTCTTACGTAGGGAGTAACCCTCTTGGCTACGTTTGGAATACCCATCATAGTATATTCCCTAAATCTCTTCGGAGAAACCTTAACGTTTAACTCCTTCGCGTTACCCAATGCATTGGAGAGCTATATCAGGCTCACCCGCCCTTAGTTTATCACGGAACCATCCGTATTCATAATAATGTCCAAGAACCATAACATAATCGTATCACATAAAACATGCATAAAGGAAACATAACATTTCCACTTTTCAATCACAAGACATCAATACAGCTCATTGATATAAAAACATTATGAAAACCATTTTCAATACCAAAATAAATGAAAATTAAAACATGGTATTTATTTTCCATTTTAAAAAAAGGTATCGCTTGTAGAGGAAGCCGAAACTCAAATAATGGTCATGGTGGCGGAGAAGTCGTTGTCACAGCATACGTACGACAAAAACATTCCCTTTTGTCGTTTGGTAAAATGATTTGTAAAAAAAATATTCCTTTCGGATAAACGTAAAAGTAAGAGGGGTTTATACACCGTATAAAATAAAGTTGTGTATAAAACAAATTATCCCTCAATGAATGGAGATTGAGATGAAGTCCCATACAAAGACGGTATCCTTGGATTAAAGATAAATCAATTACATAATTATGTGTGAAAAATGAATACACCTAATATAAGTGGATATTAAGTGTAAAAAAATCAGAGGTCATTCACACATATTCATTGAACCACATATTCAAGGAGTACAAGTTTTTCCTAAAGAATCCAAATTGGGTTAAGAAGTTCCCTTGAAAAAATTCGACAGCCTAACGGTGTCACTTCAAACATCATAAAATGAGTTCATGAGAGATAAAAAGTGTATCTCATCACATGGAAATAAAATGTAAATCAGTAAAGATATAGAATAACATATCCCAACATTACAATATGTAAATTAAAAGACCCAACAAAAGAAGTCTTTTAAAAAGAGGAGGGTGAAAAGTTCCCTTACCGACTAGGGTATCTTTCGAATAATACACCCCATGAAAGAAGGACAATACAAAATTGATGAAAATACTCATAAAAGAAATTATATTACACAAAGAGTAGAATAATGGGTAGTAAATACACCACTCAAAGGAAATAGTGATAAAAGTAGCATAAATCTCACGGGAATAAAAGTGAGATGAAAAATCCCTTACAAAAACTCAGTAGCTGAACAGCGCCACTTAAAACTTCCAAAAATGTATTGATGAGATCAAATAGGGCCTCTCATAATATTAACATAAAATTTGAAGAAATAGGAATATAAAATAACATCCCAATAATATGATATATGAGCTTAAAAGTAATTACATAAAAGAGTGTACTTAAAAAAAGAAAGAGAGGGGTAGGTTCCCTTACCTTGGGTCCGACTTGACTCGATCGTTCTTTAACCTCCTGAATAATAAAATTGAGTTAATTTATACTTTCTTAAGAACCCTTTTTCAAGTTCATTATTAATTTTATATCACTTACTACCATGCTATGAACACTATGTAATTATTTAATTTAATAATGGTCGTTTTGTAGATCATTGCTACTTGAGTCAAAAATAAACTCTTTATAATTACAAGTTGTTCATGTGGTAAAATATATTTTATATCCAGAATTATATTCATTATGTAGATATCATATATATCATATATATCCAATATATACATGCATTTATAATATTACATAACATTTAGAGGTAAGAAAGGAAATGCATCGTTCATGGAGACGGTAAGTCGTACGTACGCATGAACGCTACTTCCATTTCTATTTATTATTTAATGGAATTAAAACATAATGATAAAAAATAGTATTATAATTCCATTATGTTATCATATATAATATCATTAAATATATCCTTTATACATACCACATATGGTATTAACGAATCAAATCACTTTGCGGGGGCGGTAGTCCGCACTTCCTAAAATGAAGATATCGCGTTTAACTATAATGGAAACCATAAAGGTATGCCATAAATCACAAATACAGAAGATTAAGTAAAAAATAAGCATATTATATATCATATATAAATATAGTGACATCTTAATTTCCACATTTTAGGGTGTTAAAAGAATATTGAACAATTATCATTTTTTGAAGCAGAAATTCACCATCCACAGAAACAGTATGTTCTTTAACCATTAGATGTAGTTGTTTATATGTGTAGCTCGAATACTTCTTATAAAAACATCCTAGTATTTTTAAGATACTGGATTTGTTACAAAAGAAGTGAATAAAAAGAGTTTATGGGTTTGGAGAAGCAAAATCAAACAAAAGAACACAAGTGAAGACATTACCCTAAAAATCGGGTATCTCTCTTTGATTTGAGCTCAAAGGCTTCCTTGGGTAGAATTCTGCCCAATGTGAGGCTTGTAGGAGGAAAATATGGATGTGTAGAGACAAAATGAGCAGGGTTTGGCAGATCCAAAGGCTTGAGAGGTGTGTGTAAGGTGGTAGAGGTGGGGGCCTTTTATAAGAGGAGAGGAGGGGCACTCTTGGAACGTTACAAAATGTTACTATATTTTCAAATGCGTTTCGGATTTTAAAGGTCCCAAATTGATTTATTTCGAGGATAAGGTGGTAAGGGTTATAAATAAACTCATCCAATAGGTTTTTGACAAGTTTAAGTTATAGTTTTAACATTATTGTTTCATTTTATTTAAATTCCTTATTAATCAGGTAATCGCTCCATCATCATGATGTCATAAATAATTTAATATATTTAATGTCTAAAAATTATAAAAAAATATCATGATGTAGGAAATATTTTTAGATTTCTAATGAATATTTATAGTCAAAAACATGACTTGTATAACCCCATTTAAAAATTGTTTTAGTAAAACCACTCATGCTTGTGACATTTTTATTTTAACATTAAATAAAAAGTTATTTATGTCATTTTCCATCCAAAGTGGCTCCATGGGGTCCCCAAGTTGACCCATAGATTTTCTTGGTCGGCCATGACACATCCAATGAGGGTAGAACATGTTTCTAGGTCATTTCATATTATTAAAACATTATTTTGACCTTTAAATACACTAATTACCTCTAATCGTGATTAAAAACTTAAAAGTTACTATTCACCAAAAATTATTTTAATCCCATTCTACCACATTTTACATCCTAATGTCAACCATGTATGTCGGATTTTTGAAATTCAAATCACAGAAGTGGTGAAGTTTCATTTAAACGAAAAATGAGTTTTTAAACTACCACTTAGTGGTTTCACTATTCATCAAAAATTGAAGTTTTTCAGAAAAATACCAAAAATTCACCCTAAGCTATATTTGATATTCCGAATTCAAAAATTATGTCTATTTTACGAAATTGAAAACATATAGGTTGCATTAATTAATATAATAATTAATTCCCGATGTCAAAACAAATAGCGTGTTTTTAAGAAACAATATCTATTAGAAGATTGACACTAGTTTAAGTCCAATTTCAAAGTCAAATTAATTACAATCCCCAATATTAGATTAAATGGTAAAAATATATTCTAATTTCACATTAAAAAAATTCAAAATATAATCTAATCATTTAAATAAATTATATTAAAAAGATTTTTTTAATTAAAACACAACATTTTTCACTATTAATTAAAAATGAACTTTTTTGGAAAAATACCAAAATTTTACACAAAGTAAATTTTGAGGTCCCGATTCTAAATAAGAAATTTATTTTGTCAAATATAACACCTAAAATTGTCAAAAAGTGGATTTAAAAGAGGTTCACCATCAAAAGGCGGTTAATCGACCATTTAAAGAATATTAGAATGTTTACGCTTAAAATTGGATCCATTCACATTTTTAATCCTCTAAAATTTATTGTAAAATGTAAAAATATTTTACAAACATATATAATCATTTTGTAGTTAGTTCTGTTCATTCCCACCATTACAACGGCTAGGCGTTAACTACCATTTAAAATAATATTATTTTGTTATTTGAGTGCAACGTAAGATTCCCAAGAAACTCGTTGTTGCATATTGGCTATGCCATCGAGCATAGCATCCCCTTTAAAGTAATATTAATATTTTATTCAAAAATGTGGATAAATATGAAAATTTCATATTCTTTATTTACCTGGGGTGTTACATATAAGCTAGAGAATAAGAAATTAAATAAATGTTTATGGTTGATGTTGTAATTATTATGTACGGTCCTAGTTTTCCAAAGACACTAAACCTTTGGGTCCCCTATGTTTTATACTATTATGTTTTTTATCTTTCAAATGATGTTTTAAAGTGTTATAAAAGGCCGAGATTCTACAGTTGGTATTAGAGGAAAGGTTTAGTTAATTTGGGAATTAGGATTAGTGAACCCTAGAGAAAACCTGTAGCATGAGACTAAGTACAAATATGAACACAAGAATATTCACATAGGGATCCCATATGTTATGTTTTTGAAATAAATTGTTTAAATTAATAAGTTATTCATGAATTTTTTACTTATGTTTTGTTCTAACCTTTTCTAATTTAGCAAATGGTTGGAACCTTGTTAAATCATGCCAACAACTCGTGTGAGGGACAATGAAACGATTACCCGAACTACATCCCCAATGATTTAGAAGGTAGAGGTAAAAACATCATGGAGATTATTACCAAATTATCTTAGGTTATGAAAAATAACCATAATAAGGGTAACATCATCCTTCAACAAAGATGGAGAAAATTTATATCGAATGTTTTATACGGGAATGACCACCGAAGTTTAGTGGATCCTCAGATCCACTAGTTACGGAATAGTGGGTCAAATCCATAGAGAAGATCTTTTATCTGTTTCATTGTTCTGAGAAGGAGAAGATGACCCAAGCTATTTATCTTCTAGATGGAGAAGCTAATCAATGGTGGGATTTGATTAAGAACATCAAGCCAAGGGAGGAAATTGAAGAGATGGAATGGGAAGACTTTAACATTATGATTCTTAATAAGTATTTCCTATGAAATATTTGTACGAATATAGAGAGATAATTCATAGAGTTCAAGAAAAAGGAAGGAGAATCTGTCACAACCTATGAAGCAAATTTCACAAGGCTTTGAAGGTACGCTTCAGGGTTTGTTATAAAAAATGATAGAAAAATTGATAGATTCTTTAGTGGATTAAAACCACACCTTCGAAAGGATATTGAAATTCGAGACATTGGTTGTTATGAAGAAGTTGTTCGATGTGCTCTCAAAGTGGAGATGGAGTTTGGAGAATGTTCCCATGGATATGGTGATAAGAAACAAAAGATGGAGTTTCATGTCGGAGGATCTAATGAAAAAAGTGGGTAGAAAACTCAACGACCCACATGCCAAAAATGTGGGAAGTTGCACCATGGAAACCGCCTAAAAGGGATGTGGATGTGCTTCAAGAGTGGGAAAGAAGGACACCGTGCTCAAGAGTGTCGAAAAGACACAAAAAATAATGAGAATATAGCCAATGAAAGTAGAGAACCACTCATGGTTCAATGCTACAACTATAGGGTGCTAGGGCACTATAGAATCAAAGCCCCGAGACCATAATAATGAAGCCATACAAGGTTCACATCCTATACACTCATGAATGGGAAAATTCTTATTTGATTCTAATTCTATCCATTCCTTTATATCTTGAATGTTTTATAGAACTATAGAATCAAAGCCCCGAGACCATGAAGTAGAGATATCTGTAAAAACACCAAGTGTTGCAATAATTGCAACCCAAGTGTTTGACTCTTCTCTTGTTGGCATATGTGGGAATATTCTTCCAGAAAATCTTGTAATAATTCCCTTAGTGGAATTCGATGCTATAATGGGAATGGATTGGCTCTCGTTATATAGAGCACATATCAACTGTCAGGAAAAGGAAATATCTTTTCATATTCTGAACCATCCCATGCTCCTCTAAAAAAGTATTGAAGATGATGAATCTCATTTGAAAAATCCTACAAAGGTGTGGGGGTTTATTCCCTATGAATAAGCATACCTCACCCAAACGGTTGCGACGAAGGAAAGTACCAACCTTGAGGAAATTCCAATCGTGAGGGAATATGGCAATGTATTTCCCGAAGTGTTACTCAGAATTCCTCGGGATTGTGAGGTAGAGTTCTCAATTGAACTCATGCCCTGAGATACTCTTATCATGAGGTGTCCCTATAGGATGGCTCCTATAGAACTGGAGGAGTTAAAGAAGTAGCTGCAAGAGCATCTGGACAAAGGGTTCATACGCCCTAGTGCATCACCTTGGGGTGAACCAGTTCTCTTTGTGAAGAAGAAGGATGGAACAGTACGGATGTGTATCGATTATTGGATTGTCAACAAGATCACCATAAGGAACAAGTGTCCTCTCCTAAGGGTTGAGGACTTGTTCGATTAGTTAAGAGGTGCTCTATACTTCTCAAAGGTGGATCTTCTTTCTGGATATCATTAGGTAAAGGTGAAGAAGAAAGATATTCAGAAGACTGTCTTCTGAACAAGGTATGGGCACTATGAGTTTTTGGTAATTCCCTTTGGACTTACTAATTCCCCTGCAATCTTCATGGATTTGATGAATAGAGTCTTTAGACATTACCTCAAAAAATTTGTGGTATTGTTTATCATTGATATTCTCATCTACTAAAAGAGAAAGGAGGAACTATAGAATATCTATGACTTGTGTTGGAGATATTAAGAAAGGATAATTTTTATACCAAGTTTAAAAAGTGTCACTTTTGGATGAAACAATTCACGTTCTTGGGACATGTGATCACAAATGAGGGAATTTATGTGGATCCATTAAAAAATGCGATTGAGGAATGGCCCAATCCCTCTAGTGTCTTAGAAATTTTATGTTTTCTTGTATAAGCTGAGTACTACAGACATTTTGTGAGAAACATCCCACAATTGTCAAGCCTTCAAACTAAGTTAACAAGGAAAGGGGTAAAGTATGTCTGGACAGAAGAATTTTAGGGAAGATTCAAGGAGCTAAAGAGAAGGTTGATCACTACAGCTGTACTCACACTACCTAAAGGTGGAGAATGTTTTTTGATATAAAGTGATACTTAAAAGAAGGTCTTGTGTTGCGTACTCATGAAAAATGAAAATGTGATAGCCCACGCCTCACAGTAGTTGAAGATCCATGAGCAGAAATACCTGACGGATGATCTAGAGCTGGCAGCTGTGATTTTGGCCTTGAAAATATGGAGGCACTACCTTTATGGAGAGAAGTGTGACATATACACCGACCACAAGAGCCTAAAGTATATATTCACTCAAAAGGAGCTCAACATGAGTCAAAGGAGATGGTTAGAGATAATCAAGGATTACGATTTCTTTATTCACTATCATCCTGGAAAGGCGAACAAGGTAGTTGATGCTCTAAGCAGAAAAGAACCTGCTACTCTATCTATGTTGCGGATTGAGAAATACCATATCTTCTTGGATATGCAAAGAATGGATTTGGAAATCAGAAGGGCAGGGGATACGTCCTACCTTGCCCAAATGATTGTGAAACCATCCATACAGGAGAATATTAAAGAAGCACAAAGGGATGATGTGGAGATACAAAAGAGGGTGAATGCATTTAAAAAAGGTAAGTTACAATAATTCCATACTGAAAATAATGGTGTGATTTAGTTTGGAACACGGATTTGTTTGACTTCATCACCTGGGATAAAGAAGGAGCTATTGGATAATGCACATAGCTTAACATTCACTATCCATCCTGGGAGTACCAAAATGTATCTTGATCTCTAAGAACACTTCTAGTGGGATAACATGTTGAAGGATATTGAGAAATATATGTCAAGGTGCTTGGTATGTCAGTAAGTTAAAGCTGAGCAAAAAAAGTCCAAAGGTATGATGCATCCATTGCCTATACCCATGGGGAAATGGGAAAATGTTACTATGGACTTTGTCACAGGTCTCCCGAAGACATCGAAGGGAAATAATGTGATATGGGTTGTGGTTGACTGACTCACCAAGACTTCCAATTTTATTACTATTCGGGAATATCTCTCACTTGAAAAAAATGCAAAGATATATGTGAAGTTAGTGGTGAGACTGAACGGTGTTCCACTCTCGATTGTCTCTGACCGTGATCCAAGGTTCGCATCTATATTTTGGAGGAGTCTTCAACATTCTTTGAGTACTGAGTTAAATTTCAGCACGGCCCATCACCCCCAAACTGATAGAAAGTCTAAAAGAACTATTCAGATTATTGAAGATATGCTAAGAGAATACTCTCTTGAATTCAATGGTGGTTGGGATCAGTATCTCCCATTGATTGAGTTCTCATACAACATTAGCTTCAAATCGAGTATTCAGATGGATCCGTATGAAGCTCTTTATGGGAAGCGATGTATAACTCCAACATATTGGGATGAATTTGGAGAAAGAAAGCTACTTGGACTAAATCTTGTTCAAGAGATGACATAGAAGGTTCAAGTCATCCAGAAACACATCAAAGCTGCTCGATGTTGGTAAAAGAGCTATATTGACAACCGTCGAAGGGACTTAGAGTTCGACGTTGGAGATAAAGTCTTCCTTCGAATATCTCCATGGAAGAGAGTCATGTGATTCGCGAAGAAAGGGAAGCTAAGAACAAGGTATATTGGCCCCTTTGAGATCCTTGACCACATAGAAGTTGTGGCTTATCGTCTTTCACTTCCACCGAATATGGCTCATGTTCATGTTGTGTTTCATGTATCATTACTGAGGAAGTACATACCAGAGTGCAGCTGGAAGATGATCTCTCCTATGAGGAGTAGCCAGTAAAGATTCTGGATCAGAGGTATAAGGTTATACGCAACAAGACAACCCATCTTGTCAAAGTGTTTTGGAGGAACCATAAGTTTTAAGAAGTAACTTGGGAACTAGAAGATGCAATGAAGGAGAAACACTCTCACATGTTTGTGTAAAGTGAAATTTCAGGGGTCAAATTTCTTAAGGGGGAAGAATGTAATGACCCAAAGTTTTTCAATAGAAATTCCCTTCTTATAATTATGTAATAAAAACACATGAAAACACAACATAATGAACTACTAAGTGCTTAGTGACCTTTAAACATAAGTTTGTCACTTTTTTGTTTTGAATTTCAAAAATCCGACATACACGGTTGTGTTCAAGATGATTTTTGTAGTCTATTGAAACAAAAATAATTTTTGGTGAATAGTAACATACCCTTGTGAATAGTAACAAACCCTTATGAATAGTATTATGACCCTTATGAATATTAAATCATCCAACATAAGATTAAACTTACCCATGAATAATTAAATAAAATTTAGACATCCTAGAAAGTTGCAATTCGACCTTAGTAAACGTTTTGGTATTTTGTAGGTCATAAATAATTAATAATAATTAATTAATTAATTTAAAAGAAAATTTGTTTTCCTAAAATGTGGTCATAAATTATCTAAACAATGTCTTATAGTTTTTAGATAATTTTATAAGCCCCTATGTATTTTTTGAAAGCATAATAAAATCAGTTTTAACTTTTAAAAACTGTTTTTTTAAGTAAATTATGATTTTAATTAAATATAACATTAATAATATTTAGAAAATTATTTTTGAAAAATAGACTTCATTTTTGGATTCTACTCTTCAAAATATGGTTGGGGTAAATTTTTGGTTTTTTTCTGAAATACATGAATTTTTTATGAATAGTTAAATACCTTAATTTACCAAAATAAGCTAAATAAGCTAATTATAGAGTCATGTGTGATGTTATTCTGATGTAAGCCCTCTTGTTTCGGAATCACATGATAAAATTACTATTATTGGTCATTCAAGACTCACTAATCCTTGTCTTAAGGGAAATTAATAAACTAATGAATTTTATATTAAGGAAACCCATCTCCCCTCCACTATAAATACTACCCTTCACACCCTCATTTCCTCACACCTCTCAAGCTCTAAGCCTTCCCTAAACTCTGCCAAAAAATCTTCCTTAGCCCCTCTCCTAAATCTAAAATCTTCTGGTCTCATCAAAATACCAAGCCTATCTTCCTTAAAAAGGACCTCAAGAGGAGGATTTAAGAGGTAATTTCTCTCCCTCTTCTCCTTTATTTTTTTTCTTTCAAGTTCATGTTCATTTATTGATCTCTCCCCACCTATCTTCATCCAAATGTTATTGTAACTACAGTATTATAAATTTAATGTAATTTTATGATGCTAATAGGATATTATATCATCCAACCATCTTTCCCTCTTCGTTTCATTTTATTAACGTTGTTCGTGAGGTGTTAATTTATCACCTTCAAGAACATCATGCCTTCTTCATCCATTTCTACCTTCAGATATGGTAATTAAACCCATTTTATGGTCGAACCAGAATATTGTATATGTATTATATCCTATTTAAAGTTCTTTAACTAACTTATGGCCATATTGTTAAGTGATAAATTAAAACAAGTTCATTGTGATCCAAAAACCGCCCAAATTAACCCAAACAATCTTCGTTTAATTTTTATCAAATGATTCATCCACATGATATATAATATATCTCATTATAAGAACATTTTAAATTCTGGAATATCATTAATAACATGTAATATTAGTTCTGGTTTTTTACCCATGTTCCACCTGAACTTCAATTTAAGAATACAAGTGAACCACTCAAGAAAACCATAAAAACAAACATTCCAGAATAATGTTTTTAAAATATATAACTCATCCAAAGGAACATAAAATCACATAATGAAACCATAATTAACCATATTAATTTACAAAAGGTTCTTTATTTTTAATTAATGAATATAATTTCATTATACCGGACAGTAAAGAGAAGGAATCATTCAGATACAAGGTAAGGGGAAAATCTTGAACCCAATTTTCTTTCTTCGAGTTCTCCCTATTTCACTCCAATTTGGTATGGTCACTTATTAAAAATAATTTGTTCATAATTATATTAACTTTTTTGGGATATAAATGTTTTCAAATGATGTTTATGTCAATCTAAATGTTTTCCAAAAGAAATCTTCTTTTAAGAACTCAACTTTTACCGCTCATTCATGGTTGATGGTTCTTGTGTCAAGTATGTTGTTCCCTCTTTCATTTGGGATCCAAAAGATTATGAATGTATTCTTATGAGATAAAACCCATTACATACCATGGGTTATTTATGTTTAATTTTTATGTATGTTACATGTTTCAAGAATCATAATGATAATGTTATGATGTGATGGGTGCGCCCGGAATTATATAGCGCAATATGAATGTTTCAAAGTGTCGGGTGCGCCTGGAATTATACAGCGCTCCAATTCATTGGGTAAAGTGAATAATATCATTATTAAATGTGAAATAATGTGTGAACAAGATTATCTCTTAGTTTACAAGTATCTGTGGTAGTTATCCACTAAGACATGATATTTCATTTTTTTATGCATTGCCACATTTCAAGTCATTTATTTATGGTCCTCTCATGTTCATGATCTTCTGCCTATGTCATGATTATGCTCACCCCATGAAATATTATTATTATCTATCATCTTACTGGGATTTTAGCTCACCCCACTTTATGTATAACCTCAAGTGGCTACATGTACTAAGGAGAGGACCACTGCCAATAGGAATCTAGAGAAGATGAAATTAAATAAATTTTTCTGCTTGATGTTGTAATTGTTATGAACTGTTCTAGTTTTTCCAAGACACTAAGACTTTGGATCATCTATGTGTAATAATATTATGTTTTTTTCTTTAAAATGATTTAATAGTAATGTAAGAAAATTTCGGGATGCTATAATAGCAATCTTGACCATAGATGATTTGGGTAAAGTGTATACAATGTATTATGACTCATCACGAGTCATGATTGGAATAATTTTGATATAGTATAGTCATGTAGTTTCTTGTGGATTTTAGCATCCAAGTCCATATTAGTGAAAATACTCTATGATTGAAGTTTAGTTTGTAATGGTGGATAAGTCCATAATGTACTGGTGATGCTATCATTTGGGTAAAATATTTATTATATATATATATAAAAATCACTTGATCTTTTTTTACATTTTCACATAGCCAACCTTGAATAATAAAAAAAATATTATTTTATTATGTACCTATTGTCCTTAGAAGTTGTGTTGGACAATATAACTACATATAGGAACATAAATACAAACAAAATCTATAGGAAAACTCAAACAAATGAGTTTTATGAATCAAAAACTGAGTGGAAAATGTTAAACCTTTTCACAAAGATACATCTTCAGGTTTGAGAGTATCAGAACCAAGAACCCTTATATACTTGACTGTTAAATCCTACCCCCTTTCATAGGTGAAGGAAACTCGGTTATCAAATTCAGCCTATTTTTTAGTGGGAGATATTTGAAATGTTGGGGAGCTTCCGCCTGATTGGTCGCTTAATGTTGAATAGATCCTTTATGTTTGATTTGACATTGTTATCTTGAAAAAAAATGTAAAAAAGAGATGATGAGGGACTTATAAGTCTTATAATGGGATTTTATATTGATTTTGATCATGTTATACCATGATATAGATTGAAATTATGGGTGTCTTGATATGGTGAAAGACATAATAATATATATCACCCAATTCTCTACATGCTTAAAGGTAAAGTTCGAGCACCAGTAGATCATATGTTTTATTTAGGCACTCCAAATTATTTAAAAGATATGAGATGATGTAAATAGGGATTTTTATGGGGTTTTTGATAATTTCCTAATGAAATGATGTGATTTATTATTTTTACTAATTGGTTGTCCAATTTTTCACACTTTATGCCGACTTGAGGGACCATGTCTATTGATGTGAAAGGAAATGTCTATATGAAGAAGGTAGTATGTATTTGTGAGGTAACATGGAATATAATTTTAGAAGAGGATTTTTATTTAACATTTTAGTTCTAGTGAGGGGTACATAAGCTTCATTGTACACTAGTAAATATGAGAACTACATATCATCCTCAAATAGAAATCCAATCTGACCATACAGTAAGGATGTTAGAGGAGATGTTGGATTCATGTTCTCTAGATTTTTGGGGTTTATGGGAGAGTCACCTAGAGATATAGTATATATTTCAAAAAATAAAAGATAACATCTTTTTAATAACATGGTTTCTTTGAGGACTATATGTAAAAACATGAAAAACATCCCTGTGTTGGTTTGATTCTAGAGATTGACTAGTTATTAGAATGAGTCTCAAGAAGGAGAAAAAAAATCATAGGTTTATTTAAAAATTCTTAATGAATTCTTGGATTTGGTAGAGGTTATCTAATTACTAGAGAATCGACCCACTAGATTTCAGTATAGATGATCAGTAATTCTTATGATTATATTCCAATTTAGGCCATCTAATTTTTAGTGGATGTAAAAATTGGAACAATTTTTTTGGACCATTTGAGATTATTAATAGGATTAGTACAATTACTTACCATTTATCCCATCCTAAAATAGCTGGTGTTATACACCACATGATTCATGTGTCATAACATCAATGATATCATCACATACATTCTCATGTGATTATTCTCTATGCTATATCTCAAATCTATTGTATAATTTTAGTAGTGTCCAATTAATATAATTAATAGGAATGATATAAATCTATATTGGAATATGATTCCTATTTTAATTGTGTCATGGAAGCATCATCATATCTTGGAGGATATGTGAGAACAATATTTTGATATGTAGTTGTAATGGATGAATTATTTCACCAATGAGGCTTGGTGATATTTTAAAATTAATCTCAGGGGAAATAAACTATATAGTTAAGAGGTTAGTACAAACCATATCTTTGTTTGGTAGAAAAATAAATTATTTTTTGTTGTTATGTTAATAATTTTTACCTAACATTAGGAAACAATTTCATGGTATTAATGTAAGCTAAATAATTTATTACTATGAGTTAGAAAACTATTCGGGTTTGAAATTTACTATAAGGGTTTTTTATACCATGATGGGTGATTGTCAAAATGAGTCCATTTAGAATAAGGGTATCATCATTATATGATTTTTTAATTTTTTCATGGCTAGAGCCTTCTTGGGATTAAATATTCCTTTCTTAGGGGAGGTTGTGATGTAAATTAGATCATTGTAGCATATGAGGATTGTAAGTGGTAAAAATTTATGGTAATTCATGGACCATGTCATATAAAAGATCTTTTTTTCATGGAATTCGTTTTATAGGAATGAATTCCTCTGAAATATGTTTAATTTTCTATTTATGGTTCAAGGGTCATTATTTTTTTCTAGTGGACTGCACTGTGATGAGCATATGTTGGATTAATGCCTAATATCGCATTAGAGTGTACAAACCATGTTACTAGAAGTTAATTTGTGTAAATTGATGGGTAAGATTAATAATATTATGTGTATAGGGGTAGGGATTCTAGTCCTGAAATATCTTTGTGGGTTTTATTGTGATGATGGATATGGAGTGCTCTATAGTGGGGGAGATTCATGGTGAAACCATGCTATGGTATAATATTCCATGATGAAGGGGGAAGGAAAAACTAATAAGGGATGAAGTGGGGGGGGGGGTTTCATTCTATCTGGGAGTGGGTTGGCATGCCATAAAAATGGGAGGCTGCATTGTGATAGTGACCATTAATTTATATTACTATGACTAGTATGACCATTGTCAAGAAAAAAAATCCCTCAATGTAAGCCTATAGTGATTTTGGGTGAATTTTTTTGTTGGAAGTTGTATTTTCATGAACATGAATGAAATGTTTTGAAAAAAGGTGGGGGAGAGAATCAAACTTTTATAAAGGGGTGTAAATTTATATAAATAGGTGTATAACCCAAATTTTATAAAGTAAACCCATTAATGAAGACACAAATGTTGTTAATTTTTGAAAGAGTTTGGTGCATGTTATTCTTGTGAGAGGGTTTCATGAGAAAATTACCTTCATAATGAAACAACTTTGTTCAACCTAACCAATATAGTTTCCGGAATGTTTATAGATTTTTGATAAATTTGGTTGTTTTTTTTATTTATGATTCTTTAAAAAGGATTGGAATATTTGAAATAAGTTGAGAAAGGGTTTCGTAAAATTTATTCATACATAAACCTGAATAAATTCCATGAAATTATATAGTAAAGTTATAATCATCATGTGAATGAATATTTAGATTCATGGAGTAACAATTGAGGTTTAAAGTATATTGATTTAAGTGATAAATAGAAGAATATTATATTGGAGTAGTGTACACAGTTTAGTTGAGATAGTAGTGAGTTTTAAAATATTGATTTTTTATCAACTAGGTGGGACAATGATTCTACTCTGAATCTTTTAACATCAATGTTCTTTACTAGATTCAGTATATCATTACATTTTCATTTTATTCCACTTGGTATTTTACTAGTTAGGTTGAACCACCTGAAACTTTTATTTCATCTTCATGTTCTAATCTGTATTTATTCTATTGTTTAGGAAGGGAATATAAGATAGTTTTATTTAACGATTAAACAAGATATGGAAGCGATAGTTTCCATAATATGTCAAACCCCAAATCACCCTACCCCTCAGTGTATTGAACATAGGTTGACTAAAAATCACCCTAAAATTCATTTCATGGATGTTTTATATAAATTAAAATTAAACAAGTTAAAATTAATGTTAAGGGTTAATAAACAAGGTTTCCTCATTTATCACAACAGAGCAATCCTCCCCTAGCACTATATTTTATTTTTTTCTCTTCCATGGTGGGTTATATCTCAATTTTTTTATTGATGAAAATTTTATTCCATGTGATATCTATAGGTAATACTATCACTCCCATTTTTTAATTTTCTTCTTCTCTTTATGTGATTTAGGAATACATCGAATATCTTTACTTATGCCAATTTCTAGAGATTTTTTTTGGGTTTTTTGATTTTTTTGATTTTAGGATCAAATAATTCCATGATATTTAATGGGTATTTTTATATTTTTATAGGCTAGGTAATCTTTAGGAAATACCTAAGGTCTAATATAATTATTTATGTGCGTGTGATGTGTTGTCACACTAACATAAAATGATCTTATGCTAAAATTAAATTGATGTGTTTATATATCTATTTCACGTTGTAATAATTATTTTTGGGTCACATGTGTTCCATTTATAAATATATGACCTAAAATTTGGTCCATTAAGTGTGGAATTCTTTGAAATCATGAAATGTGTATGTTTAGATGGAACTCATAGGGTTCTTTTAATGGGATTTTGAAATATCGTGCTGAACAAGGATTCTCTATAATGACTATGAGGTTGGTAATTAGTGGTAAATACTAGATATAATGTTGTATCCCTATTTTATAATTATTTTATACCATTGTTGCTCTTTTGATAGGATCATTTGTAAAATTACATGTGTTTAGGTTGGGTAGGATTCATCCCCTTGAACACAAAAAAGTTAATATTGAAAACTTTTATAACCTAATTTGATAATAAATAATGAGAAGAGTATGAAATAGTTTAATGATCATAATGTAAAATATAAATGGATATAACTTATTTTAATGTGTTGGTATTATAAATTTTATATGGTGATATACAGAGTGGCCACTTATCCACTTGATGAGCTATAATATATGATAATGTTAAAGGTGGCCACTTATCCATAGAATTATTTATAACTAATGGGGATATCTAAGGTGGTTAATTATACCACTCGTATATTTAAAAATATATAACGATATCATGGGTGGAAAATTATCTCTCAAATGTACTATAATATATTGTGATATCCCAGGTGGGTTTTTCTACTCTATATGATATATGATATATGTTGATATATAGGGTGGCCTCTTATACCCTTGAGGATTTATAACAGATGATGTTATCTAGTGTGTTGGATTGTCCCTATGATGGGCTATAATATATTGTTTTATCTTGGGTGGCCTCATATCCCTCAGAAGATCTATGATATATGGTGAAATATACGGTGAACACTTATTTCCCTAATGAGTTTTAATATGTGGTGATATTTTGAGAGGTTTTTTTATGATAAGTGACTTCTGACATTTGGTAGTATTTTAGGCAACTTATTATTTCCTTCATGTTTTTTACTAATATATGATGGTATTGGGGACATTCACATACATGAACATTGTTTTGGTTATAAAACAGGTTTCGGGACACCCTATAACTGGATGAGGTAGGTATGATGAATCTAGGGTTTCACTAAATACACCTTGATCAGTTATTATTTATTTTATTATGATTGTTGGTATCTATTATGGAACATAAATATTCACACTATTTAGACTAGTTATTTTTTGATACCATTAGTGATGTCCTACTAAGATATACTCATGCCATTGTAGGGTTCTATAGAAACTTGAAAAGTCTCCATGGTTGTTGATCATGTCCTGTGAAATGACCAAATGCTTTCTTGTCGATATAATATATTAGTATGAAACGTAGGATGTGGGAAGAGTCTAGGAATTCGGGAATGTTTTTAGGTTTCTTCCTGTTAGTTATATTTTTTAAATTTGGACCTTGATGTATATGATCTTACCATGAGGTATATTTGCTATTTTATGGGTGCCTTGTATGACATGTTCCATATTTCATATTATTACAACTTGGGTTATAGCCTTAATTTTATTTGTATATAGCTATGTTGTCTCTCTTTTTCATTGGTCTATATTGTAATTATAATTTATTATATTTTATGCTACTATTATTTAAGGTTACCTGCTCTAGTGTTATAGTCTCCCCATATTATTATCAGACCCTAACCACAATTTGGAAACCAAGGATATATGGGGAGGAACATTTGATGTACATGGTGGTTATAGTAACAAAGGCTTCTTATCCATAGACATTTCATATTTTTATATTAATATTCATTATATTACACAAACACATTAGTGAGGACCCTAATAGTTTAGTGCCTTTATAGACATGGAACAAAATATTATTAATTCAATAAATATCTAAAACATATCCAATAAAGATCATCCACTTTACTACTCCTACTTAAATCATTTATTTATAACCTGGGTAAAAGAAACATAATAAATTATGAGAAAATATGATCTTTAGGGGTATATATGGTATATATGTTTGCATAACATGATAATGTGGGTATGAGAAAATAGTTATAACATGGGAATACGTGTATGAGAATATGATCAAAACATTTTAAAATCATAAATTATAATTCAAGGATCATAATCTTGAGTAATGGTAGAAATATTGGTAGTTTATAAGACCTGAATCATAAGGAAATCAATGAACATGATATATGATTTAATGGAATATGAATAAGAAATATAATTATGGATTACATATAATAATATATTATATTATATCAATTCTATCCACTAAGAGATTTATAACAAGTTATGCTTGGGATAACAACCTGTATACTCACTTAAGGCTTGGGCTAACCACCCATGGACCCTATTTTTATTCTTGGTCTAACCACCCATTTACCATGATTTTTAGGCTTGATATAAACATTCACATACCCTTTTATCTCATATAACATCTATGATTTCATGATATATTATAGGGAGATATTGGTCCCACTAGTCACATAATGAAAATCATACACAAGGGTTACATAAGATCATAAAACATTCATCGCATCATAACCAATGAAATGAATTGTGTTCAATAGATATTTATTGTTATTATAACCTATATAAATGATACAGGTTTAATAATAATTTCTTCATTTCATCATATCACAATCCATGTCAAAAAACTAGATTTCATATGAATTTAATCATAGAATAACCCGTGGAAGATAAATGGGTTTTAGAAAAATAATATCATCATGAACATAACCCATTAAGAGAAATAATAATAATTATTTCCTTGGATCATAAACCCAACAAATTATAAATAAAATAAATGGATGTGATCTTATATAGAGAATTATTTTCAATGAAAAATCACTTGTAACTTTTTTTGGGGAAAATAACATTTCATTGAAAATATGTTTTTAAAACATAAAACACTTTCAAAATAATTTTATTTTAAAATTACATTTAAAACATGTAATGTAATATTTAAAAAACAAAGAAATAATTATTGATGAGAATATCCACTTTACAAGAAAAAAACTTTTTTAAAATATTTTCAAAATCACTTTTTTTGTTTTAAATCATTTATTTGAAATCTAAAAATTTATCTTATATAAAAAAATTATTAACAAAACTGATTTTAAAAAATATAATGTAATCTTGAAAAATTTAAATAGTCATGATAGAAAGAAATAAAATTAATTTCTCTCATGATAAAATAAAATAATATTTTCACGTTTTTAGTAAAAGCCAAACAAACAATGTTTTCAAAAAAATATGAAGATTTCATTAAAAAATTATGTAAAATGTATAAAATTTATAAAAAAAATTATTAAATAATTTTTTAATAATTAAAAATATTTTTGAAAACATTTTGATAAATCTTGATTTTATAAAAAACACATTTTTTAGTAAAAAGTTAAATAAATTATATTTTTATTAAAGAATCTAAATTATTTTATATACCAAAGAGTGGAAAAAGGTACCATTACTTGAAATAATAAATAATAAATATTGGGGATGAAAATTCATGATAATTCCATATATATGGATTATATTAACTTATCATCAGAAAAATAATCATGAACAATCTTGATAAATTATTAGATTATTATATAAATCTTTATAGGTTTGGTAATATTCAAACGTAAGACCCTAGATGTAATATCATTAAATGAAACCGAAAATACCATGACGATAAATAAATTCATGATATTACATAAAAAAATGGGATGTATATACACCTTTAACAAGAATATAGGTGTATAACATAATTATTGGTCTTAAAGAATTAAAATTGAGGCATATAATCCTTACCAATTTGGTTACTTTTGAACAATAAACCCCATAAAGGATAGATACTAAAATGGATATGTTAATAAGAATAATATAAATTTAAATAATCATAAAATAAATTAATAGTATCTATATACAACACATAATAGAAATTAGTAGTAAATATGGCATTTGTCTCATAGAAGTAAAAATTGGGACATAAAACCATTATCAT
Source organism: Viscum album (assembly GCA_963277665.1). Lineage (NCBI taxonomy): Eukaryota > Viridiplantae > Streptophyta > Magnoliopsida > Santalales > Viscaceae > Viscum > Viscum album. The sequence continues at coordinate 2,066,246,708 of OY728131.1, forward strand.
AAACCTTGACTTCCTTAAAAATAATTAAAAAATAGTTTATAATAAAAATAATTTTATTATAAATATATTACAGAATCATAATCATATATTTCATAGCATTTTTTATTTACTTATGTCATTTTATTACCTGTTAATTAACAATTCCATTCTAATGTCTTGTTTCGGGTAATAACAGCTTTGTTTTTCATATATGTCTTGATTTGCTATTTTTTTCCTCTAATATTGATAATGGTTAAATAAAATATTTAATAATAATAATTAAATAATTAACATATTTAAAAATTAATTATTCTTTTAATTCCAATTATGAAAGATGGTTTTGAGAAATGGAGTATGTTACAACCATAGAGATGGTAGGTCGTATGTTTGCATGAGAAACATTTCCATTTTACAACAATCATTATAGAATTGAGTTAAGTAATATATTATAATTAAATAATTATAATAATATCCTGAATATAATTTTATTATTATAAATATACTTATATGTATCATCCATTTGGTTGAGTGATGAATACAAAGTCACATCAATTCATGAAGGTCATAGTCCACACATACATGAACACCATTATCATCTTTTAGTCAGTGAAAAAAAGTAAAAACTAAAACGATAAATAAACTTATAATATTGATTAATATTTCATTAATATAAAATTTATTTCATGTATATACCTTTAATTTATCTTTATTATATTCCATTAATGTAGTTAGGGAAAAACAAATCACCTAGATTCGTGAGGTGGTAGTCTGTCGTACACATGAGAGACATTATTGTATATCATATGAAATAGAATTTTAAAAAGGTATATATGATATAATTAATTAATAGGAATAATTATGTTCTAATTATAATATATTTAATTTATATCCATCATCATATCCAACTATGAGAGTGGTAATGGAAAAATTAATGACCCCATTTCGTGAGGGGGTAGTCCACCTCACGCAAGAATGCTGATTTCGTAACCCATTTGATGGATGTTGAGATGGTTTTAAGTAATATAGATATCATAAAAACATCTATTTATATGGGATAAACTTTTTTATTCTATAATCAAGTTTTAATACTAATATATGGAGTTTTAAGAGTATTTTAAAACCTAAATGTTGGTTGATGAACATTACCTCTTCTTCAGGGATCCTCCTTAGGTTTCCACTAATATCCTTCCACCTTTGGAATTCTGTCCAAAATATGGCTTCAAGGATAATAGTAATGAATTTGAGATGTATATTGAGAAATTATTGGATTTACAAAAGGTTTTTTAATGTGGTAACAAGTGAGGGGTGGTGGTGTCTATAACGACCCATACTTTACATACATTGTTAATACTTCAAAATTGAAGCACACTTATTACAACATATGACAAAACCACAAAGGACCGTATAGGTATAGTGTCTTTAGAAACTGGGAAACATAAACAACTGGTTCATAAATCTTCTACAGTGTCTCCCATTTATTTCATCATATCTAGGGTCCCTTTTAGCATATTCTACTTAATATCCATCTTCCTGACCTGGGGAAAAGAAAACATAAAAGGGTGAGCTCAAATGCTCAGCAAGGGCAAATAAAGGAAATAAAAATCATATCATATCTTTTTGAAAATCAAAACCTGCAAAAGAGATAATAATATCTTATCATGGAATAAATCATAGAAGTGAAAATGAGATCCCCATAATCATAACATAAAACTTGAAACTTTGTGGCATGCACACATAATCATGGAAAATCATTTCTTGTTAGTCATGACTCATTGCCAAGACTATCTTAGTGGACAAAGTCCCTTTCTGAACCGAGTCACCCTCGTTCCAGTCCTGTTTCACTGAACCGGTATAACCTACCATTCCAGCCATGTCTATCTCATGAGATATAAAATCATTACCCAATGCATTGGAGGGAGATATAGGTCCCACCCATCTTATAATGAATCCTTTCTTATGTGTGCCACATAATCATAAACCATACATCATAGCGTAACCCATGTAATAAAAATGGGATTCTTAAACAACATGACATCATAAAACAATTCATATAAGATAAAGGAATTCATAAAAATGTTTCCATCACAACATAATCAAATCCATGTAATAATAGGGATAAAAACAAAACCCTTTTATTATCTTATATGGAAAATAATTTTGATAAAATACTAGAACTCTATTCTTGAGGAAAATATCCTTTCTACTTTAAAAATATTTTTCCTTTCATAACATGTCATAAAACTTTAAAATAAAAGAAGTTTATTAAAAATAAACTTGAAAACTTGTAAAGGTAGTTTCTTGGAAATAATGTTTTAAAAATCCATTCATGCCGTATAAGTTAAAAAAACATTCTTCTCGTACTTTTGTCGAAAAATTCAAAAAGTACCTCGTACGAAAAACGACAAAAGATTCCATTAATTTATTTTACTAAAAACTCACCGAAGGGTAAAAATGGATTTAAAAAATTGTAGGTGGATGGAAATAATATTACATATTGATGAAACATGGATGTGGATGATAAAATACACCCTAGTAAATACTTACGAATAAACAATCTCGGATAAAAATGAGATTGTGATATTTCCCTTACCTTAGGTCCAATTTTCTTTGTACGTGTCCGAAGCTCCTGTATAATGGTTTAAATAATGTTATTGACTTATTCCAGAATCATACATATTGATATGATATCATATACGGTCATATTCTTAGCTTCTTGATAGTAATATTTCATTGTTACTTGTTACTCGGGTCTTTATTGCCTTTTGTTCTTATGCGTGTTTTGCCGAATACATTCTTATTCTTCTTTTAAGGTTATATATACCTTATATCCATAATGGTATTAGTGTAACATATATCATATTTATTCATTCAATTCATTTATATAATTACTATGTAATGATGATCATGTAGAACGAGTCGCATCACATCGTGGAGACGGTATTCCGTATGTACGCACGAGTGATGATATCGTTCCTATGATCGTGGAACTGTATTGGAGTATATATATATTATTTCAGTATCAATATTAATTTATAATAATCATGAATAGTTACTCATTACACCATTATACCCATCCTTGTAAAGTGATGGTGGAAAAATAGATTACACCACGGCGTGGAGACGGTATTCCATACGTACGCACGCGCGGTGATTTCATTTTTCCGTGGGATGGATAGAAGGTGAATCAGGGTTGTTTTATATTTATAATAACATATCAGTATGTAAGTAATACTGATGTTATTACTTTATCATGAAACAACTAAAGAAGAACAAGTTGAAGAAGAAAGAAATTGAAAAGATCGGTAATGGATATTACCTCTTCTTTGGAACGCCTCTTTGAATCCTCCACTTAGGGAACTAAGATTGGTCTTTGAAGAAGACCAGGACCTCGAGGATTATTCTAGGGAAGTCGAGAGGAGACAATTTCAGGGGTTGGCCGAGCTTGAGTGCTCAATTTAGTGTGAGAAGGAGGGGGAGGAGGTGCCCTTTTATCAGGGAGGAGAGGGGCACCTTAGGAATATCTCAAAATATTATTTTACATTAAAGTCAAAATCAGTTTATAATGGTTCCAAAGGGTATTATTTGGAAGCTAAAGTGGGGAAGGGTCGAAATCCTATCAACAAATAAGATTTAGACAAGTTTAGGGTATTATTTTATCCTTATCAATTAGATTTAACTCTAAGTTAAATAATTTAACTTTTACCGTGTCTTTTTTTTTCTTTCACTATATGGTTAATAAACATACTATAACATGCAAAAAGAACCCCTAATTTTTTATTATTAATATATATATCCTTATCTAAGTCATTTTTCCGAACCTTAGATTTTTAGGAATAAAATAACAATTAGTAATATAATATTTTATTTAAAAACTATTTTGTGTCAATTTTGACACTATTTGATATATGATTTTTGTGAAAGTCATAACAGAATTATATGTTCGAACCAAGTTGATTAAATCAACACTAATATATCATAGTAACCTAGAAAATTATTTTAATTCATAAAAAGTCTCAAATTACATTTATTTTGGTGTTTATAACATCAATTATGTCAATATTTCATTAATAAGATAATTACTGCATCATCATTGTGTCATAAATAAATTAAATTATTTAATGTCTAAAAATTACAAATAAAATTCCATTATGTAGGAAAGCTTATTATCTTTCTAATGAATATTTATAGTCGAATTTATCTTATGTATAACCCCATATTAAAAATGTTTTAGTTATTAAACTTTGATTTTAACTATTTTAACTATTCATTAAATAAAATAATATTAAATGTCATAATCTAATCTAAGTGGACCTAAATGGTCATATTATATTCATAAGGTTGTTTTTGGTCGAATTACACTTATCCAATAGAATTAGGACATGTGTTAGGGCAATAGTAATATCATATTTACCCTTAGTTACCCTATTTACTATTAACCGTGGTAAAAAAAAAGTAAAAAGTTACTATTCACAAAAAATTATTTTCATCTCATTGAACCACATTTTAGTCCTTGATATTAACCGTGTCTGTCGGATTTTCAAAATTCCATTCACAGAAGAGGTAAAATTATGTTTTATGCAAAATTCAGTTTTTAACCTACCACTTAGTGGTTTCACTATTCATCAAAAATTGAAAGTTTTCAGAAAAATACCAAAATTTCACCCTAGGCTAATTTCGGTATTCCGAATCCAAAAATGAAGTCCATTTTAAAAAATAAAATTTATAAAATTTCAAAAAGTGGTTATTACTATTCATAATGGCTAGTTTTAATAATATTTTAATAGCATATCGTTTTTTAGTGAAACTCGGTATTGCGTACGACGCAAGCTATCGAGGAAGGTCGCGATAGCGTGTAAAGTAAGCCAAGCTAGTATGTAGTGAAAGATTCCTTTGATGATATATAAAAAACAAAATATTACTCATAAAAATCTCGGGTGTTACATTCTACCCCCCTTAAAAAGAATTTCGCCCTCGAAATTCGTCACTTTGTAACAAACAGATGAGGATACTTCTCCCTCATCATATCCTCAAGCTCCCATGTATCTTCTTCAAGTTGGTGGTTCCTCCATAAAACTTTCACCAATCGAGTGGTCTTGTTTCGTAGGACTTTTTTGCTACGATCCAGAATCTCTATCATTTGTTCTTCATAAGAAAGATCTTGCTCCAGCGGTACTACTTCTGAGCTGAGTACATGTGAAGGATCAGGTATGTACTTTCTCAAGAAAGATACATGGAACACATCGTGAACTTGAGAGAGATTCGGTGGAAGCGCCAATCGGTAAGCTACCTTCCCAACACGATCCAGTATTTCGAAAGGACCGATATATCTAGGGCTCAACTTCCCCTTCTTTCCAAATCTCATAACCCTCTTCCAGGGAGATATTCGTAAGAACAATTTATCACCCACTTCAAACTCTAGGTCTTTTCTTCGGTTGTCAGCATAACTTTTCTGTCGACTCTGAGCTGCTCTTATGTGTTGTTGAATAGATCTAACCTTTTCTGCCATTTCATCAACGAGATCAGGTCCTAACTGCTTTCTTTCCCCAACTTCATCCCAGCAAGTTGGAGTCCTGTATTTCTTTCCATAGAGAGCTTCATAAGGAGCCATCTGAATACTGGAGTGAAAGCTATTATTATAAGAAAATTCCACCAAAGGTAGGTGTTGATCCCAACCTCCTTTGAAATCCATAGAGCAAGCTCTCAACATATCTTCTAGGGTTTGAATTGTTCTCTCAGACTGACCGTCTGTCTGGAGATGATAAGCAGTGCTGAAACACAACTCTCTATCCAGAGTATGCTGAAGACTTCGCCAGAACTTCGAGGTAAATCTCGGATCCCGATCAGATATAATATAAAGTGGTACTCCATGAAATCTTACCACTTCCTTTACATATATCCTGGCAAGCTGATCTAGAGAGAAATCCTCTCTAATAGCAATGAAGTGTGCAGACTTTGTAAGACGATCAACTATGACCCAAATAGCATTATTGCCTTTGGATGTTTTAGGAAGTCCTGTGACAAAGTCCATAGTGATGTTTTCCCATTTCCATTCGGGTATGGTTAATGGTTGTAACATCCCCTTAGACTTCTGTCTCTCAGCTTTAACTTGTTGACAAACCAAGCATCGAGAGACATATTCAGCAACATCTCTTTTCATGCCATCCCACCAGAAGTACTCTTTCAGGTCCCTATACATCTTCGTGCTTCCAGGATGAATAGAGAATGAAGAACTATGAGCCTCATCCAGCAGCTCCTTCTTTAATTCGGGGATGGGAGGAACACAAACCCGATTCCTGAACTTTATTATCCCATCATAATCAAGGTTGAATTCAGGAACATTTCTCACCTTCTTTTGTAATTTGACGTCTTCTTTCCGTGCCTCCTTAATCTTTGCATGTATAGATGGTTGAACATTCATTTGAGAAAGATAAGATTTTTCCCCTTCCATTATAATTCCAAGATCCATCCTTTGTAAATCTATAAATATTGGATCCTTTGTGATCCTCATCATGGATAAACTAGCATGGTCTTGTCGACTTAATGCATCTGCTACCTTGTTTTCTTTCCCAGGGTGGTAATGGATTGAGCAGTCATAATCCTTAATCATCTCTAACCATCTTCTTTGACGCATATTCAGCTCCTTTTGTGGGAAAATATACTTTAAACTTTTATGATCAGTATAAATATCACACCTTTCACCATAAAGGTAATGCCTCCAAATCTTTAATGAAAATATTACCGCAGCCAACTCCAAATCATGAGTTGGGTAATTTTGCTCATGGATTTTCAACTGTCGTGAGGCATAAGCTATCACCATATCATTTTGCATAAGAACACACCCCAATCCCTTCTTGGATGCATCACTGTAGATCACAAACCTTTCTCCACTACAAGGCAGTGTGAGCACAGGTGCACTGGATAACCTTCTTTTCAACTCCTTCAAATTCTCTTCACATTCCTCTGTCTAGACAAACTTAACTCCTTTCCGAGTCAACTTGGTGAGTGCATTTGATAATCGTGAAAAATCTTTTACAAAACGTCGATAATATCCAGCCAAACCAAGAAAACTTCGGATCTTAGTTACTGTTGTTGGTCTTGACCATCTTTCGATAACCTCTGTTTTTGCTGGATCCACAGATATCCCCTCTTTTGAGATTATGTGACCCAAAAATGCAACTTCTTGAAGCCAAAATTCACACTTGGTAAATTTGGCATAAAGCTTCTCCTTTCTCAGGGTCTTCAATATAATTCTCAAGTGATCTTCATGCTCTTCCTTGCACTTTGAATAGACAAGAATATCGTCTATAAAGACTACCACAAATTGATCAAGATAGTCTCTAAAGACTCTATTCATTAGATCCATGAAGATAGGAGGGGCATTAGTAAGACAGAATGGAATCACTATAAATTCATAGTTTCCATACCTTGTACGGAAATCCTTCTTTGGTATATCCTCCCTTTTGACCCTTAATTGATGATACCCTGAACGAAGATCAATCTTGGAAAAGTATTGAGCTCCGCATAGTTGGTCAAATAAGTCATCAATGCGTGGGAGAGGATATTTGTTCTTGATAGTGATCTTGTTAAGTTCTCGATAATCAATGCAGAGTCTCATTGATCCATCTTTCTTCTTAACAAATAGAACAGGTGCTCCCCAAGGTGACGCACTAGGGCGTATGAATCCCTTATCAAGATTCTCTTGGAGTTGCTTCTTCAATTCCTGCAACTCAATTGGGGCCATTCTATAAGGTGTCTTTGAAATTGGCAAAGCGCCCGGTACGAGTTCTATTGAAAACTCAACTTCACGATTTGGTGGAAGACCCGGTAATTCCTTCGGAAATACATCATCAAACTCCCGTACAATGGGAATATTCTTAATCGTGAGTTTCTCACCAACCATTTGAGATAAATAACCTTCATTTAGTGGAATCAATACCAATAAGATGGAAGAAATTTCCACTGGAAGGTTATGTTCATCCTTTCATTGATAGATGATCGTAGATTGATCTGGAATATGAAATGTGACTTCCCTTCTTTGTCAATTGATATGAGCTCCATGTAGAGAAAGCCAATCCATGCCAAGAATCACATCAAATTCCACTAAAGGAAGGATCACAAGATTTGCAGGAAGAACTTTCCCACAAACTTCGATCGGAGAAGAGTTATAAACTTTTGATGCAACTGTTGTTCCATTAGGTGTTGTCACAGCTAACTCAACATCTAATTGTTGAGGTAGTACGGTGATACCCTTAGAAATTTTTTCAGAAATAAAAGAGTGGGTGGATCCAGAATCAAATAAAACATTTGCTACTTTAGAGTGGATGGTAAGTGTACCTTTCACCAATTCGTTATCGTACTCCACATCGCTGATAGAAATTGCATGTGACTTTCCTTTGTCTTTAGCCTTAAGATTTTGTTAACGTCAACCATCATCATCAACCCTTGGATTTGGGCATTGATTGGCATAATTCCCCATCTCCTTGCACTTGAAACATTAAAGTGTATTAGGTTCATTCTGTGTATCCCTTCCTTTGTTTGCATCATTAGACATCTTCTTCCCATTATCGCGGCATTCAAATGCCCGATGACCTTCCTTTCCACATTTAAAACATTTACTTGTCCCTTTAAGACAACTCCCTCCATGTTTCTTTCCACACTTTGAGCATAAGGGAATGTTCATCTTCTTTTCAGTGTGCTCTTTAGATTTTCCTTTGAATTCCATCTTCCTCTTCTTATCAAACCCATGTGACTGATGGGTTACTCCAATCTCCATCTCGACTTTGAGATCACATCGAACGATTTCCTCGTAGCTATTGAAGTCCCTTATGGATAACGCCCTTCGAAGACTTGGTTTTAAGCCACTAAAGAATCGATCGATCTTACTCTCAGGTTGGATAATAATACCAGAAGCATACCTTGCAAGTCTTGTAAAATTTGCTTCATAGGTACTAACAGATTCATCATCCCTTTGCTTCAGTTCAAGGAACTCTTTCTCCATCTTTGTTCGGAGAATACGAGGGAAGTACTTATTGAAAAATAAGTTCTTGAACTCGTCCCATTCCATAGACTCAATTTCATCCCTTTGCCTCGTATTCTTAATAAGATTCCACCATTGATCAGCATCTCCTTCCAAACGATACACTGCTAGGATGACTTTATCATGCTCAGAACATTGAAGAACTGAAAATATATTTTCAGTAGTACTAATCCATTGTTCAGCAACTAATGGATCAGTAGACCCGCTGAAAGAATGTGGACGTTGCCTCATGAAGGATTCAGCAGAATGTTGCTCCTTCTTTTGCTCGTTTGGAAGTCATGCATTATTCATAGCTTGAGAAAGTTGTGTAAGCATGGCTACAAGATTTTTCATTCCAGCTCCCATATCGTTTGGTTGCTCAGGGGGACAATCATTGCATTTCCCATCGCATTCCGCATTAACACGGTTCCTTCGGGTTCCAGCCAATGACTAAAACAAAGAAGAATAGTGTGAGAAACACTAATTATAATAGGAAAACCACATAATTCAAGAATAAAATGTTCATGCTTAAGGTCTTATCCTAGGTTATTCAAGGACATTTCTAAAACAATAAGATTTTGTTCTATGCTTAGACTTATCCTTATGGTTCTTACTAAGGCTTTCACATCCTCGTTTCCAAAGGTTGACTATACCTTTCCTCTGATACCAACTATAATGACCCATACTTTACATACATTGTTAATACTTAAAAATTGAAGCACGCTTATTACAACATATGACAAAACCACAAAGGACCGTATAGGGAAAGTGTCTTTAGAAACTGGGAAACAAAAACAACTGGTTCATAAATATTCTACAGTGTCTCCCATTTATTTCATCATATATAGGGTCCCTTTTAGCATATTCTACTTAATATCCATCTTCCTGACCTGGGGAAAAGAAAACATAAAAGGGTGAGGTCAAATGCTCAGCAAGGGCAAATAAAGGTAATAAAAATCATATCATATCTTTTTGAAAATCAAAACCTGCAAAAGATATCATAATATCTTATCATGAAATAAATCATAGAAGTGAAAATGAGATCCCCATAGTCATAACATAAAACTTGAAACATTGTGGAAAGCACACATTATCATGGAAAATCATTTCTTGTTAGTCATGACTCATTGCCAAGACTATCTTAGTGGACAAAGTCCCTTTCTGAACCGAGTCACCCTCGTTCCAGTCCTGTTTCACTGAATCGGTATAACCTACCGTTCCAGCCATGTCTATCTCATGAGATATAAAATCTTTACCCAATGCATTGGAGGGAGATATAGGTCCCACCCATCTTATAATGAATCCTTTCTTATGTGTGCCACATAATCATAAACCATACATCATAGCGTAACCAATGTAATAAAAATGGGATTCTTAAACAACATGACATCATAAAACAATTCATATAAGATAAAGGAATTCATAAAAATGTTTCCATCACAACATAATCAAATACATGTAATAATAGGGATAAAAATAGAACCCTTTTATTATCATAGATGGAAAATAATTTTGATAAAATACTAGAACTCTATTCTTGAGGAAAATATCATTTCTACTTTAAAAATATTTTTCCTTTCATAACATGTCATACAACATTAAAATAAAAGAAGTTGATTAAAAATAAACTTGAAAACTTGTAAAGGAAGTTTCTTGGAAATAATGTTTTAAAAATCCATGCATGCCGTATAAGTTAAAAAAACATTCTTCTCGTACTTTTGTCGAAAAAGTCAAAAAGTACCTCGTACGAAAAACGACAAAAGATTCCTTTCATTTATTTTACTAAAAACTCACCGAAGGTTAAAAATGGATTTAAACAATTGTAGGTGGATGGAAATAATATTACATATTGATGAAACATGGATGTGGATGATAAAATACACCCCAGTAAATACTTACGAATAAACAATCTCGGATAAAAATGAGATTGTGATATTTCCCTTACCTTAGGTCCAATTTGCTTTGTACGTGTCCAAAGCTCCTGTATAATGGTTTAAATAATGTTATTTACTTATTCCAGAATCATACATATTGATATGATATCATATATGGTCATATTCTTAGCTTCTTGATAGTAATATTTCATTGTTACTTGTTACTCGGGTCTTTATTGCCTTTTGTTCTTATGCGTGTTTTTCTGAATACATTCTTATTCTTCTTTTAAGGTTATAGATACCTTATATCCATAATGGTATTAGTGTAACATATATCATATTTATTCATTCAATTCATTTATATAATTACTATGTAATGATGATCATGTAGAACGAGTCGCATCACATCGTGGAGACGGTATTCCGTACGTACGCACGAGTGATGATATCGTTCCTATGATCGTGGAACTGTATTGGAGTATATATATATTATTTCAGTATCAATATTAATTTATAATAATCATAAATAGTTACTCATTACACCATTATACCCATCCTTGTAAAGTGATGGTGGAAAAATAGATTACCCCACGGCGTGGAGACGGTATTCCGTACGTACGCACGCGCGGTGATTTCATTTTTCCGTGGGATGGATAGAAGGTGAATTACGGTTGTTTAATATTTATAATAACATATCAGTATGTAAGTAATACTGATGTTATTACTTTATCATGAAACAACTAAAGAAGAAGAAGTTGAAGAAGAAAGAAATTGAAAAGATCGGTAATGGATATTACCTCTTCTTTGGAACGCCTCTTTGAATCCTCTACTTAAGGAACTAAGATTGGTCTTTGAAGAAGACCAGGACCTCTAGGATTATTCTAGGGAAGTGGAGAGGAGAAAATGTCAGGGGTTTGCCGAGCTTGAGTGCTCAATTTGGTGTGAGAAGGAGGGGGAGGAGGTGCCCTTTTATAAGGGAGGAGAGGGGCACCTTAGGAATATCTCTAAATATTATTTTACATTAAAGTCAAAATCGGTTTATAATGGTTCCAAAGGGTCTTATTTAGAAGCTAAAGTGGGGAAGGGTCGAAATCCTATCAACCAATAAGATTTAGACAAGTTTAGGGTATTATTTTAACCTTATCAATTAGATTTAACTCTAAGTTAAATAATTTAACTTTTACCGTGTCTTTTTGTTTTCTTTCACTATATGGTTAATACACTTACTATAACATGCCAAACGAACCCCAAATTGTTTATTATTAATATATATATCCTTATCTAAGACATTTGTCCGAACCTTAGATTTTTAGGAATAAAATAACAATTAGTAATATAATATTTGATTTAAAAACTATTTTGTGTCAATTTTGACACTATTTGATATATGATTTTTGTGAAAGTCATAACAGAATTATATGTTCAAACCAAGTTGATTAAATCAACACTAATATATCATAGTAACCTATAAAATTAGTGGAATTCATAAAAAGCCTCAAATTACATTTATTTTGGTGTTTATAACATCAATTATGTCAATATTTCATTAATAAGATAATTACTGCATCATCATTGTGTCATAAATAAATTAAATTATTTAATGTCTAAAAATTACAAATAAAATTCCATTATGTAGGAAATCTTATTAGCTTTCTAATTAATATTTATAGTCGAATTTATCTTATGTATAACCCCATATTAAAAATGTTTTAGTTATTAAACTTTGATTTTAACTATTTTAACTATTCATTAAATAAAATAATATTAAATGTCATAATCTAATCTAAGTGGACCTAAATGGTCATATTATATTCATAAGGTTGTTTTTGGTAGAATTACACTTATCCAATAGAATTAAGACATGTGTTAGGGTAATAGTAATATCATATTTACCCTTAGTTACCCTATTTACTATTAACCGTGGTAAAAAAAAAGGTAAAAAGTTACTATTCACCAACAATTATTTTCATCTCATTGAACAACATTTTAGTCCTTGATATTAACCGTGTCTGTCGGATTTTCGAAATTCCATTCAAAGAAGCGGTAAAATTATGTTTTATGCAAAATTCAGTTTTTAACCTACCACTTAGTGGTTTCACTATTCATCAAAAATTGAAAGTTTTCAGAAAAATACCAAAATTTCACCCTAGGCTAATTTCGGTATTCCGAATCCAAAAATGAAGTCCATTTTAAAAAATAAAACTTATAAAATTTCAAAAAGTGGTTATTACTATTCATAACGGCTAGTTTTAATAATATTTTAATAGCATATCGTTGTTTAGTGAAACTCGGTATTGCGTACGACGCAAGCTATCGAGGAAGGTCGCGATTGCGTGTAAAGTAAGCCAAGCTAGTATGTAGTGAAAGATTCCTTTGATGATATATAAAAAACAAAATATTACTCATAAAAATCTCGGGTGTTACAGTGTCCATTTATAAATGGGCAAAAGGAACCTACTTGAAAACTACTTGGATATTTCCTAAATGACTCCAAAATAATAAATTCATTATTATGGGAAAAGATTCCAAATGAACCTATATTACATCATAGGAATTATAATATGTAAATATATCCATAAAATATAATTTATACATGTGTTTGGTCATTTTTAACCTTTATATTTTTAGTTCAACCACTGGTAAACCCATTTTTACCAAAACTGTAGTAAATAATTTTAATTGTTTTAACTATTAATTTTTTTCAACAGGTAAGTTTACCATTTAGATAATATACTTTATGTTTATTTAAAATTTTGAATCCATTTTCTCAAATTCCATTCATATAATTTTTAAACATTAATTTAAAATTAATCATGTAAAAGAGATGATAAAATGGGTTTTAAAGAGAAAATGGTCAAAAGTTTACAAAGTTTTTATATAAACATTCAATATAAAACTGATTAAAATAACCTAATTTGAATTAAATTAAATATAACTGAAATTATATTAATTTAAAACTAATTAATAATTAAATTTAAATTTATAAATATATTAAACTAAAAGATAATTTTCAATTATTGTATAGTATTATTCACTATTCATCAAGAAATGAAACTACATAAATAAATATAAACAATTTCCCATAAAATTAGTATGGTATGAGGATTTCATAAATTAAATTTATTATTTAAAATTTATTTTATAAAATTATAAAAAATTATTTTTTGAATAATTATGTAGGACACAAAACTGCTTTTAGAAAAATACAGTTTTTAAGCGTAAAATTGGATTTATTCTTATATCTTCAATAGAAAACTGATATGATTAATTTTAAATTGTTGATTTAATATATAAAATTTAAATTTTATTATAATAAATCAATTAAAATATTGATTTAAATTATTCAGATAAAACATGTTTCTATTTATAAAAATAGTTCTTTCTCAAAATGAAATCCTATTTATTTTGAAATTTTTTTATTTAAATTCTTAAATAATTGGTCACTAAGAAATTGAATATATATACTTTTATAAACCATATATTTTCATAATTTAGTTAATCCAATTCATAACATACATTCCAACAGAAATGTGATAATTATTATATTAAATATTAATTTCTAAATAATGAATTCCATTTTTCTCTACTCGATGTTGGGTGTAACACAAGCTAAACTTGATGTTGTATTTAACTCAATATAAACTCGATATTTTATGTGAAAATAAATATCAATAAGAATAAATTATTTTAAAAAATATTACTCAAAATATTAGGGTATTGAATTAAACCCTCCCCCTACAATGAATTTCTCCATCATAATTTATCTCAGCCATTAAAGGATTTAAATTGAAAATTCCTTTGTATAAACCTATATCAGATCAATAAATAACAAATAATACCTTAAAATGTCAGTTTTTTAATCATAAAGATAACCTAAATATACTCATAAATAGTTTTCTACCTAGGAGAACATGGGTGGGAATTGATAATATACACATAAAAGAGAAAACAAACAGCCAAATATTAATAGAAAGTGGTATAGAACATTGACCACAAGAAACAGGTGGGTCCATATATGTTAAAAAACCAAAACACCATAGACCAAATAATAATTAAATTTTACATTTATATCATCAAAGAATTTGATATCAAGATACCATTTAATTTTAATATCTTTTTCCTATTGTTGGGGAATTCCTTTTCAATCTTGACTGAGAATATATGAAAATATAATTACATGATATTTTTTTATTTCATTTCACAATTTCATCTTTTGGTTGTTCCTTGAAATGTCCCACATCATATCATACTCTAAGAGATGAATTTCTCAAGATTGAAGAATTAAATAAAATCCATAAAAAATGGTATGTCATTCATTCTCTCTCTGGTTAAAAATAAAATGATCACAGGTTATCAAATATCGATAAATATTCTAAAAACTCATCTAAATT
This sequence comes from Viscum album, assembly GCA_963277665.1. NCBI lineage: Eukaryota > Viridiplantae > Streptophyta > Magnoliopsida > Santalales > Viscaceae > Viscum > Viscum album. Next base: position 2,066,261,968 of record OY728131.1, read on the forward strand.
TCACATTAAACCATTACATAAATAGTTCTACTTATGAGCCATCAAAAATTAAAAATTTATATAGGTCACTAAAATTCTCAAAATAAACAAAATAGTAATCCCTCTTATATCATAAATTTTCTCTTCAGTGTCACATAACAAACATGTGAATACCTTCACCTTTTATTCTCTTAGAACATAGTAAAAAACCTAAATTACTATAAAAAATATTAAATAGATACATTCTTCCTCCTTACTTATATTAAATACAACTTATTGGATACATAACCTAAATCCAAAAATTGAATAAACTACATCATTTATAGTGTAAAATACTTTGTAAAAAAATAATAAATCAATTATAAGGTTATTAGTAGTATACAATTTACATAATCTATATAAATCATATCATTATCTAAAATAAAGACATTTTTTCATCATTAGTGACTTATTAAGTGTTATTATTCTTTAATCACGTTTTTCCCGTAAAATATAACCTTTTGATTAATGAAATTTTCTATATCATTAGTACCATTAAAAAAGTTATTTCAAATCCTTAATGAAAAAATTACATTGAAAACTATTTATATAATTCATAATTATTGAATTAAAATACATAAACACTTCAATAATCTCAATATATTATCAAACCATTAACTAGGATTCATTATCATACTCTATAAAACCTTTTTAATTATTAATTGATTCATAGTCACTTTATCAGAAATAGTATAACCATTAATAATTCCACCTTGATGATTCTCTTAAAAAAGATTCCCCTTAGGGAATCGATATTCATAGGTTTTATACCTTCTATGGCTAAAAAAATTCATGCATTGATAATAACATATGGACACCAGTATTCACATTCATTACATTTAATAAGAATTTCATTTTTAATTATAAATCACTGACTTTGTGTTCTTCCTCTCTAAGCATGAAAAATATTACTATTTCTTTAGGACATTCCTTAGAGTTCTTCATCCCACATTCTTAACATATTTGAAACATAATCTTCTTTCCTCTATGGTATCCATTACCCAAACACTCAATGAACTCTATCCATCCCATCATTAGTGTGTCCATGAGTTGAAAAATCTTTATGTTGTTAATCATATATCATGATAAATGATTAGGAATAATCAAATTTCCCATCATTCCAGTCATTATCTCATTTGGATTCTCATAAAAAAATCCATCACATTCATGGTTGACCCAGTTCTTTTAGGTTCCCACCATTGAAAAAAACCGTACATCATAATATAAGTAACACTAATCATAATGTAAACCAAAGAGTTTGAAAATAATTTAGTATTTCTACATCTACGCACTATATTTTAAATCTATGACATAATATTATTATCATATCTCATTCATAGTCATCATCCATTTTAATCCTTCAAATTGGTTTATAAGTAGTTTTTGAATTTTTAAAGAATATCCACTGAGAGTGTCACCCTAGGTGCACATCAAGGACCTTTTTCATGCACTAGGTGATGATTGAGGCTATCTCAATGCCCCATTTTCAGATTTAATACCCCTAGGTACCTCTGTTCTCAACCTATATCCACCTATAATAACTTCATAGGGTTTTATTTTCATGGAAACCACTTTCTATATCCTTTACCAAAATTTGTTGATATCTTACTATACATTGAATAATTATTAGAATTTACTTAAATATATACTTAGACATATCCATAGATATATACATAGGTATATCACTAAATATTTCCCATAATGTTTTCCAAAGGTTAAATAAACCTTTCATCTGATACCGACTAATGAAACTCAGGCTTCTCATACATCGATATTACATATTTTTTTGATGAATATTCATTATATTACACAAACACATACCTAAGGACCATAATATTTTATTTCCTTTTGGAAAAATGTAACACAATCTATTTATTCATAAAATATCTTCATTATCTCCCATATAGATTGTCCCCCTTTAGTACATCTACCATAATTATTTCTTTGTTTCCTATGAAGAAACATAATAAAAGCTTAGATTAGATTCAATGTAAGGTAAAAAAGTTATATATATATAATAATAACATGAGCACAAGGGTATGATAACATGAGAATATCATTTTTAAATAATACCCAGAAAATTCAAAGATCATATTCTTCGGTCATGAAAAAAATATTAGCAGTTCAAAAGAATTGAATCAAAAAGAAATCAAATAACATGATCCATTAAAGAATAACATTTTTTAAGACATTTAAATATGGAATAAACAAAATAATATGAAATATAATTTCAAGGATATAATCCAATGAATTATTAAATGTTATGGTTGTGATAACCTCTTGTGTGTCTGTTTAGGTATTCACATAACCAATAACCCCTAAAATTCTAATATAAGAACAATGTATTTGATATCGTTTATACCACGCATCACCATGTTTATGAAAAATATACCACCATGATACTTTAATATATATTTATTTTAAAATAAATTCAATCTCTTAAATACATTTCATTACACAAAACACAAAGCTTATTCTTCATTACATGTAATAACGAGTTACTTTGATATTTTTCCTTGCATTCAACACCGAGTTTTACTGAACAAGAATATAATAATAATATTATTATTTATTATAATATTTATAACCAAGATGTTAAATTGCAGGGTATGAATTGTAATAACTGTATAATGAAAATATATAATTTAGATTTTTTTTACACATCACCGATTAGTATTAAAATAATAATCATTTAAAAGAAAGAGAAATATTTTCTTAAAAATGATATTTTTTAAAAGGATTATTCACACTTTTCACACAAAATGTTAATTTTTTACCATGTTTAGGGAATTTATATATTAAAATAACCATAATTTATTATATCATCACATAAAAATTTGAATTTTTTTAAAAAAAATTGATTTTTCAGATACATTTTATTTTTTAATCAATAGATAAAATACTAAATTTTAATTGAAAATATCAATTTCATTGAAAAAATTTGTTTTTTTAAATTGTATTTTTAATTGGTTTTATATTAATATAATATCAATTATAATTCAATTAATCCAATTTATTGCAATTTACTATTTACATATTGAATTTTAATATTTAAAACAATCAAAACATTTGAACATTTCTACTTTAAAACCCTTCTTCATAGTCACATTGATGGGATTAATTTGTAATAAAAACATTACACTTATTTCAATTGATTTTTGAAATAATAATTCCACATTTGGAATCATCATAATTTATAATGTCTGATATGTTCAAAATAATATTTGACCAAAATGAATAGTAAATGTTTTAGAAATTAATTATCGCAGTTAAGGTAAAATTGTGTTTACTTTGGGGGTGAACTAAAATTATAAGGGTAAATATGAACTATACAATTTTCCAACACCAATTGGTTGAATATATTTATAAATAATATCTTCTTGGTTTGATAAAGTATTATTTTGAAATATTTTTTATTGATGAAAATGTGGGTATGTGTAACATTTTGGCTTAGAAGACACTATAAAAGGTTCACTGAGCCAGACCACAATATGATCTCAAGAATGCCTCTATGTACACTAGAGGTTTACAAATAGATTCACGGGAATATGAAGGTATAGCTGGGATACTATAAATTTGAATCAGGTTAAATCCAAAATAGAAGTAATAACAATAGATATATCAACCAAAATAAATAGTACAACATAATGACTAGTGTAATGGGGAAACTATAAACCAAATGACAAAGATATGAAAATTTAATGTATAAAAAATAACTCATTAATTCATATAGTAAATAAAAAACAACAAAAAACTAGAAAAAACCCCAATCATAGTCCCAAGTCCAACTGAGTCCTGACATTCCATGCCCCAACCCATAATCCCATTAACAAACCAAAAACTAGGTTGATGTCCTCAAACTATGCTAGAAAACAAGTTTTATATGATTGGGTAACCAATTTCCATGGTATCCTGAGCAGGGTGTGAGGAAAACTCAGTAGGCCACCACCAATGGTTTCCAAAGAAATAACCACTCTGTAAAACACTATATTTAGGTAATCAACATGGAATAAATAATCATGGGAACCAGAAAAAACATCGTTCACATTTTCAAAATTATTAACTAACCCATTTATCCTTTAGTTTCTATCATGAAATCCATCTAACCTAATCCACTCCATCCATGTTGGGTTCCTAATCAATAGCATATCAGGGTTACATACTCGTAGACATAAAGGGGTGTTCACTAATCATTCCCATATACAAATTAACCATTACAACCCACTCACTTTCATAATTACCCTATCACAAAATTTTCCAAATAATTTCACCATTTTCACGGGTTTGGAATAGCCCATGGGTTTTCCTATGTTCTGTCTCACATAATCAGCAAACATAATGGTGTTAATGAGGGGTATCACACCATAATCTATGGCCCAAATTATTTTTCTAGTATGAGGAAATTAAAACACAATAATACAACATCATGGAACACTTAAATACTAATATAAAACAATAATCCTATTAGAAAAATCTTGTATACCCCTACGTCATGCCTATAAAAAATCACTCATCCAACCTTGGACCCTGATCCTATCCCAAGGAACCTCTAAAATCCAAAATTAGATTCATATAAATAGAATATGGATTTAGAATCTTGAAATTAGTGAAACGAACACACAAATACTCTTCCAGAAATTGGAAGGAAATAGATTCAAATATTTTCCCAAAGATTTGATTTGTAACCAACAACACTCCAAAAGCCTATGATTTGAGGGAGAAGTATCAATAGAGGATGTGGAAATTACTGGTTCATCACCCTGAATGTAGGGTGTTGAATGGTGTGGAAAATTTTGGAAGAAATATTCAATCCCAATAGGTATAAATAAGGATTTACACACTTTTTAGAGGTGAATGGTTTGTCCAAATGGTTATACAAACTATACGTCAACAGTTTTATTCCCTCTTCCCATGAGGTAACAAAACCATAGAATTTTCAAAGCCAACCACACATTTTAAAAAAACCCACAGTGGCGATGTTATTTCCACGTTCCAATGGGATATTAAGCTACATTGTCTCCTAGGACACCCTTCATGGTTTCCTTAACCATTTACCACTTTCTACAGGCCGAATGGTTATGGATCACTCTTACTACTAACTATGACAAAACCATTCTCTCTACAAAAATTGGAATATTTTATACTTGTACCATTACTAAACCCCCAAAACACCCACTGGGATCTTTCATACACATGAGTAACCTTCCCGTAATCCTTCTATGATGAGTTTATCCAAAATATAATATAATAATGATCTTCATTAAGAACTAGTATCTTATAACCTCTCCAACTTAACAAAGATCATCCTTGAGCTGCACTCCTAACATTACTAAACCCCCATGGAAAAATCTTCAAGACACTGGACCCACATACTATCCTCTATTTCTAAAGATTCCTGTTGAACATAGCCATGTTTTCACAACATTCATGTCAAAGAATGATGTTACCCCATTAACCTCTTCACTAAGATTCAAAACACATGTTTTGTGCTCATTAGAGGATGCATCGGCCTCAAGATCATCATTACATATATCAAAAAAATGAGGAATCTCAAGTTAATACCACTAAAACTACCACACAAAGCATAAAAATAAAAAATCACTACACCACCATAGAAGATCCAGTCAGTACTCCTTCAATCTGATTCTCCCCACATCCTCAAACAATCAGACACACCAGGTAGCCAACCAGTCGGGACTTCCAAACCTAATGATGTCTCAAACCAGTAATTATATCAAGGAACATTTTAACTTCAAAAAAACTTCCCCAACCTACATTGGTCCACAACTTGAGTCCCAACATTCTTATACCATTATCGAACCCTATAACACATCCCAAGAATAACATTCACAAAAGGACACCCAAATAGTCAAACCAAATACAATGCTCATTGTAAAACCAAAACACCAAAATGGAACTTACCCATTCTCATCTAACCCATAACATTGATCAAGCCATAAACCAACCACTTTCCCATTGTGGAGATCCCCACCATATGCTTGGGCTAATAACCACTAACTTTTGATGGTTGGGACCTCCACCATTAGAAAAATTACCATTAAATACTATACTCAAAATAAAAAAGCACACCTAAATAATTTCCATGATAACTATGCCCAAATATCTTCTAGAACACCATATCACATTGTCATCAATCATTTCCATCGAAACCATTTGGAATGGATGAACCTCTATCATCCATATAGAGTTAAATAAAAAAAATACATTTTCAAAAATCTCACTTCCATTACAAAAACAAACTTATTATTTAAGAAATACAACCATTAGTGTCTTATAATGTACCAAATTTATTTTTATTTACCATGTAAGGTTAGATAGTCATCAGCTGACTCACCCCAAAAATCCCCAACTGCCAATGTTGGCACATTACAACTTCACCTGGCCAAGGTGCCTCCACATTAGGGAACAACAACACCATTCAATGTAGAGACCAGAAGCTTGACGTACATGGAAATTACATTAATTTTACAAAATACTTAATACATAACAATAACAGACACACAAGGATAGTAATAGTTTAGTGTCTTTGGAACCTTGGAATATAAACTTCTAATCATGTTGAAATATCTTTAACAACTCCCATAACGATCTTCCCCATTTTGTTTCTTTACCTAAAACCATTCTTTATTTATTGTGGAAAATAAAACATAAAAAGGGTGATCTCAAATGCTTAGTAAGGGAAAACATAGAGAACATAAAACATTCCATAAACATTTGAATGCAAAAACATGAACATGAAATTTAAAAATCAAAATCTTCAGAAAAGACATAAATCGTGGAAGTACGTAAGGCATATATCATAATGGAACATCAACCATGATAAAATATAATGGGAATTCAACATGTAATTTTTGAAACCATTCAGCACATGTTATGATTTCTATAGTATCCAAGGCATTGCTTCCAAGACCATCTTAGTGGACAAAGTCCCTTTCTGAATCGAGTTCACTCCTCGCTTCTGTCTTGTAACACTGAACCGGATTAACATACCATTCCAGCCATGTATATCACATGATATATAAATCATTACACAATGCATTGGAGGGAGATATAGGTCTCACCCATCTCATAATGAAATCATTCTTACTTCTGCCACAAAATAAACATACATCATTCATAATAACCCAACGAATAAAATGGGTTTCATAAACATCACCCCATCATCACATAATCCATATAAAAGAAATGGATATCATTTCATAATAAGAAAAGTGAAACCATGTAAATCATAGAGACTTTATACTTGAAACATACACATATTAAATAATTTCATCTTATATGGAAATTTTTTTTGATAAAACACTTGAAATGTATTCTTGAGGAAAATATCCTTTCTTCTTCAAAATCAATTTCATTTCACAAAACATCATGAAATTTTAAAAGAAAAATATTTTGTTGAAAATATTCATGAAATATTTTGGAGGAAGATTCATGAAAATAAGTTTTTATAAAATCGAAAAAATCCTTTCATGCTGTATAAGTTAAAAATAACATTCTTCTCATACTTTGGCCGAAAAAGTCAAAAAGTACCTCGTACGAAAAACGACAAAATATTCCTTTCATATCTTTTAATAAAAACTGAACGAAGGGTAAAATTGGATTTAAACAATTGTAGGAGGATAGAAATAATATTACATATTGAAGAAACATGGATGTGGATGATAAAATACACCCCATTAAATACCAAACTATAAACAATCTCGGATAAAAAAGAGATTGTGAGATTTTCCCTTACCTTAGGTCTGATATGCTTCGTACATATCTGAACCTCTTGTATAATGATTTAAATAATTTCATTGACTTATTAAAGAATCATATTCATTGTTATTATATCATATATGGTTCACTTATGACTTTATTACCCATTATATTGTAAATTCCATGTTAAAGAGCGTTTTGGGTAAAATCGTTTCATTTGTCGTTCGTGTTTTGACTTGTAATTATTCATATGATTACTTGGATCATGATTACTTAATTCCATAATATAAAACATTATTTATATATAATATATATTCATAATATACATATATATAATAGATCGATAAATGGAAATAAATACATCGTTCATGGAGACGGTAGGTCGTACGTACGCATGAACGTTGTTTTTGTTTCCTCATTGAATTGAATTGAAGTAATTAGATGAAATACATATATATATATATAAATAAATCTAGTATCATTATTATTCCATATATTTCATGATTAATTATTATATATAATTTATAATCATTCATGAATGGTTAATCATTGAGAATGAATCTCATCGCGTCATGGAGACGGTAGTCCGTACGTACGCACGAGCGATGATATCGTTCCCATAATTACTGAATTGAATTGGAGTGGATGATACAATATATCAGAATCAGTATGATGTTATAATAACTATGTATAGTTATTCTTTACGCCATTATACCCATCCAAGTAAGGTGGTGTTGGAAAAACAGATTACACCACGACGTGGAGACAGTATTCTGTACGTACGCACGCACGGTGATTTCATTTTCCGTAGGATGGATAGAAGGTGAAATGGGGTTGTTGCATATTTATAATAACATATCAGTATATTATTGATACTAATTTTATTACTTTATAATGAAACAACTAAATAAGTATATGTTGAAGAAGAAATAAGCTTTAAATAATCGGTAGAAGAGATTACATCTTTTTCAACGCACCTCCTTTAAACTTCTTCTTAGGGCACTAGGGTTGGTCGTTTGAGAAGACCAATACCTCTATAAGGTTTATATGGAAGTGTGGAAGTAAAATGGTTAGAGGATTTCCGAGATTCAAGGCTCAAAATGGTGTGAGGAAGAGAGGGAGGAGGTGCCCTTTTATAAGGGAGGAGAGGGTCACCTTTGGAATCCTCAAAAATATTAGTTTAATATAAATTCAAACCCCACATAAAAACCACAAAAAATGACTCAATTCAAATATTATATGAGATAGGGTTTTAATCTGATCAACCAATAAAATTTCGACATGTTTTGATCTTATTTTAAACCTTATCATTTTGATTTATCCTTATTTAATCTATTTAAGTTTATTTATGGTAATAAAATTCTAAATTTTAAATGGTTATAAATAATCACTTATGTGTTGTTAATTTCCCATAATTGGATACTTTATGAAATTTTAGACTATATAAATTTCAATTTATAATTTTTAAATATGTTTGTGATTTTTAAACAATTTAATAATATGTTATTTTTATAAAATAACAATAGTGTTAATTTTGACACTATTTATTTATTTGAATTTAAATAAAATCTACACAGAGGATATATTCGAACTAAATAATTTAATAGATTCCAAAAACGTCAAATGTGTCTAGAAAATTAGTTATAACACTAAATAGTTCATATAATATTAATTTTAATACTTTTAAAACCATTTATTTGGTATATCTCTTAATAAAATAATTAGTACAATATTATTGTATAATTATTTAACATACTTATTTGTTTCATAAAAATTTAAAAAAAAATCCTTTGATGAAGATAAATATAAAATATTTTATAATAATAATTTTACTCGAATTTATCATCTTAAAATAACAAAACATGTAAATTGTTATCTTTATTAAATTATGAAGGGGACAACTTTGGAATCATTTAAAATAAAATATTATAAGTGTCATAATCGCCATAATAAGGATCCAAATGGTCAAAAATTTGGCCAGTGGATGATTAGGGTTTATATACACACTACTAATAAGTTTTGTGCAGATTTTTGGGCCTCTTGATATGTATTACTATTTCAATAAAAACTATATTATTGATTTTTTACTAAATAAATAATTTCTGCATCAGTAATGTATAAGATAATAAGGTAATTAAATAACTCTTAAAAATTACAAATAAATAACCATGATAAAGAAAAACATTTTATCTTTCAAATGAGTATTTATAACCGAATTTATATTATGTATAAACTTATATTAAAAATACTTTAATTATTAAAGTTGAGTGAGACATATTTCACTTTCCTTAAAATAAAATAAACTAAAGGTCTTAATCACCTCCAAGTGGGTTATAATGGATTCCATTTCAACCAAAATATGACTTAGGACGAAATATACTCATCCAATTGTATTAAGACAAGTATTAGGATAATTTTACAATTTTATATTTACCCTTAATTACCCAATTTACCTTTTACTATTTAAAATAAAATTTATCGTTGTTACTATTCATAAAGCCCAAAAATAAAAAGTAGTCTATTAATATAATTTGGACCCACTGATTCCAAATATGGAATCCATTTTTCCAAATTCAACACACATAAGTTGCAGAAATTAAATTAAAATCAATCCCGTTGTCGAAAGAAAACGGGTTTTTTTTAAACATTGCAAAAGATTGAATTTATCTAACATACAAATTCAGTGTAAAATCAATGATAATGACATACATTATATTAAATGGTAAAAATATATTATTTTTATACTTTAAAACCATTAAATTTTATAATTTAACCACATAAGTTATTACGATGAAAAAAATTGTTTTTAATTAAAATATAGCGTGTTTTTACTATACATTAAAATATGAACGTTATCAGAATAATATGAAAAATCTATCCAAGGTAAGATTTTATATAATGATTACAAATAATAATTTTATTTTGTAAAATTGAAGTTATAAACATGTCAAAAACATGATTTAAAGTGGTGGCACCATCAAAAGGCGACAAAACTACATTTTTTAAAAAATACTTATTTCACCCGAAAAATTTATTTTGTTCTTATACCATGTTCTAGAAAATGTGTAAGATGAATAATAATGTTATAAAATTAAAAATTTAGTTAATACTATTCATAACGGCTAGTTCATAATAATATTATAATAATATATCATTGTTTTGTAAAACTAGGTATTGCGAACAACACATGCTATCGAGGAAGGTTGTGATTGCGTGTAATGCAAGCCAAGTCAGGGTTGCCTGTAGTGCACGTCTCCTTTTTTTTGTTTATAAAAAATTATATTGAATATATATATATATACTCAATGTTTCATAGAATAACTACTATCAAACAAACATGAAATTGTGTGTAACATGATCCAAGATTAGTGTTGCGTATACTGCAAGCTAATACAATGTTCCGTATAGTGCAAGATAATCTTGGTGTAGTGTAAAACAGAAGATATGAAAGAAATTAAAATGAATATATCTTATAAAATCTCGGGTTGTTACATTCTACCCCCCTTAAAATGAATTTCGCCCTTGAAATTCGTCGGGGTTATAAATCGTTTATTATTCATAGAAACCCATATCGTAAAAAAAATACTAAAACTTAATTTTAAAAAATAAAGTACGAAACGTAATGATTTCCCAAAATAACTCATCATTGGGTTTCCATATAGGAGAACATATGTGAGAATATGGATATGGAAGAGAAATCTAAACATCATGTTCTGATGGAGAGTGGTAGAGAACATGGCTATGAAGAAGCCAACAATCACAAAGCCATAAATTTGGTATGATCCAAGGTACCATCTGATTCATTGGATATAAGGACACTACGACAACATTTTTTCTTATTCAAGATCATTTCCCTAAAGTTTAAGAAATTAGAATTAAAAGAAATACATTCTTGATTTTGGTACAATCTCACTGCTGGTCGTTCCTTGGACAATTTTCACTTCATCTCTTAATGAAATGAAGTTGAATTTTTCTTTCGCGAAGTGTTAGCAGATCATATGATAAAATGACCGGTCATTCCATATGTCTCAAACAAAAAGTTTACAAAAGTTATCAAATATACATAAGTCCATCTATAGTGAGATTAATCGTATATGATTTCAAAAATGGACTTATACTTCATCTATCATATCGCTTAATAAAATAAAACTGGTTTCTACTAACGAGGGACTTCCTGTAGGCCAGTGGTAGGTGATAAAGGCCAGTCGCACTTCGGTTGTGGGTTCAATTCCCACAGCCTTGTCTGACGCGATGGTTTGTCGCCCATCCTGCAGGTTGTCCTTTTTTTCCAAAAATACACTATTATAACTTTCCATCATTAATATCGAAAAAGTTCTACCCTTAAACAATACTAACTTCTGTACAACATAATCCATACCAATCTTTAGGCTTATCCAAAATACTGCTGTCCAATCTCATATTATAGTGAAAATGATTTCCGAAGAGTTCATATAACAAGCATGTTAATACCATCGTTGATCCCCATATATCATAAGATATGTCTTGTTGGTCAAATTCCAAACATTCTAAGGCCTTAATCATGTATTCTCTTGAAAAAAAATGAATACCCATTGAACCTTAGTGAAAACATGAATGCAGTTAAAAGTTAACACTTTCCACATACCAAAATCCTCAAATTTCTATATAATCAAACCATGATATCACTTAGTCCTTATATCAATCATGAGCTCATGAATACTGTCAAACATTTCATTTTCTGCTTATCCTTTCATTATGGGCATATCATCTGCTTTCCAAAATATTTGAATCACTTTTCATGGTTACCGATACCATAAAATTATTGAAAACCACAATAGACTAATACAAAAATATTTTAATACACCATAAAAGTACCTCAATAACATTATTCTTGAATACCAATACATAAACACTTCAATACAACCTCTTCAATGATTTTCCGAAATAAGTCCTTCCTTGATTTAGAAGTAACTTTTTAGGTCAGGGCATTGAGTTGGGTAATACCCATCTTCTCCATAAATAAGGCATTAAACTCCATAATAGTCTGTCACTCTATGGCCCTTTTATCCACACAGATAACATATGTCCTTCCATTTGAGGTATTCCTCAAGGTTTTTCTTCCCTTCGTTATAAATCTCAATCTTCCATTCTTTATGCTCCTCAACATGCGAACATGCATAAAAGTCTATCTTCCTCTTATTTGATGAATTAGGCATACCACTAAATTTCACCTTGTTAATCATATATCGCGATGACTGATTCGGAATAATCGTAATATCTTTCTCTCTAGGCATTACGCAATTTTGTTTCTCATAGTCACCAATTTGTCCATTAGATTCAATGTTAACTGAATTCCTTCAGGTTCCCTCCATTGACTAAAACACAAAAAGAATTCTGTGAGAGGCAAAAATCATACAAGGAAAATAACATAATCATGGGGGAGTACCTTCGACATCTAACATCTTATGTTTAATTCTAATATCGTTACCGTAATTCTAGTACTATAACCTATACTTATACTTAACCTTAGGGACGTCCCTAGACATACCTTATAAATATCTCTAGGGATCTCACTAAGGTTTTTGCATCCTAGTTTCCAAAGGTTGACTAAAACTTTCTTCTGATACCAAATGTAGAGACCCCAAGCTTGATGTACATGGACATTACATTACTTTTATGGAATACTTAATACATTACACAAACAGACACACAAGGATTGTAATAGTTTAGTGTCTTTGGAAACATGGAATATAAACTTCTAATCATGATGAAAGATCTTCAACAACTCCCATAACGATCTTCCCCATTTTGTTTCCTTACCTAAAACCTTTCTTTATTTCTTGGGGAAAATAAAACATAAAAAGGGTGATCTCAAATGCTCGGTAAGGGAAAACATAGAGAACATAAAAAAATCCATAAACATTTGAAAGAAAAAACCTGAACATGAAATTTAAACATCAAAATCTTGAGAAAAGACATAAATCGTGGAAGTACATAAGGCATATATCATAATGGAACATCAACCATGATAAATTATAATTGGAATAAAACATGTAATTAAGTAAACCATTCAGCACATGTAATGATTTTCATAGTAGCCAAGACATTGCTTCTAAGACCATCTTAGTGGACAAAGTCCCTTTCTGAATCGAGTTCACTCCTCGTTTCAGTCCTGTAACACTGAACCGGATTAACATACTGTTCCATCCATGTTTATCTCATGAGATATAAATATTTACCCAATTAATTGGAGGGAGATATAGGTCCCACCCATCTCATAATGAAATCATTCTTACTTGTTCCACAAAATAAACATACATCATCCATAATAACCCAACGAATAAAATTGTTTTCATAAACATCACCCCATCATCACATAATCCATATAAAAGAAATGGATATCATTTCATAATAAGAAAAGTGAAACCATGTAAATCATACAGAATTTATACTTGAAACATACACATATGAAATAATGTCATCTTAGATGGAAAATGGTTTTGATAAAACACTTGAAATGAATTCATGGGGAAAATATCCTTTCTTCTTCAAAATCAATTTCTCTTCACAAAACATCATGCAATTTTAAAAGAAAAAGATTTTTTTGAAAAAAATCATGAAATATTTTGGAGTAAGCTTCATGAAAATAAGGCTATACAAAAATATAAAAATCCTTTCATGCAGTATAAGTTAAAAATAACATTCTTCTCGTACTTTGGCCGGAAAAGTCAAAATGTACCTCGTACGAAAAACGAAAAAAGATTCCTTTCATATCTTTTACTAAAAACCGACCAAAGGGTAAAATTGGATTTAAAAAATTGTAGGAGGATAGAAATAATATTACATATTTAAGAAACATGGATGTGGATGATAAAATACACCCCAGTAAATACCATAGTATAAACAATCTCGGATAAAAATGAGATTGTGAGATTTTCACTTACCTTAGGTCTGATATGCTTCGTATGTATCTGAACCTCCTGTATAATGATTTAAATAATGTCATTGACTTATTACAGAATAATATTCATTTTTACTATATCATATATGGTTCACTTATGACATTATATTACCTGTTCTTTTGTAAATTCTATGTTAAAGAGCGTTTTTGGTAAAATCGTTTCATTTGTCATCCGTGTTTTGACTTGTAATTATTCATATGATTAATTAGATCATGATTACTTATTTCTAGAATATAAAACATGATTTATATATAATATATATTCAGAATATACATATATATAATAGATAAATAAATGGAAATAAATACACCGTTCATGTAGACGGTAGGCCGTACGTACGCATGAACGTTGTTTTCGTTTCCTCATTGAATTGAATGGAATTAATTGGATGACATACATATATATATACATAAATCCAGAATCATTATTATTTCATATATTTCATGATTACTTATTATATATACTTTATAATCATTCATGAATGGTTAATCATTGAGAATGAATCTCATCGCGTCGTGGAGACGGTAGTGCGTATGTACGCACGAGCGATGATATCGTTCCCATAATTATTGAATTGAATTGGAGTGGATGATAAAATATATCAGAATAATTATGATGTTATAATAATGATGTATATTTATTCTTTATACCATTATACCCATCCAAGTAAGGTGGTGTTGGAAAAACAGATTACACCACGGCGTAGAGACGGTATTCCGTACGTACGCACGCACGGTGATTTCATTTTCCGTAGGATGGATAGAAGGTGAAATGGGGTTGTTTCATATTGATAATAAAATATCAGTATATTAGTGATACTGATGTTATTACTTTATAATGAAACAAATAAATAAGAAGAAGTTGAAGAAGAAATAAGCTTGAAATAATCGGTAGAAGAGATTACCTCTTCTTCGACGCACCTCCATTAAACTTCTTCTTAGGGCACTAGGTTTGGTCTTTTGAGAAGAACAGTACCTCTATAAAGTTTCTAGGGAAGTGGGAAAGTGAAATGGGCAGATTTTGGCCATGCTTCAAGGCTCAAAATGGTGTGAGGAATAGAGGGAGTAGGTGCCCTTTTATAAGGGAGGAGAGGGACACCTTTGGAATCCTCAAAAATATTATTTTAATATAAATTGAAACCCAACATAAAAACCTCAAAAAATAACTCAATTCGAAAATTAGATGATATAGGGTTGTAGTCTCATCAACCAATAAAATTTATAAATTTTTTGATCTTATTTTAAACCTTATCATTTTTATTTATCCTTATTTAATCTATTTAAGTTTATTTGTGGTAATAAAATTCTAAATTTTCAATGGTTATAAATAATCACTTTTGTGTTGTTATTTTTCCATAATTGGATACATTATGACATTGTAGACTATATAAATTTAAATTTATAATTTTTAATCATTTCTGTGATTTTTAAACAATTTAATAATATGTTATTTTTATAAAATAACAAGTGACAATTTTGACACTATTCAATTATTTGAATTTAAATAAAATCTACATAGAGGATATATTCGAACAAAAATATTATATAGATTCCTAACATGTCAAATTTGTCTATTAAATTCGTGATAACATTAAATATTTCATATAATATTTATGTTATTATTTTTAAAACTATTTATTTGGTATATCTCTTAATAAAATAATTAGTACAATATTTTTGTATAATTATTTAAGATACATATTTCTTGCATAAAAATTAAAAATAAAATCCTTTGATGAATATAAATATCAAATATTTTATAATAATAATTTTACTCGAATTTATCATCTTAAAATAATAACATGTAAATTGTTATCTTTATTAAATTATGAAGGTGACAACTTTGGAATCATTTAAAATAAAATATTATAAGTGTCATAATCGCCATAATAAGGATCCAAATGGTCAAAAATTCGGCCAGTGGATGATTAGGGTTTATATATACACTACTAGTAAGTTTTGGGAAGATTTTTGGGCCTTTTTATATGTATTACTATTTCAATAATAACTATATTATTGATTTTTCAATAAATAAATAATTTCTGCATTATTAATGTATAAGATAATATGGTAATTAAATAACTCTTAAAAATTACAAATAAATTACCATGATAAAGAAAAACATTTTATCTTTCAGATGAGTTTTTATAACCGATTTTATATGCTGTATAAACTTATATTAAAAATTCTTTAATTATTAAAGTTGAGTGAGACATATTTTACTTTCCTTTAAATAAAATAAACTAAAGGTCTTAATCACCTCCAAGTGGGTTCTAATGGATTCCATTTCGACCCAAATATGACTTAGGACGAAATATAATCATCCCATTGTATTAAGACAAGTATTAGGATAATTTTATAATATTATATTTACCATTAATTACCCAATTTACCTTTTACTATGGAAAATAAAATTTATCATTGTTACTATTCATAAATCCCAAAAATAAAAAGTAGTATAGTAATATAATTTATACCCACTGTTTCCAAATATGGAATCCATTTTTCGAAATTCAACACCTAGAAGTTGCAGAAATTAAATTAAAATCAATCTCATTGTCGAAAGAAAACGGGTTTTTTGTTTAAAACATTGCAAAAGATTGAATTTATCTAACCTACGAATTCAGTGTAAAATCAATGCTAATGAAATAAATTATATTAAATGGTAAAAATATATTCTATTTATAATTTAAAACCATTCAATAATATAATTTAACCACATAAGTTATTATGATGAAAAAAAAAATTTAATTAAAATATATCGTGTTTTTACTATTCATTAAAATATGAAAGTTATCAGAATAATATGAAAATTTTATCCAAGGTAAAAGTTTATATCCTGATTCCAAATAAGAATTTTATTTTGTAAAATTGAACTTATAAAAATGTCAAAAACTAGATTTAAAGTGGGTGCTCCATCAAAAGGCGACAAAACTGCATTTTTAAAAAAATACTTATTTCACCTGAAAAATTTATTCTGTTCTTATACCATGTTCTAGAAAATGTGTAAGATGAATAATAATGTTATAAAATTCAAAATTTAGTTAATACTATTCATAACGGCTAGTTCATAACAATATTATAATAATATATAATTGTTTAGTAAAATCCGGTATTGCGTACAACACACGCTATCGAGGAAGGTCACAATTGTGTGTAATGCAAGTCAAGTCAGGGTTGCGTGTAGTGCACGAATCCTTTGTTGTTTCATATAACAAAATAAATTGAATATATATATATATATACTCAATGTTTCATAGAATAACTATTATCAAACAAACATTAAATTGTGTGTAACGCGATCCAATATTAGTGTTGCGTATACTGCAAGCTAATACGGTGCTGCGTATAACGCAAGATAATCTTGGCGTAGCGTACAACAGAAGACATGAAAGAAATTAAAACGAATATATTTTATAAAATCTCGGGTTGTTACATTAAAACATGACTACCAGTGTCCAACCCCACTATCAATTAGGTGTTAGAAGCAACACTCCATTCCCCAGAAATAGTTTTCAAACCATTTTCACCCATCAATGATACTAACATTGGATCTTTAGATTTATTTTAGAACCACCCAACCCCTAAAGCCAATTATCGGCTCGATCAACCACCACATCCATATTCCTTGAGGGACCAAAACATGTTCCTAATATATTTATCATTGGAAATTTGATGCCACAATATCCAACCCATGGTATTCTCCACTTCCCTACGCCCGACACATCACTCTCCTCCCTAAGAGGGTTTTCTTGCAACATCCCTCAACAAATTCCGACCACGAAGGCTCATTCTCACCACTAATGAACCTAAGAAGTGGTCATGGACATCTATACCCCACTTGAGTAAAACAATGAACCATTAAAATTAACATGTTCATATATTACAAGATTGGAACCCTAAGCATTTAACATCACACAACTACCCAATGATCATCACTTAGAAATGGTCGGTGGTACACCACTCACCACATGACATTAGAATAAACATTCCCCAAGGGTGGTACCATAATGAAATTCCTTCATCTCACTAGAATAAAACTATATTTAGATTTTCATATAGAAAAATCACTCTTGGTGTAAGCCAAATAATGTCAGGATATTTGGAATTATTATCGCTAGTCTATAAGTACACAAAGATGTTGTTGATGAATACCACCACAAATAATCGACCACTAGTGTCCCCTACCACTATGTGGACACCATAACCTTCCGGAGGTCCCTCCTTCCCCTTACCTCATGATTCCATACCGAGAAGTCATGATTTTTTTTAAAATCTCTGAGGAACAACATCCACTTCACCACCCAAGTTCTTCCAGTAAGACCCTGTTTACTCGCTTCAAAAACACAGTGATCAATAAAACTATTTCAAAACTAAATCATATCTCTTATAAACTAATCTATTCATTATTTTCTCACAAAATTTATAATCCCTAGACTCAATCCACCTATTCACACCACCCAAATGGCACCATGCCTTCCCATTACATACCCACAACCATACTTCATTAGAATATTCAATGTCATGAGCTTTCTTTTGAGCACTCACTAAACCCCACTTTGGAGTCCACATGTCGTACATCACAAGGGTAAAGCCAAAATGTCTTCTAACACATCTAATTATTCTTTCTAGTCCCTCAGCCTCATCATAATTTAGGAATTCTCAATTTTACCTTCTAAAACACTACCTTAAACACAAATTTTCTCAACCACTTGGCCAAACCCACATTGAGTATAATTCCCACAAAAAAGAATCCATCCACAAATTGGTCACCCATGTATTTTCTTCCCAACTTCACATAGATACTTACATCAAACGTTATTAGAATCATCATGATAGGCACCCTAACAGTATTTCTTTTCAAGACCAACCTTACATCCATCCAGAAGTAATCAAGTGATTACTTAAGAAAGAAACCACTGAATAACCAGACACTCTTACCAAAATTTTACGGAGCACACCATCTTAGATTTCATCTCTAAATCACCCACTTGTGCTACACATTAAAAGGCACCTATAGCACTAGGTAACCTCCTTCAAGGTTACCCTATATTTATAACAACCACTGATTCATTACCAAAACACAAGTTGCATCCCAAAACCATTGACCTTCCGACTTATACCTCTAGTACAACCCCTAACTATATATCACACTCCATATTCCACTGTGAAAATCTATCAATTCCAACCAATCTATAAAAACAAGAAATAACTAAAAACTCTTCTGACCCCTCTCAAGGATCACTCATGAAGGTAAACTGACACCACATCCCTAAAATGCAGTCACATCCAAAAATTACACTTGATATCCCACTATACCATACACATAGATTTCTGGTAAGTGTCTACCCATAGGTGGACCTCATTCCCACATTCCAAAAAAAATGCATCCAACACACCAAAAAAATAATTTACTCTAGGTTCCATTAACATAGATACCCAACTATAATAAAATCACCAAAACCAAGACAACCATTCTTATGTTCCAAAAAAATTACCAACAACACAACCCATAAAGGTTACCAATCTCATTATATCAATTATATTTTCACACCTCTGAATTCATAAACTAAAAAAACACAAAAGAAACATTACATTTTCTATTACATCCAAGTCCATTGGGGTCTCATACTTCATTACCCAAGCTCTCAAAACTTGGGTTCTCTCACTACCCAAACCACCCTTAAACAGGGTCAACAAAATACACAAGGGATATTCACTATAAGATTCCCTATGGGTTCCACCATTTCCCATTTCCTTTATTGAATATAACTCTAGAATTAAAAACCAATGATTCATATTTAAAAACATTCCATTTTTAAAACTAAGTATTTACACTTATAAAAACCATTTTATCAACCTAAAATTTTAAAACAAAATACTTTTCTTGAATTAATATTTTAAATAATTTATTAACAGTATTTTCAAAGAAATATCAATAAGAATAAACCGTAGAAAAAATGTACACTACCAGAATATAAATCCAAGGGAACTATGAAACACTGGAAACATATCGATAGATAATAAATACTATGTTCAAATCATGATGTATGAACACACACACAACAAATATGTCAATACGTATACCCGAGATAAAAACTATTAAATAAATAACATCACCTCTAAGTGGACCACTCAAGGTTGAAATATTAATAATAAATAAAAGCACAAAATAGAACGTCAATTCCCACAACAAGTAACTTGGGTTTTCCCACATATGTGAGGATGAATACACTTATGATTGAACTCATTATCAATCCCAAAAAAACCTTAGTCCCCTTTCTACCATGACCCAAATAGTAAGACCAAAGAAACCCAAATGATATAACATTATGACATCAAGGACCAGAATCCACTATAACCAGTTCCCCAATCTGGACTCCCACATGACCCTAGGTGCACCTCCCCGTACACTAGAGGTCACTGACTTGATGCACATGTCTGTAAAGTTAAAATGGGGAGACTATACCTAACTATTTGAGTAAAATTGTGATATAAATAATAAAAAAAATATACATAAACCAAAAGAAATAGTAAAATAGAATGACTGGTTGAATTAGATTGTAGTAAACCAAATAAACAATATATAAACATTGAATGTATAAATATAATGTCAGTCAGTCATACGACAAAGGCCTAAAAACACTAAAACTATGTATCACCCTGAACACGATCCCTAGTCTAACTCGATCTTCACTTCCCATACACTGACCCATCATACCATTCATAAACCAGACACCGAATTTAGGACATGAACCTATACTAGAAAACAAGTAGCATCGTCTCTGGTACTAAACTGACATGGAATCCTGAGGAAGGTATGAGGACAAAAAAGTAGGCTCCCACCAACAATATCAAAAGTAATAACCATTCAGTAAAATAGTGCATTCATATAATCAAGGTGCAATAAATAAACAGAGATACCAGAATAAGAAACATTCACATTTAAATATTTTTTTAACCAACCAATTTATCCTTTAGTTTTTATCATGAAATCCAACCACCCTAATAACCTCAATCCATGTCGGGAACCTCATCCATAAAATATATGAGTTACATATTTTTAAACACAAATGTGTTTTTACTAATCAATTCAATTTATTCATACACATTTTATCATCATTCTACATTAATGAAACATGTCCATACCTTGGGTATATATAGCACTAGTTTGACATCCAAAAATAGTCTATATATAAGAGCATAGGGCCTCGTTCCAAAATCCTAAAACAATAAAAACCTTAATGGGACCAATATCCTTGATTTAGATTGACAAAAAAATAACTAAAAACATTCAAAAACACTTTTCATACAATACATTAGTGGAAAATAGAGCATCATTCTACCTTAACCTGTGGGAGTAGAGCCTTAGTCCAATAAACCACACATACATATATCATATGGAAATTCTTATATAACCATTTAATGCATTTAATGTTTTACCATCTCATTTAACAAGTTACTAATAGTCCCTTAAAACTCAACCATGACATACATAAAACCCAACCCTTTTCTTATGGTATCAAACACCACATCCATTAATATTTTTGAAACCATCTTGAAGTCCTCCTATAAAAAATGGGTTTTCTCATTAAAAAACAAAACCCTTCCTCAAGGCTTTCATTTTCATTACTATAAAATTATAATATTTTATGATATAATTTTATGTAAAATAAATTTAAACTCTTTGATATCTTATATTTTATAAAACATCAATCTTAAAGAAACTCTAAATTAGAATTATTTTAACAAAATAGTTTCCACATAGTCATTGGAATGACAAAAATGAATGTGATTCACTTAAATATGAAAATATAGTTTACACTTGTTTCCCAAATGAATACACTTTGTACCATTTAATTATAAAAAAATTAAAAATAGTAGAATAAAAATTCAATTTTTTTGTTAAAAAATATTTTTATGACCACAATGAAATTATATCTTACAAAATTAAATTAATCACTTTTGGTAAAATATCATAATGAAAATTTTTTTAATCCAAAAAAATGTTAATAAATTCATAAAAACAGTTGTATGAGATTATTAAATGAATAAATCCAATATTAAGCATAAAAACTTATTTATTTTTTCTAAAGGGTGGTTTTTGCGGCCTTTTATTGGAGCACCTATTTTATAAATAAATTTTCAAAATATTATAGATTATGTTTATAAAAATAAAATTCTATTTATATATAAAGGACTCAAAATTATCTTAAGGTGAATTTTTGGTATTTTTATGATATGTTTGGTTTTTATGAATAGGGACAAATACTGCATTTCAATTCAAAACTGATTTTTCATCTAAATAATTTATAATATTTCATTATATTTTAATTTTATTTTGAATGAAAATTAGTTCAATTATACAAAATTATATATAATTTAGGTCACTGGAATCAAAATATAATTGAAAATTTCATACTAAAAAAATCAAACTTTTGAACATTTTCAATTTAAAAACCTCATTTTTAATTGTATGTGTGAGATTAATTTTAAATATACGTTTTCTAATTATTTGAGTAGGATTTTGAAAAATTTATTCCACATTTTGGGTCATGAGGTCCAAATTAGTTCATAAAGTCATTTTTATTTATAGGTAAAAATAATTTACCATAGTAAAATAAAATGCCAGTATATTGGTAAAATAATATAACAAGTTAAAGTTAAAAGGTAAAATCCAAAAAAACAAATAAAATGTAAAATTAAATGGGTGGTTGATTTTTTTTGGGCCTTATCCATCCATTAAAACATTAATTATCATAAAAAATTCTGTAAATTAATTCCACCTCTCAATGTCCTCGAATTCACACTTTCGGATTAAGTACATAAAAATGATTTTCATGTTTTAAAAAGATAAATGAAAAAATACAAATATAATTATATATTTCAAGACCTTTTCTAGTCTAGGTTTTGGATAATTAGAAAAATAATTATATATACTTAGATCTATACAAAAAATTACATTAAATAACTAAGTCGATTCATGTTCACTAACTCCATAAGTGTAGCCATCTAGCTTAGAACATCTAATTGGCATCAGAAAATTATTTTAAAAAACTTTATGATAAATAAATTTCAATGTCTGGAGTTTTACATCCATTCAAAAATAATTCTCATTTATAACTAAAAAACTATTTTGGATTTTTTTCAAACAAAATATTTGATAAAATAAGTACATATAAATTTTTTAAAAAAATTGAAACATTTTCTAAAATATCCTTAATAAGTAAATATTACCTTGAAAAAAACATTTAAATTCAAAAATAATAATATTTTTAAATACTAATTTGGATTTATTCTTCTTGAAAAAAATAACTTTTTTGTTTTATTTTAATACATAGCATCCCATAAGAAAAACTATGTTTCCACTTATTCCTATCACTTTTAAGTCATCATACCCTTTTGTAAATGGGTTTAATCCTCATAACATAACATATAATTTTATACCCTAGATTTAAATCTCAAGAAAGAAATTTTAATGGTCTTTACTTTATCACTTATAACTAAAAATCATTTTACAATCACAAATATATTATTTTCATAAAATAAAATAATTTTATAACTTCTTCACATGAAAAAATCATTATTTAAGGATAAATCATAATTTCTCTATGAAATAATTCCAAATAATCTTTCATAATTATAAATGAATGTAAATTCAATCAATGTTTGTGTGAAACAAAAAATCATGTCATTATTCACATAATATATCGACATAGATATATGAATTATGTAAAATTATAATTATACATATTAAATTTCCACATTATAATTATTATTAAAGAAATATTAATAAAATAATATAATCTTAAATTTTAGATTGAACCAAAATTTGTTTTGTTATTATTATAAATTCTATAATATATTTTTTAAATTGAAGTAAGAAAAAATAATAATCTTGAAATAATAATAATAATCAAATTCCTTGGAATAAATTTATAAATTTATGCATTCTTAAGAGAACACCACTTGTTTTATAATCAAATTTTTAAATTATACAGTAGAAAATATCAAAATCATGAATTAATGAATTTTTTAAAATATTAAAATTTTCTTTATAAATTTGAAAATATAAAATCACAATCAAGGCGTAGAAATTTTTTTTTAATATTTTCCTAATAAAATATGATTTATTAAAATATAATTTACAATCCATAATGAAAAATATTGCCCTTAATTAATTATAAATTTCAAAATTAATTTCCTTATACTATTGAAATAAAAAAAATTGAGGAAAATGATTAAATTTAATTTAAAAAAAGTAATAAAAGTGTTTAGACACAAGAAAATCAAAAAGATTACAGTCATAGAATGTATATGCCTTAATCATGGAATAAATATTATGACCAATGATTAGGAACATTATGAGGAAAGTAGAAAGAGTTAATAGGATGTTTTGTTTTCAAAAGGATGGTGATAGTTCCATATTAAGAAGAGTGAACCCCTCTATTGGAAGTGTTTATGAGTTAAGGAATTCTGTGTCTGAATCTGTGGTTAGTTAAATTAATATATAATTATGTATAGGAAATAGAAAAACCATTATTATGGGGTATCAGTTTAAGAATTGTGGAGATAGATGACCTTAGTGGAAATGAAAGGGTGAATTTTTAATTGCATGATTGAATTATGAATTTATGAAAATCGTATTGACTGAAAAAAAAAACAAATAATTGGATAGGTTATGTGTATGTAAACTGACAAAGATATATATTTTCTAAATTTTCATCTATGAGTTACAAATTTAATTTAATGAATAAAATTATAAAGATAACTCCAAAATTAAATGCAATTTCTACAGTTGTTGATAAGAAATATATGTGTTTTATAATGTTAGGATTTTATATGGTAGAGGATTCTTCAAGAAGATTATATCAAATCTATATACACAATCATTACAATAAATGTGATATTAACCAAAATCCATGAATTAATGGGGAAAACACTTTTAATGAATAAAAAATACACAACGTAATGTTGGTAATATGAAAAAAGAATGAGGATTGAGGAAGAAAATTCTAGATTAAAGATGAATAGGTCACTACTAGACAAAAAATGACCATGCGAAGAATAATCGGACACCAAAAATAAAAGAACATCCAAAATTCAAAGATGATGAAAATATCTCAATCTATGATTGATCTTTGTAATCCAATATTGGAACCCTTCACGGTTGAAACACCCTTGTGGTTGCCGATCTCCTTTGGATAAGATCGATCTTGATCAATATCTTCATCTGGTGATCGATCCCTCTAACCTATGTTTAAATCTCCCAAAGCCCTCTATTTATAGTAGAACTCAATACCCTTTCTTTGTTCATCTTCCTCGAAAAAAAATCACTCTCCTCACTAAAACCCCCTCCAAGATTGACACCCCTCATGTTTCCAATTCCATACCAATTCGATCCTCTACCCCCTTAATCCGATTATTTTTATTTTAGGATTTTTTTAAATAAATATTAATATATATTACATAATATTCTTATTCGAATAATAATAACTAATTTTCTTAATTTAAATTTAATTAAATTTTCATTATTTTTTACTATTGTACTAATAAATAATTTAATAATTATCATAATGTATAAGTCATATATCTATATATGTAATACTATAATCATAATTAAGATTAATTATATAAACCTAATCATGATTATAACAATTATAATTTCATATATTTTATAGTAAATATATTAACATTAATAATTATGATTATTTTCAATATTTTGTAATTATAATAACATAAATATTTAAATATTTGATCATACTAATTTATTGCACAAAATTATAAAATTTTAGTTATTAATTTTGAATAAAAATTAATTCCAAATATATATATATATAATTGTTTCAATTTTTATTCTGATAATTTATTTATTTTCATTTTGATGAATTCCTATTTCATTATAAAATTGAAAAATAAAATTTAAATATAGATCAATTTATAATATATATGAACATATTTTTCCTTCAAATAATATAATATAATATATTCAAAAAATTTAAAATGAAATCTTACATTAAAATAAATAATATTATATTTTTTTCTTATTTTAAGAAGAGTACATTTGTCTAAAGAATATATTAATTTATTTTTATTAAAATATAAAAACAATTTCTTGAAAAAAATGTATTATTTGGTAATTTGAATCAAACTCATTTTGATTATAGAAAATATGATAGTTTCATAAAGAAACGTTATTAAAAACATTCGTAGTTAGTTTTAAATTATAAACCAAATTTTTAATATGCAAAAACTATATCTGCTTTTTATATATGAAAACATAAAAATGCACAGAAAATTATACATTCTCGGATGTTTTCTAGACTAGGTTTTTGATAATTAGACAAAACCTTACATATTTTTAGAGATGTACAAAATATAAAATAAAATAATACAATCTTGTCAAGTTCTTAAACTCCAAAAGTGAATTTTTCCATCTTATAACTTATAATAGACCTAGGAAAATTATATTAATGCATGGGATGAGCTTTAAATTTCTTATTAAGTGGTTTTGAATCAATTCTAAAATACTTCTCTTGGAAAACAATAATTCTATTTTTGAAACATATTATAGATTAAAAATTTTGAAAAAATAGATACTTAAAATGGGGTTTTAAAAGAATTTAAACATTTTATAAGGCATAAATAAAATTATTTTCATAAAAGAAAATAACTTATTAACTTATTCACATGAAAAATAATGTTATTTTAGTGTAAATATCTTTTTTTATACGATATACTTCTAAAGAATAAATATTAATTATAAGTGCTTTAAAATTAACATAATGCTTGTACGAAATATATATGAATGAAAAAAATAGCCTTTTAACTTATTAACATGAAAATAAATTAATATAAATATCTCATTACATAAGATATACTTATAAATAATCGTTCATAATTATAAAATGCATTAAAATTAAAACAACGATTATAACAAATATACATGAATGTCAGTATTCACATAATATATAGAAATTCATATACGAATGGTGTAAAATGATAGTTTCACATATAAATATTTAACATTAGAATTAATAACATATCAATTTTAATAAAATCATTCACTCCTAAAATTTAGGTTCTACAATAACAAAACAATGTTTTGTTGTTGTTAAAAATTCTATAATATATCTTGTAAATTGAAATAAGAAAAAAACATAAACTTTGAAAAATAATATTATTATTAAGAGTAATAAATAAAAATCAAATATTTTGGAAAAATTAATAAAAAATTTAATTTTTAATTCCAAGGTACCAGTTTGAAAATCAAATTTTCAATTTATACAATATGAATATCAAATTTTTGAATTATAGAATTTTTCAAAATAAAAAATTTTTCCTTATAGATTAAAATATAAAATCATAATCTAGTAAAGGAATAAATATTTTATAAATTTTTCCTTTTTAGAAGAATCATTAGGAATTTATAATTTAGAAAACCTGATGAAAAATAATCCACTGACATAATTTAAAATTTTAGATGTAATTTCTTTATAGTATTGAAATAAAAATATTTTGAAGAAAACCCTTACATTAAATTCAGACTCTCAAATACTATATCTTAGACTTAATAAAAAAAGAAATAGTAATTATGTAGCTTAAAAACACTATAAAGAAAGATGAAATATAACTTTCATAGCTTGGGAACACCGGAAGGAAATCAGAAAGAGTGAGAATTTTTTTTATATAGAATGAAGATAGTTCCCTCTTACCCAAAGTGAACTATTATATTATAAGTGTTAAAGAGTTAAGGGTTTATAAAGCCGACTATAATTTTATAATAATAAATATATAATTGTCTATAAGATACAAAAGAATCAGGATAAAGTGGTATTAGTTTAAACATTTCCAATAAAGTTAAACTGAGTAGAAAAAGATGGGTGAATTTTTAATTACATGATCCTACTGTGAATATATGAAACTATTATCGATAGAAAATGAAACAATGATAATTGGAAAGATTAAATGTATGCAAACCTAAAAAGATATATTTTATTTTTATATTTCATCGATAGTTACACATTTTATTTAAAGAATAAAACAACAAATATAAATCCAAAATCAGATGCAATTTATACTGTTATTGATTATATATATATATATATATATATCTTATAATATATTGAGATTATGAGGTGGATTATTCATCATTAATAATATATAGTATCCATTCACAAAATAATTATAATAAATTTTCTATTGACCTGTATATATTCATCAATTCGGTAAATACATTGAAAGGATCACCAATATATATTGAAAATTGATGGACATAGGGAAGTAGATAGTGATCGAGGAATAAAAAAATAAATTGACAATGAATAGGCCATCATTAAATCAAAAACAACCATGGGAGGATGAATTAGATACCAAAAATAAATTTACAACTAACCATCAAAAGATTCTTAAAGTTCTCCATCCATGACAAATTTATTTTATCCATGATCGGAACCCTTCATAGTTGAAATCCACTCACTAACAACTGGTCAACTTCGGCTAAGCTTTATCCCAATCAAGATCTTCATTCCGTGGTCAATACCAATCAAACGAGTTTGAACCTTCAAATTCCCTCAGTTTTAAGAAGATATTGATTTCCTTTCCTTGCTCAGATTCCATGAAATGAATCCCTCTCCACACTGAAACCCACTCCATGTATGACACCCCTCTTATTTCTCATGCCACACCCATTTGATTCTTCCCACGTTAAACCGATTATTTTTATTTCAGGTTTTTCAGTAAATAATAATATTTTTTAAATAATATTAACATTTGGATAATAATACCTTAATTTTTTTTATTTAATTTTTTTTACATTTTCATTATTTTGGTCACTATTATATTGATAAATAATTTAATAATTTTTATAATTAATAATTCATATATCAAACTACATCCAATTATATTAATAATTAAATTTGTTTATATATAACTAATTACAATTATATTAATTATAATTTCATATATTTTATAATAAATATATCATTTTTAATAATTATGAGTATTTCAAACATTTTGTAATTATAATAACTTTAATTTTAAAATAGGTGGACATAATATTATATATCACATAATTATAAAATTTTAGTTATTAATTTTGTAAAAAATAGATGGAGAGAGAAAGAAAGAAAGAAATATATATTATGATATTAAATTATAATTCAGATAATTTAGTGATTATCATTTAAACAAATTATTATTTCATAAAAAAATTTCTAAAATTACTTCTAAATATATATTTACTTATAATTTTTTTGATAATAGTTTTCTTCAAAATAATTTAATATAATATATTCAAAAAGTTAATATGAAATCATACAATAAAATAAATAATCATGAATTTTGGAATATTTTGAGAATAATAAATTTATATTAGGAATAAATTATTTTATTTTCATTAATATATAAAATATTATTTCTTGAAAAAAAATATATTTTTTTATAATTTGAACCAAAAAACTTTTTGATTATACAAAAATATCATAGCTTTAAAAAAAATTATAAAAACATTTATTAGTTAGTTTAAAACAAAAAACCAACTATTAAATAAATATTTAATGAAACAATTACTATTTTAACCTCATGGGATGTTACGACCTCGATGTGGTTGGCATTAAATATAAAATAATCATTATTTAGACACTTAAAACCACCCCTCCTCATGTATAAATACCCCACAATCACAACCCCATTTCTCCTATGAAGCCTTCAAGCTCCTCAAGTCACTGCCAAACCCTATCCTCCCTACATCTCCCAGGCCCAAGTGTTACTGCTCTCACCCAAAGACCATTTCCAATGTCATTAATGGATCCTTCAAGGAGGTGTTTTTCAAGTGGTAATTTTCATAGAGCACATCTCTTGATTTATTTTCTTCTTCTACTTTATCCTCACCTCCTTTATTCATCAATAAATGATATCTCTAGAATCATTAATATAATATATATTTATTTTTCTAATTGAATATATCATATAAATTTTATTTCCAATGTTCTTTTATTCAAATAAATGAAACCATTGTCCAAATTATATTGATTAATCATATTCATGAATAATAATTTTTTTGTTTTCGATTACCTCCTTATTGAATGTTAACAAAATCTTAATTGTAGTTAAATAATATTTTAATAGGTATATTATAACCTATTTCATATTATATGAAAAATATATACCCATAATAATAAATAATACAATACTAGATCATGGTGTTTGGAAAAACTACCAATATAAACTAAACATTTTTCATTAACATTTTAGCAAATGAATCATCCTTATATAAGAAAGAAAAATGATTTATAAGAACATTTAAAATTCTACAATTTCATTAATAAAAATTTATTCCACTTCTAAAATTTTATTTCTATTCTATTAGAAAATTGAAAATTATACACAAATGAACCAACCATTAAAACCATGAAAAAAACACACCCCAAATAATGAAAATCGGCATATATTATTAATAAATGGGTGGTAAGTTGTTATAAAAATATAATATAAGTTATTATAAATATTAATATAGTTATTAATAAAATTAATAACATTCATTAAACTATTATACATGAGTTTTAAGTTCAAAAAAACAATAGGAAGTGAAAGTTAAGGGTTTCTCGTCCAATTTTTCATCTGTGAGATATATGACTTATTCACTAAATATTTAAATTTTATGATTTATATATATATAATATTGATATATAATATCACAAATATCATTGTATTAATGTTTTTAAATGTTTTATTTTATAATTATTACTTTTATTGTGCATATCATTCGACTGATTACAAAGTGTAAACAAATTCTTAACCCAATTTCCATTCATTGTGTTAAACTTATACTTCTAGATTATGTCATTTTATATTTATCTATGAAATGAAATTTAAATATATTACATTGTGTTTTCATGTTCTTATGTGTATTTACTATGGAAACACATAATAAATTCATTTTAATAATTTCCAATTCAATGATATAATATTTATAAGTGATTTTCATTTAAAAACAATCTCGTTAGAATTTCCCTTAAAAATATCTTTTTATAAAATGTCTATGTTTTCTGAAATTGTTTACAAAAATATTATAATTGGTCTTTTACAATTGTTTAAATTCATTTTGAAACTCTTTTAACTTTTAACAAAATGATTTTAAAGGATTATTTTTAATATTTTCTAAGAGAGGTCCTTCATGATTTTTCATAAAAAAAATACGAAGGAATATTTTTAAAACTTATGTGAAATGAGAATATTTTATCACCATCCTGACACATTAGTTACTTGAATATTACCAAAAATATTAAAATTATATTCTCGAAGGATATATTTTATTTTTTAATTATATGGAATTTTAAAAAAGAGAATGAATATTTTAATCAATAATTATATCAAGTGATCTCTCATAATTATTTTATAATTAAGATTAAATTATTTGATGTTACTAATTCTTTACTAGGAATATTATTCAATAATACCATCATTATTATTATTTTTTTGTTTATGTTTATTATGTAATTATATTTATGAAACCTATTTATTTTCCATGGTTTTTTTGATGAAGTGTTAATGAGACACAATTTCTTTTCAATGGTTCTTATATGATTTACATTATTTTAGAACACATAATTATAGTTTCATTTTTTGATAGTTGGGACCCATATCTCCCTAAAATTCATTGATAAATGATCGATAACTCATAAGATATATAGTAATGAAATGGGAAGTGAAACATGTTCAGTAAAGTACTTTGTCTACTATGATGGTCTGAGAAGTGATCCCAATCCACTTTGATAGTCTTGGGAGTGAGCCTTGTCTATTATTATATATTGGTAACTAAACTCATTCTATTAAAATAGTCATGAAAATGATCTTCAGTAATAAAAAGATTATTTTCTAGGCTTATGTGTCTTCAAAATTTCATTTCTTTTTCCAATAATATTGTTTATTATCTCATGGTTTCTTATGATTTTTGACTTCTAACCTTTGATGATTTATTCCCTGAATCAATATCATAATCTTTTTGATATGCAAGGATTAGTTTAAAAACTGTATGTACATATAATTATCATACGATTTATATCTCCCTTATTCACCCTTACAGAGCATCTTAGCTCACCCTTTTCTTATGTTTATTTTCTCCAAGGATATAATGGGATATATTGCATATAACATGTCAAAGGGGTTTTGGTTTTAAAGGAATAAGTGGGGGACAATGTAGATGATTTATGAACCTAGTTTTTTTATTTCCATGTTTCCAAATACACTAAAACCATATGATCTTAGCATGGTTTTTTGTAATATGAATATAACTCTATTTATATGTAATTCCTACGAATGAAATATGTGGGTCAATATAGTTAGTATCAAAGAAAAAGTTTAGCTTCCCATTAGAAATTATGAAGATAAAACCATAGTAAGATCCCTATATGTAATCTATGTTATAATCCTAGAGTTTTAGTAATGATCATGAATAACCTATGTTAAGTATAAGGTGTTACATATTGAAATTTTATATAAAAAATGTCTATTGATTATGTTGTTTTACTTGTATTATTAGTGTTGGTCACACTATTCTTTTTTGTTTTAGTCAATGGATGGAACCTGAAGAAATCATGTTAATACTAAATGTGATAGGAAATGAAATTATTTTTTATATAAGGAACTTAATTTTATGATAACTAGAATAAAAAATCGTATTGTTATACTCACACAAGATATGAATTATAATGGAATTTCAAATAAGAAAAGTAGGGAACAACATTCTATTGATCCTTTTAGGACACAATGTCCACATTCTTTTAGTGGGTCCTCTGATCAACTAGGGGTATAATAATGGATTAGAACCATTTAGAAAATATGTTTTGTTCGTCCTTTCTTTAGAAATGAAAATGGTGTCCAAGATATTTATTATCATGAAGGTGAAAGAGATAAATGGGGAATATTACCAAGAATATAAAGCTAGAAAAAGTAATTAAATCAATAGAATGTTATTAGTTTTTTGTAATATTTATTAGTAAGTACTTACCTTGTATTCTATATACAACTATGGATAATTAATTTCTAAAGATGAAGCAAAAGGATGAAAAATCCATTGGTACATATGAGTAATATTTTAAAAGGCTTTAATGGTATGAATCCAGTAAAAATTATTTGTCTGAAAATTAAATTTGATCATTTTTTTAGTGGATTAAACCAATATTTTGTAAGGTAATTAGATATAAAGGACTTTAGTGCCTATTAAGAATTTTTTTATGTACTCTAATGGTAACTATAAAAATCTGAGTGACCCATAAATTGTATGGTTTGATAAGAAAAGAAAAACTGAGTTCTAAAATTTTTTAAAAACCACGGAGTAAATAAAATGTTTTTACTTTTTTCATGATATGTGGAATGAAATATGAAAGAAATTATATTTCATGTACTGGGAAATGATTCAATTTTTAAAATGAATGTCACTGGGAAAATAAAGGTTGAAGTGATGAAAAATGATAGTTAATGAACCGTTAATGTCTTATTTTATTTTGGATCCCCCAATCATTTATTTCTAAGGATTTTTTAAGGATATCACTATATTAAATCAAAAATAAGATATTGATTTATCTATTAATACTCTTAATTCACTAGTGGTTGCATCCCAAGTTTATAGTTATTCTCGGATTAAATTTTGTGGGAAAGTGATTCTTTTAAATATTTGGATCTTCTCTTTAGTTGAATTCGATGAAAATCATGTGATGGATTGGATTTATATTTGTGGATATCATACTAATTTCCAAGAAAGGGAGGTCAAACATCAAATTCTAAAAGATCCCATGCTAATTTATCAATTCAAGTACGAATATGAACATCCAATGGAAATTGATTCCATATTGCGGGTCTTAATTCCATTAAATGAAGGTTATCCATATAAAATGATTGGGGGTTAAACTCAATATTAAGGATATATTTAATGTAAGTTAATTTTCTGATAAATTATTAAATGAATTTCTAGGTCTTCCACTGAATTATGTAGTTGATTTTTCAATTGAATTCAAACATGGTTTTATACCTATTTCGAATAATTTTTATAGGATTTCCTAAATTTAGTTAATGAAATTGAAGAAAAAACTCCAATAGAATATTCATAATGGATTAATATGCCCTATTGTATCCCCATCGATCATAATTATTCTATTTTTTCAGAATAAATAAAAATCAATGTGAATCTACGTTTATTATCGAGAACATAACAATATCACAAATAAGAACAAGTATCGTATTCAACATATAGATGACTTATTTGATAAAATATGATGATATTAATAGTTTTCCATAGTTGACCTTCATTTTGGATATCATAAATTTTGTGTTAAGAATGAGGATATACCTAATATTTCATTCCGTACTAGTTATGGACACTATGAATTTATAGTTATTCCGATTGTACTTCCTAATTCTCTTGATATCTTCATAGATTTAATGAAAATAGTCTTTAGAGAAATTTATGAACATTTAAATTTTAGTCTTAATAGATAGTATTATTTTATAATCAAAGAGTAAGGATTTACATGATGATCACTTGAGAATTGTGATGAAGGCCTTGAGGAAGCAGAAGATTTATGAAAAGATTACAAAGTTTGAATTTACTTTTCAAAAAATTTCATTTTTGGGAAATATAACCTCAAGTGAGGGAATATCAGTATGTAATGTCCCATATATTTTTATCATTATAAAATACGATTGTTTTTTAACTTTTTTGTATACTATAAGGTATGATTTTAAAACCATGCTTTAGAAAGAAGTATCGTGATTTGGGTTCTTTTAAAATATTGATAACGGGCTTAGGTAAAGGCTATATGGGTTTCTAAGATTGAAGGATGGATTTCAGGAGAACCAGACTAGGTAGAGATGTTCACATGGACAATACACTGTTAGTAAAAACTATGCAGGTTATTTGTGCATAATAAAGCAAGTGTTTGGTAGTGGATGCACGGTCACCACATAGTCTTTCAGACTGAGAATGTCAACCCATATGGTCTACCGAGTTTTGATTTTAGAGTTAAATTAATTTAATTAAATTCATGGTTAAAAAGAATTAAATTAAATTACATGTTTTGAGTTTCTTTTTATTAAATTAAAATTGAGTTAATTTAATTAAATGACATTGATATGGAGAAGTTATTTAATTAAATTGAGATGAAAAGATTTAAATTTATTTTAAATGATGATGAGCTAGAGTATTTATTTAAGTAAATTGAGATAAGTGGAATTGAATTAAATGACTAGTAAAGGAGGATTTGGGGGTTATCAGAGAAGGGAAATATTAGTTGGAAAAATTTAAACGATGTGTAAATAAGGATTTACGGATTCATTTAATTAAAGTCAAGGAAAAGTGGAATTTAATTAATTAATATGAATTAGAGGTTTAATTTAATTAAATTCCAAGTTAAGAAGAATTTAATTAGTCATTGTGAAATGAGGGATAATTATTCAATTAAATTGAGGTTGAGATAATTTTACAAAATAATGTTCATGAGTTGGATTTTTTAATTTAATTAATGTGTTTTTAGAGAATTCAATTATATAACATGAATTGGAGAAATTATTTAATTAAATTCAGTGGGAAAAATTTTAATTATGTGATGATTAATGAGGTATAAGGGTTTTTTTAATTAAATTATATTGATATAATTTAATTAAATAATAATGAGTGGGAAAAATTTTTTAATTAAATTTTTTTGGAAAGGAAATTAATTAAATGATGTGTTAAAATTGGACTTAGGATTTTATCAAATTAAATTCAAGGTTAAGATGAATTCAATTATTTGATAAAAAATTGTGGTTTTATTTAATGAAATTTTATTGCGATAATTTTATTAAATAATGACATGTCGGATAATTTAATTAATAATATTTTTTGGAGAAAAATTTAATTAAATGATGTCTAATTGGGGAGTTATATGTTATATCAAAAAAACATTTTATTTAATGATAATAATAATAATGGTTATTATTATGATTGTATTACTTAAATAAATTGATGTTGAAAACATTAATAAAATGTGGTGTGATTGAGAAATATATTTAATTAAATTATGTTAAAATAATTTTAATTAAATTATGTAAATTTGGGGTTTTATATAATTAAAATTGTTGAGAAAAATTTAAATTAATGATGTTTAAATGGGGAGTTTTGGGTTTATCAAAGAAGTATTTTATTAAAAGATAATAACACTAATGGTTATTTTTATTATGGTGGTATTTAATTAAATTGAGTTTGAAAAATTTAATTAAATGAGGTGAGTTGTAGATTTTTATTTAATTAAATTGTTTTAAATTGAATTTAATTAAAAGATGTGAAATGGGGGGTTTTATTTATTTAAAATGAATGTTAATTAAAATTTAATTAATTGATGTGAATTAGTGGTTTTAATTTATTAAAATTGAATGTTGAGAGAATTTAATTAATTATCATGTGTTGGATAATTAATTTAATTAAATTCGGTTGAGGAGAATTTAATTAAATAATGTATAAATGGGAGTTTGGAAGTTATCAAAGGGGTATAATATTAAAGAGTAAAAATAATAATATGATGGTTATTATTATTATTATTAAAATAATTATTATATTTTTTTAATTGGAAGGCTAATTTACTTAAGGGAGAAAAGAAGTGGGAGGAACACATCTCCCTCATTTTATAGAAAGTGTGACATACCTGTGGTGTAGTACCCATGGGTGGAACACCACTCTCCTCTCTAACTCCCTCTTCACACAGCTATCTCCTCCCAGAGTATTGAGAGAAGTTTTCTATCTTAATAAGGTAATTACTTCTCCACATGTCTTGTTATTCTCATAATTCATCTCGGGTCTCCTTTGTTAGGGTTCCTTAGGCTAAAACCCTAGGTTTGGGATTAACCCGGATTTCATGTTTCATCCAATCCTAAGTGGTGTAGAATATGTCTCGGGACCCGTTGGGTTGTGTTTTGATAATCACCTCAGAAGGTGGGGTGGTTTTTCTTTATTTGGATCACTATATTCATTTTTAGGCAAATCTGCAAACCCAAGATTTTGGTTTCACACCATTTAAATTTGAATTTTATGGTGTATTTGAGTTGTGATGAATTAATTAGTGGTGCAATGGTCCTCACCTCACTAATTATGGGTGCCAGTTATCATTGTAGGGAGATGCGACCAATTCCTAGTATTCTCGGGCAATATTGTTGAAGTGCGTCTGAACGAGCGCATTGAAGTTTGAGTGAGAAAGCATAGGCCTAGAGAATTCCTTATGGTAGGGTTTTAAACGTTTCCTAAATAATAAAATGTAGTTTTTTTGATTAATTGATTTTGATAAGGTTTACTATAATGTCGGAATACATTGTTTATTAGGAGAATGAGATGAATATTTATGAATTAATTTTATTCTTGGAGGTTGTGAAATACATAATTAATTGGGTGATTAATTATGAGTAATTAATTTGGTTAAGTAGAGATAATTAGTTATGAATTAATTATGTTCATTGCAATGATAATTAATTGGGGGATTAAATATGATTAATTAATTTGGTTAAGTTTAAATAATTAAATATAAATTAATTATCTTCATTGAGATGATAATTAATTGAGGAATTAATTACAAGATATTAATTTGGTTACGTTGAAATAATTAATTATAAATTGATTATGTTTATTGAAATGATAATTAATCAGTATATTTAGTTTGAGTAATTAATTTAGTTAAGTTGAAATAATTAATTACAAATTAATATTGTTCTTTAAAATAATAATTAATCGAGGTATTAATTACGAGTAATTAAGTTGGTTAAGTTAAGATAATTAATTATGAATTAATTATGTGTTTTTAGATGATAACTAACTAAGGGATTAATAACAAGTAATTAATTTTTTTAAGTAGAGAAAATTAATTAGGAACTAATTATGTTCTTTGAGATGATAATTAATTGACGAATTAATTATGAGATATTAATTTGGTTAACTTAAAAAAATTAATTATGAATTAATTATGTTCTTTGAAATGATAATTAATTGGGGGATTAATTATGAGATATTAAACAGGTTAAGTTGAGATAATTTATTGTGAATTAATTATGTGTTATGAGATTATAATATAGATAATTAATTGGGGGATAATTATATGATATTGATTTGGGTTAAGTTGAGATAAATAAATTGTGAATTAATTATGTTATATTGAAATGACTACATTGAGATAAATAATTTTTTAATTAATTATGTGATATTGAAATGGTTGATGTAGAGATAATTAATTTTTGAATTAATTAGGTAACATTGGGATGGTTTCTTTATGAAAATAATTTTGTGAAT
Organism: Viscum album; assembly: GCA_963277665.1. Classification (NCBI taxonomy): domain Eukaryota; kingdom Viridiplantae; phylum Streptophyta; class Magnoliopsida; order Santalales; family Viscaceae; genus Viscum; species Viscum album. The sequence continues at coordinate 2,066,300,949 of OY728131.1, forward strand.
TAATTACGAAATTTTGATATGGTTTTAGTGTCATAAATAATTTTATAATTAATTGTATTATTTTGAGAGGGTTGCCTTTAGAATAGTTAATTGTTAAATTAAATATATAAATTGATTCTATTAATTAATGGTTGAATTAATTAATGTTATAGTTATGTTTAGTTAATTTTAAAGTAGACAAATAGAATTGATGTGTTTAACAAATTGTTTAGTTAGTAGTGAATGTGATGTTTTTAATTAGTTATTAAATTAATTAATGGTCTCGATTAATTAATTTATGAATTAATTAATGGATGATATCTTAGGATGCAAAACATGACTTTTTCACCCATAATTAATAATTATGTATGATTGATAAATGAGTTGTGAGATAGGGACTGATGCTTCAAATACTCATAGAGTGTTATACATGGCGTTCTACACCCAACATGTATATAAATATTATCTTATGGGATAGGGACTCATTCTCCAAATACCCATTGGTTGTGAGAAAAGTAATAATGGTCCAAATTCTCATAAAGGTGTTATACATAATGTTGTACACCCATTAATTGGCATTGGAATGTGGGTCCAATTGGTGGTACATGAATTGAATTAAATGCTTAATGAAAGTTGATGTGATGTAATGTTTTGATAATTGAATATGAAAAATGGTTCAAACTTCGACATGACGGAGAAAAGTATTAAGATACAGGTGTCTAGGGGAACCAGAGGATTTTTTAAATTAAATAAAAAATATAACATAATGTTTTAAACAGTTTATTTATGCATTCTATATATATGTAGTTCCTATTCAGACACTTTTTCTGGCTACGATCCGAAAAATGTATCTCTATCTGGTGTCCCTTAGAAACCTGGAAGGGTTGTAGTTTATTTATTCAATTCTATTGTTACATCTTTATACCTGCACAAGTTTTAATTTTATTTAATTTTCTAGACTGAGCTACACACTAGTGGTCCCAGCCTACTGAGAATTATATCTGACACCCTAATTGGGCCACCATTACACTAAAATTTATTAGTAGACTCTACATGATTGTAGAAACTTCGATCTTACTTGTTTTTGTTTTCCTGTACTTGGTTGTTAGGAGCAAATGATTGAGGGGGAGCTCGGATACTCATGGAGATTTCCCTTGGGGAATTGAGTCTTTTCATTATTTATGTACTAATATGAAAAGCATGCTATTTTGGTTATAACTTTTATATATGTATCACCTTGACATGCATACAATGTATAAACTGGTGATGGACAAATTCTTTATTCTGTTGATGAATGATTTAAATCTACTACTGTTGTCATATTTGTTTATTATCTATATCCAATGGGCACTATGATTATGACGGTATAATCTCCCAACTGATTATCCATATACCCTCACTACTAGACGGAAGCCTCAGTCATATTGTGAGATGCGCGTGAGGTCATGTGGCTACCGGTCCAGCTATCGGTACAAGGGAAATCTAGGATTGGACGTTACAAAGTGGTATCAAAGGGTCGAGTTTTCTTCCTTCGTTCCTTTGTCTTTCTATTTTGGGTTGGCATATAGAAGACTAGAAAAGTGTCAGTGATTGGATAATATTCATTCCTTGGACTGATCACCCCACGTAGACGAAAAGATAAAGTGGCCAAGGATGGTAATTTATGTCTATACTTTTTGTAGTTATAGTTGATAAGATTTCACCTTGAGTAACTAGTGTATTTTCTGCAACATATTAATGTTTGAATTTTGAAAATTCTCCTTGGACTAATATTCCAAGGAAGTTTCATTATATTCATCATCATAGGTACTTTGAGATTCAAATGTTATTTATATGACATGCCATGTAGTTTCATTAGTAGGATGCATGTTATTTTTATTTGTGTTCCTTGAAATTCCAAGTTTTTATTTCCATTAACATGAATCTTTAGATAGCATGATTTATAGATGGATATAACATGATTGGGTGTTTATATGAAATGATTCCTATTTATTATAATGATTTAATATTGTTCTAGGATTCTATGTTATAACAAGCTGTTGTGTTGCAGCTTATGAAAACATTTTAGAGATGTTTTGATATGGAAATGGTTTCATGAGTGGAACATTGATGTGTTTAATTTCTAATGGGACCCAGTTTCAGTTGTAAGGTGTATGGAAACATTATAACTAGGAAAAATGTAACCCGTGTTTTCAAATAATTAAAGAAATAGATACTAAATTTAAAAGGTTGAATGGAAATTTTATTGGAAAATGGGAGCCAAATGCCAATAATAAGGTATAGGTGTGCCTTAAAGGTGTGTTGGGTGTTTGGTAACACAACATGATTGTTAAAATAAGAAATCATGACCTTGGTGTTTTGTCTAGTGTTTTAGTATATCCATATAGATTCTCAGTGATTTGATTTTTTTACGTGAGAATATTGTAAGGACCCATTTTTTATGTTGAGCTCAAATACGAAAGTATTTGAACTTTTTCATTTACTACATATTACGGTTTTAAAAAAAATATTTATAAAAATGTTTCACAAGATAGGTTATTTTGATGTACTGAAAATGGTCTTGGGTAAAGGCACGTGGAGTTTCATAGATTGCAGGATGAGTTTCAGGAGAACCAGACCAGTCAGTGACATTCACATGGGCTACACACAGTTAATCAAAACCATATGGGTTTCCCGTACATAATAAAGTAGGTTTCTAGTAGTGGATTCACGGTCTCGACACAGTCTATAAGACCGTGCAAGTCAAACCAAATAGTCTACCTAGTTTTGAAATTCAAGTTCATTTAATTTAATTAAATTCATGGTTGAAAGGAATTTAATTAAATGATTTTTTGGGGTGTCTTTTAATTAAATTAAAGTTGATAGAATTTAATTTAATGATATTTAGAGTGAAAAGTTATTTAATTAAATTGATATCAAAAGATTTAAATTTATTTTAAATGATTATGAGTTGGATTCATTATTTACATAAATTGAGATGAATGAAATTTAATTAAGTGATAGGTAAATAATGATTTTGGGTTTATAAAAGAAATGAAATATTAATTGGTAAAATTTAATTGATGTGTAAAAAAGAGTTAGGTATTAATTTAATTAAATTCTAGTCAAAGAGGAATTTAATAAATTAATGTGAAATATTGGTTTTATTTCAAACAATTCAAGGTTAATAAGAATTTAATTCCTCATTATGAAACTGGGGATTATTATTTAATTAAATTGAGGTTGAGAGAATTTAGATAAATAATTTTGATGAGTTTGATTTTTTTAATTAAATTAAATTGTGTTTAGAGAATTTAATTAAAGAACATGAATTAGATAAATTATTTAATTAAATTTAGTTGGAAAAAAAATTAATTAAATGATGATTAATGGGGTATCATGTTTTTTAATTAAATTAAGTTGAGATAATTTAATTAAAAAATGAGCTGTAAATTTTATTTAATTAAATTCAGTTGGAAATGAATTTAAATAAATGATGTGTTAAATGTGGATTTTGGAGTTTATCCAATTATATTCAAGGTTTAGATGAATTTAATTATTTGATAAAAATGGTGTTTTTATTTAATGAATGCATATTGATTGAATTTAATTAAATAATGGTGTATTAGAGAATTTTTTTAATTAAATTCGTTAGAGAAGAATTAAATTAAATGATGTATAATTGGGCAGTTTTGGGTTTTAACAAAGAATTGTTTTGTTAAATGATAATAATAATGGTCATTTTTATGACGATTTTGTACAATAAAATCGAGGTTGTGGAATTTAATTAAATGAGGTGAGATGGAAAATTTATTTTAATTAAATTTAGTTAAACAAAATTTAATTAAATGATATAAATTGGGGGATTTTTTAAATTATAATTACTGAGTATAATTTAACTAAATGGTGTTTAAATGATGTGTTTTCAGTTTTATCAAAGATTCATTTTACTAAATTATAATAATACTAATAGTTATTATTATGGTGATTTTGTTTAGTTAAATTTTAGTTGAAGAATTTAATTAAATGAGATGAGATGTATAGTTTTATTTAAATAAATTGAGTCAAATGAATTAAACTAAATTATTTGAAATTAGGGTTTATTTAATTAAATTCATGGTTAAGAAAAATTTAATTAATTGATGTGTAGTAGGGGTTTTAATTTAATTAAATTTAATATTGATAAAATTTAATAAAATATCATGCATTGGGGAATTAATTTAATTAAATTCGGTTGAGGATAATTTAATTTAATAATGTATAAATTGGCGTTTGGATTTTATCAAAAGGGTATAATATTAAAGGGTAATAATATTAATATGATGGTCTTTATTATTATTATTATATTAATTCTTATATTTTTTTAGTTAGAATTTTAATTTATTTAAAGGTGATAAGTAGAGGGAGGCACACCTCTCCCTCCTCGTATAGGGGGCATGACACACCCATTGGGTAGCACACATGGTTGGTGCACCACCCTCCTCTCCGTCTCTATCATCACACAGTTATCTCCTCCTAGAGTCTTCATGAAAGTTGTATGTCTCGACACGGTATGTCCTTCTCTGCAAGTCTTGTTCTTCGCATTGGCCACCTTGTCTCTCCTTCACCTGTGTTCCATTGGTCTGAAACCCAATGTTTGGGAATAACTTGGATTTATTTTTTCTTCTGATCCTAGGTGGTGTGGAAGATATCTTAGGAGCCATTGGGTTGTGTTTCATCAATCTCCATTGAAGTCATGGTGGTTCAACTATATTTTATTCACCGCAGTCATTTTCAGGTAAGGCTATAAACATGATAATTTGGTTTCTCACCCTTGAAATTAGATGCTTATGGTGTATTTGAGTTGCGGTTAATTAATTGGATGTTTTTTGGGCCTCTTCACACTAATTTTGGGGGCTCGTTATTCTTGTTGTGTGATGCGACCAATTCCTAAAACGCATGTGCAATATTGTTGAAGTGTGTGGGCACGAGTGCATTGATGTTTGAATTAGAATGCATGGGCCTCACCAAAGACTTGTGGAAGGGTTCTAAAATTTTCTTAATTAATAAAATCCACTTTTGTTAGTTTATTTATTTTGATAAAGTTGACTACAATGTCAAATTAAATTGTTTATTGAGGTTATGAGATGTTTAATTATGAATTAATTTATTCTCTAAGGTTGTGAAATGGATAATAAATCGGGTGATTAATTATGAGTAATTAATTTTTTTCAAGTTGAGATATTTAATTATGAATTAATTGTGATATTTGAAATGATAATTTATTGGGGGATTAATTATGAGTAATTAATTTGGTTAAGTTGAGATAATTAATTATGTGCTTTTAGATGATAATTAACCGATGAATTAATTATGACATATTAATTTGGTTATGTTGAAATAATTAATTATTAATTAATTATCTACTTTGATATGATAATTAATTAGAAGATTAGTTATGAGTAATTAAATTGGATAATTTGAAATAATTAAATTTGTGCTTTAAAATAATAATTAATCTAGGGGTTAATTATTAGTAATTAATTTGGATAAGTTGATATAATTAATTATCCACTCATTATGTGATTTGAAATGATAATTAATCTAGGAATTAATTTCAAGGAATTAATTTGGTTAAGTTTAGATAATTAATTATGAATTAATTATGTTCTTTGATATGATAATTAATTAAGGAATTAATTATGAGATATTAATTTGGTTAAGTTGAAATAACTAATTATGGATTAATTATGTGCTTTTAAATGATAATTAATTGGGCGATTAATTATGAAATATTATACTCGTTAAGTTGAGATAATTAATTGTCAATTAATTACATGTTAAGATATTATAATATAGATAATTAATCAAGTGTTAGTTATGTGATATTGATTTGGGCAAAGTTGAGCTAAATAAATCTCAACTTAATTTTGTTATATTCAAATGGCTTCCTTGAGATAATTCATATGTGAATTAATTATGTTATATTGAAATGGTTTCATTGGAGATAATTAATTTGTGAATTAATTAAGTGATATTGGGATGGTTCCCATGAGATAATTATTTTGTGAATTTGTTATGTAAATTAGAGATAGTTTCCATGTGATTATTAATTGTATAGTAAATTATATAATTTTTAGAGGGTTGGATTTTGAATAGTTAATTGTTAAATTAATTAGATATATTTATGAGATTAATTAATGGATGAATTAATTAATGTTATAGTTATGATTAGTTAGTTGTCGAGTTAAAAAATGGAATTTCTGTGTTTAAGTAATATTTGGGTTTTTAGTGAATATGATGTTATTAATTAGTTATTGAATTATATAATGAACATGATTAATTAATTTATAAATTATTTAATGGAAGGTATCTTAGGGTGCTAGACATGACTTTATACACCCATAATAAATATATATGCATGATTGATAAATGGGATGTGATATAGGGACTGAAGCTCCAAATAATCATGGGGGTGTTGGACATTTATTTCTACCCTCTACTTGTGTGAGAATATTCTTTTATGGGATAGGGAAGGATGCTCCAAATACCCACGGTTTTTGAGACAATGACTGATGCTTCAAATACTCATGATGGTTCTAGTCATCATGTTTTACACCCATTAATTGACAATGGATTGTGGGTTCATTTGGTCTCATGTGAATTGAATTAAATGGTTAATAAAATCTAATGTTATGTAATGATTTGTTAATAGAATATGAGAAATGTTTTAGACTCCAACACTATCAAGATAGGTATTGAGATACAGGTGTCCAGGGGAACCTGGGTCTGTAGTTAAATATAAAAATATCATATAATGTGTTAAAAAGTTTATATATGAATTTTATATTTATAGTTATTATTCCAACTATACTCGGGAAAAAATTTCACTAGGGTACCCAAGTTTACTCTACTTGTTTGCAGGACCTTCAATCATTCTGGTTTTTGTTTTCTTGTACTTGAGAGTTAGGAGCAAAGGATTTTATGTGAGCTTGGGATTCTCTTGGAGATTACCCTTGGGGATTTATGTATTTTCCTTATTTCTGTATTGATATGTAAAGCATGGTATTTTTTTACTACTTTCAGATATGTATCACCATGACATGCGTGTATTGTATCAACTGGTGTGGGACACTTCCTTTATTCATCTGACAATTTCTTTATATATTCTCCTACTTTTTTCTAAGTTTACTATGTAATTCTTTTTTACACTCTGAATATGAGGGTATAGTCTCCCAACTAACTATCCATAGAATCTCATTGCTAGTCAGTAGACTCGGGCATACGGGGAGATGCACGTGAGGTCATGTGGTGACCAGTCTGGCTATCGGTTCAAGGGTATGTCAGGCTAGGATGTTACACTGTATATCATTCAAATTCATAATCTATTGAGAGATTTCTTAGACCAACCGTGGTGATTTAAATTCATAGCTTTCAAGGGATTGCTATATCTAATAGACGTTTTGTGAAATAATTCTCATGATTATCTTATAAATGAACCATATTGAATTTAAATTGAGATAAGTTCATATGCATAGTGGAATTTAAAGATAATTTCAATGAGATAAAGAAATGGTTGTTCGGTGCACATATACTCACACTACCTGGTAGAGGATAAAGGTTTTCGATCAATTGTAATTCATAAAATAATGTGATGAAACTTTTTCTCATTCAAAATTATATTAATATAGCTTATGAATCATTCCAATTGAATTTACATGATAAAAATTATCCAACACATGATTTGTAGTTTGTTGTGGTAATTTATTCATTAAAGATATAGAGGAACTATCTATATGGAGAAAGTGGTGAGGTATATAATAATCACCAAATCATAAATTTAATTTCAATCCAAAACATTGGAATATGTTCTAATTTATATGGTTGGAGCTTATTAAATTATATGAATTTTCTATTCATTTACACCTTGCGAAGTAGAATAAGGTGGCATATGCTTTTAGCCGAGAGGATCATGCTAGCTCATCAATATTGGGGTTTAAAATGATCCAATATTTATGGATAAAAAATGGGGGATTTTAAAATATTAAAGGAAAGGGATAACTATTATCTCTCCCAAATAAATGTTCAACCATCTATCCAAGTTAATATTAGATAGGTGAATAAGGATTATGTAGTGTTGTAAAAGAAGGTGAGAATTTTTTTGGTGATCATCCATGATTATGATGGAATAATAAGGTTAATAAACTATGTATGTGTTCCACCAATTAATTATTTGAAGAAGGATATGTTAGATGAGGTTTATACTTCATCATTCTCAATTAATCATAGATGTAAAATGATTTATAGATGCCTCATAGAATATTTCCAGTGGGATGGAATAATGATAGATATTGTAGAGTATGTTTCTTTATTCTTGATTTTTCAGAAATTCAGGGATGAGAAATTGAAGTCTAATGACATGTTAAAATTGTTAAAAATAGATGAATGTAAATGGGAAACCATCGCCAATTATTTTTTTTATTCGAGTCACCCAAACTTATATAGGCCATAATGATATATTGGTTATTTCTAATCACCTTCTAAATTTGTCACATTTCATTGATATCAGGGAATATTTATCTCTTTCCCATATTTATATAATATATGTAAAATATGTGGTACGATTGCATAGAAGACCACATTATATTGTATTTGGTCAGGATGAAAGGCTTACATTGAATTTCTAGAAAAGTATTTAGTGGGCTCTAGATACATAGTTATGCTTCATCGCTTCTTATCATCCAAAAAACATGGTCAATATCATATGAACATTCAAACTCTAGAATACATTTTGAGATATTTTTTATGGATTTTAATGGATTTTGAGGTCAACACCTTCCATTGGTGGAATTTTCTTATAATAATATCTTCCATTCTATCATTCATGTGGATCTTTATGATGCCTTTTTTGGTAAGAAGTAGAGAACAATAACTTTCTAGAGTGAAGTTTCAGAAAGAAATCTATTAGGAGATGATCCAGTTGATGAGAAAGAATATAATGATAGATCCATCCAATAACACAACAAGATCAGCTCAGATTTGACACAAAGTTTATTCTTAAAATCCTAAGATGGATTTATAGTTTTAAGTGAGTGAAAAAGTATTTCTACAAATATCTTTCTATAAGTGCATGATGAGATTTCGAAAGAGGGGTAGGCGATTACCTAGGTATATCATTCCCCATAAAATTTTTGGTCATCTTTTGATGGTACCTTATTGATTGGCACTTATACCAAATCACTCTCTAGTTCATGATTTGTTCAATGTTTCTCTCCTAAGGAAGCACATACCTGTTCTCTCACATGTACTATACTTAGAGGTTTCATAATGGGTGCAAGATCATTAATATAATGATAAAATGGGATAAACTTTGGATTATAGAGATAGAAAACTATGAAACCGGAATACTCTCTTGGTTAATGTTTTAGCAAAATCCAACTAATTTAAGGAAGCAACACACGAGCCTGAGTATGTGATGAGGCAGAGGTTTCCTCCTAAATTTATATCAAATTAATGAATTTTGGGGGAAAATTCATTTTAAGTGATTGGGAATGTAAGAACAACAGATTTTAGGTAATTTATTTTTTAAAATAAATTTAATCTCTCCAATAGCTTCTTTTACACAAAACTACATGCTTAAAGAAACTCAAAAATATTGTTATTTAAACAGAACTGTTACCTGATATCCATTGGAACTGTCCTAATGAATGAGATATACTAAATTATGAATATAAATTTTACACATGGTTATAAAATTGATTCATTGGTAACTAATTACTTTGAAAATAAAATAAAATAAACAATTGAACATAAATTAAGTGTTTTTATAAAAAACTATTATTATACCCACATTGGGATTGTATATCAATATATTAAATAAATCACCATTAATGAATGAATATAATGAAATATAAAAATTTTATATCTAATGAATTTTTTAAATTAATCCAATTCATTTTATAAGGCTTATGATAATAACAAAGCATATTTTACGCATAAAAATATATATTTTTCTAAAAGGTTATTTTACATCATTTTAATAGTGTATCTATTTTAAAAATCAATTTTTAAACTTTTATATATTTTATTTTACAAATGAAAAATAATTTTTAATGTGGGTTTTCAAAATTTTATTAGTGTTACTTTTTGGTATTTTTATAATATGTTTCATTTTTTATGAATAGTGAAAAATACTACATTTTAATTGTATACTTATATTCCGTCTAAATAATTTTTAATGTTTCATTATATATTAAATTGATTTTAAAAAAATCATTAGTTTTTTTATAAATAAATTAATGAAATTTAGGCCATCAGAATCAATTTAACATTAAAAGTTTTTATTTAACATTTCAAACTTTTGAATATTTTTTCTTAGGAAACACATTTCACGTTGGCTTGTAAAAGTAATTTTAAATACATTTTGTCCAATTATGTAAACCAAATATGGTCAATTGGATTCAATTTTTGGAATTTGAAATTTCAAATTAGGTAGAAATTTCATTTTTATTTTATGTAATAAAATAGTTACCATTGTAAGAATAATGATTTACCACGATATCTATAAAATAATGTAATGGGTTAAAGTTAAAAGATAAAAACGTAAAATACTGTAAAATTACAAAAATAAATTGTTGGTATATGTTTTCTTAATTTTAACCATAATTTTAAAAATTAATTATCATCCACATTCATGTAAATTAATTCCAAAAAAATATTAAATATAAAATAATTATTATTTAATCACGTAAAACGACCACTACTCTAGTATAAATATCACTCCATATCACCCCATTTCTCCCCACCAGAATTGAAGTTTCTAAAATATACAAAAAAACCTCTTAAAAAATCTCCCCATGTATATATTTTTTTATTCTCACCCAAATACCATTTGCAAGGTCATTAAGTGGTCTTCTAAGGAGGTGAATTTCAAGAGGTAATTTTCCCAAAGCACCTCTATTAATTTATTTTCTTCATCTAATTTTTACAGAACTCATTTATATATAAGGGAGTTATAAATATAGAATCATGTATATATGTGATTTTTATGTTTCTAATGTAATATCTCATATCCGTTACATTTCTCTTATCCTCTTATTCAATGAAATGATACTGTTTTCTAAATTATACTGGTTAATCAACATTGTGAATAATGATTTTTCATTTTCCATTACCCCCTTCATGGATAATCATAAATATATAATTTTGGTGAAATCAGATTTAAATTGGTATATTATATCCTATATCATGTTCTAGAACTGATATATTTTAATAATATTAACGAAAACAGAACTAGCTTGTGGTGTTGGGAAAAACCACCCAAAAAACTAAACATTTTTCATAAACATTTTCCATAAAAATTTTATCAAATGAATCATCCTAATGTTAGAAAAAAAATATTTATAGAATAATTTATAATTATTTATGTTCATTAACACCATTTTATTTCACTTATGGTTTTTTAATTCCATTCTATAATCAAATCCAAAATTATATAAAAATGAACTGACCATGAAAACCATGAAACGAACACACCCAAAATAATGAAAATCAAAAAATATTACTAATAAATGAGTGGTAAGATTTTTAAAACATATAATATAATGTATTATAAATATAAATATTGTTCTGAAAAAAATTAATAATTTTCTCAGACCCATTATACAGAAGTTTTATGTATAAAAAACTAATGGGAAGTGTGAGGTAAGGGATTCTCGTATAACTTTGTCTTCGATGAGATATATGACATCCTCAAAAATTATTTATAATTTATGGTTTATATAAATAAAAAATATATATAATTTTATAAATATTATTGTAATCATGGTATTAATTTTTTTTTAATTATTACATTTTTGGTGCATATGGTTGAACAGATTTCAAAATGAAAGGGAATTCTTAACCCAATTTCCATTATTTGGGTCAAAATTTTACGTATTGATTATTTATTTATAATTTTATGTGTGAAATTAATTTTAAATATGTTATTTTTTATTTCAACATATTTATTGTAGGTTTACAGTGGATACACATAATTGTTTAATTTGAATTATTTTGACTTCAATTGTATGATATTTAGAATGTATTTTCTTCTGAATACTATATTTTTTGAATTTCCCATAAAACACTCATTTTCTTCCATGTACAAGATTTATAAAAAGTTTACGAATATTTTTTACTATAAAATTTATTATTGTTTAATTTTATTTTTACTAAATTTAGAATTTTAAAAATTAGGTTGAACTTATTCTTTTTACAATTTTCTAAGTGCAGATCTTTATGAATTTTTCGATATAAATATAGGATCATTTTTTAAATTATACAAAATGAGTGGACATTACCACAGTTATAAAGCCTAAATTACTAGAACCTTCCCTTTTAATTATACATGGTTATTTAAAATAAAATTTTTTCTTACACAAATGTGCAGAATTAAAAAAAAAATCTAAATAGAAATGATATTTTACTCAAAAATAATTTTAACTGATATATCAATATTATTTTCCATATAAGATAAAATTATTTAATTTTATTCATTCATTACAAGGGATATTAATGAATAATACCATCCTTATTCTCTCTATGGTTGATTTATATTTATGATTTTATGAGATTTATCAAACCAATTTCTTTTCCAAGGGTTATATTATGCTGAAGTATTTTATAAAAATAGATTTATTTTCATGTGTTTTGATATAATTTATGTTATTCTAGAAAATATGGGTTATGAATTTTATCTGACCATCTTCTTGTGTTTATTTCCGCCAGAATATGAAGGAAGATATTATGTATTCCATGTAAAAATGGTTCTAATTATGAAGGAATTGGGGGAGATAATGTAATTGTTTTAAAAACTAGTGGTTTTTGTTTCCATGTTTCCAAATAAACTAAACAAATATGGTTCTAGTAATATTTTGGTGTCATATAAATATTAATCTATTTAGATTTCATATATATGTAAGAAATTTAAGGTTTGATATAGTTTCAAACAATTTTGATGAGAAATTAAATAATTTTCACAAGAAGGGAAACCACACCACCATTTCCAATCATATTATTAATTCCATTATGAAAGCCCCTATTTCAAATCATCTTGAGGCCAACACAACCATTTAAAACATTAAACGAATTAAAAAAATGATATTCCTTTATTTCAAACCATAATCGAATAAAACCCCTAAACAAATATTTTAATCCATTTCAATATCCTCTTAAGCGTTTCATGAAAACTAGAATATAAACATTTAAATTATTCCCTTTAGCCATGCCGCCAAGAAAATTAACCATTATAACCCATTCACTTCCATAAATATCATATCACAAAAAATACCAATACATTTAACCATCTTAAAGGGTTTTTCATACCCCATGGGTAGCCTTAGGTTTGGTATCACATCATCATCAAACCTAATGGAGTTTGTGAAGGGTCTTTTACCTCTATATAATACCATAATAAGATTCTTCAGTCAAGGATATTAAAACATAGCATGTAAGAAACTTCTAACAACTACACAAATATTTAAAATAATGAGAATATGGGGAAATATTGTATACCACCTATCTCATGCCTATATACAACCACTAATCTAACCTTGGTCCTTGATCCAATCCCAAATAACTATTAACATCCAGACATATAATCTATGAGGAAGATTGGGGTTTATGTCTTAAAAATAGGAGAAAACAACACAAAAACTCTGTTACAAAAAATGGAAGGAAATTGAGTTAAATAATTTCTCGGATCTTCGATTCATAACCAATGGCCCTCCAAACACCTATTAATCGAGGGAGAAACATCCATAAAGGAGGAAGGGGTGATTGGTTCACCACCCTAGCTGTAGTGGGTCAAATGGGGTAAAAATACGTGAAGAAATATTTAATCTTGATAGAAAAATATTGAATTTCCCCAATTCTAAGAGGGATACATTTTGTATGTATTGTTGGAAAATCTATTCAACAATCATGTATTTCCATTTATTAATGTGTAAACCTAGCTGGACTATTTTCTTGGATAACTGAATGATTTAAAAACCATGTGGTATCTATGTTCTCACCATTATACAAGGGTAGATATACCCTACTTGGATTCCCTGGCTGCACACCCCTTTTTCAGTCACATGGTTATGGATCAAGGTTACTATTTACTATAGATCAATCGTACATTTAGGAATTATGGGCCTCTTTTCCACTTTTATCATGCCCCAAACCCCAGAGAAACCTATGATAACTTTGATACATAATGGATTCCTTACATTATCCAATTTAGGAGGATTTTAAACCAAATTAAAAATTAAAAATAACCAATCAAGATCTGGGATCTTATAATATGACTGAATGTTTTCAAAAAATTACAATCATTCAACTCCCATAAATTATAATTGCACACCCCCTATCCTCTCTTATTTCCACATTATAACAACTTAATTTTAAACAAGACCCTTCAAAATTAATTCTTAAATTTAATCCCCTCATCCAATATGAATTAATTTTCCTATAAATCAAACCTAGAAAGGCCTTAGTCTATACCTAATGAGGATACCTGAAATGATGTAATGTTCTTCAATGATATTGTTATTTTTATTCCTTTCAACATCACATTAAATGTTAATTAAAACATGATGGTATAACAACCTAAATATCTTAAATATTCTAGGATGTTTTTATAATAACTTAATTATGTAAATCCACCTCCACTTCCATCAAATTGTTTATGAAATCGTCGTTTGTGTGTGTGGTGGACTACCACCTTGTGAACTGAAGTTGATCATTTTTACATTTCCACCTATCATGGTTGGGTATGATGATTGATATAAAATATATATATTAATTTTATAGAGTATTTAGACCTTTATATTCACTATATAATATATATTTATTTTACCTACAATTTTTAGGAGATACGATAATGTCACCCTTGTATACAGCAAACAACCACCTCACGAAGCAATGTAATTTTTCTTTCCCGAATGATTTAAATGTAAGGTAGTAAATATAAATTTCAGGATAATATATGAAATAAATGACATAATTATGTGATTTATGGAATTTATGGAATTTTTTATCACTATAGAAAGGTAATATATATATATCATTTTATTTCTTTTGTTGTCGCTCATGTAAAGATGATAACATCAATCAAGTATGTGTGTACTATCGCCTTAATGAAGTGAAGTGACTCTATTTTCTTCACCAAACTACATGGATTATATATATAAGAATAGAATATAGTATATATATATATATATGATATTATAATCATTACATAAAGTTAAAATATTACTTACCTCTTTTCTATAATGACGCTTGAAAAAATTAAAACCTTACTCAAATGTACATACAACCTACCACCTCCATGATTGTAATATAAATCCCCTTTAATGACTATTTTTAAAATAAAATTTGTTTATTAATATGATAATAGTTACATGATTTTTATTTTGGAGATGATATGAATATGTAATATTCCCATGAACATAATATTCTATAATGAAACGCACATGAGAAAATAAGTAAATTAACAACCGAAACAACAAAAGTAATGGATGATTATTAATATATGGATAATAATATGTTATAAAATTATCATATATGATATTATAAATATTAATAAGGTTCTATTTAATTTAATAACATGTTTAAAACAACTATAAAATTGGTTAATTCAAGTTCAACCAAAAGGGAAAAAAAGGTAAGGGGTTTCGGAACTGAATTTATATTCATCGGGTTAATCTTCGACATTATTGATTATGTAATTATAAGATTATTTGTATTATTATTTTTCATTACCTCATGTAGTATTTAAATTTTTTTGTGGATTTATAGTTGAAACACACAATATATTTCTTGATTAATTCTCACTGAAATGTTATTATTATTATAAAAGTTTATTTCACACTCTCATTCTATTAAAGGTTGATCACTCTTGATTTTCACTTAAAAAATTATTTGACAATTTCATGAAGAAAAAAAATTCATTTTTCTCTCCTACGGTTATTCAAAGTATTTTTAAATTAATTTTACAATTTTTTTAAGCATTCATACATAATGATTTTTAGAAATTCATTTAATAATATCCAACTTCGTTTCACTCCTCTGTGAGAAATCTGTTTTCTTACAACACTACGTTATCTAAAAAATTATTAAAAAATGTTTCTAACCTTTTAAAAATGATTTATTAAATTATTTTACCCTATTTTTAATCTTTACATACTTTTTTGAATGTAATATTATGTTATTTTCAAAACTATGCATGTATTATTTTTACTGAAAACATGAATGAAATATTCTTATTATTATTTGAATACAGAACATCCTTAACCATATTATAGTAAAAAATTAACTTTATTTTATAATTATAAGGAATGAAATTAATTACCCTACAATATGACCATAATTTTTTTTAATCTTACTATCAATGTTTAAATAGAACTTGTTAAGGAACTTTTTTAAAAGTTGTTTTCAAATAAATGGATTTTCAAAATGTTTTTCAAAATAAAAAGGATATTTTACTCAAGAATGTTTTTAAAGATAAATTCATGGTATATCTATAAATTAATGACCAAAAAACTTTATTATTAATCCATTTTGTATATTTTGTATTGATAAAATGCATATTATTCCTCAAGATGGTTTATGATTATTTTAACCAAGGGTAGTGTAGCACCCCCGTTTTGAGGTATGTGGCTTTTTTTATGAATTTTTTTGTATTTAAAGTTCATGGAATGAGTTGGGAAGAGTTTTGGAGAGTTTGGAATGGTTTCAGATGAGTTTGGAGGCTTTTAAATGGGTGCACAGTTTGAGCACAGTTAGTGTAAACCGTGTGTATGCTCCAGGAAATTGTGCAGGGGGAGATAGTAGGCTCTACATGGCCTGCGCATGGTTTTCCAACCCGTGCGAGGAAACTGTGCAGACTATGGCTTATGAGGCAGTGGCATGCGCACGGTTAGCGCACGGTTTTCCAAACCGTGTGGGCTAACCGTGCATCCACATAAAGATATGGTTTTAAAAACTGGGCTCACTCGGGATTGCCTCATTTTACTCCTCTCTTCCTCCAACTGGAGCCTCACTCAGGTTTTTGGGTTCTTAGGGGTTAGGGGTGCTCTATCACTCATTTTTGAATCAATTCAAAGGGGCTTCAAGGTGGATTCAAGGTGTTTTCTCCCAGGTAAGTCTCTCCTCTTGCTTCTCTTGTGTTTTCCTCTAGATCTAATTCTTCCACTTTCATGGTTTTCTAGATCTACACTTTTTGTCTGTAGATCTTGGGTTGTGGTTTCCTTGGATGATGATTTTATGGCTTTTGGATGTTAGGGAAGGGGATCTAAAGAGGTTTCGGTGGTGCGTTCGCCGGTTTTGAGGGGCGGTGGCTTGTGGGTCGTTTTCTCGGGAACCCTAAAAGTAGGTGGCTTCTCTCTCGACTCCACTTGGTTAGAACTTGTGGTTCCTTGTTACAATTAAATGTTGTGCTGAATGTTAATTGTGTTTTTATGTGCGAATGTGGTTGGAAATACCTTGGGTGATGTTTTTGGGATTTTTGGGAAAATGTGATTTTGTGGTGAAATGCTCTTGTTGTGGATTTTAAAATGGAGATTTTAAAATGGGTTGCTGAGTTTGATTTGTGAAAATGGTTGATGGAAATGGTTTTCAAAAAAAAGGGTTGTTTTATTGAAATGTTGTTTGGTATGGAAAATGGTTTTCAATAAATAGGTGATTTGTTGAAGTGAATTGATATGGAAAGGAAATTGGTTGATTGCATGTGGTTGTGACCTTGGTGAATTATATTCTTGGAATTAGATTGATTGAAATGTTGTGTGGAAGTGGGCAGGAAGTCACACTATAAAAAGGGGATGGATAGTGGTCGAAAAAACCACCATATGAGCAGTGGTCGGGAAGTACCACTAGTTTCAAATGGGTGAACGGGTTGGGAGGAAGTCCCACCATTTTGATTGTTTTGGTGTGAATGGGTGAACAGGTTGGGCGGAAGTCCCACCATTTTGGTTGTTTGTTGTGCATTTCTTTGCATGATGGAAGTTGTTGTGCTATTGGGTAAATGATGAGATAGTTTTTAGAATGTTTTCTTTGGATTTCCCTTGGTTGCTTGGGTTGGGTTTGATGGCTTGGTAAGAGCATGGTTGGATTATGGTAATGGTTTCACTTGTGATTATTTATATAAACTGTTTATATAAATGTGCTAACGGTTTCATCCTAGTGGCGTGTGTATGGAAGTTATTTGGGTAAATCCTACTGAGTTTTACTACTCACCCCCCTGCTTTGTCACGTTGGTGTCTTTGCAGATGTTGTCTATCGTGACCTGGGCAAAGGTAAGGCATCAACCTCCTTTAGTGGTGCGTTGTGATGTTTTGGTGGAATATAGAGCATGGATATTGGTGTGTAGTTTTGGTGGTTTTGTGGCTCGTGGTGTTCTTGTTGAGTCTTCCGAATTGAAATCTAATGTTGTATTGGGTTGTGTTGGCATGTGAGATTATGGATTATCTGGTTGTCTCAGGTAATGTATAAGTTTGGTTTTGTTGACATGCATCATTTAGTTGTGGTTGTTTGGTTGGTTTTTTCTCAAGTGAAAATCATTCCCCAATGGTTCTTGGAACCCTCGGCATTTATTTCTAGCTATTAGCACCTTGGTAACATCTCTTAAGGCCAAGTAACCCTCACTGCCTCCTCAAGCCAATGAGGTAGGGGTGGGGTGTTACAAGTGGTATCAGTTTGTTCAGTCCTTTGGAGTTGATTCTGGGATTTGGTGTTGACATTCATTGTGTTACATTCCTTTATTTGGGATGGTATCAAGTCATAGGAATGTCGAAACATAGAATGTATATCATAAAAGTATGTAGCTAACATTTTTATGCTTAAATTCAAGTTACCAGGGAGTTGGGTACATAAGTTTTTTGGAGACACTTATAGGCATGGGATATCTCATTGTCGTGGGTGTAGCTAATGAGATGAGCATGACATGTATGGTAGAAATTACTTCCCTCTAGGATGCATATTTCATTGGGGTATAATTATTCATAATGTGATATTAATATCTCAAATTGTAATGTGAATAAATTGGTATTTTGAAAATGGTTTGGTTTTCAAAATCGTGAAACTTGGCACATGTGGAAAAATGTGAACTGGTGGAAAGCCTTGGTGTGATAGTTTTGTGTAACGTGATTTGAAATGCGATTTAATTATGTATATAGAAGTGAGACTCCTGGTTGTTTGTTTTCTATTTATAGAAATGGCACCGGGTAGGCATCGTAGAGACCAACCGGAGGAGGCCGCTGAAAATGTGGTTGCACCTGAGCCTCAAGTGAACCAGCAGCTTGTGAAAAGTATAGTGCAAGCTTTCCAAGATATGGGAAGAGGTAATAAAACAGATGAACCAAGGCATATAGATAATGCGGTTCAGTTTCAAAGGAAAAATCCACCCATCTTTAGGGGTGATTCAGAGCCAAAAAAGGAAGAAATATGGTTTAATAGAATGAACAAGATCTTTGTGTTCTTGGGAATGTCGGTAGAGCTGAAAGTGATGTTGGCCACGTATATGTTGGAAGATATTGCCCTTTAGTGGTGGGAGTTGGTATTCCAAGCAGGGACAAACCAGGGTATGACATGGAAAGGCTTTGAGGAATTGTATAACAAAAAATTCTACCCACATACGTTTAGAATTTAGTGTATGACTGATTTCTTTAGTTTGAAGAAAGATCTGATGTCTGTGATGGAGTATGCAGCTAAGTTTATGAACTTAGTGCGGTTTTCACCTGAGGTGTTGGGTAGCACATCGTTGAAGGTAAGGATCTTTGAAGCGGGGTTGAGATAAGAAATTCATTCAAAAATAGCAGTGCTTTGTATAGATGATTACATAGAGACGGTGAATAGAGACTCGGTGGATGAGTAGGATCTGTTGGGAACTCCGGGAGGGGGAAGCGTGGTGGTACCCATGGGGAATAGTAGGAACTCTAATGCTGGGTTCAAGTAGAGGAGGGACACTTATTCTCATGGTGGGATCATGACATATAATCTGATGGCAGGATCGGTGAATCCTCCTCCGAAGCCCCAGAGCAAGCTGGGATGTTTTCAGTGTGGTTCTACAGGCCACATCAAGCCGGATTGGATGGCACAACCTCGAGAATGTCATAATTGTAAGCAGATGGGGCATTTTCAATGTTATTGTCGGAATTATCCAAGGTCGGGTGTGCATGACACTCCTCAGGGATCGCATACTTCATATGCTTCGACGGGGCAGGGGTAGTAGTATACCCCTCGGCATTAGTGTAAAGTGGGTCATGGTGATTCTCGGAATACCACGACGCCTCAGCAAATCAATAAACAGTAGAGTGTAGCAAAAAACATGTGTTCGGATCTGAACAGATTGTGGTGGATGATCAGTCAGGACCATCTATGGTGCAAGGTACTATTCTTTTAAATTCTACCTTGATGCAAGTGCTATTTGATACGTGTGCTTCACACTATTTTATTGATGCATGTGTGGTTGATTTGATGGGTTTAAGGGTAGAAATTATCACGACCCATCCTCGGGGCCCGTGTCGTGACTACCCCAAGCCCGCCTTCCATAGGCTAGGGGCTGGTGACTAGCACGAAAGTCATAAATCCCGATAACTGGGAAGGCATTTCCTTTATAAAACTAAACAAAACACCATAGAGTACAAGCGAAAGTAAAACACTAAGTAAAACTGAAACAAGTTGTGCTGAAAATAATGGGGTCGGAAATACAATACCAACTGTAAATTACAAGGAAAAAGATAAAACAGCCGAAAGGTGACAAGCAGTTCCTGGATCGTCCACCAAGGATCCTACCTGAAGGGTAGGTACAGATAGCGCAGCTCTGGGATCGTCCACCACGGATCCTACCTGAAGGGTAGGTACAGATAGCCTCCACAATGCTCTCGCACGTCAACCTCCTCCGAGTGTCATCTCGTCGTGAAGTCCACCACCAGATTTTGTCTCGTTATGAGGTACACCTCCGGGTACCGTCCAGTCCTCGAACACTCGGCCTATGTCTGCGCTGCCCGTCGTCTACAACCAACACAATGAGGTGCGGGCATAGCCCGTGCAGGGGTGAGTATAACGATACTCAGTAGGGACCTCGAGACCCTCATGGTCTCACTAAATCTGACAAGGATAACCACAAAGAAGATCTCAACAGATAACCTCTACCTAGGTATACGCCCATACATATACCCAAGTTATCAAGTAACCCATCTCAATCATGAAGAAACCCAAATATCATGAAATCAACGGATAACCACTACCCAGGTATATGCCCATACATATACCTGAGTTATCAAGTGACCCATCTCAATCATGAGGTAAACACAAAGGTCATAGTCTCAGATCAAACCATAATTTTCATTATCGAAACCGTAACTGCTGAAGTGTCCCATCTCTAGAGTGTACAGTGGTCCTGTCACGACTCCGAGGTACTGCTCACTAACCTAAGACGGATGAGGTACTCCTCCTGTCGAGTACCACGGGCCAGCCACCCAAACACAGTAGTGTTT
Source organism: Viscum album (assembly GCA_963277665.1). Lineage (NCBI taxonomy): Eukaryota > Viridiplantae > Streptophyta > Magnoliopsida > Santalales > Viscaceae > Viscum > Viscum album. The sequence continues at coordinate 2,066,322,404 of OY728131.1, forward strand.
CCCTCCAGGGTATTCCACACAAACACAGTAGTGCACACCCCCTAATAGCCTGCATAGGTACTCTCCGGACGAGTACCGCGGGTCTGCAATGTCACATAGGTAGTGCTCCGTCCGCCATGGGTCTGCACCCAACAAAGTAGTGCTCCGTCCACTGGGCTAGTCGACTCACTCCAAGTCGAGTCTGTCAAGCAGTCGCCAGGTCTCATCCGGCTACACGGTCTCCATACTCCGAACTCTCGTCTCCGGGAGGGTCCGCTCCACGAGCCGCAGGTTGATACTCCAAGTATCTCAAAGTCCCACGAAAAAGTATCTCAAAGGACCACCTCGTCATAGGGGTCTCAACGCAACAGACGGCGCGTCAATCGGACGCCTGGTCTGTGAGTTATTATCCTTTTCGTCCCAGGGGCCCGGTTAGATTCGTGTGCGAACAAACCCAGCCCTTTCTCAACTCTACCCTGAACTCTCATAGGGTATGCTTATAGGGACCGTTTCTCAACGTGATCACCAATGCTGCTGATGGTTCGTCAAACGGACGTCCAGCCTGAATGTTGTCGGATTTTAACTTCTCCACCCGCACAAACTCAATTGCGGTAAAGGTCCCCTTAAGCAATTATCGGCGTTGCGAGTTCATCAGTGCCCTTAGATTTCAATTCCGAGCACCGGTTCAAAAGTTATAAAATTCTGAATGTACGATTATTGAACGTACCCAAAAAGAATGTTCGGAAAATTATTATCAGTCACCCTCAACCCGTGTCGGTCGAGGTTAGACTCTGCCTAAGTGAAACGCGCCCCAATTAATCCAACGGTACTCTCGGATTTTTAATCCGAGTTACCGTTTAAAAGATACGAATTTTACAATAAAATAATTGTCATTTAATTATTTTATTTGCTGCCAAAAACTAACTTTTCTGGTGGCCCGCGCCGGCCAAAGTTAGTATCTGCTTAAATAATGCATAACATCACAAGTCTATCGGTGGTCCCGGATTTTTAATCTGAGCTACCATTTGTGAGTTATAAGCATTCGAAAAATAAAATAATTTATTTAATTATTTTATTTACAGTTAATCCATTTTTGGGATTTCTCATAGGAGGCCCGCTCTGACTAAACTTAAGTCGCGCCTAGGGTAATCCCGCCATCGTGAGCGCAACGGTGCACTCAGATTTCTTATCCAAGCAACCGTTCAAGATTTATTCCACTTTTTCAGGAAAACTATTTACGCGCGTAAATTTAAGTTTAACTAAACTTCAAAGGATCATTCCGGGCACTCCTGGCCTCAGAATCAGGTGTCTTCTGAAACAGCGCACTCGTAAAATTCTAGAGAAATTAAGAAAAAAAATTCCCTTGAAATTTCTGGGTCTTTACATTACTCACACCACAGGGCTTTACGTCCCCGTAAAGCAGCAACACACACTAGGGGAAACAAAAAGTGGTACTAAGCACGCATTTGAGCCTTCCGATCCCATGTGCTCTCCTAGAGGTTCATGTGCTACCTGGGGTTTCCTTTTCGCCGACCAAGGAAAACCCATCCCATCGTTTTCCTAATACTGTCAATTTGAGTATGAGCAGTGATTTCCCAATCCATACTCAAACTAACGTCGTAAGGCCTCGACGCTGCCACCAAGAGGTCCCAACCGAGACTCTCGCCTCAAGGGTCAGATCACACTGTCGGCATAAGTGTGACTATCGAGTCTCCTACCAAAGGTATCTCCAGACGTGAGGGTCAAGTCAATGGCTTAACCAGATACTCTAGGTCTGTGACTAGATTCATGGAAGGAAGGGATGATTCGTATCGATGTCTGTGGCTACAGCAGCAAGTAGAAGACAAAGTCTGCACTTTGAATCATCCTTAGAGCCATTTCGGTCGCACTCCTTGACCACATGCAGCTATACTTTTACCATAACCTCCAGCTCCCTGAGCCTGGATGGGACAACAAAGGCGGGTGGTTGTAATATGTTGAAATGTACACCACCTCATGCTGCTCTCCTAGCTCTGCCTCAATGTCTGATGCTCTACAGATTTATCTATCCTTAACATTTCCTCTTCTTGAAACATTCACACGCCCAAGTCTCTGAGACTGGCACCAGGTCGCTACGTTCCAACTTCTAACATTCTCTAGTTGTATTCATTCATCCAAAGAACATTCAACCTCAAGGTTTTCTCCAGCACCCTAACGTGAGTAGGAATGCATAGTGGAAAAAGTGATGGCTCAAATCGTATTCATCGAGTACCCGGGATGTTTGGTATGCCTCGATGATTTCTCAGCTACCGACACGTTGTCCTGCCGAAGTTGTATAATCTCTAGAAAACACTCAGCCACCTCATCAAGCCAGTCTTCAGCTGCCTGTGAATCAGGTTCGCCTCGGAACTTGAGGGTATCTAATGTTAGAACACGTGTAAGGCAGTAAGCTTACATGTGTCACCTATCGGTACTGCCGGTTGTAACTGCTGACCAACAGGTAGTGATGTATAGCTGACACACTACTCGAAGGCACTATCTCAGGCATTGGTCCACGTACTGAAGCCTCATCACCATGTGGACCATCCTCATGGTCATTCACTGGAAAAAAACTAGTGGCTAAGTCCACCATCCACTCTCTTGATGTCTCAGATAGGCGGATAACTCTAGCAATCGCCTCTAGCCAGTGCTCTACTGTCTGGGAATCCCTCTCGCCTTGTAACATCGGAGGCCTCTGCTGCTGGAACTCCTGCAGTGTTCTCTTCCAGGGTGCACAGTTCGCTTGTATAGATGTTGGCATCTGCTCCCCAACAGGTGGTGGTGTTACTGGTACACCACCCGAGGGTGCCAACATAGAAAAAAGGGCCCTGCACAAGAGCCTTGTCGCTCGGTCAGCCATCATCGAGTACTCTCTTGGAAATCCAACTGACTGTTTGCATGGAGACGTCCTGAACAGATGCGACACGGTCAATGTCTTATACCTGGTGAGATGACCTAGTTTGATATGACTTTAAAACTTTTGGAAACACACACGCAATCAGTGTTTTCATGCACAAAGTCGGAAATCAGTAGCCAGGGTCCTGGTGTACGGATACGTCAGCCACCGCACCTACACTGGACTCCCTGAACTGAAGACCCCACTTGGTACCCATAACACTATTGCTTCATAGAAAAGAAAATATTAGAGTAATAAGTCCTGCGGTAGAACCGACTCCTCTGATACCAATTTGTCACGACCCGTCCTCGAGGCATGTGTCGTGACTACCCCAAGCCCGCCTTCCATAGGCCAGGGGATGGCGACTAGCACCAAAGGCATAAATCCCGATAACTTGGAAGTCATTGCCTATATAAATGTAAACAAAACACCACAGAGTACAAGCGGAAGTAAAAAACTATGTAAAACTGAAACAAGTTGTGCTGAAAGTAAAGGGGCCGTAAATACAAGCCCAACTATAAAGTACAAGGAAAAAGATAAAATAGCCAAAAGGTGACAAGAAGCTCCTGGATCCTCCACCAAGGATCATACATGAAGGGTAGGTACAGATAGCACAGCTCCTGGATCGTCCACCACAGATCCTACATGAAGGGTAGGTGCAGATAGCCTCCACAACGCTCTCGCCCGTCAACCTCCTCTGAGTGTCGTCTCATCGTGAATTCCACCACCAGATATTGTCTCATCATGAGGTCAACCTCTGGGTACCGTCTAGTCCTCAAACACTCAGCCTATGTCTGCGCTGCCCGTCGTCTGCAACCAACACAACGAGGTGTGGGCATAGCCCGTGCAGGAATGAGTATAACGATACTCAGTAGGGACCCCGAGACCATGAAGGTCTCACTAAATCCAACAAGGATAACCACAAAGAATATCTCAACAGATAAACTCTACCTAGGTATATTCCCATACATATACCCAAGTTATCAAGTAACCCATCTCAATCATGAGGAAACACAAAGATTATATAATCAACGGATAACCACTACCCAGGTATATGCCCATACATATACCTAAGTTATCAAGTGACCCATCTCAATCATGAGGTAAACACAAAGGTCATAGACTCATCTCAAACCAGGATTTTCATTATTGAAATCGTAACTGCTGAAAAGTCCCATCTCTGTAGTGTACAGTGGTCCTGTCATGACTCTGAGGCACTTCTCACTAACCTAAGACTGCTGAGGTACTCCTCTTGTCGAGTACCGCGGGCTAGCCACCCAAACACAGTACTGCTTCCCGCCAGGGTATCCCACCCAAAACCAGTAGTGCACACCCCCTAATAGCCTGAAGAGGTACTCTATAGATGAGTACCATGGGTCTGCACTTTCACACAGGTAGTGATCCGTCCTCCATGGGTCTGCACCCAACAAAGTAGTGCTCTGTCCACTGGGTTAGTTGACTCACTCCAATTCGTTTCGGTCAGGCAGTCGTCAGGTCTCAGCCGGCTACACGGTCTCCATACTCTGAACACTCGTCTCCGGGAGGGTCCGCTCAACGAGCTACAGATCGATACTCCAAGTATCCCAAAGTTCTACGAAGAAGTATCTCAAAGGACCATCTCATCATAGGGGTCTCAACACAACAGATGGCGCATCAATCAGACGCCTAGTCTATGATTTATTAGACTTTTCATCCTAGGGGCCTGGTTGGATTCATGTACGAACCAACTCGACTGTAACTTGATTGTACCCCGAACTCTCATAGGTTATTCTCATAGGGACCGCTTCTCAACGTGATCACCAACGTCGTTGACGGTTCGTCAAACGGACGTCCAGTCTGAAAGTTATCAGCTTTTCCGTTCCAGGGGCCCAGTTGGATTTCGGGTACAATCCAACCCGGCCACTGTCCAACTACAACCAAAACTTAGGCGAAATATGCCAAAAGTTCTGTATCATCAGGAGGAATCCAACAAAGTCAATGCCACAACAATCGGGCGTACTGTCCTTAATTTATAAGTGTTTCCGCTCCGAGGGCCCGGTTAGTTTCAGGTTCGAAACAACCCGGTCGTACTTCAAATGACACCAGTTAAACAAACCAGTCATGCCATTGTGATCCATAAGGAAAAACACACGAGATGGACTACCTATTGGTCCAAAATGGATAGCCGGTGAAAAAGTTTCATTTCACCGCAACACGCGCGAACCGGGCCTCATGGGTCCAGCGCCTCGACCTCGACTTAAATATCAAAAAATGGTCTTGCAACATCTGTCTTAATTCCAGGGTCGCAACGTCATAGACGGTTCATCATTCCGACACCGTATGAGAGAGATATGTCTGATACAAGATCCCGTAATAATAAAATTATTATTATTCGGTGTTTCGTGGGCCCGATCCATGATCCAGAATTTAGTATTCAACATTAGACATGAATCGACCGTATTGATGTCAGGATTACATCACCACTGAAGGCAAGCCAATCAGACGTCGTATGCATGAGTTATGGCGGGTCGAAGATTTAATAATAATATTAAATCTATTATTTTCTGAGCTCTTCGGGTACCCGATCCAAAAACCCAAAAAATATATCCAATATTGGACTCATAACTTCCATCTCAGAGTCAGGGTCACACTGTCGCTGACGGTTTGTGAAACTGAGGTCGCACGGGGAAGATACCGTCAAAATACGGTTTTCCCAATGAAAATAATAATAACATTATTATATTATTAATATTTTTAATTTAAATTAATTATTTAAATCTCACACCCACATTCTACACACCCACAATACATAACATTCCAATTTGGTGCGCATCACCATTCTCAGACTCTTCTCCCTCAGTATATTTATTTCTTTTATTATTTATCAACTTTAAATCTCATTCTCTCTCCAATCAACTCCTCCCTTCACGATTTTTGTTCTACCAATTAGCGCCCCAACATGCTACACTTACGGATTCGGCCTCGGCCCGCCAACCTTGCTCTGCCAGACCGCCTTACTCACACCACAAGATCCTTCCGCACTCCATTCCAACATCGATTTAACTCAAAAAAAAGATACGAATGCATATCCATGATCCTCGGGGCGAGGTATTCGTGTCCATATGTCGCACTCAATGAAACATCGAGTTTCTAGCGCACTTAACTTTTTTACGATGAGGCACACACGAAGAATGAGCAGACCATGAATAAGAAAGGATCTTAGTTTAAGGGTGGATCAATAGCTGTGTTAGTTTTTCCATTGCTTTTGAGAATCAAGAACATGGGGATTGACAATTAATTATTTATCATGCTTCAAGAATCTCAAATTCAGGATAAACAAGATGAAAATTAATTCAATCAATTGTTTATCGATCCGCGAATTAATTTATTTAATTCGGGTTCATCATGATAAATTAAACTGGGGTAAGGAATCCTCAAAGATAAATCCTACAAATAAACACTCAAGCTCGAGAGTATAAACCACATAAATGAGTAATGTACAATATTCCCCTACCTCGTGTCGTTTGTCGTTTGTCGGATTTGACGCGAGAAAGACGTCGGATTCAACATAGTTCGTTGAGCTTGCACCACGCTACTGATCCCTGCTCGTTCGTCAGTGTTTCGTCGGAGAAGATGGAACCTCGGTATTCTTCGACGAAGAGACGTCATTCTTCGCGGAAGGAAACAGTTCTTCAAAGCTCTAGTGCGTTCTCTCCAAAAGACTTTCCCAACACAAGTGTCGACCAAATTAAAATAAGCATCCACCTTATTTTAATTGAACTTTCCAATCCACTCCCCTTTTGAAAATCAACCCCCTTAATTAATTAAATGTTGAGTTGTTTAATTAATTAGAGATAGGTTGGAAAATTAATAAGGAAGTGGATGAGTTTCATAATTAAAGGTGGGAGTTTATGAGAGTGAAAGTGAGTTATGTGAATGTGAAAGGTTGGGGCTCATGTGGGCCCCACCTCACATTTATCCTCACATTTATCCTCACATGGGTAGTTAGGTGCCACCCCAACTTCCCCATGTAGGATAAAACCACCTTAGACTTAAAAATAAAATTGTTTCACAAATTTATTCATTCCTCATTTAATCCACAATTTTAACTTCTCCACCCGCACAAACACAATTGCGGTAAAGGTCCCCTTAAGCAATTACCGGCATTGCGAGTTCATCGGTGCCCTCAGATTTCAATTCCGAGCACTGGTTCAAAAGTTATAAAATTCCTAACATACGATTACTGAACGTACCCGAAAGGAAAGTTTGGAAAATTATTATCAGTCACCCTCAACCTGTGTCGGTCGAGGTTAGGCTCTGCCTAAGTGAAACACGCCCCAAAGAATCCAACGGTAGTCTCGGATTTTCAATCCGAGTTACCATTTAAAAGATATGAATTGTACAATAAAATAATTTTCATTTAATTATATTTTTTGCAGCCAAATACTAACTTTTTCTGGTGGCCCACGCCGGCCAAAGTTAGTATATGCTTAAATTATGCATAACCTCACAAGTCCATCGGTGGTCTCGGATTTTTAATCCGAGCTAATGTTTGTGAGTTATAAGCATTCGAAAAATAAAATAATTTATTTAATTATTTTATTTACAATTAAGCCATTTTTGGGATTTCTCATAGGAGGCCCGCTCCGACTAAACTTAAGTCGTGCTTAAGGTAATCCCACCATCGTGAGCGCAACGGTGCACTCAGATTTCTAATCTGAGCAACCATTCAATAGTTATTCCACTTTTTCTGGAAAACTGTTTGCGCGCATTAATTTAAGTTTAACAAAACTTCGACGGATCATTCCAGGCACTCCGGGCCTCAGAATCAGGTGTTGTCTGAAAACCGCGCACTCGCAAAATTCCAATGCAATAAAGAAAAAAAAATCCTTGAAATTTCTGGGTCTTTACAGAAATGATGCCCTCCATTTTAAAACATCAAATTCCTCTAGGTCAAAGAGAGTGTTGAGCCTTATTTTGTAGAGTATGTTTTATAATTGTGGGCGAGGTTGAGATAGTGTGGAATTTCTCAATGATTGAGATGGATGGGTATGGTGTAATCCTAGGAATGGATTTCCTGGTGTCTTTTAAGGCCCACATAGATTGTAATACACGGACTGTGACTTTTAGGACACACGATGGCGTTAGACATCTCTTTATAGGAGAGAGGCATGAAAGGTAGGGTACAACGGGTTTGTTGGCACTAGCTATGGGTATGATATCGTATCAGTTGGCGGTTTTGTCGTTGTAATCGGTAGACGGTGTTGAGTAGAGTGTTCTTCCAGTAGTGGTGGATCGGTTCATGGGTGTCTTTCCTGAAGAATTCTCTGGGTTACCTCCCATATGAGAAGTGGAGTTTACAATTGATCTCCTCCCGAGGACCAGTCCTATCTCACTTCCATCTTATCGGATGGCACCTGCTGAATTGTGGGAATTGAAAGTCCAGTTGGAAGAGTTAGAAATCAAATGGTTTATCTGACCTAGCACGTCTCCGTGGACAGCACCGGTGTTGTTTGTGAAAAAGGAATATGGAACATTGAGGCTCTGTGTTGATTATCATTAACATAACCAAGTTGCGATATAGAATAGATATCTACTTCCACAAATTGATGATTTGTTCGATCAGTTTAGGGGATCCCATTTGTTCTCCATGATCGACCTCAGGTCGGGATATCATAAATTGCGGGTGAGGAAGAACGATATTCCTAAAACAGCTTTCATAAGAAGATATGGCCATTATGAATATGTGTTTATGCCCTTTGGTCTAATGAATGTGCCAGCAGTGTTCATGGCATTGATGAATCAGATATTTCAGAGATATCTAAATTAATTTGTGGTGGTGTTTGTAGATGATATTCTGGTGTATTCAAAGACAAGGGTGGAGCATCAGCAGCACTTGGCGAGAGTGGTGGGGATCTTGAGGGATCATCGGTTGTATGCCAAATTTTCAAAGTGTGACTTTTGGATACAGGAAGTTCCTTTTCTTGGACATGTGATTTCTAAAAGGGGTGTTTCAGTAGATCTATAAAAGATAAAGGTTGTTCTCTCATGGAAACCGCCAAATAATGTGTTTGAGATACGAAGATTCCTTGGTCTAGCCGTGTATTATCAGCGTTTTGTTCGTGATTTTTCACGTTTGGCTTCACCGATGACAGCATTGACAAGACAGAATGCTCCATTCCAGTGGAATGAACAGTGCCAGCAGTTTTTTGAAGAGATAAAGGTTCGTATTACATCAGCACCAATCTTGGTTTTTCTAGAAATAGGAAAAGGGTACGTGGTGTATTGTGATGCATCAGAATCAGGGTTGGGGTGCGTTCTCATGAAAGGGAATCATGTGGTTGAATATGGATCATGGCAGTTGAGAGTTCATGAGAAGAAATACCAAACTCATGATTTGTAGTTAGGAGTAGTGGTCCATGCTTTGAAAGTATGGTTTCATTATCTCTTCGGTGAGAAATTCATGGTATATACAGATCATAAGATCTTGAAACACATTTTATCACAAAGGGATTTGAAATTGAGGAAAATGAGATGGACGGAATATCTATAGATGTTTGACTTTGACTAGATGTACACACTGGGTAAGGGAAATTCGGTGGCAGATGAATTAAGTAGGAAATCATATTCTCAGATGGTGGAACAGGCATCGGACCAATGGTAGTTGATGTCAGTTATAGCTGATATGCGGTTGGAATGTGAGGACCAGGGTGATAGAGAGGTCTTTTTTCTGGTTTTTGGGATTTCTGACTTGGTTGTCCTATTTAGAGAGGCACAGATATCTGATTATGAGTGTGTGACCGTGGGGTCAAGCCTCAATAGTGGGGAGACCATTGAGGGTTTGAAACTGAATAGAGATTCAGTTTTTTGTTTTTTGGAATTGGATGGTAGTACCAGTTACTTTTTAGGAGGATCATCTCAAGGAATATCATTATTCTAGGTGGGATTTTCATCCTGGAATTCAGAAAATGTATAAAGTGTTGAAAGTGCATTTCTGGTGGTCTGGCATGAAAAGAAGATTGGCTGAGTTTGTTTTGAGATGCTTGACTTGTCAGCAGGTCAAGGCAGAGCATCATAGGCCAGCAGGAATGTTGCAGTATTTACCAATCCCTGTTTGTAATTGAGATCATATAGTGATGGATTTTGTCATAGGTCTCCCAAGAACGGTTAAAAAGCACTGTTCCATTTGGGTGATAGTGGATCGGCTAACGAAGTCGGCCCATTTCATCCCAATTCGTGAATCTAATACGGTGGAGGATCTGTCCAAAATCTATATCCGAGAGGTGGTAAAGAGGAATGGTGTTCCAGTTTCTATTAATTCAGATGGATATCCAAGTTTTACATCTCATTTCTAGAAATCCTTACAGAAATCCCTTGGAACGCTGTTGACGATGAGTACGTCGTATCACCCTTAGACAGATGGTCAATCTGAGAGGACGATTCAAACTCTGGAGGATATTTTGCGGGCTTGTGTCATGGATTTTGGAGTCTCATGGGAGGAGCACTTGTCGTTGGTTGAGTTCTCATAAAATAACAGTTATTATACATCCATACAGATGGCTCCATTTGAAGCATTGTATGGGAGACCGTGTCATTCTCCACTATGTTGGGTGGAAACAGGTGATTCTTCAATGGTTGGACCAAGCCGTGTCCAAGAGACTATGGAGAAGATCAAGTTGATCAGAAAAATAATGTAGACGGCTCAAAGTCTTCCAAAATCATATACGGATCGTCATCGACGACTTTTGTCATTCGAGGTGAGTGATCATGTTTTCTTGGGAATCTCCCCTAGGTTGGGACATCGTTGGTTTGGGAAGCAGGGAAATTTATCTCTGACATATATTGCGCCTTTTGAGATTCTTGAGAAGATTGGTGAGGTGGCTTATTGTTTTTCATTGCCACCACAGTTTAGTTCAGTGCACAATGTGTTTCATGCGTCGTGGTTGAAAAAGTATCAGCCGGATAGTGACCATGTGATTCGTTGGGAACATGTTGAGCTAGAACCGGATGCTTTGTTGGTGCACATGCCTGTGCAGGTTGTGGATAGGCAAGAGAATTCTTTGCATGGTAAAAGCATCAGTTTAGTTTGTGTGTTGTGGCAACATGTTTAGATTCAAGAGGAGACATGGGACCGGGAAAAAGAGACAGTCAAGTAGTGGCCCAAGCTCTTTCGGCAAAGGGCGGGTTCATTACTTTACGGGGATGGAAAGTCCAATGGTGGGGAGAATGTGGCACCCCGGTTTGAGGTATGTGGCCTTTTTTATGCATTTTTATGTATTTAAAGTGAATGGCATGATTTGGGAAGAGGTTGGGAGAGTTTGGAATGGTTTCGGATGAGTTTGGAGTCTTTTAAAGGGGTTCACAGTTTGAGCACAGTTAGTGTAAACCATGCGTATGCTCCAGGAAACCATGCACGGGGAGACAGTAGGCTCTGCATGGCCTACACACGGTTTTCCAAACCGTGCGAGGAAACCTTGGGGACTCTGGCTCTCAAGGCAGTGGCGTGTACACGGTTCGCACACGGTTTTCCAAACTGTGCGACCACTTAATGTTAGGGTTTTAAAACCCGAGCTCACTCAGGATTGCCTCATTTCCCTCCTTTATTCCTCCCACTCGAGCCTCACTTAGGTTTTTGGGTTCTCAGGGGTTAGGGGTGCTCCCCCACTAATTTTTGAAGCGATTCAAAGCGGTTTCAAGGTGGATTCAAGGTGGTTTCTCCCGGGTAAGTCTCTCCTCTTGCTTCTCTTGTGTTTTCCTCTAGATCTACTTCCCCCTCTTTCTTGGTTTTCTAGATCTACACTTGTTGAGTGTAGATATAGTGTTGGGTTTGCCTTGTATGATGATTTTAAGGCTTTTGGATTTTATGAAAGGGGATCTAGAGAGGTTTCGGTGGTGCGTTGGCCAGTTTTGAGGTGCGGTGGCTTGTGGGTCATTTTCTCGGGAACCCTAAAAGTAAGTGGATTCTCTCTCTACTCCACCTGGTTAGAACTTGTGGTTCCTTGTTACAATTAATTTTTTAGCTGAAAATTAATTGTGTTTTGATGTGTGAATGTGGTTGTAAATCCCTTAGGTAATGTTTTGGGGATTTTTAGGAAAATGGGGTTTTGTGGTGAAATGCTCTTGTTGTGGATTTTAAAATGGAGATTTTAAAATGGGTTGCTGAGTTTGATTTGTTAAAATGGTTGATGGAAATGGTTTTCAATAAAAATGGTTGTTTTATTGAAATGTTGTTTGGAATGTAAAATGTTTTTCAATAAATAGGCGATTTATTAAGGTGAAATGATATACAATGGAAATTGGTTGATTGCATGTGGTTGTGACCTTGGTAAATTATATGATTGGCATTGGTTTGATTGAAATTTTTTGTGGAAGTGGGTGGGATGTCTCACTATAAAAAGGGGATGGATAGTGGTCGGAAGAACCACCATATGAGAAGTGGTCAGGAAGTACCGCTAGTTGCGAATGGGTGAACGTCTTGGGCAGTAGTCCCACCATTTTGATTGTTTTGGTGTGAATGGGTGAACGGGTTGGGTAGAAGTCCCACCGTTTTCATTGTTTGTTGTTCATTTCTTTGCAAGATGGAAGTTTTTGTGCTAACAGGTAAATGATGAGATGGTTTGTATAATGTTTTCTTTGGTTTTCCCTTGGTTTCTTGGGTTGGGTGTGATAGCTTGGTAAGAGCATGTTTGGCTTATGGTAATGTTTCCACTTCTGATTATTTATATAAACTATTTATATAAATATGCTAATGGTTTAATCCTTGGGACGTTTGTAGGGAAGTCATTTGGAGAAATCCTACTGAGTTTTAGTACTAACTCCCTACTTTGGCACGTAGGTGTCTTTGCAAATGTTGTGTACCGTGACGTGGGAAAAGATAAGGCATCAACCTCCTTTAGTGGTGAGTTGTGATGTCTTGGTGGAACTTGGATCTTGGAGCTTGGTGTGGAGTTGTGGTGGTGTCATGGCACATGGTGTTCTTGTTGAGTCTTCTGCATTATACTCTGATGTTGTATTGGGTTGTGTTGTCATGTGAGATTATGGATTATCTGTTTGTCTTGGATAATGTATGAGTTTGGTTTTGTTGACATGCATCATTTAGTTGTGGTTGTTTTGTTGGTTTTGTCTCAAGGGAAAATTGTTCCCCAATTTTTCTCGGAGACCTCGGCATTTATTCCCAGCCTTTAGTGCCTAGGGAACGTCTCTTAAGGCCAAGTAACCCTCACCGCCTCCTTAAGCCAATGAGGTAGGGGCGGGGTGTTACAGATAGTATTGACATTCACATCCCTGATTCATTTTATTGCCATTAAATTATCTATGAAATATAAAATTTCCTAGAATAATTACACATTAATTTTTTATAAATATCTATATTATATATCCTGAATATGATTATTTTATAAACTGTATCTCTTTTCTACATATGATATTTTAATTTGAAAGTTACTTTTTTTACTGGGGAAAAATTGATAAATATGAATCCTTTACTCAATACGGATATTGGATTTTAAGCTATATTTATTAATTAATTTCAATGTTGTATTTTATTTATTAAGAATACTTTGGACCTACAGTGAAAGGTCATTCTGGAGAATATATATCCCCTCAATGCATCAGTAGGTCTCAATTGTCAAACCAAATAAGCTTTAATTAGATTGGATTTCTAGTTTCAACCATATTTTGAAGGGTATTGACTATTGAGGTATCATGATGACTAAGATCACGAAATCCAATAATTAATCATTTCTTTTATCAGGAGTCTAGTTATTATTATCTATGAGATTTTTTTATGATATTATCTATGGATGCATTTCATTATCAGTTTACTGATTTAAATAACATGTTTTTATATATATTTACCTTTAAATATTGATTTTGTCTTATTGATTCATGATAACTTATAATGTACTTTACCCTTACTCATAATTTGAGATCACCCTAATTTTGTTTCTTTATCAATAATCCATGAATTATACTATATTTGATATGTAAGGATATTTTAGAGGGAATAAGGTTATTCTCAAAACAAATTATGTTTAAATTTATGTGTTCAAATGTAATATGGGAATCATACAAGTTTCTAGTTTATGTATTACACTAAACTATTCAATAATCTAGGAAAAAAGTTTATATCTTATGAAAATGTAGCAATGCAAGCATATTCTCAGGGCTATGAGGTTTGGGGTTAATAGAGCTGGTATTAGAGGAAATTTAGTAAAAACCTAGAACTAGATTAAGGAATCATATATTAGGGAACATGGCCCTATCATATACTTTTATGATAATAATATAAGAATATCCTAATGTTTTTTAAACAAAATATTAAATGTTTTTTCTTATAAATACATCCATGTATGGAAAATGAAATTAGACATTGTTCTAGAATCAAGGTACTTGGGGGAACTAACTCTAGAAAATGATTTTCAAGATTAACTTGGGCATTTCTTAGAACATGATAATGGGCCTTACTATTCACTTTTGTTGTCATTACTATGGTATATTTGTAGGATAACTCGTTTTTTATTTATAAAAAATTATTAAGGATTTGAATAGATGATGAAAATGAATGACCGAGCTTAAACTTAAGCTTTATTAGATTGAAAATAATGATTCATGATTTAAACATATTATAAAATTATATTTAGTTTTCCCACTATGATTTTTTTTCTCATACTATAATTTTGGTTTTAGACCATTGATGGAACCCAAAGGAATCATATTAACATTGAACATTGGGGAAAATATGTAGATTATGAGTAACCTAGTGGGAATATGTTATGAGTAAAAGATATCATAATTATTCCAAATCAGTTATCTTGAAATATGATTAACATCTAATACCTAAACTATCTATTGTAATTACCAACTAGTATATATGAGTTCTCGAGTTATAGATAACATGGGGAAAACAAAACATAATTCCTATCGTTTAAGAAATATGGGAGGAGACTCCTAGGAAAGTGTCTTAATAGAATGGTAAAATTATTTTTGTGAGGAAATGAAGGGGATAATTTAAGGAATTCTAGAGCACCATGGAAGAGTATGATAAAAGGAAATAAATATCACCCTATGGATATATTTATAGTTTTTTTTATTAAATTTTGGGAACATAAGCATTTCCCGATCTAATTTCATATTATAAATGGCAACACCTAGAGAAAAAATAGAAAAAAACTGAAATAAAATGGATTAAGTATTTGTTTATTGGGCCTCAAGAATTAAATTGTAAAATTATTTTTACCAATGGTATTTTGGTAAAAAAAATCATAAAACATTTAAGGATTTTATTAAATTTATGATTCAAATTGGTATTCGTTAACATAAGAGTTATGTATACCGTCATGGGTTTTGATTTTAAGGTTGATCCTAAGTTCAAGGTTTTAAAACCCACATTAAATTTTTTTTATCATTGAAATGTCATTGTTTTAAGGAAAGTTTAGGAGATATTTGAGGAAAGTATATATTTTGGTGGAAAAATAGCTTTGAAAAATTAACATTCATTTTATAGATATAATTTTATATGTATTGATAGCCATTTGGGGCAGTATGATCATTAATTATATTTTAATAATATACAAATAAAATTTTGAGCTTTTTTGAAAAAATCAGTTATTTTTAAAACCATAGTAAAATGGTTATATAAGAAATTATTTTCTTACAAGGATGTCTGTCATGATGTTTTTTTATTTTTATAGGAATTATATTAATATGGTTTTAAAAAAAAGAAAACCTACATTATAGATGACAACATGTCAAAACCGGAATAGTGGTGAGGCTTGAACCCATGACCAAAGAATGATAAGGGATTCCAATCAACCACAAACCTATGTGATCTCCTTGTTAACATTTTATAGTTTTTTCATTAATTGTTTTGAAAAATAAATATTAATGATGAATGTGTGGTGTTAATTTTTATATTTAGATATTAATTTATTATATTAGATAATGTGTGATAAACAAATTGGTTTTAAAAAAAGAGTTTTATACATATGAAAAGACTTTTAACCCTTTAATGGATCTTATGATCCATTAAAAGAGAGTTTTAGTGATTCAAGAATAAACTTTTAATTTTTTCGATTTTCAGTTCTTGGAGTAATGTGTGAATTAGAAATAGATCTTAGCATAACCAAAAGAATAAATTATTTTTCTAAAATATAAATTAATCATGTCAATATATGTGCTTATATTTCTATATATTAAAATAGTTACACAACATTAGTAAAATGGTATTGAATCAAAATCTTATCTTATTATCTTCATATCATATGAATTAAACTGTCTTTTAAATAATCATAAATTTATTATTTTGAGGCCCTATAGATTCTATTGATAATTTTCTTTCTTATTATCAATTATATCAATAACTCTATATTTTTTATTTATTCTTACCATTCATTTCTAAATCGCCACATTTCACCAGTGTTCTACATATGAACCAAGTTATGTTTTATGGCACTTGTAATTTCATTTTATGTTTATTAAGAGAATGTTTTATTAAATCGTGTATGATGTGGATTTTTTTTAAAAATGTAATTTTTAATTATTAAACCCTAGATTAGAAATATATTATTTCAATTGCAAAGAAACAATTTTTTTAAGGTGTATATAATGTAAAAACTCTAAATTATCAAATAAGGGCATTGTAGTTGATAATGTTTATAACATGAAACACCAAACATAAGAGTAAATATAACACCTTGTAACATTATGATATTTTTTTGTAAATAAATTAATTTACTTAAATGTCATTAATTACACACAATAGTGTTTTTATCTTTCATTACATGAAATAATGACTTTATTTTGATAACTATTGTTTCATGCAAAACCTATTTTTACTAAACCCCAATATAATAATATTATTATTATATATTATAATAGTTATAACCAAAAAATAAAATTAGATGGTATGAATAGTATTTCATAAATTATAAAAATAATTTTTTTTGTATATGTTATTTATGGATTTTAAATAAAATTAGAATTATTTAAAAGA
This sequence comes from Viscum album, assembly GCA_963277665.1. Taxonomy (NCBI): domain Eukaryota; kingdom Viridiplantae; phylum Streptophyta; class Magnoliopsida; order Santalales; family Viscaceae; genus Viscum; species Viscum album. The sequence continues at coordinate 2,066,339,269 of OY728131.1, forward strand.
AAATGAAATATTTTCAAAAACAAAATTGTATTTTTCTGGAAGATGGATTAGTCACACATTTTGAAAATAATTTTATATTAATTTTTACCAAATTCAAAATATTTATATAAAAAATAATATTTTTTTAAATCAGGATATCAGAATTATCTTATGCTGATTTTTGGTAAATTTCCTAGAAGATTCATTTTTGGATGATTAGTAAAAAATGGTGACTTTTAGTTGAAAACTCACTTTTAATTAAAATAATTTATAATGTAAAAATATATTATTAATTGTATTTAAAAAACTTAGTTCAAATTTTTATCACTATAATAATTTTCATATTAAATATTGATATAAAATAATTCTAATATTTTGAAACTTTTCGATTTAAATACTTTTTTGTCACATCTTCACCATTAATTTTAAATTCAAATTTCCCAATTATATGAATTAAATTTTAAAAAAATGATTCCATATTTTTTATAAGAATTATTTTAAATTTATAATAATTTTAAAATATTTTTTGACAAAAATGAATAGTTAATTCAGAGAAAAAATTAATTACCGTAGTTAAGGTAAAAATGGGTTTAATCGGTGGTTAAACTAAAAAGATATAGGTTAAAATGACCTATAATATTTTAGGACAAAATTTTATGGCCATTTTTTTGAAAATAAAACATTAATTATAGAGAATTGATTATTTTGGATGCTTTTATAATGATACAAACCTGGGTATGATTGAATCATTTCCAAAAATTACAAGTGTACCACTCACCCCACTTATAAAAGGACACCACTCAACTCTCTCCTTCATACCTTGATACCTAATTGGATGATCCAATACCTTCCCAAATAAATTAACAAAAAACATCCAATAATCTTAGAAGCCTTATTTTGGTTTGAAATTTAACCTAATAAGGCTTTAGTTAAAACTGAAGGATGATACTCAAAGAAGAGGTAATGTTCTTCAACGAGCGTATCTATTTCACTCCTTTCTCCACCTTCGTCAATTTTTATTAAATCATGATTATATAATAATGTCATAATATTAAATATAACAGGATTCTTTTATAATTAGGTAATTATCTACAACTATTTCCACTTCAATCAAATGGTTTATGAAATCATCGTTTGTGTGTACGGGGGGCTACAACCTCCCATACCAATGTTGTTCATTTTTTCATTTCCACCACTCAAGGTTTCGTAAGATGATTGATATAAAGTATATATACGATATTTACAATTTATTATTTCCAATTGTGTAATTATATCATATATACATTTTTACCTTCCATTCCATTGGAGATACGATAATATTGCTCATGTGTATGGCTGACTATCGCCTCGTGAAGAGATGTGATTCATCTTTCACTTGAAGTTCACATGGAAGGTGATATTGATAATTTTAATGATTTTATGTAATATAAATAAAAAAAATTCATATTTATGAATTATTTATCATTATTTAATGATAATATGCTTATCATTTTTTATCCTTCTTACTCACGTAAATATGATAACATCATTCATGTATGTGTGGTTTATCACCGTCATGAAGATATGTTCTATATTTTCATCACCACACCACATGTATTATATATATAATTATTTAATATGGTATGTATAATATTTTTATCATTTTAAAAAGGTTAAATATTACTTACCTCCTTTCCATAATAATTGTTGAAAAATGAAAACATTACTCATGATTATGTACTTCCTACCGTCTCCATTATCAAAACGTAATTAATTTTTCATAACCATTAAACTTGAATGGATTTATAAATAAAATTAATTTATAAATATAATAATTATATTATTAATATGATTCTATATGTTGAATAAATATATAATATTTCCACAAAATGTATCTTTCATGATAAAACACACATGAGAAAACAAGGCAATTAACACCCAAAACAATGAAAATAGTGAAATATTATTAATGAATGGGAAGTCATATTTTATAATAGGATCTTATATAATGTTATAAATATTAATATGGTTTTTTTAATTTTATTACATTATTGATACAACTATACATGATGTTAAATTATGTTCAACTAAATGGAAGTGTAAATTAAGGGATTTCTTAACTCAAATTCACTCCATTGTATTAATATCATACATCATTGATTATGTCATTATGTTATTATGTGCGTAATGAATATTGATTAAGTTATTTCATATTTAACATTTTTAAATTATTATTTATAGTTAAAAACAATCGATTCATTGAATAATTCTCACTTTAATGTTATGATCATCAAAATGGTTTATTTCATAGTTTCATTCTAATCAAGATTTTTCACTCTTGTATTTCAGTTGAAGGAAATTATTTTAACATTTCCTAATAAACCCATTTAATTTTATTATCCTTTATTATTAAAAAAAATTCATGTAATAGTTCCTTTTTTCACTCTTTTGTAGATAAAATGTTTTAGAAAGTGTTTTTATGAAAAGCTGACATCATTTCTCCCTTTAGTAAGAAATATAATTTTTCCCTAAACCATGTTTTTCAAAAATTAAAAAATGTTTCTAAATAATAAAAAATTATTTATTAAAGTATATTTCAACCATTTTACACATTTCATAATGTTTTCAATGGAATGTTTTTTCATTTTGAATATAATTCTTCTATTTTTATCAAAAAAGTTAAAGGAATCTTCATAGAATTTTCTGAACAGGGAAAATTCAAAACAATTTACTATGAAAAATTAATTTTCTATTAATATTTTTTGTGAAATATAGTAACTAATCCCTATAATTACAATTATTTCATTAAATTTTACTTTTCATGTTTATAGTGATTTTTTTTAAAAAAAATTGAAGTAATTTTTATATAAAATAATTTTAAAATTTTTTCCAAATGAAAAATATATTGTACTCAAGAAAGTTTTTAAAGATATTTTTAAGGTATTATTATTCATAAATGATAAAAAAAACTTTTATTATTACGACAATGGGTGTATTTTTTATTAATAAAATCAGTAATATTCCTCTATATAGTTTATAATTATTTTGATAGAGTATGGAATTGGCATTCCCTTCTTTGTTTCATTTCATAGTCATTAACATCACTTTGAAATATTCACATTCTTGTAATCATTGTGCATTAAATTTCCCTAAATATTATCATTATTTATCATGTAAATTATTATTTATTAAACCATATCTCATTTCTATATATGTTTTTGACTTTGGAAGTTATTTTTTGACTAGGGAAATATAGAAAAATATGTATCCTTTACTCAATATCGGTATTTTATTTAAAGGAATATTGATTGATGAATTAAATCAATATACTCAATATCTAAGGAATACATTAGAAATAAAGTTAAGGGTGGTCCTTAATGTTATATTTCCCATTGATGCATCGGTAGGTCTCATGATACAAATACATTAAGTTAGTATTACCTATGTTTTTAATTATAGTTTAAACCATCTTATGAAAGGACTTGATGGAAGTGGTATTATGATTCCTCAGATCGTTGCAAACAATAATTAATAATTTATTTCATTAATATTTCATTTATAATTATCCATGAGAATTTTTATACAATATTATCTATGGATGCATTTCATTCTCTGTTGATTGATTTAAATATAATTTGTTTTCAGATATTAACCCTTCCATATTGATTATGCCTTATCTAGTTATTTAATTTTTTTTGTCTATTTAGTTATTTACTTCTCCTTATATATTATTATTATTGATTAAAGATATCTTCCATAATACGTAACCCATAATGATCATTTAATCCCACCCTTATTTTTTTCATTTCTCAGAAATCCATGAAGTTTACTATGTTTGATATGTAAGGATATGCTAGAGGAAGTAATGTTATTCTAAAAAAATTATTTTTTATTTTGTTTTTTCAAATTTAATATGTTAATCATGTACGTATCTAGTTTACCTAGACTAATATACTATTCATCCCTTTGGGGAGTAATTTGTTATTTCTAATTCTAATGAATGAAAAATACACCCACTTAAAGATACAAGTGTAGGGGTCTCTACATAACTGCCTATATACCATATGAGCCCTTAATAAATGTATCATTAATCAATTCATTGTAGCGATATACCGGTCCCACCCATCACATAATTAAAATCATACACATGTGTTCCAAAAGATTAAAAAACATTCATCACATCATAACCCATGAAATGAAATGTTTTTTATAATCATTTCACCTTATCATAACCAGTGAAGAAGTGATAGTTTTCATAATCATTTCACCAATTCATCATAGAATAACCCATGGGGAAAGAAGTGGGTTTCATAATAATTTAATCCTTGTATAACCCTCAAAAGAGAAACCGAATTCATAAATATATTTTCATAAAAAAATCAACAATTCATAGAAATAAAATTAATTGTATAGTTGTATTATAACCTCATTAAATCATAAGTAACATTAATGGTTTCCATCTTAGATGGAGAATTATTTTAAAAAAATCACTAGGAACGTTTTTTGAGGAAAATAACCTTTCTTTGAAAATCATGATTTTAAATTGTAAAATATTTTCAATATAATTTCCTTTAAAAATAAAATTATAAACTTTTAATGTAATATTTAAAAATTTTCTTTTAAAAAATATAATTTAAAATTTAAAAAAACATTTAGAATATTTTCACAATCCCTTATTTAATTTTAAACCATTTATTTAAAAATCTAAAAATTTTCCAAATATAAAGGAAAAACTTTTATTCCAAAATAAATATAAAAACATGTATGTGAAGCTATAAATATTTGATCAATAATGAGAGTAATATATAAAATTCCTGTCATGCATTTTTTAAAAATTTATTTTCCCATTTTTTGTAAAACCCAAATGGGCATTGTTTTGAAAAACATTCTACATTCCTTTAAAAAATTAAAAAGTAAAAATGGTTAATAAATTTCATTAATTGTTCATATTGGAATTGTTAAAAACATTTTTGAAATTTTTTTGAGAAAACCTTATTTTAAACGAAAATAGGGTTTGGACTGAAGAGATAAATAATGCCAATTTTTCTTTAACCAAAGTCCAATTATTTTAAGTATCGATGATTTGGAAAATAGTACTATTTCATAAAAAAAATCTTGAATAACTAGAGGATATTAAAATTCATGTTAAATCATGATATATGGATCTAAATATTCAATAATTAAAAATATAATCATGAATAATCCCAACAAACGAATAGATTGTAACATACAATCATTACACCTTTGGTAACATTGAAACATAAGAACCATAAAGAAATATCACTAAATAAAACATAAAATATCATGAGTATAAATAAATTCATGATTTTACATGTCAAAGGTTCTTTATATACATCTCATACAAGAAGATAACTGTATAAAATAATCATATGTCTTAAAAAAGGAAAATAGAGACAAAGATTTCCTACTAATTTGGTAACTTTTGAACCATAAAACCGATGAAAGATATATCATCAAATGGATATTTAAATACCAATAATATTAATTATAATCATCCAAAAATAAATTTATAGTAATTTTATACAACACATAAAATAAATAGGTTGTGAATATGACATGTCTCACAGAAATAAAAAATGTGATGAAAATCCCTACATATAAGTCATGAATTCCTCCACACTCGTTCAAGCCACTTGTATAATAAATATAATTTTATTATAAATTTATTAAATAAATATACATATATATATATTATACCATATATAATTGTTTTATGTTTTTTTATTACCCATTTATTAACTAGTTGATTTTAAAGTCATGTTTTTGGTAATAAGTGTTTTCTGTTCCATATATGTCTTAACTTTGTATTTTTGGTCCTATTAATTTTATCACAGTTACATCACCTCAAGAAAAATTAATAATTAAATAATTATTAAATTTATACATTAGTATTAATTTTAAGACCAATCAAGAATTTGTTTTCATGAAATTATGTACGTTCCGATCACGGAGACGGTATGTCATATATACACATGAGTAATGTCTTAATATTTAAAAAATCATTTTGGAAAGGAGGAAAGTAATATATTATATTAAAATTAATATAATAATATCATAATAATATATTATTAATTTAAATATACATAAATATATCATCCATGTGGTGTGGTGGTGAAAATATAGTCACATCACTTCGTGATGGTAATAGTCAACACGTACGTGAACGACGTCATCATCTCTTAGTGAGTGTAAAAGGTAAGAAATAAAATGATATATTATCTTTTTATAATGATAAATATTTAACTAATATCATATTTATGTCATTTATTTTACATATATATATATACATATATCTTTATTATATTCCATTTAAATTCTTAGTGAAAAATGAATCGTATCACTTCGTGAGGCGGTAGTCTTCTGTACACATGAGCACCGTTATCGTATCACCGATATAATGGAAAGAAAAAATATATATATGATATAATGAGAAAATAGGTATAATTATGTTTTATACAAAATATATATACTTTATATCCATCATCATACCCATCCATGAGAGGTGGTAATGGAAAAATGAATGACATCTGTTTATAAGGCGATCATCCTTCATACACACGAATAATGATTTCGTAACCTATTTGACAGAAGTGAAGAAACATATAGATAATTAAATTAAAGTAAAAAAATATCAATATATTTAATATAATAAGGTTCTTATATCATCATGGTGTAATAATAATTGAAGTGGGAGAAGGAATAAATAAAAAACTCTTGTTAATGAATGTTACCTAATTTTTAGGTTTCCCCCTTATGTTTTCACCAAAAGCATTCATTGTTTGTATTTATTCGCAAAATAAGTATTATATGATGAGTGGTGGAAATTTAAAAAAAATTGGGTGGTAATTTTCTATACCAAAATGTTTTCAGGTTTTATTAAGTGAAAGGTGGTGGTTGGTTTTTATAAATTGGGGAAAGGACCCACTTGGAAACTATATAGATATTTCCAAAAGGATGCTAAAATAATAAACTAATTTTCATTAAAAATCATAACAATTTCTAATTGTTTCTAAATTTAGATGGATGATATTGAAATATTTCTATTTATTAGTATTTATTTATGTTTTGGATCATTTTTAACCCTTATCGTTTTTGGTTAGCCCCTAGTAGACCTATTTTTACCTAAACCATGGAAAACAAATTTTTATATTTTCAATATTAATTTATGTAAAAAAATTATGTTAAAATTTTTATATAATATAAATTATTAATATTAAAATTATATAATCCATTTTTATAAATTTCATTTACATAAGTGACAAATTTTCATTTAAAATTAATCATGTAGACGTGACAAGAAAGAAGGTTTTTAAAGATAACATGTTTAAAATATTACAAAATTTTTATATATAAAGTTATTATAAAATTGATTTAATTGCACTAAATTGTATTAAATGATGTATAACTGAAATAATTTTACTCTAATAAAAATTTGAAATATTATTTAACTTTAAAAGTAAATAAAATGAAAAGGATGTTTTTAATTAAAATTCAGTATTTTTCCCTACAAATCAAAAAATGAAACTTTTCATAAAAATGTTAAAAATTAATCCAAGTATAATTTTTAGAATATGATTTAGAAAAATTAAATTTATTTCTAAAAATAAATTTTAATCAATTTAAATAAATTATTTTTCAAATATGTTCACAAAAAGGCGTCAAAAATTCTTTTCCAAGAACAACAATTTTAAACATAAAAGTGGATTTATTATAATTTATTTTATGGAAATAAAATAAGATGAATAAAAAACTTTTATTGAATAAATTATATATATATATATTATTAAAATAATCCACCAAAAGTTATTTCTTTAATTTATTGAGATAAAAGTTGTTTAAGTGCATTAAAACATTTCTTTTATAGAAAAAGATTCCCTTTTTTCAAATAGATTTTGTTTTCATTATAAATTAACTGTTGAGAATGTAATTAATTTTATATACATTTTTAAACCAAATATTTAAAAAAATTAATCCTATTCAAATTGGTCATTCAAACAACTAGGTGATAATAAGATTATTAAATAATAATTTATTAATAGTAAGTCACATTTTTCTTTAACTCAATGTTGTTTAAAATAAAAGATAATAACATTATTTCATGTAAAAGTAGATAAAATTGGTGTCTCATGTAACAAAATATGTCAAAAGGATTAAATTTATAAGAAAAAATATTTTTCAAAGTCTTAGGGTATTTTTATTGTCTTGTCCTACAATGAAGGATGTGAACCAAGATGGGGATATTACAAAAGTCACATTCTTGGGGTAAGGTCATTACAATAGTATGGATAACTATTTATCCTTCAATTAATAATGTGTTTTATTAATGACCAAGAACAAAAATAAGGATGAAGGTCCCTAGTTTTGTTGAATTAGTTGAGTATGATCAAATGTATGTGATAAATTTTCATGATTATCCCAACTAAAAAACCATGTTTATAAGGAAAGAAGTAATTTTTGTCTTGATAGATGCATCGGAAGTGAGATTCAGTGAGTTAATGGAATTTCTAGTCACAATACTTTTTCCCACACTAACCATAAATAAATAATTATTTTCAATATATAGTGATTATTAAAATAATAAATTCGATTTTCTTCCCATGAAAAATGATAAATTTATATCCTATGACTTAAGAAACAATATGTTATATTAGAAAAAATTATTCTACTCATGATCTAGAGTGAGCACTGTTAATATTATACTATAATATTTTTAGGCATCATATCTATGGTTCAATGTGTTACATATATACTAATAATAAAAAGTATAAAACATATGTTCAAATAAAATGATCCCAATAAGATATAATGAAGATGGTTAGAGTTTACAATATAATACAAATTCTCAATCCATTACTATCTTATGAAAAAATAATGTATCCTATTATCATATAATAAAATATCCTAAAAAATCATATCCCTAATAAGGATTCAATGGGATATAATATTCTTATACTTGTAAAGGATGAACATTGGAATTATAAATGACTGTATGACTTCCAACCTTGCTCAAATTATTTCTCAACTATCTACCTTGGAAAAGACTAGGGTGGTAAAAATTTATAACATATGGTTATAAAAAATGTATAATCAATAAAAAATATAATTTTTTTAGATTTTGACATTGATAAAGATGGAGTTGTAAGACTTGGGTTGTGGTTATGTGTAACATCAAAGCATGATATAATAAAAATATTAAATGATTTTGATACCTCTATATTCTAAATCCACTAATGGAGAAAAATTATATGAAGTGTTCTCTAAGAGAAAAGTTATTGGGACAATATAAAAAAAGGGTTTATTCCATATAGATAAAGGTTATTGGTATTCTAACTAGTTAAGGTACATAAATGTAATTCCAATAAGATGATGCAATTGTTACCCATACCAATATATAAATGGGATAATATCACCATGAAATTTGTCACAATGCTTCCAAATATTTATATGGGAAATAATTCCTGATGGTTTTTCTGGATCACCATTAAAATATTACCCAATTATTCTCCATAAAATAATAATTTTCACTCAATATAATTTCATATATATATATTAGTGAAGTGTTCACACTATATGAAACACCATTGTCTGTTGTTTCCAAATATGATTTGATGATCAACATAGTGTTTTATAGGGTCCTTCGGAAGGCATTAAACATGGAGTGAAATTCAGTGTGGCATATCATCCTTAGAAATATAATCAAACCGAAATAATTATTCACCTATAAAGGGAAATAATTTAGAATTATCTTAATATTTTAAATGAGTTTAGGTTAAACATCTTACACAGGTATAGTTATTTTATATCAATAGCTTCAACACAAGCATTAAGATGACTTCAAATGATTCCCACTATTGGATGAAATATATAACTCTATCACGTTGGGATGATATTGGATAAATGAAGCTATAAAAACCATATATGGTTAATAATATGGTAGATAAGTTCTGATCCTAGAATAACACATCAGAGAACCATTAAGAGGGAATAACTATTCTACTAAAAATCATCATTAGTCCTATATTTGGAGTACAATGATAATTTTTTCATTATAATATCCCCAAGGAAGACTATTATGAGGTTTTGGAAGAAAGAAAAGTCAATACATTGATATATAGTCCCCTTTGATATTCATTATCATGTTGGAGCTATAAAATATCGACTATACCTACCACAAAATTGGTATCAAGTGAATGAGATATTCTATTTATCCCTATTAAGAAACCTTATAACATATCCATCAAATTTAAAACATGTGTAGATGGTATAGTTATATCACTAAAACTGTCATAGGGAGAAAGCAATAGAAAGAATTGATAATAAATAAAAATATAAATAAAATAAGACCACTCATCTCATTAGTGTTCTATAGATAAATCAAATATATGAACAAGAAACATGTGAACAGGAATGTGCAATGAAACAAAAGTTCAACCTTTTATTTTCATTTTATTGTTTCAGTTGAAATTTGAATAATTGAATTTTTGAAGAGGTTAATAATATAAAAACACAAAAATTATAGATTCAAAAAATTATTATATCTAAATATATTTATTTTTTAATGTATAGTAAAATTGATATGCATGACACAATAAAAGAAATATTTTCTTATTAAATCAAGATATAACATTACATATAAAGTGTGAATTTACTCCAAAAAATTAAATAATTCAATGGGGAAATAAACATATAATAATAATGTTACTAGAATTTCAATTTATTGTGCATCATGATATCCTATAATTATCACAAATGTGAACATCCCCATAATTAGAATATAGGTTATGATAAATAAGATTTAAATTTTATAATTGAAACTTTAGCAACATTGATAAAAATTGAGTTGATGAATATTTATGGAAATGGAAGATATTTTTTGGAAATCATGTAATTATGTGGAAATTAGAAAATATGTTTCCAATATGTATAATAACTAACCATTTCAATTGTTACAAGGTCGATGAGAACAGTTAAATGGAAAATAAAATTTGTTTTTATAATGAATAAAATAATTATTATAACTCTATGAAATGATTTCTCTAATCATATAACTAAAAGGAAAATTAAAAGATTAAAAAATTAGAAATTTTAGTACTAAAATTTAGGTATTTAAATAATTTTTTTTTGAAATAATTTATATTAAAAACAATATATTATAACTGTTTATTAATAATATTATAATTTAAAATAGATTCTTAATCTCTCATAGAAAAAGGAATAGAATTTAATCTATATAAAACCATTCTTCTATATATTGTAAGAAAATATTTAAATATTTAATTTCAATTTTATATAGTATGAATTTGATGAAAAAATTGAAATTAGAGAACCAAAATTAGCATAAGATAAATATTTTTAATTTTTATAAAATGTTTTACTTTTGGATAATTGTAAAGAAACTATTTATTATTAATACATTAATATTTTTTAAATATTCATGATATAAATAAGAAATTATTTTTAAAATCCTTTTCATAAAATTAAAGTTAATTATTGATCAAAATAATACACTTATAAATACTAATTGTATTTTATAAGCCGATATTTTAAAATTTAAAACAAAAAATGTAATTAACAATAAAAAATATCTTTTTGATTCATTACATTGTAAAAAATATTTTCACAATGGATTTATATTTTGGGTGTTATAAAATTTAACACCCCAAGATTCCATGGTACGTTTCCCTTTGAATAATGCAGTATCTTGCATCGTACACAACTTGGAGTTTTAACACACCACGACCAATCAAACTAGCCGTTATGAATAGTAATACCCACTTTTTAAAATTTTATAAATTTTATTTTCTAAAATGGACTTCATTTTTGTATTTTGAATATCAAAATTAGCTTATGGTGAATTTTTAGTATTTTTCTGAAAACTCTCAATTTTTGATAATAATGAAAGACACTGTGTTATGGTTTAAAACCAAATTTTTTTTAAATAATTATTTATTTTATTTATTTTAAGTCAAAATGGATAAATAATAACTGTATTATTTCACTTCAATTCATTGGAGTCATTTTTATAATAAAATTAGATGTATAAATTTTTATTAAACTTTTTATCATCTTTTACCCACCTTCTAGGAGTATTTGAAAATTTATATAAAACATAACTTTACTGATTCTATGAGTTGAATTTCAAAAATAATAGAGGCACGTTTGACATCAATATGTAAAATGTGGTTTAATAAAATAAAATAATTTTTGGTGAATAATAACTTTTGATGTTTATTTACCACGATTAAAAGTAAATAGGGTAATTAAATGTAAAAATAATATTACAATTACCCTAACACATATCCTAATTCTATAGGATAAATTTAATTCGACCAAAAACAACATTATGGATAAAATATCATCCTTTTTGTCCACTTGTATTTGATTAAGACATTTATTATTAATTTATTTAAAGAATAGTTAAAAGTGTTATATTCAAAGTTTAATAACTAAACCATTTTTAATATAGGTTTACACATAAGATAAATTCTACTATAAATATTCATTATAAATCTAAAAATATTTCATATATAATAGAATTTTATTTATAATTTTTAGACATTAAATAATTATTTTATTTTTGAAACAATGACGATGTAGTAATTACCGTATTAATGAATGATTAAAATAATTGATATTATAAATATTGAAATAAATGTAATTTGAGACTATTGATGAATTAAACTAATTTTCTAGGATAATATTAAATTATATGGTTGATTCAATGAATTTTTTTCTAAGTAATAATGTTTTTATGACTTTAATAAATACAAAATACCAAATAGTGTCAAAATTGACAAAAATTTGTTTTTAAACAAATACTATATTATTAATTGACATAATATTACTAAAAATATAAGTTTTAGACAAAGGACATAGATAAGGTAATATATATCAATAATTAACCACTTGGGGTTCGATTTTCTTTTTATTTTATGTTTATTAACCATTTATTATAATAATACAAGAATACATGGTTAAAGATAAACTATTTAACTAAGAGTTAAATCTAAAAGTAAATATTAATATGGTGATGTAAACCTGTATAAAACCTATTGGTTTAGATTATTTTGACCAATCCCCATCTTAGACTCTAAATAAATAATTTTAGAGCCATTATTTACCAAATATGATTTTATAATAAAATAATATTTTAATGTTTTCCTAAAGTGACCCTCACCACTCTTATAAAAGGGTACTTCCCCTTCTCTAAAAATCACATCTCCAAGGCCATTTGGCTCGGACAAAACCTACTCAAATATCCTCCAAACTACCCTCACTTTGACCTAGAGTTCTTTCCTTGATCATAAAGCCAACCTAAGGAGCACTTTTGATCAACTCAAAATGAAACACTCGAAGAAGAGGTAATAATTTCACCACCCTCTTTCATATTATTTTCTTCTTCCACTTACTATTTCTTTGTTCTTTCCATACCAAAATAATAAATCCATTACCTTATTTATACTGTGATGTTATTATAAATATCTTACAACCATATTCATTATTCTATCCATCCTATAAATGAAAAAGTCACCATATGTGCGTGCGTACGGCTTACCGTCTCCACGTTGTGGTTTAGTTTGTTATTAAAACACTTAATTATTTGGATGAGTATAATAATGAGAATAAATGATGTAAATAATAAATATAACTTGTTAATTATTATTTATATATGATATACCATCCAGTTACATACGATTTCACCATCAATATAATGATATTGTCACTCATGTGTATGTACGGATTACTACCTCCACAAACACGATGAGATTCATTACCCATCATAATCATTGAAGAATAATTTTCATTTTATGATTAAAAAAATTAAAGAACATAATATAATTCTGGATATGAATTAAATACATCTTATTCATACCAAACATGCCTTACGAAACCGAGCATATAAAGGAAAATGAATCAGTTAACACCTGAAACGATGATACTACTGAAATATTATTAACACATATATATTAGAGGATAATATATCATATCATATTTATGTATATTGTTCTTGTATAGTTTAATAAAAATGTTTTAACTATTATACAAGATGTTAAAATACCATTGACTAAGGAAAATTTTGAGGTAAGGGTTAATTTTACAATATCTTTACTTATCTGAGATTTTCAATATGTAAGTATCTACTGGAACCTCATTATCATCCACATCCATGTTTTCTTAAAAATGACGTATCCAAAACTTTTTTACTATTTATTAGACTATGGGTTAAATTAATTTATACCCTTATTTGGCTTTATATGTTTTGAAAGGAATCTTTCCGTCATTTTCCAAACAAGGTACTTTATGACCTTTTCAACAAAATTAAGGTAAAAATATCTTTTTAATTTATATGGCGGGTGTGGATATTCTCAGCCATTATAGCATCGTCAAGGCTTCCTTTAAAATATTATAAGAATATTTTAAAAATAAATGTTTTCTTTTATAATTATGTGACTCTTAAATTATTTCAAAATAGAAATAGATATTTATCTCAAATAGTTTTGATTTCATATAATTAAACACCTTTTGTTAAATTTTACACTTTTTTGAAGTTGATTTGTTATGATAAAAATATTCCATATTATATTTAAGGTTTTGTGATATGTTTGAATATGGATGTGTTATTTTTATACCATAAATGGTTTATGGTTAAAGTATTGACATTTTGTATGCTAGTTTTAATACGAATGTTTTTGTTATATTTCAGCCTTTTCATATGAGTAATGTGTTGTACTTAGTAAGTGATGGGTGGAGCCTGCTATAGCTCCTCGGTGTGTCGGTAGGTATCATGAGACAATTAGATGTGGAATTGGCTGAGGCCTTTCCCAATGTGATATATAGTTTTGGCCGAGTCCTTTATCATTTTTAGATGTCTTGGTCGAGGCCGTGAAAAAAATGTTTCAGAGTGTCCTTCATTATACATTACCTCATTATAAAAATAATATTGATGGTTCATGTGGATATTCGACTAGTAGAATACCCATGACTATGTTTTATTATGGAATTATTTACATAGCTCATTTTCCTGTAAAAAATTGTTCATGTTTATTATTTGTAATGGAATTTGTTTTCAATTATACACCATGCCTAATGTTTAGTTTATCTTTTGTTGTATTGCTTACTCTTACTGAGTATTTGAGCTCACCCCTTTATTGTGTTTCATTTTCCTAGGATATGAAGTAGTTAGTTATGGGTGACTTGCAGGAATAATGTAGGAGGCTTGGATGTTTCTGATGGAAAAAATTAGTGTTGTATTTATTTTCATGTTGTAATGTTGAACTTATGTATGTATCTTGTTTCCAATAATACTAAACTAATCAGTCTTTTGAGACCTGATTCCTTGTATCATGACAATTTTATGTAATAATGCACCGACTTTGTGTAACTGGGGTCAGGAATTACACAAAATATAAAATAAACCTCAATTTCTAACTCCGACACAAATAAAGTCAAAGGAAAAAAAATATTAATAGTTTTAGGCCTAAATGATATAATAATCAATATTTCATTCCAAAATAATCCTCCCCCTTTCTTATATAAACTCACCACCCCCACCACATTATCATCACGTATAAAACTATTTATTTTTTAAAAGATGAACCATAATCCATCTATAAAGTTTCATAGAATGTATTTAATCCCCTTTGGTGACCAAAAGTCCCCCCCATGAAGGCCTTAGGCTCAATCTAATGAAAACAACTCATGGCGCGATGTAAGGGTTTCAAAATACATATTTCCCTTTAAATTAACATATTACCCACTATATAATATAATTAACAAATAAAAATTAACATTAAAACATATCTTAAATATAACTAACTGAAAATTGAATATTTTTATTAAAGGGAAAGAAGGGGGATAAAAAAAGGGGGACCTGACCCCAGTGGAAACTAGGAGGGCCAAAAGTGATGAAGTCTAAGGGAATCCCCAAGAATAATGTTATTAGAATGAGATGGAAGAAAACCAAAACTTGTGTAAATGAAGAAAGGCTTGCCTTCACAACCTTCTCTTGACAAACCATCAGCTACGAAGTTCCTCTCCCTCCAAATATGTCTCACAACCGCTCTAGGGGCTAGGTCCATTTTGCACCTCCAGATTAGATACAGCAGTGCCCAAGGAGTGACTTTCTTTCCATGTAGCATGTTTAGAAACACCTCTGATTCTGATTTCACCTCTTTGATTTGAATTTTGAGTCTTTTGCACAATGTTAGGCCTACATGCATAGCTCTAGCTTCCGCCCCCAATGAATTTCCTGGTCCAAAAAAAGATTTAAAGGCAATGATGAACAACCCACAGTGATCTCTGACTAGACCAACATCATTTATCAGTCTATTTGAGAATGAGCCATCAACAGTAAGTTTAAGACTGTTGCAAGGAGGGGACCAGCTCACCCATCGACCCTCGAGGCTTGGGGCATCCACCAGATGGTTAAGAAATTTACACTGAACCTGCGAAGTCGAACCTCCTTTGATTAAGGAGAAAAGATCCCTCACCCTATATCATGCATTAATATGTAAGTAAATCATGAAATTATGCACACCCAGCCTGGACTAGTTCCTTTCATACTAGATGATCCCACAAACCAAAGAAAATATGATACTATGGATTTTTTTTCTATCTCCTCCTGATCCATGCCATGAAACCATAAACAGATTACCTCCTGCATGGACTCGACCTGAGAAATAATGCCAGAGCTACCACTCAGACTCAACCAGAGACTTTTTTCCCAATCGCACTTGAAGAAGACATGCAACACAGATTCACTCCTCGGTTGGTCGCAACGCCGACATCATGATGCCTGGGAAATCACTCTCTTTTGAATATTGGCATCCATAAGAGTAGCATGGTCCTTAATTCTCCACACAAGAATTTTCATCTTAGAGGTAATCTACTTTCACCATAGTACCTCCACCTATGCCTCTCGCCTGTTATCCATATGCATCAGGGTCCTGAAGTCTTTACCTGAAAAACCACTACAGCTCGAGCCTGTAAAAACATACCTCTCTTTCTCCTCCTAGAGGATAATATTGTCAAAAACTGAATTCTGATCACTTCTCAGGTTCACATTCATGAAATAAGGGTGCTGGATAGCCTCATTTAAAGTGAAGTCAGGAACTGGGCACCCATGAAAGAAGATCTTCTCACATACCTAGTTATCGTGCCATAGGCTGATATTTCCTTGACCCGCAACAAATTTTGTATAGACCTCCAACTCCTCAAAGTGCATAGGCATACATCATGAAAGACATGAGACCCTGCGCCTTCCAGTCCCCAAATCTTCCCATAATTGACCTTATCTATCCTTGAGGAGAGCATCACATAAGGAATATCATTCCATAAAATCTCATGCATTCCTAGATTGCATGGAACCCATCGTTTCAAAAATATCCCGGATGTCAACCCTGCCTTCCTCAATTGGTTTAACCGGCCTCTTCTAGGAGGCCCAATGGAAACACCTAGTAAAATTCACATCCCAGAGGAAAATAGTGAGAATCCTCTCCAAATAGCTAATTTATTCCTTGGGGGGGTAATGACATATAGAATGTTCATCGGTATTGATGTCAAAACATTATTTATATAAATGACTCTAACTCCAAAAGAGAGGAACTAGTGATTCCAGTTAGAAATTATCCTTGATATCTTGTTTATAATTTCATTGAAGAGCACTTTTTTGATTGACCCATTAAAAATTAGTGAACAGAGGTAAGTCAGGGGATGTTGTTGCCTTTGAACCCTAATAATCGCTTGGATTACCCTACTACATCTGCCCAAGAATCTCTTGGATATAAATACCTTTCTTTTGGAGTGATTGATGAATTTCCCACTCAACTTCCCATATGTAGACATATTACACATGAATCCAATGTGCGACCTGCAATATCCATTAAAGAAAATAATGATATCATCAGAAAACATCAGATGGGAAATGGAATCATTCCCAGACATGTTGTAGTAGGGCCAGATCCTTCCACTTTTCTTGCTATTATTTAAGTTTTGGGAAAGATCTTTCTACGCCAAAATGATGAGAAAAAATGAAAAAGTGTCCCCTTGCCACACACCATAGGGTTTTTTGAAGAATCCGAATCCTTTCCCCATCAACGAGATGGTAAGACAAGGGGAAGAGTAACATCTAAAGCGATGATCAAAAAACCATTCACTGAAGCCAAACATTTTCATGACAAGGATAATGAAACTTCATTCCAACATATCCTAAGCTTTTTCAATATCAATTTGGATAACCACATTCGAACCCACCACAAGCTTGTTGATATCATCAACCAGATCTTTAGCAATACCAATGGCCCCTAGATAAACCTTCCATTTACGCAGCCATGTTGCTCTCAAGAGATTAGACATGGGATAACACAATTCCATCTCTTGGAAATGTGGGAAGTAAGGATTTAGTAATAGAAGTTGCAGAGGAAAATGGCTATAAATTGGTTAATATTAATTGGATCCTTCACCTTGGGAATCAACACAACTCTAGAGGTTCACACACTCTTGGTGAGGGGGGACACTCTGAAGTAGTCCCGGATGGCGTCAATGACATGAGATTTAATAAAAACCCAGGAAAAGACATAGAAGGCTCTAGGGAATCCATTAGGGTCTGGCGCACTATCCAGATTCATGCTTAAGATGGTGGATTTGATCTCCTCCTCAGAAGTAAGGTCTTGAAAAAAAAATAGTTGTCATCATTATCAACCTTCTTAGGAAGTAGCCATAATGTTGTCTTCTTCACTAGAGTTCCTTGCATCCAAATTAAAATGCAGCCCAGGGCCAACTAGAAGATCCTAGAAATGGTCAAGCACCATGTTTCCTACCACCTGCACATCATAGGTATATGCCCTGTATTCCATCATCAAGTTGATTCTCCTCTGATGCGCCTTTTCATTCAAGAAATCATGGAAGAAATTTTCTATTTTGGTCCCCATCCTTCAAATTCCATGTTCTGGATTTAATCCTATAGGCTTTCTTAATTCCCAAACGTTTTTCATCCATCAAGGAGAACTTGTAACATAGGTTGACGAACTTAACCTCATCCCAATACTCTTGCAGATCTTCTTCCATGTTTTCAATGGCCGATTGTAATACATCATGGATGGAGTCCTCCACTGATATAGAGCTCACCCCAATCACCAATGTCCTTTTTGAGATGCCTGAGATTCGTGGAAAGGTTGATCCAAGAACCCTCCACCACCACACTATCCTAGGAGCTCCTCACCATTTTCATGAAGCCTCCTCGGTAATCCAAAAACTAGAATAACAAGGGGGAAGTCTAACCGGATCCCATTTCTGTTTCTCCACCAATAGTAGAGCATGTTATGAGAGAGAATGAGTCATGTGAATGACTGAAGATTGAGGTATAGAGTTGAGGCCTTGATGATTATAAAAGAACATTTCCGGTCTACATCAAATTCGGTTGGCACCCTTGAAATTATCACACCAAGTAAACCTATTACCTAAGAATCCTAAGTCAAGGATACCCACCGAAGAAACAAAGTCTTTCAAATAATTAATGTCAAAATAACAGAAGTTGGTTCCTCCTCTTTTCTCTACCTTCTCCATAATCAAGTTGAAATCCCCTCGAAAAATCCATGGGTAGTTTCCCAGTTGTAGGGATCCATGTAAATCCAAAGGTCTCTCCTCCCCAGGGGGTCACCACTGGCATAGGTAAAGGAAAATATGACAAACTCATTCTCAAAAAAATCCTGGAAGTGAGTATTTGTGACATGGAACTCATATTTTCTACCGAGAAACCATCCTTCCATCATAACCAAATCTATTTCTTCTCCGACACGACATGAAGAGAGTTCCCACAACCCATCCTCCTAAAAAATCCACTGAGCTTGGTAGGGTCCTACTTCGGCTCAAATAAGGAACAGATACAGGCATAATATTTACGGGTCATAGAAAAAATGAAGGCGCATTTAGTCAATCCCCCCGACCCCTCTCATTCTAGACGATCGAGGATACCCTTAAAATAAAAGGGATTTTCCCTTCCCATGGAAAAGGCTTAAACAAGACTCTATAAAAACATTTGGACAATCCTTGGCTTTGGAACGAGTAATCGGCCCATCCAACCCCACCTATTGGAGGTTGGAAATCGATGGGCAGGTAGAGAGCACCCATAGACTCTTCCAAAATGGAGAACCTGTTGATTGAGCCACATGGAGGGGAACTCATAGACATCACCTCATGGTAAGAGGGAGGGATAAGTCTTCTTGCAATAGAATCACGGGAAGCATGAATAGCCTTAAAAACCCTCCGAGAAAGCCTTCACCTAGGAAAGACTCTTTACCTCCTTCCATGACAAAGATGATACAGAGGAATCCATGTAGACCAGTTCCAAAGGCAGAAGCGATGAAAATTGAACGGACATTATGTGAGTAAGAATCCCCTTAGATATCCATGAAATGGAGATCTCCACTGGAATTTGAGAGCTCGAGGGAAAGGATACCGGGTGAAAAGCACATCCAAACCCCTCTGAATAAACATAAATGGAATGAAAAGGTGGTCGTTGTACGGTAACTCTAGATCGGAATAGTCAGGTGTCAGAGAAGGAAAGGAGCATACAAGCAGAGGGTGCATTGATAGGAATGTGAGAAAGTGGATTTTATTTTGAAAAATCTGCCACCAAATGAATATATTCGTCTTCAACCTCCAGCGTCACCATCGGGAGGCTTGAAGTATTATGCGCCTCCACCACAACATCCCGCGGGACCTGGGGACAGAACCTATTGGAGTTGAAGGGGATACATTGGAGGGAGAGGGAGATGGGCCCTCTAGGATCTTGTTGAAAGATCAACATCTTTACTAGTCCACCAAGTGCCCTTGGAGGCCGCAACCTACACAAAACATGGGTGGATCCTGAGGAAAAAACCTTTTCCACCAAATGAAACCATCATCAGCATTAACCAACACTTAGGAAGGGATCTTCTTTTCCAAATCCAAATCCACACAAATTTGAGGATTAACCACTTCCAAAAGTCCCATCACTCTATCATCCACACAATGAAATGAACCCAGCAAATCTACCATAGAGGGGAGGATCGAAGGATTTTGAAGCCGTAAGGGGAGACCAGGAATCTTAATCCAGACAGTAGCCGAGCTAGAATACCTTCCAAAATGAGTGTCTCAAGACCATCGAGAGATAGAACACCTCCATGAGCCACATCGCCTCCCTGGCCTAGCCCAAGACCACACAATGTCCTCTATAAAAGAAAAATGGATGCAAAAGACATCACTCAAAAACTATGACACCGCAGTGGGACGAAGTGACCACCAAGAATCTACAATAGATTTGAAGAACCCAAGGGAAGGTTTTTTTCTATCAAAATGGGCCACCAACCCTAGATCATGGAAGGAAGAAGACAGATCGACCACCAGAAAGTCATCGACGAACGAAGAAGGATTCTTCACAATACTAATCTCAGGAGCCTAGAGAGGATGGACAACCGCAGCAGATGACAGCTCACCAGAAACCGCCTCCTTAAAGGATTTCGAAAGAGCCGAAGGAGAAACTACCTCACGGGGGGGCTCTCTAAGGAATATGGCAAAGCACCACCCGATGGTGTTGATGAGGATCCCACTACGGCTACATAAGGCGGACCCATGGTAAGAAGGAAAATTTGATTTTAGAAGAAAGTCCAATTGGATATTATTCTTGATTGAGGTTTATTTATTATAAAAAAATCATCCATATTTTACTGAATGAGTTATAATATAAAATTATTTTTTATTATATATCAATATTTACATGTTTTCCTATTTTTTAAAACTCTCTTAAAAACATTATTTCAGTCATGGATGTTTTACACTGCCTAATTGAATTATTATGTATTTTTGTTTTACTCATGTCATTAATTTATATTTTTCAAAAATTATTTTATGATTTAAAATAACATATTACATAATTAATAATAATTTTATACTTCTGACATGAAAAATTAGTATTCCTAATAATGATATTAAATGCTAACAAGAATAGTCATCTTCATCCTTTAAAAAAAATATTATCACGAAATATTCTTAGAATTTTTATGTATATAGTAATATTTTTAAATCCATCACCACTAAAATGGTATAAAACATATTAATTGATACTTTTGAGCTTATATAACCATTGGAAAATGGTTTACAATAGTCACCATTATATTAAGATGATTTGGGAATTATGAGCTTAACAATAATTGAAATGGTCAACGCTAACAATATTATGATAATAAATAAATAAAAAGTAACAATAAATGGATTATATTGTATGAAATAAATTTAAAAAGTGAATAAAGAAATTAATTAATAAAATTAACTAAACTATTCAAGAGTATAATAAAGAATTCAATGAAATTAATAACTTGTGGTAAGGGTTCTTTCCCATTCATTCTCATTCTTAATGATATGTTCTCTATCACCCACTATCTGCCACTCCTCTTTATACCTAATAAATATCTCTACCTTATTTTCTTTATTATTACCATTTCTACATTTTGAGGGTAATATTCATTCAATTTCAATCCAATTTTTATTGTTTCTTGAAATTGAATTCATTAAATCTAATAAGGGATGTGTTTTCACATTCATCATCATTTTCCTAAATCATAATAATGTATATACCCAACCATTATTTCTTAATTCTTAAACAAATCCTTTTATTATATGTTCATTTTTTACATTGAATATCATATATGATATTTATGTAGGATCGAAATAATGATGTAGATTCTCGATTATAAGAAGGGGTGACTTTTAAGATTAAAAACATTCTTTTTTAACCATAATGAAAACTATGTTTAACGAAGTTAAACTAGATAAATTCACAAGACCCATTTTAGTTCTACTAAACAAACATTCTAGGTTCTAGAAATGTGGTTCTAGAAATGAAACTTAAGGAAACATTACAAGGTTCCAGAAATATGGTTTCATAAATAAAACTTAAGGAAAGTTTACATGGAAAAGATTCCACCTTAAATCATATATAATATTACTTATCAGAGTATAAAAAGTTATATTAAATTATAAGAATATTATACTTCCTTTCTTTATTAAAATGCAATAGAAATAAACATGAAACAAAACAAGTAATAAGTATAAAATCTTTTAACCCAAAGAGTAGGGTATCCAACAACCTTGGAAAGAGGTACCTTGATTTATACTTTCAAGAAAGTATGTCTTACCCACACCAGGGTAAGCCCTCAATAGAAATATTGGAATCTATCCTGTTATCCCCATAAGCCCTTGATCATAAAGGTAGTTGAAACCTCTGTCTTAATATCCTCGGAAGTCCATGAACTGTAAGGTAGTTGGAACCACTGTCTTTCTATCTACGGAAGCCCTCAATTGTACTCACCAAAAACCAGAGTCACACGAAGCAGTCTAAACAAGATGTTCAGAACTTCACAAAACATGATAATATTTACCTATTGAAATTACTACAGTATCATTCAATCTCTAGAGTGTTCAATAGTTTTTTATCAATCAATTTTGAGATCATTCAAATGAGTTCCTATTTATAGGAACTTATCCATCGGTCATCTCCCTCCTCTAATAGTCACATTTTTCTTTGAATCTCCGAGGGACCTATACATGTGTCACTCAAACAACAGTTAGAAAAAAATAGTATGAAATCATTTCATAACTATATAACATATAAGAACAATAATTTTACTTAGAAAAATATATTTTTCAGATTCTAAGGAAAAATGAAATTCGAAAACTAACCAAAATAAATATTTAGTGTCTATAATATATGGATATTTAGATTCTGACTTCCAGTGAGTTCGAAACCTAAATTATATTGATTTTGGAGTCTGAATTCCCATGAATTCATAATCTAAATTCTAAGGAATTCAGAGTTTGAATTTTAGAGAATAACGAACCTAATTATCAAATCATTCAGAACTTGAGTTTCAGAGAATTCAGAACCTAAATTTCAGATAATTTCACACCTAAATTTTAGAGAATTCAAAACCTAAATTTTAGTGAATTCGGAACCTGAATTTCAGAGAATTAAAAACATAAATTTCATAGAATTTGGAACCTGAATTTCATAGAATTCAGAACCTAGATTTCAGAAAATTAATAACTTGAATTTTAGATAATTCAGAACATGAATCTTAAAGAATTCAGAACCAGAATTTTAGAGAATTTGGAACCTAAATTTCAGATAATTCGGAACCTGGGTTTTAGATAATTTTGAACCTGATTTTCAAAGAATTGGGAACCTAAATTTCAGGGATTTCGTAACCTGAATTCAGAGAATTTGGAATCTGAAAACAGAACACTCTATATCCAAGAAATTATCGGATTCCGAGGTTTTATATGCGAAACCAAATTTTATACTAATTAATAAAAAGAGTGATATTCAGAATATTTATAAAGAGAACAATGAAAACAAAGGTAAGAATAAAATTTACTTAGTGAATGGAAACATTCCTTAGAGAATAATCCCTGTGGAAAATAAAATTTTCCTTAAAATAATTTATTTTTGATTTTCAAAACATTGAAGAATGAAAAAGTCATAAGGAAACCTTATTGACTCAACTATTTAGCCTCTATATTTCAGGTTCTACATGACTCAACATTTCACTAATCCATTTAAGACCATTAAGAAACAAATTTCTTTCTCATGGGTTTATTTTTTGTTTATGATATATATATATATTTATTTATTTATTTATTTATTTATTTATTTATTTTTTGTGGAACACATATTAATAATGTATTATGATATTATGGGTTGGATCATAATTATATATATATCCTATAAATTGATTAATTATTTCATCACATGATATAATATGTAATATGCACGGATAGTGAGCCTAACACATTATGTTATGTCATCTTTGCAGTGATCCTTGACTAAAGAAAAAATATATGTTTACCTGAAATTATTAATATTCTCATGACTATCATGCTCAAAAGAAACATTCACAATTGTTCCATGTTTTAATGTGATGGTTTATGATACAAACTTTTATTTATTCCATGTTGGGATTAATAAATCTCTTGTTTTCAAACCCAATGTAAATATTTTTTTACACCAATTAAAGGATTCATAGATCAGCCATAATCTTATATATATGTCTAAGATACCACATATAGTAATATAAATACATTAGTAATGATGATAATGATATGAAGGTAGTAATTAATATCATGTATTTCATTTAAAAGTTATTGTATTGTGTTTTTAATTTCATAAAGAAATTGTCCATTTATATTTACGATACCCTATTAAAATTATTTATATTAAAAATGATTTAATATTATGTGTTTTACATGTGGGTTATTATAGGTGTCATTGAATAAGGTATTATAATAAAGGTGTCTCCCATAATTGTTTGATAGAAATATGTCTGTGGATGAATAAGGTATTATAATAAAGGTGTCTCCCATAATTGTTTGATAGAAATATGTCTGTGGATGTTGTTTATGCCTATGATCTGAATAATTTTATTACAATGGTGGAATACTCCCTAGAATATTAATTTTGGTATACTGGTATAGGATTGTATCATATCTTGGTAGTATGATTATATTTTATAGTGATTTTTTATATATTGTGTCCTAGGTGGGAGATAAATGGATAATAAGTATTTGATTCTATTTTCGATAGTCAACAATGTTCAAGGAAATTTTAGTAGTTATAAAGGTTATATACACTATTATAATGGTCATATGGGTTGAGGAAGGAAGAGTCACTGGTAGTGGAATCTCGGTCATATTGTGAGGTTCCATTGTGGTTGAAAATTTCATAACCAAAATAGGAAACATATGATAGAGTCTATAAGGTTGAACACCCTTAAAACACTTAGTACTTGGGAGAGGATTGGGACACAACAAGTAAATATTTTAAAATGATTTCTTAATGGATGGAAATTTTAATAGAGATACTAAAATGAGAAAATTATGTGTAGAAAAATACTTTTAGATCATTAATAAGATATCAATATGGGTTGAAAAAATTACATAAAGTTTACTTCATGGACCTTATAGGATGAGAACAACTTGATTTATAGAATATATGTTTTTGGTATTATTTCATTGATATATTTTATGTTTTTTTTATAAAATGGGAGTGTATGTATTAGAATTCCACATTCTCGTGGGCATGTTAGAGTTCAAGGGGGATGTGTATACTTTTATTATTACACCTGATTTATAGATATATTTTTTTAGTTTATCTAGATTTTTTTGGGAGTTGTTATGATACCTTATCTCTCGATATAAGATACCAGTTAGCGGAGGCCCATATTATTATATATTATAATAAAAGTTAACCATATTTTAGAATATGTTGTTTTTTCATTTATATATTAATTTATTTCTGACATGGCATGTATTTATATATTTTACTTTCGAATTATTGTGAAGAAAATCATTTTTTTTCATTATAATGTGAAGTTTTAACTTAAAATTAAAAAATACATCATTATATGTGTGATGTTATACCCTTAGGTCTAGTCACTAACCCATGACCTATTGATTATAGGATTTGGGAGTCACACTCAAACACATTGATAGATTATGTGGATCCCCAAAAATTTTATTTCTTGATAAAATGATATCTAATTTAGTATTTTTAAGACGGATTATATTGTATTTACTATTGGTTATTACTTGGGTGGAATGGTAATGGTATTTATTAAACCTTGTATATAATGTAAACTTGAGAAACTATGTTGTCATAGAAAAAACCATGTGATCTAAGTGAAATAAAATTTAACATATTTTTTAATTATTATGCAATAGTATTTTGACTACAAGTTATTTTATAATAGGTTTATATTCATGAATTATGGTCTTTCTCATGGTGATTGTGTGTGTTCTCCTTATGGTAATGGTCAATGTGGGGGTAAATAAGATGGTGTAAATGCTAAAAATTAAATAAATAAATCTATATGTTAAGGTTGGTTTAGGATTCATGTTATTGATATTATGATATTCCATCATTAGATTTAGAATGAGGAAGGGAAGTAAGAACACAAGGATTTTAATCTGGGGGTAAAATCAGTGGTTGGATTGGCTTGAATGATAACCATTATTGAGCTATAAAAGATGTTATTTCCACAGTATAAAGTGTTAAAAGATTGTGGTAATATTTATCATTCATTATAAGTGGTTGAGATGACTTTTTATCCTATATATATGGGTTATGATTACCATGTTTTTTAAACAACTAGTATGTTTTTAGGATTTGTTTATACTTGGATGTTATTATCATTTTTATATGATGATGTGTCTTTCATAAGAGGGATTTGGTTTCTAGAGTAGTTTAGGAAAGTGTTAATATTTTTCACATTTGGACTTAGGAGATGGTATGAGTTTTTTTTATAAAATTGGGAGTATCTTTTTTGGGAGCTTGATGTGAGTTTTATTGAGTTGATGCATAATTATACTAATATTATAACTCAAGAGAAGATTATATGTCATTATTTTTATAGATATTTGAGTCTCATGATTTACTAGTAGTTGTGGATGTTTTCCTCATGTTATTTTATAGAGATATTAAAAAATGAGAACATAGAAAGGAAATTTTTTATCAGTACGTGGTCTTTTATATGGATTTACATATAAGGAAATGCTTGACGTTCAGTTTGAGAAAAATGTTCTATATTTTCAAAGAAATAGAGGTTTTGGAAGGTACATGGTATTTGACTACCAATGTGACCAAATTTCACTAATATGGATAATATTAAACCACCATGTGAGATCATGGTTTTTTGATGTATCTATAATGGGAGTATAATCGACTGTTAAGTTATTTCTCAATATTTTCACGTTTTCCATCAATGGAATGAGAAAATAGTATTTGTTGATAGAACATGCCATAAACCTAAAACATAATAGTTTATATAGAAAGAACATGATTATTACTAATGATACCAAAATTACAAGGTGGTTTATTAAGAATGAATAATAGAAAATCCCACTTTACAAATCTATAAAGAGCTAACCATAGAGGAGGTAGTGGTTAGTATGAGGGATGATGTGTAGGTTCAGTTGGGAAATGGAATGTAACACCCCAGGTAAATAAAGAATATGACATTTTCATATTTATCCATATTTTTTTTGAATAAAATATTAATATGACTTTAAAGGGGACACTATGCTCGATGGCGTACCCAACACGCAACAACGAGTTTCTTGGGAATCTTACGTTGCACTCTAATAATAAAATAATATTATTTTAAATGGTAGTTAACATATAGTCGTTGTATTGGTGGGAATAGATATAAATAACTAAAATCTGATTATATATGTTTTTAAATGTTATTACATTTATCCAATAAAAGATAAAGGCTTAAATACGGAAAGAATTCAATTTTAGGCGTATATGCCCTAGTTTTCACTAAAAGTTCACTTATCACCTTTTGATGGAAAACCATCATTAAATATAGTTTTCTTCACTCTTATACATTCTATTGGAACAAATAAAACTCTTCTTAAGAATCGGGACATCAAAATTTACTTTGTGTAAATTTTTGGTATCTTTCTGATAAAGTTCATTTTTTTAATGAATAGTGTAAAATGTTGTATTTTAATTCAAAACCTCTTTTTAATCTAATTTATTTATATGATTAGATTATCTTTTGAAATGGTTTTAAAGTGAAATTAGAATATATTTTTACCATTAAATCCAATAGTGGTCATTGGAATTAATTTCACTTTGAAATCATACTTAAATTAGTGTCAATCTTTTGATGCTTATTGTTTCATAAAAACACACTATTTCCTCTGACAGCGGGAATTAATTATTAAATTAATTAATGTGACTTATATGTTTTGAATTTTTTAAAATAGAATTTATTTTTTAATTCAGAATATCAAATATAGCTTAGTCTGAATTTTTGGGATTTTTCTCAAAAACTTCAATTTTTGATGAATAGTGAAACCACTAAGTGGTACTTAGAAAAACTAATTTTTCCGTCTAAATGAAAATTTTCCATCATTGTGTTTTTAATTTCAAAAATCCGACATAAATGGTTGTCATTAAGAAGTAAAATGTGGTTCAATTGGATAAAAATAATTTTTTGTGAATAGTAACTTATTACGTTTTTAATCGCGATTAGAGGTAATTAGTGTAGTTTATGGTAAGAATAATGTTTTAATAAACTGAAATGACCTAGAAACAGGTCCTACCCTCATTGGATGTGTCATGGACGACCACGAAAATCCATGGGTCAACTTGGGGACCCCATGGAGCCAATTTGGTTGGAAAATGACATAAATATCTTTTTTTATGTTAAAGTAAAAATGACACAAACATGAAATCTTTTACTGAAACAATTTTTACATGGGGTTATACAAGTCATATTTTTTATTATAAATAGTCATTGGAAATATAAAAATATTTCCTACATCATAGTATTTTTTTATAATTTTTAGACATTAAATAAATTAAATTATTTATGACATCATGATGATGCAGCGATGACCTCATTATTTAACGATTTAAATAAAATGGAAGGATAATGTAATATATAAGATCTACACATGTCCAAAACCTATTGGATGAGTGGATTTCGAACCCTTATCACCTTATCCTAGAAATAAATCAATTTGGGACCTTTAAAATCCAAAACTCTTTTGAAAATAAAGTAACATTTTGTAACATTACAAGAGTGCCCCTCCTCTCCTCTTATAAAAGGCCCCCACCTCTACCTCCTTACCCCCACTCCCAAAGCCTTTGTCTTGGCCAACCCCTGCCCATTTTGTCTCTCCACTTCCCTCTATTACTCCTTGAAGCCTCACTTTGGGCAGAAGTCTTCCCAACCAAGCCTTTAAGCTCAAACCAAAGGGAGTTACCTGATTTTAAGGTAATGTCTTCACTTGTGTCCTTTTGAATTATTTGGCTTCTCCAACCCCCTAAACTCTTTTTATTCATTTATTTTGTAACAAATACAGTATCTTAAATATACTAGTATGTTGTTATAAGAAGTATTCGAGCTTCACTTAAACACACCTACATCTAATGGTTAAAGAACATACTGTTTTCGTGGGTGGCGAATTTCTGCCTCCCGAAACGATGATTGTTCAACATTCTTCTAACACCTTCAAAGGTGGCCATTAAGATGACACTATATTTATATATGATATCTAATATGTTAATTTTTTACTTAAGCTTCTGTATTTTTCATTTATGGAGTACCTTTATGGTTTCCATTATGGGTAAACGTGATATCTTCATTTAAGGAAGTGCGGACTACCGCCCCCTCAAAGTGATTTGATTCGTTAATACCATATGTGGTACGTATAAAGGATATATTTAATGATATTATATATGATACCATACTGGAATTAAAATACTATTATGTATCATTATGTTTTAATTTCATTAAATATGAAACAGAAATGGAAGTAGCGTTCATGCGTACGTACGACTTACCGTCTCCATGAACGGTACATTTCATTTCTTATCTCCAAATGTTATGTAATATTATAAGTACAAATATATAATGGATATATATGTAATATATTACATCTAAATTATGGATATCATTCTGGAATTATAACATATATATATATCTCTCAATTTGTTTTAATTCCGTTAATATGACAAAAAATGAATGTAGCGTTCATGCATACGTACGGCCTACCGTCTCCATGAACGGTGCTTTTCGTTTTTTATCTCCAAATGATATGGAATAGTATAAAATGAATATTTACTAGATATATATGATATTTTAATCATTAATACTATTCTGGAAATTATTTACTTATAACTACATGGGAAATCTTTTTTCAAACAAGTTCATTTATGACTCATGTACCAAACATCCGCAAAAACGTCTGATATAAACTAAAATTATTAAACAATTATTATAACATTATAATATGTGATATGAACTGAATAATAATATATAAAGGAGTTACTTAGTAAATTATTAATTGACCAAAGTTTATTATTTAGGAATATAAAGAAACGAACAAGACAAGTTGGACTTGAGGTAAGGGATCTGACTCCTCTCTTTCTTTTAAAGTACACTCTTTTATGTCATTCCTTTTAAAATCTCATCTTTCTTGTTATTGGGATATTATTTTATATTACTATTGTTGTAATGTTTATTTTCATATGATGAGAGACCCTATTCTCTATCATCAATCCATTTTGGATGTTTTGAGTGGCGCCGTTAGGCTGCCGAGTTTTCGTAAGAGATCTAACCTCTCTCTTTCTTTTTAAGTACTCTTCTTTATGTCACTTATTCTAAGCTCCTTTTTGTTATGTTGGGGGATGTTCTTTTATATTCCTCTTTCTGTAAAAATTATTTCAATATGATGAGAGACCCTATTTTATCTCATCGATCCATTTTTGTATGTTTTAAGTGGCGCCGTTAGGCTGCCGAGTTTTCGTAAGGGATTTTTCATCTCACTTCTATTCCCGTGAGATTTATGCTACATTTGTCACAATTTCCTTTGAGTGGTGTATGTACTACCCATTATTTTACTCATTGTGTAATATACTTTCATTTATTAGTATTTACATCAATGTTGTATATCGCTTCTTTCATGGGGTGCATGTCTTGAAAGATACCCATGTCGGTAAGGGAACCTTTCACCCTCCTCTTTTTAAAAGACTTCTTTTGTTATGTCTTTTAATTCACATACTATTATGTTGGGATACATTCTTATATATCCTTATTGATTTAAATTTTATGTCCATGTGATGAGATACCCTTTTAATCTCTCATCAACTCATTTTCTGAATTTTGTAGTGACGCCGTTAGGCTGTCAAATTTTTGCAAGGTAACTTCTTAACACAAATTTTATTCTTTGGGATAAACATGTACTCCTTGAATATGTCGTTCTATGAATATGTGTGAATAACCTCCAATTGTTTTACACTTAATATCCACTTATATTTGGTGTATTCATTTGTCACACATAATTAGGTAATTGATTTGTCCTTAAACCAAGGATACCGTCTTTGTAAGGGACTTCGTCTCAATCTCCTTTCATTGAGGCATATTTTGTTTTATACACAACATTCTTTTATACGGTGGATAATCCCCTTTGACTTTTACGTTTATCCAAAAGGAATCTTTGTTATACGAATCATTTTAAAAAATGACAAAAGGGAATGTTTTTGTCATACATATGCGGCGACAATGACTTCTCTGCCGCCGTGACCATTATTTGAGTTTCAGCTTCCTCTACAATCCATACCTTCTTTTTAAAAGAAAAATAAATACAATGTTTTACTTTTATTTTGTTTTGGTATTGAAAATGGTTTTCATAATGGTTTTATATCAATTTGTTGTACTGATATCTTGTGATTGAAAGGGGGAAATGTTATTTTTCCTATATGCATGTTTTATGTGATACGATTATGTTGAGGTTCTTGGGCATTATCATGAAGACGGGTGGTTCCGTGATAAACTAAGGGCGGGTGAGCCCAATATAGCTCTCCAATGTATTGGGTAAAGCTAAGGAGTGAAACTTTAAGGTTTCTCCGAAGAGATTTAGGGAATATACTGTGGTGGGTATTCCAAATATAACCAAGAGGGTTACTCCCTACGTAAGAATGTTACGAATGCCTCAAGTTACCTTTTATGTCTTATGATTTCTATGATTTATTCATGATTTGATGAGGTATGTTAAAGTGCATATGTTTTATGGGTAAAGTATGATTTCATTCTTATGTATATATGAACTCATGTTTCCTTTCCATATTTTTATAACCCTTACTGAGCTTTTTATGCTCATCCCAAGTATTTGAAATGTTTTTCACAGGTCAAGGGAAAGGTATATGATGTGATGATAGTGTCAAGGATGTGTCAAGAAAGAATCCATGTTTCATTTTAAATATGTTTTCATTGATGGGAAGAATGAATACTGTCTTTTATGTAACCACTTTGTTTAAATGTGGAATGTAATGCATGTTTCATGATCTAATTCTCTAAAACTCTAAACCTGAAAAGATCCTCAATGTGTAATCTTGTAATAACTCAAGATTAAGTAAGGTTTAAGGTTGGGGCCTTATAGTTGGTATCAAAGTTCGTTTTAGATAACTTTAGAGGTTAGGGTATTCTTTAAGCATAAGTGACATTACCATATTGTCTAGGATTTTAGAAAGTGTCATAGTTTTTAGATAAAGTGAATGATTAAGTATATCTTAGTGTTTATCTTAATCATTATTATATGATGGTTATGTTTATATACTCACACTGAACTTTTTGGTTTTAGTAAATGGATGGATCTAGCAGGCACCAAAGTGACAATTGGTTTGAAGAAAACTGTGGTGGTTCTCTGATTAAGAGACTGGATGAAATGGGGTATTCAATGAGGAAACTCATGGTTGTTCTAAACCAACTATCAAGGAGTCATGATCAACCACTTGAACCTTGGTATGTTCTATAATGCATCATGTACGAGATGACCAATCGATGTGGAAGTTCAGGTAATAATTATAAAGGTAACCATTAGGGTTTATATGATCCTTACTTTTGAGGTAATTATGGGTTATTATATGTTATGATGGAAAATGAAAGGCATGAGATAAACTTGAGATTAAAATATGTTATGTTTATTATTGAAGATTTTATCTCGTTTTGGGAAATGTTTTGAGAATTATATAGTTTTGGAAAAAGGACAACACACAGACCTTGTGACAACCCATCGCGACGGATAAAGCTGCGGGAATCGAACCCACAACCAAAGTGCGACTGGTATTTATTACCTACCACTGGACTAAATGAAGTCCCTCGTTAGTTTGACTGATTCTTTTTTTAGTTAGATGATTTTATGAATTAATAGTAAGTTTATTTTGGGTTATCTATGGAAATTTATTAACCTATCATGGAGGATATGTGAATAGGTTAATTACATTTCAATACGAGACATTAAGAGAAACTGATGTTGTTTGGAGATAAATGTTACGATTTAACTTGGAAGACTATGTGACTAAATACTTCAACTATTTGGGTTTCAATCTTAGTTTGGTTTAAATTGAATAATTTTATGGACAATTTTTTTATCGAATGGTCCTCGTTGAACTTTGGGTTTTGTTGGATAAATTTTGGAGATTAAGAATAGATTTTCTTTTTATAAAGGTTTATCCTTTTCTGGATTATCTGATCTTGTACTAACCTTTTTGGTTTGGTTTTGGTTAATGTCTAAAGACATGGGAAGTATATAGTTCTCTTTGGTGGATTAGTTGATTCTCTAGAAGTTGATTATAGTACTCTTAATGTGAACAAGTCTTCCTAAATACTCGTCTTTTGGAGAAAATATGAGTTTGTGTAAGGAATCTAATAAAAGTTGAAAGTCAACATGATAAGTGATTATGTTTCCTTATGAATAAATTCCTCAATAAAAAGTAACTTAAAACAAAAATGTTGTATATTAACTTTTCCTACTGGGGAATCGAATACCGTTTAACCCATCAAAAGTTTGTGATTTTCTTGTGGTTAACTTTCTCCTAAACATGTTTTCTATCACTCTCCATCAGAACATGACCGTATGTTTTCTCCTCCATGTCCATGTTTTCCTACATGGAATCCTAGTATGGGTTAACTCGGGTGACCTATGTACTTATCTTACTTTATTTTAAAGTGATTGTTTTACCGACTCTTGTTCCGATGTGGGACTTTCAAGGATGTTTCCAAGCTCAATTTTAAAAATTGCGAGGACGCAATTCCCAAAAGGGGGGAAGGATGTAACACCCCAGGTAAATAAATAATATGAAATTATAATATTTATCCATATTTTTTTGAATAAAATATTAATATGACTTTAAAGGGGATGCTATGCTCGATGGCGTACCCAACACGCAACAACGAGTTTCTTGGGAATCTTACGTTGCACACTAATAATAAAATAATATTATTTTAAATGGTTTTTAACATATAGTCGTTGTATTGGTGGGAATAGATATAAATAACTAAAATATGATTATATATGTTTTTAAATGTTTTTACATTTATCCAATAAAAGATAAAGGCTTAAAATACGGAAAGAATTCAATTTTAGGCGTATATGCCCTAGTTTTCACTAAAGGTTCACTTATCACCTTTTGATGGAGAACCATCATTAAATATAGTTTTTTTCACTCTTATACATTCTATTGGACCAAATAAAACTCTTCTTAAGAATTGGGACATCGAAATTTACTTTGTGTAAATTTTTTGTATCTTTCCGATAAAGTTCATTTTTTTAATGAATAGTGTAAAATGTTGTATTTTAATTCAAAACCTCTTTTTAATATAATTTATTTATATGATTAGATTATCTTTTTAATTGGTTTTAAAGTGAAATTATAATATATTTTTACCATTAAATCCAATAGTGGTCGTTGGAATTAATTTCACTTTGAAATCAGACTTAAACTAGTGTCAATATTTTGATGCTTATTGTTTCATAAAAACACTCTATTTGCTCTGACAGTGGGAATTAGTTATTAAACTAATTAATGTGGCTTATATGTTTTGAATTTTGTAAAATAGACTTCATTTTTGAATTCGTAATATCAGATATATCTTAGGGTGAATTTTTGGGATTTTTCTGAAAAACCTCAATTTTTGATGAATAGTGAAACCACTAAGTGGTACTTATAAAAATTGATTTTTCCGTCTAAATGAAATTTTTCCATATTTTTGTTTTTAATTTCAAAAATCCAACATACATGGTTGTAATTAAGAAGTAAAATGTTGTTCAATGGGATAAAAATAATTTTTTGTGAATAGTAATTTATTATGTTTTTAATCGCGATTAGAGGTAATTAGTACAGTTTATGGTAAGAATAATGTTTTAATAAACTGAAATGATCTAGACACATGTCCTACCCTCAATGGATTTTTCATGGCCGACCAAGACAATCCATGGGTCAACTTGGTGACCCCATGGAGACACTTTGGTTGGAAAATGACATAAATATCTTTTTTTAATGTTAAAGTAAAAATGACACAAACATGAAATGTTTTACTAAAAAAAAATTTACATGGGGTTATAAAAGTCCTATTTTTGACTATAAATAGTCATTGGAAATCTAAAAAGAGTTCCTACATCATTGTATTTTTTATATAATTTTTATACTTTAAATAAATTAAATTATTTATGACATCATGATGATGCAGCGATGACCTCATTATTTAACGATTTAAATAAATTGGAAAGATAATGTAATATCTAAAACCTAAACATGTCCAAAACCTATTGAATGAGTGTATTTAGAACCATTATCACTTTATCCTTGAAATAAATCAATGTGGGACCTTTAAAATCCGAAACTCTTTTGAAAATAAAGTAACATTTTGTAACTTTACAAGAGTTCCCCTCCTCTCCTCTTATAAAAGGCCCCCACCTCTACCTCCTTACCCACACTCCCAAAGCCTTTGGCTTGGACAACCCCTTCCCATTTTGTCTCTCCACTTCCCTATATTACTCCTTGAAGCCTCACTTTGGGCAGAAGACTTCCCAAGGAAGCCTTTGAGTTCAAATCAAAGGGAGTTACCCGATTTTAAGGTAATGTCTTCACTTGTGTCCTTTTGTTTTATTTTTATTCTCCAACCCCCCTAAACTCTTTTTATTATTTTATTTTGTAACAAATACAGTATCTTAAATATACTAGGATGTTTTTATAAGAAGTATTCTAGCTACACTTACACACACCTACATCTAATGGTTAAAGAACATACTGTTTCTGAGGATGGCGAATTTCTGCCTCCCGAAACGATGATTGTTCAACATTCTTCTAACACCTTAAAAGGTGGTCATTAAGATGAAACTATATTTATATATGATATCTAATATGTTTATGTTTTACTTAAGCTTCTGTATTTTTCATTTATGGAATACCTTTATGGTTTCCATTATGTGTAAACGCGATATCTTCATTTAAGGAAGTGCGGACTACCGCCTCCTCAAAGTGATATGATTCGTTAATACCATATGTGGTACGTATAAAGGATATATTTAATTATATTATATATTATACCATACTGGAATTAAAATACTATTATGTATCATTATTTTTTAATTCCATTAAATATGAAATAGAAATGGAAGTAGCGTTCATGCGTACGTACGGCTTACCGTCTCCATGAACGGTACATTTCATTTCTTATCTCAAAATGTTATGTAATATTATAAGTACAAATATATAATAGATATATATGTAATATATTACATCTAAATTATGGATATAATTCTGGAATTATAACATATATATCTCTCTCATTTTGTTTTAATTCCATTAATATGACAAAAAAATGAAAGTAGCGTTCATGCGTACGTACGGCCTACCGTCTCCATGAACGGTGCTTTTCGTTTTTTGTCTCCAAATGATATGGAATAGTATAAAATGAATATTTACTGGATATATATGATATTTTAATCATTAATACTATTCTGGAAATTATTTACTCATAACTACATGGGCAATCTTTTTTCAAACAAGTTCGTTTATGACTCATGTACCAAACATCGGCAAAAACGTCTGATATGAACTAACATTATTAAACAATTATTATAACATTATAATATGTGATATGAACTGAATAATAATCTCTAAAGGAGGTACTTAGGCAATTATTAATTGAACAAAGTTTATTATTCAGGAATATAAAGAAACGAACAAGACAAGTTGGACTTGAGGTAAGGGATCCGACTCTTATTTTTCTTTTAAAGTACACTCTTTTATGTCATTCCTTTTAAAATATCATATTTCTTGTTATTGGGATATTCATTTATATTACTATTTCTGTAATTTTTATGTTCATATGATTAGAGACCCTATTCTCTCTCATCAATCCATTTTGGAAGTTTTGAGTGGCACCGTTAGACTGCCGAGTTTTCGTAAGAGATCTAACCTCTCTCTTTCTTTTTAAGTACTCTCCTTTATGTCATTTATTCTAAGATCATTTTTGTTATGTTGGGGGATGTTCTTTTATATTCCTCTTTCTGTAAAAATTATGTTAAAATGATGAGAGACCCTATTTGATCTCATCGATCCATTTTTGTATGTTTTAAGTGGTGTCGTTAGGCTGCCGAGTTTTCGTAAGGGATTTTTCATCTCACTTCTATTCCCGTGAGATTTATTCTACATTTTCCAAAATATCCTTTGACTGGTGTATGTACTGCCCATTATTTTACTCATTGTGTAATATACTTTCATTTATGAGTATTTACATCAATGTTGTATTGCACTTCTTTCACGGGGTGCATGTCTTGAAAGATACCCATGTCGGTAAGGGAACCTTTCACCCTCCTCTTTTTAAAAGACTTCTTTTGTTATGTATTTTAATTCACATACTATTATGTTGGGATACGTTCTTATATATCCTTATTGATTTAAATTTTATGTCCATGTGATGAGATACCCTTTTTATCACTCATCAACTCATTTTATGAATTTTGTCGTGACGCCGTTAGGCTGTCAAATTTTTTCAAGGGAACTTCTTAACCAAAATTTTATTCTTTGGGATAAACATGTACTCATTGAATATGTCGTTCTATGAATATGTGTGAATAACCTCCGATTGTTTTACACTTAATATCCACTTATATTTGGTGTATTCGTTTGTCACACATAATTAGGTAATTGATTTGTCCTTAAACCAAGGATACCGTCTTTGTAAGGGACTTCGTCTCAATCTCCTTTCATTGAGGAATATTTTGTTTTATACACAACTTTCTTTTATATGGTGTATAACCCCCTTTTACTTTTACCTTTATCCAAAAGGAATCTTTTTTATATGAAGCAATTAATAAAATGACAAAAGGGAATGTTTTTGTCATACATATGCGGCGACAATGACTTCTCCGCCGCCGTGACCATTATTTGAGTTTCGACTTCCTCTACAAGCCATACCTTCTTTTTAAAAGAAAAATAAAGACCATGTTTTACTTTTATTTTTTTTTGGTATTGAAAATGGTTTTCAAAATGTTTTTATATCAATGTGTTGTATTGATATCTTGTGATTGAAAAGGGGAAATGTTATGTTTCCTATATGCATGTTTTATGTGATACGATTATGTTGAGGTTCTTGGGCATTATTATGAAGACGGGTGGTTCCGTGATAAACTAAGGGTGGGTGAGCCCGATATAGCTCTCCAATGCATTGGGTAACTTAAAGGAGTGAAATGCTAAGGTTTCTCCGAAGAGATTTGGGGAATATACTGTGATGGGTATTCCAAACGTAACCAAGATGGTTACTCCCTACGTAAGAATGTTACGAATGCCTCAAGTTACCTTTTATGTCTTATGATTTCTATGATTTATTCATGATTGGATGAGGTATGTTAAAGTGCCTATGTTTTATGGGAAAATTATGATTTCATTCTTATTTATATATGAACTCATGTTTCCTATCCATATTTTTATAACCCTTACTAAGGTTTTTATGCTCATCCCAAGTTTTTGAAATCTTTTTCACAGGTCACGGGAAAGGTACATGATGTGATGACAGTGTCAATTATGTGTCAAGAAAGAATCCATGTTTTATTTTAAATATGTTTTCGTTGATGGGAAGAATGAATACTGTCTTTTATGTAACCACTTTGTTTAAATGTGGAATGTAATGCACGTTTCATGATCTAATTCTCTAAAACTCTAAACCTGAAAAGATCCTCAATGTGTAATCTTGTAACAACTCAAGATTAAGTAAGGTTTAAGGCTGAGGACTTATAGGGAAACTCTATGATATATATTTTAATGATTACCAGGGACCAATGTCTCTTTAAATTATAATTTTTATAAAGTTCTATCTTTTCAATTTTTAATATACTAATTCATTGAATTCACTTTCCACATATTCCCTAGTTTATGATTTGGATCTTATAGTAGGAAATTTTTAGAACTTATTGGTATTTTTTAATCTAATTAATGAATTGATTTGATTTTCAGAGTTGTGTGGCTATGAGCCATTTGTGGGATGAGATAGATTTTCTTGGATCCAATTCAAGTTTTATATGAAATTGTATGATTTTATCCATGGTATGGATTGGTTATACAATAAATAATATTTTGTTGGTCATTATTAGTGAATGGTGATTTTCTCTATATATAATAGTGATCATATGGTTTTTATTAGTGAAGTAGATTACTTTATAAGAAATATGTGTAAAAAATATAGAGTATTACCACTCAGTTATTGAAATTAATGAAATGTGTTTATGATGTAGATTTTGTGTAGTTTCCTTGCGTTTTGAAGTAATATGTTGATGTATTTCTAGAAGTGATCATAAGATTATCTAAATTTTAGTATATTGTGTTTGGGATTGGGTTATATTATATGTATTCACTTAATACTATTATAGTGATTCATATAATGCCTATAGATCTTAAAGAGTTGTGGATTTGGATTGATGAGTTATAATTTTGATTATTTATTAATTATAGTATTCCATAGTGGGAATATTTTTTGTTTTTTTATAGAAATATGATAATATACTGAGTTTGTATAAATTTTACTTGTAATTGATCTTGGTTATGATCATGAGTTACTATCCCCTATATAGAAGTGATGATTTTTTTGATAATTTTAGATGGTTGGTATGGTTTTCTTAGATTTATGTTTAATGTAGATATCACCATAGGATGTTCAATGATTATAATATACCTAAGATTCTTTTTTATATCAATATGGTAGTTTATTGTTTATCATAATGAAATATTTTTGTTATGAAAGAAACATATGTTTTATAGGTATTACAAAAAAAATTATTCAACCATATAATGTTAATTTTTTGATAGTCTTAATTGAGGATGTGTTAGTTTATTCTATGATAAACAAGGAGTATATAGAGTATCATAGAATGAAGTTTGGATTTCATAGAGGAAAATAGTTTTATGTGAATATGAATAAATTGTAGTTTTTGACACGAGAGACTCATATTACCGGTTATGTTATTTTAATATGTGGAATAGTAGTTCACCTTGTTAAAATTGAGCTGGATGATGTGTGGAATTCATTAAAAATGATGATTTTCTCATGTTATATCAACAATATCAGTTTTGACTAACAATGAAAATTCTTTAACATTTTAATGGTTATTTCAAGATACTTTTATATGATTGAGGGATAACTTTACATGTTCCCCTGTTCTTCAACTATATAAGACAATATTCATTATTAGTATTACAATGATTCATATCCTTTATGGTTCATGTGTTTCCTAGTATATGGGAGAGAATTCAGTGATTATTTGTATAGAATACTAAATCATCATTATTTAAACCTTTTAATTTTTCTATTGTAAATATAATTAGGAGGTAATATTTTTTAGAGAATGAATTATGGTTTATACATATCATAAGAGTTTGAGATATATAATTTCATAGTGGGGTTTTATATTTATTGAAGAAAATGAGTATTATTTCTCTAAAATTAGGACATGGATATCTCATACACCCATTTCAAGGGTAATTTTTTGAATGTTACATTTATTCA
This sequence comes from Viscum album, assembly GCA_963277665.1. NCBI lineage: Eukaryota > Viridiplantae > Streptophyta > Magnoliopsida > Santalales > Viscaceae > Viscum > Viscum album. The sequence goes on from OY728131.1 coordinate 2,066,380,638, forward strand.
AACTATTTAAAATTATGTAACTTATAAGAATATTATTCCATAAAAACTTATTTATTTATTGGATCTACTCCCCTTTATTTTGGGAAGATTAATTAGGGACCATGTCATTATAAAATTAAAATTTTATATTCATTATTTTGAAAGGTATAGAAGTATCATTGTTGTGACCATTTGTAGACGTGTGAGGAGATATTATTGTAAATTATGATTATTTTTATGGTTGTATAATATATGAGGAACATAATGTTTTTTCTCATTGGAAATTATTCATTATATATAATTTACATAGTGTTATATGATGATTTTTTTATTTTGTGTTTAGGGTGATTGTCTATATGGGGGTAAAAATATGGTGGAAATGTTAAGAATTACAAAAATATATCATTTTGTTAATTTTGGTTTATATTTATGGTTGTACCTTTTATAAGAAAACATCATGATGTTCAATATGATGAGTATATATAATCACTTGGGGATATGAATTATATGGTAAACTCAATGGATGGATATGCCTGGAAGATAACCATGAGTGAGTTATAGAAGCTGATTTTTCAAAAGTAAAAATGGTATCTGATCCAGTGTCCATTTGATGTTCAAATATGGATTTTGGGCCCTTCTGGGGTGTGGATTATGGAAATCACACATAGAATGAGGAAGAAAACAAATCACCCCTTTATATTGTGGTGTGGTTACCTGTCCCATGATGATTCTTTTTTCTTGGGGGATGCTTTAGGTCTAGAGCTCAGGGCATGAAAAGTAATGGGAGCTAGGCCCAAATCCAATAATATCATGATAGAGGGACATAATGGTCCTTTACTGATTAAAATTGAACATATTTTGGTTTATGGTCATTATAGAGATCATGAATTGGGATTTAATCATGAAATAGAATCCCAGAGAAGGTGGCAGCGTGATCTATGCCAGTTCTATTCAGTGATAGGCTGGTGGTTCTTCTGACAGTAAGAAGTGCTAACTTGAGGGTGAGTGTGGGGGAAGTTACATCTAGGTAACACATTCTAATATTACATTGTGTCACTTTTGTATTAGGAAAATCCATAATAAACCCCAGAACATGAATAACCCAATTGGATGTTGAGCTTGTGGTAGAATGGGTAGCATTCAATGCCTCTACTTTTCTTTTCTTTCAGCATCTAGTGACAAATATTCTGCACTATATCCAATGTCCAAAATGGGATCTACAAATCCACTTCAGTCTAATAGTTTACCTTTAATTTTTATGTTAGTCCGAGGTGAAAATTTTCATGGCTGAGGATGTCAGGACCTAGAACTTCAGCACCCTTCGGGTGGATCTACTAAGGCCAATTAAGATTCACCTCACGGCCACGGTTTAAGCCAAATATATGATGTGCATTCAATTTCTAGTTAGTAGATACTAGATATATATATTTTTATAAGTACTACCTTTGATATCTCTATTTTAGTTTTAACTCTTCTTATGTAGTGTTTTGTTCTAACCCCTTTTTGTGTAAGTCGTTTAAATGCAATCTAGTGTTTTTATGAATTTTCCCTTATAAAAAAATTTGTGTATTTCTATAGGACTATTTCAACAATTTTCTATAATATGAATGGTTTTCTTTCATCCCAATGACCCTTAGTTCTCATGAGATAATTTTGAGGGTGAATTCTCAGTTTGGGTCATTGGATACTTCAATTTACATGTTTGGTAAGTCTATGGGTGTTATCAAGAATGTTTCTTTTTCGATGCAATATTCACGTAGAATGTGTTGATATAAATTTTTCCCATTATCCTTTTAAATGGTTCATCAATCAATTTGAGTTCTACGTTAACTGTTTAATCAGATATTTAGGTCACCCCAATGGTGGGGAGACACACGCTAGATCTCAGTAAATGTGTTCTCCCTGTAGAAGGGGAATGACCTAGAGGACCATTGAAATGGTTAGATAGTCCTTCATTTTTTTCTTTGTAATGATTGGTTTAGAAATTTATGGAACACTTTCTCTCCTATTTGAATGTATCTCAAATATTTTTTGATATCATTAATGACTCTTCTGATTAGTGTAATCTCAGTTAATGAAACTAGGTACCCAATACATGTATCGTATGGGTATACTGGGAGAGCAGTGAAATTACTCTACGCTAATATTTTAAACGTTGTTAGGCCTGATATAGTGGTTTTGATCATGTTCATTCTCTAAAAGAAAAGTTATTTTAGAGGTCTTCTTAGTCCTGAGAGATACATGGGTTCCCCGGATGGAATTCTACTCTGGGACTCGAGGACACTACCTTTTTCCCTCATGATCTGAATGATAGGTGGTTTCTTCTTTGGTTTCATTCAATGTTCATGAGGTAATATGTTAATCTTGTACCGACATCTCAATTTTATTTTTACAAATGTCATTTTCCTTGGATGATCACCATGAATCCTATTTGCTGACTCCATGGATACTGATAACTTCTATCAGGATCTTAAGAGGTGTTTAAAATTTATCAACCCTAATGTGATAGATCAAGGGTTGATCCATATTCCTGCTGATGCATGATGGATAAATGGAATTTTAGATTGAGGCACCACTAAGAAATCTTAACCCTCTTTGGTGGATGTTCTTGGGTAATGTTTTCAAGTGCCTCCATCAAAGGGCATCTATTTTTTCTTTTAAAATGCATTGGCACCCTAATCCGGGTGCCTCGAGGACAGTTGGCCAAGGAAGTTGAAACTTAAATTCCTATCTATATTATCATAGGTGGTTAGTGGAGAAGTTCTAGTTATATTATTAATGGGTACTAAGGTGATTTGGGCATTACAAATTAAATTCGGCTGTAGGGGAAAGGCATCATAGCCTAGATAGGTTGGTTGGTGATCTCTTTATTGTCTCAAGGTGTCTGGGGGATGATAAATTCTAAGGTGGGGAGTTTATAACATTATGGTTTTTATCCAATGGTATATGTATAAATGTTTTTGGATAAATTCCTTAAAACAACCCCTATATTAGAAACGTGGAGGTTAGTGGTGGTCACAAGGGTATATGGGCTCGTTTAAAGCTCGAAGCACTAAAAAAGTGGAAAATAGGCTGGTTGGAACAATTTTTCTACAACTATGTGAATCATGCCACAGGCCCGTGCGACTACTATAGAACTTTGGTAGTGGACTACTACAAATCTTATGCATGATTAGTAATATTTTGTGGTAGACCATGTGATATACCCCATTGGAGAAAAACCTTCAGCACAGTGAGAGCATAGTTTGTCCAACCATTCATCCAAACCGGGTGGTACCTATTATCTGATTAAAATTATAATTTCACTTAAATGAAATGTTTTTTACCCACCTTAACTCTCTGACCCTCCTTCCACTTAGTATTTCCCACCCTCCATGGTTCATGAAGATCCCCTCTACCCTTTAATGGGTTTTTGACCTATCTCCCAAACATATCATCTAATCTCTTTATTTTCAAAAGCTACGGAACCATCTTAGTAAAATATCTTATCCAAGACCTCTTATTTCAAGGTTCATTACCTTCTCACCATTCTATCACTATTCGACTAACATTTTCCCTAATTCGGTGTTTTCCCAAAATCTATTGAATTATCCCATTCTTGATTGAATCAAGTTGTGTTTCTGGACGGGTGTAGTACCATGACCATGAGGTAGCATGTATACTCTTTTTTCTTTTTTTCCCACAATTTATGGCATCATGATTTTGTGCCACTATATTAAACCATATGATAAGTGCTTTATTTTGCCTATTAATTTTACAGGTGTGGTTTTTTATACCTTCAGTGATACGTGCTTACAAAGAAACCCAACAACATGTGCTCATTTTTCCTTTTGACACCCCTTTGTGTGTACCAACATAAATGGCCTTAAATTTACATATTCCTTAAAATTAATCTCAACTTAGTTTAATGACTTTAATTATTGAATGGATTAAATTTGGATATTCAACCATGATACCTACCTTTTATGGCGATTGATATGCTTAAATAATTGATTTTCCCTTGTGTAATTCCATATTCTATTGGTATTCTTATGGTTTTGTTTATGAGTAGCTCTTGATGATTTTTTAAAATATCATACTAGTGATGTAGACCTTGTGCTTTATAGTAATCTATTTTTCTATTGATTTAAAATTATTAAATCCCTTTTTTACATTCCATTTTTTGTTACATTATATTATTCCTTATTAAATGATGAGTTATTAAGTCATGTTTTTTTATTTGAAATGGAATGTCTCATCAAGCTTGATATCTTGAGGTATTAAAATGTCACTGTTGACATATGATAAGAGGTACGCTTATGTTATGTGATTTATAATAAATATTTTTTAAAAAAAATTCTACTTTATTATTATTCCATTGTTTTATGTCTTGAACTATAAGAATGATTTGGTAAAATTATTATCTTATGCCCATCAAATTAATGTGATTACTTTCTTTTGTTTAATTACTAATCATTGGGGATATTTTTATTTTTTATATGGATTATTCTATGTTAATGGATTGTTTTTCATCCTTTAGTTATCTTGGTAGATTGGAATTTTACAATGACCTTAATGGAATGAGGTTTATAATTAATTACATGCACTATTATAAATGATTTTCCATGAACTTATATATAAAGACCCGTAAAATTCAAGGGAAATTTTTTCTTAATTTTCTTTAGAATTTTACAAGAGCGCGGTTTCAGACGGCACCTGATTCCGAGGCCCGGAATGCCCGGAATTAATTTCCGAAGTTTGGCTCGGGTACGTTCAGTGAACGAACGAGCGGAAATTCCTAACTTTTGATCCGGTGCTCAGAATTGAAATCCGAGGGCACCGATGAACTCGCAGCGCCGATATTCGCTTAAAGAGACCTTTTCGGGAGTTGCGTTTGTTGCGGGTTGAAAGTTAAGTTTTGGGGTTTTTAGTTTGAGTTAAATAAAATTGTGAAGAACAATTTTATTATAACTAGTTAAAACCTATCAAAGGAAGTTGGAAGTGGGACCCACACCAACTTAACCTCCCTTGGGAGGATTAAGTGTGGTGGGGCCCACACGAAACCCTAATCTTTTCAAATTCTCTCAACATACTTAACCCCTAATTAATTGACATAAGTTACTTAATTAATTTTGGGAGTTAAGCCTTTTTGAATTTCAACTTTTGAATTTCCTGTGTGTTTTGTAATAATAAAATAAGATGTTATCTTATTTTATTATGGGTTGTTTGTTTGTCTCCTTGAGAGCTTTTGGAGCGCTTCTTCTTCATCTTCAAGCTCTGACGAAGAACGAAGAACGCCCAAACTCCGACGAAGAACGACGCCTCTCTTCTTCGTCCTCGGTGTCAACAAGAGGGAACGCCGCACCCTCCTCGGACCTTCTTCGTCGGCATACGAAGATTCGCCAACGACGTATCTCTTCGGGCGTAACTCTTCGTCATCGGATTTGACGAACGACGACCGCGACACCCGACCTCCGCGACGCCGTCTTCCGCGGAGCGTAGTCGAATCTTCGAACCTTATACCAAGGTAGGGGTTGTTGTTTAATTCTTTAATTATTCCATTTCTTGCTCGTGGATCGCATGTCTACGTGAGGCTTTGAAATATTTTATTTAAGTGTTATAGTTAACGCGAGGGGGGGCCGGACCACACGAACACGGCCGAACCCCCCTCCATCGTTCTTGTTTAATTCTTGCGGTGGAAGCAAAGTGGCGTGGTGCCGTCGCACCACGCGGATTACCGTACGTTTATTTTACGCGGCGCCGTCGCGCCACGCCGAGGTAGAAACTTCAAGAATGCAACGCCGTCGCGCCGCGTTGAAAAGAATCAAAGCACGGCGAAGGGGCGCGGTGCCGTCGCACCGCGCCGGATGACGAACGCTGCGGCCGGTTCCGGGCCGCGGCAGGACGAGGAGACCGCGGCCGGTTCCGGGCCGCGGCGGAAGAGAAGACCGGCGGCCGGGCCGCCGGCGTCGGAAGCCGAAGGGGGGACCGGAATTTCCGGTCCCGTTTGAGAAAACCGGCCGGCCAGCTGGCCGGCCGGAAGGCTTTAAAACCGGGGGAAATTAATCCCCCGGCCACCTAATAAAAACCCCCCTCTTTAAGAGGGGGGCGTTTTTTTTTTAAGGAGGGGGGGGGGGGCAGCCGGCCCCCCGGTTCCGTTCCAGCAAGCCCCCCCACGTGGCGGGGGGCGTTTTTTTTAAAAAACGGTGCGGCTATGCCGCGCCGCCAGAAGAAAAGCGGGGGCTTAGCCCCCCGCATGCGCAGCCTCCTCGCGGCTCCAGGCCGCCGCGGCCCGCCGCGCCGCCCCCGGGGGGGGGGGGGGGGGGGGGGTCGGGCCGGGTCGGCCCGGACCCGGACCCCCCCATTTCGAACCAGAATTGGTTTTTGGCCCATAACATGAGCCTCGGGCCTCCGAATGACGAACCGTCTGCGGCAACGCGATCCTTGGATCGAGACGGTCGTTTCGGTATATCGCACTCAAGGTTTCGGTTTACTTTGAGTTCGGGCGGGTTGGTTCGTTCACGAAACCAACCGGGCCTTCGGAGCGGAAACGCTCATATCTTGAGCTACGGACGTCCGATTGACGCGCCGTCAGTCGCGTTGTGTTCCTCTTTGTGAGACGGATCTTTTGGCATACTCCGCCCGAGGTTTGAACGCAGGTGGAGTACGGTCGGGTTGGTTTTGCCTTAGAAACCAACCGGGCCCCGGAGACGAAAATGCCAATAACTCTCAGACCGGGCGTCCGATCGACGCGCCGTCTGTTGCGTTGAGTTCCTGTTGACGATACGGAACTTTTGGATACATCAACTTCGGTCTTCGTGACAGTTGATGTATCAGCCTCTCGGCTCGTGGAGCGGATCCTCCGAACGAGCTTGCTGTGTGCGGGAACCCTAGTGCTGGCTGCGACTGTTCTACTGCTACGACTGCTACTGTGACTGCGACGACGACAGTACAGAGATCCTGTGTGGATTCGACGACGACAGTACAGAGATCCTGTGTGGATTCGACGACGACGACTACAACACTCAGCGATCCTACGTGGATCAGTGCTACAGGTCCTGTGTGGGCCCGATCCTGTGTGGGTCCTTGCGCTCAGCGGTTCTGTGTGAGCCAGCGCCTACAGGTTCTGTGTGAGCCCGATCCTGTGTGGGTCTTCTGCGGGGGTTAGTTACCTATCGATCCTTCGTGGGTCCGACGACTTAGATGGATCAGTGATCATCTTTATCGTCCTTGAAGAAGTATACCTGTGTGAGCTGAATCCTTTTGCTTTCCTGTGTGGATTGTGTTGTGCAATCCTGTGTGGATTACGTTTACTTTCCTGTGTGGACTGAGTTGTACTTGGGCTCGGAGGATAGAGCGTATTTGAATTGATGACTTAGGTATATGTATGGGCATATACCTAAGCAGTGTCGGTTATTACTTCGTGATTGTTACTTTTCTTCGTAGTTTATCCTATGTGGATTTGAGAGACCTTCAGGGGTCTCGGGGTCCCTACTGAGTAGCTTATACTCACCCCTGCACGGGCTCCGCCCGCACTACGTTGTGTTGGTTGCAGACGACGGACAGCGTTGACCTTAGCTGAAGCTTGCAGAGCGGGACGGTACCCGGAGGTGGACCACTAGGCGAGACGTGCATGGAGCGGACGGCGGGACCCGTGGAGCAGAGGAGCTATCTGTACCCACCCTTCCGGTGGGATTTCCAGTGGACAGCTCGGAGTAGCGGCTTTTACTTTTCAGTTGCTGTTTTTCCCTTTTCGAGTTGTACTTTACTTTCAGTTTGGGTTTGTATTCTGGCCCATTTACTTTTCCGCACTTTTCAGTTGTACTCTTTTGTTTAGTGTTTTCTTTCCGCTTTCTTACTCTGTGGTGTTTGTATTACTTTTTAAAGGCAATGCCTTCCCTTTTTACCGGGATTTACGCCTTGGTGCTAGTCGCCAGCCCCTGGCCTATGGAAGGCGGGCTTGGGGTAGTCACGGCACGGACCCCGAGGGCGGGTCGTGACAAATTGGTATCAGAGGAGTTCGGTTCTACCGCGAACTCTGATCTTTTCTATGTGAAGCAATAATGTTTAGCGTATTGAGTGTGGTTATCAGTCCAGGGAGTCCAGTGTTGGTGCGGCGGCCGACGTATCCGTACACCAGGACCCTGACTTCTGATTTCCGACTTAATGCACGAAAACATTGATTGCGTGTGTGTTTCAAAGTTTTCTTTGTGATTACTTATATCAGCTCACCAGGTATACTGTTCTAACCGTGGCACACCTGTTTCCTTTTCAGGATGGCCCCACGACGGCAGCCATCTAGGGTTCCGAGAGTCGAGCGAGACGATAGCCCACCGAGCGACGAGGGCTCGGTGCAGGGCCCTTTTCCAGTAGTGGCACCGGCGGTAGCTTTACCCGCCGAGCCCCCGATGCTTCCAGCAGCAGCCGCTGGCGATGCACGTCGCCTCAGTGCACTGCATGAGTTTCAGCGCCAGCGACCACCCAGGTTTCGCGGGGAGACGGATCCCCAGGCAGCAGAGGACTGGCTGGAGGCAGTGGTTCGAGTGTTTAGGCTAGTGAGGACACCAGCAGACCTCATGGTGATCCTCGCTGCGAGCCTACTACACGCAGCAGCAGGACGATGGTGGAGCCTGATGCTCCAGGTGCACGATGAGGCATCTCTACTTTGGACGGACTTTGAGAGCCTCTTCCGCTCGGAGTTCGTCCCGGCCACCCTTCGTGCGGTGCGTATTCAGGAGCTTCTACAGCTGCGGCAGGGCAGCATGACGGTCGCACAGTACTCGGCGAGATTCACCGATCTCTCGCGCTACTCGACCGACATGGTACGGGACCCATTCTTCCGGGCCCGGACCTTCGAGCAGGGTTTGAGACACGAGATCAGGGCATCGCTGATCACCCTCAGCATACCGACTCAGACAGGAGTACTGGAGCGGGCCCTTCTGATCGAGAGCTTCCTTGCTGAGTCTACACCAGCACAGAGACCCACCGCAGGGCGGCACGTGGCAGAGTCATCCGCAGCAGGCAGTCGACGGATGACTCAGGGGTCCAGACAGACCAGACCTTCGGGCCGACGACCTCAGGGCACTGGCTCAGCAGTGCGGGGCACACAGCGCGGAGCCAGTCTTCCGAGAGGCAGACAGTGCTACTCGTGCGGCGGGCAGGGCCACATGGCTCGTGACTGCCCGACCCGCCGTGCCGAGGAGCAGCAAACAGTTGATGGACCACCGAGGCAGAGGCAGAGGATCGACCGTGGCGGTCCGCAGGGAGGAGGCGGACGAGGCAGAGGAGCTGGACGAGCAGCTGGTGGTGGCCGACGCTTTGAGGCTCTACCACCACCACCACCAGGAGGTCCACCCCGACCACAGGGAGCTGGCGGGCAGCGACAGGCACAGCTCCAGGCAGCAGAGGCCTACGACCACGACGCACCCGAGATGATTCGAGGTACTATCTGTGTCTATTCCACCCTTGCTGCAGTTCTTATAGACACAAGAGCGAGTCATTCTTTCATAGCTGCTGCCCTTGTTCGGAGCTCGGAGATTCCGACAGAGCCGTTGGCTCGATCCTTACGGCTAGAGACTCCTACGGGAGCAGACTCGACGATTACGCACTGGTGCCGGTAGTGTGAGCTTACTCTAGGAGGCGAGAGCTTCGGCTGGGATCTTCTTGTAGCAGCGTCGAGGCCTTACGACGTCATCTTGGGCATGGATTGGCTGTCTACGGTCCATGCACAGATTGACTGTTTTAGGCGCAAGGTGCGATGTGTACGCACCGACGGGAGCAGGTTCACCTTCACCGGCGAGAAGCGAGCCTTAGCAGCACAGGATGGACTTCCGCGGAGGAGAGGACAGCCCATCACTCATCAGTTGGCTAGCCTTATCCTTGGAGCAGTTGACGTGCGGAGTCCTGGTTTTCCTGCAGTGGTGGATCAGTTTGCGGACGTTTTTCCCGACGACGTTCCAGGGCTACCTCCTCGCAGAGAGGTAGACTTTTATATTGACTTGTACCCCGGGACAGCCCCGATATCCACTACAGCATATCGGATGGCCCCCGCCGAGCTTCGAGAGCTACGGGTACAGTTGGAGGACTTGCAGGGCAAGGGGTTCATCCGACCCAGTGTTTCACCCTGGGCTTCCCCGATATTGTTAGCCAAGAAGGCGGACGAGAGCTTGCGACTTTGTGTTGACTATCGTCGCCTGAACCAGGTGACAGGGAGGAACAAGTATCCGCTACCGAGGATTAATGACCTCTTTGATCAGCTCAAGGGAGCACGGTGGTTGTCGAAGATAGACCTCAGGTCAGGCTATCATCAGCTCAGAGTCAGAGATGAGGATGTGCAGAAGACGGCCTTCAGATGTCGGTATGGCCACTATGAGTTCTTGGTTATGCCTTTCGGTGTAACCAATGCTCCAGCAGTGTTCATGGCTCTCCTGAACAGGATATTTCAGCCATACCTCGATCGGTTTGTCGTGGTCTTCATCGACGACATTCTGATTTACTCTACGACAGAGGAGGAGCACGCCTATCACTTGCGAGTTGTTCTTGACACACTCTGAGAGCACCAGCCTTATGGTAAGCTCTCGAAGTGCCAGTTCTGGATACGTGAGGTCCACTTTTTGGGACACGTTATCTCTGAGGCGGGAGTTGCTGTGGATCCCGCGAAGATTGAGGCTGTGTTAGCATGGGAGCCACCCAGGAGCGTGACTGAGGTTCGGAGTTTCTTGGGACTAGCTGGATACTATCGGAGATTTGTGCCGAACTTCTCCAGAGTTGCGGCATCACTCACAGCTTTGACGAAGAAGGGGAAACCCTTCGTGTGGTCAGACAGTTGTCAGCAGAGCTTCCAGGAGCTGAGACATAGATTGACTAGCGCACCTATCTTGAGGTTGCCTGAGGAGGGAGTAGGTTACGTAGTCTACTGCGATGCATCAGGGACCGGACTCGGATGTGTTATGATGCAGGAGCGGACCGTGATCGCCTATGGATCACGTCAGTTGAGGCCGCATGAGCAGAACTACGCTACCCATGACCTGGAGTTAGCAGCAGTGGTCTTCGCTCTGAAGACATGGCGACACTATCTGATGGGCGAGCGCTTTACAGTCTTTTCCGATCATCAGAGTCTCAGGTATATCTTCTCGCAGAAGGACCTGAACCTGAGACAGCGACGATGGATCGAGTTCCTCCAGGACTATGACTTTGAGATAGTCTATACTCCTGGGAATGGGAACGTAGTAGCCGATGCCCTCAGCAGGAGGACGGGCATTCAGCTACTTGAGGAGGCGACGGAGCAGCTAGCCTCTTTGCAGATATTATTCGTGGATAGAGATGGAGCATCCTTTCTTCAGTCTCTCACAGTCACTCCTCCACTACTGCAGCGAGTCAGGGAGGCACAGCATGGGGACGCTGACTGTGAGACACGGCATGCACAGATATCCTCGGGATAGGCACCTGATGGTTTCTCCCTTGGAGCAGAGCACGACATCCTTTTCAGAGGACGTACCATGGTACCAGTCGCATTGCGAGAGGAAGTGCTGAGGGAGTTTCACACTTCTCCTTTAGCGGTACATCCTGGAGTGGCGAAGATGTACCAGGACCTCAGACGACAGCATTGGTGGCCGGGCATGAAGAAGGCAGTAGCAGAGTTCGTATCTCGATGCCTCACCTGTCAGCAGGTAAAGGCAGAGCATCAAGTACCAGCAGGCTTGGTACAACCCTTGGAGGTTCCGCAGTGGAAGTGGGACGGCATATCTATGGACTTCGTGACTGGACTTCCACGCACTTCCAGAGGTCACGACTCCATCTGGGTGATTGTTGACCGACTCACCAAGTCGGCACACTTCTTACCCATCAGAGAGCAGGGCTCAGTGGAGAGCTTGGGACGTCTCTACGTTCAGGAGATTGTGCGGCTCCACGGCGTGCCATCATCTATCGTTTCCGATCGAGATGCCCGCTTTACTTCCTGGCTTTGGAAGGGGTTACAGGAGGCGTTCGGTACACAGCTACGTCTTAGCACAGCTTTTCACCCTCAGACGGATGGTCAGACGGAGAGGACCATTCAGACTCTCGAGGACATGCTCCGCGCATGTGTCCTCGACTTTGGTCGTAGCTGGGAGGACCACCTACCCTTGGTGGAGTTCGCGTACAACAATAGCTACCACTCCACCATCGGGATGGCACCGTACGAGGCGTTGTACGGCCGACCATGTAGATCTCCTTTGTGCTGGACAGACCCTGGGGAGTCAGCACTGGTGGGACCGGAGATGGTCCAGGCCACGACAGAGAAGGTCCAGGTCATCCAGGAGCGGATGAGGACAGATCAGAGCCGACAGAAGTCATATGCTGACAGGAGGCGAAGGCCACTAGAGTTCGAGGATGGCGACCACGTCTTCTTGCGGGTCTCACCTCGACGTGGTATTCGGAGATTTGGCCGAGGCGGCAAGTTATCTCCGCGCTTCATCGGACCCTTCCAGATTCTCAGCAGGATTGGCGAGGTGGCTTATCGCCTGGCTCTACCACCTCAGTTGCACCGGGTGCACGACGTCTTCCACGTATCTCAGCTGAGGAGATACGTGCACGGCCCGACGCACATCATTGATCATGGGGAACTTGACGTTGACGATGGGGCGACTTTTACGGAGGTCCCGGTGGAGATATAGGATCGACAGGAGCGAGTCCTGCGTAGGCGATCGATTCCTCTTGTGTGCATCAGATGGCAGCACGGGAATCTCCAGGAGAGCACATGGGAGCGGGAGGCTCAAATGCGTGCTCAGTACCCTCTTTTGTTTCCCTAGTTTTTGATGTATCTTTACGGGGATGTAAAGCCCTGAGGTGGGAGTAATGTAAAGACCCGTAAAATTCAAGGGAAATTTTTTCTTAATTTTCTTTAGAATTTTACAAGAGCGCGGTTTCAGACGGCACCTGATTCCGAGGCCCGGAGTGCCCGGAATTAATTTCCGAAGTTTGGTTCGGGTACGTTCAGTGAACGAACGAGCGGAAATTCCTATCTTTTGATCTGTTGCTCGGAATTGAAATCCGAGGGCACCGATGAACTCGCAGCGCCGATATTCGCTTAAAGAGACCTTTTCGGGAGTTGCGTTTGTTGCAGGTTGAAAGTTAAGTTTTGGGGTTTTTAGTTTGAGTTAAATAAAATTGTGAAGAACAATTTTTTTATAACTAGTTAAAACCTATCAAAGGAGGTTGGAAGTGGGACCCACACCCACTTAACCTCCCTTGGGAGGATTAAGTGTGGTGGGGCCCACACGAAACCCTAATCTTTTCAAATTCTCTCAACATACTTAACCCCTAATTAATTGACTTAAGTTACTTAATTAATTTTGGGAGTTAAGACTTTTTGAATTTCAACTTTTGAATTTCTTGTGTGTTTTGTAATAATAAAATAAGATGTTATCTTATTTTATTATGGGTTGTTTGTTTGTCTCCTTGAGAGCTTTTGGAGAGCTTCTTCTTCATCTTCAAGCTCTGACGAAGAACGAAGAACGCCCAAACTCCGACGAAGAACGACGCCTCTCTTCTTCGTCCTCGGTGTCAACAAGAGGGAACGCCGCACCCTCCTCGGACCTTCTTCGTCGGCATACGAAGATTCGCCAACGACGTATCTCTTCGGGCGTAACTCTTCGTCATCGGATTTGACGAACGACGACCGCGACACCCGACCTCCGCGACGCCGTCTTCCGCGGAGCGTAGACGAATCTTCGAACCTTATACCAAGGTAGGGGTTGTTGTTTAATTCTTTAATTATTCCATTTCTTGCTCGTGGATCGCATGTCTACGTGAGGCTTTGAAATATTTTATTTAAGTGTTATAGTTAACGCGAGGGGGGGCCGGACCGCACGAACACGGCCGAACCCCCCTCCATCGTTCTTGTTTAATTCTTGCGGTGGAAGCAAAGTGGCGTGGTGCCGTCGCACCACGCGGATTACCGTACTTTTATTTTACGCGGCGCCGTCGCGCCACGCCGAGGTAGAAACTTCAAGAACGTGACGTCGTCGCGCCACGTTGAAAAGAATCAAAGCACGGCGAAGGGGCGCGGTGCCGTCGCACCGCGCCGGATGACGAACGCCGCGGCCGGTTCCGGGCCGCGGCGGGACGAGGAGACCGCGGCCGGTTCCGGGCCGCGGCGGAAGAGAAGACCTGCGGCCGGGCCGCCGGCGTCGGAAGCCGAAGGGGGGACCGGAATTTCCGATCCCGTTTGAGAAAACCGGCCGGCCAGCTGGCCGGCCGGAAGGCTTTAAAACCGGGGGAAATTAATCCCCCGGCCACCTAATAAAAACCCCCCTCTTTAAGAGGGGGGCGTTTTTTTTTTTTTTGAAGGAGGGGGGGGGGGCAGCCGGCCCCCCGGTTCCGTTCCAGCAAGCCCCCCCACGTGGCGGGGGGCGTTTTTTTTAAAAAACGGCGCGGCTATGCCGCGCCGCCAGAAGAAAAGCGGGGGCTTAGCCCCCCACGTGCGCGGCCTCCTCGCGGCGCCAGGCCGCCGCCGGCCGCCGCCGCCGCGCCGCCCCCGGGGGGGGGGGGGTCGGGCCGGGTCGGCCCGGACCCGGACCCCCCCATTTCGAACCAGAATTGGTTTTTGGCCCATAACTTGAGCCTCGGACCTCCGAATGACGAACCGTCTGCGGAAACGCGATCCTTGGATCGAGACGGTCGTTTCGGTATATCTCACTCAAGGTTTCGGTTTACTTTGAGTTCGGCCAGGTTGGTTCGTTCACGAAACCAACCGGGCCTTCGGAGCGGAAACGCTCATATCTTGAGCTACGGACGTCCGATTGATGCGTCGTCAGTCGCGTTGTGTTCCTCTTAGTGAGACGGATCTTTTGGCATACTCCGCCCGAGGTTTGGACGCAGGTGGAGTACGGTTGGGTTGGTTTTGCCTTAGAAACCAACCGGGCCCCGGAGACGAAAATGCCAATAACTCTCAGACCGGGCGTCCGATCGACGCGCCGTCTGTTGCGTTGAGTTCCTGTTGACGATACGGAACTTTTGGATACATCAACTTCGGTCTTCGTGACAGTTGATGTATCAGCCTCTCAGCTCGTGGAGCGGATCCTCCGAACGAGCTTGCTGTGTGCGGGAACCCTAGTGCTGGCTGCGACTGTTCTACTGCTACGACTGCTACTGTGACTGCGACGACGACAGTACAGAGATCCTGTGTGGATTCGACGACGACAGTACAGAGATCCTGTGTGGATTCGACGAAGACGACTACAGCACTCAGCGATCCTACGTGGATCAGTGCTACAGGTCCTGTGTGGGCCCGATCCTGTGTGGGTCCTTGCGCTCAGCGGTTCTGTGTGAGCCAGCGCCTACAGGTTCTGTGTGAGCCCGATCCTGTGTGGGTCTTCTGCGGGGGTTAGTTACCTATCGATCCTTCATGGGTCCGACGACTTAGATGGATCAGTGATCATCTTTATCGTCCTTGAAGAAGTATACCTGTGTGAGCTGAATCCTTTTGCTTTCCTATGTGGATTGTGTTGTGCAATCCTGTGTGGATAACATTTACTTTCCTGTGTGGACTGAGTTGTACTTAGGCTCGGAGGATAGAGCGTATTTGAATTGATGACTTAGGTATATGTATGGGCATATACCTAAGCAGTGTCGGTTATTACTTCGTGATTGTTACTTTTCTTCGTAGTTTATCCTATGTGGATTTGAGAGACCTTCAGGGGTCTCGGGGTCCCTACTGAGTAGCTTATACTCACCCCTGCACGGGCTCCGCCCGCACTACATTGTGTTGGTTGCAGACGACGGACAGCGTTGACCTTAGCTGAAGCTTGCAGAGCGGGACGGTACCCGGAGGTGGACCACTAGGCGAGACGTGCATGGAGCGGACGGCGGGACCCGTGGAGCAGAGGAGCTATCTGTACCCACCCTTCCGGTGGGATTTCCAGTGGACAGCTCGGAGTAGCGGCTTTTACTTTTCAGTTGCTGTTTTTCCCTTTTCGAGTTGTACTTTACTTTCAGTTTGGGTTTGTATTCTGGCCCATTTACTTTTCCGCACTTTCAGTTGTACTCTTTTGTTTAGTGTTTTCTTTCCTCTTGCTTACTCTGTGGTGTTTGTATTACTTTTCAAAGGCAATGCCTTCCCTTTTTACCGGGATTTACGCCTTGGTGCTAGTCGCCAGCCCCTGGCCTATGGAAGGCGGGCTTGGGGTAGTCACGGCATGGACCCCGAGGGCGGGTCGTGACATTATATACCTTGTTTGATATGGATTACTTCATGTAGGTTCGTATAGAACAAGGGTTTTGTATTAAGGACTCATTAGCTGGCTAACTATTCTCAAATAATAGTGAATGTACATGCTAGGAGTGATAATTTTGTTTCTAAGTGAGGGATTCCTTGGCACTTTATATTACTCAAGAGTGATACTAGTTCCCCCTAGGAGAAATAGAGGATGGGCTAGTTTGGAATAATGGTTATACTATGCCTCAGGTTATACCTGGTCCCCTGTGTGATATTCATGGTACAAAATCAGAGTGTCCATCCTTGAGTGATACAATGGACATCCTATGGGGTTCCTTGTATGGGCTTGATGGAATTTGGTTATTGGATGTTCTCATTGCAACCATTGGGTTTCAGATGTGATCGCTAAGGATGGGCTCGGGACTCTATTTTTATCATTGAAATGAATGTTTGTATACTCATGTGGGATTAATCATTTATTAACTATTTCTATCTTTGTTATTTACATGTGTTTCTTTTTCCATATTTATGAGCACACTTGAGTGATTACATGTACTGAACCCCAATCTGATGAACATGATTGGGTATATACCTTCTAGGTTAATTATTTTTACATTTGGGCCTTGTATACATTACATGATTTTCATCAGTAATAGATCATACATCTAGTATAATATAAAGAAAGTGGTATGGTATGGGTGTCTATTATGAAAATACAAAGTTATTAAATGATTATTTATTTACTACAATGAAATTATTTTATATAGCACATAGTTATATATTTTTTTCACAAAATGGAAAGGCCTAGTAACCATAGGATCTAGCCAGTTGAGATTTATATCTCACACCCTGCTCAATAACCATTTGGTACCCAAGTAGAATTTATGATTCTAGGATAGGATATAGGGAAGTGTTATACTCCAGATTCTTGATTTCTTTGTTATTTAGGATGCTGCTTTTGGGGCAGAGGATTGAACCGATGTTTGAGATACTACAGTAGTAGTTTTTTTGTTTTTTGTTGTTTATTATATCATGTTGTATATGCTTATACCCATGTCCCTTGTACTCTCATTTTTTATAGTTTCATGAAATTTCATATATATTATAGTATCTATTATTGGTATTATTCCTTAACTAGCTATTTATTTATATTGCATTGTTTATTATTTCACTCCCACTGTATTCTTCTTATGTATATGATTTTTTTATTTTACTTTATTGTTTACTATTGTGTGTCCTATGATCCATGAGGTAATACTATCCCTATAGACACATATTGGGCCATAACATATATTCAACAACATCTGGAATTTGGGGAGATACACTTTAGGCCATGTGACAAAATGGGCTCGGGGCAGTGTTCAGTGGCACTAAGGTCCGGGATGTTACATACATAATCTCTATAATTTTTACTATACTAAAGATAATATATATATATATATATTATATTTATTGATTGTAATCCATAAAATATAGATATATAAAACGATTAACATCATTTATGCAGATGATAGACTACACATACACATGAATGTTATTTCTATTTCTGTGAAAGGTGGAATGAAAGAAATATAAATAACATATAAAATTAATAAGATCATTTTTAAGTCACATATATCATATATAATCATTAAATATATCCTTATTACTATCCATGTCAAAATAAAATGAAAAAAATATCACATCACTTTCTAGAGGCGGTTGTCCAAACATACACATGGGCTATGTTATCATTTTCCAAAGAATAGAGATTTCAGAAGGAATATGAGATATTATAATTACATAATTATTATTATTTCATAAATATATAATACATTTTTTAAATACTTCAATATCTACATGAAAGGGTGGTAGTGATGGAAAAAGAGTTTCATCATTTCATGAGGCAGTAGTTCATCGTATGTATGATCAAAAATTTAGTTTCCCATTTGACGGAGAATGAGATGGATACATTTCATTAAATTAATAGTATAAAATAAAATTATATTTTATATATTGATTTTATCTTATAATCATGGTTAAAGAGTAGTTTAATTAGTCGGATGAAGAAATAAAATAAAAACACATGGTTAATGAATATACCTTTTCTTCAGAGAACCTCATTAGGTTTATATCTATGGAATTATTTTGAGGTTTTCCAAAAAAAGGCATATAGTTAATGTGGAGGTAAAAAATAATTGGATTTTGGATGTGTTTTGTAGAACCAAAATAATTTTTATGTGTGAATTGGAGAGGGGTCCCTTTTATAAGTGCGTGAGAGGACACACATCAAATTTTAGAAAGGAAAAAGGTATACCCACATATCACATGTGAAAAAAGAATCAATAATGACTTATTCTATTTTATTAGATGATATATGGAATAAATATTTCCATAAGGTAGTAATTTTAAAATTTTTTAGCTCATTTAACTCTTATCCTTATAATATAACCCCCAGTAAACCTTTTTTAACATTAACTATAGTAATTAATTCTTTACTATTTGTACATTTAAATTTTTTCTTAAAAATAACTTTACCTTATTATATAATATCAATTATTATGATTCAAAATATTTAATCCATTTTTTAAAATTAAATACAATTACATGGAATAATTTAATATAAAATTAAACCTGTAGATGCGATGAAAATCAATTTTACAAAGAAAACGTTTTCATATGTATGGAAAGATTCAATATCAAAATTCAATAAGAAAATGATTCCAAACAAATATATGCATTAATAAAATAATAATAGATATAATAATACTTTAAATCCATTTTGAAACAAAATATAAATATGTAAATAATTTAAATTAAAATGTAATTTTCAAAAAAAAATATTTTTTTCACTATTCATTTAAATATTAATCTTTTGATCAAAATCCCAAACAATTCATCATATACTAATATGAAAATGTTTATTAAAAAATTATGTTAATTTATTTGATTAGATTTTATATATGTTAAAATAAATTTTATTTTTACATCTTAAAAATAAATAAAAATATATTTTTTAAAAAAAGTATTTCAAAACATTTAAATAAATTACTAAAAATGTTGTAATTATTTATAAATATATTTAATATATGAGAAAATATTATACTTAATTCCCAAAATAAGGTTACTATTATTCATACCACCATGTTTCATGGAAGTGTTATAATGGCCATGTATAAATAATAATATTAATAGTATATTGTGATTTGTTAAAACTTGATGTTGCGTGTGGTGAAAGCAATCAAAAATAAATAAAATTATTTGAAAAAAAATCATAAAATATCTGATGTTAGATAATTTTTGGGTGATGTGGCCTATTATTTTTTTATAATTATATTATTTTGGAGGATTCATAATAGTTTCATGTAATCTATATTTATAAGATTTTTCATTTTACTTTTCATGTAATTTATTTAATTCAAGTTGATTATGTAGAGGACATGAACTATGTGAAGTCATTTGAGAAACAATAGGATTAACTTGAAAAACTAATTTATAGATGTATTATTACTTTACATTGAGTTTCCTTGGAGACATAATGGTTTTATAGAGAGAACTTGGTTGGGAGAATCACAAATGTAAGAAAAAATCAATAAATTATTTTTTATTTTTTATTATATTTTATAATGAAAATATTTCCAATGATGAAAATTGGCATAATGATAATTTCATATAATTTTTAACTATAATATATTTATATTTTAATATTTATGAGGAAAAAATATTTTTAAAGGGATGTGTGTTTTAGATACATTGAAATTCAAAATTTTAGAGCAAGTGTAATTTTATGGAATTTAATATAAGAAGCGTAAAATGGTAATTTTATTTTTCACTAAATAAAGATTTAATTGTTTCATTTTATACAAAATATTATTTTTACCCTTGGTTGGTATTTTTAAAATTTTATAAATTGGTTAGAGATGTTATTAAATTCTAGTTGATGGATGAATTACATTAATTATTTTTGTAAATTATTTTTAATGGATTATTTATATAAAATAAATTATTTGATTATTTTATGTTATTTTTTGGAATTGTTATGGATTTTTTTTAATAAATTGATCATGGATATTTTTTTACAATGTCTTAACTCACGATCTAGTTAGTGAGTTAATGGATGAACTAAATAAGAAAGTGGTAGAAAGATATAGATTGGGTTAATGACATGTTGTTATAGAAATTTTGACATTGAGTTAGTGAGAAAAATTTTATTGACCCGCATTAGGTATATTTTTTAATAGATAGTAAATATCTTCCTTATTCTTTAATATCTCTTGAAAATTTACTAAATCCAAGTGTAATTTTATATTAGTGGAATTAGATGGTGATGAAAGAAATATAGAATATTGATAAGTAATAACCTATCTTCACTGATTTTAGATCAATGACTTAGAATTATCATCTAAATTATCCTTGTATGTACACCATGATTTGTTTTTTTATTGGTGGATATATAATTTACAAAAAATATTAGATAAATATTAAGATGGTGAATGAATTATAACAATGAATAATATTAAATTGATGGAATAAATATTCTATTCGACTATTTGGAATTAATATAATATATGATATAAATTATTGTTGGTGTAAATTAGTATACAGTGGAATTATAAATTTAACATTTATGGGGGATGTTTTTCTAAGGTAAGATAATTAATTTTTTTAAAATTGTAGTGGGATAATGGCTTAGATAAGAACATGGAAGATAGTTTTCAATTTAATTAATTAATGTTAAAATATTACTATATCTGATTATCATGATGGGAATATATTATTTCTTATGATAAATGTTTGAATCATTTTATATATTGTTTCTATAAATTTTTTGTTGACTATGAATAATATTTAATTAATTAGAAAGTCCTTACTTTTTAATTTTTGTATAAAAAGATGAATTATTGAAAAAATACAAAAAAAGACTTGTATATAATTTATATTTCTTTTGGAATTGTTCATTCCAAATAAGCATGGGGGTGTTCCACTTTCTATTTTTTATGTATATTTTATTCCATTGGACGAATAGGCAGTGAGATTCAAAACTTCCCAGCCACTTAAATATGGGGTCGTTCCATATTCAGAAAAAGTGTAACATTACGGAAGTGAGTTTCAGAGGGATGGATTTCTTTCTATATAGGTTACACCATCATGGCATATGGTCATTACATATTCATTATGTGCTATATATGCTAATTATTCTTTACTCTTTTTTCATCGTGCATAATGGTGTTGATTCAAAACATATCATATTTTCTTTTATAAATATGTGAATATATAACGGAGTGTTAAACGTTGAGTTTTTGATAAAAGTGTTTTCTTACATGTATATTCTAGTGAATGGGTTAGATATATTTTTATTCCATTTATATAAGGAACTTTAGTATTGTGGAAGAATACTCCTATGGATCTATAAAATTATACACTATAGTGGGAGAGTTGCGTATCATTATAGTGTGATTATATTTTCTTATAACATTAAACTTGAGGAAGCCTTGTTAAGAGATTAATGGATGGTGGGGGTTTATATAAATTGTGGGATATTAATGATAATATAGATTCTGTGGATATTTATGATGGTTTGGTAATATATGGTAGTGGTAATGTTCGTTAAAGAGAAGAGGGTCCATAAAAGTTTACATATGATGATATAGTGAAATTCCTTAAGGGTAGATAAATGACTAAATGAGGTTGGTTGTGGTGGGGATATTCCTAGAGGATGGAATACAAGAAAATAGTTGAAAGTTCCTAAGGGTGGGTACCATATAAAAAATTAATATGTAATAGAAAGTTCACTATATATACAAAACTATATAGATAAGTTATTGTGTGGTCCATGTTTGGGTAATGAAAATTTATGAACATTATGATGATATCCCAATGTGTGTATTAAATTATGGAGACTTTATAGTGAGGTCCATATGGGTGGAAAATTTATTTGTTTCTAGAATATAGAGAAGTGGTGGTTTTTAATTAATAGAATTTATGTTATATTTTATTTTATGGGATGTTTATAGATTGTGAGGAATAAAATGGATTTTTTATTTGGATAGATTTAGAGGAAATATGTTTTATTCAATATTATGTTTAATTCACTTCATATATATAGGAATTAATATGCTTCACTAACTTGGAGATATCTTAGTTAAAGGGAGGAACCTACTAGATATTTTTACATATTCACCCCATGTATATGTATTATTTTTTTATTATTTGGATAGAGTTGTTGGTTTTGTTATATTACCTTATCTATATATAAATGATAATTATTGTTGGAGGAATGTTTCTTATTCCCCATTTAATGTATCAACGTGATGATAGACATAGTAGTTATTTCTCCATTTTTGTTTTTGATTTGTTTAACATGAATTTCATTAATATAAATTATTTGGGTATTGTCATTAAGAAGTAAATATATATTATTCATGTTGAAGTAGATTGTTGATTTAAAATGGTAGTAACTTCCATATATATATGATGTCATATCTATGGCTCTTATCCCAAAACCATTGTTAATTATTCAAGGGAAACAGTGGTTGTACTAAAACACATTTTGGAATCCTGTGCAGTCTTATTCTTGGGGGATCATGAAACCCCTCTTGAATGAAAATTTTGTAAACCTTTTGAATTTTTACATAATTAAATAATTAAAAATAGGCATATTTCAAAATAATATTGGTTTTGGGAATCCTCAGGATACCATGTTCAATTAACTATGTTTTTCCAAGGTCCTTGCTTCCTCCATAAATCCCTTGGGTTTTGTTAAGCCCTAAAATTTCATCATTATCAACATCCATGATAAAATCCATTAATTTTTACTAAAAATACCCCGTAACCATAATTTAATAGCTTCATGAAGAGTTTGGTCTCAAAATGATTACGTCCTAAAGGTATCAACCTTAATCTACAACATTACCATGGGAAAAGACTACTTACTCTAATTAAATGAATGCATGGCCTCAATGGTCTAATATCATCTAAGTGATGGTGTGTCAAAAAATGGAAATGGGTTACTTACCCACATTGAGATCATTGACAAGACCAAAATTCATGCATTAGTACGCATAACAACTACTCATATTATATGAATTCATTTTATATAGAACATATAATCATTTAATGTAATTTAGTTCCCAAAATAATCAAGATAGATTTTTTATGTTACTTAGTCATATTAAGAATACATGTTTTTTATTCGTACATTTCATACTATAAATTACATGTATACAGCCAGTTTATAGACATTCTCCATTTTCTGGGGATTATTTTGTGTAATCACTACATTAAAACTACTAGTATATGCCTCTAAAATATTCTTGAATGATTGATGAATCTACTATATAAGATGTCCACTAATACCCCTCCTTCCACCCCATATTCTACGGACACGGTTTTTGTTATGGTTTGTTATAACATAACTCACACAATATATTCTTGAATCTACATGATCATTAAACTAAATATATGAAATAAATATATATACCCCAACCACTAACATATATTTTAACTATAAGAATCATTTTCAGGGATATGTTTCAAACTCTCCTCACTCAACTTTAAACTGTATGTTATGCCGAAGTTATTATACTTAAATTATAATTACCATTTTTCAAGGATGATTGTCATTCCATATCACATCATAGATATTTATTATCTCAAACTATATGGTTTTAGATTCAGTCAACATGGATATGTAGGAATCCTTTCGAGGATTACTCCAAACATATGTTGAAATCAATCATCAATCTAGAATTTTACATTTATATATTGAATGAAAGTTATTTATAGAATTTAATTCTTCCAAAATGACGTTAAAATATAGTTTAAACTCTTATAACTTCAATATGAAATCAAACTCTAGTGTGAAATTTAAATTTTTGGGATGAGACTAAAGGCTGACATAGATGTTTTTAGCTTTGGTATTTTACTAAAATCTAGTTGTATGACCCTCACTCTATTAACTTGAAGCTGGTCATCAACTAAATAAATTTTTATTGGATAAAATGGATCTAATTTCAAAGGATAAAATACTTTATTTGTTTTGGTAGACTAAATATATACCTTATTCCCAAATTACATGTTGAAATATGAAATAAAAACATAAAACTATTGAGATAAATTTATTATTATTTTCAGTATATCCCTTAAATACTACACAGATATATTTTTGGTATCCTAGGGAAAGTAAAACATAATAAATTATGAGATTAAATTATCAATAAGGGAAAGCACATGAGATATCATTGAATAAATATGCATAACTATTAAAATATTGATAAAAAATAATGAAGATTTTTATATAATTAATATCATAAAAGGGGAATGTTTAAATGTATGATAAAAAATCAGATGGAAAATATAAACTACTTCCATAAGGATTAATACGTTATATAAGACATCATCATATTTCCATCTAGGACTTGTGTGTGAACATCATAAATAAATTGGTAACTCAAACACCAAATACCTATTTGAGATGGTCTTATTATCCCAACAGATGCATCGAGTGGATATAATGGTCCCTTCCCATTACACACTAAAAACAAATCATTCATCATATCATGGAAATAAATAATAATTCAATAGATAATAAATATATACATTATTATTAAAAAAATAGAATACATAATGTTAATATTTTCTCCATTCAATATCTAGAACAGAATGATCATATGACACCTATATAAGATAGAGGATGTTATTATTAGATTATATCAATGGAAAATCATATTATTTATCAAAGGTTGTTTACATATATGAAAATACTTTTAAATGATCCTTCAAACATTTTTTTTATAAAACACTATTTCATTTTAAATTAACACATTCAAAACGAAAAAAAAAGTTCTTAAATATTAGAAAAATCATTTTTAAAGAAAAATGAAAAATTTTAAAGTAATATTCTTAGAAAAGAATGTCCTTGATGTCTGAAAAATATTTTTTTTTGGTAAAAATTAAAACAAATATTATGTTCACAACTTCTGAAAAAATTTCATCATTCAGCAAATGGAAAGAACTTTTTTTAAATAATTTTATTGAAAAATAAACAATAAAACAATGAACATAATAAATCAATTAATAACATTAAAAATATTATTTAAATAATTTCTTTTTATAAATTATAGACATTGTATAAAAATATATCCAACCTAATAATAAAAATTCCATAAATACATTCCTTCGATATTTTGTGTACAAAGAGAGAGGAAGATGAAATAAAAACATGTATTTTCATAATATAAAAATATTAAATCAATATATATGGGGTTTAAGATAATAATATAATTAAATTTATTAAATAAAAATCTAAACATAAAAAATCATGAATAATAATGAGATTATAAAATAAACCATTACCTCAAGTTTTGTTGGTACTAGAAATGATTTTAACCTTTTTATTAATAAATTTAAATTTATAATAATTCCATAAAACAATAATATAGATATGTATAATATCATAAAGGAACCAACTATAAAATTTTAACACTAGTTCTTTAATAATTTGTTGCAAAATTTACCATTTCCAAGTGTTAACTATTTCATTTTTCAATTATGTTTTTGTTTGGTAGTTTCAGTCCTTATTTCTAAATCATGGTTTAACAATATTTATAACATAATAATTTTATATATATTGTATTTAATAATTATATATATTTTTATAACCATTCATATAATGTTTTTATGAAAAATGGAATACATCATATCATGGAGACGATAGTCCATACGTATATAGTAGTGATGTTTCCACTTTTCGATTGATGAATAAAAAATGGTAAATTAAAATTCACATTAAGATATTCATTATTATATCATAAATATCATATATATATATATATAACTATATATATCTTTATTACCATCCACTTAACATGTAAATGAAAAATTATTTAAATCACTTCATAGAGGTGGTCGTCCACACACACACACAAGCGACGTCACTATTTCTAAACAGATGGGAAGGTAACATGGTGGATAAGATATTATAATTATTGAAGAATTATTAGGTCATAAATATCATATTTAAACATTAAATATATAATTATATCTAACCATAAAATTTGGTGATGAAAAATGAATAATATTAGTATGTGGAGGCGGTATTCCACATATACACACAAGCAATACTTTCATTTCTCATTTGATTGAAATCAGATGGAAAATAATTTCCCCATAATCCTCCAAACATATAAATATATTTATGATACTTGATTAATTATGATCAGATATAAATTAAACATATACAAGAAGTATAAGATGAAATTAACTATAAAATTTTCAGTAAAGGCGATTACCTCTTCTTTGAGAGTCCTCCTTTGGCATACACATTTAGCTATCATAAGACTGTCTTAAGAGATTAATAGAAGTTTAATACTGAATATAAGGATGGTATAATTGTTTATTAGAAAATATTTATTGATATAGGGTGATAAAATTTTCTGAATAATGGAGGGGAAGGGATTACTTTTTATAAGATAAGGTTGGAACACATATGGAATTATATAAATGATTTAAATTGTATAATTTTATTTTATTGTGAATGTTCAACCAAATGAACCTGAAAGAGAAGTAATTATTTTATAAGATCAACATATCTTCAAAACATAATATTTTTAAATTTATATGTGGAATTTTTTCCATTATCTCTTAGTTTAACACCCTCCCCCAATATTCTATTTTTAACCCAAACCTTTCTAACAAGTTATTACTATTACTAGTATTCATTAATAATAATAATTAATTTGAAAATATTATAAAATTTTAATTATACTAATTAAAAACGAAAAAAATCATTTTAGAAGATTCCAATTTTATAGGATGATGAAATTTGTTTAATTATAATTGTGCTAAAGGCAACGAAACCTATTTCTAAAAAAATGGTTGTTTTAAGTATAAAAATTATTTTACATGAAAAAATAACCATATAGATTCCAATTTATTTAATTTGATTAGGATAAATAATATAATAGTTATTTTTCATTCAAATATAATTAAAACATTATGAAAACCAGTATATATTTGTTTTATAAACAAGAACTAAAGAAATGGTTTTATTAGAAAAAAAGATTGCATTAATTTCTAAAAATTTCAGGTACATATTTCTATGTTCAACATAATATTTTTAAAAGAATTATATTTATTATATTTATTTAAATATATAAATTATGTTTTATATTAATTTATGTTACTCTTATATCATTTTAATTTCATAAAATTGAAATTTTTTTATAAAATTGATATTTTTCACTCCTTGCCAAAAAAATATACTATTTCAAAAAAAAAATAGAAAATTACCGTATCTTAATTTTGATATGATAAATTATAAAATGAAATTCATTCCAAAAAATTCAATATATAAATATTTTTAATTTAGGTTTTTACCACATTATTGAATTAATCTATGTGTAATGTTCTATTATTTATCTCCAAAGAAAAGGTTACTACAATTGATGCCCAAGTGTTAAATTTTTCCCCAAATATTTCATCCCCAAAATATCAAATTTTTACCTAATGTACAATTTAGATATTTATAGATCATAAATTCTTTAGGTTCTCATATCTCCTCATTTATCTTATGATTTCACCAATGTACCTTTACTAACCAAGTCATCAACTTTCTCAACACTTTTTCTATAGTATCAAGAATCATGATATGTTCTTCATAGTAAGAAAAATCATGTTCTAATTAAATTTATTCATTAGAGAGAAAATTAATGGGGTTTTTAATGTAATTATTTTGTTAATTCCTATAGAACACATCAATGAATTTAGAGATATTAAGTGAAATTATCAAAAAAATTAAGATATAACTCTTATTATTTAATTAATTACAAAATTCATGTTGTACCTCAATCTTATTTACCATTTATTATTGAACCTTATATAAATTTTCCATGGTTATACCTTTAACTCAACCCGATCTCCAACTTGAATCTATAAATACTTTATTTGGTGACCCACATAACTCTTTTTTTATTGTGTGTTTCCTTAAAGTTATTTTGAATTTTCTTTACTTTTAAAACTATCTCCTGAAAAATATGTATTAAAATAAGCATCATTTCATCAAATTCATCTGAAGGAAAATGAGTATGAAAACTCTTTCATTACAATGCCTCATATGGTGGCATTTAAATGCCTTAATATAAGATATTATTATATCTGTATTCAATAATAGGTAAATAATAATCTCACATACCTTAAAAGTCAAGATATCATGAACCAAATATGAATTCTAATGTATGACTTTTACATTTCGTATTACCATATGTCTCAGAATGATATTTATTTTTAAAAAATAGATATGTGTCATGGTACATCTAATGAATCCTCAAGAATATCAATTCAAACTATGCATACTGTATATAGATAATCAAAAAAGTTGAACCATGAACTGTCACAACATTTATAATATAGAGTCATATAAGGTGATCAAGGGTTATAAATTCCCTTATTTAGATTAAATGTGAGGGCATTGTACTAGTATTGACAACAATATTTATGAAATAATTTTTCTAGGAATCTTTGGAAATCCAATGATAATTTATATAGAAATACCATCCCATTTCCACACTGGAATATATAGAGGTTTTATAAATCCTTATGGAAGTTATATCTCATTATTTACTTATTCATAATATATTATTCCTAATGCATACTATGAAATTTCTTGATTTATATTATCCCACAAAAATGGTACTTTAAATAAAAAAACATTTTGGTGCTACCATAATGTAGATATAAATTCAAGAAATTATCTTCAACTAATAATTATATTTTAAATTCAATAATAGATATAACACATATCCTATTTCAAAATTTATAAATACCTTCTTTATAGATGAATCCTACCAACTTCCCATCATTCATTACGTGAATTTTATTTTAAATATCCTTATCATCAAGATGTGAACATATTATTTTCTCCAATATGGTTGTTTTGGAAATAATTTTGAATAGACGTGGTTTCCCTTTCATAATTATCCCCATATCCATATTTTCCAAAGATATCAATATTTGATCTTTTTAAATCCTCATTTTAGTCAAAACATCATGATACATTTTTCTAAATAAAAATATTATATCTTCCAACTCTAGATCACGGGTTGGAAAATTATCTTATTAAATGTTTAACAGCATTAATGAATAGAGAACAAATCTATCATTATTCAAAGGGAACCATAAAAGTCCATTATTTAGTGAATCACTAAATATCAAAACTAGTCACTTTGACATGGTAAAATTAATATTTTCTTTCATTCACTAATTTCATATTTAATTCTTCAAAATATTCCATACACTCTTTCAACCAGGAAAACCTAACCCCTTTGCATGAATAATTAGTAAATGGGTTAGTCAATCAATAAATTTTTTGAAAAAATCATTGATAGCAACATGCTACTCTTAGAAAACTACATAACTCAATTATATTTTTTATCATTTTCCAATATACCACTGAATTTTTCTTTTAATGGTGAACTGATATTCTAAAATTATAAATAAAATGTCAAAGAACAAAAACCTCCTTAAGATAAAATTCAAATTTTCTAAATTTTCCATATAAATATTTCCAATAAGAGTCATAATAATCATTAAATAATGACTTTAATTATTATCATATCTTTTAGAGTATATCATGATATCATAAATAAATTCCATAATTAAATAATTAAGATAATCATTTACTAATTTATTCATCAGATAATAAGAATAGTATGTGAATTATTCAATCAAAAGGGAGTAATTCTAAATTCATAATGTTTATACCTCACCTAAAATAAATTATTTGGAATATTATCCTTCATTACATATAGTTTATGATACCCAAATGATGATAAATATTTTATAAATATTGATCTCATTGAAGTATATAAAATAATTTAATAATGTGTAGAAGAGGATAGATTTTATTTATAATAATGGAATTAATTTCTCTATAATCAATGAACAACCTCATAGACCCATATTTATTATTAACAAAAACAATAGGTTCTACCCATATTGAAATACTAGGGTGTAAAAATAACTTCTAAAATTACTCATGCAGTTGTTTCTTCAATTACACTAATTCTAAAATGGCCATATTATAGGGAGTATTAGATAATGGTTTTGATTTAGGGATGATATCAATAGAAAACTCAACATTAGGCCCATCTGGGGGTCTAGGTTGTTCATTTTTTAAAAAAACAAATTAATTCTTCCAAAATAGGTATATCATATATTCTAACAATTCCTTTATTATTCATATGTTTTTTATTCTCTTCTTATTTATGATTTTAATATAGATAAATATGGAAGTTGATTGAACAAGATTCAAATCCTATAAATTCCCCTATAAAGAAAATGGATTCCATATATCAATAACATATCATAATATTATTCCCTAAACCTTAAATATTTTCATCATAATTTTAAATACAATTTATACCAAGGATTATATAATAATTAATCCTAGGTATAATAATCAAGTTTGAGAATTGGCTATGTCTCTATGTTATAATGATAAATAAATAACATGTTATTTATATGGTAATATTTCCTCTATGATTATTGACATCAGACTCCCCTCTAAATAATCTTGGTAAATATATAATTTTTTTGTAAAACATGGTAGATAAAGAAATAGTGTGAAGATCAAGAATCAAAAAAAACACCAGATAAATTTGAGGGTCTGATCAATTTACCTACTGATACATATTTTGGATAATCATCCTCAAATTTAGTGATAAAATATTCTTCCTTTCCCCTTTATGTTTCATAAGGAAAATTCCCTTGATTCTTGTGGAATTAATTCTAGTAGTTTCATATCTTTTTATAGTTGAAGCATTAGAAATTGACTTTTTCTTTCTAGATCATTAAACACTGATGTGAATGATATTTACATATAAACATGAATATACTCTCATTCCCATTAATAATGTTTCGTACTTTTTATTTTCAAAATTATTACATTTTGGTTATTTCACTCTTCCTTCTTACATTTGGTCGTATTTATTTTTCAAGAGTGATCATTTCCCCTCTTCTTTTCAGGATTTCTATAGAAAATATATGGTGTGAAGAATTTTTACTCTGTCTAGATATAATTTTATACTATATATACATGTACTAAAAATTTATGATATTATAATACTATTCATATTTTAGTATTTAACCCATAAAATGAATGATTAATCTTAATCATTGGATTAAGTACATAATCTATATTATGAGTTGGGGACCACGTAAATTTAACTTCATATTTAGTAACATTTTATCCATCATTTTTCCTTATATTGAATAATTTTCTCTCCATATCATCTCATATCACATGATGAAATAATTTTTTAAATAATTTTTCTTTGAAATTATTCCATGACATGCTATTTATTTCCCCAAACTATATAGTTTTTTTTATCAATAACGACCATTAATGAGAATTTCCATCAAGATAATAAACAACCATGACAAAATTTTATCTCTTACTAATTACTAAGGATGAAAATATCTTCCTAAGGGACTTGATACAATAATTAGATACTAATGGAATAATAATACCATTAAATGTAACAACATGTACTTTTATAAATGTATTTCCTTTCTCAAATTAATAAATTACTCATTAAGTAATGATGTTATAAAAAAACAAAAACTAATTTAATTATATTTTCTAATTCTAGATTCTATCAAAAAATATTTAAAATAATATTATAAATCACAATAGTTGAAAATATATCAATTGTATAATTACTGTTTTGATTTGTATATATTAAGGGTTTTGATACAATCCATTTGTAATATATAGAAGAAGTGATGAACTCAACCAGTAATATCATACCATATGAATCCCATTAATCATATAATTCAAGGGATATAGAATCATTAGTATTTACCTTTTACATGACCAAGATGATATAAAATACATAAAATATGATAGAAACTATATATGGTATAAATTCATTATTATCAAAATCATAACCCAAATAGTGTTCACCAAACCAACACAAAAAAGTATAACATATCACACTGTAACCTTGGGGAATATGGTGATGTAATAAGGAGTTCTCTATTGAGACCCGAGTAAAAAGTATTTGATTTTTATTTTTAATAAAATAATTAATATATTTAGGTCCTTTTATAATAACTTTTTCAACTATTATATAATGATTTCGAAAAATATAGATTTTGACACAAAGAAATAAAAATCTACTATCCTGAAATATATAATTTCAAATATGAAAATATTTATTATAAATGATATTTCAATAAAATATTATTACTAGATAATAATTATTTAAATATAAACGATAAAATAAATTAATGAAATCCAGTATAATTTTTATAACGTTCAGAAAGTGGTTAATTTCATAAAAGCTGTTATTATTAAATAAAAAAGTATATTTATTTAAAAGTGAAAATAATCATATTTTCATAATTAATTTGATAAAATTATTATTACTATTTTAATCATCATGTTAAAACTATTTGGTGGTGAATTTATCATAATTTTCATAGAAAGTTGTTTTTTTGTGTAAAAATTAAATATGGATTAAATATATGGTTTTTATTATGCCATCATAAAGGAAAAGAATTTATATAATAAATTTCATAAAAGTAATCCATGACCAAATATAAATTTATTTTTTAATTTAATTTGTTTTTT
The DNA here is from genome assembly GCA_963277665.1 of Viscum album. Taxonomy (NCBI): domain Eukaryota; kingdom Viridiplantae; phylum Streptophyta; class Magnoliopsida; order Santalales; family Viscaceae; genus Viscum; species Viscum album. Next base: position 2,066,413,400 of record OY728131.1, read on the forward strand.
AATTTATTTTATTAATTTTACAAACCCTTAAATGAATCCTCCAAAAAAACTATATCTTAATTTTTTAATATGAATTATTTATGAACATGACTCACTTTCACATCATTGTTGGTTTTTTTTTGATGATTTAGTTTATTATCCCAATAAAATATTAAAATCCACTCTTATTTTATGCAAACCCAAGGAATAACTATGGTATGGTTTTTGGTTTTGATCTTTTTGTCTTATAGATTTTAAAACTAATGTTAATTAATTTATAAAGAATTCACCTATCTATTTTTTCAATAACCAACCCATAATTTGACTCATATTCAATAAAAAACCATTAAGTATAATTTTACGCTCCATACCCCTCTTTAATTCTATACTAGATTGTTCCCAGGCTCTTAAGAATCTCTTCAAAATCTTTTAGAAGTTCCCTCTCAGGGAAAGGTATTCTCTCCTCTTTCATTTTATTAAAATTACTTTCTTTATACTAAGCCACTGGAAATAAAAAAAATTATCTAAATGTGTTTTCTATACATTCCTTCTTAATTCCATAAGATTACCATGTAATGATGGAACACCTTTACCTCTTATTAACTCCAACCATGAACCATTATGTATAACCATTATGTTTTCAAAATTATTCCTTTATTTTCAAGGTCGATTTTTTATATTGTGAATTACATCCCAATTTCCACTAAAAGGTATTCACCTACATGAATCTATCAATAATTTAGTATTAAGTTTCATGTATGTAAATTTTACTCTTTAATCATGTTATTAAATGTTCTAAAATACATTCTTATTTCATATTATCTTTGTGGCATAAAAATGAATGTACATTATATAAATATGAAGGGTGTTCCCCGAATTATATAGCACTCCAATGCATTGGGTATGTTTTTATCCCATTATATTCCATGTTTGGTAGACATGAGGTTATCCTAAGAACACTATATTACATTTCCTTGGTGGTTAACCTTGAACTATGCTTATGATATCATATTTTATTTTGTTGTCACATGCATATGTTTCCTTGATGTTATCATCTTATATCATGAATCATTATTCATGTTTATGACCCTCACCCAAATTATGTCACCCTGATATTCCTTTTGACTAACATATATTTATTTTATAATTTTATGATTTTATTATATCCTTACTATGATTTATAGATCACCCATTTCTTATATATATCCCCAGGTTATCACGTACAGTATTAGAAGATCAATTACTTTTAAGAACATGACATGGAGTTTTTTCATAATTTTTTTGTATCCCTATTTTATATTAGTATTTGATTTATATAATTATATAAATACACTAATACATTGGATATTTTAGGTTTGTATCAAGTTTATACTTAAGTATTTAATCACGAACTATGTTTTATTAAAGATATGAGTTGTCGTAGTTTGTATCATAAAAAGGTCAAGTAATTTTTTGGGATTATGATTAGATAAATTTAGTGAAAGTGTTTGAGATAATACTAAACATAGGAAAACATCCCTAAATTGAGGTAAATAACATAGTAAGTGTTTTCCAAGAAAGATATCCCTAATAAGAAACTATATATCAATTTCGATTTGTGATATTTGTACCCAGGGGTAATAAATCTAAAAAAGGGAACATTGGGAATTGACTCGATTATCACCTGGTGAGTGAAATAAAATCCCTTTCTGCTATAATTTATTGATCTCCTTGGGGATATGGGTTGTTAAATTCACAAGATACTTATGAACCATTATTATGGGAAAATAAATTCACATAATATTTCATGTTTGGAAATAGATCATGCATAATAAATATTGAAACATTGAAATTCATAAGTTAAAGAAAATATATCATGAAAGAGTTATCCAATCAATTTAAAAATTTCTGTTTCATGTCTTTAGTATTTTTAAAATTATAATCCCTAATTTTCCCTTTATTTTATTCAAAAAATGAGAATTATAGGAACCATGTCTACAAAAAATGTGTTGAAAAATATAATGGCTACTCAAATGATATTCCCAACTCGATGGGAGTAGAAATCAAGATCTTCATGAAGATGAATTCTCAATAAACTCATTTTTTGAACTAAAAACAAATCAGGTCATAAACCCACATCCCCGTTGAGAAATTGAATGTTTCAATTGAGTCATTTGTATTAAAGGGGCATATGACATTCAATGGATCTTCGGATACCAAAATCCTTGAGCAAGTATCAACTCCATTGAAAATATATTCTCTATACTTCGTTGCTCTAAGTATGAGAAGTCCATGCTAGTAATTTTTCAAATTGAAGGAGAATCTGATCGATTTTAGATATTGATTGAAAATATGAATACCAAAGAAGTTATTTAGTTGATGGATTTGAAATAATTCCTAATTTTGTTCAGTTAATATTTTCCTCCCACTCTCTAAATGAAAATGTAGATGAATTTCCTTATCCTCAAGAAGAATGAATATGCATACATCTAGCTGTATAAGGATAAAATCACAACACTTTCGTGATATACCTCAAAATTTTTAATATCCCCTAGAAGAAAATTTTACTTCATCTTTAGTGGGATAAATTTGAGTCTATGAAAAAATTTATAAATTCAAGAATTTAAAAACTAAGAGGAATTTACCAACGTTAACATAAATATAAAATAGATTTAAGTGATTCTCAAGTGTCTCATGGGTATGGATATAGGTTGTATGGAATAGATTTTAATTCTATTAGTTCATTAGAGAAATATCATGTGGCTAAGAGGTGTAACACTCTATATGTCAAAAGTATTGGAATTAAAATTGTGAATTTTTTTAAGGGTGATAATAAAATTCATTAGGTTTGTGAAAAAAGGTAACCAGGATAATGAATACTTATAGGAGAAACCCACCAATGTGATGGAATAATTGAATAATCTAGTAAGCGATCAACCTAAATTAAAATGTTTCAACTACAGGGAATAAGAAAACTGAGAAAATCAATGCACTAAGATAATGGTTATTGATGATAACTAATGAGGACAACCTCTAATAACTATAGATAATGGGTGAGATCATATTTTCATAATTATGTAGGTGGATCCCAACTATAAATTTATGATTGATATGATAGTTATTCATTCCATAATATGCCCTACAGTATGTTATTATGGTTCAATGAATTCATTCATATTAGGAAAGTTTAGTAAAAAAATCCCAGAACTACCCCAAAACATTGATGTTGAGTTATCGGTGAATGTTGAAAATAGGGGAGTCATTGAATCCCAACTATATAACTTCTTCCCCTTCTATATTTTTAGGATGAACTTCCCAAAAAATGATGTGGCAAAGCCCTTGTAATAATTCCATGAAATCTGATGTATGGATTGACTATACTTATATAGATCCAATAAAAATTATTTAGAGATGGAAATCAACCTTTATATCGAAAAACTCCCTCTGATTCAATAAAAGTCTTGGGAGAAAGATAAATATCCTTTCATATAATTATCTCAACCGTGGATATTATTTAATTATGAGTAAGTTTATCTATCTCAAATGATTTATACTAAGTAAAATGTCACCCTTGATGAAACATACTTCATAATGGATTATGATTATGTTTTTCCTAAATAATTTTCTCATCATCCTCCAAGTTGAAACATTGATTTATAAATCAATATTATACGAAGAGAATTTAAAATATCTATGTCACTGTGTAGAAGTTCCACTATTGAACTTAAAGGGATGAAAAACCAACTATAAGATAACATAAAAAAGGGTTTATATTCCTAACAGATTCATTGTAGAGTGAACTGGTAATTATCCTTAAGAATGATGATAGGCCAATTCACCTCTACATTGATTATCATGAGCTCAATAATATCCTCATAAAAAACAAGTATCAAATTCCAAGGATATATGAATTGTTCAATCATCTATGTGGACCCCAATATTTCTCCAAATTGGATATTTCTTTTGGAAATTATCGTGTAAAAGTGAATAAGTAAGATATACCCAATAATTCTTTTCAAACATGTTATGTGCACTACCTGTTCATAGTGATTCCATTTGGACTCACTAATTCACCATCTATCTTCATGGAATTGATTAATAGTGTCCTTATGGAATTAAAAGGAAAAATATTAGTATTCATAAATGATATTTCTATCAACTCCAAAAGAAATGAGGGAAATTAGAGGAATTTGAAAGACTTAATGATGACCTTGCAAAAGGAAAAATTATATTTTGAGTAAAAAATGAGAGATTTTTATTAGGAAAGAAACAAATATGTGGAATTAATCACAAGAAAAGGGATATATATATATATAAAGATCCTCAAAAGATCAATGGTAATTTAACAGTGTCCTAGAACAACATTTTTATAGAAATATATAGCTTCCTTGGATTCCTTGGGTAATATCATCAATATTGGAGAAACATATCAATATTTTCAAGCCCACTAACCAAAATAACTTGAAAGGGTGTCATGTTTGTATATATTGTTGAATGAAAATAGGTATTTAAATAGTTAAAGGAGTGGTTAATCACTAAACTAATACTCACATTACCCTTCGGTGGGGATGTTTTTTTAGCTACTATAATGAATTAAAAAGGTTATTGGGTTGTAAAATCTTGCAGGATAACAATGTTATGGCCTATAGCTCCAAATAATATAATATCCATTAGTATAAATACCCAACACATGATTTAGAATTTTCTGTAGTGATCTTAATTTTGATGATTTATAAATATTACCTCTATAGGGAGAAATATGAAATATATATAGATAATAAAATACTCAAGTATATATTCATATAAAATGAGATCAACACGTTCTATAGATAGCGATCATAACGGAACAATAATTAGGATTTTTCAATCAATCACTATCCTGGGAAGGGGAATAATGTGGCAGATGCATTATGTTGAAAGAATCATGACAGCCTATCAATGATGAGGATTAAAATGGATCCTATCATCATTGACATGGAAAAGATGTTAATGGGAAAATTAAAAGGATTTTAATAAAAAAATCTCAAATATATAATCAATTATCCCTTCTTATGAGGATAAAGGAGGTCTATAAGGATGATTAGTCATTATAAAAAAGGTTCAAAATAATCTAGGTTTCAGCTTTTCTGATCAAGGAGTCATTAGGTTTGGAACATAGATATGTGTCCCATTAAAACCATAATTGAAGAGGAAACGTTTTTAAGATTTCCATATCTCATCCTTCTCAGTTTATCTAAGAATCACTAAGTTGTGAATAGATATGAAGAAAATATTCTGTTTAGATAACATAAAGAGGAATATTATAGAATCTTTATCATGATTATTGGTATTCTAGAAATTTAATGTCGAATAATTTAAATCTTAGGGTATGATAAAATTATTTCCCATTATAATATGAAAATGGGAAACATAACCAAGGAGTTCATCATAGGACTCCCTAGTATATCTTAAGAAAATAATTTTACCTTAGTGGTAGATGATAGCCTTACAATTTCATTTATTTTCACTTCTATCAAGGAATATTTATCTCTTGAAAAAACACCATGATATAAAAAAGGGTACTGGTAGGACTAAATGGAGTGACACACTCAATTATATCTTGTTGAAATCTAAGATTTATCTCGATTCTCTGGAGAAGTCTTCAGCAAGTGTTGGATACTGGGTTGAGTTTTAGTACTTCTTATCACCCACATATATATAATCAGTATGAAATAACCATTCTAATACTAGATGATGTGTTGAGATCTTTTTCAATATATTTCGTAGGATTTCAAGATTATCACCTTACTGTAATAGTGTTATCATATAACAATAGTTTCAATTCTTTCATTAAAATATTAAATTATGATGATATTCATGGGAATAGGGTTAGACTCCTACATGATGGGATGAAATTCAAGAGTGAAAGATTACGAGACATTGTATTGTCTAACAGAATAAATAGATGTTTCAAACCATTCCACATTATATGAAAATTGAAAAATGTTAATGGAGATGTTATAGAAATAATCATCAATGTGGCCATGAGTTTTAGGAAGGATATAAGGTGTTCCTTTTTATATCTCTATAGAATAAATTAATGATTATTGGGAATAAGGAAATAATAATAACAGATACATTAACGTCTTTGGGATCCTCGATGGATTGGAGTTGTGTCTTATCGACTTGCAATCAAATCTAACCTTGCTCAAATACAGGATGTGTTCCACTTATGCCTCTTAAGGAAGCACATAACCGACCACACACATATATTGAATCCAGAGGTGGTACCCATATATATTGATATTTCATATGAAAAATATCTAGTGAATATCTTTGACCATAGTAACAATGTTTTACGAACAAGAAAACTATCCTGGTAAATGTGTTCTAGAGAAACCACAAGTTTGACGAATCAACATGTGAACTAGAATAGTTAATAAAATAGAAGTTCTCAAATATATTTTATTTTTTGAAATGAAATTATTAGTGTGAAATATATTAAGGGGAGATAATTTAATAACCTAATTCATAATAAATGAAATTACATTTTAAAATGAATAAATTCCTCTTTATGTAATGAAGTTGTATAAAATACATGCACTACATTGGTTATTTTGGACCATTATATGTTATATCATGTTAGATATAAAATATTGAAAAACATTATTACCATTGAAAATATATCATTTTTACATTATATATTAAGGGTTCTGATGAAATCCAATTAGAAAGGATGATAAAATAGATGGTCTAAACTAGAAGGATTATACACTTTGATGCTCATTTACCAAAGCTTCTAATTGAGATTGAATAAATGGGATATTCCATTGATAAGGACCAAGATAATATCCAAAAAATGAAATAATGTAAAAATTTATTCTAGGATAATTTCAAGTCTATATAGATCCTCTCCCAAACCATGTTCATCAAACCATCTGGAGAATTTTTAATTATCACACACCTTACCCTTCGTACGCACACTGGTGTAGTAAAGGTTTTATATCTAGAACCTAATAGTATGCTTTTTTATATTTTATTTTTAATAAAATAATGACTATCTAAAGTTCATTTTTTATTATTTTTCAATAATATTATAATTAAAATGATAAAAATTTTATTTTGATAATAGGAAGTCAAAATTATACTTTTGGGAAATATATTGTTTCTAATAAGTGCCTATTCGGTAAAATTCAATTATTTTTCTAAATAAATATATATTTCAATAAAATATTCTTATTATATTATAATTATTCAAATACAATTGATAAAATTAATTAATATAGGCTAATGAAATTTATATAAAGGTTAGAAAGAGGTTAATATGGTGAAAATAATTATTTTTGGTAAATAAAGATTTTTTCCAAAAGAAAAAAATCAAATATCTAGAAAATAATTTTTATAAAATGAATTAAATTTATGAAATTAGCACATTAAAATTATCCATTGGTGAATTTTTCATAATTTTATTTGAAAATAAAATTTTTGGGTAAAAATTAAATATGACATAAATATACGTTGAGTATTATAACATCATAGTGGCTAAAAAGTTATTCAATAAATTCCATTAAAGTCATCCACAACCAAATATATAATTCAATTTTAACTTAATGTTATTTTAATTTAATTTTATTAATTTTATAATCCATGAACTAAATCCTCCAAAAACCAATATTATATTTTATCATTTTAAAATCTATTATTTATATACTTGACTCACATCCACATCAGCAATGGTATTATTTTAAAATGTTTTTTATTATATTAATGAAATATTTAAAACCAATCATACTTGTTAGAGGACATAGAAAAACCATATAATGGTTTTTGTTTTTGATTATTTAATCATATATAGTCCAAACCCTACGTTTGGAAATTAATAAAGAATTACCATCTCTTTTTCTATAAATACCCACCCATCCTTCCCCTTGTAATCACTAAAAGCACATTGAGCACTCATTTATTATCAATTTCTCTCTTTGGAGCCCTCACAATGTTTTAAAATCTCTTAGAAACATCCACCCAAGCACTTATAAGTTCTCTCTCTGGGAAAGGGACTCTCACCTCATCCTTTTTATTTTGAGTAATTTCTTTAAACTAAACCTTCTGATTTAAAATTTTTATATTTTAATGTATTTTTACATGTCCTTTTTACTCTACACATGAATCATGTTCAATGATACCATACCTTTGACTCTGATTAATACCATCCACGAACATTTATGTACTATTTTTATGCTATATAAATTATTCCATGAATCTCCATGCCAAACATTTATATTGTGAATACCCATCCCCATTTCCACTCAATGATATCCACTAATATGGATCTATAATTAATTTATTATAGAATTATATTTATGTAACCCACACTAATTAATCATGGGATTATGTTTGATTAAAAAATTTCTTATGTTTTATGATCTATGTGACACACCAATTCATGTACATTATATGAATGAGATGGGTGGACCATAAATTACAAATGCCTCATATGTATTGGGTAATGTTTTTATTTCATCAGAATCCACGTATTGTACAAGGAATATAAAAATCTAGGTAAGGATATAATAAATCATTTTAATATCTTATAAATATTAATTAGTGGGATATTATAGAGTAACATTTTTTATAAGAATATTAAGTATTTTTCGAGTTAGAAAGGAAAAGGCCTTATTTCTAACCAAACTAGGTTTCACACATTTTATGGTTTTACATAAAATATTTTCTTTCAAATTATAGAATTAAAAATATAAAAATTGAGTTTATTTCTTATTCAAATTTTAAAATATAACTTTGGAAGAATATATGGGAATTTTTTTAAAAAAAATATTTTCTAAAGAATAGTGAAAATTACATATTTTTTAACATTGTTTTTATTTTATATTATTTATAAAGTAAACATATATTTTGGATTAGTTTTAAAATTTAAATAGATCTATTAAATTTAAAATAATCCAATTATGGTTTTCAACATGATATATTTTAATTTAATTTAGTATAAAATCTTTTAATACTTAAATAGTCATTTTAATGAAAAAAAATGTTTTCACCATGTTTTCCCTATTTAATTTTAAATAAAATTACATCACTTCTGTGTGTTGAATTTTTTAAATAAATTTTATATTTTTAATAAGTTTGAAATTTTTTTTATAAATAAGTCCCTTTTAATTTTTTCAATATAAATATTAGCCTTTGTAATTTATTTTTTCCATCTTTAAGGGTAAATTGAGTGATTATAGTTTAAACAAAAATGATAAGTACATTAAATAACTATAAAAGCTGACTAAATATTATTTTATGAGTTCATTTTATCCATAATTATTCGTGAATTTGTTATATCGAATTTTTTTATCCATTTGGGTGTGATTATGACCTTTTTATTATTTTATGAATATAAAAGACATAAATGTCACGATCTTGTTTTAAATAACTACAGTATTTGAAACATTGGATATGTTTGATTATAAATATTAATTTGAAATATAAATTATTCATATAAATCATAGTAATTTTTTTTAATTTTATAGATAAAATAATTACATTAAATACTTACACAATGATGACATAATAATTATTCAATTAATGGAAAAATAAAATAAATGATACTAAAAATATTAATGGTCACATAATTTGAAAAAATTAATGTTAAAAAAAATAATAGCTAAAAATAAAATATTATATATGTTTAGATTTATTTCATTCAAATTCATTTTTTTATTAAATTCAAAGTAAAATAATAGTTCTAAAATTGACATTAATGATATTTTATAATAAATAAAAATTATTAAAATGATATAAAATAATTAAAATAAAAAAATAATAAAAATTAATAGTACATGGTTCATTAAATTAACCACATACTATTTAAGGATCATTTATAATTTTAAAGTAAAAGTATTAACCCTTAAAGGACTGAAAACTTTAATATTATGGTAATTTTTTAAAGGGATAATGTAGGGTCAAAAAATACATAAGGGTAAAAATGTGATCCAAATGTACTCAAATTTTATTTTTTGAGATTATTTAGACTTTTAATATTATTATTTTAGAACATTATCTATGTTTAACCATTTTTACATCAAAATTAATTTTTATTAATTTAATATTCTATTAAATCACAAGAGTACCCCCCCCCCATCTTGAAAAAATGTTTTTTTCATTCTCATTCATCACACAAAAAATTGTTTTTATAACACAATCCCAACCTAAATTCATTACTAGAATATATCCCCACACTATAAAGAAAATTTTTGGGTTAGAATAAAAAACATAGAGTTCTTAGGTTTCGATAAAAATGAAATTTTTGAAAGAAGAGGTATAGTTTAAACTGGGTATTTTCATTTTATTTATTATTCCACCTCATTTACATATTCTTCAATGATGATATAATAATAATAAAACTATACTAAATTTATTAATATTTCATTGTGTTAATTTAATAATCTATATACATTTCCTCTTCTATAAAATCTGAAATTAAACTGTCATTCGTGTGTATGGTAGACTATCATATCGCAAATAGGTGTAATTTGTTTCCATCATTGTATCTCACAGATGATTTATAATGACGAAAATAATATTTATATAAAATATTAATGAAATATTTACCATTATTAAAATATAATATATCATTTGTCTTCATACCATTGCATTCACTAAATAATAATAATGTCGTCCATTCGCACATGTGGACTTCCACCTCCATAAGGCGATGTGATTCATTCTTCATCACTACATAACATGGATTATATATATATGTATATTTAAATAATTAATTGTTTAATTATAATATTAAGATCATTATGTAAATATAAAATTATACTTAACTTTTTTCATAATGATCATCTAAAAACATAAAAGTTACTCATGTTCATATACAGCCTACCATCTCTATGATTGAATCATACATCATTTCTTATATCCATATTTAATTTTTTGATATAAAACTATAATTTATATATAAAAATTATAATTATTTCAGGATTATTATTTTTGAGACTATGGAATAATGATCATTTTACTAAATTCATTCTTTTAAATTTGTTTTGTATTTATCAACAAAATATCGACAAAACATCATATATGATTTCATGTTTTATCGAAATAAAAAAACCCTTACTTACCTTTTTTCTAGTTATATTAAAAATTATTTCAAAATGGTATGGATATATAAATATCCAAAATTTTATTCTTATGTATTAAAATAAAATTTTTATAATGCATTATTTTACATATTCTGATATGGTTCTTGGGTATTTTTGTAAGAGACTAGGTGGTTCCATTATAAACTAAGAGTGATTGGGTCCATTATAGCTCACAAATTCATTGGTTAAAGGTATAGTATTAACAGATTAATTTTCTCCTAACAGATGTTGGGAATATACTACAATGGTTATTATAATTTTAACTTTTATGGTTATTTTATTTTTGACTGTGATGGTTATTCTATGTGTAACCATGCAGGTTATCTCATTTGTTAGAGTGATATAAAACTATGCCCCACATTATATACATAATTTATCTATAATTTATTGGGGTTTTAGGTAAATATTATGATTTTATAAGGTATATAAATGTATATAATATATCATAAGGATAAAAAAGCATAACTTTGTGAAAAAGGTTACTTTTAGTTTTCATAATTTCAATGAAACCATAAGTAGATTTTTTCCTTTTATATTTCTTATGAAATGTTTTATGAAAAAAAAAATTCTAGAGAATTTTATTAATTGGAAAAGAAAATGTTTATTTTTTCCCCAATGCTTATTTTGAAATATTATAAATTACTATAGGTATCCATGGACTAAAAATTTCATCCTCAATTTTTTATGTACCATACAATATTTTTGTGCTCATACAACATTTTAAAATATGATTCATTGGGTTTATGGATGTGTAGTAATATGAAATAGGACAATAAAATTTTTTTGAACATTTTCTTAAAAAGAATAATTTTTTGTATCATAAAAATTTTTTATAGGAAAAATGGACTTCAAGTTAAACTGTAAACATTGTAATATATGGTTTTTATGTAAAATTTATTTATTATATCTCAAAAAATATATAAGTAAATGGTATTTGGTAATTTAAGGAAGTGAATTCTAGTTTAATGTCATGAGAATATGTAATGTCTCTGTATATTTCCTTACACGTGATTTTATCCTAAAAGAAATTTGTTTTATGTCTTTATGGTTATCCTTGACATATGACTATGATTTCAGGTTTTATGTTATTTCCAAATTCCATTTTTCCCTTGATTTTGTAATCTTATATCATGATTCAGTGTTCATGTATATGATTCTCGGCCCTTTTATATCTCTTTGATGTACCAATTTTCTTACATTTATTTATTTTATCACATTATTATTTAATTATTACCTTAATGTGATTTATAGCATACCCCTTTCTTATGCACATACCTAGGTTATCTTGTGTAGTAATATAAGATTAATGCATTTTAAAACATTGTTATAGATATCTTAAATTATGTTTTTGTATCCCTATTTTATTTAATTATGTGATGTATCTGATTACCTAAAAAATATATCCTTTTCCATGTTTTAGTGTTGCTTCATGAGTATATTCATGTATAAAATCATGAATTTAGGTTTATTGCTGATATGGATACTCATATTTGAAAATGTAATTTTTTTCACATGAATTAGTCCCACATCATTACACCATGGTGGGGTTCGACTGGCTGCTTCATATTGGAAATCCAATTGGTCATAACTTGAATTAGTTATGCCACTATTGTTAAAAAAATAAACTACAGGTCTATCTTCATTATCTTTATTATGATGGTAATCCCAACATAGATTATTTTCATTGATATGGTTTCCATTTTTCCTACTAGGAACCATTATAAAATAATGGAAAATTCTGAATTAGATTATATCATTTTTAATGTTAAATAATTCTGTTTAATTATAGGTCTACAGTAATATATAACATAAATTGAAAATTTATATAGTAATAATCATAGAATCTAAATCTTTTTATCCATGGTAATATCATCAAATCATAAAAATATTTGAAAAAAAATTCATACTAGTTTGTAAAAATCATTCTAATCAACCAAAAAATATGCCTTGGGAGTGTCTGGTCTATTTTTCCAAATTAGGCACACTCATCCAGCATCATTGAAGATCAATTTAATTCTTGATCATATAATTTTGGATTTTTTACCTCAAGGTATATTTGTGACACAACTGTAACCATTTTCTTATATCTATAAGGTGAAATATTTTCTAGAAAAACTACACAACCTCTACTTTAGAAAAAATTATGATATTATCATATATATTGAATTTTTCACATATTCTATCATAAATTTATTATTACTAAAATATTCTTTCTAAAATCAAGTTCCTACGATTTACACTAATCTTTTTTCCATACAAACTATAACACCTTGACTCTAGTAACTCATATCTGATTATTTTTTTACTATATTGGATTACGGTACAAGGGCTTAGATCCTGAATGATTGAATAGTTTTACAATCTTAGGATGTTATATTTTCACATTATTCCAAATTTATACATTGAACCATGAAATAGAACTAAAAATTGATGAGAGAAATATATTATTATTTCTATTATATCCCATAAATAATTTGTAGATCCGATCTTGGAATATCATGTATAGAAAAACATAACAATTTGTAGGCTCATATGATCAATATAAGAAAGTGTAATTAGAATCAATTATAGAATAAATAATTATTAATAACATGGAAAAAATAAAAAATAATCAACTATTATATATAAGTAATATAATATACATTAATATATCCATAGATAAAATAAAAACATAAATAATCACATGAATAATAATAAATAGTTTCATAATGATAGAATTCATAATGTTGGACATCATAATATTATCGTCAATATCTCATGCCAATAAATATTATATAAATTCGTAAATCATACACAAAATAAAAAAAAGAACATTTCATGAGAACTAATAATTCATAAAGGGGCTACAATGGGCCTCTTCTATCTATTACTAAGTCTAACGCACTCTTCTATAAAAAATGAATAATAATTCAGTACACAATCAAGATAAAAATTCTTATTGGAATAATAGAATATAGAATGTTAATATTTTACCTAGTCAATCATTAGAAAAACAACATTATACGTAATATAGAGTAATATAGTGGATGGTATCATTATATTTTATCCACAGTAAATCATAATATTCATTAAAATATTTTTATATAAATTAAAATACATTTAAATGATCCTTAGAATATTTCATGAAGAAAACACCCTTTTCATTTTGATAAAAGATATTTAATATCTGAAAAATTCAATAATATTATAAAAATATATTATTTTAGAAGAACCATTGAAACTTTTAAATTATTCCACAAGTAAAATAATATTTAGGATAATGTGAAAAGTTGTCCACTCATGAAGAATCAAAATAAAGATTCAATGTACACCTTTGGTAAAATGTACCTCATTCAAAAAATGAATAGAAGATTATTCAAAAAAATATAGTAAGTAAAAAACATATATAATGAAATTAGTAAATCACTATAGAATTTTAAATTTATATTTGAAAATATTTTAAACAAAATATCTTAATTTTGGAAAATATTTTCGGCTGAATATAAAAATGAAGTCAATTTTCTATAAAAACCTAATTCCATAATTTTAACTACATAAAGTCATGATTATGAAAGGAAACAATTTATTTTTAAAATAATTTTAGTAGAATAAAATAATTTGGGTTTGAGGTAAAAATATTATATAATTACTCCTATAGAAAAAAATAAACAATCCTCAATAAGGATGAGATTGTGAAATGAACTCTTACCTCAAGTTTTACATTCCTCATAAATGATTATAAACTATTTTATAATAAATTTGGATTTTTTATACTTTTATAAAATAAACATATAAAAACGTATAATGTCATATAGGATCCACGTAACCCATTTCAACAAATGTTTATTAATAATTAATTGTTAAAATCATTGTTTTAGAGTTCTAATTGCTTCATTCTTCTTGTAATTTTCAATTTGAAAGTTTCTATATTTGAATATTTATCCTTGTTTTTTCATCTCCATAACCTTATAATTTAATAAGTATTATATTTAACTATAATATACACCTTTATTACAATTTATACGATATAGTGTTGAAAAATTAATTACATCACTTCATGAAGATGGTAGTCTGTGTGAATGTACAATCGATGTTTCTACATATTGATGGACGGAATTAATAAAGGGTAAATAATAATTAAATTTAATAGAATTATTATTATATAATAAAAATCATATAAATTCATTAAATATATCTTTATTACATGCTTTGTATAGAGAAAATTACAATAAAATCACATCACTTCATGGAGACAATAGTCTACACATATCTGCAAGAGACATTATCATTTCCAAACCGGGGGGAAAGTAAGAATGTAAAGAAGATATTATAATTAAAAAGTAATAACTATGTCCTAAATATAATATATTAAAATTAAATAAATCATAATAACTAAACATTAATTAGTGTGATGAAAAATGAATCATATTGCTACATAGATATGGTAGTTCACATGTAGGCATTAGTGATATTTCCTTTCCCGTTTAATGGGAAAGGGGTGTAAAAAGGTTTTACCATATATAAAATAGTATATTTATTATTTTCGGATAGATTCAATAGACTTAAGTGAATTAAAAAAATAATTAAACATTTAATGTTTCCATAAATACAACTACCACTTAGTCGAGAGATCTTTTTTATCTTAAAACTTAAGACTTCATAGGATGATCTTAGGTGTATAAAATTATATCAAGAATGAAGGTAATGAATATAAAACAAAATTCCCAAGAATTTGATAAACTTGGTTGCTCAATTATTGTATGTAAGGGAGGATAATATGTTCCTTTTATAGGTGATGGGGGGGGACACACATGGAATAACTTAAAATATTTAAATAATGTTTAGTCATTTTCTCATTCTAGTAGAACCAAATGGCCTGAAATTTGAATTTAGGATTATATAATGTCTAGATTTATTCAAACAATATAATTTATAAGATTTATTTGTATTTTTTTACCTCATCTCTTATTATACTAACTCCCACTAAACTCATTTTAACCCTAACCATATTAAAAAAAGTGACTATATGTTCTGTTAATTATGAGTTAAATTAAATTTGACCATATTATAAAATTTTAATTATTATTATTCACAACATTCAATAAATTTTATATTATTAATTATTAATAAGAATATGAAATTAATTTTAATATAAGTGTGCAAAATTCAATCAAAAATGTTTTAATGAAAATTTGTTTCTTGTGAATAACAATTATTTTATTACAGAATAAATTATAATGTTTATTAAATATTAATTATTTGTTTTTTAATGAGATAAGAATTTTTTTCTTAAATCCAATCAAAAACCACATGGAAACTTGTATAAACATTATTATTTTAGAATAATTATACACTATTTTTATTTGAATAAAATCCTTAATTAGATTTTAAAATTATTAAGATCATATTTCAAAATTCTAAATTATATTTTGATATGAATAATATTTCTTATTATATATTTATTTGGCCTAAAAAAATTTCATAATATTTTATTTTCTTCTTATATAATTACAATTTCATAAAAGTGATAGTTTTTTAAAAATTTGTATTTTTTTATCTACACCCAAATTTATACATTTCATTAAAAATCCAAAAAAAAATTATATAAAATAATCATGATATGAATAATTCAAAAATGAATTTAATTTTGTAAGGTTTAATTTTTAAAATTTGGGAATTTATGTTTTTTAATCATTCTTGAATAAAATTATTTACATTTTTGTATGGTTTATCTAGAATGAAATGATTACTATTATTACAGCTCTGGTGTAACACTAGTGTATTAAATCATCATACAAGAATAATATAAGGTTTAGAATAATGATTTATCTTTATTGATTAATATGTGATTTATTGAAACCATCTATCTTCCATGATAATGATAAATTTAAATATAATCCTTCAAATTTATGTTGACTCAAACTCTAGTGTAAACCGTTCATTTTATTATACTACTCTAAACAATAGTGTGAAATTATATCTTATTTGATGATACTAAACTCCAGCATAACCAATTCATTTTCATAGATAATAATTAATTCTATAATAATAATTTTTCCTGTTGAATGAAAATTAAAACGTGTTTACATATATTATCAAGTGTCCTTCATAAATGGTACCTCCTCTCTCTTTTAATTTGTAGTGAATATCCAATTATAATAGAGATAATCTAGTATATTTTAATATGTATGTATTGTAATCCTAGACACCTCTTTCACCATTCATCATCAAAATTAAAATATTTTATGACCTCAACGACTTTTTTCGAGGATTTAAACTGGGGTAGAACCTTCATTACTTACCATATATCATTAAACTATTTCAAAACCATCATACCTTCCCATATAACATTAAAATATGATTTATCATTTTTAAATTCACATCTATATTAAAATTATAGTGAAACCTATAGGGTTTTTATTATATCTTTAAAATTTAACATAAACATCAGTCCTCTACATTTTACTATGAACTATAGAATAATAATTATGTCATTCCCTAGAGATGTAAGTTATGGAATTATCCTTTTCACACCTTCCTAAATGAGATTAAACTCTTGAGTGAAATTATATATTAATTTTATTTATATTGAAACCACTCACTTTCTTCATTGAAAATTATATTCCCTATTACTTTAGAATAAGATGATTTAATTTTACATTTTATCCCTTAAATGAATAAGTATCAATGAATCCCTTTTGTAATTTGTTTTTCTATACGAAGGTGGTACGTGATGTAATTAACTTCTATTGATATTGGGAAGGATTACATTAAATTATATTAAATATATAAGAGATTATTTAATTAGAAAAAAAGTATCTTATATGAGATGATTCAATTTATAATATTCATGATTCTATCGCATATATCCCAACACACCATGATATCCACACTAAAAGTAAATGATTAATAGATGGTGGATATTTTTTATAAAAAAAACATCCTCTTTAATTTTGACTATAAAACCATATTCTTAAATAAAACATGAAGTCTAGAGTCAAATTTTTTTTTTACAATTATGGGGTAAAAATAATGTCTATTAATAATTAGTAAATATGGGTTCTCTAACTCTCTCTCCCTCTAAATTACCTTGAATCTTCAAAAAATATTTCATTTAGAAAAGGAAATTTTTTCATCAAAATAATCAATTTTTTAGAAAATTCACATTTTTATCTTCTGTATAGAGAATCCTTTATCCTAGATCATCATTCTACTTTATCTCATTACTCAAATAAAACTTCAAACAAGTTTAAATTATAATTTATATTATTATTCACCCATAATATAAATTTTTCATTGGGACGTCTTTAATTATTTATTCATTATTCACAAAATTTTAACTATCACATTCTTCCCTCTACTTTAGAATTGAAATTTTATTATTAAGAAGAGTATGATTTTTGGTCCCATTATCAATATTCTTTCAAAAAAATATCCTATGTTTTTTACTTCTTAAACATATAATCATATGATTTTTGACAATGAGTATAAAAACAAAAACCATGTCTATTGAAATTATATCTACTTCATTAAGAAAGATACAATTTTATACTTTTATATTTGTAAAAAAATTAGTTACACCCCACCTATACCAATGAATGGATTTGAATAATTTTTATTCCAAACCATGTGAATTTTTATTTCATTAGCTTTTAGAAATAGTTAGTGAAGGCTAATATTCAGTGTTTTTAGTTTCAACAAATATTTCCAGCCATAATTCTACAACATGTTAATGTTTATGTATTAAGATAGAGCACTATAGTATAGTCTGATCTATATAAGATTATATTTTAGTGTAGATGGATGTTCATGAAGTAATAGATAGAGTTTCTACCATGATTCCCAACCTATGGATGCAGTTGCACAATGATGCCATGGATCGTTCTATATCATTAGTTTGAGCATAGGTGGTCGAGGTTTCTAGTTCTGCATTATTGGGATGCATTTTTTGTGACCATATGGTCTGAAGATAATGTGAACCAAGTCTTGTTTTTCTTTTTTCGAGTTGTGTGTCCTTAAAACAATCTAAAATGATTATTCATCCATAATAAACGACCTTATAAATTATTTCGATTGTTCAATTGGTCTCAGAATATTGTTTTTTACCCTTGTCTAAATGTTTCCTAATTTTTAAACCTCTGTGAATTTCATGAGATAATTAATATTTATAACTAATTAAATATTTATTCAACGAGAAAAAATATTAACATATCCTAAATAAAATATTATTGATAGAATTTTTTTTACAATAGTTGGTTTTGGAATATGGTGTTTTATTCTAGAAAGATATAAGTTATGTAACCATGTGTTAATCAATAAACCAAATATTTTTCTATATTTACTTAATAAATATGTAAATAACTAAATTATATATTAAAATTAAGTTATTTGTTTCAATTTTAATGATATTGGATTGGAAAAATTGAAGTAATTTGGAATTTTTGATGGGGATGATGTGGTTTGTAAAAAATTACAAGATTTGTTTTTTAATGCAACATGAATTATCAAATTCAAGGGATTAAATCTAGGTTTTAATGATTTGACTTAATATTATGATGGGAAAAAATTAACGTAAATCAAATGGAAAATAATAGAAAATAATATTATAGGAAATAATTCCATTCCTATAGGGATTCCCAATTTGAATATAGGTATCTCTCTAAACTATTTTTTTTAGTTGGAATGGAGACCAATATATTTAATCACATTATTTAAATAATGAATGACCATTATTAGAACACAAAAAATAACCACACAACATTAAAATTAATTATATGAAACAAAATAATATTCCTATTATATAATTATCAAAATAAAAATGACTTATGAAACTCTTCCTTTTAATAATTCTTGTTTCCCTTCGTATTATCTGAAACTCTTTCTTTCAAGATAATATTACTTAGAGTTTTATGGTGATATATTAAATTAAATATCAATTTGTACTAGTTATATTCAAATATAAAAAATCTATTGAAATTAAATAAATTAATATTTTTAATTATCCATCATAATATTAGAAAAAAATAGATTTAAGATATTTTTTTTGAAAATATTTTTGATGATGCAGAAATAAATTGTTATTCATTTAAAAATTTTATTTTGAAAAAATAAATTTCTTTATTATGATCATTATTAAAGAAAAGAGGATAGTATTTAATTGAATATTTAGTGGGAAATTTTTCTCAATATTTATTATTATTATATAAATTGGATATCATCACTTATGGCATGAATAATTGAATTGTTATAATTCAGTTAATTATGTTGTGAAAATGGAAATTATTTGATAAAAATTTATAAAAACAAGGGATGGTTCTCATTGAGGATGTAATTAATATCTATAAAATAAATAGTATTAAATTTATTTATTTTTATTTAAATTTATAGTCCCACGAATAATTCATATTATACATGAATTATTGGATTATGGTCATGTGAGTCTATGTATATACTAAATAATTAATTTTAGTAAGGGATTAACATGGAGAAAAATTATCAATTTTAATTTGATAATAATCCCTATGTTATTTATCTTTTTCAAGTTGTAAAAATAATTATCCCTTATTAACATATAAATTTTTGATAAATGGATAAATTATCATTAATCCCTTTTGAAATTCTACTTTTAAATCAATTAATGTGTTCCTTTATAAAATATTATTTACATTACTCGATGAATATATTCAGGACCGTGTATTTATTGTGATGTATGCACCACTTACTACAAATTAAAATTTTCCTTATTCCATTCCTCTGATATTGATTTTAATTCACTTTGGGTGTCATTAAGTAATAAAGGGATAATGTTACTATTTATACAAATCCTGGTGAAGGAATCATATTCTACCAGAGGAAGAGGCACAGCTGGGGATAGTGGTGATGACAATGGTCATGGTGAGAAGAAAAATATTTTATAATTATAGAGATCTTTATACAACACATTGTATATTCTCTAGTCAAACACCATATTTTTCACAATTTTAAATTTCTAAATTATCAATAATTCTGATGTAAATTTACCCAAAATAACATTATAGTGTGTTTTGGAAGACATAGGTTATAGGATTTTGATTAAAAGTAAATATTATATGCATTATGACTCCAGGTAACATTCCATGTATCCAGGGACCAATTACTTCATCACATATCAACATAATGGAATGTGAACATGTCTTACCCACATATATTGTGTCCCCTTGACATACACAATGTATATTGGGTAGAGTGTCTTGAAATGTATGGGAATTATATGACATGTAACTATATATGACCCATAAACCAATTACCTAAATGGATAGGCTATGTATGTTGGCTTCACATGAGTTGGATAATGAAACTTTGTCTTGATCCTTCCCAAAAAATCCTAAACACTTTGTACCTTACTGGTAATTGGAATGTACTTTGAAGAATATGACTTAGTTTTTATATTTTTTCACATGTAAATGTTTTAAACATTTGAGAATTTTACTATAATTGATTATCCTTTTACAAAAAATAGTACATATATGTTCATCAAATGTGGTTTATATTTAACATGTTTGAGTGCTTATAGTTTTATAAGATGATAGAGAAGATGACATGTCTGCGTGGATGACTTAAGAAACAACAGTGTCAGTATCCCTCTTAGATAATATCCATATCTAGGGAAGGGTTCATCCATGTATACAATATACTAGTAACCCTCCTCGCTATGGTTTCTTCCAAAAAATTGTCCTTCCTCCACTCATTGTGTAATTAACCCTCTCATTCGATTAAAATTACACATAATGGTGCATGAGTCTACCACATGGGCCAACAACACTCTCAATTTATGTTGTATTTTTTAATTCCTGAGTCCCCCAATACTACTACAACAAAGGGAGATATTTGTGGTGAAAAATGATAGGTAATTGGGTGTAATGGTTTCTTTAGTACGTTTGGTACTCTAGATTACTTTGTAGTGTTTGACATATATAAAAGATAAGCTATAGAATTTTATGTACTTTATAAAATGATATGTATCCTCTCTATTTAGTTTCATGGTGGTGATTTACAATTTATGTATCACTATAATATTTTGGATGACATGGATTCAATGATATTATGAGTTTTTGTAGTGTTTAAACTATGAGGATCTAAATATCGATTGTTTGATCATTCTCTTTATGAATGTCAATTACCAAAGATGTGTGACTTATAGAAAGGATATGGATTTGAGACACTCAATTTCTTGTTAATTCCTTTATAAATTTATGACAAATTTCTTCATTGATTTGAGATAGAATATTTGGGAAAGAGACTCCCATATTCTCCTCTATTTCTTTATTTTAAAGATTATATGTTTTTTACTCTGATATTATTTCATTCTGGTAACTATCTAATACCATGAGTTTTTGATATTACTATATTTACATATTTTTATTTTTATATTTTCACATCATAAATTGTGTATTTATACTCATCCTAACATGGTACTTATTCCTACACTTGTAATACCTATGAATGTGATTCATAGTATAATAGATTTATTGGAGAATGTGGATATGATTATTTTTATGAATTATAGATACGTAGTGACACATGTTCATACATGAAAATAGTATCTACTGATATAATACTCTCTTATAGAGATCATTTTAGCTCCATATATTCCGAGACATGGCTATTTATTTAAGTAATTTGATATTTTAAACGACATAGGTTAAGATCGGGGATTTTTGGTAGGTTTACACATTTATAGAAGGGATTTCTTGATGTTCAAGTTTGGTTCATGATTCATATAAACCATGAACCAACTCTTGAATACCATGGAACATGTATTTAGAGTGACTCAGTAGGTGCATGATTGGCTAATAATTTGGTGAAACTATGTAATTTCCCCTACAAAATTGTGCAACTTGAAATAATGGGAAAATAAATCTGGATGCATAGATTGTCTAACCATGTTAGGAGAGGCCTTAAGGCCCTAAAAATACCTGGTTTTCCAAACCATATAGACTAACAGTGCATGGTAGAGTTTTATTCTTTAATCTTATGATTATAATTAAATTAAAACCTGAAACTTTCATTAAGCACATAATCTCTTGAGACATCAAATTCCATTTTTTCCAATGATCCTTCAACAATTACATTCAATATAGACACTACTTATCTCAAATCAAAACATTGGGGAGATCTAGAATCATTAGTAAGTAAACACTTTTTCTTATTTTAATTAGATCAATTTTTCTCCACCCTCTTAGAATCATAGGTCTAGTCCATTCATAAAAGATCTATGTTTTTTAATGTGAATTTTGATAAGTAATTTTTTAATATTTTGCTGGGATGATGTGTTGTGATTGGATGTATAGTTTTGAAGTTTCATTCTTCATTTATTAACTACTAAGAGGTTGGAATATTCTCTCTCATATCCAAATTAATTATAACATGAAGGCCTTGTTTTCATTAAATGAATTTATTGAAATTATTGTGGAATATCTATACAATTCTTGATGGAAACATATTTTTTTTATGTATTTAAATATGGTAAATTGAATGGTTTATTAGAAAATCCTCATTTAGTCATAAATTTAACTGAAAAACACATATTATTTTTCTTTGTATTATGAACATTAACATTGTAAATAATAGGAAGAGGGAAACATACTTCCATAGTTGTGATAAAAATAAAAATCAAAACATGGAATCAGTAAACATGCCTCCTCGATCAAAATGTGACTCCATTTGTTTTAAATGTGGTTTTTTGATCATATTGGCTAAGATTTTACAACACTAACTAGATATTGTAAACAATTTAATTAGGTAAGACATATATAGTATAACTATCATAAATATTCAAGGTATTAGACTAGAGACACATATCATGATTCTCATGAATCATATGTTTTGATGGGATGAGTACAATATAATATCTCTTATCATCAGAAATTAGTGATCCAAGGTGATTCTAGGAACTTAATGACTGCTAATCCTATGCAATCTCAGTTGTTTAATAAAGAGTAAAGCGCATCGAGCAAGAAATTGAATAGATCTAAGAAAGTGATCATATATGATCAGTAAGGTCCTTAATGGAAATAGGTTTTATTCTTTTAAATTTTACCCTTACATGTGCTTTATTTTATAATATTTCATCCCACCTATTTATTGATTATAATATTGCTAATAATATGTGTTTTTCAGTTAAGATGAATCCTTATATTTTGAAACATCCAACTCCTCCTAGGAAAAGATAGTATTAATAATTTTTGGGTAAGTCTTGTTCAATAACTATAAATGGGGATATAATAAACATGGATTTATCTAGTCTTGAGATGGTTGTATTTGAATTAATTTGGGGTATCGACAAGTTAACACCATTCAAGGTGCACATCGATTGTCATTCCCGAATGGTTAGTTTCAAATCTCTTGAAGACATTGGACTTATCTTTATATGATATCGAAATGTAAAGGAAATTGGAATTGGAATTTTAGAATCGGTGGTTCATACAATAAATCATCAGTTATTAGTGCATACAATGGAATATTTTTATGATATTGGGAATAGAGATTTCCTAGCCATCATATATCAATTTCATTTCATTTTTTTCAAAAAAAATATTATCAAGGTTTTCACCCAAAATAGAAGTGGAGTATATGATTGATCTTCTTTTGATGACCAACCCTAGTTCAGTTACATCTTATTGGATTACACTAGTGGAATTGTTGTAAATTAATTTTCAATTGGAAGACATTAAAATTAAGGTCTTCATTTGACTGAGTACACCTCTATGGGTAACACCAGTTCTTTTATGAAGAAGGTGGATGGAACATTTTGTATTTTTGTGGATTATTGTAAGATTTACCATGTTATGATAAACAAATCTGTATCATTTTCCATGATTTGATTACCTATTACATTAATTAAGGTGTTCTTAGTTTTTCTCTAAAATTTAATTACATTTACGATATCACCAAAATTGATTTTGGAAGGATGATATTCTGAAAGAATATTTATGAAATATATATGGTCGTTATGAATTTTTCATTATGCCTTTTGGTCTTATGAATTTACTATCCATCATTATGGAATTTATGAATGTGATATTTCAAAGGGATATGGATTCCATTATGGTGGTTTTTATTGATGATATTCTACTATATTCTATTAAAAAAGAGGATTATTAGAATCACTTTTCTATAGTGTTAGGTATCTATTGAGAGAATAACATTTTTTTGGGTAATTCATATGTTCTTTTGGGATTCATGAACTAAATTTCCTTGGCCATTTAATTTTATTAGAATGTATTTTTATGGATCTAGAAAATATAAAATAATTTATATCTTGGAAACCCCCATTGAATACCATTTAGATATGTAATTTTGTTAGTTTAATAGGATAATAAAAACATTTACTACAATATCATCCAAATTTTTCATCATCAATAATATCATTGACAATAAAATTAATTCATTTGATATAGAATGATGAATTTAAAAAATATATTCAATAAAATATGGTTAGACTTACATCATAACATATCCACACATTTTCAGATTCTGGATAGAGCTATGTAATATAGTGTGATGCATCAGGGTCTATATTGGGATGTGTTCTCTTGTATAGAGACCATGTAAATGCATATGGTTCACGATAGTTGTGCACACATGAGAGGAACTACCCAACACCCAATTTTGAGTGGTAATATATATTTAATTCCTCATAGGCATGGCATCAATACCATTTTTCTGAGATATTAAAGTTGTATATGGATCACAATAGCTTGAAGCACATCTTCTAACAAAGATATTTGAAAAAAAGGGAAAGAAGATGGTTGAAATATCATCAAATGTTTTACATCAATTTGATATATACAATGGAGAATGAAAATTATATAATACATTACTTGAGTAGAAATTCATAATCTTAGTTGGATAATGGGGACTTAGATCAATTGTATCTTATATCATTCATAGTTGATATGCATTTTCATAATTATGAATAAGGTAATGTTTCACTTTTCATTCCAAAATCTATTATTCCTAATTTATTTTAGTATGGAGGAAATGATCAAACATCTAATCATGAATGACTAACCATGATTTCTAAACTCAGTTTTTTGGAGACCATTGTGGGATGGAATCTAGATTAGAGTTCAGTGTTATGATTTAGAGATCGTACGGTTATACCATTGTTATATCAGAAGTGACATCTTAGTGTCTAACACCATTCAAGAGGGATTTTTCATCTTTGGATTTAGAAAATGAATAAATTTTTGAAGGAAAAGTTTTTTGGGTTGGTACAAAAATGTATATAGTAGAGTTTTTCTTGAGATTCCTCACATATCGGTTGTTCAAGGAAAAAAGATACAGCCAGGTGGTATGTTGCAGTTTTTACAAAAACACATCTAGAAATTGAAACAAATATATATGTATTTTTTATAGGTCTACAAGGGAAAATTGGTATACATGGTTCTCTATGGGTGATAGTATTTTTTATCACAATGTTGGATCACTCTATAACTATTAATAAAAAATATGGTGGAAGGAATGTAAAAAATATACATTTGGGAAATTGTAAAGAGGCATGGAATTCAAGTCTCAATTGTATCTGACTGAGAGAAAATTATAGAATATTTTTTTTATAATTATTTATGAAAATCTCTTGGAACTCAATTAACATTGAGTATACTTTATCATCCTTAAATGGATGTACAATCTTAATTTATGGTCTGAACATTTGAGGAAATGATTAGGGCTTGTGTGTTGGATTTGGGTAGTTCATGAGAAGAGAACAAGAAGTTACTACATTTTTAATACAATAAAGGCTATAATAAATCATTAAATATGAATTTTTTGAATCCTTTTATGACCAACCATATCGTTTTCCACTTTTTGGATGTAAATATCTAAGACTCCACTATTTTAAACCAGTCTTGTGAAATAAATAGCGTAAAAATGGATCTAATCATAAAAATGACACCTACCACTCAATTTCATCAGAAATCATATGCGGATCATCATCGATGATCATTATCATTTAAGGTATCTAATATTGTTTTCTTTATAATATCTACAAGTAATAGGTATAATTGTTTTTGTGAGTAAGGAAATTTTTCTTGTCAGTATATTAGACATTTTGAGACACTATAATGGGTTGGTGAGGTAACATATCAACTAGATCTACGTCCAATGTTTAATTTGGTGCAAAATTTCTTTCATGTATCTCAACTAATGATGTAACAACATGATCTAGACCATGTTATTCGATGGTATTACTCTACCCTAAAGTTGGATTCCACATTGATTAATATTTTATTATTGATTGTAGATTATCAATAGAAGATATTTCATGGTAAAATCATCTCTTTAGTGCAATATTTATAACAACATGGTCAAAAAAAGAATAAAAAAGGGATCATGAAAATGAAATGTCAGGTCAAAAGCAAAAAAATCTAGGAAAACACCATTTTTATACTTTAAAGGGATGGAAAGAAAAATTGTGGGGAGAATTTAGCACCCCCCCCCCAATTTTAGATACTTAGACCTTTATTTATTTAATTTGATCCAATAAGACACTTGGAATTATTTTAGGATTTTTTGGAGTTCTAAAGTTGTTTTTTGAGGTGTTAATATAGTTTCACAAATTGTGTAAGGTTTGTAAAAATTTTACATTTCCTTCATTAAACCATCTAACATGTGTAGGGTGTGACTAGTAAGGAACATAATTGGATTAGAGTTTGGTAAAATAGTAATAGTGCTTAGGGGGACCTATGAAACTTGAAATAAAGGGAAAGGTAATTGTTGGAGCATGGTTGTCACATGGTTTTTCAAACATTCTGATCCAACCATGTGAGGTTTCCACTTAAGAAATTAGAACTGCATATTTGGAACTCAATTTTCCAAACCATGAATCCCAACAATGTGGTGTATAGTTGTCACCCCAAATATTTTGTTTTTAATCCAAATTAATAATTATAACCCTTATTAATAACCTAATATATCAGGATCTTGAATAAAATTTTCTCCCAAGGATACATTGAAAATTAATTATTATCCAAATTCAACCATTTTCGAATCAAAAAATGTTATAGATATAGATTCATTTGTAATTAATTTTTCTTAATTTTTCTTTCTAGATTAATTTTTATCCTTCCTCTTCAAATCATATATATAGTTTTTTATGGATTGATCTATGTTCTTTAACATGATTCTTGATAATATCTTTTTGTTTTTCTTGAATGTAATGTATGGTGTGATTGGATCTAGATTTTTTTAGTATTGTTCTTCATTTTCTACAAAATTTTGAGAGGTTGGTGGATTCTCTCTCATCTTCAATAGAATTATAAATTTAATGCTTTTTTCCTTATATTAATTTCTTAAAATAGTTTTAGAATTTTTTTTTTGATTATTTAGGGAACCCCATTTTGGTTTAGGGGTTGAAATTTTGAAAATTGAATGGTTTTGGGGAAATAAGGTTTGGGGATAATTTTAAAATGATTATTTTAAAAGTAGTAATTAAAAAAATGGAAAATGTGTGTATAAATTCATAAACTAAAGAAATTGTTTATGGTATTTTCATGAAATATGGGATAAAATGTTGGTGTGAATACATTCATATGCATTACCCTATGGAAGGGGCATGTTACATTGAGTCACCTAGTATTCGTCACATTGTGATAACTTGGTGTATCAATGGGAGGCCACTCATGAGTATAGAACCTCAACCCAGGAAATGCATTGGTTTTTTTGTGTGGAAATATGTTTATGGGATACGATATAATTGAGAATGTTTTCTGATTTTAAAAAAATTACATTGAACTTGTTTATTATTTTGATACAATCCATTTTATATATCATTATAGTATTTTATATATATTTTACTACAATGTTTTCTCCTAGTGTCTTGAGTTGGGAATTCATTCAAAAATTTCTATTAAGTTTATACTCACCCCAAACATTGTCACCTCAGTGAATTTCGAGATGTCATGTATTAGGATATAAGTAAAGGGAAGGTATGATATTTCTCTAGTGATTCCTCTAAATTCTATTTTCATAGATGGAATAACTAGATCTTAGATCTTAGTCAAGACTTTCTTGGATTTATGTATTTTTAATTTCATTGGGGTTTAGTGTCTCTCTGTATTTTCTAGTAATTTTCTTTTGTTTCTATTGGTATTACGATTTTATTATTTACTATTTGGTATATATTTTCTTGAGTTACTGTTCAAGCATCATATAGAGGATTATATGTGTATTTTCCCTATTTATTTGAATTTTTTATTTTAGGAAATAATTATCCCCTAATTATTTTTGAATCCCTTATAATTTACTATGCACCATTTTTCTGTTGGCGATGTAACCAATTTATAGTAGAACATCGATATCTTCTCAATCCAATTAATAGGGGAATGATGTTACACTACTTGTGTATGTGATCACATAGTGGGTTCTTCTATGGAATCTCTACTGTGAGAAGATAATTTCCCCCATTTATATGTATTTTTCTTAGTGTTGTATTATCATGTCTATTAATTTAATAACATTTTTACCTATAGATTATATAATTGTATAGTTATTGTTCATGAATCATGAATTATAGAATTCAATTTTCATTTATGTTTATTTATGTTACCAGTTTGATTTTGTGTAATATATTTAATATTTATTATAGGTTCTTGTAGGATAAGTTCTTCTATGTATAGTTATACAATCTTGGATCATGTTACCATTTCTTTTCCAATTTGAGGTACACTTCAGGTGACACACACTGTTTATCACCGTCCAAGGAGGGGTTCTGTTGGGTCAAGACATGTCACATTCTATATATTTTTTACATAATTCAATGTTTTACCTCTTATGTGATTATACTAATAAAATTCACCAAACCTTTAAATAATTGAACTTTCTTTCTATATTCACGTGGATAGCATTTAAGATTTATTGTGTTCATGAATGGTTTCCCATATGATTTATCTTAATTTTTATTCCATTGAAGGCTATGAGGTTTATGTATAGTTTGGGAATTATTTTATTTTGGAACCATGAGTTATGTCACAATGATGAGAGATAATATGAAAGAACATTAAAAGGATACCGTATCCAAATTTTAGTAGGGAATATTTACTATTAATATTGGTTCATATAAGGCAAAACCCATATAGAAATTATTGGTAGCCTTATAACTTATCAGCCTTTTAAACTGGTGCATGTGGTCGGTGTTCTTCCCCCACTGGCATATGTTCATTTGAGTGGGTTATACATTAGTATTGGACTTTTAATTAGGTTGGTCATGTGATGAATAGACTACCCTTCATTTAATGTGATTAAAACATTATTCAATCCACATTTGAATTTCTTATATTTTGTTTTTTAACATGTTTATTATTCTATTTTATTATTATGGTTATATATGTGGATGTAAAATCCAATTTTACAAAAAATTCCAAAAGGTGGAATGAGATGTGACTTTTAATTGTAATTTATATAGAGATGGATGATTATTTAGTTAATTCAAATATTAACCATGTAAAGGGATGAAATACCCATTTATATTGATATTACTTATAGAATGGGATTATATTACCATTTTATTTTTTTATGGTATCACATTTACTTCCCAATTACCTTATATTATATTTAATTAGATAATATATGGATGATGTTTCCCATATATGTGGGATGCACTATCCATTATGTGATACTATAATAGAGGATGATGAAATTCCAATATTCTCATGAGTACTAAAGATATGTGACATGATTATCATTCATGAATCAAGTGACATGGTAAAGGATTATTTCCTATTTTTTTATCTTGCTTATGGCTAAACACATTTTTTCCACCTGAAACATTGTCATTGAGACACTTTTCCCATTGGTGGGTTGATGCTCTAGGATCTTATGCTCACTTATTAATTGTTTCTAGGGAGATTTTATTCCCATTGATGTGAGTTTTTTATTAAGATAAAAAAACCATGAACCATATATTATGTTATGATATGATACACTTCTCATAAACCAGATATTATGTTCTAATGTGATTATATGACCATTTTTTGGGAATTGGGACATGATTCCACAATGTTATTACTTGTGATATTTTTAGAAATCTCGTGAAATTTTCTGAATCAGTTATGAACACTAATTGGTTTCTTAGTAATACCCAGGGATATGGATGTTTTTATTATTGATGTTATGTTTTTCTATATGATAATATCACAATTTTTTTGAACTATATTTACTAAATATGATTAGGTGCACCATTAGTGGGGGGATACTAACTAGCACTCACACACGACATGATAACTCTACTGCTAGAAAATATTTCATGGTCAATGACCATTGTAAGGGAAATATAGAAAATATGTATTTAAGTAGATGGAGTTGAGAGATGAGACTGATAAGGGACTTAGGATAATTTTTTTGGTTTTCACTAATTTTTATTTATTTTTAAACCTTATTTTTCTTGATTGATCTACATGAAATATTTTTTATATATGTGAAACACATATGAAATTATAGAATCAATTTTATATAGCTTGTTGGTTGATTTTTGGATGTACATAAATGTAATTTCTATATGTTTATTTTATATTTGGATGACTATTTATTATTATTTCTCCCACTATGATTAGTGATTATATTTTCTATGGGGTATAGTCTCCCGTTGATACCCTTAAATCATCACAACTATTTGGAAAACACAAATATATATGGGGATCCACCATTTATATATAAATAACTATATTTTGGTCATTTTGGATGTGAACTGAGATAGAGATATTACAGTGTACTATCATATCCTTTTTTCATGTCCAAATATTTGGGATATAATATAAAATATATAATATACAGTTAAAATCGTAGACGAACTTTTTTTGGGGAAAACATAACCCACGTATCCAAAATGTCTTATATACTAGGGAAGATATCATTTTCTTGCTAGTAAATTGTTACAATTTCATGGTTTCTAGAAAAATGTTATGTGATTTAATATTTATTATAATAATATTTTATTATTGTGTTAAGAAGAATAAAATAATGAATTGTTTTTTTCTCATAGGATTCACATGAAGATGACCTTCGCATCAATCCTGACCTTACTTGATTCTATTAAGGAGTATATTGTGTATTTAGACATATCAGGACTTGGGATCAAAGAAGTTATAATGTAGGAATCTCAAGTGGTTTATTATGACTCCATAAAGGTGATACATCATGTGTAGAATTATCTCACTCATACAATAGAGTTAGTTTTTATGTTACAAGCACTGAGATACTAGTAGAATTATTTTTTATACAAGATATTTTTGGTGTACACATTCCATAATATCTTGAAGTTAATCTTTAAATAGTGTGGACCTAAACCTTTTTCACAAGAGGTTAGTTGAGTATTTGTATTATTTCAACTTCAATTTTTTATACACTTTTATAAAAGGAAACATTATTTCTTATTCCTTCATTAGTAATAGATGGTAAGAGGTAGTGAATGATTCTTGTAATGAGTGGTGAATGATGAGTCTTTTTGGGTAATTTCATATAGATATTTAGGAGTCTTTGGGGTGAGAAAATTTATCATCAACATTAGTTTTTATTGCATCACTAGATCATAAATAGAGGAGGTAGTTTTATTATCTAGAGGGTTTATCCCCAAGGGATGGATTATATGGAAGTAAGACACCATCAGTCTAGTTCCTTGATATAGATTAGGTTCTTTACATCCATGGTCTTATATAGGTTCCTACAATAATTTTTGATTAGTTGATAAATAAATTTCATGCTTCTAAATGGGTGGTACATCCTGGGTTTACAAATATGTTTCATGATCACCATAGTCAATAATGGTGGTCAAGGATGATGAATCATATAATAGGATTTATGGAATGATGTTATACCCATAATCATGTAAAAGAAAATAATCAATGGATTTTTGGGTTGTTATATCCATTTCTCATTCTATAATGGAAGTGGGACAATATCACTATAGAACCAGGTGATCAAAAGAAGAATCTTATGAAGGATAAGTGAGACAAATTCAGTCGAGAGAGTAGTGAGATTTTAAATTATGATTGATATAAAACATGGAGGCATCATGAGTCTACTCAAATAATTGTAATGGAAGTTCACATTAGTGTATTTGGTATATTGGAACATTCCTTGTATATGCTTTTTGGAAGTATCGCAATGTTGGTGATCCATTTAAAATTGTTGGGTCTCATGCATGTTTTCATTTCTACTCATACATAGATATGGGAAAGATGATAAAATTACTCTCTTTAACATATAAACAAGATCCCAAGTGGAAGTTGTTTTAATCTCTCATACCATGATTTACCCCCCCCTCTCATGTTATTTTACCTAGCTGGGATAACAATTCTAGATTTTTTACTCTATTAAAATTACATCTTGAGAGGGATAATACTTTCTCTAAACTTATCTATGGATATTCATCTTTCTATATCGTACGAAGTTCTTAAATTAAGTTACTTTATCTCTTTTTAATTACACCCATATTAATTATGTCTATTTAATGTCACATGTTCTTTATTTATTTTCCTATTCTCAATGGATGGATCTTTTATGATTGTGCATTCCACTTCAAACATTATACACTATTGATCTAATTTTGTTATAAGTACTAGACTTAAACTTGGTCACTTCATAAACAAAATCAATATTAGAAACTTGATGTGATTTCTATTTCATCACTATAATATACTTTCTATCAGTCTCCTAGGGAAACGTTTAATTTTCATATTTTAAAACATCTTCCAAAATATTGTTGTAATAATTTTTTTCAATAGAATCAGAAATGATCACCTTGATTAGAGATTTTATTTTCTTTAGAGTCTAATTATTATTCCTCTTATTTTAAAGTTTTATATAAGGAATCCTTCATTAGGATTGATCATTAATTTCTCATAATTTTTAGATTTAAAATATTCTCCTGGGGTAGAAATCATAACCTCTTTTACTTCCATATATTTTCCCTAAACAACTTCCAAGGTCTTATACATATTGAAGGCAGTAACATAATGAGAGGATTATTATACACCTCATTGGAAAATAATCTTAACAATATATTTTTTGTCTCAACATCTATAATAATTTCATTATGCTTATTCAAGTTAATTTCTCTTTGAATATACGCTATGACCATCTTCCTATAAGACTGTAGGAATATATAAATCTCCTTTATCCAACCATCAAAATTAACACCATTGAAAAATTGTTTCATCATCACTGAATACTTGTGAACAAAAAATAATAAAAAATATATTAAAAGGATGAACATAACGTGAGAACCTTTTATCTTTGATACCACTAATTGAAACCTGAGACACCCTAATGGGGGGAGCGGGTAATCAAGGTGTTTTCCAATTTAAACATAATATTATAGTAAACTATTTTCCTCTATGATCTTATTCATGAGTTAATAAGAACACATGGTTTATCATTCTCTATTAAGAACATTCACTCCAAACCATACATAGATATGTAAGAAAGTAAAACATTCAAAAAACAAGATAAATTTACATGGTTACCCGCTATGGTGTAATCTAAGGAGTGTACATATGATGATGTATCGATGTACTAGAATCTGATACTACACTAATTTGGTGGATAAAAGTTTATTTATGGTTAATCAATGATAAGTAACACTTCTTTTACAAGATTAAAGGCTTGATCACTTCTTACAAAAGGGGTACTTCCTATTATTATCTTATATGAACTAAAAAAGTAAAGGAAAGATTATTTTATATACTTATAGGTCTCTCCATGTTCAACATAGTTAGAATAATTGTTTTGTATCTTAAAATCCATGTAGATTCTCTGATTATCTCTTCTTTGATGTACCTCTTGTCCTATAATTCCTTATGGGGTAAACACTTCATCTTGAGGGTTGAATCGCTTTCTTCTACAATATTATAACAACATCAACTTTTTCTACAGATGAAGATAATTCCACACTAGAATGACCTTGTCCCTTTCATTATTATACTTCCAAATATGAAATTGTATCACTTATAATTTTCAAACCTTATTCCTTCTAAAACCATATATGATAAATGGTAATCCTATATGAAACCCTTCTCTTATTCTTCTTATATACCATAGTCTTTCAATGTGTTTATAAATTAGTCATTTATATGAAAACCATATATTCATTATTTCACATACTCTCTACTCCTTCCATCTCATGAAAACCAGATCTTCAATTTTTGGTCCACTCTTCTCAATTTATTCAAAACACATTTATTTCAAATAAAATTTTTGTTGTTATACTTTTATTCATCATTTTTTATTCTTATTAAATTTACAAAATAAATCACATATATATTTTTCAACATTTCGAATTTGGAAACTTCAGAAAAATCATGATAGGATTTTTTTGAGTCAAATATATCAATTTATTTTCTATATCTACATGTGATAATAATTATATTTTTAATATATAAATTTTGTGAAATAAACACTGAGAAATGTTCATTTTTATTTATCTATAATTTTTTAAATCTTTAACAAAATATTAAGGTCCGAAATATTCAAAAAAATCCATGAGATTCCATCAATTCATTATCATTAATACAATTTGATTGATAATATTCATTATAATTATCAGTTAACATCCAAATTCTCCAATGAGTGCAAACATCAAGTTACATTTCTTCTGAGTCATGGTATGACCTCTATCAAGAACCAAATCCACACAAACTCTACATTTAAAAAACCACATGAACCATTTTTAATCGTAACACAATCTTTTCCATTGTAGCTATAAAATCTATTAAAAATATTTTATGATTAATAAAAATTATTTTAAATCTAATTAAATTAATCTTATCTTAAAATGAAAAAGGTTATAATTTTTATTCCTTTATTATATACTATGATATATCTCTTGAAAATACTTTCTTGTGTTTTATAAGTGAGTCTTATGTTTTTCCTTATGTCATAGAAATGAATCTTACAATATTATTGCATAACACGTAAGATTTGTCCTTCACCAAAAACTAATCTTAAACATCATAAGAAATGACTCTTATGTATGTTGATACTTTTATATTTTTCCAAACTTCTCAACATTGGTTGATTTTATGCACCTTAGCGAAACCTCGATGACTTTACTGATTCTATGTCAACTCCAAACTACTGACTCTTA
This sequence comes from Viscum album, assembly GCA_963277665.1. Lineage (NCBI taxonomy): Eukaryota > Viridiplantae > Streptophyta > Magnoliopsida > Santalales > Viscaceae > Viscum > Viscum album. Next base: position 2,066,449,583 of record OY728131.1, read on the forward strand.
TACACACAAGAAAATCCTCTAGGAATTTTCCCAAACATTATACATCTTCTATTATCTACCCTTACATACATATAGAAACTTCTTTACTATGTCAAATATTTATTCTACCCAACATAAAGTGATGCTTGTGAATACTAGAAGACTTCCATACTTTTCCAAATTTGAGTGAACTCTTAGATTATGACTCAAAAAAACATAAACTCTAATACTTATCGAATATTACCACATTTAAACTCTCCAAAATACATTCTGAATCTTTATTATTAACTTAAAATTTTCTATTCCACTTCCATCTTAAAGAAAAACATGTGAAACTATTCCTCAATCAACTATTCTTCCTAAATCACTTCAAGTTCATGTGTAAATATTATTTGATTATCCTCAATCTATCACACCATGTATGCCAATGTCATACATACATGAAAAACATAATAATGTGGTTTCCATGTATATGTAAACCATCTTTTTTTATTCCTTAATCTAAGACATGGGGTATTCTCATTCCAGTATTCATACAATTATCAAAAGACCAACTATTTATTTCCACAACTTCACCACTTTTTCATGATACTATTGATTAATAAAAAATCTATCCTCAGAAAACTCCTTTGGATTAAAAAACAACAAATAATAAATTCATAAATTAAATCAAAAAATAAAAATAAAACAAAACACAAATTATTTGATAACAATCCAAATAATCCTTAAAATATATTATATCACCAACAGTTCCTATCTAGTGATCTCTTTGATTTTTTTCCAAAGTGATAAGATGTTTGGTAACCGAAAACATGGTATAAGAGATCCAACTAGGAACTATGTCTCCTAAATCCATAATTTGGTAAGAGTTTCACACTTGAAACTTCTTTGATATAAATATAGAAAGGATGAAGCTCTGTCACTAGATTCATTTTTATTCTCTTTAGAATAAGATTCATCCACAACTTCTATAAGTATTTTATTTACTTTTCCTTATTTATATTCTAATAATCTTAATTTCCTTATCAGATTCCTTTGAATCTATCTTTTAGGATTCTTGATAGTTACTAGAGGCATGGAAGCATGGGACTTCTAAATTTTAAAATAAAACTATTTCTTATTTTCCCCTTCCAATAGATAGATCTTAATCTTGTTACCTTATGTTTTTATTTTATAAGGCCATATTACTATTTTATGTTATTTTTATCTTCTCTATAAAATTTCTTTATCTATACTACTAATATCATCATAGTGTTTCTCCATAATCATTATAAATTTTTCATCAAGGGTTTTAAACCCTTTATTCTTATTCAGAGAGGGGGTTTAAGTATTTACTATAGGATATTCAGTTTCTCTACTATTCTTGTCAATAAATTTCTCTTACTAATGGGGTTTTATAGTTTATAATAATGTACATATATAGAGATGAAATAAAATCATATTTAGGATCCTTGAGTACAGAAGCATATTTAGATTCACCATACATGTGAAAAATGATTTTATGTAATCTCATATAAGATTTATAATGCTGAAATTCCTTGTAATGACCCCAACCCTAGTATCCAAGATTTTATGGTTACTTTATTACTTTGGAACTAGAAATAAGGAATCAAAAACTGAATGACTTAATTATTTAGTGGACTTCGAAAAATAGATACGTACTTTAATATCATAATACAAATGAAAAATTAAAATACAACATAGTATTTTCTTTGAGATCACCATAATTTCCTTTATCATATCACTTCATATCAATCTTAATGCATTTTATTGCATCCTAGGGAAATGAAACATAAGAAATGATTGAGATCTAATGGCCGGTAAGGGTATGAATATAGAGGAAGGTATTATGAATAAATAATACATAATCAATAAGGAAAGGTAAATAACTAAAATACATCCCATTTAATCAATAACATGAATATGAAGAATAATATTATAAGAATAAAAAATGATCAAATAATTCCATATAAATAATCATAAGATATTGAGACCAATCCATGGATGTCTTAACAAATCGAATAATCACATGGGAATAAATAACTATTATAATAATGAGGTAATGTATATTGTTGGACATCATAAGAATTTCATAAAGGGTTTATTCCAATACATCATACATAAATGGGTAAGGCTATAGCCAAATACCCAAGCTAGTTTGTCTCATGAGACCTACTAATGTATCAAGAGAATATATTGGTACCTTCCCATAATTTACAAATTCCAGTTATTTTTTCATCTGAAAGGGGTGAAACACAATCTGCATAAACATTCTTATTGAAAACTATCATTGAGAAATATTAATAATTACCCTAATAAAGATACATAATCTTAAACTATCCTGGGTAATATAAATAATGGTATCAAAATAGTACATCCCCATTCAAGATGATCATAAACAATTCAGATAAATAATAAGAATGGTATCACTACAACATATTCCCAATAATTCATAAGTTAAATGAGGGTTGTTATCATTGTTTAAAATTAATACCAAAAAATATCATTAAAAACATCTTTGAGGAAAATATCTTTTTAAAATTAAAAATCAATTTTAAAAACTAAATATTTCATGAATATTAGGATAAAAATTATTTGAAAATATTCATATAAACTTGTGAAGGAATCATCAACAAAATTATTGGACATGACAGTAGAAAAGTTCATTTCATACCAAGTTTGTTAAAAAAAACTATTGCTTTCACTTCTTTTTAAGAAATGTCAAAAAGTACCTTATTTGGAAAAAAAAATAGAGAATACTTTTATTTTTTTGTAAAAATAAAATCATGGGTAAAAATGACTTTAAAAATCATATTATAATATTAAACCATTATTGAAAACAATTTTAGAAAACATGGATTGTGAAGAAAAATGATTTTTGACTGGAGAGAGAAATAAAGTAGGATTTTCTTGAAAATATTTTCTCAATAATTTTAAGTTCTAAAGAGAGGAAAATGTTACAATTACCAAAAAAATTTATGAATAAATATAGGATAATAAATTTAAGTGTTTTATTATAAATTGATAATATAATTTCCTTTAATGTAAATTCAATAAATAAACAGTCCCGATTAAAATGAGATTGAAGCATAAATCCCTACCGCTTTGGTAACCTTTGAATCATAACCCCCATGTAATAAAGAACATAATATAAAAAATTTAAAAATAAAAAAGATAAATAGATTCATGATATAAAATATCAAAGGGGTAGTGTATACACCACACAAAATAAATAAGTGGTGAATATGGCATATGTCTCATGGAAGTAAAAGTGGGATGAGAAACCATTACAAAGATCATACCATTGAATTGAGAATTAATGAATGCATATATTATGGGTAAAAAATGTAAATCTACAAAAAAAATTGGGCATATATAATAATACAATTTATAGATCAATTAACACATAACCCTAGAATAAAAAGTCAAAAAAGCAGAGTTATAACCCAATAAATGGAAATTAAGATAAAAAACCCTTTATTATTGGGTAACTTTCAAGTAGAATACAATTATATGAACTAATTCAAATTGAAACTTTTAATATCATTATTTATGATTAATTCAAGATATAACATGTATAATAGATAGTATTTTAACCATATAAAAAAATTATGTGAATTAAAATAAAGTATGCTTCAATGAAGAAAAATTGAGGCAAAATTCCTTACCTCAAGTTTGATTTCCTTTGTACATGTTCGAACCCCATGTATAATAAATATAGACATATTATAAATATATTAAATAACCATAATCGAATATATCACATCTTATATGATATACTTATAACTTTTTATAGCCCGTTTATTAATATTTCTTTATTAAAAACACCATTCTAGGTGATAAATGCTTCATTTTTCATATATGTTTTGGTTTGGTGGTTTTAGACCTGGGAATTTGATCATGGTTCAATAATATCCAAAATTTTAATAATGATATAAATATCATATGTATTAATTTTATATGTATTTATTGTAAACCATAAAATTTAAATAGAAAAATAAATTACATCGTTCATGGAGACGGTAGGCCATACGTATACATGAACTTTGTTTCCATTTTTTTAATTGATGGAATGAAATAAAGATAAATAACATTTCAAATTTAAAAAATAAATATTATATCATATATATCATGTAAGTTCATTAAATATATCCTGATTACCATCCATTTCAAAATAAAATGAAAAATGTATGACATCACTATGTTGAATAGATAGTCCACACATACATATGAGTGATGTTATCATTTCCAAAAAGATTAAAAGAGGATATGGATATTAAGTGTCTAGTAAATTGAATTTGTTGTCAATGTGTGTTTAGTAAAAGATTTTAATATATTTTATGGTTTTAATGTGATGATTTAAAATATGGTTAGAAATTTAGTAAAACTAGTTTCATTTTTTATTTGAGGTAGACACAATGTTAAAAAATTGGAAGTAATAGAGAGTTAAAATTTAATATTGAATTCCAAAAAGAGGAATAATTTTGGTTTAGGTATTATGTGTGTTTCCTTTGAAATTTCGTCCTTCTGGAATGTTTTTTAATGGGATTTGTATAAAAATATGGTCAACCTCACTATCCAGCATGAGGGACTCACATGTCGTGAACCGAGCCAGAGTTCCATCCAACCGGACACTTGACCCGGTCTGTGTCAAGGATTAAATGGAATTTTCAGTCCCCACAGACTAGAAACTTGTTCCTAAGTATCAAAAATATAACTTGCGAATGATTTCACCCAATTATGTAAACATGAACAACCAAAAATAATAAACATCACATGGCTGACTAAACAATACCAAACATAGAATAAATTTTTTTCAAATCTAATGTTTCCATCATTTAAAAAAATACCCAAGAAGGTCTATAACAAAAGGAAACTAGACACCATCCTAAAATCCACCATATGACAAGAGGAGTGTCGTTCTCAAGCCACCACCACAACACCTGCAAGGGAAGACCATTAGCATCTTGAACTACCATCTCCAAACATCTTTACTTTACCTGTGTCAAACATATCCATGTCTAATTACACCAAAGGGTGTATGTAGGGTGATATCCAAAGCCTAGTAGGATTCCACCCAACATGAGATCCCATTTTATAAACATTATAGGATAAATAAACATGCATGTTTTATAAAATAAATAATAGAAATATTTTTTATGGAAAAAAAATAAAGGAAAACATTCTTGCTTTTAAAATAACCAACCAAGTTCACCATATACAGATGATAAAAGAAATATCTCCAAAAGAGAACTATGTCATGGGGAAACCCCTCTAGGAACTAGCTAGAAATGGGACACTAGGTACATCATATCTCAATAAAATTTAGTATAGAAACCATAACTAACAGTATTTCCATGCATGAGCGCCTGGGAGGGGGCACCCAATGGGCCCAATGGTCTCCAATCATCATTATTTGGTTTTTGTTTTCATCATCTTTCCTGCCAGAAGAAACAAGGGAAAGACACTTATGAATCAACTAGCATAAAAGTCTAAGTCCTCCCACCTAGTTTCCCAGGTTTTCCTTTGTTCTCAATTCACATTTCACACCATGAAAATCACCACATTCACATTCACACAAGAAAAACAATGTAAACACACATGCTAACCCACCATTTCCACATCCAAAATCCATTTTGAAATAAAACACACACCAAAACCATTTTAAAACATGATCCATGCCATTTTTACATTTTATCAAACACCTTGAAGGCATTAAACATGAAGCATATCTAAAACACACCTATAACATAGATCATTTCCTATGAAACGCCATTTTTCAACACCAAATCACCTTGAATAAATTCAAAAACCCATTTATCTCCGCACACACAATGCATAGAAAATATTTAAACACTCAATAAATCATATTAAAATCATAAATTAATGTTTATGCATGGAACCACCAACCTTGAGTAATGAAACTTCCAGAATATAGTGGAAACTAATAATCGCATATCAATAAAACCTTAAAGTGGAAAAAATGAACCATAAAAATCAATATTAAACCCTAAAAATAAATATATAACCCTAAATTGAACACCCAACCCACTGGAAAAAGGAAACCCCAAGAAATAATATATTGAACCCTGGGAAAGGGAGAGAACCCAAGAGAGAAGGGACTTACTTGAGGGTTTATTGAAGAATCCAAGACAAATATCCCACCAAAATGGATAACAAGGGAGGAAGTTTGAGGGGGGAGGAATTCATAGGGTGAGTAATCTAATAGGGGGAGAGAAATTAGTGTTTTAGAGTTAAAAATAGGGGAGATAGAAACTTAAAAATCAAAATTTTAATGATCTGGATAGGCCACATGGTTTTCCCACATAGTTTTCCAAACCATGCGGTAACTATGTTCCCATTAATATCCATGCAAGGCATGCTTCAAAATTATCCCGCGTAGTTTACAGACCATGCGCTAACCGTGCAATAACCCTCTTTTAAAAAACACCACTTGGTCACACGGTTATCTGGGTAAGGGCACACGGTTTAACAAATTCTTCACCAATTGTGCGCACCATGCTGTAAATCCTAAAAAAATTCCATTTTCTCTATTTTCACTCCAAAATATCAACAAAAACACAAGGAAAAAATATAAACAAAAAATAATTGGAAAAATAACTCAAAATAAGCACAAGTGTGACAATTCTCCCCACCATGATATCTTTTCATCCTTAGAAAGTCAACTCAAATCTTGTTCAGAGTATAAAAATAGATAATCTGGCTCAACCCATGACTTACACTCCTAAGTCTCATGCATATCACTACCATTTTTTAAAATGGAATGAACTAATGGAATGGAATTCCCACAAATCACCTTCCCTTGGGAATATATAATCTTCATTGGCCTTTCAAACACTAAAAAATTAGGCTTTCTTTCTAACTCTTCCAAAATTAACACATCATACAGGTGTAGGTTGTACTTTTTCAACTGGGTTACATAAAACATGTCATGAATTGACGTCAACTATAAAGGAAAACCTAATCTATATTCCACCTTACCAACCTGGTCGATGATTTTGAAATGTATGAAATACCTCCGCATTAGATTTCCTTGTTTTCCCAAACAGAAATGACCCAAACGAGGTGCCACCTTTAGAAACACATGGTCACCCACAAAAAACTCAAGATCTCAGTGTCTATAATCTATATAAAATTTATAGTGACTGTGATTTTTCAATAACCACTGCTTTATTAGATTGACCTTATTATATGTCTCTTACACTAAGCTAGTTCCCCACAATGAGGTATCACCTACCTCATCCCAGCACAAAGGAGACCAACATAGACGACCATAGAGTGCTTCAAAAGGACCCATTAAAATTGATGATTGGTAACTATTCTTATATAAAAATTCAACTAATCCCAAATTTTTTTCCCAAGAATCGCTGAAATCCAAAACACAAGCACGAATCATGTATTATAAGATTTTATTCACGTGTTCTATATAACCATCTATTTGAGGATGGTATGTCGTGCTCACCTTAATTTGTGACCTCATTGCCTTTGTAAGGCCTTACTAAAACTACGAGATGAAATGAGGGTCCCTGTTAGAAATGATCACCAAAAACAGACCATGAAGACTCACTGTTTCCCAAACATACAATCGACCCAGGTCATCCACCTTGGTCAAATCATAGATAGTAATGAAGTGTGATAATTTGTTTGGACAATCGATCAATACCCATATGGAATTATTTCCTTAGGGTGTAGGAGGTAAGGTGATAATGAATTCCATTCAAATATTATCCCATTTCCAAGTTGGAATGGGTAGTGTATGAAGAAAACTAGAGGGAATTTGGCACTCAGATATTACCTGTTGACATGTATATCACCTTGATACAAATTCAGATATATCCTACTTCATGCCATGCCACCAGAAATAGTGATGAAAATCATAATACATCTTGGGAGCACTAGAATGGAATTCCCACTAAGACTGGTGGATATCATGTATCACTTCTTTCCTCAGAGATAATGGCACCATGAAACATCTATTAAAGCACAAGATTCCCTTGGGGGAAAATGACCAATCACATGGAATATCCGCACCATGAAGAAACTACATAGACTATTGCACATCTCATTGCCAGGGTACCCCTTTTGAATCAATTCCAGAAGGGAAGGATTCAACTATATACTGACCAAGATCACACCTCAACTATGCTCATTGATCTTCAAGTGCAACTGGGAAAAATACCCATTAACGTTCACTCGTCACTATACATCATCAAAGCATACACTAGAACTTTTCTTCTCAAACCATCTTCCATAGCATTACCTTTTCCTGGGGTATAAACTATATCAGAATAAAACACCTGAAGGTACTCAACCCAATTATGTAGCCTTATATTCAAATATTTCTAATAGAAAATGTAGGATACTCTTTTATGAACATAATAAATCACAAATTTTACCCTGAAAAGATAGAGACATTTTATCTTCAAATCATGCATCACTACTGCTAACTCTAGGTCATGTGTTGGGTAATTCTTTTCATGTGGCTGGAGTTGGAGAGAATCATACACCACTGCATGATCATCCTACATAAGTATGCACCTGAGACTCGTACCTGAGGTATCTTAATAAACCATATTACCCTTTCTCGATTCTGTAAAGATCAACACATGAGCAGTAGTCAACCACCGCTTTTACTCCTCAAATATTTCCTGACATTCTCGGCTCCATTCAAACTTCACCCCTTTTCGGGTGAGTGTATTCATGGGTGATGCAAGATGAGAGAAACCCCAAAAAAACACCAATAATATCTAGCTAGAACTAGAAAGATTATGATCTCAAACACATTCCTTAGTTTCTCCCCTGACATAACTACACTGATCTTATCAGGGTCCACTAAAACTCGTTGTTTCGAAATGAAATGGCCTGGAAACATCGTCTCTTTTATCTAGAAGGTGCTCTTTGAGAACTTCGCTTAATGATAATGGTACCCAAGAGTTTCTAAAATGATGCTCAAATGATTCTAATTATCCTTCTCAAATCTATAATAGACCAATATTTCTTCCACGAATACCGTAATGAAGGAATGAAGATGCTTGTGGAACGCCCTATTCTTAATCACAATGAAGACCACTAGAGAATTTCTCAACCTTATAGGCATGAACAAATACTCAAAATGGTCATACCTACTTAGAAAATCTATTTTTTGGATTTCCACCTCTCTAATTATAACTTTATGGTAACTATAAACTATATCCTAGAAAATCACCTTGACCCTTTTAACTAATCAAACAAGTCATCAATTTAGGGAAAAGGATACTTGTTTATGATGGTTACCTTGTTCAACTTCCTGTAATCGATACATAACTGGAGAGATCTACCAGCCTTCTTTGCAAACAAGACTGGGGAAGCCCAAGGAGAGATACTCAGGTGAATGAATCATTTGGATTCCAAATCATTCAGTCGATTCTTTAATTCCATCAACTTGGTGGTGGAAAATACTATATAAGGGAAGCGATACTGGTTGTGTTCCCAATGCCAAATCAATCGGGAACTCCACATCCCTCTTCAAAGGTAGACCTGAAAAATGCTTTAGCAAAACTTCTAGAAATATTTCCACCACTATAGGTAATCTACCCTCAGGTGATCCACCACCATCCTCCAATGTGAGTGAAGATAACTAAAAAACAAGATTACCCAATTTTAGGTGTGGAGGTCCAGCATGACCTGATCAAGGATCCCGTTCTCCATGAAAAACATGGTTACTTCTATAAAGTTCTAAAAAATCTCACCCACCTCCTATAGCAGTCGATATTGTTCTAGAACTGCACCATCTAATCCATAATGAGGATTACATCAAAGGGTTCCATATCCAATAATTGGAAATCCCATTTTAGCTTGACTTCAAACATGGTGAGTACATAATATGGACACCTAAAACACAAATCTTTCTTCTTACCCAACAACATTACTAACTTCATCACATAAGACATAAGATCAGATGTAAAACTCAGAAAAATTACAAAATAGGTTGAGATAAATGAAATATAAGCACTATTATTAAACAAAATACTAGTTATAGTTGATGCAATCATAATGGTACCTAGAACTATCAAAGGTCCCATATATGATCCTTATAGTTCCCAATCCACTATATAAAATTGTTTCGTCTTGGCTTAAGCCTTAGTACGACCAATCACCTGAGGCTCTGACCTGTACTAGATCTGCCCATAAGATGATCTAGCCATGAAACCATGACCACCAAACTAAGATCCCATTGTCCTAGACGACTCTAAGTACGTTGGTATCCCCTTAGAATCCACTGATCATGCACCACTCGAATATGGGAAAGTTACTTTAGAAAAGCACTACAGATTTCCCATATATCCACTCCAATGGTAAGGTTTGGGAGGATACGTACACATTGAGCGTGTGTGTAATACCCTACCACACTGGTGGCACAAAACCAACCCGGCATAAGAATATGCAGACAAATACCACCATTAAGGATGAACTAAACTTCCACCTCCCTTCTTCCCATACTCATCATGCTTCCTATTTTTATCTGATGAGTTACCACTTCCCACTACTGACATAGACCCATAAAAACCAAAACTACACTTGTAGTAAATCTCCACCATATAAGAATTGTTAACCTCCTCATCATAGGTTTTCAACATAAATATAAATAAATGAGAATAAATTTCAATCCTCAACCCCCTCTTGATACTGTGAGCCTTTATCTACTCATTGGAAATGATTTTTGCTACATACTGAACTATCTCACCAAATTGGTTGGCATACTCTACCATGGACTAGTCCCCCTAAGAAAGATCCATAAACTCCTGGGATTTTTAATAGGATAAGACCTTAGGGCAGTAATAATCATTGAAAATATTTTTGAATTCTTTCTAGTTAATCTACTCATTCTTATGATCTTGAAGCACTGAGTCCCACCACATTTGACTGGGACCTTCTAGAAAAAATGAGGCGCATTTCACCCTAACATCCAAAAGAGTGTATTGTAATTCAAACATCCTCTCTATCTTATCAATCCATTCCTCAGATTTCTGAGGTTTTGTGATACCTCGGAAAGAATGAGGTTTGTTCTTAAGGAACTCCTAGGATTTTTCCTTCCTAAGAACGAGTTCATATTCTCTACCTGAAGAAGTTCTAGGACCCGCTCCATATCCTAAATCCTAAATAGCTCAAACCAGAGCTCACACTAGTCTCTGATCAATTGGTGAGGTAGAACTCTCTCCAAGATCTTCCAATGTTTTCACAAGAAGTCTCCAGGGAGGCATCTTGATTCAAAAAGGAAATAATCATAAGAAAACCCATCAATACGACCATTATGAAAATTTCTAGTAGTGACAACAAACACCAAAATTCCATAAATCCAAAAAAATAAAAACCATCACTATAACATAACAACCAAACCAGCCCACCTACACTCAGTGTCTACATATAGTCTATATCCTAAATTCCTAGACTAATAGAGAAGTAAAAAAACATATTCCTAACATCCCATGGCGACTCAAGATCTGTCATGTGGTGTGCAGGCCAGGCACCATACTTGCAACTTGATCCTCAGGCCCTAACAATCCTAGCTCTAGTATATCTAGAATTATCTCAAGTAACTTGACCCAAAAATATTGTAACCTAGCTCTAATGCCATTTTTTCATAAACCAAGACAAAGTTTCATCTAACCCGACACCCGACCCGGTCTATGGCATGGACCGAAGGGTGTTCCTGATCTCGATGGGATGGAAACTTTTGAATGAGTATCAAAAACACAACTTGGGAATGATTTCAACTAATTACATAAACATAAACAAAAAATAATAATAAACATCACAAGGACGACTAAACATAACCACACATTGCATAACAATTTTCAAATTTAGTGTTTCCAACATTTAAACAAAAACCCAAGAAGGTCTACAACAAAAAGAAAACTAGTCACTATCCCAAAAACCACCATATAAGAATAGGAGTGTTGTCTCAAGCCACCACCATAAGACCCAGAAAGGGAATACCACTATCATCTAGAACCACCACCACCAAAAATCTTTCCTTTACCAGTGATAAACATAACCAAGTCTGCTTACACCCAAGGGTAAATTAGGGTGTAATCCAAATCCCAGTAGGATGCCACCCAATAAAATATTCTATTCTATAAACATTATAAAATAAATAAACATGAATGTTTTATAAAATAAATACCATAAACATTTTTATGAGAAAATTTTAAAGGAAAATATGCTTGCTTTTGAAATAACCAAACAAGTGTACCATATGTCGATGGTAAGAGAAATATCACCAAAAGAGAACTATGCCATGGGAAAACACCTATAGGAACTAACTAGAAATGGGACATTATGTACATCATATCTCAGTGAAATGTGGTATAAAAACCATGACTTATAGTGTTCTCGTGTATAATCCTCTAGGAGGGGACACCCCATGGGCCTAGTGGTCTCCAATCATCATCATTTAGTTACTATTTTAATTATCAATCCTACTAAAATAAACCAAGAAAATTCACTTTTTAATTCACTAGTATTCTAGTCCTAGAACAACCACCTAGTTACCCAGTTTTCCCTTTGTGCTCAATTCTTATTTCAAACCATAAAAATCACCACATTCACATACACACAAGACAAAAAATGTAAACACGCATTCTAACACACCATTTTGACATCTAAAATCCATTTTGAAATAAAAAACACACAAAACCCATTTTAAAACATGATTCACACCATTATCACATTTTATCAAACACCTTGAATGTCTTAAACAAGAAGAATATGTGAAACACACTTAGAAAATAGCCCATTTCCTTTGAAACCCCATTTTTCAACACCAAATCACCTAAAATCATTTCAAAAAATCATTTCTCACCACACACACAATACATAGAACATATTTAAAAATTCAAGAATGAATATTAAAATAATCAAATAAATTTTAAGCATGGAACCACCTACAATGATTGAATAAACTACTAGAAAAAAGTGGAAACTAACAATCACACATCAATCGAACCTTAGAGAGGAAATAACAAACCTTAAACATTGAGATTAGACCCCAAAAATCAGAATAAAACTATAAATCGAACACCCAACCCACTAGAAAAAGGAAACCCCAAGAAATAAGATATGGAACCCAAGTAAAGGGAGAGAAACCAAGAGATAAGGGACTTACATGGGGTTTTTTTTAAGAATCTAAGACAAATTTACCCCCAAAATGGTGCCCAAGGGAGGAAGGATGATGGGGAAGGCACACCTAGGGTGAGGAATCCTGAAGGGGGATAGAAATCAAGGTTTTGGGGTTAAAAATTGGGGAGAGTGAAACTTAAAAATAAAAATTTTAATGACCTAGATTGGCCAGATGATTTTCCTACATAGTTTTCTAAATTGTGAAGCAACCATGTTCCCCTTACTATATATGAAATACATTCTACATGGTCATCCCACATGGTTTACAGACCGTTCTCTAAACGAGTGATAAAAACCTCTATCCAAAAACACCACTTGGACACATGATTACCTAGGAAAGTGAACACAATTTATAAAACTATGTTCCAACCATGCGCACCATACTCTAAAGCCTAAAAATTTCTATTTCACCATTTTTCCTTAAAAATATCAAGTAAAACTAAAGGGAAAATTTAAACCAAAAATAAATAGAAAAATAACTCAAAAATAACTCACGAGTGTGACATGACACCATTACGAAGGTGGGAAGGTGAAACCCTAGCAGATCCAGTTAGGTGGAAGAGGGTTTATGAAACATGCTCATAGGGGTGCATGGAAGTAGTGTAGCATCAACGTTCTTAGGTGGCATATCGGTGGAGTTGGGCACCAACACTATGTGGTGCCTACGGAAGTATTGATTATTCGCTAACTTATTCTACTAGGTTGTTATAAACCTTGTAATATAAAGAAGTGCTCGACCCATGGGTGTTTTGATGTGGGAACCCATTTTCACTATTAAACCCTTTTAAAAAAATTGAAAGAACGTACATCTTTGATCTCTTTTATCTAGGTCATCTGATCAATCTTTTATTTTTATCTTCTTATTCCATCCAAGAATTTCTTCTTCTTACCGGATGATCTCCCTATAGACACATCACCCAAGAATCAAACTATTCTTTATGGTCACCATTTTAATTTTTTGATGATCCAAATATGTTTGAAATATCATGGAAATTCATTTTCATGTGTAAATGAAGAAAAAACAGAAGATATATATTGTGGAGAAATTATGATTTTATTTGAATATGGTGATGACTCCTGAATAAATCATTGAGGCATTGTGTGCTTGAGTTGTGGAAGTGTAAAAAAGCTAGATCGGTGGAGTCATTTACCTATAAATACTCAATAGCTTCTCATTTGTAGTGTGGATATTATCTATCATCTAATAGCTCATTTAACATCTGAGAGAAGTGTTGAGATAGAAATAGAGTAGACAATGTGCTCTTTATTTGTGAACCAAAGGTTCCATACAATCGAGTTATGTCATTAATCTCATGATTTCATGATGATTATTTGAGCCCCGCAAGCAATTGGATATTAAAACTTTACTCAAATTTTTTATACATAGAAGAATTCAGATTGCATGATTTTTGGTTTTTTGATTTTTTTTTGTGAAGGTGGGTGAAGAACTTTTGCACAGAACCACCACAAGGGAGAAGGAGAGTGTAAACTAAGTGTTTTCTTCAAGAAGTTTTTATTCGGAAATCATATGGGAGAGCCCTACAAGTATCTATTTTGTCTTCCATGAAGTATTTTTATATTTCACATACTATTTTATGAAGCTAAAAATATACGGCATATTGCCTTTGTGAAGGACACATAGAACATAAACTCATGTGAAGACATTGATAGCAGGAGTATACACATGTGAATGGAAGGGGGAATCACCACATACTTGATTCAAATATTTTTTTTATGTGCAAGAAATGTGGACAATGTTTTTGATTAAATATATTGATAATGCCACATACGTTACGCCACTACTAAAAAATAAGCCTTTAACAGCACTAGAAATGAACTTTATCGGTGCTATAAAAGCACTGCCTACATGAATGAAATTAAAATCCCTTTACTTTTATCAGTGCTTTAATTTAGCACCGCTAAAGAAACCATTTATCAGCACTTATAGAAGTGCTAATAAATTATACCTTTATAAGATCTTCTAAAAGAACTTACAAATATGGTTTTTTATTAGTGCTTTCAAAAGCACTAATAAAGGGAAATTTTTTAGTGTTCTATAACAACACACCGCAACACACTATAATGTGCTATAACAACACACCATAGCCCCAAAAACACACCAAATATCAACAAAAACATGCCCTAATATAAGATTTAAATGAAATTAAATTTAAAACAAAAACAAAATAAAAAACTAAATTATAGTCATTTCAAACATTGGTTTATACAATTACATAAATACAAATTAGTACATACATTCAAAAACATCAATGTTCATTTATCTTTTAATCCTGACCCAACTCATACTATTGACGAACAAACCACCCTTGCTCAAGAAAAATAACGCACTTATATAAGAATAAAATTCTTATGTTAGAAATAATATATAGAAATATATTAACCGAAAGTGTTAATTTCAGTAAAATATATGTCAATTTTAAATAAAAATACACACTTTGAGTCATACCAGTAACACTATGCATCAAATTGAGGTGTAGCTAATTCCAAAACTTCTCAAATGATGCTTGGATCATTTTCCTAAAGAATAAAAATAATATGAATGTGTTTGCTCATTTTGGAGTATGTCGGTTGTATTTTTTACTATAATTTTATTTTAAACAAGAAACACGCACTTTAGGATAATTCTGATCGCATTATGTATCGGTGTGATGTGAAACGGATTCTTACACGTCACAAATGATTTATGAATTTTTGTTATAAATTATCAAGAAAATCCAAGAATGTTTATAAGTTTTTAGTGAGTGAAACATTTTGAACTAAGAAATCAAAACAATTTTAATGTGTTTGTTTGGTTTTGAGGTGCAGTTGATTCTTGAAAAGACATGAAACATTGAGTCATAGTAGTCACATCTTGTGCCTAATTAAGGTGTAATTGATTTTTACATGTCTCAAATGAATTATGGATCATTTCCCTAAGTGTGACCGAATAATATGCCTCCATCTACCTCTTTTTCCAATCATATAAAACCCAATCATATTTTTAAAAAACAAAAAAAAATATCTCAAACCAAACAATGAACCCGCACACAAGGAACAAAAAGTGATTTTAGAAAAAATAGACATCTCCAAACAGGAATGATAGAAAGATTCGAAATAATTCTATAAAGGATAACTATTTAAATGTTAAAATTTAGAAAAAAACCACTTCAACTACAAACGGACGGTTTCCTCAAAATGTTATTATGAAATATGAACTTACAACAACCACAAAACAAAACAAAAAGAAAAATCCAAATGTCTTCACCCCAACATGGGAGACAACAACTAAGATAATGTGTTGTTTGCTTCTTTCACAAAAATTCATCCAAAAATATTTCCTCCATCAACTTCTCAAAATATAGATACATGGAGAAATGGACATGCGCCATGATCCATGGATGAAGACCCCCAATGAAAAGAGCAGCTTTCAACAGATCTGTGGCAACACGTCTGAAGAAAAGGAAACTAGATTTTTGAAGTGTTAAACATAATCCTTCACTGTCTTCTGACCTTGATAGATACTCATGATCTCATCCCTTTTCTTTATCTTCACCTCCTCACGTATAAACCATTATAAAAAGATGGACTTAAAAACATACCACGTCATCCCAACTTGCACTGTTGGTGGGGAAAACAACTCCCATTATTCTAAATATGGACTCCCAAGCAGACCTAGAACAATACGAAATCTAACATCTTTGGGAGTTTACAACACTCTGAAGACATGAATAACTTCCTCAAAAAATATCACTGCCTCTAATGAACCTTGATTTCCACAAGAAGATGGGTAGTAACTTAGGAGAACTAGAAAGAGGGAAAGTCCCACTAGAAACTTTAGGAACCTTTCTAGGAGGCATATTTCGAATAACACAGAAATCATAAAATCATGTTTAGAATCAATTCCTCACATACACGGACATATAAAAATGCTCATAAGGTATATTGAGGGTCATACTTACCTCTTTATCACCAAACAAAATAAATTAAAAAAATTCAATCCAAAAAAATTTCTTTTGAAACTCTTTTTTTTTCAATTTGATACCATTTGAAAGAAATCATTTTAATTTTCAAAATCATTTTTACTTTATAAGATTATTCACAATAACCAAGACCAAAACTATACATAATTTAAGCTAAACCACTGGAATAATGAACTAGGTTTCATACTTAACCTGAAAAATTGGTAGTGGTTCATAGTTTACATAGTATACAAGTTTAATATGATTAAAAAGATAAGAAAATCCACCACTAATAAAATCTCAAAAGTAATACCATATATATAATAATAATCCATTGGGTTCTTAGTTTTGTTAACAGTGTCCCTACTTACACTAGCCTATCAACAGTTACCTTGTCCCATTCCATCATGTACTCAGTTCCTACTATACAAGGGTACCTATATCTCTTCACTACTCTCTCATATCAAATCCTTTGACCCCTATTTTAACTCCCCTTCAACACAAAATACGCCCAAAATGAGACTAAGATACTAAAATTAAAGGGGATTACATGGTTAGATCTAATGGGGCATTTAAGACCTCCACAACCTCAATCATTTTATAATCAATAAGATTCAACCAGATTATTGAGGGAATAGATTCAACCATTATGTTTTCATATGTGTAAGGCTACCTGTTAATAAATTTCTGATAATTTTCCAATACTTTTATAAGGTTTGATGTATTTTGAGGTTAATTTCTTCTTATTTTTAATACATTAGTGAACCAATATCAAGGAAACATAAATAAACACATGATCATTAATATTAAATTACAAGGTCCACCCTTAATGGTTATTATACGTCATTGGTTGACTTTGAGTAGTTTCAAAAAAAATGAATTAGCATCACATGGTCTACTATTTCTTAGACAAGACTAGGGATATTCATAGGAGATTTTTATATATTTATATAACATAGAAGAGAGTGAAAAATTATTTAATATAATTATTCATATGGGTATATCTAGATAAGTGATTGATAACTATTATTATAAGATAATTACACCAAGGAAATTTAATCCTTCCAGGAGCCATTGCAGTCAAGAATTAAGGCTCAAAGAGTATCCTCCAATATCAAGATAGTCTAATTAGAATGTATATTAGTCTATGGAGTAACGAAAGTATAAAATTTCACCCTTAACCTCATTGAAAAATAATTTCCTTTCTATAACCAATACAAAACATCATATTCCTATCAGATATGGCACTATATAGGACACCTAGAATCATTATTATCTTTTTGACATACAACTAATCAATTTCATCAACTGAGGAAGTCTCTTAAATATGTAATAAGTTGTTCATATTAGTTAGGTGTTCCTCTATAACTCATGCTACATCTTTCTATTTAGTGGATCTTGAAAAACTAGTCAAGAAATCCATCATGATTTCATCCCATTTCCGAATAGGAAAAGAATGTATTGAAAGCGTACTTTTTTGTAGTTTTCATTCACCAGATTATAGGTAACCGAATTAGTGAGGAATACTATGATCCATTTCATCATTACACACCCCAAAATGGGTGACTAATATCATGGTACATATTTATAATCCTTACATGAACCTAGAGAAGTCATTCTGACAATGGTGAAGAGATGTGATGTAGGGTTCTTCACAGTTAAGAATAGCACAAAACACAAAACAAAAAACTCGGAACACAAAATATCAAACAATGATAGATGAAAAGTATTAAATAACATAAATTGGATTCTAGACATGATTCGTCTGAGTGAATCTAGAGGAGTTGCGCCGACAGTAGATGAGTCCCGTAAGAGCTTCAGAATCGAGATTGACTAAGTAAAGGTTAGGGTTCTTTTAAATATATTGGGAATACTTTTAACAGTGCTTTTAGAAATGCACTCAAAAATATACCTATTATCAGCATCAAATTGATAAGCGCGGATAAAAGGGATATTTATCTGTGCTAAAAAGGCATTGATAAATCTCAATATTTATCAGCACTTTATTTATGCTAATAAAAGATTTATTTAAATAAATTTATTATAATTTAAAATAATTAAATATATATAATTATTTAATTATAATTATATAAATACTTATTTAAAAAATTATTATTATTTATTTATAATAATTATAAATATATAAATTTTTAAATATAGTAAATATACATTTATAAATATATTTATTTAAAAATAAATTTTTAACATTATTAGTGGATATATAATATGCAATATAAGCATTTTGAAAATGAGTGTAATGGAATAATTTAAGATTAGTACACTTTAAAAATATTGAAAAAATTGATATGTTTTATTAATTGAATATAAATTATTAAAAAAATATGGATATATATATATTAAATTCAGATGAACACATATTGAAAATACTTAAACATAGTAAATAAATAAATATAAATAAGTAATAGAAAAAGATCAATTTCAAAAATAAAATAAAAAATAAAATAAAAATATTAAAAATTAATGCCCTGAATGTAATAGTTTTAAAAATAAATAAATAAAATCGACTGATTAAAAATATAATATATTAAATGTATCATGTCATAATGAAATATTAAAATATACTGAAATTTTATTAAATTACATAAATATTAGGTGTATGCGTTTTTATATATTGCGTAAATATATTTCTATATATTTTTTTATATAAAACTACATTAATTACATATATCTATATATATGTACATTAAATCAATGTAACACATGACATTATATATATATATATGTAAAATTAAAAAATCAAACAACATTAAAAACGAATAAGACATTAATATGTTATTAATTAACATTTTATTCATTTCATATATATTTATATTTAATATATATTATTTATTATGATTTATAATTAATATATATATATATATATATTATACTTATTCATTTTTGTTAATAATTGTTTAATTAATAAAATTTTAAATATTTTTTGTAATTTATTCATTTTAATTTTTTTGGTTAATTATATATTCATTTATATATCTACATTTAATAAATACTATTTATCAATATTTATAATATATATATGTATATTTTATTTATTTATTTTAACCAATAATTATTTAATTAATAAAATATTTAATATTTTTCTTAATTTACTCATTTTAAATTTTTATTTTTTAATTATTTCGTTTTACTCATTTTACATATCTATATATTTAACATATACTATATATTAATTTTTAGAATTTATATATATATAATTATGTCTATTCAATTTATTCGTTTTTAACAATAATTATTTAATTAATGAAATTGTTAAACAAATAATTTTATTTGTTTAATTATTTCATTTTATTGTGGACCTTTATCAATTCTGATAAAGTTTACCACTTATTAGATATTTATTATTAGCACTCATAAAGGGTACTTTTATCAACTCTAATAATAAGGCACTAATAAAGGTGAATTTCATGAGTTCCAAATAAAAAGTGCTGATATAGGTTCCCTTTATTAGCACTAATAAAGATGGAATTTCTCAGTGCATTTTCCTAGAGCTGGTAAATGTATGCGTTGTTAATGCACTGTTTTGTAGTAGTGTGTGAAGAAGGAGGTGTAATACAGGAATTCTATACACTAGGTTTGCATAAATGTTGTGTGAGTGTTTTGTATGTGAATGGAAGTGTGTAAACCCATTTACACATCATATAAAGAATCATGTGTAAGTATGTGTGAACATGAATTTATTGTATGCAGAAGAAGTGATGTTCTTGTTTATTTGTGTTATTGGTATTGAAAGGCATTGTGCAATATATGAAACATTAAAAAATTAATTGAGGTATTTTGTATACACATAAAATAATTATTTCATTATTTGAAAATACCATGCAATTTTTTAAATGCGTGAATATTTTTTAAAGAAATAAACATGTAATATACATTGTAATGTGAGAAATGATTTTTTGGACTGAAGCTGGGACTATTTTTCTATTAGTAATTCAGAGAAATTTCTTATCGAATGTTTTAGTGTTTAGTGAGGCTAAGTCTTTAGTAGAAGGAAGAATTATTTACTAAGTAGTTTTTTATTGAGACAGTTGATTATATGAAGTGATAATATATTATTTGAGAAAGTCTAGAATCGGTGAAAAGGTACTTGAAGTTGTAAACAATATTGTGTGATCCAGAAAGCTTGTGGAGGAGGATCTTCAAATTGATCTTTCTACAATGGATCAAAACAATTGAAGTCAAAGGCTATAGCGAGGAGGTCTAACCAGCAGCTGAAGATTGTGATTGGGTGGTCTAACCAATCATTGTGAATAAGGTGCTATTGGGGGGTCTTTTCAATAGTTTAAGGATGATTGTAGATGGGGGGTATAACCACTTTTAATTAGGGGGTCTAACCACTTACTATTGTAATCACCTTCTGATATAGTGGATAGTCTATGTTGGGGATCTAACCAACATGGAAAGGAGTGAGTCTTTTTACTGAACCTTATAAATATATATGTGAGGTTCTTTATTTTTAGTTATTTCTTATAGGGTGAGGCTAAGTATTAGAAATGAGGGATCAATAATTTAATCAGTCATAGAGGTTGAATAAAAAGTAAAAGAATTTGTAGAAACAACGTAACACTAATTCACTCCCCCCACCCCTCTCTGTGGTATCTAACCAGTCATTGGACACTTCAATTGGTATTAGAGTTTAAGGTACCCTCTGTAGGTCCAAAAAAATATTCTTAGAAATAGAGAATTTGAATTTATTAAACACCTAAGGAATTCTTACTTATGATATCATGAACTACCATATTTGTAGGAATAGGATGCTTCTTTACCTTCTATTTCATGGCATGTAATTGAAAAATTTAGAAATAGCGATTTTCCCTCTGATTAATGAAGATTTTTCTTTGACTCAAGTTGAAAAGAGAAATTTGTAAGTTGATGTCAGGGTTCATAATGCAATCTTGATGGATTTATCAGAAAAAGTTTACACTAAAGTGATGGGTCTACAAACAACCAAGAAGATATGAGATAAACTGGGAAGCAGTTAAAAAAGAATCCCTAAAGTTTGAGAATCCAAGTTTCAAATCTATATAATCATGTTTTAAGATATCAAAATGGATGATGATGAAAGTATTGATGACTACTTAACAATAGTAAATGAAATTTCTAGCAATATCAAAAGTTTTTGAGAGAAGATGGATGGTTATACTGTTTTGAAAATTCCAATAAGAAATTTCTATTATGGATTCGAATCAAATATTTCTATACTAGAAGAGAGAGAATAACTATCATTGGATGAACTTCATAATACTCTCATATCTTATAAAATGATAAAAGTTACAACATTTGAGAAAAATTAAAGATATTATATGGAATTTGAATCCATGAAAAAAGGTAAATCTAAAATAAAGGAAAACCGATAATTAAGTAATTATAAATATTAAGATGCTGAACATGATTTGATTTAAATAATGAACATATTTACGGGAATGTTCCAAATGGGAAGATGGAATGAAAATATAAAATAACCACCAAAGTGTTGGAATTATCAAAAAAGTGGTTATTTTACTAGTAATTGTTCCAAGAAGTGGAATGATGACACTGAATCAGATGAAGAGGATAATAAGTATTAGAGAAAGAAGTGAAAGAACCATAATAAGTGGTTTACTTCCAAGAAGAAAAATATAATGAGTAGATAAACAGATGAATTTACATCCTTAAGTAGTGATTTAGAAGATGGAATACATTCTAAGAATCAAATGTTCTTTATAGGTAAATCAAGAAATATGGAGACTCATTTAAAGATGATAAAGGATTTGAGAGAAATGATTTAGAATGGATGTTAAAATAGAATTTGGAAGATACTATTATGAAAAATATGCAACTCAAGAATGGAAAGAAGAAATTGAAGAAAGAAATTGAAAAGATCTTATTTCAGAATAAAGAATATGTCAATAAAGAGGAGATTTATCTTAATTAAATAAGAGAAAATAAGATGAAGATAGTTGAGCTAGATGGAAAACTAAAAACTATTAGAAAAAAAGATCATGATAAGGAATAATCAGTATTTGTTTAAGATAAAAAACTAAATCATTTTAAATTTTCTAAATTGGAGAAAATGGTGAAAGATCGTGAATATAGACTTGTTGAGAAAGAGGAAGAATTATTTGAGAAATAATTTATTTTCTTTGTAACTCAAAGTGAGTTGAAGAAGATGAAAGAAGACTACCAAATTTTTTGAGATTAAGGGGGAATCTTCAAAATTTGTTGAGAAAAAGGGTTTAGAGAAAAAGGGTGATTCTAAAACTAATGAATATCAATGTACATTTGGTGTATATAAAAATATATTTTTTAAATAAAAGATTGAATAAATTTGGTTCAAATGAATAATGGAGAAAATATTTCCCACAAATTAAGAGTGTAGTAATTTAGCTAGAAGATTTCTACCTAAGAAGTTTCATCCATAGTCTATGAAAAAACAACAACTACAATCCTTAGATCCAAATTTTTATTAGTCCATAATATCACGTTTCATAGTCTATTGTTTTTTTATGTGTATTTTTTGGTCATAAATCTTATTTATGCTGGTATATCATGTCACTACCAAGGAGGATTCATGAATTTTAACACCCCTAAATTCTAAAGTAAGAGCCTTGTATTCGATAGCATGTGTAACACACATCACCAAGCATAAAAAGAAATATAATATCACAAAAATTTATAATATATTTACAATTAAAAATCAATTAAATATTTTTTTTATATCTTTAATTGTATGAAATAATGAGTTAGCATGTGTTACATGCAATAACAAGTTTCTTCAATGGCTTACGTTACATCCAAGACTGAGTTTCACTGAAAAAAATATATTATTAAAATATTTTTATAATAGGATATAACCTAGACACAAAATTAGAAGTTATTAAAGGGTTTAACCAAATTATTAAAACCTATTTTTTACACAAATACAAAATTATTTCATTAGTAATGAATTAATTAGAAATAAATATGTAAATA
Source organism: Viscum album (assembly GCA_963277665.1). Classification (NCBI taxonomy): domain Eukaryota; kingdom Viridiplantae; phylum Streptophyta; class Magnoliopsida; order Santalales; family Viscaceae; genus Viscum; species Viscum album. The sequence goes on from OY728131.1 coordinate 2,066,473,669, forward strand.
GATTGAATATGAAGGAAAATATTATTATTTTAATGCTCATAAAGATGTTTTAGCCTAATAAATTAAATTTATTACATTTATTGAGTGATATTAATGTATATATATATATATTATATTAAATGAAATATATTTTTATATTCATACATTAGATATTATATATTTAAGATCAATAAAACTCAATTTTATGCATAAAAGACTATATTTTTATTAATGTATTTTCACTACCTTTTAGTGGAGAACCCATTTAAAATCCAATTTTGACCCTTTTATAAATTTAATATGTAAAAATAAACTTCATATTTTGAATATAAACATAAAAATTAAGTTAGGTTAAATTTTTTCTATCTTTCTGTGATGTTTCATTTTTTAGTGAATAGATAAAAATACAAAATTTTAATTCCGAACTGTTATTTCATATAATTAATTTATTAAGATAAATTATATTTTAAATGGGTTTTAAATTTTAATTAGATAATATTTTTATAAATTAATAAAATTTATGCAATTAGAATCAATTTCACATTGAAATTTATTATAAAAAATATCAAAATTTGGGAAGTTTTTACTTTAAAAAAATTGTATTGTTGTCCCATCTATGGGATTAAATTTAAATTGATTACTAACTATTATATAACTGTAATTGGGAAAAATGGATTCCATATTTGGAATAATCATAATTTATATTTTTTAAAAATAACAACTTTGGTTTTTACCAAAAATATTTGTGAAACTAATTAAAATAAATTACAATGATTAAGGTTAAATTAAGCTTAATAATGGAATAACCCTTAACCTTAAGGCCAAAAACAACATATAAACTTTTAAAAAAACTATTTTATGGAAATATTTATAACCTATAACATCTTGAATATAATTTGGTCTATTATTATATCGATATACAACCTAGAAATGTGGAAATAATCCCCTTGTCAAAATATTACAAGAGTGTCACCCCTCCTCTACTATAAAAGCCCACCACATATCCCACATCCTAACAACTCTAAAACCACATTGGTTCATCCAAGATATTCCAAAATAGATTCTAAAAATATCTCTCCTTGACCTTGAATCCTATCTTTTTTTCGAAATCCTTCTAAGGAAACCCTTTGGTATAAACTAAAAGGAGTTTCCTGATTTTAAGGTAATGTTTTCCAATAAACACTTTTCTTTCATTTGATTATCCACTACCTATACACTTATTATTTCATTATTAAATAAAAAACCAGTATCCTTGATATAATAGGATTTTTTTATGTTATTATTTCTACCTATACTTATACACACCTCCATTTAATGGGTAACATTCATATTGTTTCTGTGTACGGTGAACTACTGCCTCACGAAACAATGATTGTTCATTTTTCCTATACCACCTCTCATGGTGGCCATTATGATGGAAACTATATTTATATATGATATATATAATATATATAATATATATAATATATTTATTCTTATGTAATTTTTATTTAGAACATATATTTAGGCTTTCCATCTTGTGTGAATATGATAATTTCGTTTGAGGAAATGTGGACCACCGCCCCCTCAAAGTGATGTGACTCGTTCATGCCATATATGGAATGTATAAAGTATGGTCATAATAAAAATATGTCACATATATAACATAGATAAAAGAATATAATTATAATATACATATATCATTTACTTTTAATTCTCATAATACAACAAATAAAAGAAAGTATCGTTCATGAGTACATACAACCTACAATCTCCATGAACGGTGCAGTTAATTTGTGATCTAAAAACATTATAAATTATCATAAATGAATATGTAATGAAGATATAAGATAATAAAATCATTTTTTAAATTATGGATATGAGGATATCATGATCTATTTAATTGGAATAACTAATTAAAAGTCAAAACATTCTTTATAAAACTAGGCAATTAAAACCCGAAATAGTTAAAATGAAGAAAGAGTGTTAACAAATGGGTAATAAAATATCATAAGAAGTTAATGTATGATATTATAAATATATGTAAGGTTTGGGTATGAGTTAGTAACATATTTTAAGCCATTATACATGAGGATAAAGACAAAATAGAAATGGAAGGTTAAGGTATGCACAACTACAAAATAGGCCTCTAAAATGCTAGAAATGGCCTTTATAGTTTCTAGAAAAGCACTGACTGCATGAGGGGGTTTAAAAGTACTGGTAGTTTATCGGTACTAATAAAGGGATTTTACCATTTATTTTATTAATTCTATTAAAATATGCTTTTATCAGTGCTCATAGAATCACTAATAAAGTATAACTTTATCAGTGCTAATAAATGTGGTTTTTATCACTGCTTTTAAAAGCACTGATAAAAGGCCATACTATAGTGTGTTATAATAGCACACTACAACACCAGACACCCTAGATATCAATAAAAACAAGTCCCAATATAGTATTTAAATTAAATGAAATTCACAACACAAATACAAGAAAAAAACACTATATTATAGACATTTCAGACATTAGTTCATACAATTACATAAATACAAATTATTGCATACCTTCAAAAACATCAATGTCCCTTAAAATACTTACCTGACTCATGATATTTCCGAAAAAATTACCCATGCTCGAGAAAAATAATTAACAGGAAGACCATGCATCAGATAGAGTCCTACCAATCACACCATGCATCAGATGGAGGTCTTCCTGATTCCTAGACATTACAAATGACTTATGGATAAATTTCCTAAATTATTTAAACAATTTTAATACATTTTCTTAGTTTTGAGTTGGTCAGTAGACCTTTTTTCTAAAATTGATGTCAATTTCAAATAAAAACATGTACTTGAAACCATGTCAATCACACCATGTGTCTGATTAAGGTGAGGTTGATTCATATCTATCTCAAATAACTTATGGATTGTTTCCAAAAAGTATCAAAACAATATGAATGTTATTATTCTTTGCTTCAGATCTCAATGTATAAATTTTCATAAATAAACATGCCACTTTATGACCTCACCAGAAAGTACCACACTCATTACTCAAGATCATTTAATCAGAGTTATTCTCAATCTTAAGTATATGAACTCTATCCATATTCTTTAGATTTTTATTATTCTTTGCTTCAGAAGTTAAATCACAAAAATAATGTGGTATTTCAATAAGGTTAAAATTTTTATGAGGTTAAGGGTTAGTAGGTAATTATGTGAAATATAATCTTAGAGGCTTGAAAAAGGAGGCTGAATTCTTAAACAAAAATGAACTATATTCAAAATAAATATTACTGAAGATGCATCCCCAAAAAGATCTCTCAAAATATACTCATCACTATGATGAAATTCCCTTTCCAAAATGGGTCCACAACCATCAATAAAGTATAATGAATAAATAAAGTCCCCTTATTTTTTTAAAAATATTGATTATGGGACCATTAAGAATATGATGAATGGTGGTTTGGAACCCTTCTGCCCAAGTGAAAATGTGACACTATCCCCCACACTTAATATCATGGTTGTTAACTAAAATATACCATGAATGTCTAAAAATCCCTCATTGAAGTTGAAATGATTAATCATGAAATTTTTTGAATGAATTTGGGTAAGAAGGAAAAATAGTCTTGTAATGTAGCTTCCTAAAAAGGCAGTTTGTAGTTTCTATGGGTTTTACGAAGGTCAGATGTAGGATATGTCTGAAAAACAAAATGGGATGAAAAATAATTAATTGCCTAAATCATTTTAATGTGATTCAAAAATCATCATGTTTTGAAGAGAAAGACAAGCATGTTCTAGTAGTTATACATATCCCAAGAAACTCTCAAGAAAGAGGGTATGTGAAATAATATGTCAAAATGGCTTAGAATACCTCTCAGAAATAGAAAAATTAAAGGCTCAATCAGGTCATGAAATGAGTACAAATGATTAATCTAAAAAATTAAAATGTCTAAGACATTAAATCTAGAATCAAACTATATCAACAATAATTTTTTTCAATTATTTAAAATTTAAAATAAGCATGTAACTTTTAAAATTCCCTTTTATATATTTACTATTTATAATTATAATTAATCAAAAAAATCCACATTTTGGAATATTTCAACTATTAATGATGTATCCTAGATTAATTCATGGGTAAAGTCTTCTGTAGTTTGAAACTCTCCCCCACACATAATATTGAACATTGTTCTCTATATACAACACCAAGGTAGAATAGAGGATGTGGGGACACATGGGAGGTCAGGATAAGGGGAATTTGTGAAATAAGTAAAGATAAAATAAAAAATGAAAAATAAACTCCAAAATAATACTCCCCTCATGGAGAGTCAACATTGAAGGAAATTAGTCAAAAGAAAATTGCCAAGAAATGTGCCATGGTACCTGTGACTTCTGATGAAAACGAAAAATAAATCTTCTAATACATACATCATCAAAGAAAATTTATAACAAAAAATAGAGATATATAAATGAAACAAATGTGCCAAAAACCAGTCACTGGGTCACCATAGAAGATGCTTCATCGACAATAGGAGGATTGAACAGAGGATTCTCATATGTAATGGAAATTGGAGGCACCTTCTCAACACTATGAGTTGAATGCGTAGCAGGAATAGCCATTGTAGTAGAATTGGAAGGAATAGATGGACCAAAAGTGGAGAGGATAACTGAATTTGTGGCCAGAGCGATAAGTGGTATCTATGTGGCTGAAGGATGAGGATTAGAGGGAGAAGCGGGTGCTAGGGGAAATTGAAGACCGGGATGATGAAGGAGAAGCCCCAACATATTCTCAAGATTCTCCTGGGACTATATGATAGTAGTCTGATGGTGTTAAAGAATGTCAAAATGGCAGTCAATCGTGACCAGGAGGAGGGTGATGGGGAGATCACCTGAGGGTGTGGGTGGAGGTGGAGATGTGGATGACACAGAAGAAGAGGTAATGGTGGAAAATATGGAATATAGGGGGAAGTGGGGTGAGTTGGGGAAGGAGAATCTGATGGTGGATGTTATGAGACCCTCTAAGTAACACATGTGGGGGCATCAGGGTCATATCTCGCGCCCGCTAAAGATGGGGAATCTTTAACGAGAACATAGTCATCTCCCCTACACTCAACCATCTTCTTTCAGAGAAGCATGATGATGTCCAGATGCTGAGAAGAACCTAATAGGTTGTAAAGGAGAGTGGGCTCATAAATTCCCATGTGGTGTGCTAAGATGGTAGCATAAAATCCGCTATTCAGGTTTCCCTGACAGCCAGGGATCATGGAGTGGAAATAGGTGGTGGAAATATAGGGTAGTTCAGGGTAATTATGCTATACAATACAGGTGAGAAGCTCCATGTCTCTCTTGAACACGACACCCATATTATCATGAAGGGGGAAATAATTGCTCAAAACTAGATTGGTGTGCTCACACCATTTTAGGACCAATTCAACAATTCTCAAGTATGTGTTGAATGATTTTCCATAAACTGAGAAATCGTCCATAAAGACTTCCAGAATATGCTCAACCACATCATGGAATATCGCCAACATGAACCGTTGGATGGTGGATGGAGCATTTCACATGCCAAAAGACATCTGTAGAAAGGAAAAAGTCACAGAGGGGAATGTAAATGTGCTTTTATCTTGATCTTCAGGAGCAATAGAAATTTGGTTATATCCCAAATAACCATCTAGAAAGCAATAGAACTCATTCCCTACCAATCACTCTAACATCTAATAAATGAAATGAAGTGGGAAGTGAACCTTCCACAGGGCATCATTAAGAATTTGGTAGTCCACACACACTCTCCATCCCATAACCATTCTTGTTGGGATGAGTTCATTCTTATCATTGGAAATCATGGTGATACCCCTTTTTGGACACCACTTACAAAGGACTCAAACATGGACTGTTGGAAATTGGGTAAATGATTCCTAAAACTAAAAGCTTGGTCACTTATTTCTTCATTACCTCCTTCATTGGAGGATTTAGTTATCATTGTGGTTTCCAATAGGGATTGACTTCTTACTCAAGTAGCACCTTATGAGTGAAAATGGTCAGACTGATCCCTTTAAGATCAGTGACTTTCCACCCAATAGCATGTATTATTCACTTAAGAACATGTAGAAGTGCATGTTATTTCTCTGGTGAGAGAGATGCATTGAGTATAACTAGAAGCGTGTGTTTATCACCCAAGTACCCATATTTCAATGAATATGAGAGAGGTTTCAATTCAAGTTGTGGGGATTTCAGAACTGAGGGAACAATTGGTTCTACCTCAGCCTACTCTAGAATATTCAGAAAAACTATATGCTTCCAATCATGAATGCCCCGGGCTACAGTAAATTACAGCTCACAAGGTTCATAATCGGGTAGGATGTCCTTGAATATTGGTTCGTCAGTGATAGAAAAATATCCCATGTTATCTCCCATGTATCCAAAGTGATTGGATACTATAGTCAATGCATAACAATCCTCGTTTTTTATAATAGATGCTTACTTGACAGATTTTAGGACATTGTAGGATACCTTTTCACCTCCTAATATAATGATCAATTATCCTAGGTAAACATTTACCAAAACTTTCCCCATAGCCAAGACGGGTCTCCCCAGAATAAGAGGTACCTCTTGGTCCTCATCCATGCCGAATATGATAAAATATATAGGAAGAATCAGCCTCCCTAATTTAACCATAACATCCTCAAGTGTCCCTTTAGGATATTTAATAGAGTGATCTGGTTGTTGTAGTGAAACTCGAGTTGGTTTTAGATCGTTCAACCCAAACTTCTTCAAGAATCCAAATTGCATCAGGTTGACACTAGCTTCTAAATGACAGAGTTCCTTTCCAAATTCAAAAGATCCAATTGTGAAAGGGATTGTAAAACTTATTGTATCTTAGAGATTTTTGGGAAGATAGTGTTTAACCACTACTAAAAATTCCTTAGTGAGATGAATGGTTCTCAAATTCTCTTTCTTCCTCTTGTTTGAGAGGTTTTTCTTCACGAACATCGTATATGATGGAATTTGAGTCAACGCCACTATGAAAGAAATATTAATGCAAAGTTTATAATAAACCTCCATAAATTTCCCAAACAGTTGATCCAACTTCCTCTGCTTCATTCGTTCGTGAAATGGTATGGTTGTTTCATAAGGTTTGGACACCTCTTTTCCCTTACCATGTATGATCTCCTTCTATTTTTATAGGCCTTGTGATGATGGGGACTCCTGGATTTTGGCTTCTCTATCCATAGAGGGTGTAGTTTGAGCTAAATTTTTGTCCTCGCCTTGATTTAAAGTTATTTTCTAGGGAATATCCTTCCCTCTTCATAGAGTGACAGCATTGGCCTCCTATTGTGGGTTCTTTTCAGTGTTACCCAGTAGTGTACTGGGTTGCCTTGAAGATATCTGATTAGAGATATGCCTAATATAATTCTCACGGCTTCGAATAGATGCCTCATGATTCTTAAATCTTGTTTCAGTAGTTATAATAAATTTGGTAATCATTTCTTCTAGCCATGATGGGGGGTTCCTAATGGGGTTTTTGTGTATCCAGTTGAGGTTTTGGCTACCTTGGAAGTTGTATCGGATGAGGGTTTTGATTCCCTTGCTGCTGGAAGGATCCCCGCCAAAACAGGTTTCCCATTTTCTATCTGGGATATAGATTTTGATACTATTGTTGACCATAACCAGTCAGCCTCTGAGGGCGGGGTTGAGAGTTTTGTTGTAGCTATCCCCATCACATGTTCATATTACCATTCCAAGCATTGTTCTGGTATTGAGGTTACATGGTCAGCATTTGGTTTTGAGAAACATATCTTACCTCACTTTTTGGGGGACCGAAACTTGACCCTAGTCATTCACCCATCACATGATTGTCACCACATTCACTACATGCTGGATGATTTACCACTTGAACTTAAGATGAATTTTTCAGATTCAATGCATCAATTTTCTTGGACACAACATCGATTTGGGCAGAAAGAATCATAGTGACATCAATGTTATTCATGCCCCTCTTTTGAGTTACCATCTCAGAGTGCCATTGGAATATATTTTTTGACATATCCTCTAGTAGATCAAAATGATCCTTTGTGGATTTCCTTATAATAGTTCCTTTTACATCTGCATCCACCATAGATTTGGTGTTTGTAGTAAGACTGCCATAATAATTTTGGACATGAATCCACAATGGGAGTTCATGATGAGGGAATTTCCTCAACATTTCCTTGAAATTATCCAAAGATTCATTCAAGGACTCTGAATCATGTTTCTCAATGTTGAGAATTTCAATCCGCAACGTCACTGTTTTGGAACATTAATAATATTTTCACAAAAACACATGGGATAATGCCTCCTAGGTGAAGATGGAATGTGGAGGAAATCAGTTAATTCAATCCTTCACTTTGTACCTTAATGAGAAGGGTAATAATTGATGGAAAATGGAATCCTAAGACACTCCATATTAACGGAATGTATCACATATTTACAAAAATATGCAGAGATGAGCATTGGGGTCTTCCCTTGGTAAACCCCCAAACAACACTAACTTTGGATAAGCTTTATTATAGCCAGATTAATCTCAAAATTCTGGGTTTACACCGTTGTTATGACAATTCCTTCATTTACTCCATGGATAGAAGGAGGCCCATACTTCATAAGGGTATTGTGTGGGGGAAGTTTTTCTTGTAGAGGTGGAGGCATAAACCACTGCTCATGAGAAAAATAAGGCCTTGGATTTGGATACATGTATGGAAACCATTCTGGTGGATGATACTGTTGGGGTTTCTGTGGGCCATTACCCAGAACAAATTGATCTAGTTGTCTATGCTGGTTCTAAGGCATGAACTCCATAATATTGGTCAGTGGAAGTTATTCTTTCTCATCTTCAGAAGATAGATATTGGTTCTGGTTGCCATCAAGAATAAAATGAAGTCCAACTCCTTGGACAACAGTCGGTTCTTCCTCATCCACATTCTCCATGGGGGAATTTTGGTTATACTCAACCATAAGTGCCTGATGTCACCTCAAGATCATTCCTTCGATTTCCGAATCATGAAGAAGGACTTCTGATGTATTGACACTCTTGGAATGGGTGATTTAGCTAGTTATGCTCTTGTGATCATGAACAGCACCAAACAACACAGCATGTATAAAAGGGGAAGACTAAAATAATGAAAATAGAATTGTGATTAATAAAATAATTTTTAGAATTTGTGATTTTTATTTTCACTTAATTAATGAAAACTCATTTTTAAAAAACATCGTTAACTTTTCCCTACCCAACAATGGCACCAAAATTTGGTATCATTTCAGCCTAAATGTTACATTTGATAGTCCAAACTGAGATACCCAATCTTAATACTAGTATAGTGTAAGTATGAGGTTGATCCATAGGAAGAAAGAGTCAATGAATCATGTTTCTCTGGTTTGCAATTAATTAGGTGAAGATTGATGAAATTTATAGTTTGTGTTTGATGTTCCAATGATGGAGTAACTGATTCATCAATTTCTTGATGAATTTTTTTAAAGACAAAGAAAAACAAAAAAAATTGGTTCAAACGATAAATGGGAAGAATGTGTTGGGGCTATGAATTTTTCAATTTCATCAATAAATCAATTTTCATATCATTTTGTGTTGTTAGTAATAAACCCAATCTCTGGGTTTTAAATATAATGGAACCCACTTAGTCTGGTGAGTTTTATTTGAATAAATAGGAACCAAATACTTTGTCTAAAAATTGAGGCCTATTAATACTATTAATTTAATTTCCATACAATACTATAAGTGAACCCAAATAAAATGTGTGTACTTTGTCGTAAATCCTTTGAATATACCTAGAAATTTCATTCTTGGTCTTATACATACTTTTTAGTGAGATTCAGAAAAAGGTTTCAAGGGATTTGTGAGAGAAACATAAATAACAAAAATACAACAAGTTGGTTGACTAACAATGAAAAATAATCATCCACATCCCAAAAACATGGGATATTTAGCTACGCATGGATTAAAGGATGGATAAAAAAGACTTAATACCTGAGATAAACATTGCATTAACTTCCGAAAGAAGACCGTTGGGATGAAAGTGCAGAAACACCTTCAATTTGTTGTTCCTCAACCCTCTCTTATTTTTTTCCTCTTTACTTCAGAGGGGATTGCCTCCTATTTATGGAATTTAAAACTACACATCATGTATAAAAAAATTACATGATATTTAGTAAAGTAAACTTGAATTGGCTTTCCATTCTCTAACAGTATGTGATTTGTCACACTGTCATTAACATTAAAGGCGTCGGAGGTCAGTTAGTGGGGGTACACAGCATATAGTTCCACCCCACATGGGATGTAGTATCAACATCATCCACCAAAAAATTATGAAAGGGGGAACAGAGTGTGTAAATTAGTTGTACATGTCATGTGAATCTGGACGATAACATGGGCTTGTACTTGGTCTAGCCAATCCGTGTTGGGGAAATGGTACATGGTGTGTGTATAAAGTACACACCATTAATATCCAAAAAAAATACATTCTTTCTTGATCTATGTCTTTGGATAGAAAACACTTAATACCCACCATGATCACCAACATAAAAGATTTTATTCACAAAAATATATATATATTTGTTGAAAACACTATTTTATGTTCAATAATATGTATGAAATGGTATACACAAATAGGGAACATCACTACGCAAGAAAATTCCCCAAACTTCAAGAGAATATACCTCCAAATATGCTAAGAGAACAAGGAAAGCATATGTTGTTGACACAACCAAAGTGGAATGATTAATGTACATTTGTATTTAGATATAATAAATATGCTGTAAAATAATTTTTTTATGATGTTCTCATCATATAATTTGTGAAAAATGAAAGGATTGTACTGTTATACTTTTTCATTAAGGATTTGAGAATCATATTTTTAATGGTAATAAGAAGATATATTAATTAGAGAGTTAATATTTTCTTGAAAACACATGATTTAGGGAGATAAAACCCTTAATATGTTTTGATGTTGAGATAATTATGAATAAATGATTGATTTGGATAAGTGTTGACTACCTTGGAACTGATTAATGACTTGTCAATAAGTGGTCTATGCTATCATTGATGGAGTTTAGAACTCCTTTGGATTTATGTAATATATCCAATAACATGTTTCTTACTTAATTAATAAGTAAGAATTCATGCTTCCAATAATTTTATATGGTAATTTAAGTTATTATAATATTTTAAGAGGATACATGATTAATTTATTCAAATGTTTGGAATCTGAAACTTCTTAGGCGCTTCTTATTGATTAAAGGAAAATGATTTGTTCATTTTTGTAAATTCAGTGACCTTCTTTCTAAAGTGTTGAATCATAATATTTTTTAAAGTTTAACCATTTATGATATGGTTAATGTTTTACTTTGGATGTGGATTTACATATTGATATATTTCACCACCATGTGATGAATCTTGTTCTTATAGATGATATAGAAATAGTTAGAGGAATTAAAAAAAGATAACATTGTTCTTAAAGAAATGTAACAAGTAAGTATATTTACGTATATAAATATACACTGAAATAATTTCTCAAATCTAGGAAAATGATCTTGAATCCAAAAAAATTGTCCTAGTACCTTCGTTACACGTGAATAAAATGTCTCTTAGATGATCATAGATTTAAGGCTTTCTGATCTTAAAACTTTCTCCTCACTGTGTTATTCCACACACTCTATCAAAACATGGTTATTATATTTTTCTTCTATATCTGTATTTTCATTTCCCACCTATGTTCTCCTACTAGGGAACCAAATTACATGACCATAGTATATTTCTTTCTCTATTATTAATAATATGTATTATTAAGCATTTTACGATGTGGGTCTTTCAAAAATAGTTTATTTTCAATCCCTATAATACTAATATGAAGTTTAATTTGTTAGGATGTGATTTATTTAAGGTAGTGAGAATGTAACACCCTGAAATTCTAAATTAAGAACCTTATATTTGATAGCTTGTGTAACACACAACACCAAGTGTGAAAAGGAATAAAATATCTCAAAAATTTATAAAATATTTACTATTTCAAATCAATTAAATATTTTTTTATCTTTTAATGTAATCAATAATGAGTTAGAGTATGTTATACACAATAATGAGTTTCTTCAAAGACATGTATTATACGTAAGACCGAGTTTCACCAAACAAAAATATATTTTTAAAATATTATTATAATAAGATATAACTTAGATATCAAATTAGAAGTTATGAAAAGGTTTAACCAAATTATGAAAATCAATGTTTTACACAAATAATAAATTAATTCATTTGTAACTAATTAATTCTAAATGAATATGAAAACTGATTTAATATAAAGGAAAATGTTATTATTTTTATCCTCACAAAGCTATTTTAACCTAATAAATTAAATTAATTAAAATTAGTGAGTGATATTATAGTGATATATATATATATATATATTACTAAATAAAATATATTTTTATATTAATCCAATATATTTTATATAATTAAGATAAAAACCCAATTTTATGCATAAAATACTATATTTTAATTAAGGTATTTTTTCCTCCTTTTAATGGTGAACTCATTTTAAATCCAATTATTGACCTTTTTATAAATTTAATATGTCAAAATAAACTTCATATTTGGACTAGAAACATAAAAATTTAGCTAGATTAAAGTTTTTGTATCTTTTCGTGAAGTTACATTTTTTTAGTGAATAGTTAAAATACTGAATTTTAGTTCAAAATGGTTGTTTTATCTAATTTATTTATAAGGTTAAATTATAATTTTAATTTTTTTAAAAGTTTAATTAGATAATATTTTTATCAATTAATATAATTTATGTCATTGGAAATAATTTCACTTTAAAATTGATCATAAAAACATTGCAAACTTTCAGACATTTTTACTTTTAAACAAACCTGCATTGCCGTCCTGTCTGTGGGATTAAATTTAAATTAATTTATTCCAATTATATGATTATAATTTCGAAAAATTGATTCCATATTTGGAATGATCATAATTTATAGTGTTTAATAATTCCAAATTTATTTTTTACAAAAAGCATTAGTAAAAGTGATTTAAATTAATTACAACGATTAAGATTAAATTATGCTTAATAAGGGAATAACCCTTAACCTTAAGACCTAAAATGACCTATAAACTTGTAATAAAATTATTGTGTGGAAATATTTAGACCCTATAAAATATTTTCTATAATTTTATATATTATAGTATCTACATGAAACATGAAAAACATAGGAATAATTCATTTGTCAAAATATTACAAGAGTGCCACTCCTCCACTATAAATGGCCACCACTTATCCCACTTCCCCACACCTCTCAAAACAACTAATTTTCGTCCATTATCTATAAAAATATATACCAAAAATACCTCTGCAATACCTTTAATCCTCCCTTTGGGAATAAATTTTTCCAAGTAAGCCCTTTGGTACAAACCAAAAGGAGTTACCCGATTTTAAGGTAACATTTTCCAATTGTCTCTTTTATTTCATTTGCTTATCCACTCCCTATACTCTTCATATTAAATTTTTACATAAAAACAATAGTATAATTAGTATAATAATATTTTTTATGATATTATTTCTACCTACACTTACACACACCTCCATCTAATGGGTAATGAACATATTTTTTCGGTGTAAGGTGAACTACTGCCTCACAAAATGATGATTGTTCATTTTTCCATTACAACCTATAATGGTGTACATTATGGTAGAAAATATTATTATATATGATATATATGAAAAATATAATATATTTATGATTCTTTAATTTTTATTTATAACATAAATTTATGCTTTATATCTTGTGTAAATATGATAATTTTATTTAAGGAAGTGTGGACTACCTCCCCCTCAAATCGTTGTGACTCATTCATACCATACACGAAATTTATAAATTATGGTCTTAATAGAAATATATAACATATATAAAATAAATATTATAATTTAATTATAATATAAATATATCATTTACTATTAATTCTTTTAATATAGTAAACAAATGAAAGTATCATTCATGCGTACGTACGGTCTGTCGTCTCTAAAAAGGTGAATTTCATTTCTTATCTCCAGACTTTATAAAATATCCTAAATAAATATGTATTGAATATATATGATAATTAAATCATGGTTTAAATTCTGGATATTATGGAATCATGGTCCATGTAATAGTAACAACAAATGAAAAGTCAAAACACACATAAGAAAACTACGCAATTAACACCCGGAATATTTAAAATAAAGAAAGAGTGTTAACAAATGGGAAATAAAATATTATAAGAAGTTAATATATGATATTATAAACCTGATTGTGGCTCTTTTATAATTTTTAACATATTTTAAACTACTTTATATGAGTATTAAGACCACACAACAAAATAAAATTTAATGTAAGGTGTTTCGTATCAATTTACATTCTATTGAGAAAAAATTTTATTATGAACCAACTAACTTTTATTTGGATTATATAATTTCCTTTGACATGATATATCATCAATATAATTATTCTCATGATACTATAGGTTTCATTTAATTTACATGGAATTATTACTTAAATTTTTCAAAGTGTTATGGGACACTTTGAAATGTTTAATGTTTATTTTTCCTTAAAAATGTTTTAATTGCAACAACTATTTTTGTTATTTATCCTCATTTGAGGTATTATTAATAAATACATATACCTAATTCAATATAGATATTTTATAAGGAACATTTTTGATCCAATTTATGAGGAATGATTTGGACTAGTAATACACGGGTTGGGAACCATTTAAGGCAATCCCTACGGGTTGAGGATCGGTCAATGAAATTCCCAAGATGAATTAGTAGTATCATGAGACAAATTAGTTGGCCAAATCAAAAAACATTAAAATGTAACTTGATAGTAAAGGTATCATGTTCCTGGGAAACATGATGCATGTTAATTAATCATTTCCTTTATTGGGGTTTTTTTATTTATTCATGAGATTTTACATCAAAATATATATGGATTCATTCCATTTTCAGTTCATTGATTAAATGGAATATGTTTTCAGATATAACCTTTCCCTATTTATATTTACTTATCTAGTTGTTTGAATGGAATGTGTTATCTATTATCTACCATTCTATGTTAATTTATTCATATTTTTTCAATATTTCTTCCGCTTTACTAACCCTTACTGAGCATTTGAGCTCACCTTTGTTATGCTTCCTTTCCCCAAGTTATGAAGAAGAAACTTTTGAATAAGCATTAAAGGGTGTAGTTTATTTCATTTTATTATTTATAATGTTTGTATTTTATACTTCCCAATGTATTATGGGTATAATATACGTAAAATTTCTTTACAAGACAGATAAATTGATTGGTCCTTTAGGATTTGATTCATTGTAATCAAGACAATGTAAGAAAATAATGCACCAGCTTTGGGTTTATGGGGTTAGGGATTTACATGAATAAAGTGAGAACAATGTTGATAAGTTGATATCAGATTATAAAAAATATAATCCCATGATTAATAATTCATCTAAACTATCAATTCATAACTAATATAAATGTTTGAATGAAGTTGGTGGTAGATTTCTTCAAGAAGGTCAGAAATCTATGAAATACTGTGTTTGTTTGTCAAGTGAGATTCTTTATAATTAATATGATAAGGTATGTCTAAAAATGAATAAATATATAGTCACAAGTGAATTGTGTGAGAAACTGAAGAAAAAAAATTTTAAAATTTCATAAGCTTGTCAAAGAAAAAGAAAATCCAGTGGTGACATATAATTAATTTAATGATGATGAGGTGTCATCTTCAAGTGATGACTTGAAAATTATTAAGTGTTAAAGTTATTAAAAAAATGGGAATGAAACAAAACAATTCAGGATACTTATAGAATTTGAAGAGCTGAGGGATAACACTTCCAAATATGAGTTTAAAAGGAAAAAGGGACAAACAAAGTTGAGGGGAAACACTCAAAATGAGTGATATTTCTAAGGAAAAAATGTGTTCTTTCTTATTTCATTATATAAATTATTTTGTGCTAACATTTAGGGAATTGAAGGACATTGATTTATACCTTAAGGGGGTATATATTATTTTAATCTTTCTAATATTCACAATATCATAAAATTAATGATGACACTCAAATTTTTAAACAAAATTTAAAAGGGGAAGCTATTTGTTTTTGTACTTGAAATTTTTTATTCATTTTTTGAGATGAGTATAAGAAATCTCTTAGAAATATTGTTCAAAATTTTCCTTATAGTGATGTTTTTTAAACAAGTATGAGAGTGGTATCACATTATAGGATTTAAAAATTATGGACTCTTAGGTGAAATATCTCTTATTTTCTATATCGGTACTTCCCACATAGAAATAGATTTGATTAACTAGAATTCTATTACTTATGTTGAGTGAGGTTTAATTATGCTAAAAAAAGTGTAGAAGAAGTTTCTTAAAGTTTTAACTTATAAATTAACTTGTGTATTCATTTCCAATAAGGGGGATAAAGAAAAGTAAACATATTTATTTAATTTGGGTATTAACAATGATTACAAAGGGGGAGATTTAATTTTTTCAGTGAATTTAATTTTTTTCAATGTGTGTTTGGGAAAATATTTTAAAATTTTTTAAGGTTTTAATGTGATGATTTTATATTTGGTTATTAATTCAGTAAAAAGTGTTTAATTGGTTATTTTAGGTTGAAATTTTTTTTACAACATTATAAGAAATAGAGAGTTCAAAATTAAGATTGAATTCAAAATATCATAATAATTTTCGTTTAGGGATTATGTGTGTTGGATTTTAAATTAGGGGTTTTGGATAAGTTTTTTAATGGTGTTTGTATTAAAATATGGCCAACATCATTGGACATCATGAGGGACAAGCACCACTACTAAGGTGGGAAGGTGAAACCCTGACTGAGCTAGCTAGGTGGTTGAAGGTTTGTGAATGCGCTCAAAGGTGTACATGGAATCAGCAAGGCATCACTTTGTGGGGTAGCACAATGGAAGGGCAAGGCATCAATACAGTGTGATGGAAGTGGAGTTTGTGAGAATTCGATAACCAATTATTCCAGGCTATTGATGCACCTCATAATATAAAGGATCCCTTGACTTATGGCTGTTTTTATATGGGAAATTGTTTTCATCATTCATCTATTTTAAAAAACACAAAAAGAAAGTAAACCATCGATCTCTTTCATCATGATCATCCAATCAACATTGTTTGGTTATCTTTTTCCTCTGGTCAAGAATTTCTTGTACACATCATACAATCCCCATGCAGGCACATTGCCCAAGAATTGAACCAAGCCTTCCAACCACCATTTAAATCTCTTGATGATCCGAACATGATAAAAATATCACAATAATTTATTTTCATGTGTAAACAAAGAACAAACAGAATAAATATAGTGTGGAGAAATTATGAGTTTATTTAAAGATGGTGATGACTCATGAAGAAATATTTGAGAAATTGTGTACTTGATTTGTGGTAGTGGAAACAAGCTAGGTAGGTGGAGTGATTGACCTATAAATACTCAATAGTTACTTATTTGTAGTTTTTTTTATCTCTCTTATAAGAGCTCATTGCACATCTGAGAGATGTGTTGAGAGAGAAACATATCATATCACATGCTTTATATTTGAGAAACAATAGTACCATGAATTCAAGTTCTGTCACTAATCTCATGATTTCATGATGATTGTTTGAGTCTCACAAACCTTTGGCTATTAAATCATTACTCGATGCTGTTTTGCTAAGAATACTTTAGATCTCACGATGTTTGAGTTTTTTTATTCTTATTTGTGAAGGTGAGTGAAAAACTTAAACATATAACCACCACAAGGGATAATGATGGTTTCAAAACGTGTTTCATTTGAGAATATTTTATATTCAAAGCATATGGGATATAACTTCAAGCATCTCTTTTTCCTTCCGTGAAGTATTTTCAGATTTCACATATTGTTTTTTAAAGTGAATGAAATACCATGTACTAATTTTGTGAAGAACATAGAGAACACACACTCACGTGAAGGCCCTGACAGTGGGATTATACACTTGTGAAAAGAATGGAGAATCCCCATGTACTAGACTGACATATTTTCATGTGTGAAAAGATTTTGGATATTGTATGAGTGTGATTATTTTGATAAGTACTAATACATTACATAAATAATGAGTTGTATTGGATGCATTTTATGAATTAGGTTTTTACAAAGGTTGTGTGAGTGATTTGTGTGTTTATTAAAGTGTTTCAACACATTTACACATCAATTGAAGAATCATGTGGAAGTATGTGTGAGCATGAAATTAATGTATGTATAAGAATTGAAGATCTTGTGTATTTGTGTTGGTGGGCTTGGAAGGTAGTGTTCAATAAATGAAACATT
This sequence comes from Viscum album, assembly GCA_963277665.1. Lineage (NCBI taxonomy): Eukaryota > Viridiplantae > Streptophyta > Magnoliopsida > Santalales > Viscaceae > Viscum > Viscum album. The sequence continues at coordinate 2,066,492,013 of OY728131.1, forward strand.
GAAAAATTAATTGAGTTATTTTTTATGCACAAGAAAAAATACATTAATTATTTGAGAAGAACACTAAATGTTATAAATACATGAATGATGATTAAATAAATTCACATAAAATATACATTGCATAGTTAATAGTGATTTTTGAAATTGAAGATGTGACTATTTTTATATTAGTAATTTGGAGGAATTTCTTATCCAATTTTTTAGTGTTTAGTGAGGATGGGTCTTTAGTAGAAGAATGAATTCTATCTTGAGCAATGTTATACTAAGGTAACTGATAATATTGAGTGATAATATATTATTTGAGAAAGTCCAACATTAGTGAAAAGGTAAATGAAGTTGTACACAAGCCTATGTTATCCATCAAGCTTGTGGAAGAGGATCTTAAAATTGATCTTTCTACAGTGGATCATATCAATTGATGTAGAAGGCTTTAGTTGTGAGGTCTAACCAGTTACTGAATATTGTGATTGAGGGGTCTAACCAATCACTTTTAAGAAGGATAGGTTGGGGGGTCTAACCAAATTTTTAAGGACAATTATAATTGGGGGTATAACTAGTCAGTAATTGGGGGTATAAACATTTACTCTTGTAATCACCTTCTGATGTAGTGTAGAATCCTTGTTAGGGGGTCCAACCAATAATAAAACGAGTAAATCTCCGTACCAAACCTTGTAAATCCATATTTCATGTTATTTATGTGTTTTTATTTCATTAAGGGTGATGTTGAGTATTAAATATTAGGTATCAAGACTTTAATCATCCATAGAGGTTGAATCAAATGTAAAAAAATTTAAAAAAACAATATACCACAGATCCCCCCCCCCCCTCAATGGTATCTTACCTTCATTGGAAACATAAAGATTTAGTTTATTTAATTACAATAATAATATATAATTATATGTAAGATACTAGTGTTATTATTTTATTATACTTAGATAATGTTTTTAGGGGATAGAGGATGAAATAAAATTAAGACACAAGGTTATGAACTAAAACTCTTCTTTAGAAAAACTCTTTAGGTTTATACCTAAAGTCGTCTTGGAATAGTTTTTTGATCAAACCATGGAATAAAATTCATATATAGGTATGTAAGAAAAGTATTTGGGTAGGTATTTTACAAAAACAATGGATTTTTAATTATAAATAGGGAGTATGTGGGAGGTCCATTTTATAAGTGGGGGAGAAGACACACTTGAAAATTTTGAAGTGAATAAATTAAACCCACATTTTTTACATGCCAAAAGGATAAAAAAATATATCATTATATGACCATAAATAATATAAGGTCTAAATATGTTCATATAATAGAAATTATACATGTTTTTAGGTCATTTAAACCCTTATCTTCTCAGTTTAACACCCCCCCCCCATAGCAAACCAATTTTAACCTTAACCTTGGTAATTAATTTTTAATATTTTACAATTAATTATGAAAAAACATAATTTTATATTTTTAGATAATATTAATTATTATTATTTCAAATATGGAATCCATTTTTTCAAATTCAAACCACAGAAGTGGTGTTATTTAATTTAAAATTAAACTTATAGACACGATGAAAAAGTGGTTTCTAAAGAAAATTTTTCATAAGTATAACAAGTTTTTATATAAAAATTGAACATATAATTTTAAAAAATGACCTAAATTATGCTAATTATAATAAAATTAAATAATTTTTATTTTTTAAAAAAAATTTACTTATAAATTCTTTAAACAAAAATACATTTTTTAATAAAAAAATCACTATTTTTACAATTGATCAATAAATTAATATTTTTTAAAAATTCTAAACAATTAACTCTAAGATAATTTTACATGATGATTTAAAAAATTAATTTAATTATTTCAAATAATTTTTTTGAAAGTGAAAAATTTTAATTTTAAAATAAATGCGCAAATCATGACGTAACCGCTTTTAATAAAAATATAGTTTTAAGCACAAAACTATATTTATTCTTATCCCATGCTTAGAAAAAATAATAGATGAGTGATAAAACTTTATATTGGATATTTAATATATAAATTTCATTAAAATAATTCCATAATAGAAAATAATTTAATTAATTATGATTAAAACACACTGGGTGTATAAAAACAGTTTTTTAGAAAAAAAATTATTTTTCTCAAATGATTTTTATTTGTATTTTTAATAATTTAATAACCAATGAATTTTTTTATACATGTGTAAAACATATAATTTTCATAATTTAGTTATTCATACTCATACCTTCCCATTTAAAGGATACGTTATAATGGTCATTTTTAAATAAAATATTTCATGGGTTGTGTAAGCATGGTTTTGTGTTTCATATACGCTATCAAACCCAATTTTCTTATTTTAAACCCACCATAAATAAATTGTGTCCTATTAATTTTAACTTTAACTTAAAAATAAATGGGTTTCCATATTAAAATACCATTTTTAAAAACCCGCCTCATAGAAAGTTTTGATAAAACATCTTCTTATTAAGAGTGAAAGGGAAGTATGAAGGTCATCTAGAATAGAACATTACTAAGTATTCAAGTAGTAAGAAATTAATGGGAAGTGAAAATATATACTTTGAAAAAAATCATAATACTAATATAACTATGGAGAGTGATATATGTCATGTAATACAATACATTTATGATCAAGATAAAGTTAACGACCACAAATCCATAAAATATTTATGGGTTTAAAGGCTATTGATTCATCAAAAATAGAGGAAAATATATAATAATTTAATTTCAGTATCATTTTACTGAATTTGAGATATTTTTTTAATGTCAAGATATAGAATAACAGAAAATATAATTATTTTATAAATTTTTATTTTATAAGAATAATTTTATATTTTGGTTGTGCTCCGATCAATTTCTACTTCATTTTATACTCCAAGAAATGAATATCGAAGATTTTTTTTGTTCCGTAATAAATAAAATTGTATTTTAAAGGATTATATCAAGTTACTATTCCTGTGTTTAATATAACCAAAATGGTTCTCACAATTTAAGATAATACCCAAAATGAATAAACATTTATATAAAGAAATAATATATTAATCTCCAAAATTAAACAGTAAAAACATGTTTTAACAAACATAATTCTTTAAATAAACAACCCTATATCCTAAATAACCTCAACAACATCAAAATTAAATAGTTTTTATCCTCAAAGTTATTCTCAAAAAATTTAACTTACTTACCGAAAAATTTAATTTTATTATTCCTAAATAATACTTTACGTTAAACCTAATGGTTATATATACCTAAACCGAATAAAACATCTCCCAAAATATCATTAATCACCTAAAAATAAAAAATATAAGTTCTTATAATATGCTTCCCAAAATCAACCTAATATTTATCTCTCTTACCATTTAAGTAAAAACAATTTAATATTAACCGGCACATCATATAGGCCTGTGGTAGGTGTTTCACCCTTGTCTCTATTAAATTGTGGGTTCAAGACCTATGATATTTTTTTTATATGATTGGTTTTCACCCAATATAATTTTTTCCCTTTTTATAAAACTATACTATTATAATTTCTATAAAATTCCAAAATATATAATGAACATCATTAAAAATAACATGAATCATCAAATCAATTTTCAATCCCATGGTTATCTATTTGATAAAACATATATTCTCATATTTTAATAACCCATAATTACCTCATCACAAAAAAATAATATAAACCCTAAAGGTTACCAATACCTTATAACTTATATCCAAAAAACTAAAGGCTCTTTTCCTCAAATAAATTTTTCACTAAAACCCATACTAATCCCAAGGGTCGTATTTCCATAAATATTTCCCAAAATTTCATGAAAATATTATCACTTTAAACCTAAAAAGAGGAATTTTATAAATTGAACTTATGATCAAAATTAAACTCATAAAATCATGATGGTTTCCATAACACATAATTTAACTTATGATGAAAAACGTTGTGCTTCCAAATATTAACAAAATCCGTATATGTTTCATGATTCTTATTATCAAAATATCATTTATAAAAATGCATATACAACATAATTTAGGAATCCCAATACGTAGATACTTAAATACTCTCACTTCAATGTTTGGTACAACATATCTCCTTCCTTGTCCTAATATTTAACCTTTGAAAGAGTGAATTGACTTGAATATTCTTAGTTTCCCTGCATTTATGATAATGAAAAAAATGGATATCTAGGGTGAAATTTATTTCTCTCTATTAAACTCATCACTTTTCCTCAGAAATTGTTTATCATGTGCCCTTATTTTCCATACATAAAATATTATCATATTCCTTTGATACATTATCACAAGTGTGTCTTTCCAAATTTATGACATGAGGTAAATTGATCCTTTTTCCTCCATGGTCTCCACCACTTGTGATCTTATTAGAATTTATCCTTCTCTTATTTGGTGAGTCTGAGAGTTCGTCAAGGTATTGGTTGTTAGTCATATATAATGATAAATGATGAGGCATAATCATAATATATTTTACTTTATTCATCAATGCATTTGGTTTCATAGAATCACTAAATTGTTCATCACATATAGAATTAACATCATTCCCTATTGTTCCAGTCATTAACGAAAAAAATAATTGTCTAAGAAATAATAATCATGATTAAGAAAAATAATTTATAGTATGTATAAATCATAAAAACATAAATTTTCAATATATGACACCTTAGTCTTGTAAAGTAAATGTGAATTAAACCAAGCATATCCCCCAAGAGTGTCAAACCAGGTGTATAGCAAGTCCCATTTTCATGCACCAGATAATGATCAAGTCATATACCAATGTGACCATTTCAAAGTTATTACCCCTTGGCACAACTATGCAATATCCAAATCCACTTATAGTATCTAGACATGGATGTATTTCCTGGAAAAAAATATAATCTATGCCTTAGCAAAACATCAGGATGATATCTTATACATAGACTTATCCTCAAATTCATTCATAGCATTATATTTCATAATCTATGTTTTTCTAAATACAATTCCCAAAGTTTCTATTAAACTTACTCTGATACCAACTATAAATACCCCTACCCTAGTAGCCCATAGTTGTAGGTTACTTTATTAAATTGTCACTATATATAATGAATCACATCCAAAGGGTCTAAATAGTTTAGCAGTCCTATAAAACTAGATATATACCTGAATCTCACAATTAAAATAAAATAATTGAATACAATATAGTGTTTTATTCAAGAACACTATAATTTCCTTTATTATATCCCTACATAACAATCATAATACACTTCCAAGAATCTTGAGGAAATTTAAAAAAATAAATAAGATAGGGGTGAGATATAATTCTCAATAAGGGTATGCTTACAATAGAAGATATCACGAATAAATAAGTAATAATCAAAATTGAAAGTTAAATAACTGAAACACATTCCATTAATTAATAACATAAACATGAAAAATAATGTGGTAGGGATAAATGTTGAACAAATAATTCCATATAAATAGTCACATGAGCTCAAAACTTATCCATGGATTTTATAACTAATTGAATAATCACATGGACATCAATAACTAATCTCAAAATGAGATAATTCATAATGATTTATATCATATACATATCATTAAGGCCTTGTTTCAAAAAAACTTACATAAATGGTTAAGTAATGAACAAAATATACAATATATTTTGTTTCATGAGACCTATTGATGAATCGAGGGGCTATAGAGGGCTCCGCTGATCAATTACTAAATCCAATTCATTCCTCATATAAAAGGGATGAAACATAATCAATTTTAAAATTCATTTTAAAAAAATATCATAAAAAATGTTAGTAATTACCCCAATCAACAGACATAATCATAAACCATCCAAATTAATATGGAGAATGGTATAAAAATTATACATCCCCACTCAAACTAATCATAAACCATCTCGAGAAATAATAAGGGTTTTATAACTAAAATATATTCCAAATACATTATGGTTAAAATGAGGGTTTTTATCATTTATGAATATAAATAACAAATAAATTCCATTAAAAACATTCTCGAAGAAAATATCCTTTTAACTTAGAAAATCACTTTTAAAAACTAAAAAATTATAGGATATTTAGAAAAATAATTTCCTTTAAAATAATTATGGAAACTTTTGAAGGAATATTCAAATAAATGAAATCTCATGATTACTAGAATTTTCTGTTCATGCTGAGTACGTTAAAACATAGATTCCTTTCACAATTTTGTAAGAAAAATCAAAAAACACCTTGTTTGAAAAATGATAAGAAGATTCCTTTTAAAAAATTATAAAAATACAATCAATCATTAAATTGACTTAAAAAACCATAGAAAAATATTAAAACATTCTTTAAAATATTTTATTAAAACATAGATTTTGAAGAAAAATTATTTTTGACCGAAGAGGGAAATAAGTTTGTATTTTCATGAAAATATTTTCTCAATCACTTTTAGTAATAAAGAGAGGAAAATGGTACTATTGCATAAAAATTTTAGGAATAAAAATATGATAATAAAATTAAGGGGTCTTATTAGATGATGATTAAATAATTATATTTAAGGTAAATTCAAGCATAAACAATCTCACAAAAATAATATTTATAAATAAAACATAAAAAAATTAGATATAAATTCACACATAATCGTAGCATAACACAATCAATGAAGAAGAGTTATAACCCAACAATAGGAAATTGAGTTAAGAAACTCTTTACTACTTAGTAACTTTCAATTCAAATCCCCTTGGATGAAATAATTCAAATTGAAAACAATAATACCTTGGAATATTAGTTATTCATAATATAAAATGTAAAATGGGTATTATATACACCATATAAAAAATTAGGTTAATAATAATAATGTATGCCTCAATGAAGGAAAATTGAGACAAAATCTCTTACCTCGGCATGATTTCATTCATATATGTTTAAACCTCTTGTATAATAAATATAGATTTGTAATAAATACATTATAGAAAAATAATCATATATATTATACCATATATTATTTACATATAAATTATTATCACCTATTTATTAACAATTATTTATTAAAAACACTATTTCGGGTGATAACTACATCTTTATTTCATACATGTTTTGGTTCGGTAGATTTTGTAATTGGAATTTTATCATGCTGACAAAATCTATATAATTTTAATAATGATATAAAAACCATATATATTTATTATATATGTATATTAATTAATAAAAGTTAGATAGAAATATGAATTACACAATTTATTGAGACGATAGGTTGTACGCACGCACGAATGTGGATTGCATTTTTTAATGGATAGAACAAAAGAAAGGTAAATAATAATTCATCTTTAAAGAAAATTTATTATATAATATATATAATATATGTTCATTAAATATATCCTTATTACCATCCATGTCAAAATAAAATGAAAATTTTATCACAACACTACGTGGAGGCAATAGTCCACACATACGCATGAGTAGCGTTATTATTTTCCAATGGATTGGAAGAGGGGATGGATGTAGCTTATTAAATTAAAATAATGACATATAATTATATTGATGATATTTATGTTATTATTTTAGCATAGTTGGATAATATTTTAAGGGGATAGAGGCATAAATGACATGAATGTAAAGTCCCAGAAATTCTGTATATAAATTTTTAATTATATTGAATTATTATGGGACTGCAAAAATTGATGGCACGTGATTCTGAGGCATGGAGAACTCAGAAAAGAATTTTGAACTTTTTTTAAGGTACATTTAGCAAATATGCATGTGGGATTTCCTATCTTTTGAACCGGTGCTCGGATAGAAAATCTTATAGCACCGTTGAATTCGCATCACTGAGATTCGATTAGACGAAGATTAAGTTCGACTGGAAAGGGTTAAATAGAATAGTTAATTTTTCTTACCTTTTAAAAGAAAACAACCAAATAACTTTTTCTAACATTATTTTTTTCAAACTGTTGATCAGCGACACCATGGTGGCAGCGATACGCTTTAATGAAGGTATTTTAATGGTTTGTTTAATGAGGGTCATTAATGAGTGTCATTAATGATGCAACATCACAGCATAATTAAAATGTTGCAACATGTTTCTTTATTTAATTAATCTTTGGGAAAGTGAATTCAAAAACCACGAGGGGAATCTCTAACGGAATTCTGGTGACGTCACCCTCCAATGAAGAATGGTGATTTATTGATGTCCGTTGGAGGATTCAAATCAGCCATCGATGGGCGACGAAGAGTGCCAACGAACATGGAAGGTCTACAAACTTGAATCTTCTCCCTCATTTGTAACACCGTTTCTCGGTATGGGGTTTTATTTTTTATTATTTTAAAAGACTCCCCTTTCCCATTCTTGAATAATACGAAGAACACAGATCAACCAACCAACGGTTTGATCCTCGATTCTTTCTTTACTGTGGGTGGTTATTGCGGGATTCGTTTTGGGGATTTTCTTTTTTAAAATGATGACTGATTCTTTCCCCATGTTAAAACACTAATGCTGAGGGTGTGGTCCAATCTGAACAAGGCTCAGACCCCCCCCCCCCCCCTCCATTCTTGGTTTATATGTGTTCTTTGTGCATGATCGAGAAACGTGGTGCCAAGACAAATCCAAGAGCTTCAGAGAGAAGGCGGAAACTTGGGAGGCATGTAGAAGCAGACAGGAAGGAAATAGGATGACTAGAACATCTCCAGTGGCCCATGGAAGTAGCTTCCAGCTCAAAACCACCGTCGTGGTGGCACCGGCGACCGACGGAAGTGGTCGGTCCGAGCCGGCCGCATGGAGATGGAGGCACCCATAGGCGCCGCACTGGTAGGAGTCGCGGCTAACTGGGCTCTAGCAGGTGGGGACACCACGTGCCAGCGCTCTATGGGAGTAGAATTTGTCTGATCGGGCCACTCGATTGGACACCAAGAGCTGACACTAGCTGACCATTTAGAAAGACAAGGCATCACCCTTCGGCTTCGACAGATTGGAGGAACCAGACGCCTAGCATCCGGTTCGACTCGAACGACCCACACCACGCGGGCTGGGTTTTCCAGGAGGGTTATACCCACCGGCCGGGCTGGACCCTCCAGCTATGCTAGACCTTCCGGCTGGGTTGGACCCACTAACCATGCCATAACAGTGATTCGGGCTAGACCTATGGGCCCAATGGGCTGGCCGGGTCGGACCCCTACCGGACCTCGACCCAACCGGTCTCGTTTAACTAAATTTTGAGTATCTTTCAAAACGGGCATTCGATTGACACACCGTCTATGGAGTTGGTACACTTGTGATGAGGTAGCCCTTTTTAGATACTCCACTTGGGTTTTCAAAGAATTTGTAATATGGTTGGGTTGGATCGGGCTCAAATCCAATAGGGACCTATTTAACTTTTTTCTTATAACTTATAGACCAAGAATCTGATTGACACGTCATCTATCACATTGGAACCCTTATTACAAGATGGTCCTTTGGGTTACTTCTTAGTGGGACTTCATGGTAGTTGATGTACGACTAATATTATGAGGAGTAGAATCTTGGGAACTCAAGCGCACTCTGTGAGGGAATCCTGTAGCTGGCTGTACAGTGAAGAGCGACCCTTCGTGTATCCGTATGAGATCAACCCTTTGTAGATCGGAAGTAGTGGGACCCTTCATGGATCGAAAGTGAAGAGTAACTATTTGTGGATCGGCATGAGAGAGACCCTCATTTGATCTAAAGTAGTGCGACCCTCCATGGATTGGTAGTAGTACAACCCTCTGTGGATCGGTATTAAAGAGACCCATTGTGAATCAATAGTATAGAGACCCTTTTTGGATCAGTAGTAGAACCTTCCAATAGAATAAAATGATCTAGCTCAAGAATAATCATAATTATTAGTGTTGTTTATGTTTTATACCAGGTGTGAGTTGTATTTTTCTTTATGCTTTATGATTGAGGTCATGATTTTTGGGTTTTCCTTTGTTGAATTCTGGGAGACCTTTGGGAGACTTGGGGTCCCTAATGGGTACTGTTATACTCACCCATGTATGGGCTTTTCCCACACCTTATTGTGTCTTGGGATGACGACAGACAGCTTGACTGAAACATGGGGAGCCAGGTTTAGACGATCTGCGGAGGTGATTGATAGACGTGAGGAGTGGTAGTGAAAATAGACGATGATCTGTACCTACCCTTTAGGTAGGATCCTTGGTGGAAAACCTTTGTAGAATGTTTTTTCCTTTTGCGGTACTTTCTTTTCAGTTGGGTTTATATACTGGCCCTTTTTTACTTTAGGTTTAGACTTTTACTATCTTCAGTTCTACTTTGTGGTTTTTTTTTGTGTACCAAGTCTGTGTGTGTACGGGTTTAAAGGCAATGCCTTCCATTTTTTGGATATTCCTTTTTGGCGCTAGTCTCCATCCCATGGCCTATGGAAGTTGGGCTTGGGGTAGTAACGACACGGGCCCCAGGGGACAGGTTGTGACAAAGTGGTATCAAAGGAAGTTGGTTATACCATAAGAACTTAGAGTCTATGTTTTCAATGGAGTAATATTGTTAAGTGTTTTGACATTAGATTACAATTAGTGGAGTCTAGTGTTGGTGTAGCGGCTGATGTATCCATACACCAGGACCCTGAGTTTTGATTTCCGACTCAATACACAAAAACACTATTTGTGTGTGTTTTGAAAATGTTTTTTATCTTTTGGTCTCTTTTGAGTTAGCTCATCGGGTATAACTTATTGACTATGCCACAACTGTTTCTTTACCAAATGCTTCCATGTAGAGAACCATCCAGGATTCTAGTGAGAGATCACGATGATGGTCCTTCGAGTGGTGAGATGTCGGTATAGGGACCTCTTATAGTGATAGCACCTTCGGGTGGTCTACCATCAGCACCATCACTCGTAGGGAAGCAGTTTTCACTAGTCCCGCCAGCGGACCATGCACGTCGACTAAGCGCATTGAACGACTTCCAGATACAGAGGCCTCTGAGGTTTTGAGGTGAGACTAATCTGTAGGTAGCTATGGACTAGCTGGAGGTTGTGGCATGAGTTTTCTGCTTAGTTGAGGCACTAGTAGACCAGATGGAGATATTAGCTACTATTCTATTTCAGGGCACAACAAGGATATGGTGGATCCGAAAACTCCATAAAAACAAGTAGTTGAATCTTTTCGGGTTGGAATTCAAGAGCCTCTTTAGGGCGAAGTTCATTCTAGTGACTTTATGCTCAGTGCTTATTCATGGGCTACTACACTTACACCAAGGCAACCTGATAGTGGCCCAGTACTCGGATAGATTCACTGAAATTTCTCACTACTCCACTAAAATAGTACCAGACCCTTTATTCTGGGCCCAAAAAATTGATCAGGGTCTCTGACGGGAGATCAGAGTGTCGATGATATCGCTGAACATCCCGACGCAGGCTGGAGTTATAGAGTGAGAAATTTTTTATAGAGAGATTTATAGATGAGTATAAACCAACGGTGAGAGCCCCCACCGGATGATAGGAAGCTGAGTCATCTACAAAAGGAAGTAAGCAGATGATGCAGATGTTCAAGTGGGCCAGATCATTCGGAGGACGACCCGACAATGTAAGGTCAGAGGTGCGGAACTCACAAGGTAAAGGAGGTCGACAGAGGAGCAGACTATGTTACTCATGGAGTGGGAAGGGTCACATGGATCTTGATTGCCCGACCCGCCATAATTATGATCAGTAGATGGTCAAAGGACTACTTAGTCAGAGTCAGAGGTTCGAGCAAGGAGGTCTGTAGGGTGGTGAATGTAGTAGAGTAGCATCTCGTACAGCAGGCAGTGGGCAACAGTTTGAGGTTCTAGCACCAGCACCCCTAGGTGGTCCACCCCGACCTCATGGATCAGGGGGAAAGGGGTGACCTCAGCTTCAAGTGGCATAGGCCTATGACCATGACGCTCCATATATTATTTGAGGTACGATCTATGTCTACTCCACCCTAGCTACAGTACTTATAGACACAGGTTCTAGTCACACTTTTATTTCCATGGCTCTCATGCGAAGCTTGAAGATTCTGGTGGAGCCTTTGGATCGATCCTTACAATTAGAGACTCTAAAGGGAGAGGATTCAATGATTACACACTGTTGAAGGTAGTGTAAGCTTACTCGAGGAGGAGGGAGCTTTGGATTGGATCTCCTAGTAGCAGTGTCAAGGCCTTATGATGCCATCTTGTGTATGGAATGTTTATCCACAATCCATGATCAGATCGACTATATTAGGTGAAAAGTGCGGTGTGTCGATGAAGATAATACTAGGTATTCCTTCACCGGAGAGAAGGGAACCATTTCAACATAGGATGGACTTTCTCGGAGGAGGGTGAAGTCGATCACTCATCAGTTGGCTAGTCTTACCCTCAGTGTGGTGGATGAGAGGAGTTTGAGCTATCCTATAATGGTGGACCTGTATGTGAATGTCTTTTATGAGGATGTTCTGGGACTACCTTCTCATAGATAGGTTGACTTCTACATCGACCTGTACCTCGGGACGAAACTGATATCTACACCAGCATATCGGATGGCTCCCATGGAGCTTCATGAGTTGAGGGTGTAGTTGGAGGACATTCAGAGGAAGGGGTTCATAAGGCCTAGTGTTTCCCCATGGGAAGCAATTATTTTGTTTTCCAAGAAGGCATATGAGAGTTTGAGGCTTTGCGTGGACTATTTCGCCTGAACCAAGTGACTATGAAGAATAAGTATCCTCTACCGAGGATTGATGATCTCTTCGACCAGTTGAAGGGAGCATGGTGGCTTTTGAAGATAGAACTCATATCAATATATCATCAGGTGAGGGAACGGGATGAGGACATATGAAAGATAGCCTTTAGATGATGGTATGGACACTACGAGTTCCTGGTGATTCCTTTCAGTGTGACCAACTCCCCAACAGTTTTCATGGGACTCATGAATAGGATCTTCCATCTTTACCTCGATCACTCTGTGGTGTTCTTCATTGACAACATCTTGTTGAACACTACATTGGAGAAGGAGCATTTCACACATCAATAGATATTCCTTGATACACATTGAGAGCACCGGCTTTATAGAAAGCTCTCGAAGTGCCATTTCTGGATATAAGAGGTCCACTTTCTGGGACACATTATCTTGGAGGCTAGAGTTGAAATGGATCCAACAAAGATAGAGGAAATACTTTCTTGGGAGCAACCCATAAGTGTGACTGTGGTGCGAAGTTTCTTGTGGTTGGCTAGGTATTATGGGATATTTTTACCTGACTTTTCCAAGGTGGAATCACCCTTGTTATCTTTAAAAAAGAAGGGAAAACCCTTCATATGGACGGAGATATGCCAGTAGAGTTTCTAGGAGCTGAGGTGGAGATTGATGAGTGCCCCCATCTTGAGGATACTAGAAGAGGGTGTTGGGTATGTAGTCTACTGCGACACATCAAGGAGCGGACTGGGATATGTCCTAATGTAGGAGCAAGTAGTGATTGCCTGTGGCTCACGATAGCTGAGGAATCATGAGAAGAACTATGCAAACAATTACATGAAGTTAGCAGTTGTGGTATTTTCATTGAAGATATGGAAGCAGTAATTGATGGGTGAATGATTTAATATCTACTCAGATCAAAAGAGTATCATGTATATCTTCTCATAGAAGGACCTGAAATTGACACAGTGATGATGGCTAGAGTACCTATAGGACTATGACTTCGAGATAGTTCATACTCCTGGGAAGGGAAACTTAGTGGCAGACGCACTCAACAGGAGTTCAGGACTACCGCTGCTGAGTGAGTCCACATAGCAGCTAGTCGCGTTAAAGATATCCTTCATGGATAGAGATGGAGAAGCATATCTCCGTTCTATGACTATCACTCCTCCACTCCTTCAGTGATTTCAGGAGGCAAAACTTGTGGTCATTTTCTGCGAGGCCCAATGTCCTCAGATATACTCAAGACATGCTCTTGATGGATTTTAATTAGGTGGAGAGCACATAATCCTTTTTAGAGGATGCACTATGATACCAGTGATGTTTCAGGAGGAGGTGTTGAGGGATTTCCATACATCCCCTTTGGAGGTACATTATAGAGTGGGGAATATGTTCCAAGACCTTCAAAATTAGTATTGGTGCCCAGGGTTGAAGAAACTAGTGGTGAAGTTCGTTGTGTGATACCTCACTTGTTAGCAAGTGAAGGATGAGCATCAGGTTTTAGTAGGCTTGAATCAGCCACTCGAGGTACCAAAGTGGAAGTGGGATGGTATATCGATGGACTTCATGATAGGGTTACCATGTACGTCTAGGGTCCATGACTCTATATGGGTGATCATTGACCGAATCACCAAGTCATCCCATTTTCTATCCATCCAAGAGTAGGGATCAGTAAAGGGGTCGGGATGCCTTTATGTCTAGGAGATAGTACAGCTTCACGGGGTACCATCGATGATCGTTTCAGATTGTGATGCTCGTTTTATATCCTGATTGTGGAAGGGATTTTAGGAGGTGTTTAGAACTCAGCTATGCTTGATCACTGCCTTTCACCTTCATACAGATGGTCAGACGGAGTGGACCTTACAAAAACTTGAGGACATGCTTTGTTCTTGCGTCCTTAATTTTGGCCACAGTTGGGAGGACCACCTGCCACTGGTAGAGTTTATAAAAAACAATATCTATCACTCCACCATAGGCATGGAACTATTTGAGGCCTTTTTAGGAGTGACAATATAGATCACCTCTATGTTGGACAGACCCAGAGGAGTCATCACTTATGGGTCCAGAGTTGGTATGAGCTACCACTTAGAAGCTGTAGACCATCCAGAATTAAATGAAGACTATGAAGAGCAGGTAGAATCCATATGACAAAAGGAGATAGAGATCCCTAGAGTTTGAAGAGGATGGTTATGTTTTCCTTCAGGTCTCACCTCGAGAAGGATTGCGGAGATTTGACTAAGGTGTCAAGATATCTTCAAGGTTCATTGGGCCCTTTTATATTCTCTGTAGTGTTGGCGAGGTGGCGTACCACCTAGATCTTCCCCCATAGATACACCAGGTGCATTATTTTTTCCATATATCGTAGCTCAGGAGATGCAAGCATGACCCATCGCACATCATCGACTGGGTTGAGTTGGAAATTCACGATGTGGAAACGTTTACAGAGTTCCTAATGGAGATAGAGAATCGATAGAAGTGGTTCATTCATGTTTGGTTGATCCCTCTGGTGGGATTTCATTGGTAGTATGAGAACCTCCAAAAGAGCACATGGGATTTGGAGGCTAATATTCATGCAAAGTACCCCCATTTGTTTCCTTCTCTATTGTTGTGGCTTTCGGGGAAATAAATTCCTAAGGTGGGGAGAATGTAAAGACCTGGAAATTCCATATATATTTTTTAATTTTATAAAATTATTATGAGACTGAAAAATTTACGGCATGTGATTCTGAGGCCCAAAGATCTCAGAACATAATTTTGAACTTTTTTAAGGTGCGTTCAGTAATCGTGCGGGTAGGATTTTCTAACATTTGAACCAGTGCTTAGATTGAAAATCTAAGAGCACTGTTGAATTCTCTGCACTAGTATTCGCTTAGGTGAAGCTTTTGTTTGACCAGCAAGGGTTGGACATAATAATTAATTTTTCTGACCATTTAAAATAAAATAATAAAATAACTTTTTACAATGTTATTTTATTTTTTTCCAAACTATCGAGTGGTAACACCATGATGCCAGCGAGATGCTATAATGTAGTTATTTTAATGGTTCACTTAATGAGGGAATTTCAATGAGCATCACTAATAGTGCAACGTCGCAGCGTAATTAAAACGGTGCGCTGTGTTTCTTTATTTAATTAACCTATTAGAAAGATAATTCACAAACCACAAGAGGAAGCTCTGATAGAGCGTCGACGATTTCACCCTCCAATGAATAATGGTGATTAATATATGACCACTGGAGGATTCTAACCTGACATCAACGAGAGCCGATGAGCACCAGCGAACGTGGAACGTCTACAAGAATGAATCTTCTCCTCCATCTACAAAACCGATTATAGGTAGGGGTTTTATGGTATTTGTGTTTAAAACACTACCCTTTCCCATTCTTGAATAATATGAAGAACACAGATCAACCGACCAGTAGGTTGATCCGTGATTATTTATTTATTATGGGTGGTTATTGAGGGATTTTTTTTGGTATTTTATTTTTTTAAATGATGATTGATGCTTTACCCTAATTAAAACTCTTGCATGGAGGGCACGATACAATTCAAACAAGTCCTAGATCCTCTGTCGTTCTTGGTTTATATACAATCTTTATGGATGACTGGGAAATGGGGCAGAAAAAAATCCAGGGGCTTCAAAGAGAAGGTGACAACTCAGGAGGCCCATAGGTGCAGAAAAGAAGAAAATCAAACCACCAGATCATCTATGGTGTCCCGCAGAAGTAGCCGCTGGTGAATGGCAGCGGCGGCCGGTCCGAGATGACCTCTTGGAGATGGCAGTACACATAGGTGTAGCCGTGGATGGAGCCATGGCCATCCAGTCAGAGGTGGGTGGAGACGCAACACGCCAACGCCACATGTGAGAAGGTGCGGCCCACTCGGGCCGCTTGGATGGACCCCAACGGTTGGATCTAGCATGCTGTTTTGAAAGACATGGTGGTGCCCCACAACACCGCTAGCTAGGAGGAACCAGACGCCCAATGTATGCTTTGGCTCGACCAGCCTGCACTGTGTGGGCTGGCTAGTTGGGTTGGGCCTACAAACCAAGACGGACCTGCGAGTTGGGCCATGCCTGCAAGCCCGACGGGCTGACTGGGTCAGACCCCTACCAGACCCATACCTGACTAGCCTTGTTTCACTAAAACGTCAGTATCTCGCAAACAGGGTGTCTGTTTTACGCGTCGTCTATGGTGTTGGGACCCTTAGGATGAGGCGGTCCTCTTTAGATACTCCACTTGTGTAATGGATGAAGTTGTAAAATGGCTGGGTTGGATCAGACTCAAATCCAATTGAGTCCTATTTACCTTTTTTCTTATAACTTACATATCGGGCGTCTGATTGACATGTCGTCCATCGCATTATAAACCTTACGACAAGACGGTTCTTTGGGTTACTTCTGCTTATGACTTCATGGCGGTTGAGGTATGCCAGATATTATGAAGAGAAGAATCTCTGTAACTCAAGCGCACTAAGTGCAGGAATCCTGTGGCTGGATGTACAGTGAAGAGAGACCCTTCATGGATCGGCATAAGAAAGACCCTCTGTAGATCTCCCGCAGTGCGACCCTCTGTGGATTGATTATGAAGAGATACCCTTCATGGATCCACATGATAGAGACCCTATGTGGATCAATAGAAGTGCGACCCTCCAAGGATTGGCAGTAGTACGACCCTCTGTGGATCTATAGTAGAGAAACCCTTTGTGGATCAGCAGTATAGCGACTCTTCATGGATTAGTAGAAGAACCTCTCAATAGAAAAAAATGATCTAGCTAAATACTAATCATCTTTATTCATGTTCTCTAAGTTTTATACCGAGTGTGAGTTGTCTTCTACTTTATTCTTTGTGATTGAGATAGTGCTTTGGGGTTTTTCCTTTCGGGAATTGTAGGAGACCTTCAAGAGTCTCGGGGTCCCTAGTGGGTATTGTTATACTCACCCCTGCATGGTGTTTTCCTGTACCTTATTGTGTCTTGTGCAGATGACAGATTACTTGACTGCGACTTGGGGAGCCAGGGCTAGCCGGTGCTCAGAGGTGATTGATAGATGTGAGGAGCGGCAGTGACGACAGACGATGAGTTGTACCTACCCTTCAGGTAAGATCCTTGGTAGATGACCTTTAAAGAATTTTTTCCCCTTTTATGTACTTTATTTTCAGTTGGGTTTGTATAATGGCCCTTTCTAATTTTGTTTCACACTTTTACTATCAGCCGTTATCATTTTTGGTTTTCTTTTTTTGTATAACTAGTCTCTGTGTGTACAGATTTAAAGGCAATTCCTTCCCTTTTTGAGATATTCATTTCTAGGGATAGTCACCAACCCCTGGCCTATGGAAGGCAGTTTTGGGGTAGTCATGACACGGGCCCCGGGGGACGGGTCGTGACAATTAAGACACACGGTTAATATCTATGCCTATTCTTCATAGAAACACGTTAATTTTATACCCAAAGCCTTCCTAGAACTGTTTTATAATCATACCAAGGAATCTAGGTCATGGGTATTTATTTATGGAAAGTATTTTTGTTGGTATTGACTGATGAAAATGGATTTTTAATTGTGAATATGAGAGGAGAGAGCATTCCCTTTTTTAAGTTGGGGAGGAGACACCGTTGGAATTTTTGAAAAGAATAAATTACACCTATTTTTTCACATACCAAAATGCTCTAAAATGTATCATTATCAAAACATAGATGATATAAGGTATAAATATGGTCATAAAATATGAATTAAAAAACATTTAGGTTATATTAACACTTATCATCTTAGTTTACCCCCACCACTAGTAAACCCATTTTAACCTTAAACACGATAATTAATTTTTACTACTTTTACTATAAATTATGACCAAAAATTAATTTTACTTAATTACATAATATCAAATACAATGTTTCAAAATATTAAATCCATTTAGTTAAATTAATCCAAAAAGATCCATAATTTAATTAAAAATTAAACTTGTGTACGTGATGAAAAAACAGTTTTCAATAGAAATATTTCTATAAGTATAAAAATATATTATATTAAAATTAAACATAAAAATGATTAAAATAACCTAAATTAGATTTATTATAAAATAATTTAACTAATGTTTCTTTTAAAATACTTTTTAAACAAAATTGAACTTGTAAATTCTTTAAACGAAAAGGCAGGTTTCAATAAAAAATCAGCATTTTGCACTATTTATTAAAAATTTATTATTTTTAGAAAATAATTAAAAGATTCATTCCAAGTTAATTTTTAAATTATTATTATAAAAATAAGTTCTTTTTCAAATAATTTTTTAAAAAATTTTAAAAAAATTATTTTAAAATAAGTGCGCAAAACACAAAAAAACCGTATTTTAGAAAAATATAGTTTATAAGAAAAAAACTAGATTTATTCTTATCTCATGCTTATAAAAAAATATTAGGTGAATGGTAAAACAATTGATTTAATACTTGATACATAAATTTCATTAAAATAATTTACCAAAAGTGAATAATTAAATTAATTAAGATTAAAACTCACTACGTGCATAAAAATAGTATTTTTAGAAAAATATTACATTTAATTTCAAATAATTTATAATTATATTTATAATTGACCAACAACCAAAGAATTTATTTATAAATTTTTAATCCATTTAAAGTTTATAATTAATTTATTCTTACTCATTCTTTCTAATTTAACTTCTTGGTTATAATAGTCATATTTAAATAATATATTTTGTGGGTCATTTAAGCTTGGTGTTTCATGTCGTAAACACTATTGAACATAATGATATTATTTTAAAATATCACAGTGTAACATTCCTTATTATAATTATTAATGATTGGTTTTATAGCTCTATAATTTTAAATATATCTTTATCTACTTGACATAGTATAATAAAACCTTGAATTTGTTGAAAAATAATTCGAACTTTTAGATGTAAATGATTCATCTTCATAACATTCTCAATTACTTGGAACATGACTTACATAGTGTTTTAATTGTTGAAATTTATAGAGAATTATTAAATATTATGAGATAAAAAAATTATTTATCCTTATATTGAGATCCCTAATGATTCTATAAACTCTTATAGAGGCACTAAATACTCTACCACTTGAACTAAGAACTTCATTTTCTTAAATCCATTTAAGTCATAAAAAAATATTGTTCTATAAAAATAGAATATGACATGTGAATAAATCATAAGTACTTCCTAACCTATTAGTGTGATTGTTCTCATCTTTGAAAATGAATATATTTCTTCAAAAAATCTTTTTTACTTTCCCTTTTAAGAATGAAATACCATCCAATAATCTCTTTGGAGTTTTCACAGCAATTCATAAAAAAAATTGTTGGGAAGTTGAGATTCAAAACTGGAATGAGTTCATAGTAATGATAACAAACTAACTCGATTTGATATATCTTTATAGAAGTGTTCCTTCTCTGTATTGATCTCAAATCAATCTAATGGTCCAAGAAACTCTATTCCAAAAGATGATGATTAAAAATCATTTAAAATACTATATTTCAAATTCGTTAAAATTAAATTTGATTACCTTATGACAAAGTAAATTATAAAAATAAAAATTATGGATAAACAGTAATTTACTAAAAAAGATACATAATTAAGTAAATAACCATAATATTATAAAAATAAAAAGATAAAAATAAAAATAAATGATACTCTTGAAAGTTTTCGTTGGATGCATCTGGTTGATCTTATTCCTACAAAGATGGTTCAATAATTAATTCAAATATTTCATTCCCATATTCTATAGAAACTAAACATAGTTAAATACTCATTTTATAAAAATTAGAAAAATAACAGTAAACTCTCCCTATTTAAAGAACTTAAATTATAAAAACATTTTAAATTATAAAAACTAATTTAAATGTAAAAAAAATTATGTAAATGTATAAATTCTAATATAATATGAATATATAAAATTAAAACATCAATAAAAACAATTAAATGTTTCCAAGTATCATATAATGAAATTTAGTTTTTGATAAACAAAAAATTTCATTTATTAGAAATTTGTTTCTAGGTATCCATCTCTACTTCATCCCAAAGATTTTTACAAACAATAACTTCTGTACCCAAATTCTTCTAACTCTTCGATGATAAATATCTATAGTATTCTTTGAAATAAATTATCTTTGAGTTTCAAAGGGTTGTATTATTTTCAATTAATATTTATTCTTCTAATTTCCACCTACTTTAAACATAGAAAAAAAAGTATTCTCTTCAACATAAACTGGTTCTACTAGTAATGTGAACTTCTAATATTCTTATAATAGAGTGAAAAAGTTATCTTTTTTAGTTTCATATTATTATATAACTTTTATATTTATTCCTTTGTAATATAAAATTTTAAAGAAATATTTTTAAACTCCTAACTTATGATTTCATCTTATTCACTTGAATCTTATCTTCTAATTTAGTAGTGGAAGTAGAATTCATTTTATGTTTAGAAGTTAGTCTGGAAATACCATTTTTTACTTAAAACATATAATTTAAAATTTGGATAACTTACTTGTAGACTTATAAAGACCATTTTTCTTATCATAAACTCCATCTTTAAGTCCTATGTAACTCATGAAGAGTCTTTGATAAGTATCATCAATTTATGTAATGTATTCCCCCAAACTCATCTTCAGATTGAGCTAATTATTCTACCTCATCATAGGACTTGTCTTTTTATTAAAAGGGGTATGGAAAATCTAGAGATAAATATGTAAGGGATTCAATAATTTTCTTCCCATATATTACATTTCATTTCTAGGTACTTTAGCATAGAAATTAGTTATCTTATGTATATATTCGCTATCATCTCATGAAATATTATAAAAAATACATATACTCACTAGTACTATAAGTGACATTAATATATTTAAAAGATTTATTTCATTTCAACTTTTAAGCCTTATAGATTCTCTTTCATTATTTTCCAACTTTGGAAAGTCTGGTCTGATATGGCTAGGTTTATTACACTCATAACATATAATTTTAGAATAATCTTCCTTTATTTAAGATTTATCAATTCTATGTTTCATATATTTTAGATAATATATTTTGAAATTATGTCTTCCAAACATATTTCTATCTAGTAGTGTGTATTATCCTTTTGTAAATTCTAGAAAACTATCATTCAAACACTTCTTCGAAGTTTGTTTCGATGTATTTGACTTGGTAGTTTAGTCTCCATAATTCATATCTCCAATAGTAGATGTAAAATAAACTCAATTTTTCTTTATTTTTTATATGAATCTCACTTTAATATATTCACATATTGTATAAGAATACCAATTAGATCATCCAAACTAATCTCTATGATTTTATTTTTTTCAATTTATAGTTGTCATTTTGGTTTCAAATTTTTTTAAAATATTTTCAATGATATTTTCAACTAATTGATCATAATTGATCTCATACTCAATAATTTATTGAAGAATATTCACTACATTCATGAATCTATATTGAATTTAAGAAACGGATTCACCCGATAGAAAACAGAATGATTGACAATCTACTTTAATCATCTCTCTCTTTGTCTCGAAAACCTTCAAAGTTTTAAAATGAGTTATATCTAATTTATTACACAAACCACAAGATATTAGGAAATATGATACTTGACTATATATATATTCCATTTAATATCACATAACTGAGTATTCTCTACTAGAAAATTAAGTCACAATCCAGTTATCTCCCTGTGAGTAAAACTTGTAATCTCTTTATCAAAAATATTATAATTTATGGATAACATACAATAATTTTCCACACCATTATCTATAACATAGGCTTTCATAAGGTCTCAAGAATATTCATAATCGACTTTATAAAATATCAGTGGTCTTTTTGGATTCAGATTCTCTAATGTTAACAAGGAAATGATCCCACCATATCTAACATAAAAGATATAATCTCTTCAATAAGTTAATTTAAAGAAAATATATATTCAATATATTAAAATTTTATATTAATGAGTAATATATGATACCAATTTTTCTCCTATATAGTTAAATGCATGAAAACTTCAAGAGAGGGGTGAATTTAAGTCAAAAGACTGACTCAATTTTTCACCCACCCAAAAATTCTCATGTTTGGAAGATAAAATTCATGAACAATCATATAAATATTAAAGTAAATAAAATTATTTTAAAAAAAACTTTCAAAAGTTAAAAAACATAAATAAATTACAAAAAACACATCCAATCAAAAATTAAATCAATAAAAAATAAATAAAACATGTATTATTGGATAACAATCCAAATAATCCTGTAAAAGATATTGTATTAACAAATTTCTTATCAAGAGAACGATTTTCTTATATCCCAACATAAAAAATGGTTTATTGACTAAAATATAGGTGTTCAAACCCCAACTAGGAACTTTATCAACTAAACATGTTGATATGTACAAGTTTTACATGTGTAACTTCCTTGATGGAAATGTTAGCAATAGATATATCTGTCCATGAGATAAACTTTGATCAACATGATCAAAAACAAGTCCAAGTACCTTGGATTTTTTCAAACACTATCATTTTGAAGATACTATTTTTTAGCCTCGGATAATAATTAATCCCAAAGGATCTGAATATATATTAAAAATATAAACCTTATTGAGTTTAAAATATAGTTCCTCATAATGGAATCTCAAATTAAAACACTAAAAAATATAATAGAAACACTCAAGGTAGTAAGATGATGCATGAATCGATTGATCTATTTTCAATATCTATGTAAGTTTATAAGATCCATTCCCTAAATTCATTAGTACAATTTATAAAAATTAACACAAAAACCTCCAATAGTAACATCTATAAACTTTGGGTTCAGTTATAACAACATCAAAATCATTTCACCTTCTTTCAATGAAAGCAATTCAGAAAAACTCCCAAAATTTAGTGTTTCTTTGTCATGTTCAAAAATATGAGTGCATCATATTTATTCATAAAAACTTATGATAATTAAAATTTATGTTTCCTGCATAGAAAAATTAAACACTAAACTTCAATTAAACTTAGATTCAACATGAGTGAACTATTATTTTCAAAACAAGGATAAAAATGTAGTCATTTGACTCAACAAGTCTTGGTCACATTAGTGAGAGAATTCCTTTTTTGTTTAAATAAAATAATTTGTGTTCCATGTTTCAAAGGTATGATAACAGACATGTGTGATCAATACTTGGTTTGAAAAAAAAATTGAATTTTTTTCATGATCCATTATCCTCATAAAAAGTTATAAGTACTTGAGTTACTTTATTTTGATATTTGGGGTCCTATGAAATCAAAAAAAAATAGTATTTATAATTATTTTCAGAATTTTATTAATGATAATTCACATAAATTTTCTTTTATGTGTTGAATTAAATATTTAAAGTTCTCACTACTTTTAAATATTTTAAATTTTTTTATTAAAATAAAAAAATAAGAAGTTGAAATGAGTTCATACTAATGATGACGGTGTGTAATGTGGTCCATTTGATTATTATCATAGGAAAAAACATATTTGACATAAAAAATTCACCTTTCAAGTCATATAATCTTAATGATGTAACTGATTGAATATATAAAAATTTTATAGAAAGGGTCAAATGTTTATTTTTTAATATTTAATTTTCGGGACATTTTTTGTGTGATGTTTTATTTAGTACTTCTTATATTATCAATTTATCAATGATTTTTTTGTTTTACTAATCAGTACCAAATATAGAAAAAAAAATTATGATAAATATATAATATATGATCACTTTCATTCTTTAATTTTTTTATGTTTTGAAGTATGAAATATCCAAATTGGATGGGATTTCACAAAAAAAAATGTTTCATATAGCTATGAACATGAGGTGATTAGATAAAAGTTATTTCATGAATCGTACCTACTAAAACCCATCCTAGGTTTACAAAGAATATGATCGTAACCCCCAAATCCCACCTTCAATAAAATAATGGTTAAAAACTATAACTATCAATATAAAACCCATATATGGAATACATTACCCTTATAATCTAATGAATAATATGATAAAACTACAAATAAACTGAAATATATTATATAAAATAAAACCCATCAACCCCATAATGAATGTAATGTTATACATAAACATAGTCTCTAAAATAAATGAATTACCCAATGAAATTATCATATAAAAGTGACTCAAACTCCAACAACTCAATGACAAGATCTAGTAATGTCCATCCTGATCACCAACTTCCTCCTACTTGTTTTAAAAAACAATATATATATATATATATATATATATATATATTATGGGTGATCAATTTCATATACTTATCACATTCATCTCTAAAATCTATCATGTGAATGTGGAAGAAGCATACCCAATCCTCCATGAGTAAATAGAAAAACTAGCTCATTAATTATATTAGGTCACTTACCACCCATCCTTAATGCATCTCATGTAAGAACTCGGTTCTTCCTTTAAGGTACGAATATTTAATCTTTAGTTTTTAAGTAAGATAATGGAGGAAAAAGAGATCAAAGGCTAGTTGTAGGCCTATTACATGACATGACTGGGAGTTATACATTGTGTATTTTCAGAGACACACGATGTAATGAGGGTTTCACACCGTATAATCACAGTACACGACCATGTAATGACCTAGAAAGGATTTTTATGGACACGGTGTGTAGTTTTTAGAACACACCGTGTACTTTTCTTTTTATTTGTTAAATTGAGTAGTAGCATCTTCATTTTCCATTTGGACATAAGGGATCGCCCGTCTCATGAACTAGTAGTGCCAGGCCTAATTTCACCTCCAAAATCTCTATCTAAACTCTGATTCAATCTCATTGGAGGCATTTGATCCCAATTGGAAAGCTCTCGATTCCTCTTGAGCCTTTCTTCCGGATTCCTTCTCTCAATCTAGTTATTGAGGCTTGATCATTTATCTTTATTTTGTAGATCTACTCCATTCTAGTTCAAATTAGAGGCAGACACAGGACGCGGAGAGTTGTATGACAACAAGGTAGGTGGTCTTATTCCTTTTTCTATTTATTGAGTTGAATAAATATTCCAGAGTGCGGCATTCCCAATTACAGGGTGTCGTTTGATTGATATTTGTCTATGATTATTGCCTATTGTTGATTAGGTAATTGGTTATAATTTTTAAACCCTGTTTATGTTGGATCACCTCAGTTAAGTTCCACCCACTAGTGAAAAAACACATTTTAACATCAGTTGTTTTTATTTTTGACGTCGGTTTTTAACCGATGTCTATAAAGGTGATGTAAAAAATAATATTTTCAGCATTGGTTTTCTAAAAACTAATGACGAAAATCATTTTCATTGAGGGTTTCGCCATCATTTTATTAAATAAAATGACGCCAATAACCAATTTTTTGCATTGGTTTTTGGTAAAATCCACACCAAAAATTAAACAGGCTCTAGTTTTCGGCATCGGTTTTTTATAAAACTGATGCTGAAAATCATTTTTTATTTAAAAATCGGCATCATTTTATAAAATAACTGATGCCGTAAGTTAAAAAAAATAGAAAAATCTGAAAAATTACAATTCCAATTAAATTGAAACCCCTGTAAAAAACACAATATACACAACAATCAAACAGTATTTATCATTCAATAAAAATATATAACTTACATAATTTTATCTAATTAATCCAAAAATTATGTATGCATTTGTATTATAAAGTAGAAAATACATTTGAGTCACTGAAATATTTACATGGATTCATGTTAAATATCAATGCATTAATAAATCTTATAAAAAATTAGACAAAGACATTGAAGAGGAACTTGAGAGAACTCAATGATTTCTAGTGTCAAATGTTGGAAGAATATGTCGTTGTAGGCAATGCGGCATTTTTCGTTAAGGCTGAATGGGATGGTTTGATGGTAAACTATGATACAATGGCTGATCAGATAAAGTAGACTGAGAATGAGATGGCTAATGAATATACTTGGTGGAAGATCTTCATTTCTCATTTCAAATTAGTGATTTTTTCCTTTTATGTGTGTGTTGATATCACATGATGGCTGAGTGTATATAAATTTGTTATAATAGATGTATACTAGGATGTATGCATAGTGGTGTGTGTGTGTCTGGCCATGAAAGACATTTTTTGATATGGTAACTAATGTTCATGTGTAGCCCATGAGACCATATTTGATGTTTTATTCCCTAAAAATTCTTATGTAAATTGTTACTATGTTCATCATTGTGGCCCGACTTAATACTCAATTCCTTAAGGATACCATATAATATGTTTAATTCACTTCTGGATTGTTTTTGGTCAATTCTAAAGATTTTTTTATCCTATTGGAATGGAGTTATAGCAGGTAATACATTGGTTCATGTCATCTTGGATAGTACATAGCCTCTTATCACATGCTTGGTTGATTATTTATTCTATCATAACCAATCATAAATAAAAAAACCTATGTCGAAAGTTAAAAAAATAAAAAATTTAGAATATTACACTTTCAAAATAAAGTATAATTAAAATAAACGTACCTGAAATTTACGGCATGCTCATTGTTGGATATTTTTGAAGAATTAATTTTATTATTAGTAGGTTTGAACACCTAATATATCAAAAGAGATAGTTTTTTGAACCCATATGTAATATTATTTATAAATATTATAATACACATACCTCAAATAATAATCAGATATAACAAATATTTCCCAAAAGTAGATTAAATGTGGGTCATATCAGATAGGGAATAAGACTGTAAATCATTTAATTCCTACAATAACATTGAATTATATGAGATAAAAAATATAATGATATGGAAGAAAATATAAAAAAAATTAATACAACTAACCTTATCTAAGTCAGTAGTTTTCATAGTTGTGATTATCTCATATATGAATCATAGAATATAATAACCACATTCAACATTACCTTTTTGACGATGAAACTACAGTTATAAAACATTAAATTGTTAAAAAAATAATATATAACAAAAAATTATAACAAAATCTAATATAAAAATAATTACCTATACTTCCACATATTTGATTTTATTTGGTGTCTTTATCGAATTGTATTCCTTATTAAATTTTTTCCATGAAATGCATTTTCATATATATGAACTAATAATACATATCTAAAAAATGAGAATTTAACATAATGATCTTATAAAATTAACTTACCTTTCTAATAAGGTGGAAAATCTTTTACGAACATTCCCTAATAAAGAGAAAAACCAATATACAGTCCATTCACTTGGGCACAATAAGCTTAACATCCAATACCCCCTATAATACAAAAAGTTCACAATTAATGACATTATAATGATTATTAGTTCATAATTATGTTTTTGTTCTTACTTATCATGAAATGGTAGAAACCAGCATTGAATCTTCATATCTGATAATCTATCACACGTATATGC
This sequence comes from Viscum album, assembly GCA_963277665.1. Classification (NCBI taxonomy): domain Eukaryota; kingdom Viridiplantae; phylum Streptophyta; class Magnoliopsida; order Santalales; family Viscaceae; genus Viscum; species Viscum album. The sequence continues at coordinate 2,066,520,009 of OY728131.1, forward strand.
AACTTTATCAAGATTCTTCATATATTTCACTTCTATGAAAATGAATTATGGATCTATAAAACTATCAATATATGTACTCTAATTTTGTAAAAGAAGTATGTGTAGATACCTAATTGAAAAATATAATATAGTTAGTCAATTTAAAACCATATTTTATTTAAGAAATACAAATTCAAATGTCAATTTACTTACATGGTAAACAAATTCACCACATTCAGGACGAGCTCTTAAAACTTTACTAGATGCATGATATCTTCTTTGAGTAGTCTCAATGGATATTCTCTTCGTTATATATCTATCATCATTTGAAACTCAAAGATAAAATTCAATGAATAATATGACTAAGATAATATTTTTATCACATAAGAAATATATGAAGTATCTATGGTCGATTGTTCCTAAACATTTTGTTTCATTTGTGTAGCTTCTTTTTCTTTCAGATAATCCTATATAAGTAAAATGACAGTAAACATTATAATTAATTTTGAATCATTTGTAATTAATATTTAAAAAACACATACTTCGTATGAAATATAAGGAAGCAAACCAATTGGACAAAGTAAAAAATGACCAACACAATCCCCAACTTTGGTGATCTCCACGGTAGGAAATGGTAGTAGAGCATTAGGATCTATAATATCGAGTACTGATTCTCTAACCTGACCCATCTCCATAGGCTGGTAATGTACAGAATCCAAACACAACAATATTTATGTGAGGCAGTACAGAAAACAACTCATAATAAATGTCTTGGTCCGAGAAGGTTGGTCATACAGGGCAGGGTAGGCAGATGGGGCAGGGTAGTCTGGGTGAGCAGGTTGGGAAGGATGAAAAATTAAAAGGTTAAATTAGTTCTTATAATTTTTAAAATAGAAAACTTGATAAAAAAATAAATAATATGCCTGGGAAGGCTACTCATACGGGGCAGGGTAGGAAGATGGGGCAGGGTAGTCCGAGTGAGTAGAATGAGAAGGCTGAAAAATGAAAAAGATATATTAGTGTTTATAATTTATAAAATATAGAAATTGATGACAAATAAATAATATACCTGGAAAGGCTGCTCATACAGGGCGGGGTAGGAAGATGGGGCAGGGTAGTCTGGGTGAGCAGCTGAGAAGGCTAAAAAATGAAAATGTTATATTAGTGTTTATAATTTTTAAAATAGAAAAACTGACAACAAATAAATAATATACCTGGAAAGGTGGCACAGACTGTGACAGTCTCGCCACATGTTCTAAAAAATCATTCTTCATTGTTTCTTGAATTTGGTCACTCATAGACTATTTCATATCTTTCATCTCTAATTTTAAGGATTCTATTTCTCGATCTCTTGATTGCTTAATTTTACCAAAAATCTTCTGAATACTAACACCCACCTGATATCCTCTAACACAGCCAGGGTGTTCTTCCTTTCTCAATGCAGTGGCTAGGATGTACATCCTACCCTCAGGGATAAAAGATCATTGTGTCTTCTACTATGGATGATCATCCTAAAATAAAAAATAAAAGGATATATTAGTGTTTATAATTTATAAAATAAGAAAATTGATAACAAATAAATAATATTTACTTGCAATTTTATCATCCACTTGCTTATATTCTTCTATAAGATATTGTTCATTTTTTCTTCTTTTTGCTCGTTTCCATTTTTCATGTCATGTGGGAGGAGATGGAGGACTAAACTGGACCTCTTTTGAACCACTACTAGATCGAGCACTTAATGCTTCAAATTTTTCTTCAATCATTTTCTAATCCAAATACGAGTACCCTCCACGTGAAGAAAGTGTGAGGGTATACATTTTGCAATTGGATCTTCTGATGAGATCTCCTGGAGTCTGGTTATATAAATATAAACTACTAAGTAATAAGAAAAATATATAATAAATTTTACAATATAAAATAATTATCATACCTGAAATTTATCTTCATTACAAATTTCAACAAATTTCTTCAATGAATTTTCATCTATAAACGGATACTTGAGGCATGGGGTTTCAAACCGTCTCTTTCCAAAAACATAATTTTTTGTGAGTTTTGTTTTAAAATCTCTCCATCAAACTGCAGCTAAAGAGAGATATCTTTTCTTAATTTATTTGGTTTCATCAAAATTGAATGTCATATATAATTGAATAGATTAAATATGTTATTTAAAATATATAATATTAAAAAAAATTGAGATAAAAGAAATCAATTAAAATATTTTACCATCATGGCCTCCCAAAGTTGTTGCTTTGCCTTGTTGTCCACTAACTTCCAATAAAGATACAAAATATTAATCCTGCAATGGCTCTATATCGCTATATAACTGACAAACTTAACTACATTTTGGCCAATTGCATTATTATCCTCATCAAAACGAATGTTTACTCTATCATCATCACAAGAAAGTGATAGTTTTGGTAAAGTTGTAATTCCATGTTTAAAAACTTGGGAACTTGATTTTTTAGTAGTAACATGAGAAGTCTCCTCCACCGAGGATGCATTAGTAGTCCGGCAAAAAAATTATAAATTAATAGTTTTATTTCATTAAATAATTATATTTCTATATATTTAATAATATGTAAAAAAAGATATACCTTGGTAATGACTCCTCTCTTCCTGTATCTAACATTTCTACTAGAAATTGTAATGAAATTTTGTGTACCTATATATCATTATAAAACTGAATATTTAGAAATAAGGAAGATAGAAAATAATTAAGTAAAAAAAGAGGTATGCATTTGTAAGTTTCATAAAAAGTAACAAATATAGATATTTACCAGAAAAATTAGGAGACTAATTTAGTGTTTTCCTACATGCCTCCATCATGATAATTACATATTTCATGTACTGTGTCTATCCTATACTCATTTTAATCATCTGAAAATTGTGTAATAGATGAATAAGGATTATGTAAATCACTAACATCAACATCATCATCCTTATCACCCAAATGGTATCTTTTTTCTTTAAAAAAACTAACCATTTATCATTTTATAGATCTAAGACATAAAATACTTGCTTTGCATGTGTGACCATGATAAATGGTTCCTTATTGTAATTAAATCATTTCAAATCAACTAGATTAAACACATATTCATCATGTTTCACAACACTATTACTATCAACCAAATTACACTTAAAACGGTGACTCTAAATTTAATATAATCAATTTCTCATTTGTCTTCTAGAACTCCAAAATATAGAATTGATTCAGAAATTGGGTTTTTATCTTTGGAACTCGAAAAATGCATCGCTTCAGCAAAAATCATCACACCACTATTCTGAACGGTACTCTTGTCATCTAGGTTTTTTTGTAAAATATGTAGCCATTGATATCAAAACCAGACCATGTGATCACAATAATAGATGGTCCCCCTGCTAACCACTTCAACATTTTTTATGTAGATATATCTTAGGTGACATTCTCTTTAAACCATGAAACAAATGTCTTCTTATGCTCAATCATCAACCAATTTTTGTTTCTTTTCTGATATCGTAACTTTAATTCAGCAATATGTGAGGATATATATGATTGAACCTCATATGTGTTGTTCAGAATGTATAAATGTCCCTTTTTCACCTCATCACATGGAATGAACTTTATCTTTAAGCCTCGAACCCCTCTACCTTCACTATCAACTATCATATCTCAAGATACAGGGAGACCAATATGCTCCACCTCATACAAATAATCATTATAGAACTCAATCACCTCTTCTAATACATATTTTCAAACAATAGAGGCCTCTGTTCAATAAGAATTTTTGACATATCTCTTGAAAATTTTCATATATCTTTCAAAAGGATACATCCATCTTAAATAAACAGGCCCACATATTCTTTTCTCATGCACCAAATGAATCATTAGATGAACCATTATATCAAAAAATGCGGGTGGGAAATACATTTCCAGTTGAAAAAGAATAATAGTTTCTTTATTCTCCAACACATCTAAAAAATTTGGATCAATGACTTTTATACAAATGGATTTAAAAAAATTATATAACTTGATGATAGTCTTTCTGATAGCTATCGGCAATATAAAACGCACTGCTATGGGTAGAAGTTGTTTCATCAACACATGGAAATCATGAGATTTCATACCTATTAACTTTTAATCCTTCAACGAAACCAAATTATTCCAATTCGAAGAAAAATCATTGGGTACTTTAATACCATGAATACACAAACAGAAATTCATCTATTCAATTTTGCTTAATGTGTGACAAGACGGAGGTAAATATGTTCTGTTTCCTATCACATTGGGAGCTAACACCAAATGTATTTTCATTAATATCATGTACAATCTAGCATACAATCCATATTTTTTATTTCCTTTTTTTTCTAAAAAAGTTCTAATCAAACTATCACATTTTTTTTCAACATTCATAATATCGATGTTATTCTTTATATCTAAAAATTTCCAAAAAGCTAGTTCAAAAAAAATAGGCTGCTTCTTCCAAATATTTCTTGGAAGACCATAACTTCTTTTCTTTTCAAATGTTGAATCAATATCTTTCATCCTATCATAATACTTTTCATCTAACACTGGTCAAGGGGGAAGGTTGTATTCTTGTAATCTGTTAAATTATTTTTTCAATCTATGATATGAATGATCGATTCGCAGAAATATTTGATGTCCTATGTACACCGTATTTCTTCCATTTTTCAATTGATAACATGAAGTTTGTTCTTCACAAATTGGACATGATTTATGTCCCTTATCACTATATCTAGATAAGTTTCCATATTCTATAAAGTCGTTTATAGTGAACATTATGATAGAATTAAAAAGAAAATACTCTTTCTAATATGCATTAAAAACTTTAACACCTCCCTCTCATAGCATTTTCATGTCATCAATCAATGGTGAATGATACACATCAATATCATTTCCCAGTTGTTTTGGTCTAGAAATAATCAAGCTCATCATAACATATATTTTATTCATATGTAGGTGTGGGAAAAAGTTGTAAACTACCAGCAAAATAGGCCATGAACTATGTTGTCTACTGAGGCTCCGATATGGATTCATTCCATCAGTACACAAACCCAATCTGAGATTTCTAACTTCAATTCCAAAATCATGAAAATTTTTATCAAAACTCTTCCACTATGGTGAATCTGTAGGGTTACGTAAGTTACCATCAAAGATGCACTCATTTTTGTTCCATCATAATCATTTTATGTCAATTGAATTTCCAAATATACGCTTCAAATGATAAATTATTGGAAGGTACAAAATTTCTTTAGCACGAGTTTTGATTCTCGTACCTAAAAATGAATCACAATTGAAATATCATAATTGTATGCAAAAAATATTTGATGATATCATTAGAAAGTATAAAATTAATTTTTCATGATGTTAAATGACATCACCTAAGAATGAATCTGAGTTGACTTTCCCATCTATCTTGTAGCGTAATCTCCCACATGTAGGACAACTTGATAAATATTCATTTTTTATATAGTACACAATCATTGCGGAAAGCATTTATATTTTTGTACCCCAATCCCATTGAGCTTAATATTTTCTTCACCTCATAATTGGAATCTGGAAGCCCGTTTCCTTCTATAAGTATCTCTTTTAAAATCTCAAGTAAGCTGGAGAAACATTTATCACTCCACCCATTTTTTTGTTTAATTTAACTAATCTCAAAACTTCTGATAACATTGAATATTGACTACATCCTAGGAATAATGGTTTCTCAGAATCTCCATACAATCATTCAACAGTTGTTATTTTTTCGATGGATTCAACACCTAAATCATGAATTAATTTTTCAATATGATCCTCTGCCTTGTTACAAATATTTTCATCAACATTGGATGTTGAATTTTCAGTTATTTCACCATGTCAGATCCAACGTGTATAATTAAGGCTAAAACCATAATAAATGAGATGGTCCTTGATTTATCTAGATTTTAACTTTCTCATATTTAAACACTTCACACATGGACATAAAATCAAATCAATGTTTTGAAGATGACGTTTCAAAAATTCCAATAATTCATCAACTCCTTTTTCATATTCACTAGTGGTTTTTCATAAATGTATCCAATTAAGATCCATTCAATATATGATATCAAAAAAATAGTTGGTTAATATATTGAAACATAAAAACATTTAAAATTATATATATATATATATATATACTAATAAATTGTAAATAGAAACGCATTTAATAACAATAGTTGATAATCAAATAGAAAACATCATATATGAAACACATTTACAAATACTAAACATTTTATTTTTATGTTATATATATGTTTTATATTGATATTTTAATTAAATTATAATATCAATCTTCTAAAATTTATTAGTTCATTTTACATATTTGTTGCATTATTTCGATGTTTCATGTATCAAAAGTATTGAAGATTGAATTAATTTGAAGGGAGAAAAATTAGTTATTATTAGTAATATGAAATAATTATTAGATTAAATGTTCATATTATAAGTGAAATAAATCTTAATACTCCAAAAATTATGATAGATGAAATTAAATACATAACTAAATTGATATATCTTACAACACATTTGGGTGAGAATACAATAGAATCATTTGAGGAATAATAAGTGGTTTTGGATCCATTTCATGTTTTAATGAGTATATACGTAGATTATTTGTTTTTTGGTATAATTTAGGTAGACTTGATTCAATCCCCCCAACCCCCACCCCTCTTAGGTGTATTTTCTCAATCATATGAGGAATAATATGTTAGATAAAAATATTGTCAGAACATTATTTAGTCAATTGGTCAAGATAAAAATAATTTCATATCAAAAAAATTGAACATGTTGACAAACACAATTGGTCAAGAACATTGAACAATACATTTATACATAATATCCTATAAAAATAATGTCATATAAAAATAATTCAATTGGTTTTTGGTATAATTTATTCATGAACATTGACTAATACATTTATACATAATGTTAGATTACAATTCATAACCTAAAATCATACAACTCCAATCCATATCAAGAACATAAACTAATCACTCTTAGGGATGACTATTAACTATGTTCCAACACATTTTAAATAATCTATAAACTAATATTTGAAGAAAATTAAAATTAATATTAAATGATCAATAATTTATCTTCAAAATTTAAAAAACATACAAAATTTGGATTTTAACTCGAAAATAGATCTCTAATCCAAACATTGATCCATTTAAAACATTGAAAAAATCATCACTACAAGATTTAGAATAAAATTTATTATAACGACGAAAAATAAAGATAAAAAATAAAGTAAAATCAAAACATCATTGAAAGTCACTCAAAATAGCATTAAGGAGAAAAAATAATCTACAGATAGTCAAAGAAGACCATATAATGAAGAACACAGACCACAGATCATGAAAATAGAAGAAAATTGTCAATAATGGCTGTTGGAAATCACAAATGAGGCTTTAATGTCCTCGCGAGTCGAGAGGATCCACCACAAGTTTCAATTTCAAAGAAAAATAAAGTTGGGGATTTTCTAAGCAAGAAAATTTTTAAATGAATTTTGGTGTCGGTTTTTCAAAAAACTGACACTGAAATTTAAAAAAAAACTATGTTTGTTTTGGAAAAAACTAATCCAGAAAAAATGTTTTTTTAAATTTCTGTGTCGGTTTTTAAAAACACCGATGTCGAAGGTCTTTGGGGTTGTTATTTTCGATGTCGGTTTTGTGGAAAAATGATGCCGAAAGTAACACCTACGGCATCTATTTTCTTTAAAACTGATGCGGGAATTTTTATATTTTATTTTTGGCATCAGTTCATATTAAATCTGACGCCAAAAATCAGCACATTCTGGTTTTTTCCATCATTTTTACTATAAAGTGATGCAAAAACCACTCATTAAAATTTTTGTGTCAGTTTTTAGTAAAACCAACAACAAAAATTTCTCACACAACCCATCGGCGTCGGTTTATAAAAAATTGACGTTAATAATTCAACATTAAATCTCTTATTTCTACTACTGACCTTGTGGGTGAGTTTCCCTTGGATAACCAATGTTACTTGTTTTCCTTGGATGCCTATGGGAATGCCTTTGATTCACTATCATGGGTTGTTCAAAATGGAAATTGGTTAATTGAAGGTCTTTATGTGTGAGTTATTTTTTTGTAAGCCATGTAATAGTTTATTTTACATGTTTCTTGTTATAAATCCATCCCGTATGAGTATTTGAAAGGCCAAGAATTATGAGGTTGATCCTTTCTTGTTTATATTGAATGCCATTGGTTTTGTTTTTCTATGCCTATAGATGAGGACTTAATATGCCTAAGGGAATGGTTTTTCTATTCCAAAGGGATAGGTTTTGTTATGACGAAGGGAGAGGTTTTCTATGCCTGAGGGTGGGGGTTTTCTATTCCTAAGGGAGAGGGTTCACTTAATGTTACTATGTCATGAGCAATCCATGATGTAATGAGCGGACTCTGTTTTTCTTCGAACTGAATAATGAAATGGAATGATATATGATGCGTCTACCAATCCAAAGATACTATTGGATTCAATCTTCACTTATACTCGATTAGATGGTCTCTAGAGACATCTGTTGTGCATACTTGTAGAACTGTTTACTTTTGAGTATCTTCTAGTTACTACCTTCACAACTATACATTTCTTGTTAAAAATATTCACTGATTTATCAACATATATATTGGGTGGTCTCATACTGGTATTTATACTCACACCTTGTTTGGTTCATTCTTTTTATCCAAACAGATTATATGATTTCATGTGTTGATCAGGGAAAGCTCCCTTCTGCTGGTTCTTAATTTGAATTTTAGAAGTAGGAGAGCATGGGACTGAGCTGAGGCTTGTGATGATTCTTATATTCCTTTTTTATTTTATTGTTTTGGATAAAATATTATGGATTTCTATAGTGTACATATTTTGGATGTTTTCTTAGAACATAACATGTTGCATCATCTTTTGTATAGAATGATGCTTTGTTACTTATCATATCATACTTCCATTGTTTACTTCAGTTTTATGTTGTTTACTATTTCCACTATTGTATTATTATTGATTCCATTATGTTACACTCTACCAATTATTTCATAGTTTCCCTAATATCACACCCTAGGCCCTCCCTACTAGTCGGAAGCCTCTGGCATTTGGATAAATTTTCTTGAGGCCATGTGGCCAACCTAGTATGGGGAACCATTTGAGTGGAATGTGGATCCGAGACGTTACAAAATGGTATCATAGGGTATTTCTTTTCTTACTACTTTATTGTTTATAGAAAATAGGAAGATACATAAATTCAATGGGATTTGGTATTAAGCTATGCTCGGGAGTAGCTACATCGTGTAAATGGAAAAGGTAAATTGCATCAAATTGAATATTTATTTGTTTTTGGATTGTGAACTATTACAGTTGATTTGGTTTCACTGTTGGGTGACACACTGTTATTGTGATGTTATTATTGATATCGGTGTGTTTCTATTGGGTTGAAACCTAGGGATATAAGGGTATTTCATCTCATTCATCATGTAGAAACTTGTTAGAAGTCACATGTCATGCATTCTTGCAAGGCCATTTAGAGAGAATTACTGATTGTATGTTGTTGTGATAGATTTTTTGCTAAATATACATATTTTTGTGATAGGTACCATGATTGATATGCCTTCTGTTGAGATAGGTGTATTTGTACATGTCATTTTTGTATTTGATGGATTCCAAGATCTGGTCCCTGAGGAGTATGGGACCTCTTGGATCAGAATTTGGTGGATCATGTTTCAACCATGAGCAGAAATTATGTTATTATGTTCTATATGTGATTCCAAAATTTTATTTTTTGGGATTAAGGGATCCCACAGGTTGTAATTTGGCACATATTTTCTTTAACTTTCAAAAACAGGGGTTCTAGGGAAGTTTTAGAGGCTTACTGTCTAGAAAACCAGACAACATGGTGTGTGATGCTATGAACACACACCATGTGTTCTTATATTTGGGAAGAAAAATTTTACTAAGTACATGACGTGTACTATGTGTACATGCCATGTGCTAAGTGACCGTGTGTCCGTCCGTTTGACAGATAACATGGAATAATGATCGTGGAAAAGTACACAGCCATGTACTTTTGGTACATGCCATGTAATCTTACTCAGGAAGAACCCGTGTGGTCCTAGCCATGTAAATGTACATAGCTAGGAGGAAATACTTAAGTACACACCACTTCCTAGTTTGAAATTCCATGTACCTAGGATGGTTACATGCCTAGGCTGGTGGAAGTACACACCTGGGTGGGATCATGAGGGCACACATCGTGTATGGATTCTACATGTCATGTACTCCTCTTTTGGTAACAATTAGGGGCTTTCTTCTCTTATTTAGTTCTTGCACTCTTGAACTAAAAACTTTTAAAATGAACTTGAACTAAGGTTTTTCTTGACTTTATAGAGAAATTATACCACAACGGCCTCTATTTATAATCTAGGAGGGTGGTGATGAGCATACCCTGAAGATGGTAGTCCATGGTATGCCAGTGGATCATCCAGTTGTACCAGCTGAGGCACCAGCTGTTGTGTCAGATGTAGGTGCAGAGGCACAATTTCATTAGAAAATTATGCACTTCCTGCAAAACTTCCAAGAAGAATTTCAGCTAGGCACGTCTATGGTTGAGCTTACATGAGTGTTCCAACAGCAGCATTCGCCCATGTTTTTTGAGAATAAAGGACCACAGGCTGCAGAGTCATGGTTTGAGGTCATGTTATCAATATTTGAGAATCTAGAGAAGCATCATGAGAGGAGTTTCAAACTATCTAATTATATATTGCATGATTTAATCAAGAGATGGTCGGGTGATATCACTTAGACAGAACTTCATTGGTATATGGCTTGGGAAGAGTTTCAGATAGTCTAATGTGATTAATTTTATCCCGAGATGCTGAATACTGATAGAGCTTGGAATTTTATGTATATGGGGTAGGGAGATCTATCAGTTATGGATTAATCTTCCTATTTTACTGAGATCTAGAACTTCACACCTATTCTGATGGGTGATGATCTTTCAAAAGCTAGGTGATTCAAGGATGGTCTCAGGTACGACATCCAATCGCAAGTGAATATATTCTAGATGACTAATTTTTCTACTATAGTAAACCAAGCATTGATTATAGAATGAAACCTAAGGGAACCAATAGATGAATGTCAGGGTAGTTTGGCACCGAGATCTGGTATTGTTTTGACTAGTTGCAGGAAGTGTTGTCTAGAGCATAATCACGGTGAGTCTAGTATCGAGAACATATCTTCAGGTAGCCAGGTGAGGTGCTACTAGTGTGGGAGAGCTGTTCGTGATGAACCGAATTGTTTGATGGATCTAATATGGTTCCAATCTTGTGGAAAGATGGGCCATGTTCATCTTTTCTATAGTGAATTTCCTCTAGTAGCTAGTGAGATAGGGTCTTCACTGACTCCACCTTCAGAAGAAAGGTCAACAGCTTCTCACCAATCGGAGAACTCTAGTGAATCAGACTATTCAGGGTGAGGTAATGGTCGTTGTCATGGTAGAAAGAACACAGGTCATCAATGATAGTAGGGTGGATCAGGTTAGGGTCGATAGGTAGTGTCTCAGGACCATGGTACAGGCTAGACTTATGTAGTGAAACATACCTAGCGAGAGGAGGATCCAGGACCTTCTACTGTTAAAGGAAATATTCTAGTCATCTATTTTTTAGGTTCTACACGTTTTGATATAGGGGCTTCACATAGTTTCATATTTGTGCCCATTGTGGAGAGACTAGGGCTCTGTGTTTTTACTTATGATGATGTTATGAAGCTATAAACTCTATTAGGGATTATAATGGTAGGTGTTAGATAGTGCAAGGAGTTCCCCCTTGAGATTGGTGGGTTTCACTTAGTTAGGGATCTCAATGTCTTAGAGATGAAAATATTTCACGTTGTCCTCATAATGGATTGGCTGGTATCCTTTTAAAGCTTTGTTGATTTCTATCACTATAGGGTGAGATTTATGTCACCAAAGGTTGGATTGTTTTTATACCAGAGAGAGTCTGATGTCTAGGAAATCCAAGTTAGACCCAAGAATCATGGGTTGAGTGGGATGAAAACATAGATTTCAAGTTTATATCTAGATGACCAGGGGAAACATTCGATGGTTTTCCCTCTAGTGGTTGATCATTTCAGGGACGTCTTCTCGAATGAATTCTCAGGTTTACCTGTAGTGAGAGAGGTACAGTTCCCTATCGAGATAGTTCCAAGATCTAAACAAGTATCTATTCCTCCTTATAAAATGGAAAGGACCAAGTTACAGGATCTCAAGTGGTTGCTAGAGGACTTAGAGGAAAAGGGCTTCATCTGACCCAATAATTCTCCATGGGGTTTACTGGTCCTTTTTTAAAAAAGGTAGATTATACCCTCATGATATTCATGGATTATCGAAAGCTAAACCAGTTGATTGTTAAAAACTAGTATCCTCTTCTAAGGATAGTTGATCTCTTTGACTAGCTCTTTGGGTATCGTGTTTTCTCAAAAAAGTAATTTGAGATCGGGTTATCATCAGGTGCTTTCTAGATAATTAGATATAACTCTCATAGATTTCCGATGAAAATATGGTCATTACGAGTATGTTGTTATGACTTTCAGTCTCACGAACACTCCAGTGGTCTTCATGGCACTGATGAACTGAGTGTTCCATTCATATCTTGATTGTTTTTTTGGGTTTTTGAGGATGATGTCTTGGTGTATTCTCATAATCAACATGGCCATGCCAAATATCTTGAGATCAATTTGAATACACTAATAGAGCATCGGTTATATTCTAAGATCACAAAGTTCTACTTCTATATGGATCATATTCACTTCCTAGGTCACGTTATCTTGGAGACAAAAGTATTAGTGGACCCAGAGAAAGTGAGAGTCGTAGTTACCTGGGAGTATCCCAAGAATGTCTTTGAGGTGTGAATTTTTATAGGGATGGATGGTTACTACAGTCATTTTGTACAGGACTTCTCATGCTTAGCATCACTGATGATGGGGTTACGAAGAAGGGTGTGAAGTATTTATGGTCAGACTCTTGTGAGACAATATTTTAGGAGCTGAAAGGGAGATTAATATCAGCAATGATACTGATTTTCTTTAGAACCAGGTAGGAGTAATAATGTGTACCATGACACATCAGATATCAGGCAGGGATCAGTGCTTATGTTAGGGGATTAAGTCATTGCATATGGGTCTTAGCAGTTGAGTCAACATGAGAGGAATTACCTGGCACATGACCTTGAGTTAGCTGTGATTGTTCGTGCCCTACATTGTTGGAGACATTACTTACTGGCAGAGAGGTTTGTGGTATACATGAACCGAAAAAGACTCAAGTACAAATTTACTCACTGTGATCTGAATATGAGGTAGAAAAGGTGGATGGAATAACTTCTGTATTTTGAATTTTAGCTTGCCTACATGCCTGGGAAAGGTAATGAAGTAGCCGATGCACTGAGTTTGAGGACTCAGATACAGGCAGTGAAGTCTTCCAATAGTGAGTGGAAGCTTATGGACTTGTTCTCTGAGATGCATTTAGAGGTTCACAATATGCAGGGTCATACTTTTCTTTCATCCTTAACTATTACCTATACCTTACTGTAAAGAGTGAAGATGAGGTAACTATCAAATTCTAAAGGCCTAGTTCCATGGAAGAGTATGTTTGAAGAGGAGCCTGTTTCTAGTTAGACCATTTATGAGGTTGAAGTCATGTAGTTACAGGGTCACGTATGGATTTCAGCATACATGTGCGAGGAGATGATGTGGGATTTTCATGCTTCAGTTTAGGTGGTGCATCATATTGTCACAAATATGTATCAGGATATACACCATTATTACTGGTGGCCAGGTATGAAGGGATATGTAGCTTTTTTTTAATGAGATGTTCACCTTCCAGCAAGTGAAGGTGGAGCATCAGTGACCCGCTAGAATTTTATAGCAGATACCCATTAATAAGTGTAAATGGAATGACGTCGTGATGGATTTTATTATGGGTTTACCACAGTTGCCAAAATTTAATGATGTATTGTGGGTTGTTGTTGACAATATTATGAAGGTTACGCATTTCATCCCAATCAAGGAAACATTCAATGTTGATGAGGTCGAGATGTTGTACATCTGTCAGATTATATGACTGCAAGGGGTCCCACATTATATCATTTTAGATAGGGATTCCCAATTTACTTCTCGTTTCTGGAAAGGGCTACATGGGGATTTGGGAACACAAGTGCTTCTGAGTGCAGCTTACCACCCCCAGATAGAAGGCCAGTGAGAATTCATGATTCAGGTGCTAGAGGACATGCATTGGGCATGCATCTTGGATTTCATGGGTTCTTGGGAGAAACACATATCCCTTGTTGATTTCTCCTACAATAATAAATTCTAGTCTACTATTCAAATGGATCCATATAAGGCTTTGTATGGTAGCCCATGTCGATCACCCCTGTGTTGGCTGGAGGCAGGAGAGGTCGTTATGTTGGGACCTCATCTTGTATAGGAGATCACTGAGCAAGTTAAGTTAATTCAGAAGCAGATGGCTATTGAGTAGTCTCAATAGAAATCATATCATTATCACTGCAGATGACCTTTGGTGTTCGAATTGGGGGATTAGGTTTTCCTATGTGTCTCACCAAGGTTGGGACAGAAGAGGATCAGGAGACAGAGTAATCTTTCACCAAGATACATCAGGCCATTCATGATTCTAGAGAGAGTCAAGTTGGTTGCCTACCAATTTCAGTTATCTTAGAGGTATAGTTCTATCCATGGCGTCTTCCACATCTCTCAGTTATGACATTACTTTTAGGAACCATCTCACACTTTTTATCTCGAGGAAGTGGAGTTGTACGAAAATTCATCCTTTGAGGAGCATCATATTCGTATTGTGGATCATAGCATGAAGGTTTTCCATGTTCGATATGTTCCTTTAGTAGGGGTAATAAGGTAGTATGGCTAAGTGCAGGAAGAGACCTTGGAGAGGGAGGCCAATGTATGATCACAATGGCCAGAGTTATTCTCAGTAGATTTTTTGACACCCTTGGAAGGGAAATTCAGGGATGAATTGCTTTAAGGGGGAAAGTTTGAAAGAACTTGGTTCTTCTTTTGAGTTACAAATCATTCATCTTCAGTTTTTACATAAGATAATGGATGAAAAATAGATCAAAGGATGGTTGCAGGCCTGTTAAATAATGTAACTGGGAGTTAAAGGTCATGTATTTCCAAGGACACATTGTGTAATGAGGGTTTCACGTTGTATAATCATAGTACACAACCATGTAATGACCTAGCTGGGATTTTTATGGATGTTGTATGTAATTTATAGTACACACAGTGTACTTTTTCTATTTAGTCATTAAATTGGGTAGTAGCATCATATTTTTTCATTTGGATAGAAGGTCTTGCACATCCCACAATCCAAAAGCACCGATCCTAATTTCTCCTCCCAAATCATTGTCCAAACTCTGATTTGATCAACTTTGGAGGTGTTTGAACCCAATTGTTAAGGTCTCGATTTCTCTTGAGCCTTTATTCATGAATTCTTATCTCGACCAAGTCATAGAGGTGTGATCATTTATGCTCTCTTTGTAGATCGACATTGTTCTGTGTTGAATTAGACGCCAACACAGGATGAGGAGAGTTGTATGACAACAAGATAGGTTTTCTTGTGCCTTTATCAAGTTTTTGAGTTGAATACATATGCCGAAGTGCATCACAGCCACTTTTAGGGTGTATCTTGATTGATAATTGTATATGATTATTTTCTATTGTTGATTCGGTAATTGGTTGAATGTTTGAAACCATGTTTAGGTTTGATCACCTTGATTGAGGGCCACAACGTGGGTGTGTTTACCTTGGATAACCAATGTTAGCCATTTGGCCTAGGATGCCTATGGGCATGCATTTGATTCCCTATTACGGGTTGTTTAAAGTGTAAATTGGTTAACTGAATATCTTTTCATGTGAGTTATTTTTGTGGACTCTATATAATAGTTTATTTTACTTGTTTCTTGTTATAAATCCATCCCATGTGAGTATTTGAAAGGCCAATCTTTATGAGGTTGGTCCCTACTTTTTTTTATTGGATGCCTTTGGTTTGATTTTTCTATGTCTTCGGGTGAGGTTTTTCTATACCTGGGGGTGAGATTTTTCTAGGAATAACGGTGAGGTTTTTCTATGCATGAGGGTGAGGTTTTTCAATTCCTGAGGGAGCGGTTTTTCTGTGCTTGAGGGTGAGGGTTCACTTACTGTTACTATGTCAAGACCATGCCTTGATGTAATGGATGGGATCAGTGTGTATTTGAAATTAATAATGAAATAGAATGATATATAATGTGTCTTCCAATCCAAATCACAATCTTGGATTCATTCTTCACTTATACTTTCTTAGATGGTCTCCTGATACATCTATTGTCTTACTTGTAGAACTGTTTACTTTTGAGTATCTTTTAGTTACTGATTTCACTACTATACAATGCCTGTTATATATATTCATTGAATAATCGACATAGATATTGGGTGGTTAACTACTGGTATTTAGTCTCACACCCTATTTGGGTCATGCTTTTGGACCCAAATAGATTATATGATTGTGGGTATTGATTAGGGAAAGTTCCCTTCTACTGGTTCTTGATATGCTGTTTAGAAGTAGGAGAGAAAGGGATCAAGACGAGGCTTGAGATTCTTATTATTTTTTGTTGTTTTTTTTGTTTTTGTTTTTTTGAACATATATTATGGATTTCGGTAGTGTACCTATTTTGGCTATTTTCATATAACATAACATGAACATCATCTTTTGTATGGAATGATGCTTGGTTACTTATCTTATTAGTCTTCCACTGTTAATTTCAGTTGTATTTTGGTTACTATTTTTTCTATTGTATTATTATGGATTCTATTGTGTTACACTCTTCTAATGATGGGATAGTTTCCCCACTATCACACCCTAGTCCCTCAGTGTTAGTCGGTAGCCTCTGGCGTTTAGAGAAATACGCTTGAGGCCATGTGGCCAATCGGGTATGAAGCACCAATTGAGTGTCATCCGGATCCAGTATGTTACAACTCACTCACCCAAATATTCATAGAAATAAATTAATATTAAAAAATTTATGTTGAGACACCCCGGAAGGGGGTTCAGAATCAAGGTGTCTCCCAATTCAAACATTTTCTTGGTTACAAATCCCTTTCACTTCAGATCTTATTCCCTTCTAAAAGGAACACTTTTCAAACTTTGATGTTTTTTTATAAAGAATGCATCTGCATTTGATATCACGCACATGTGTAGAAAGTAGAATATGTAGGGGTACAAGGGTTTTACTTGGTTTACTCATAATTGGATACATATAAGGAGAATAAACTCAATATTTTGATAGTGTACCAAAATCCACTATAATATACTATTTTAATGGTTAAAAATTTTAGGTGAAGTCACTCCTCACTAAGGCTCACTACCTTTACATGTTTCGGTTAATTTACTCATTAACAAGTCTCTCTATGTATTGAATAGTTTAGGGAATATCTAATTTTTTCCCAAGGTTCACTCCCTTATCTTCTTTTATACATTGGTCTAGAATATAATAGTTTATATACTTCTAGGTTTCTTCTCAATTTATTAACACGAAGACCACTCTAAGTTCAGTAATCATAATCGGCATCATAATTTATGATGTGATACTTCAATGTATATCATGTGATACTCCCATATTCCAAATCAATATATAATAAAATACTTATGAAAAGAGTTGAATTTTTTATCTTCAAATAAACATCACACAATAGCAAACAATATTATCCAAATTGAATAATTCAAGCATAATAATTAAATTCAATGTATTATAACTTCATAAATCTTGATGAATCCATGATTTTCCATAACTGTGATATTCAATATATCCTCAATATCAAACAATAAAATATTTTTAATTTAGATATTCAATCAATGCCACATTTATGACTAGAATTCTTCAACTTCTTTCTCCCATATTGGAACACACAATTACTCTTATCTCTAATCCATTCGTTCTGTTGTTAGTTATATCATGAACATTTAAACCTTTATTCCAACTATATCCATCCATTTTCTAGTTATGGGATTTAAATTTCAAATTAAAATCTAAGAAAATAATTACTCTGAACTTTATATAATTAAAACTCGTCTCTAAGATCATCTTTAACAAGATATCCACCATTAAACTCTATTTAGGTTTTTGAAGTTCATTCAATAAACCCCAAATGGTTAAAGAAGTGTCAATCCTCAAATCTGGATATAACCTCCAATTTATCAAACTCCACGGCATATCCTCAATTCAAAACACCCATGTCGGGAACTGTATAGGAATGAATATAGCATGATACTCCAATTACCATGGCATAGTGCTACTCGATTCCAAATACTTTTCAAAATGGATTACTCCATGATTATTCTCCCATTTTTTATCACCTCCATAAAACCAGATACTTGAAAAATATTCCTCTATAATTTTGGTATTCCCTAGTCACCAAATTTTCATAAAAAAATCAATAATAATATAGATTTCACAACACCCATATTTTCCCTCCCGGCTTTTCATGGGGATTTTCTAATCCCAATACAACCTATATTATGTCATAGTCCTTTCCTTCTCATCTTTTCAATCAAATAACATGATCATTGAAACACCTAGATAAATGGATTTCAAATAATTTTAACATCTCTATGTTTTAAAATTTAATAATTTAATAATCCTTATGTATGATTCATATCTTTATAATACCCTTACATAAGATATTTTATACTCTCACATATCAGCCAATTAGTTTAAAACTTTTTCACTGATATTATTTTGACTAAGACCACCATGAATTTAATGACAACATGTACAACATATGTGATATCAAACAATAAGATATTGCTATTTTAGTGTATATCTAATAATATTCCACTAACATTAAAATGTCTTAAGAACTTCATCCAAATCATACCAACTCTTTATGAATCCATACCATATAGTTTGGAATTATTTTATTGAAATATCTTCATTTTGGAATAGAAACTATGTAATAAATTAAATTATTGTTCTAAGTCCAAACTATGTAGCCCTATGAGACATTTTTTATTTGAAAAAAATATGAAATCCTGATTTTATAGATGTAAACAAAGAGTAGAATCTAGAAAAACATCGATGTTACTCAATCTATAAAGGGTTCTAGTGTGATCTCGATCAAACATATTCATATATACATATGAACATGACCCTAAAAAGATATAACATATACATTATATGTATACATATAAAATCCCTATATCCATGAAATTGAGTGACCACTATACATAGAACATGTCATTCTAGTACTGTCGGACTCATACATTTCTAATTCTCGAGAATAGATTGGCTAGTTTGAATAAATACATCACATGTCATTCATCTAAATAGTTGATCACATCACATGTCACTGAACTAATAATTTCTTTGAATTTACTCAATATAATTCAATCAAGGAGTTGGTTTTATTTTCATATTACAAAAGTGAAAAAATATCATCTTGTTTAATCTCTAACTGATGACATGATAAAAAAAATAACCAAGACCCACCTCTATTTGTTAAGCCTAAAGTATTATACATTGTAGTTCCGAGGGTGAGGAACAAGGGAAAGAAATATGCATATGTGAAGGTTCAAAACCAAGACCTCTACAACTCACTACCCTGAGTATAGAAGGGGATTTAAGGCTAAATTATTACATAGGAAACGTTTATAAGTATAAGTGTTATCATGTTAGGTATCTCACCAGCCTCAGATAACATCAATTAATATTAAGCACACACATGTCAATGAATGTATGACATTTCATGTGATATACTTTGGTGGATCATCCTAGATAACAATTCTTGACTTATTTCCTCATGAGTATATTATTTATATTTTGTATAAAAATATTTTCATTGAGTATATGATTATACTCATTTTAATCTTAAAATATCATCGCAACCCATAATACTATTTGATAATCATCTATTAGGGAAAACGTAAAGTCATAGTTTGAGGGGATATTAACATTCCACTATTCATGTAATATAAATGCAGTACTCAAGAAAGAATGATAAAAAAATATTTCCTTAATTATAAAATCATGATACATTTTACAACTATCACATCCAATCTATCATTTATCTAATACAATGATATTCAACATGAATCTTATGATTTTACTACACTAATTATTTTTTCAAATAAACTACTACAATTTTGTCTATAACCAGCCGAAATATCTTTATAGTACCCCTCTAAATGATATATATGATGAGTTGTTATTTTTTACTAATGTGTTTGGTTGTTTAGTGAGAATGAGGTGTCTTTTTATGAAAATTAACTCCATTATTTTCATAGTAAACCTTAACTAGTATTTCAATTATAGGGACTACCCTGATTTTAGAGATAAACTACTTGATCTAAATAGCTTCTTTCACAACATCTAATATGGTGATGTACTATACCTCTATTATTGAGTCTGATAAGGTTTCTTGTTTGATACTATTATAACTAATATCAATAACATTTAAGAAAAACATGAAACAATATTAAGACTTTGTATCATATTTTTTGAATAATTAAATAGCATTACTGTAACCCCTTATAGTTATCTCACACTCACCTCTAAATACCAAAAACATGTCCTTACTTATTAATTATTTAATGATTTTATTAAAAATAATACAATGAATATCACATGGATTGTATTAGTATATTCTAGTTAGGATGAAAGAATAATTGACATCGATTCGAGTGCATAATATGGAATACATGATAGATCCTATGATAGAAGAATAATGAATCATATCCATTATTTATAACTCTTTGAAAGGATTTTGAATCTTCCTAAGATTTATTCCATGAAATATTTTTAATGATCCGATATTAGAATTATCTATACTATACCACATTATCACTTTATTTGTATATGTGTTGTGAATCTGTTCAAGAAACCTATTTGATCTATCTCTATAGATCTTTATTCCCTTTATGTAGGATTATTGACCCATGTATTTCATTGATAATAACTTTCCAATCCATAGATTTACATAATTTAAAGTTATGATATCATTTTTTATAAGTAGTAAGTCATCACATACAATATCATAATTACCACCAAGCTCTCATGAATATATCTATATACAAATGAATCATTTTTTATAATACCAAAATATTTGATTGAATCATCAAACAAGTTATTCCTACTCTAAGGGGGTTTATTTAATTCATAAGTAGAATATTGAAAATAAATAACCATAGTAGACTCATATGTAACTTTAAAAACTTTGAGTTGTATCATGTATATGTCCTCAACTAAATTCTCAAAAAGTAAAGTGGTTTTAAAATCTATTTTATATATCTCATAATTATAATAAGATTCTATGGAAATAAATATATGAATGGAATTTATCATCCTAATTGGTGTAAAGTTTTATTTATAGTCAATACCATGTATTTATCTATAACCTCTTTCCACCAAGAGATATTTATAGGTAGACACTCTACTAACCCTGTCAATTTTCTTTTGGAAAACCAATTTTACATTTTGATTCTTACCCCTTCAAGTGAATCTACCAAGTTCCAAACAAGGTTAGTGAACAAGGAGTCTATTTTAAACTTCATTTAATTTAGTATTTTTTAGAATAAAAAATCTCAATGGTGTCTCAAAATGTTGTAGGATCACTATTTATAACCATTACTTCATTATCATTTTCTATAAGAAATCCATATCTCTAATGCTCTTGATGAATCCTCACAAACCTTTTAGTTTATTATGTATCCTTAATAGGTTATTATTCTACAAATATTTGTGGAACTATATCTACTTTCATATTAGAAACACTTCCAATATATCATATGATGTATATATGATAGTCTTATATTGAATACAGTTTAATAAGAATCCCATAGTGTCTAGAGAATACCCTTAGAATGAAATTAGAAGTTCACACTAACTCATCATTGACAGCAAAATTTCCAATGTATTGTGATTCCTCCTCTCATACCCATAATTTTACAATGTTGTTATTAGAGGAGTGAGTTTTGGAAAAATTCATAATATATCATATGATTAGTTAATTACTGGCTTAAATATTCACCACTCTAATCTGATTGGATAATCTTAATACTTTTCCCATCTGATCCTGTAAATTTTTATGAAAATATTTGTGTTTTTAAAAAGTTTCATACTTATATCACATAATAATCACATAACTAGACCAACTAAAGTCATTAATAATGGTTATAAAGTACCCAAACCCACCAATTTCTTGTATACTCATTTTTTTACTTAAGTCACTACGTATAAGATCTATTAGTCCACTACCCCCTCTTTAATTTTTCACTAAAATTTAATTTTACTATTTTTCCTAATAAAAAATATTCATAGTCATAAAAATAATCATAATTGAATGTTTATAACAATCCAACTATATAAAGTCATTGAATATGAGTCTCATTTATATGTCCAAGGAGTAAATGACAATGTTGGGTGGGAATATAATCAATTGTAACCTTTTTATTCTAAATCTTATAGAAAATATTATCCATATTCATAATTTGTAAAAAAATCACTATATTCCCAATTCCATAAAAAATATCATTTATATATATAGAACAACTCTTGTACTTAACTTAATAACCCATGAAATTATTGGGGAAATTTTTTATTTGTTGTCAACCACTTGTGAGAATATTTGATTGTTGTTAAAAATGTTTATGAGGTCTTGAAAATTTTCTTTAGTTTTTTAGAAATACTACATGGATATATAAAGAGGTTATTAGGTGATTTATTAAAGTTATAGAAATAAATATTTGTTATAAAAATTGGAAAGACATGAAATATATAAGGAAAATATTTAAAACAACCAGAATACATAAGAGTAACTTACACTATATATAAATTTAATCTATGATATAATCATAGTAATTTGTCAAAGTAACTGAATACATAATAGTACTAATGAATTCAAAGGAAATATGTCAAATTAATTATAAAGCATGCATAAGGGTAACCCTGTAAGTGTATTTAGAAAATTGGTAAATTATTGAATACTCATCAAATACAGAAGAGTTATTCTAGTACTGGAGTAGAAAACTGGAAAAGGTAGTTCATACATAAAAGTCATATGAATCCTTAAAAAAACCATCTAAATATTACATTAAAGTTACTCTATCTTAAAAAAGAATAAATCAACAAAGTCATAAAATTACTGAGAAACAAAATATTCATTTACTCCTATGTAGTGATTTGTTAGAAAAATACTCTATGAGTAGTATTTGGGTTTTTTTATTGAAATGAAAGTGGAAATAATATTTAATGTAGTCTATTTAAGTGTTTGGATCTCATTTCATGATGTTTGGAAGAAGTTATGGTGTTTTCTGGTTGAATTTCAGATTTTGTAGGCCTGTAGATTTTGGCTAAGTACCAAACTATGAGGATCGTTTCATAAGGTAGTTTGGAAATATGGAAAAGGAATAGAGGCTGCCTTGTATTGTATGAATCACTTATAGAGGAATAATTATAATTAGAAAATGAATATAAGTGTTCCTTATATTTATAAATATCATTATTTATCTTATTGAGGATGAATGTGATTTTTTATAAGGATCATTGAAGATCATAAGGATAATTATAAGGATCATCCAACTTTTCATAACTATAATTTTAGTTTTTGTAAGGATAAATGAGGTGTTTTTAATCTTTATTCAGGTTTTCATATTAATTATTTCATGTTTTCATAAGGATCATATAAGTTTTGTGTAAGGATGGTTTTACATAAGAATGACATTGGATTTCAATAAAGATGAAGGGATGTGGTATATGGTCTGTGTAGAGATCATTCCATTGTGGATTTCTTAAATAGA
Organism: Viscum album; assembly: GCA_963277665.1. Classification (NCBI taxonomy): domain Eukaryota; kingdom Viridiplantae; phylum Streptophyta; class Magnoliopsida; order Santalales; family Viscaceae; genus Viscum; species Viscum album. The sequence goes on from OY728131.1 coordinate 2,066,543,864, forward strand.
TTTTTCTAGTAGTATAAGTTATAAATATATTTTATTAATCATAAAATATGATTAATAAATCAGTAAAACCAATCATAGAGAAAATTAATATGAGATTTAGGGGAGAATAAATTCATGATTATTTATATTTTAAAGAATGATTAAGGCTATTTGTTTTTGGAATAGGATATTACCATGCACACCACATTTTAGAAAATTAAGGGGGTGATGTGTAGGGTAAAACAATTATGAGGTGGGTGTATTTTTAAATACATGACCTTGCATAAGATTGTGGATCCCATTTTAGTGAGTGGGTAACATTATAAAAGGATTATTTTCCTAATTTATAATGTTTATTTGTTTTTCATGGAAAACATGGTGGTAACCAACCTATTTAAACAACATTACATTTAAAATGTAAGTGATGATTTTTGATAAAAATAAGAAAGAAATAATCCAAAAATTACCAAAATATCTTTATTTAAAAAATAATTGTGGAGATTTTATCATGGAAGAGAAGATAGATAAAAAGATATGAAGGAACAAAGTTGAGAGGAGAAGGGCTGAAAAATAGATAAATAAAAGAAGTATAATTTTAGATTTCACTATATAAAGAAGAAGAAGAAAATTGATCAAAGAGATTTATCATAGGAAGTTACTTGTGAAGTTATTCAAGCATAAGAAATTTTATCATATTCACACACATTAATTGGTGTAATATTACTCTCGATTTAGGGATGAGAATACTATTATAGAAGGATCAGTACATTGTATTATGTAAGGAGAGTAGTTAGATTTATTTTTTTTCATGGTTGTGAACATGGAGGGTTTGCGTGATCACTCTAAACCTTGTAATCAAAAGCAGTGAGATTTAGTATTTCAGGTGCATAAGCATGTTTCAATGAATTCTCCTTAGATAATACTATTCTTTTGAACTGAGTAAAATATTGGTTGTATATCTATTTAAAACTTTATTACTTCATATAGACCATATATAAGAAAAAAATCAAAATAACTATATAACAAGATCATTAAAAATGAGAAAAACAAATTTTACATAACCCGATCCATCCACCCTCTTAAGGTATAAGACTTTTTTAGGACCAAAAAATGATTTCAAAGGTGAGTTTCTTGGATGATGAATCTCTCTGAAGATGTGGCGGTAGTTTTCAAACATAATAAAATTCCAATTTTTGAAGGTATTAACATAAAATTATGGAAAATAGAATGTGAAATTATTTTCAGTCATTAGGTATGGAAGTGTATAGGAAATCTATTCATGGAATCACAACCATCATGGAGAGTGGAGCTCTATAAGATAGAGATCATAAGGATTTGGATATTGAAGCCAAGATAATAAATGAGTTATGTGGGATTTAGTAAACCCTATCTATAAAATTTTTATGTCATGAAAATACATCTGATGCTATATGGGATAAGTTTCTTGTATTTATGAAGGTGATTTAAAAGTCCAAGAAGAAAAGCTATAGATATTATAGAATAATCCTGAAGATTTTAGAATGAGACCAAAAGAGATAGTTGATGAATTCTTTAATGGAGAAAACATTATTGTGGAATAAATTCATGGAATTTAAAATTTCCTCAATGATATAAATTTTTTTAAAAGAATATTGGGAAGACTACATCAAAATATCAAAAATAAAGTATCATTTATTAAAGAAATATTCAAAGGAGTTGATTTTTGAAAACCTTCAAAATAATATTGGGAAATACAAAATGAAGAACAATGATAATGATTCTTTGCTAACATAAAACTCATAGGAGATATCATTAAAGGCTATAAAACAACTCTCATTGAAATATTATCTCAAATATAAAGAATTTGATGAGATAATGTATTTTTTTTCTAAAATTTTAAATGTGGAAAATGTAAATTTAAAGGAAAGATTACACTTTCATGTTTTAAACACAAAAAAGTGGGACACATTACTACTAGGTGTCCTTATAAATTTCAAGATGGCAATGGGGAATAAGAACCTGTGAGGAAAACAATAAAATGAATAAATAGAAAAAGGAAACCATAATAAAAAATCTTCAAGAAGAAAAAAACATCTAATGAATACAACAAATTGGATGAATTTTTAAGTATAAGTGTTTGAGGATTATATATTTATTGGTGAATTAGTATTTGTTTATATTGTATATGGGACACAAGTAGAGTATAGTGATAATGAAGCTACTAAAATAGATGGAAGAGTTAATATCAATGATAAATTATAAGATTAACTTGAATAAATTCGAATTTTAAGGGATAAAAAACAAATCTAATATAGTAGTATGAAACTCAAAACTTTATATACAACAATAAGAATATAAAAAAATCATAACTAAAAGTTGATATTGAAAAGATGAAATCTAGAAATTCTAGAAGTTCTGGAAAAAATGTTGAACTTTACCTCAAAATTGAAGAACCAGTTTGGATTATTTATTGATTTACAAAAATAATGAATGTATGGGTCATAAGAAAATAGGAACTTGAAAATGAAGTCATGGTGTTTTGAAGAAAGTGTTTTGATTAAAAATACTTATTTCCCCAGATATGGAATCATGGAGTTTGATTGTGCCAACTACTAAGGAAGTTCACTCAGAGTCCACTAAAGAAGTTTCTATAATCCAATAAGTGTATTTCTTCAAAGATAAAGGAAAATATAATCTTGAACTTTAACATAAGAAGTAATCAATAATGGTTATTGGTAAACCAAGCACCCAAACCGCAGAAAAATGTGATTTTGAGTGACTTATAATAGACTCAAAAAGGTGTGGTTGTATTTGAAATTACACACACACAAAAATACACTGAAAATGGTGTTATTTTTATGGAAGGAAATGGTATATTCTATATATGTTCTCCACATATAACACATATATCAGTATGAAAGATAGATAAAAACATACAATCAAAACTCTTTAATCTCAATATGATTTTAATGGATATTGATTTTATTTTAAAGGTTTTGGGAACAAAGTGGTGAATTATTCATCAAAATAACAAAGAAATATCCCAAGGGACTCTCATTGAAGAAGTAAAAAATAGCTAAATGCATCATCAAGTAGCCTAAAAACTCAAAATAAATATGAATCCCTGAAATATGAGGAGGAATCCATGAAAATAAAGGTGGAATTTTTTGATTTACCACTCAAGTAAGTGAATTGAAGATTGTGTATTATTATGTAAAGGATGAATAGGCTACCATAATTGAAATTTCCTTGAGATAAATAGAAATATCTATAATATAGATTTTAGAAAATAGTTTCACCTCTCATAAGATAGGAAACAAATATATTGTGATAGTGATAAAATATGACATGGATGGAGTTGTTATATTTATCAATGATGAGTGGATAAATATAATCAACTCAATAAAGGAAAAGATAGGTATAAATGAATTTAGTCACACAAATGTCTTGTTATTGGAAGTCCTTTTTCATAATATTCTTAAAGTGACATAGTTTTGTGACTCGGTACATGTGGTGAAGTTCCAAAAAATACTGACAACATAAAGGGAAATATGGAACTATAGTTTTTCAAGTAAGATTCACCAAAGAAAACCAATATCAAATCAAAGGTGACTAATACAGAATCTTGTTGTCCAAGGAGAGATAAAATCAATTTTGGTATAGGTGTCTTGTACATTTAATCAAAATATACTTGGAGGACTTGGTGAGAAATGAAATATCTCAAGTACTCCCTACACTTTCATGAGATCACACTCACATGTGATACTTGTTAAAAATGTATGATTATTGAAATGGTTTGCAAGTCAAAAGAGAAAAGGTCAATAAAATTTTTTAAAATATTGTATGTGGATGTGTGTGGGATGATGACACCCAAATACATTGATGGGAAAAGGTATTGTGTATTGTTCATTTATTATTTCAATTATATGGAATTAGTTATGGTCATTTATAACAAATATAATGTATTTCAGTGAATCAATTGTTTGGAATATCGATAGAGAAAATACTTGGGGTGAAAATTAAAAAGATCCATATCGATAATGGTATGAAGTTTACCAATATTCAGGTAAAAGGGTACCTTAAAAATCAGGGTATATGACACCAAGTATCAGTTGTATGGACTACTCAACAAAACAAAGTTGTTGAGAGGGGGAACAAATTTATAAATTATATGACTCATACAATGCTCATAAAAATGAATCTACTAGAGAATTATTGTAAGGATGATATTATTATATGTGTATACATCTCTATTAGGGATTTATTATCTCCCAATGAAGATAAGACCCCTTTTATAATTAATAAAGGAATTATCCAACACTCAAGTTCTATTAAGTTTTCATAAGTAAATGTTTTATTATATACAAAGAGAAGAATCATAATTTTGGAGATTTTTTTGATTAAGGTATTTTACATGTACATTCATCCAAAAGAAATGTGTTTAAATTTCATAACAAAATACTTGTAATTTTTCTTGGAAATTAAATATGTAATGGTTGTTGAAAATGAGAATAACTAATAAATAGGTGAAAATATTTTATAGCAAAACAATAAAAAAAATAAGAAAGAAAGTGATGCTGAGGTGAGTCACTTAGGAGGAGCTCAGGATAATGGAGAAGCATCAACAGAAGACACTAATAATGAAGATAATATAGATAGTTTAGAAATTTAAAGGAGAATTAACAACTGTGCTGAAATCAGTGATGGAAATATAGTCATTGACTAAATAACTCTAGTTCAAACATGAAGGATGAAGTCCCATAGAACACCTTTTTTTCTTAGGTGGAGAATAAAATTTTTTAAGATACTTCTAAGAATGAGGATTGGTTCAAGATTATGCATCCTAATATTGACCAAATAGAGAAGGATCAAACATGGGAAGTTGTTCCAAGTTCAGGGAATAAATAAGTAATCATAACCAAATGGGTTTTATAGAACAAAGTCAACAAATATGGAATGGTGAATTTGAACAAAGAATGACTATTGTGAATGTTATATTCTTAGATATAAGGTATCAACTTTTATGAGACATTTTCACCCATGGATTTCTCGAATACAAAACAGTTATTCTTATCTAAGGTAGTTTAAAAGGGTTTTAATGTGTGTCAAATGGATCTAAAGTCATATTTACTCAATGGAATTATTGAGGAGAAGTTCTATATTGAACAAAATGGGTTTCTAATTTATTAATATTAAGAAAAAGTGTATCATTTAAATAAATCCTTATACGGTCTAAGATATGCACCAAGGTTCTGGTACTCATGAATATATTGGTTCTTAAAGAGACTTAATTTTCAAAGAGGAGGGGTTTATCAAAACCTCAACATCAACAAGGATAAAGTTAAATGGTGGTGCTTATTTATATTGATGAAATTAAATTTATATGATAAAATTAAACACAATGAAAGTAGTTTTTAAAACTCATGAGGTGTGAATTTGAGATATCATTGATTAGTGAGTTGTAATTTTTCCTTAGGTTACAATAAATATAAATAAATGATGGTTTTTTTATTTCTCTTATCAAATATTCCAAGTGATCAAAATATTTAAAATGGATTAATCAAGTATTATGATAACACCAACAACTACTTAGATGACATTTTTGAATAATGTATATGAAAAAGAGGTTTATGTGACTAGATATTGAGAGATAATTAGCAATTTTCTATATATAAAAACCAAATGAATGAATATTGTTTTTTCTAGATGAAAATCCACCTAGAACTAATGTTATCAAAGGAAACTCATTTGTTATTTGTGAATGTAATCCTTCACTATATCAATAATATATTTAATTTTAGGCTATTTAATTAAATCACTTAACAATAGAAATTCTAAGGATTTACTAATTCTGGTTGGGTAGGTTTGGTGGATGAATCAAAATAAACTTCATGTGGAATGTTTGATCTCTGTAGTTCTTGTCTTTATTGGCTAATAAATAATAAGTATTTAAACCAACTAAGCTTGGAAGAGGTTGGATATATAAAATCAACTCATTCTCTCACTCAATTGATTTAGATTTAAAAAATCTTACAGATACAGGGCTGGATGTGCATCATTTATTCCTATCAATGTGAAAACTAATGTGTTATAAATATTATTAAAAATATCATTCACCATTCAAGAACAAAACACCTTGAAATTAAGTATCATTTCACAAAGGAGAATTTTGAGAAAAGTGTGTTGAAGTTTGGGTATGTGTTTACACATGTTCAAGTTGTAGACATAATAACTAAGCTACTACCCAAGGTAGTCTTTTAAAGGAATTGGTTGGCTCTTAGATTCCAAATGACTCCCTTAAACTAGATGAGTTATACAATAGACCCCCACTCTCCCATGAAGTTTTCCTTAAATATCTTGGTCATATTTTCCTCTTATATAAAATTATTGGATTTATAACCCTCATCTTTTAACTTTTAGAAATATGATATATGGGTTTTTTGATAGAGGGGGAGATTCATCCCTTTAATTATAAAGGGGGATAATTTTTTTACATGAAGATTATTTGGATTGTACTTATATTTTTTAAAGGTGTAGAGTGATTTAATTATTTTTCTGGGGGAGAAACAGTTATTGGCATCTTATAGTGAAGATCATGGGAGTGAAATGCGGTCAATGAGGTGTTTTCATGAGGACATTAAAATTTTTCTCTTGTTTCTCACTTAATCTTAACTCAATTAGTCTTATATATTTTTATTAGTGACTCATTGATATTCTCTTTAAAGGAAAGATGAACATATAGAGTTTTGGATTATATCTGGTTATTTTTAAGATTTTCAAAAAAACAATAGAAATGAATTAGTTTTGAAGTATTCAACAAACCCAAAAGAGTTACTTTTGAAAAAAAACCCTATGATAATATTTAAGGTTGTTTTTAATGAGGATATAGTATAATTAATCTTTAATGTAGTTTATTAAGTATGTAGGTCTTATTTAATGAAGGCTAAAATAAGTTTTCGTATGCTCTAGTAGAATTTCAGATAGTGAAAGTTTCTAAATTTTGGACAACTCCCAAACCATAAGGATTATTTCATAAGGTAGTTAGGGAATAAATAAAATTAATTGGGGATACCTTGAATGCATATAAATAATTTCTTCAGGTATAATTAAAATCAAAAATACATGGAAGAGTTCCTGATATTTGTAAGAATCATTTCTCATCTTTGTAATGAAAAATGTTATTTTTCATAAGTATCATTTAATATATTAAGTATAATTCATTAATGAATTAATATCATTTTGGATTGACTAAAAACCTTTTAAACTGTATTAAAATAATCGAGTTTTTATAAGAGTAATTTTGGTTTTTCAGAGTGATAATGTGATCTACATAAGCATTATTCAGGTCTATGAAAGGATGATTCTTGGTATATATAAATATCATATTTTTTCTATATAAGTATGGTTTTGGGTAATAATTTATTTGTATTTTTTTAAGGATGATGATATATGGTGTACGATTTTTGTAAGGATAATTCCTTTTTTATTTTTCTAAAGGGATTTATCTAGCAGTAACATTTATTAATATATTTTACTTATCATAAAATATTATTGATAAATCATCCAACCAAGAATGGAGAAAATAATTTTGATATTTTTAGGATAAACTATCCAATTTGTTTATATTTTAAAGCTTGTTTAAGTATATTTTTTTGTAACTATATTTCACCATGAACACCACATCATGGAAAATGAAGGTGGCGATGTGTAGGGTATATTAGCGATTAAATGGATATATTTTTAAACACATGGCTCAAAAAAATTCAATTCTATTTTGTCTGGTGGGAAATGTTTTGAATAGATTATTTTCTTAATTTGGGAGGTTTATTTACCTGTCATGGAAAAATGGTTGATGGCCTACCTATTTTCAAAATACTTTTCTCTAGAATGGCATGTGATTATTTTTTATAAAAATAATGAAAGAAATATTCTAAAAAATAATATGATATTTTTTTGAATAGATATGTGGATATCACACCATAGAAGAGAAGATAGAGACATAAGGGAAGAAAAGGTTGAAAATTGAGGTTCTAAAAATAGAGAAACATGAGCAATAACATTCCAATTTTTATGTTTTAAATAAGAATAAAAATTTAAACAATTAGATTTGTTATTTGAAGGATTTTATGAAGTTTATTAATTAAAATAAAGAATATAATATTGATAGAGCATCATTGGTGTAATATTACTCTCAATTCATGGAGTAGAAGACAGTTGTAGAAGGAGAAGCGCATAATATTATGTAAACATAGTTTTGTGACTTCCTTTTTCATGGTTGTGAACCAAGAGGGAAAATGTTCCCACTACGAACCTTGTAATCAAGATAATTTTGATTTAATTTTTTAGGGGTATAGGAACCTTACCATGAATACTTTTTAGATAATCATTTTTTGGTGAACTAAGTAAAAATATCCCATATCTCTCTTTATCTATTTATTACTTCATAATGACCATGAGGAAGAGATAATTGTCCATAATAACTATAAAAAAATACATTGATAAGGGGAAAATAAAATTTGACATACCCTGATCCCCAATATTAGGGTATAATCCTTATTTGGGGACAAAAAAATTATTCTATGATATTTATAAAATTCATTTATTTCTCTACATAGGTAAAGGTTAGTTGATTGATACATAAAATTATTCTAGTTAGAAAAATTAGGGAGGATGAATATTTTATAATAGATACTTCTGAAAGTTAACTCAGTAGATTCTAAAGTTTTTCTTTCATGACCTAAAAATTACAATGATTTGAAAAAAATAGTGATTCAATATGAGTGTTGAAAAAATTATTTTCATGTTTTGGGTAATAAGATCTTTCCATGATTCAGTTTGAGAATACAATGCATGAAAAATCAAGTCCTATATTTTGAGAGGCTCTCACGCCATGAGGAGAAGGCCATAATGTGTTTCATGATGGAGAAAGTATCGAGGGAGAGATTCAGGTTGTAACACCTGTATATTTTATGATATATTTCTATTTAAATAAATTTAAATTCACAAATATCTTTCTTTACATGAAAAAATTGACTTTAAATAAATCGTGATATACTATTAAATTGTTATTATTAAAGTTTTTAGTTATCATCTAACTATTGGATTATAAGGTATTCATAGGACTAAATAAATTTTGAAATATTCTTTTTTATACATTTATAAAATAAATTCATTTTTTATAAATGGGTTACAAATGAAAAAATAATAATTTGAATGAAAAAGATATTTTTTTTGAAAAAAAGTTTTTATTCCGGAAATGTATTTTTATCTTAATAAATTAAATTAATCTCTTTTAAGGGAAGTTTTTAATGAAATTAAAATATTATATATTCAATAAATTTTTTAAAAAACATCTAATGGTCAATACTAGGCATGTAATAAGAATAAATCCAGTTTTGTGCTTAAAATGTATATTTCTACCAACAGTTTTCATTGTGTTTTGTGCACTAATTTTAAATTAAATTTATTCCAAATATAAAAATTGGATATTTTAAAATGGATTCCTGATTTTAAATTTACATAATTAATATAATTTACTATGTTAAACTTAATTTTTATTCATTAGGAATAGTAATCATGGTAAAGATTGGTCGCCTTAGTAAAACTAGGTTAAAATTATAGGGAAAAGATTTAAAATATCTCATACACAAGAATTTATCATATTTTAATATTGGTGTTTGACCAAATATATATTTAAAGTGTTAAATAATTTATTTGAAAACATTATTTTTAATTAGGTATCAAAATTTTGACTTTTGTGAAGATAAGTTATATTTTATTCTAATTCAAAACTATTTTTGTGTCTTTTAATTTAATAGTTTTGTTGGAAGGTTCCATTCAATTTTTTTAAATACAAATTCCTAAAAAACATACATATTTTATTATTTAACCAAAAAAAATCTTGTAAACTAATTTATTATTTTATTTCAAGGTGTAGTGATTTTAACTCTTAAGTCGTGCTTTTTCCTAAATTTTTTTCAATGATCAATGTCGTTGATGCTTTTCTGAAGGATGAATTTTTTCTTAGTGAATGTCTTTCATGGTGATTTTATGTTGTGCATGTGGTGTTGTGATCTGTGGCCCATGTTCAAGGGTCTTTGCAACCAGACCTCCTTAAAGGATCTTCTTTAGATGAGTTATAGAGAAAGAAGTTTTCACCAGATCATTATTTTTAGATTTGGACATTTGAGGGGGTATGACTTTTTCCATCAGTACTAGGCTCGTGCAACAGTAGGGGATAGGTTTCTGAGTAGTGATAAGAACGTGGAAGCTGGAATTATCATTTTTGATGTTAGGGAGGATCTTTTTATTGTCGTATTGTTATAGTAGTTAATGGATTATGGAATGTTGGGTCAGATTTTATGTCTTTTTGTCATCAATGTCTTGTTGGGTTCCCCCTTATCCATCAAAATGGGGTTTATGATATAATAAAAATAATAATTTTTAGTCACTAGTTATTTATTCTTATATGAAAATAAATTTATAACACCTATAGAAAATGAATCTAATAAAATGGATTCAATATTTTGAATTTTAAATTCCAATTTTTTTAGAATTTTCCTTTTATTTTTTCCATATATTTAAGTTATCATGGTAAAAAAGTTAAGTAATCACGATTAAGATTAAAATGGGTTTAAAGTAGTTTAACTAAAAAATAAGGCTTTAAATTTATCCAAAACTTAAAATATTAAATTCTAATTTGGGGGTCCTTCGTTCCACTTTACATTATTATGATATATATATTATTTTATCTTTTAAGTAACTCTAAGTGTGTCATTCCCCTCACTTATAAAAGGGAACCTCCAATCCTCCCTAATTCACAAATTTTGAGCCTTGTATATCATAAAATTCCTTAACTAATACCATATTTTATTCCTTTACAAAATACTAGAGCTTTTCTTCTTTCCAAAATACTATTTCAATAATTAATATGAAATCTAAAGGAGGGTTCTCAAAGAAGTGGTATAACTCTTGACCGAGTACTTTAAATTTTATTTCTTCTTCTACCTCCTATAAATATATAGTGACCATTATAAAATAATTAATTCACTATATGAAATATAATTAATTTTTATTATGATAATTTAACAACCATTATCCACCTTCTTTCTATATTATGGGAAAAATAAAACATTGCTCATGCGTACATGTGGACTACCACCTACAAGAAGAAATATGTTTCGTTTTTCATCACAGCTTCACATTGATTTTTACAATGACAGATTTATTGAATATATATTATATTTATAATATTATTAAATTTATTTAAAGTTAAATTAATATTTATTTTTCTTTTGTTCCATCCCTTAAAAAGTGGAAACATAACTCGTGCGTACATAAGGACTACTATCACCATGAAGTGATGTAATTCATTTTTCATCACCACTTTATATGAGTATATATAAAAGTTTATACATTCATTAAATATTATATTAATTAGATGATTAATATTATTTATATGATGGAACCATAATCGAAGTACAAGGACTGGGACTTCTGAATTCAAACATGCATGAAAAATGAAGCATTTATCTCCCAAAATATTGATTTTACTAAATAATAATTAATAACCTAGTGATATGATGTTATAAGTAAATCATATATATTGTGATATATATTATTTCATGTGATTTACATACTAACCCATTGATATGATATATCATGAATCCATTTATATTAATGGTAATTAAATTTTCTTTTGATGTTATTTATTCTATGGGAGTTATGATTAAATCATGTTCCTAAGTGGTAAGGGTTTATGTTACAAGATTATTTATTTTTTGGGATTGTCTAAGAAAAATTCACATTGAGGGAAATTATATGGTACATATACTTTAATCCCAAAATATTTTCTTCTACTATGATTATTCCTAAAAAATTTATGTATTTTTACCATTTTCCTTTATTTGGTACTAAAAATTATAAATAAAATATTTTTATATAAAAGTCGACCTTATTTCCACTTTAGTCAATTATGTCTTTATTCCATATACATACTCTTAAAAATAGTTTTATGAATGTTATTAATTTATATAAAAAATTTTAGTTAGGTTAATTTTCACTACCTTTGATATTTTTTACAAAGGTTTAAAAAGGAATTATTTAAAGAATCATTTTTTCAAACAAGTCATTTTTGACTTTTAAAAATGTGTGAAAGGAATGTTTTATTTTAACATGTTTGACATGAATAGATTTTCATGTCATAATGACCATTATTTTATTTTAATATTTATTATTTATTTTCAAATAAAATAATTTTCTCAATATTATTGTAATTTTTAGGTAAAATTTTATCAAAATAAAAGGATATTTTCTCATGTTTTCAAAGAAAGGTTTGAATGATATTTTAAAGATATTTCTCTTCTATGTCAATATCCATTAAGTATTTTTATTATTCACTGAGGATATGATCTTAAGATTCCATCCATTTTCATTCTATGTATGTCTTATGATTATGATGATATTTTGATGATTCAATTAAGCATGTTTCTTTTCCATGGGTTAATTAGGTTTTAATGAAACATTTATGAAAAATATTTATTTTCCATGAGTTATGAAATGATATAATAATTAAATATTTATAGATCCCATTTCATTTATATGGGTTATGATATGATTGATATTCTAAATATTTTTTGAGATTTTGGAACACATATTTATGGTTTTTATTATGTGATCAGTGGGCCCAAAATTATGTATCCCTCAAATGCATTGGGTAATGATGATAAAGTTAAGAAACTTCTAAGAGATATAAGGGTTGAGAAACTCTTAAGAGAAAACAGAGTTAATAAACTCATAAGATATGACAGAGTTAACTAGATATATGTGACTCCTAATAGAATGGTTGAATTTATCAATATAGGTAATCCCATGATGAATCAATGATTCCCGAGATATTATTATGATTATGATTATTATTGATCCACAAAATTTATATGACATGTTCAATTTATTATAATATTCTATCATGTATCCTGATGGATTTATGAGGATTCCTAGATCTTATTATTCATATATTTTAAAATGCTAAAGTTTTATGACACATGATAATGATCTATGATAGATTTGGTATGAATATTGTATTTTATGATCATGATTTCATACCTTTATGCTTATTGTATGCTTGCATTTGATCATCGATTGGTATCTCCTATTTTTACCCTTAATAAGCATATGATCACACCCTTTTATATGTTTCATTTCCCCAGGTTATGAATAATGGTTTTTAGTAGGGTATGTATAAGAAGGGTACTATGTGAGAAGAACTTTTTGGGAAATGTTGAAGATCTTTCCTGAAATAAGTTGTTTATTTTTTTAATCTCAAAAACCCTAACAAAATTTGGTCATGGAGAATTTATTATTATAATATGTATTAAATAATCACTTAAGATAATATAATATTGATTTATGTTATACTCATATCACCTTAGTTAGCATCAGAGTAGGTTTAAGTTATTTTTGGAGATTAGGGTTAGATAAATTTGGTGAAAAATCTAGGGATAAGTTTAAGTATTGGTTAACATCCTAATGATTTTGTAAAGTAGGTATTGTGTAGTTTTCATATAAAAAACATCTTTATCTTGATATAGCTAAGTGGGTGTAGTTTTGTCACAAATGCATATAGGTGTAACAAATCTAAAAGGGGAAGATAGAGTATTGACCAAATCATCACCAGTGTATGATCAATGGGACTATGACTGCATACCTTACTAGCCACTCCCAATGGATATTCTTGGGTTAATTCACATTTTCTTTATAAACCATTATGAAGGATTTAAATAGATAATGACCATGAATAACCTAGGTTAAACCTATGGTGTGGAGTGAAAAGTATGTTTCATTATTTAGATATACAATGATTGATTTTTTATGAATATATGATTGATCTCTATGATGTTTCATTCTCATGATAACCATTTTGGTTTTAGTAAAAGAATAAAGATAGAATGATGAAGTTATAGTGGTAAAAGGCACACTCAAATATTAAAGTGTTGTATGTGATCTTAGTTATGTGAATTCATTTAAATCATGAAAAGTATCTAGGGATGTTCATTCATATCTTCAGTGATCATATGTTGAGCTAGCAGTAAAAACTTATATTCATATAATGATCTCATATTAAGTATATAGGTAATTTATAATAGAACTTCTTGGGAATGTGTTTCCTGGAAATATTATGTTTCTCTCTCTAGTTAAAATTGATGTTATTTTGGGAATGGATTGGATATCTCTTTATAGATCCCATATTAATTTCTGAGGAAAGTAATTCATGTTATATATATTGAATCAACATGTTATCATCTTTCGATGTGAGGATGAATATGAACTTCCAATGGATGTGTTGGCCCATAGATGTTGTTGGCCACTATCTCTAACTACTATCTCTAACTAAAGGTTTTAATTATCACAAATCATGTAATTTATTAAAATCTATCTTATTTCATGTTACATATTATATTACGACACAACATTATCTTGAATATTAGATCATGTCATTCATATAACTATTTATGTGTGTTTAAGTCTAAACAAAATTTTAATTAATTGTCTATTTGTAATTAGGAGGATTACCAGTTTATAACTTTTTTAAATTACAAGACAGATCATCTAAAATTGTATATGTATAAGTCACTAACACTGACAAGCAGATGACACACCGTCAAAAATATGTCTAACGGATAGATAGATCAAACAGGCATATTTTGTAAGTATGTGAACCTGACACTATTACAAAGGACTCACCATTGGATGTGACACCATTACAAAGGAATCACCATTGGATGTGATACATACAAATAGAGGACCCACTATTTCACATGCTAATGACTCAATTGACCTAATGTTAGTGAAAGTGACCTACCGTTGCATGATGCTACCAATGTAAGGACTCGTCGTCAGTTAAAATGAGTCACTTTTGGCTCAAATGTCTCACCGACAGAAGAAAGGATGAACCGTTCATATGAGTCATTGTTAGTTTATCTATCTCACCATTGATCAGTCACACTGATAGTTCAAGAGATTCACCGATGGGCATCACACTAATAGTTATAAATTAGTCAGTGATACCGATGGGAAGGACTTACACTGATACAAAGATTCACCGATGCTGACTGACCAATGATGATAGACTGATGAAAATGAGTCACCGATACTTGTGACTCATCGATACTCATAAAATATGTTTTTATATTATTAATTCAAATTTATATCTAATGATCATATTTATAAAAATTAATGTTTTTTTCATTATTTAATGTTGTCTGTTGGAAATTCAATAGATAGTACAAGGTAGATACACATGGGGAGATCTTCATGCCAATTGGATCATGAAGTATAAAAGAATTTCATAAGGGATCATTTAAAAAAAGATGAGGAATATGATGAAAATAAAAGTAAGGAACATAAAAACTGAAAATACTCTCGCAACACTCAAGATTTATTCAAAGTCACAAGAACTCAAAGAAAGAACATATAGGAACATCAATAAGATAAGAAAGACATGTTGAATGGCACTGAACATCTATCCACTAATGTGTTGAACACTTCACATTCTTTAAAAAACCAAACCACGGAGTATGTGATACTCTTTTATGAATCTAACTTTAAGAAGAGCACTCAAACTTCATTCTCTCTACACAGACGAGTCTAGAACTTTATTTCATAGAACAAAAAGGCATCTAAACTCTATTCTAAATCTTTATCTCTGTTGTGTTCTTTTGTTTACATTTTTTGAGCAGTGTGTATATCTGTCTATTACACACACGTTGACTCCTGTACATAACTGTAGGATACCTTATATCTTCAATATCACTCTCTTTATGATCTTTTGTATCCCACATAGAATATTGGAAGAGTTCAAGTGTGACCAGTTTTTTGTTTTTCCCATGAATAAGTGTGGTAGAGGTCAGGTGTGACCTGGATAGCCTTGTGTGTTATTGAGAACCCTAATCCAGGGTATGGATCAAACTGTTAATTAATATAAAATTCTTGGTGACAGGTGATAACCAAGTGGATAAGAATAAGTTTCAGCTTGAGACTGAACCTCTTGTTTATTTCCACTGCATTTTTACTCTTTAGTTTTACTCTGTTTTATCACCGTTTTATAATACTAAATTGAACATTGATAGTTATTTTAGCAAGTATTTATATTTGTTTTTAACTAGTAATTTGGTTTAAAAATTTATACCAATCATCATATTATTATATCTAAGAACTAATCAATCCTCTGAGAAATTAATTGAACATTTAGGACTTTTATAAATTCACTACAAACTAATTTTGATTATATTTTAATTGGTAGAAATTTTTGAAAGAACCAATTTTAACATAAATTTTTAAATATACTAAGTCCACTCCCCTCTTGAGTAATATACTCCAACCAACAGTATGTTACTTATATTTTATGTGTCCTACTACATATTAATCATGGATATTTATCTCAAATTCTGGGGGAGAAACTCAATATTGAAAATATTCTTATTGTTTAGGAATGTGATAATGTATTTTCTAACTAATTTCCTAGTATTCCCCAAAATCATGATGTTGAGTTACTAATAGAAATCATACCAGGTGTTGCATTTATTTCAAAGACTCTATATATAATTAATTTGATTATGTTGGTTGAATTTTAGAACAAAATCCAGGAGAACCTTGATAAGGGATTCATATTCCCAAGTGGGTCACCATGGGGTGCAGTTGTTATTTTTGTTAAGAAGATGGATGGGTCAATGTTTCTTTACATTGATTATGAAGAACATAATAATATTGATATCAATAAAAGTATCCTCTTTCCTATATGGCTTGTTTGATCAATTATATGGAGCTAAATACTTTTCAAAGATTGACCTTTATTCTAAATTTCATCAATTGAGGTACAAAAAATTGGATATACCAAAGACAAACTTTCATAGGATGTATGGTTATTATTAATTTATAGTAATTCCATTTTGGACTTACCAATTCCCCCACTATCTTCATCTATTTAATGAATAAAGTTTTTAGATACTACCTCAAACAGTTTGTGGTAGTCTACATAAATGATATTCTTCTATATTACAAGAGTAAGGAAGACCATGAATATTATTTTAAGATTTTGTTGAATACCCTAAAGAAATATATATTTTATGCTAAATTAAGAAAATTTGAATTACAGTTACATAAAGTTTCATTCTTAGAACATATAATTGAAAGTGAGGGTATATTTATGGATCCTTCAAAAATGGAAGTTATTAAAAAAATCCTAGACAAAAAATGGTGATTTATATCCATAGTTTTCTTGGGTTGGCCAGACATTATCAATGCATTATGGAGTATTTATCATGTGTATCTTATATAAAAACCAGGTTGACTTAGAATGGAATCAAGTTTGTTTGGACAAATTAATGTGAGGAAAATTTCAAGGATCTAAAAAGAGTGTCAGTCAACACACATATAGTTACACTACCAAATAGTATAGAAGGGTTTGTGATATATAGTGATGCATAAAATTAGGTAATGGGATGCATAATCGTTCAGAATGATATAATGATATCTTATGCCTCCTGCCAATTGAAAATTCAAGATAAAATTACCTGAATCATGATTTGGAGTTATCCGCAGTAATTTTTGCATTGAAAATATAGAGGATTTGTATTTTTAGTGAAAGATGTGATATATATATATATATATATATATATATATATCAAAAAGTCTTGAAGTATATATTCACATAGAAAGAGTTAAATATACACCATTAGAGAGGGTTGTATTTGATTAAGGATTATGACTGCATAATACATTACTACCCTTGGAAGGTTAATAATGTGGTAAATGATCTATATTAGAAGGACTATGTTAGTTTATCCATAGTGAGGATTGAAATAGATCTAATACTTAAATATTATAAAAATATGTATCTTGAAATCTTGAAGAAAGGGGACAAATATTATCTTTTTCAGATTATTTTCAACCATCCATCTATGTGAGGATTAATAAGGGAAAGAAAGAAGATGTTAAACTACATAAGATGGTGAATAATTTCCTTGAGATCAACCCTAATTATAATGTAATAATAAGGTTTGGGAACAGATTATGTGACTCTTTAATACCGAAATTAAATAATGATATTTTAGATATAGCTCATAGTTCATCATTCTTTATCCATCCTGGAAGTATGAAGATATATAGAGATCCAAAAGAGTATTTATGGTGGGATAGAATGAAAAAGGATATTTCAGAATATATATCTCAGTGACAAGTATTTTAGTAAGTTAATATTAATAGATTTAATTCTAAGGGCATGATAAAACCATTACCAATACTAGAATGGAAATGGGAAAATATTACCATGGAGTTCATCATAAAAATCCCCAAAAAATCTAAAGAACATAATTTTATTTGGGTTATAGCTGATTTAATTTAGAAGATAGTGAATTTAAATGAAAAGAGACAATATTTTTCTCTTGATCGGCTTTCTAGAATATCTGTTAAGGAAGTTTTAAGGTTGTATGGATTATCACATTATATGGTATTTGATGAGGACCTAATGTTTAACTCAAAGTTAATGATAAGTATTTTAAAATATTTGATTATATAGTTTAAATTTACCACTACATACCACCCTCATAAAAATTGTCAATTTTGAGAGGAATATTCAAACTCTAGAAGACATGTTGAGAGATTTATCTATGTATTTAAATGATTATTTGGATCAACACATTTATCTATTCAAGTCTCCTTATAACAATATCTTTTAATAAATTATGTATATGAATCCTTATAAATACCTCTATGATAAGAAGTAAATAACTCCAATGTTCTAGGATGTACTTTTTTAATGAAAGGTATAGGGACCTGAGCTTGTTGAGAAAATAGAAGAGAGGTTTAGAGATCTCCGGCATCACATTCGGGTAA
Source organism: Viscum album (assembly GCA_963277665.1). Taxonomy (NCBI): domain Eukaryota; kingdom Viridiplantae; phylum Streptophyta; class Magnoliopsida; order Santalales; family Viscaceae; genus Viscum; species Viscum album. Next base: position 2,066,562,713 of record OY728131.1, read on the forward strand.
CTCAGGGTCGATGAAAAATGTGTGTTGAGTATCATTAGTTAGATCTAGAGTTTGAAGTGGGTGACATGGTATTCTTATAAATATATCCTTAGAAAAATGTTTTGATATTTAAAAAGAAGGAAGTTTGGGCCCTAGATATATCATTCCCTTTGAGATTATTGATCATATCGGTATGGTTATTTATTTATTGGTGCATCAATTAAATCTATCTCAACTTCACAATGTGTTCCATATATCTCTATTGAGGTGGTTCATACATGATCCTTTAAATGTACTAAACTTATAGTTCATACCATGGGAGTAAGATCTCTCTTATGAGGAACAACGGGTGGAGATTTTAGATCGAATAGAGAAAATATTTCAAAATAATATTACTCACTTGTTCACATTTTTGTGGTGAAACTAAAAATTTGAGGAATCTATGTGGGAACCAAAGGATATGATGAGGCGGAAATGTCCTCAGTTATTTGTATAAGAGTGATGGAATTTTGGGGGATAAATTATTATAAGGTGTATAATGTAACACTCTAAGATTTTATGATTTATTTATCTTTAAATATATTTAATTTCATTGATGTATTTCATTATATGCAACATAGAGCTTAAAATAATTGTGATATATTATTAAATTAATATTATTATTATTTATTTTGATAGTTATCACCTAACAAATGGATTAAAGGGTATGAATATGGATAACTAAATTATGATTATTTTTAAAATGTATAGAATTAATTTATTGGCTATCAATTTCCTAAAAATTAAAATAAAATTATTTGAAGGTAAAAAAGATGTTTTTTTACTTCTGAAAAAATTGTTCTTATTCACACAATGTGTTTTTATCTTAAAAAATTAAATTAATCTCTTTGGATGAATAATTTTAAATAAATTTATATATTATATATTCAATAAAAAATTTAATATTCAGCTAATGGTTTTTACTAGGAATTGAATAAGAATAAATTCAACTTTGTGCTCAAAAATTCATTTTTTTCCATAAACGGATTTCATTATATTTTTCACACTTATTTAAAAATGAATTTCTTCTAAATATAGAAATTTAAACATGTAAAATGAATTAAATATTTGTAATAATCATAATTAATATAATTTTCTAGGTTTAAATTTTTTTATTATTAATAGTAATCCTGGTAAAGATTTTTCACCTCAGTAAACTAAGTAAAATTGTGATAAAACTATGGGTTAAAGATTTAACACTTTAATTTATCCTATTAAATGATCTTTTTTACCAAATATATGTTTATAGAGATAAATAATTCATTTTATAACGTTATTTTGAATTTTGGAACCCAATCTTGACTTTAGTGAAGATATGTTATATTTTTTTCAAATTAAAAACTCTTTTTATGGCATCCCACCTTTTATTACATAACTTTTCATTACATTTTACAAATATAGGATCTTTAAAGTATACTGTCTTAGAAATCAGGAATATAAAACATGAAAACATAAAACATGAAAACATAAAACATTATTCTAATCCACTTTTTGGGCTTCATCATAAGTTATTCTTAAGTAAAATTATTTCATCTCATAACCTATAGACATACATCAAAGGAAAGGGTGAGCGGAAGGCCCAGTTAGGAAAGAAAGGGAATCAGTTTACTTGTGAAATCAATAAGAACGTGATAAAAAACATAAATACATGAGAAATAAAAGTATAGTCATATCATAATCAAAATAATTTTAATAATAAATTGATTATGTGGATAAAACATTTAATTCATAAATTCATGATCATATCACTAAGGTTCATCCCCAAGGTGTCATAAAAATTATCAAGGTTATTCACCAAGGTATCATGAAACTTGTCATATCTAGAGATTAAATTCTTTACCCAATGCATTAGAGTTTTATTAGGGTGCACCCTTAATATGTCTTTACATTAATGTGATCCATATAGATCATAATCAAACATTTCATAAATAACCCATAGATAATTAAAGAAATGGGTTTCATTTCAAAAATCATGACATTTTAAAAGATCTTAAAAACATGATCGGTATGTCATTTATAACCCATGGAAAGGGAGTGAGGGTTACATATATGTCAATTCTAGAATCAAATAGATCAATTTTATGAATTGATTAATACCTCTGGAAATGAAAATAGAATTAGGTATTCACATAAATAATACAAGAGAGTTTCTTGAGAAAAAGGGAGATATTTTGAGATGAAAATTATGCAGCATAACGGCTATATAACATTGTTTAATAAAACATTGAAAAGAGAGGGAAAAAGATTAAACCACTCATAAATAACTCATAATACATTATGGGTATATAATAAAAATAAATAAGATCATGGTATGGATATTTCAAGGAATTTCCACATGAAAATGAAACTCGAAGGAAAAGAGAAGATGTGATTTGTTTTACAAAAATTCGGCAGCCTAACGACATCAATTAAAAATTCAGAAAATTAGTTGATGATATAGGAAAGGGTATCTCATCAATTGAACATGAAATGGATAGTAATAATGATATAAAATAACATACACCAACAGAATTAAATAGAAACTAGAAGACATAACATAAAGGAAGTCATTACTTAAAAGAGGAGGGTGAAAGGTTCCTTTACCTTGAAGAGCGGCTTTGAAATCTCAAAGGATAGGAACTTGGGGTCTTGAGGGAACCTTGGGAGGACTTATTGGGAGGTAAAAATACCATATATTCGTTGAGGAGGATTTTGAAATGAAATTAATGAGGTAATGTCTTGGTATTTATTGGGAAAGAGAGAGAATATTTAATTAATTTCTGAGGGACACCTCATCCGTGGTATTTGAAAAACCATGGGCTTACCCATGTTATTTTCCCATGGTATTGGACACTTTGGACACCTCATAACTTATATTACTATTCAAAATTCTACCAGATTTATTACATCATCAATTATGTCATTAAACACCCAAAACTCAAAACTGTCTTTTTACTATTCACCGAAAATTCAACTATTTCAGAAAATACCAAAAATTTACCCTAACCTATGAATTAAAAAATGAACTCCGTCTTATGAAAATAATTTTTTAAATATTTTTTAATTTAATTTTTAAATAAAATCATTATTTATTAAAAAACAACTCTAAAACTATAACTTGTTTTAAAACACCTTGAAAAAGTAATCAAGGTCCCATAAAATTATCTTACAACCATAAGACAATAAAGTAACAATTTATGATTACATTTTATGGAAATAAATTTCCATTTTAAATTATATGATTTATTATAAAATGGTAAATAAAGTATTTATGACATATAAAAATACCAAAACTAATACTATGATCATTTTTTCACTTTTATGATGTCCACATTATATTTATACATTCATGGGTGAAGTTTCTTTTTTTTGGCCTATTTACTATTTATTTATATTCATTTCTATTCATAGGGGTATGTTTTCATACTGTATTGTTCACTAAAAATCAATTTGATCTTATTAGACTCTAAACTTCTTACTAATCACAACTATAGAAGACTGTTTTTTTAAAATCATTTCACATTATTAATTATTAAAAGTATACAAAAATGTTTTAAAATACCTTTTTTCCAAAATTCATCAATAATATGGAACTTCTATAAATTTATCCAATATTTATCCAGACATTTGAAATTCATAAATTTTACCATAATAATAAATAGAAATTTTATTTATACCAAGAGATTAAAAAAAGTATCTAAGGCCTCATTTCATAGCCCCTTATAACACCAATATAGAACCTATGTGTAATGAGTGCTATGGTGATAGAATATTGGGGTGGCTTGGATAACATTTCCCAAGTGGTGATTTCTATCTTCTTGAACTTCTTTCTTAGGCGATTCCGTTCAAGATTCACATGTTGAAGCTCAGCTTGGGATTTGTCCAGAGAAAAGCCCAGAGATGCTACCTCTTTCCCAAGCTCTGACATATGGGCTTCGTACGGCCCAAGTCTACTGGATAAGGCCATCAACTATTCTTTCTGTATTAATTAACTAAGATCACTTGTATTTATAAGCAATAAGTTTAACTTTAAGAGTTTAGTTTCCACCATTCATATTGATCAATGGTCTTATAATAGTCAAAACCCAATGGTATAATTTTAATTATACTCACTTCATTACTTTTAGGATATAGTTTTGTTGAGTATAAAATACAATAACACACAAAAGTAGGAAACAAAATTTATTCAAAAGTCCGGCTCGTTACATTCTTCCCCCCTTAATAAATTTCGTCCATGAAATTTTAACTCATACCTTTAGAAGAGAAAATTTGTGGGTACTTCTGTCTCGTAAACTTTTTTGGTTCACACGTGGCTTCTTCACATTTGTGGTTCCTCCACAACACCTTAACAAGGTGGGTAATCTTGTTTCCTAGAACCTTGTCCCTACAATCTAAGATCTCCACTGGCTACTCCTCATAAGAGAGGGCATGTTCCAGTTGTACCACCTCTGGATTTTGTACATGTGGATCTTCAAGTAAGTACTGACTCAAGAGGGATATATAGAAGACATCATGAACTTTCGCTAGATTTGGAGGAAGTTCAAGCAGATAGTCCACTACTCCTACCCGATCAAGGATTTCATAGGGACCAATTTACTTAGGGTTGAGATTCCCTTTCTTCCCAAACCTCGTGACTCTCTTCCAAGGTGAAATTAAAATAAATAACTTGTCACCAACATCAAACTCTAATTCCTTTAGATGGTTGTTGGCATAGTTCTTTTTCTGACTCTCAGTAGCCTTAATGTGTTTTTGGATGGAATGGACCTTTTTATCATCTCTTACACAAGACCAGGCCCAAGAAGCTTTCTCTCAGCAACTTCATTCCAACAAGTAGTAGTTATACATTGCTTACCATATTGAGCTTCATTGGGTGCCATTTTAATGCTCGATTGGAATCTATTGTTGTAAAAGAACTCAACTAAAGGGATATGTCGATCCCATCCACCCTTAAATTCCATTGAGCATGTTATCAGCATGTCCTCCAGTGTTTGAATAGTCCTTTCAGTTTGGTCATCATTTGGGGGGTTATAGGCCATACTAAAATTCAATTTGGTACTCAAATATTGTTTAAGACTTCTCCAGAATGTTTATGTGAACCTTGGATCACGATCAGATATAATAGAAAGTAGAACTCCATGCAGCCACACCACTTCCTTCACGTAAATCTTGGAAAGTTGATCAAGAGATAAATCTTCCTGAATGGAGATAAAATAGGCAGTCTTGGTGTTACAGTCCCTAATAACCCATATCGCATTATTTCTTTTGGAATTCCTTAGGAGACTAGTGACTAAGTCCATAGTGATATTGTCCCACTTCCATGCTGGTATGGGTAGTGGTTGCAATACCCCTTTAGGAAGTTGTCTCTCTGCATTCACTTACTGAAATACTGAGCACCTTAAAGAGTATTTAGCAATCTACCTTTTCATATTATCCCACCAATAATTATCACGAAGGTCCATATACATTTTTTTGCTTCCATGATGTATAGAGAAAGTAGAGTTATGAGCTTCATCCATCATCTCCTTTATTTTCGGAATAGATGGAACACATAGTCTTGTACTAAATTTTAGTACACCTTCTTGATCAATATTGAACTCAGTAAACTTCAAATCCTTCATAGCCTCAAAATTCTTCTGTAACAAAGAATATTATTTTTGATATTTCCTAATATTATATAGTAATGATGGTTGAGAAATCATTTGGGTTAGGGATGATGATTTCTATTACCTTATAATTCCCATGTCTATCTTTATTATGTCATTGATCAAAGGATCTCTTTGAATCCTCATCATGGAAAGAACAACTGGGTCTTTCCTGATTAATGCATTAGCAACTTTGTTTTCTCTTTAGGGATGATAATGAATTGAACAATCATAGTCTTTGAGAAGTTTCAACCATCTCCTTTGTCTCATGTTCAATTCCTTTTGTGTAAAAATATACTTCAAACTTTGATGGTCTATGTATATATCACATTTATCCTCATAAAGATAGTTCCTCCATATCTTCAGAGAAAAAACAACCATATCCAGCTCCAAATCATTCATAGGATAATTCATTTCATGAGTCTTCAAAAGTTGAGATGCATAAGCAATGACCTTTTCATTTTTCAGGAGGAAGAACCCAATACCATTCAGCGATGCATTTCTAAAAATAATGAATCATTCTCTACTTGAGGGCAGAGTTAACACAGGTGTAGTAACCAATCTCTTATTTATCTCTCAGAAACATTCCTCACACTCCTTTATCCAGGTGAACTTGATACCTTATTGAGTTAACTTGGTTAATGGATTATAAAGTCATGAATTTTTTTTCACAAACCTCTTATAATATCTTGCTAATCCTAGGAAACTACAAATCTCAGTTATTATTGTAGGCTAAGGCCACTCATCTACAACTTTTGTCTTTGCAGGGTCAACTTTTATTCCTTCATTGGTTACAATGTGCCCTAAGAAAGCAACTTGTTCTTACCATAATTCACATTTTTTTAACTTTCTGAAAATCATTTCCTTCCATGGAGTTTGCAAAAATACCCCTTAGATGATCCTCATGCTCCTCGTAACTTTTGGAATATATCATAATATCATCAATAACAACTACCACAAAGTTATCAAGGTAGTCCTTAAAGTCTATTTTCATAAAATCCATATAAATAAAAGGTGAATTAGTCAGTCCGAAGGGTATAACAACAAACTCATAATTCCTATATCGTGATCAAAAGGAATTTTTTGGAATATCTTCTTTCTTCAGCCTCAATTGATGATAACCAGATTGAAGATAAATCTTAGAGAAGAATTGATCCCCACAAATTTGGTCAAATAATTCATCAATTCTTGGAAAAGGGTATTTTTTCTTCATTGTTATCCCATTCAGTTCTCTATAATCAATGCATAGCCTCGTCAATCCATCCTTCTTCTTCACATAGAGAATAGGTTCTCCCCAAGGAGACACACTTGGTCAGATAGACCCCTTCTCCAAAAGATCTTGTAGTTGTTTCTTTAATTATTCTAGCTCTACATTTTCCATCCTATAGGGGGTATTAGATATCGGATGAGACCCAGGTACGAGTTCAATGGAGAACAATACCTCTCTTTTTGGAGGAGGTCTAGGTAACTCTTCTAGAAATACATCAACATATTCCTAGATAATGGGGACATTTTCTATCCTCAAACTCTCATTTCCTTCTTCGTATTCATCAATAAACTCTGTAGAGAAGGATATAGGACGTTATTCAAAACAAAGATCAGGTTGAGATATCTCTCCTTAGAAGATAACTATAGGTTTTCCATTTAAGACTACCGTGATTTCTTTTCTTCTTCATTTGATCTTAGAATTATACTTTGAGAGTCAGTCTATCACTAGTATAATGTCAAATTCCATCATGGTAATGAATAATAGATTTATGATAATATTGTGCTCACTAAAGTAAATACTAGAGTTTATAAACACTGAAAATGCTTGGATAATCCCACCAAAAGTCTTGACTGATAACTCTACTTTTAGAAAATCGGTGGTTGATTCTAAATTATTTAAAAACTTAGAGGAAATAAAGTAATGCGTAAAACCATAATAAAATAATGTAATTAATAGCTTTGAGAGAACAAAAAGAGTACCTATCACCATATCATTTGGCGCTTCAGCTTCAGCTGTAGTGATTGCAAAAGTATGATCGTGTTCCCTTGGTCGTTTATGAGGCGGGTGGTGATTCTCCTCCATGGCCCTCAGATTTGTAAATTGATTGGAAATGTGCCCAATTTTTTCACACTTGTAGTATTGTACATCAGGTAGGGCCTACACCATCTTTCCTTTGTCTTTGTTGGGATGTTGTGGCTTCACCTCACTATGAAAATTCTGTGCAATGTGGCCATATCTACCACACTTGTATCACTTCCCACTCCCGAGTAGATAGTTCCCTGAATGCTTCTTCCCATATTTATTACACATGGGACGTTGTACTTGCTTGCCTCCTCCTCTCTGATCAAAGCCCTTCCCTAAGAATGGCTCCATAGATATTTTATTTTCATTGGATTTATGATATCATTGTGTCTCACCAATCTCCAGTTCAACTTTAATCACACTTCGCACGATCTCCTCATAGCTATCATAATCTTAGATGGCTAGATTCTTCTGCAGATGAGGTCTCAGTCCACTGAAGAATCTATTAACCTTACTATTTAGATCCATGAAAAAGATAGAGGTGTAATGTGAAGGCCTTGTGAAGTTCATCTCGTAGCTTCCCACAGATTCATTCTCCTTCTACTTCAGCTCAAGAAACTCCTTCTCCATTCTTGTTCTCATCGATCGAGAGAAATACTTATTGAATAAAATCCCTATGAACTCTTCCCACTCCATATCTTCAACTTCCACTCTTGGACTTGTTTTTTTAATCATTTCCCACCACTGATCAGCTTCTCCCTCTAATCGATAAACATCTAAGGTAACATTCTCTTGTTCAGAATAGCGGAGTACAGAAAAGATCTTCTCGATAGAGTTGATCCACTGTTCATCAATCAATGGGCCGGTAGATACACTAAAGGTTTGTGTTCACTGACGTATAAAGGACTCAACAAAAAGTTGTTCCCTTCATGATGAGATCAGTCTCTCGGCTTGATTTAAGTTATTTACCATAACTTGAGTCAGTTGATTCATCATTTTCATGAAATTTTCCATTCTGGCTTCCATCGGAGGGCTATTAGCACATGGTCTATTGTGGTCACCATTTTCACGGTTCCTCCTATTTCCCTCTATTTTATAAAAGAATAAAACCTTAGTGAGAAGATTATTTCATTTATTAATCTTTTAACTATAAAGTAATTTATGTCTTAAAACTTCATGCTTTAAACAATTACATTTCTCTATAAATTCTTCATAATGATTCATAAAAATCTTATGATTAAATAAACATATCTCATGGGAGTGTCATAACCAAGAGTGCAGAAAGTCCCATTGACATGTACCAAGATACATTGGGTCAATCCCGAAACTCTCAGAGTTCTCACTCCTAAGTACATCAGTTCCAGAGCCTCCTCTTCCAGCTCATATCCAGACAGGGATGTATTTGTTTGATAAACCACTCACTCAATACTCACAAAAATACCAAAAAGTTTTCCTATATTTAAACTTTACTATAGGATTATTCTTAAATTTTTTATATCCTAATTTCTATAAATAACTAAACTATCCTCTGATACCAACTATTTCATCCTGACTTTTATTACATAACTCTTCATTAAATTTACCAATAGAGGATCTTTAAAGTCTAGTGTCTTGGAAATCTGGATCATAAAACATGAAAACATAAAATGTTCCTCTCATCCACCTGTAGGGATTCATCATAAGTTATTCGTAAGTAAAATTATTGTATCTCATAACCTGGAGAGATACATCAAAGGAAAGGGTGAGCAGAAGGCCCAGAAAGGAATGAAAGGGAATCAGTTTACTTGTGAAATCAATAAGAACTTGATAAAAAACAAAAAAGACATTAGAAATGGAAGTAGAGGCATATAATATTGAAAATAACTTGAATAATAACTTGATTATGTGGATATAACATTTAATTTAGACATTCATAAACATATCACCAAGGTTCATCCCCAAGGTGTCATAAAAATTACCAAAGTTATTCACCAAGGTATCGTGAAACTTGTCATCTCTAGAGATTAAATTCTTTACCCAATGTAATGGAGCACTATCAGGGCAAACCATTAATATGTCATTAATTTCATGTGATCTACATATATCATAATCAAAATTTTCAAAAATAACCCATAGAGAATAAAATAAATGGGTTTCATTTCAAAATTGTGGCATTTTAAAAGTTCTTAAAAACTTGATTGTTATGTCATTTATAACCCATGGAAAGGGAGAAAGGGTTATATGTATGTCAATTATAGAATACAATAAATCAATTTTATGTATTCATTAATAACCTTGTAAATGAAAATAGAATTGGTTTTTCACATAAATAATACAAGATAATTTCTTGAGAAACAATATAGAGATTTTGAGACAAAAATAATGCAGCATAACGGCAATATAACATGATTTTAAAAAACATTGAAAAGAGAGGGGACAAGAGTCGCCCACTCATAAATTAATCATAATTAAGTATGGTTATAGAATAAAAATAAATAATATCATGGTATATATATTTGAAGGAAATACCATATGAAAATGAAACTCAAAGGAAAAGAGATGATTTGATTTCTTTTATGAAAATTCGGCAGCCTAACAGCATCACATAAAAATTGAAAAAATAATTTGATGAGAGAATAAAGAGTCTCTCATAAATTGAACATGAAATTAAAAATAATAATGATATATAAGAACATAAACTAATAGAATTAAATAGAATCTAAAATACATAACATAGAGGAATTCATGAATTAAAAGAGGAGGGTGAAAGCCTCCCTTACCTTGAAGAGTGAATTCGAAAGCTTGAAGGTTGGGACCTTGGGGTCTTGAGGGAACCTTGGGAGGAATACTTGGATGTTAGAAAGTCCAAATCTTTGTTGAGGAGGATTTTTGAATGAAATGAATGAGGGAATGGCTTGTTATTTATAGGGAAAGAGAGGGAATATTTAATTAATTTCTGAGGGACACCTCATCGGGGGTATTTTCAAAACCATGGCCTTGCCCATGGTATTAGCCACTTGGGAAACCTCATAACATATATTAATACTCAAAAGTAGACCATATTTATTACATCATGATTACATCATCAATGATGTCATTAAACACCCAAAACTCAAAACTGTATTTCTATTATTCACTGAAAATTCAATTTATTTCAAAAAAATCCCAAAAAATTACCCTATCTTAATATCGATGATCTGAATTAAAAAATAAACTCCATTTTATGAAAATAATTTTTTAGATATTTTTAATTTAATTTTTAAATAAAATCAATATTTATTCAAAAAACAACTCTAAAACTATAACTTGTTGTGTAACACCTTGAAAAAGTAATCAAGGTCCCATAAAATTATCATATAACCATAAGACAATAAAGTAACAATTTATGACTACATTTTCTGAAAATAAATTTTCATTTTAAATTATTAAATTAATTATAAATTTTTAAATAAAGTATTCATGACCTTTAAAAATACTAAAACTGATACTATAATAATTTTTTTCTTTTAAGATATCCACAATATATTTATACATTCATGGGTGAAGTTTCCATTTTTTGGACGGTTTACTATTCATTACTATTCATAAGGTTATGTTACCATTCATACTTTACTATTCAATAAAAATAAAGTTGATCTTATTAGACTCTAAATTTATTTCTGATCACAATTGTAGAAGAACATTTTTTTTAAAACACATCACATTATTAATTATTCAAATTATACAAAAATATTTTAAAATACCCTTTTTCCAAAATTCATCAATAATATGGAACTTCTATAAATTCATCCTACATTAATCCGGACATTTTAAATTCAAGAAATTTACCATAAGAAGAGATATCAATTTAATTTATACCAAGAGATTACAAAAAGTATATAAGGCCTCGTTACATATCCACTTATAACACCTACATTGGACCTAAGTGTAATATTTGTTATGGTGATAGAATCTTGGGGCGGCTCGGACAACATTGCCTGATTGGTGATTTCTATCAGCTTGAACTTCTCCCTTAGGTGATTTTGTTCAAGCTTCACATATTGAAGCTCAGCTTGGGCTTAGTCCAGATCAAATCCAAGATATGCTACCTCTTTCCCAAGCTCTGACAGATGGGCTTTGTATGGCCTGAGTCTACTGGATGAGGTCATTGACTATTCTTTCGAGATTAATTAACCAATATAACTTGTATTTATAAACAATAATAAAAACCTTAAGAGTTTAGTTTCCAATGGTCATATAACATTCAAAACCCAAAAGTATCATTTTAATTATACTCACTTCATTACTTTAAGGTTATATTTTTGTTGAGTATAAAATAAAATAACACCCAAAAGTAGGCAATAAAATTTATTCAAAAGTTCAGATTGTTAAAAATTTTTGGGTCTTTGCATTTAATGGTATGGTTAGAAGGTTAAAATAAATTTTTTACTGATAAAAATTATAAACACGTTCCTTTTTATTATTTATCAAAAAAAATGAAACCATATTATTAATTGATTTCAAGGTGAAATTACTTTTACTCTTTAATTGAGTATTTTTCTATAAAACTGATTTCATATGTTTTTTGTTCTTATATTAAAAGTAATTTCTACCAAATATAGAAATTAAATTTAATAAAATGGATTTAAATTTTTTTATCATAATTTTTTAATTTGGTTATAAGTGACCTCTTATTTTTGGTCATATAATTATGTTATCATAGTAAAAAAGTTAAGTTATCACGATTAAGGTTAAAATAGGTTAAATAAGGCTTAACTTGAAGATAAGGATTAAAATATATCTCAAACTTATATAAATGTGATTGGTTTATTTTATTTATACCCTATCACATATTTAATTCTAATTTTTCGTGACTTTTTCAGTTAACGTGATAATGACATATATATTATTTAATCTTTTAAGTAATTTCAACGGTGTCATTTCCCTCACTTATAAAAGGGAACCTCATCTCCTCCATTATTCATATTTTTTAGGATTCCATATCAAGCAATCCATACCCTAATACCATACAGGATTAATTAACCACCTATTAGAGCTTATAGTATTTCTATAATACCATTATTTCAATGCATAAGGTGTAATTCAAAGGAGGTTTCTCAATGAAGAGGTAAAACTCTTAACATAGTACTTTAAATTTTATTTTATATTATACCTCAGATAAATAAATAGTATCCATTATAAAATGATTAGTTAAATATATTCAATGTAATTATTTGTTATTCTGATGATTTAATAACCATTATCCACTTATTTTCTATCATATTGGGGAAAAACATCATTCGTGTGTATGTGTGAACTACCACATCCAGGAAGCGATGCATTTCATTTTTAATCACTGCTTCATATTGATGGTTATAATAAAATATTTAATGAATATATATGAAATATATGATATTTTTATAGTTCTTTAAAGGATAATTATTAATTTAATTTATTTCATTCCATCCATATAAAAGTGAAAATATCACTCATGCTTTTGTATAAACTACCATCTCTATGAAGTAATGTATTTTAATTGTCCTCACCTCTTTATATGGATAATCATAAAAGTGTGTAAAATGATTAAATATGATATTAATAAAATGATTAAAATTATTTATATTATTTAACCATGATAAAATTACAAGGACCAAGAGTACTAAATCCAAACATTCATGAAAAATGAAGCAGTTATCACTCGGAGAAATGATTTTAATAAAGAATTGTTAATAATTGGATGATAAGATGTTATAAAAAATAATATATGGTATGATATATATTAGTATGGTTTTTTATTATATTTATAATAAATATATATTTATTATACATGAGGTTTTAATGTGTACAAGTCAAGATGATGCTTGAGGTAAGGGTTTCTTGTTTGACTTTAGTTTTCATGAGATATATACCATATTCACCAATTGTTCTTACATATGGTGAATGTACCACCAATTTTATATGATATATATTGAATAATTTTATATTAATATTATATAACATTTAATTTTAAGTTATTTCATTCATGGTATTTATGATTCAATGGTTACCAAATTGGCAAGGGTTCATGTTACAATTTCATTTATTTTCAACATTATCTAGACTAAATATACATTTAAGGAAATTATATGGATATTATCCATTAAACCCCATATATTTTATTATAATATGTTTATTCATTTAATTTTAATGAATTATTACTTTTTCCCTCTCTTTGGTACTTAAAATTATTGATAAAATGTTTTAAAAGAAAATTTGTCATTATCTTCTCTTTGGTTGATGAACCTTTTCTTCCATGTACATACACTTGAAAATTATTTTATGAATGTTATTACCTATACATGAATGTTTTTTAAAATGGACATTTTTACAAACATTTTAATTATTTTAAAAAAAATAAAAATTAATCTTTTAAAGAAACATTTTTTTGAACAAGTCAATTTTGATATTTTACAAAGGTGTGAAATGAATGATTTCTATTTAACTATACAACATGAATGGATTTTACTTCCATCATGATTGTTATTTAATTTTAAAATTAAATTAAAATTTTCCTTGTTTACTTTAAATAAAAATGATTTTACTAATATTCCATGATTTTTTTGTAAAAAGTTTATCAAAATAAAAGGATATATTTTCATGTTTTTAATGTAAGGTTAAAATGATATTTCAAAGGTATTTTTTATCTATGTAAATATCATTTAAGAATTTTTATGATTTACTGGGGATTTTATCTTATGATATCATCCACTTTATTTCAATAGAAGGCATATTATGATGATGATTTAAGGATTATTCTATCAAACCCTTTTTCTAATGGGATAATTAAGTTAGGATGAAACTTTTATGAAACCCATTTATTTTCCATGGATCATTCTATGATGGAAGGATGAAATGTTTATGAAACCAATTTCCTTTATATGGGTTATGATATGATGATTTTGTTTTTGAACTTATATCACACATATGTATGGTTTTAATTATGTGGTGGGTGGTCCAAGAATTACATAGCCCTCCAATGCATTGGGTAATGATGAAAGAGTTAAGAAACTCTTAAGAGATGATGAAGTTAAAAAACAATTAATAGATAATTAATTTAATAAAATATTAAGAGATTATATAGTTAACTAAATATAAGTCGCCCCTAATATAATGTTGGAATTATCCTATTTTGGTAATTCCATGTTGAGTGTATAATACCCAATATATTATTATGATTATGCTTATGATTAAGACACAAAATTACTATGACATGTTCAAATGATTATGATATGATATCATAGATCCTGATTGATTTGTGATGATTCCTCCCTCTTATGATTAATGTATTTTTAAATGCTAAAGTTTTATTCCATGACTCGTGTTTATTATCTATGACAGATTGGGTATGAAATTTGTATTTTTTTGATTAAGATTTCTTACCCTTACGTGTATATTATTCTTGTATATTATCATTGATTGATATCTCCTATATTTTTCTTTACTTAAAATCTAATATCACCCATTATTATGTTTATTTTCCCCAGGTTATGAAGAAAGGTTTTACGTAATGTGTGTATAATATTGGTACTATGTGAGAAGAAATTTATAAGAGATTTTTAAGATATTTAATGAAATAAGTATTTTATGAATTTAGTCTCCAAAGGAACTAAACCCTTATAGTTTTGGGGAATGTATTATTATGAGATATATTGAATATTAATATATAATAATGTAATATTTATGTGTTCTATGATCAAGTTTCCTCACACATCGTGATGATAATCCATGAAAGTTGTCTTTTATGTTTATTTGTGATGAATGAATAAATTATGCCATGGAGAGAACTATCATGTTGTGATGGTTTCTATAGACATGGTGAGTTTAAATTCATAAAGATATTATAGAGAAGAAGTGTATACAATAATTAAGGTTATCACATGGAGTTTAAAAACTGAGTCATCCATTGATATTTGATGGGATTAGTTTTAATGATTTTATGTTCCCCAGAATATATAAACCACCGAGAAGGGGGAGTTGAATCATTTGTTTACTTTTATAATTTTCTATTTAAATATATTAACCTATAAAACTTGTTAAATTTATGATCCTATCAAATTTATAACTAATCCTCAACAATATAAAATGACAAACTAAATAAATTTAAGGCATGGATGTTTTTACAAGGTTTAGTCCCAATGTGGGTACCTAATCCTTGATGTGACTGCTTATTATCTAAATAAATAGATATTCAATAAATACCAAAAGTGAATAAAAATGAGTAAATCTCATAAATATATTTCTATATCACAATAAGAAATATTAACGGTTCCGAGCATTTACAATATTAAATTCTTATTTTGGGCCAAAATAATAGTGGAATTTTGATGTTTTCCCATAATGTAATATATCTAGAATAAAATTATATGAAACATAAGTTACTAAAATATATACTATTAACCTATTAAATTTGAATTATTCTAGAATTTTGAACTTTATTCTCAGTCCTGAAACCTTTTTAACTTTAGTACTTATTCAGAACTTTTGATTCTTCAAACAAATATAGTTAGATACATTTTTACAATAACTTCTCTTAGAAATCTCAAAATCACATCCAAAAGCCTTTAATGAACTTGATTATTATATGATCTACCATTTCCTGAATTAATTTTAGATATAAGGGATTTAATCACTATGACTTTTTCAAGTTCATAACTCTAGTTGAACACCTTTAAAGATTCTTACATTCTTAGAGTCAACATTCCTCTTTAGATATTCCACAAAAACTAGCTTCAAATATCTTTAAATATCCCCATGATCTTCGAAACAATCATTAATTATACCTTAGGAATGATATCATTGGGAATATAATAAGGGATCAACACATATTTTATTTTTTGAAAAATGAATCCTCTAAACAAAATAATTTCTTCCCTTAGTTTAGTTTAAACTCAAACCCCCTGGCCATGTTTAAACTTTTGATCACACTACTTATCTTTCAAAGTGCATATTACAATCACTGCAATACATTTTCTAGATATTAAACTAATCCTATATATTGAACTATATATAACTAGAGTTTCTTAACATACAAAACCTAGCATCAAACTTGTGCTTTTGGAGATCATTTCACTAAACATTTTTATTTGAGATTTGGTTTCCAGGCTTCATCTTCCAATTCATGTAGTATTTAACTTCCATTGAGAATTATATTCATATTATATCTATATCAACTTTTCAATGACATTCCACATAATTAAAATTCATATAAATCTATGTATATATACCTTAGTATTGAAATATCCCCCATTACAACATAGAATCCATATTCCACCACATAAAAACTCTTGATACATCTTGGATCACAGTAACGCTTCCACTAATATGTGGTGTTGCATTTACCATGTCATCAAAGAATATTCAAGTTTCAGTATCCTTCCCCATTAACTTCTTATATAAGATAAATTATCCAAAATCATCCATTATCATACTTCTAACAACCAATATTCATCATCCTCAAATACTTGGATACTAAAAATATTCTGATCACAAATATCAGTTGAGATTCCATTTCTTGTACAACGAATATCATTACAAATATTTCTTCAGCATTCACACCATGGTTCAATCATTATTAAGTATAAACCCATTGGTTTTCTCAAAATAAAATTCTTCGTATTTTTCTCAATTCAAAAAAGATGTCTTAACTTACATCTAGTAGACTTCATAATTTCAATGAGTAGAAACAACCAAAAACATTCTGATGGTTTCAAGTCTATTAATTTGAGAAAAAGTTTCTTCAAAATAAACAACTTCAACTTATGAGTAACCATTGAAAAACCAACCAAGATTTATTCCATGAAATTTCTCCCTTTTCATTGATTTTATTTTTGAATACCTATTTAGTTACTAAAACATTATTTCCTTATGTTTGTGTAATATGATTCTATGTGTCATTTTTTTAATTTGGTCCAACTCTTCATTCAACACTTTTAGATGCTCTTTATTATCACTTGCTAGCAAAACAAATTATGGTTCCACCTTTTATATAAGTGGAATTTAATTTCTAAACCTCAATTTCAGTCTATTTTTAACTAGATCATTTCAACATCCAATGAAATTATCCAATTCAGCTTTTTTTTAATCTGTAAAGTTTAGTGTTTTTCTTCTAGTCTTACTATCTTCATCATTAGACTGATTAAAATCTATTTTTAAAATTTTAGGTTCACATTCATCTTCCTTTTCATCAACTTCTTTGAATGTTATCATTATATCTTCTGTTAAACCATCCACATTTTCTTTAATAGACTATGTGAAGGTGGTCATATTTTCAATGACTTTTACCTCAATGGAGACAACAAACACTACTACAAAACATGTTATATATAGTGATAGACTTTATCAATGCTAGAAAAAAATGTTGATAAAGGTTTCCTTTATCAATGCCAAAAAAGTATTGATAAAGGGTACCTTTTATCAAAGCTAAAAAAAGCGCTGATAAAAGGTAACACAAATCAGTGCTTTTTTAGCGCTGATAATAGGTCCATTTATAAGCCCTATATTTATAGCACTGATAAAAGGTAACCATTACTAGTTCATTTTTTAGCAATGATAATGGTCCAGATCATGCACGTGAGTCCGACACTGAAACAGCACAAGTTTAGTCACTTCATTATAAATGATTCTGGCAAAACTCAATTTCAGAAGCCTGCTGCGGGGATGGGCTCCTACATACCCTTTCCACACACATGTATATGGGCCCCCCAATGGGCCGCATGGGCCTTATCCCACTCTACATTTCCAACGGGCCTTGACTACCCTCATACTCACAACTGATACCTACACGTCTTGGCCCATATCCATGCCCCTCTTTTTTAGCCAATAAAAAAAATATAAAATTGAAAAAATTGAAAAAATTGAAAAAATTAAACAAATAAAAATTAAAATGAATAAATTTAAAACAACAATTAAATTCTTATCAATTAAATAATTATTAATAAATTTAATATATATATATATTACAAATATTAAAAAATAGTATATATTTAATATAGATATATATAATGAATAAATAAAAATAATTAAACAAATAAAAATTAAAAATGAGTAAATTTAAAAAAAAATATTAAAAAATTATTAATTAAATAAGTGTTAATAAAATAAGAACAAAATTAATATACATAGATATATAAAATGAATAAATTTTAATAATTAAACAAAGAAATAAAAAAATGTAAAAAATATTGAAAAATTTAATAATGAAATAATTAATAATAAAAATGAATAAATTTAATATATATGTAATTATTAATTGTAATAAATAATATATATTAAATAAAAATGTAGAAAATGAATTAAAGGTAATAATTAAAAACATAATAATGTCTTATTCATTTTAAATGGTTTTTAATACATTCAATATAAAAATATATTCATATATATATTAGTATAAATAATATATCTTAAAATATTATTTATATAATAAAAAATATTTATTATTGCATTAAATAAGTCATATATTAAGTGAAGAATGGTTTATAATTAAAAACTAATATTACTGAAAAATATTGACTAATTGTATCGAGTGATGGACAACTACTGAATGTCATTTGATTTTTTAACTCAGCACAAATAAAAAAATGTGTGACGTTGATTTTACACATACATATACATATTAATTAATTTTATATACAATGCACACACACAAATATATTTACATAATTAATAAAATCTTATATAAAAACACATACATCTAATATTTATGTAATTTATTAAAATTTTAATATTCATTTTAGAATTTCATTTAATAACATGATACATTTAATATATTAGGATTTTAATTGGTAAATTTTATTTATTTATTTTTAATGTCATTACAATTAGGTATTATTTATTACTTTTTAATATTTTTTTTATTATTTTTTGGCTTTAACCATCTTCTAATATTTATATTTATATATTTATTTACTATGTTTTAATATTTTAAATTTGTATTTTTATTTATTTCAATATATATCCATATTTTCTTATTAATTCTAATTTAATTAATAAAATTTACCATTTTTTTAATATTTTTAAAGTGTACTCATTCTTAATTATTCAAATTCACTCTTTTTTGACATGCATGAATTTAATATTATATTTCCTTAATAATGTTAAAAATATATTTGTGGATAAATATTTATAAATAAATACATTTATCAAAGTATATTTACTATATTTATAAATTTATAAATTTATAATTATTTTAAAAAAATATTTATATAGCTATAAATAAATAATTATATAATTATATAATTATAAAATTATAAAATTAAATAAATGTATTTAAATAATAATTATATTTACTACATTTATATTTATATTTATATTTTTAATATATGTATATATAGTTATATAAATATAAATAATGATATAAATATATAAATATTATTTTTTAAAAAAATATTTATATAATTATAAATAATTAAACATATATTTAAATAATAATAAAATTATAATAAGTATATTTAAATAATGAATATATTTAATATATATATATATATATATATATATATTTATATTTATTTATATTTATTATATATATAATTATATAAATATATATAATGATATAAATATTTTTATAATTATAAAATTATAATAATTATACTTAAATAATGTATATACATACTATATATATTTATTTATTTACATATATTTATTAAATATATATATATATATATATATAATGATATAAATATATTTATAAATATAAATAATTAATTATATATATATTTACAAATATATTTATTAATAAATATATTTATAAATTTATATTCATTGTATTTTATATATTTATAATTATAAATAAATAAATATACTTTTTTTAAAAGTATTTATATAATTATAAAGAAATAATTATATATTAAAATAATTATAAAATTATATATCTATAATTATAAATAAATAAACATAATTTTTTGAAAAAGTATTTTCATAATTATATAAATATACATATTTCCATAAATACATTTATAATTATACAAAAATATTTATTAATAAATTTACCAATATATTTATTTATAATTATAATTATGAATCCTTTATTCGTGCTAAATTTTTAGCACTGATAAAGATACCTTTTACAAGTTCTTTTTTTGGCCATGATAAAAGGTATCTTTACCAGCATCAAAAGTTTAGTACTAAAAAAGATGGATTTTATCTGTGCCGATAAAACTGTATCTTTATGAGTGCTAAAGAAGTGTTGTTAAAGATATTTTTTATCAGCGCTTATTATTTTAGCATTGATAAAAGTTATCTTTATCAGTGCTTTTTTGAAGCATAGATAACACCCTCCTCGGCCTATTTAAAAAAACATATCCAAACTGATTTTAGTAACGTCTCCCAATATCTTGCGGAATTCCATTACTACCATCGATCCCCCTAAACATTCTCTTAGATGAATTAGGCATCAAATTTAAGGTATGTTATTTCTTTCTCCTCCTCTCTCATTTTCTGCTTGTTTGGGTTCTACAGTGTGCGTTAGTGCAACATTTTCTTGGTTCAATGCTCTCATTAGTTCCATGTTTAGGGTATCTACTCCTTGTTCATATCCTATTGATTTCACAAGCTTGGATGGTCAAAACCATACCATTCTTGCTCATGAAGGCCCTTGAAATTGGTTGGGGTTCATTCCTTATGAATTTTAGGCCTAAAATCATATCCTCTTCTTTTTTGTCCATGTTCAGTGATTTGTGGCATGATAAATCCATTATGTATGAAACATGTTCCCTACAATATGGAATGAGTATCACTCCACTTAGTAGAATGTAAAATCTCTTTGTGCCTAAGGTTTTGTGGGAATTTCAAAAAATAGAAGAGTCCTATTCCAAAAATATTGTAATTACAATTTTGGTCATTTTTATTAGAGATGATAAATGAATATTATGACTATTATATTAGGAATTGATGAAAAAAATAAATAGAAAATTTTATTAGTTTATTGAATCCAATGAATTTTGAAAAATCATAGGTGAATCTGATCTTTTCCTATGATAATGGATGATCTATTTGTTATTTTTTTCTTTTGATTTTATATAAATGATAACTTTATTAAAAATTAATAATGTTTTGGTTATTGATAATTTTTAAATTCATTGCTGAAAATAGTTTTTTGAATAATATTTAGATACCATAATCATTTTTATAGTTTATTTTTTTAACGTTAAAAGTCTTTCAGAATTTCAGAAAATGTTATTTATGAAAATAATTTCATGGTTTTTTTTATTTTGATAAATCAAGGTTATTATAAAATAATGATATTGTGATTTATTGTAAAAAATGATTTACACTTAAATTGATTTTTTTTTAATTATTTTATTCACTAAATGAATAATGGATTTGTTGGTCATGAAATTATTAAATATAATGTTTTGGGTTTTTTAGACTGATTTGAAAAATTATTTCAAAATAATGTCTTGAGAAATAATACTAAACTAGTCCTAGTACATTCCTTATTTAGAATGTTGGACAAAGGCCATTTCGAAAGGTTGGTAGATTCTATGTTTATATAGAGGGTCTAAAACTCAAACTCTCAATTAATGTTGGTAGATTTTATGTTCATATTAATGAAATATAGTATATTTTCAATTTTTTTATAAATTATTTTATATAGAACTTTGTTCATATGAAAATATGATCTTTATTAGATTTTTACTTATATCTCTAATAGCAAATATTATGAAATATGGTTATGGAATGAAGGGTTCCTCACCAAGAAGCCAATTCTTCCACATTCCTTTTCCAACTTAAGACAATTACTCCACTTCTTGTCCAATAATTTCCAACTTCAACATTATTCATCTTTAAAAAAACTACATTACTTTACATTAACAACCAATTCACAAAAAATATAACTTCAACCCATGGGAACTTCACTGATTAATTTAATTTATTATGTTTAAAATTCCCAAAACTCAAGAAAAATAGTTCTTTGAAAATATTACTTATTTTTAATATTAAATAAGTTTAACCACCTCCTATAAAATTTAATTATTCATCTTAAAAAAAATTGATAAAGTTTTTTTCCAACATATTTATTAGCGATGATTAGATAAATATTTTTCATTAAGTGATTTAGTTGAGAAAGAAATCCATTTTATTAACATTTTAAATTAGTTATTTTATAATTATAAATGAAATAATGATTTGAAAGCCCTTGATTTATGATGTAAAGTGTATCATCAAATGGTGAATGGGAATATATGAGAGAGGAAACATTTATTCTTGAATTGAATACCTTTCATTGGTAGGATATCATAATTAAAGGACTGAAGAACCAAGGGTTGAACAATACTTTTGAGTGGTCAAATATCATGTATGATTTCAATTACTCGCTAATTTTTTAGGATCTTCATATTAATCATATGTGAAATTTGTCCACTGATAGGTAACAGACACCTAAAATTTCCCACTCCTTTAAATATCCAGTTAAAATATCAATGAAACACCACCTGACCCACTACATACAAAGTGAATAAATGAATAAACATCAACTCCTCCAACTTGTTGGACTCACACCTAGTAAGTTTAAAAAAACCATCCTATAATTATCTCCATTTTTTCATAGGAATATAAGTGCTTCTGAAATTATTTTCTCAAACCAAATCCCTTTTACTTTTCATGGAGTAATTGATGGATGTATTTAAATGCTTAAACTACAATGTATATCTCAATATGAGTGTGTTTAAGATCAACCAATAGATCATTATCATGGTCATACCAATCAAGGATCCCCTAGTAGGTATCAAATTATTGTTGATGATTTTTTCTACTTTAGGGAACAAACTAAGAAATTTTTTCTGGTGCTTCTCCAACTCCCATCTTGGGAACATTTAGATTTAAGTATACAACTTTCATCCTCATCAGTTTCATCTCCTGAATAGTTATTATGGAATTTTTATTCTTGATACTCATTCCCCATCTCTTTTGGTCATGCACCGATATTTCTTGAACTAATCCGAGTAGTATTCATCCCATTTTGAGTATACATGATCATTTTGGATCAATTTAGGGGATAAAAACTACCACTAGTGGAGTAATGATTTTCTTAAATTCAATTAACCATTTTCTTCAAAGCATACTAAAATTATTTGAAACAATAAAATGTTGGGTTCCCATTATTAGAAATGTTTATAACTTTCACCTTTTATTATGAATATATTATTTGTATTTTTTTATTTTTTATTAAAAGTGAATATTTTATGAACCTCATTGGATGGATATAAATCTAAAATGGTTTGATGCTAATTTTATGAAGAAATATTATGAATATAGAGTTAAAGAGTTCATCAAGTTAGTAATAGGGAATGCATACAACCTTTCTCATATATTTTTTCCATGTTTATTTTTTTTACTCAAAAAAATTAGTCGAGAATAGTTGAAATAACATTTTATTTATCACATAATATATGAGAGCTATAAATTTTGGACTAAACATGGGAAAAAATGAACGTCAACACCAATTGGGATGATACTACGGTTTATGTATCATTTAATATAAACACTAGTGTAAATGATGATGAAGATAATATGGAATAAATGAAAATATAAATTCAATATAACATTTCTGGTTGTCAAAAGTTGTTTGAGAAGTTAAATATCTATGCAAAGATACCTTTTTATGACCATCTTTATAGAACTACATTGTCTTCTGAATAATATGATACCAAAATAAAATGAACTTCCTTATCAAAAATATTATGCTAAATTAATTCTATGTTTAATGAGTATGATCTCTAAAAAAATCATCATTGTCTAGATTATTGCATATTATTTCACAAAGACCATGATTTACTAATAAAATTCCCTAACTATGTTGCAAATCATTATAAGAAAGATGAATCAAGTCCTTCAAAATCTGTATGGTACTTTATTGTAATTCCATGGTTTAGAAGACTATATGGATACTAAGAAAGCCTGAGAAAATTGACATGGAATATAGATACAAAAATTAAATATGGGAAACTATATCAACTATAAGACTCTCCTCAGAAGAATAAAATTGATTATAATGATCCTAAATTTGTAATTTAGTCAAGAAAAATTTGTCTTGTGTTATTTATAGATAGAATAAATCATTATGTTTTATAGAGTAATGCTTAATATGCATGTCCAGTCATGTTTGAAAATTATAACTATCCACCTTGTTTATGCATGAATAAAAAATAAATTATGTTTTCTTTACTTATATTTGGACTGAAACAAACTAGTAATGATATTGATGTGTATTTGGATCCATAAACCAAAGATCTGAAATTGTTATAGGATACATGTGCTACATTGTATGATGCTCATATAAGTGAAGAATTCACATTAAGGGTCATGTTGTATGAGATGATAAATGAATTTCTTACTTATGGAAATTTTTTAGGATATGGCATTAAAGTAATGTTGCAGTGTCCCATTTGTGAATAATTCACACACTCAGTTCCATTAAAACATTCCCTGAAGACTATGTTTTTATTCAATCATAAATTTTTACCTTTATAATATAAATAATGGTCCTATAAAACAACATTCTATGGGAATACCAAATAAGGTACAACACTGTCTTTACTAACGGGTGATCAACTATTCGATAAAGTAAAATATTTTGACACTATTTTTGGTAAACCATTTTTGAAAAACCTTAAAAAATAATGTTGGAAAAAGGCATCAATTTTATTTTAATTACTATATAGTAGTTATCTATATGTCAAACATTTTATTGATATCACGCATGAAGAAAAAAAATGTATTTGATAGAGTTATTGAAATGTTACTAAATTTTATTAGAAAAAAAAAAGATGGAATCAAGTATAGTATGGACATGATTGAGATGGGGATATGGGAAGAGTTGGCACTGGTGAAATTTAAAAGGAAACTTTTTCTTCCTCTAGTGTCTTAAATTCTATCCAAACAGGAAAAATTATAATTTTTTGTCCTATTTAATGGTGTAAAAGTTCTATAGGGTTATTCATCAAATATAAATAATGTTATGTAAATGACTAATTTAAAGTTTCAGGGACTATAATCCCATGAATTTTATTTTTTGATGAAATATTTGATTCACATATATTTATATTTAATTATACCTAAAAATGTAAAACCAACATTAAAAAAACTCTGATTATTTTTCAATGCCATGTGTAGTAAATTTATAGACCTGATGAAGTTGTTAATCATGAATAGGGAGGTTTCAGTCATATTATGTGAATTAGATATTATCTTACAACCATCATTCGTTGATATAATGGTCCACTAGATGTTTCACTTGGTTATAGAGGTTCAATTATGTGGTACTTTCCATTAAATATGGATATACCCCATTGAACAGTATTTGAATATTTTGAATGGGTATATCAAGAATTGAATTCATCTAGAAGGTTTTATTATAGAACAATATATTTTTTAAGATAAAATTTAATTCTATATCGATTACCTATTAGATTTTGATAGCATCGGTCTCAAAAATTCTCATCATATAGTACTTCTTATGGATGAAGAGATTTCTAGAAGATATGTTGTTAAAATTACCATCACATAGTGGGATGAAGGGAACCTTTACATTATATATAATAGTAAAGAAGTTGACTATTATATTGAATCCCAGAAAGAACTTATTAGATATTTGAATCCATCAAGGGGTGAAATATGGACATCAAATACACATAATCAATAGTTTATAGGATGGTTTTGAGATTATATTTATAAGGATTTATATTGAAATACAAATTCAATTGTCTAATGACTTTTATGGAAATCCAGGGGACTAAATGAAAATGTCACATCTTACACTAATTTTTTAATTAATAGTTAGACATTCTATAAAAAAGAACATGTAACTAAAATATGCTCCAAAATAGTGGAGTTATACTTGTGTTAGAAGCGATGTACGTATTTGGTTCCAAGGATAAAAATACAATTCATGGGAATATGTAATATTTTGGCATTATTGAACATATATATGAGTTAGATTATACAACATTTCAAGTGCAAATTTTATACTGAAAATTTGTTGACAATAAGAGTGTAGTAAAATTTAATGAAATGGAATTTATGAAGGTGAATTTCAGTGTGTAAGGGAAAAAAGATTATCCACTCATAATGGAATCACAAGTAGTGTAAATGTTTTATTTCTTATTTATAACAAACAATAATTGGCCGATTGTCCTATTGAAAATTAAAACAGTTATAGGGTCAAACGAAAGCTCAATAGAGGATGACCTTTTTATTTTAAGATCACAATCAATTCATGATGGTACCATTATATACAATTTATTTTATGTTATAGGGGACCATAAATAGGGTATTTTGATTCTTGATAGAGGAGATAAGTCCCTTTAACCATTAAAAAATAAATAGATTTAAATGAAAAGGTTATTTTTTTATTATACTATTATTTTCCTTGTAATATTATGTTATCTATAGAATATTAATGTATTCTAAATTAAATGTTTAACTACTCATGAAAAAATATCTTCTACAAAAGATGATGTTACCAATCCCTGGGAAGAATAAGCAGTTGTTTATGAAACTGTAGAATTATTAGGGGATCAAAAACATGGTGATGAAAAAACAATAATGATGAAACATCACAGTGTTGATTAAAATTATCAAGAAAATAGGTAAGGATATAAAATTATATGTTTTATAGAATCAACATTTCCAAATTGTTGACCCCAAAAATTCAATTTTTATTAGTTATGTTGGGGTCACAAAAAGGGTGAATGTGCTGATTGATATAGATTCATAGTTCCATGTCCAACATGTATTTAAGGAAACCCTTGGGTAATATATAAGTTTAATGTTATGAAAACGAATCTTTATTTTACCAAAAAATTATATAATGAAATGTTGATTTCATTTTCATTATTTCTAGTAGATTTTATTTATTTTAGACAATTTCCATAAGAAATATGTCTTAATGGCCACTAAAAACTCCCATAAAGGATTCCAAACTCTTCTTAAGAAATTTCATCTAAGGGATGCTAAGGGGAAAATAAAGTCACACCCACCAGTTACATATGAAAACATTATAAAATAGGAAACATGGAATAATTTCATTAGTCATCATGATGAAAAATAATTTCAAGTGAATTATATTTGATAATATATTATGTGAAATTATTTATTTTATCCAATTTGATTAAAAAAATTAATTTATGAAATATCATAGGTGTACTAAAAATAAATAATGTTCATAAAAACCATTGTACCCTTATCACCAAGCAAGGATGGGGTATATTTCACTAGAGAAAAAATTGGTATCTATTTTAAATCGACAATAAAAGTTTTACGTGATATAAAAAAACATATGTTCCATTATTTATATAAATATTGATATATAAAAATCCAAATAAACTTCCAACCCATGCCATGTGCTATGGAAGGAGGCTCACCTAAATAAGGAGGGAAAAATAGTTGATGAAATCATAAAATTAGTATGGGAAACATGTGTAAGTATGATATAATAGTAATTAATTATGATTTATAATAGTATTACACAAAAAATATCTATTGATGTTCATATTCTTTTTATATGGTTTAGAAACAAATAATTGTTAGTGACTATACCAAAAGAATAAAAAATACTTTCAATAGCTTTGAATCAAATAGAAAAATATGGTCACATTTGAGGATTAGGTTTTGGAGTGTCTCCTTTAACGTATTTAGAGAAGAAAAAACCACTAGAAGATACATATAATATGATAAAATTATTTTGGGCACAAATAGATTCTTTTCAAGATATTATTTTATGGTCTGATTTTGTAGACCAATATATGAGAAAGGATCAAAGAAATCTGACAATAAAATGAAGATCCTCACATGAACAACCAAATTACCCTAATAACTTTGAGGATCATCTTCCCCACAACCACATACCTTACCTAAGGTAATCAATTTTGTCAGTAATCTTTCTCCTAAATGTGAATCAAACAAATTCTTATAACTTTATATAACTAAAATTTTGTAGGGTGAAGTTATATGTGATTTTTACCTTTCATCAACCACACATCACCTTGTTTTTAGGGGCACGATGTTTAATATACCAGGAGACATGATATAAAATAATGAACTCCAAAAATATCACATGGGATTGGGGACTGAGGTAGCCCAAGATCCAAGCACTATGTTTCCTATTCCAAATAATGATATGGATATTACAATATTCAATGTTGATATTAGAACCTTCGTAGCAAGTTAATATAGTCTTATAAAGATATATAAGGTATGTATTTAAAAAAAATAAAATGAAAAATATTTTATAGTTGATGAAAAAAAGTCTAAAGTGACGTATGGTATTACAGAAGGATAAGAAGATAGGGAAACCAAAGTCTGGATCAAGAAAATATAGTGATTAGACCAATAAATCAAAAGGACCTTCCAATAGTACCTTATCCTCTCCAATTCCATTGAAACATTTATTATCATTTCAACTTTATACAGATACCAAATTTAAAGATGAAAATATTACTTACATTCCATATAAAGAAGAAATATCTGGAACTTTCATTAAATACACAGTTGGTCTAGAGAGTATAAATGAGATTCTCATGTTTGAATGGATGGGAGTCTCAGTTGTGAATACACACATATGACACATTTTCATAATATGTATTTCCAAAATATGATCTAATATATTCATTAAAGTTTATAAATATAAATATTTTCTATAGAAATTTTTATTAATATTGCATAATGGTAAAACACTTTTAATCACTATTTGGATTCATTATTCCCTATTTTATTTCTACTAAATAAACTAAATTGGAAAATAAATAAATTGATATGAAAAAATATATGATAAACTTGGTGCCTGACAATAAAATAACAAACAAAAAACATTTTTTGATGCCTATAATATAGGGGTAAAACTATTAAATATAATCATATAAAATATGTTTTTATTTTTTTCATTACATATTTTTTTTAGGAAGAACATGATATTGATCACAATAAATCTAGATACCCAAAATATTTATTTTTTAAATCCAATGAATGGATATCCATAAAACTGACCATATATGATGTGTATTTTGAATTTTTAATTAGCTTAAATCAACATTTTATAGATAAAAGTTGAATTATATGTTTCAATATGTGTTATATCAAGAATTTTTTTATGATATAGTGGTAATTAAATATACTCTAAATCATAGTATGAAGTTGGTGACTTTATATAAGAATATTATATATTACTTAAAATTTAAATATATTAAGGTGTATATAAAAATATTTAACTATAGAAACATATTTCAAAACAATTTAATTATTTTGGTCAATTTTTATACCATTTCCAAAGAAAGATGAAAATAAAGATTGTGTATATTATGTTTTCAAATATATGTGATATATCATAAAACATGGAAATACCCACATATCCAAATAGATAATTTTTTAAGTTAATTAAAATTTAATTAAAAATATTAATCAATTGTTTTTTATAAATTTTCTCTCTACTTCTAAGATATCTAACAACCTTTGTACTAAAAATAAGGAGAAATTTTATTTTTGAGATGAGTGGGAAGCATACATGGTCTCATAATGTTTTCCAACATTAAATTTAGCTGATTACCTGCTATGTTTGTGATCTAATATGAACTATTAACTTAGAAATATATTTGTGGTATAAAGAATAAGTATCAGAATGCTTATATATTATTTTGATCTATTTCTCAAAGAGAAGTATAATGAAAGAAATAAATTTGTTTATAAATAAATGGGAAGAATACATGGTGTCAGAATGTATATAGACATCATTAATAGGTGACTTCCTACAACTTATTTATTTAATTTTTCCAATTATTTTTATCTAATTTTTTAGTCAATATCCTAATCATTTTTATCTGATACTTTTTTTGTTAAATTTATACATTAGTTCAAAACACACTTCACATTCTCAAAATTGAGAAAACTAGCTCAAATTGTTTTTGAAATTAATAAATTTTCTCCATAAATTATTTGTGACATGTAGGAATTGATTATACATCAATCTAACAACCAATGTGGTCGGTGTGACATGAAGTGCATGTTTTTTAATAAAATACATCATTTAAGATTAAAACATACAACCAATAGTAAAAAATGAGAAAATGAGCATGGATTATTTTAAAACTTTAGGAAAATTATTCACATTTATTTTCATGTATAGAATCACACATCAATCTGACACCCGATGTGGTCGGTATGACTAAAAGTATGTGTTTCCAATACAAAAGTGTCAATTTAGTTTAAAGCATATATCAAATATTCAAAACTAAGTAAATTATCTTAGATTGTTATCAAAATTTTAGAAAATTATCCATAATTTGTTTTTCATGTGTAGGAATTTATTTCACATTAATAAATTACACAATGTGGTCAATATGACCCAAAGTATGTGTTTTAAATAGAAATACACAATTTTAGTTTGAAACATGTGTGAAAATATCTAAAATAGGGAAAAATTAATATTGTATTAAAAAATTAGTAAAATGATCCATAATTCATTTTTCACATGTATGAATTGGTCGAACATCAATCTGATTCATCGTGTGACCAATATTACTCAAATTGTGTGGTTTCAGCTTAAAATTGACATTTTTGTAAAAAAGGAAAGTGACATGCGCAAAACTAAGAAAAAATATTCTTATTTTTTTATACTTTAGGATAATTATCCCTAATTAATTTTTTAAATCTTGGAATTAAACATACCTCCATTTGATATAGAGTGTACCCAATATGACTCAAATTTTTTGGTTCCAATTTAAAAATAAAATTTTATAAATTTATTGTTTCAAATTTACATTTAATTTATTTCTTTATAGTATTAATAACATAATATTAAATTTCTTATATAGGTGGATTCGTTTTCTTTATTTGGGTTGGTTTGTTCAAAGCTTCTAGTTCTCATGATATATTTAACTTTGAGGCTACAAGTAAGATAATGGAAATATGAAAATGGGTCAAGAATGTATATAAGAAACATGAAAAGGTGAATTCCTTCTACTTATTTAGTTAAAATTTTAACAATTTTATATACTATTATTAAGTTAATTTCCTTATCATTTTTATCTAATAATTATTTTGTTTTCTTAACATATCTTTTGGGAAGTCATGTTTTTCTTTCAACTTTCTACAATAAGAAAGAAAAGAGAGAACATGTTACTTTTGGATAGAGTGTTTCAAACAACATGGGGTTTCCTATTCCATACAAATGGAACATGTTGTCTCTTTTATGCATTTCCATAGACAGTTAAAATCCACACATACATTACATAATCAATTAGCTACACCTCAATATGATACACATTATGTTTGGTATGACTCAAACAGTATGTTATTAGTTTATAATTTATATTTTAGTTCAAAACACCCATCACATGCTCAATACTAAGAAAATACATTCAGATTGTTTTGATACTTTAGTAAAAAAAATCCATAATTAATTTTCAATGTGTACGAATCAGGATTACCTCAATCGAACACATGATTTATCCGATATGACTCAAGGTGTGTCTTTTTATTTAGAATTTACATTAATTTTAGTAAAAAACACAAGTGAACTAGCCAAAAACGAGAAAAATAATTTTTATTATTTTTATACTTTAGTAAAAATATACAAAGTGATTTTTAATGTATTGGAATTAGTCACAACTCAATATGACGTATAGTGTGATAAATATGAGTCCAAGTGTTCCTTTTTATTTAAAATTAACATTAATTTCATTAAAAAAGATATGTGACATACTCAAAACCAAGAAAACACATTTGGATTGTTTTGAAACTTTAGGAAAATTATCTTTAAGTCATTTTTTTCATGAATAAATCATCTTCTCCCCAATATGATTCATGTTGTGACCAATATGACTCCATTTTTTTATTTAAAACTGACATTAATTTTATTAAAAAAGACAAGTGTCATACTAAAAACCATGAAAATTAATTCATTTTGTTTTGATGATTTATGAAAACAATCCATATGTCATTTGGACATGTAGGGGTCATTTGAACCTCAATATAATACATGGTGTTCCCGTTATAACTCAAAGTGTCCCGTATCAGTTTAAAATTGACTTTTTAGTTCAAAAACTATATGACTCACTAATAACCAAGAAAACACACTTAGATTATATAGATAATTTATGAATATGATTTATAAGTCATTTCTTACATGTAGGAATTAGTCTCATGTCAAACAGACACATGAGGTGACTATTATGACTCAAAGTGTTTGTTTCCAGTTTAAAATGAAGTTTTAGTAATAAAAACAAGTGAAATACTCAAAACTATAAAACCACATTCATATTGTTTTGTTAATTTAAGAAAACGATACAGAATTGATTTTTAATATATTGGAATCTTCCGACCTCGATCTGGCACACTGCGTTGCTGATATAACTCCAAGTGTGTCTTTATATTTAAAAGGAACTTTAGTTTTAGTGAAAAATACAGGTGACATACTCAAAACCAAGAAAACACATTTTTATTGTTTTTATACTTTATAAAAAAAATACATAAGTCATTTTTTATTTGTAGTAATCATCCGTACCATAATTAGATTCACAATGTGCTCTGTATGACTCTAAGTGTATCTTTTTTATTTAAAATTGACATTAATTTTTGTAAAAAATACAAGGGACGTACTTATAAATAATCAAATACATTCATATTGTTTTTATACTTTATTAAAAATATATATAAGTCTTTTTTATATGTAGGAATTAGCTACACATCAATCTGATACATTGTGTGCTCTGTATGACTCCATGTGTGTATTTTTATATAAAATTAAAATTAATTTTAGTAAAAGAGACAAGTGACATACTCAAAACCAATAAAACACATTCATATTGTTTTGATACTTTAGAAAAATGATCCATAATTAATTTTTGATATGTAGGAATCATCCACACCTCAAAATTAAACACTGTGTTCCTGGTCTAATTCAAAGGTCTAGTAGGAGTTTAAAATAGAAATTTTAGATCAAAAGGTTTATAATTCACTAAAAAAGAGAAAAGTTATTTTATTGTCTTGATAATTTAGTAAAATGGTTTATAACTCGTTTTTAACATTAAGAAATCATCCTCACATCAAAATGACACACAATGTGATCAATATATCTCAAAGTCCATGTTTCCTGTTTAAAATACATTTTAGTAATAAATACAGGTGACATACTAAAAAATGAAAAACCACATTTTTATTGTCTTGATACTTTAAAAAAATGGTCCATAATTCATTTTTGATTTTTTGGAATTATCTACACCTCAATCCAACACACGGTGTTACCAGTATGACTCAAAGTGTGTCGTTTTATTTAAAATTGACATTAATTTTTGTAAAAAAAACAAGTAACATACTCAAAACAAAGAAAACGCATTTGAATTATTTTGACACTTTAGGAAGAAGATATATAAGTCATTTGAGACATATAGGAATCATCTTCACCTCAATCAAATACATGATGTACCTGATATGACTCAAAGTGTCCATTATCCATTTAAAATTCATATTTTAGTTAAAAAAGTGTGTCACTCCTTGAAAACAAATATAAACACTTAGATTGTCTTAATAATTTAGGAAAATTATTCAAAATTCATTTGTGACATCTAGGAATCAGTCTCATATCAAACTGATACATTATGTGACCAGTATGACTCAAAGTGCACGTTTCCAATTTAAAATGAAATTTTGGTACAAACACAAGTGACATACTCAAAATCAAGTGAAAGAATTTGAAGTGTTTTTATACTTTAGTAAAATTATCCATAAGCCATTTTTTACATATAAAAATTGATTTCATGTCAATATGACCCATGATGTTTTAAGTATGACTCAAAGTGTGTGTTTTCGATATTTAAGTTACATTTTAGTTTGAAATGTGAATCAAATCCACCAATCTAAGAAAACAATCTCAGTTTTGTTACCATTTTATTTGATATTAAATAATTCATTTCCTTATTATTTTTATCTTGTGCTAATTTAGTTAATTTTCACAGAGATTATGCTTTAATACGAAAATGAAATGGCTTGATGTGAAAGAATCAATTGCAACTCAAACTGATAAATGATGTTCCTGATATGACTCAATGTCTATGTTTTTAGTTTAAAATTGAAACATTGTGTATAATTTATTTCTTTATGGTAATACTAACATCAGAATTGTTTTCTTATATAGTTTAATTTTTTTCTCTAGCTGTGGTGGTTTTTTTGTCAATAGCATGACCAGGGATTAAGGGCTAATGAAAAAGTAATAGAACATTGATGTTGTTGAATATTTGTGATATTTTTTACTTACTCATGTAATTGTACAAACCAATTTTTTAAATTTCAAAAATATTTTGTTTGTTTCTTTGTATTTGTTTCATAAAATTTATTTCTTTTACATTATTTATTTGCAAGCTTTATTTTCTATTTTTTGCTGCTATTTTTACTATTACAGTGTGATGTAATTTTAACAGCACATTGTAGAAGTTTTACGCCTTTTATTAGTACTATTAAAAGAAGTGATAATAGAAACCATTTATCAGCACTATTGAAAGTGATGATAAAGTGACACTTTAATCAGTGCTTTTTCTATTGTTTATAAATGAACCCTTTATCAAAATTTTCAATAGATATGATAAAGGATTCCCTTCACCAGTTCTAAAGAAAAGCACCGATAAAGAAACTATTTAAAAATAAATTTTTGCACTGATAAATTTATCCTTTATTTGAACTTTTCTAGCACTAATAAATTCCTGGGGATTTTAATTACACTCTTATAATCAATTTTTTCCACAGATTATGGGAAAATTTAGCATTTTTAAAGTCCATATTTGTAGTAGTGCAACTTGTGTAGCTATTTATTCCAATACCTGTAGCTTCTTTCATTGGATGAATATCCCATTAGAACTCCTTCTTCTATCTTTTCATTATACTTCCCTAAATCCTTATTTTTAATCTTTAATAATAGACTCTAAAAGACATTAAAATATTTAATTATAGGATTCTTCATATACCACATATCATAGAGAGTAATTTTTTATTCTGGTTATATAAAAAATATATTTTAAACTTGTAAAACATTACTTAAATCTTCTCTATAAAAGAACTTCGAATATTTGTATTCTCAGAGTATGCCTCTTCCCTTGTCAACTAAACTTATATTTTTTCTTTACACAACTCCATTTATTGAGGAGTGTAGGGAACGCCATACTAATGTTTAATTATATGTTTCTTTAGGTAGTATGTAAAATATTTACTTGTGTACTTTTTTCTATTTCTCATTCTCAACTTTGAAATATATTCATGTGGCCCCTTATCAACTTCCCTTCTGAAATTTTTGAGTATATACATAGTTTTTTATTTATGTTTCATGAATATAAAATTGGTAATTTGAGGTATATAGTCAATAAAAGTTATTAATTACAAGTAAACCCTTATTTATTGATGTCTTATCGACCCATATATATCTGAATTTATGATCTCAAGTGGTATGGTTGACTAAATTTATACTTTATTATGACTTCCACTAACCACCCTTACTCGCTAAATTTTTTTGAAAATATCACCATGTTTCTCTTCATTTGTAGTGGATCTCTTGAAACATATTGCTTTGAAATTATTTCCATAATCTTCTAGAAAATATGACCAAGAATCTAGTACCAAAAAAAATTCAACCTCATTACTCAAATAATAATAGTTGATAGGATCACTAATCATGAATAAATTACCACTAGTTTTTTTCACTTAGTAACAATTTTTTTATCTTCCCAACATAAGATGATATAGGAATATTTCTTAAAGATAACTTCCTTAAAACCATCATTGAGTTAAGTGAAACATAATAAGT
Organism: Viscum album; assembly: GCA_963277665.1. Classification (NCBI taxonomy): domain Eukaryota; kingdom Viridiplantae; phylum Streptophyta; class Magnoliopsida; order Santalales; family Viscaceae; genus Viscum; species Viscum album. The sequence continues at coordinate 2,066,599,134 of OY728131.1, forward strand.
TTTAATTAATTTAATCAACAAATAGAACTTACTTGGACTTGAACTTTTGAGATTTAATTTAAGTTATATTATTTCCTTTTATTTTTGAGGAACTACCATTTCCAAAGGTAACTGGTCCTACCTCATGTTCTTTAATGTTTTCCAAGATTTCCACATCACCATTAATATGTGAGGAATAGATGTTATAAAGTGTCCATGCAATACACTTTTTCTTATCTTTTAGAGAAATGTACATAGTTAAATATTTTTATTCTATGATTCTTTTCCCAATTTTCCATTATTTAATAACATAAATAACTTACCCCAGAAGTGATTTCATGTACACATAGGTATAGTGAACTGATTAGTTACATCTTCCAAAAATCTCCTTTAGACAATCAAATTTATTTTACCATGAAGGGTTTTTAACTTCTGATAATATTGTTTTTTTATCTTCCTTTAACTTAATGAAGTTTCTTCCTTTTTTTTACTGCCCCCTCCCCCTCAGTTCACTACTACAAAAATGGGCAAGGTAAGCACTACCCTTTTATCAGTGTTGATAAAGGGGCTCTTTTAACATCCCTAAAAAAAGCGCTGATAAAGTCCCCCTTTATCAGTGATTTTTTTAGCGCTGATAAATGCCCCTTTTATCAGCACTTTTTTTAGCGTTGATAAATTCCCCCCTTTATTAGTGCTTCTTTTAGTAGCACTGATAAAGGAGGTATTTATCAGCACTTTTTCCTACTGTTGATAAATTTTATGTTTAAAAAAATCATGAAAAACAAATTATTTTTATATTAATATATTTATATTGATATAAATATAATAAATATTTTTTAAATATGTTTTAGATATGTATAAATAGACTATTACATTTAATATATAATAAATTTAGTGAAAATGGCTTTAAAGTATTTAAACAAATATTATTAATTAATAATTTTCTAATTATTATTGATTAAAAATCATTTAATAACAATTTGAATACATAAAAAATCAAAAAAAAATCAAAGATCTAAAATAAGTCCAAAATGTAACTCAAAATTCAAATGGCCATAACTTTTGATATGGGAGTTTTTTTGAGCTTTACAACATATCAAATCAAAGCCTCTGATGATATCTATGCGTAAATAACAAAATAAAAGCTTTTGTCACATTTTTCAAGGCCAAAAAAGGCCCATAAGGCCTCCAAAATTGAGTTTTTAGTCAGGAAACCTTGATTTGTTAACATTAAAACAAGTATAACATATGACCTGGATTTCCGTTAGGCCTGTACAACATATCATATCAAATATTGTTTCATTTTCTTCGATTTGAATCATTTTGGAGTTGAAATGGGATTCTGGATTATAATTTATGGTCATTTTAACATTCTCTGGCTTTTCAAATACACATATATATGTATTTATTTGTAAATATATATGTGTATGTGTGTTTGTGTGTCTTTTTGTGTGTGTGTGTTGTATATATGTGTGTATATATTTATTTATTTATTTATAAACACACATAAAAAACATATTTCATAAATGTATTTCAAACGAATCGTATAAGTATATATTAATATACAAATAAATATACTGATAAAAAATTATAACTAAATATATATATATAAATAAATATAAATATATATTAATATACGAATGAAAATATATGTACTAATATATGAATAAATATATTTATATTAATATGAATCTATATAAATATATGAATAAATATAACTATATATATAGAGAGAGATATATTATTAAATAGAAAAAAACGAAATGGCTTAGTGGTAAAGGTGTAGCCGCGAAAGGGGGGAGGTTGTGGGTTTGAGATCGAGTGGAATAAAATGGGTACAAGCGTGTGAGGATGTGCAATAAGGGAAGCGCGGGGGGGGGGGGGTCAAGAGTTGTTAAAGTCTCCCCTGCATTATATAATTCTTTTTTAATTTTTTTTATTTTTATTTTTTGACTTTTATCAGCGCTTTTTTAGCACTGATAAAAGGGGCCTTTATCATCACTTTTTAGAGCACTAATAAAAGGGACCCCTATATCTTTACCTCGATTAACATCACTTTTTTAGCTCTGTTAATCGACTTTTCTAGCGCTGATAAAGGCCATATTTGTAGTAGTGGTTCATGAATACTCCCAGGAAGTGACATGTTATGAAAATAGTTAAATAATTTGTGACCAAATATCACATAACACCAAAAATGTTTTTTAATATAAGATCTTCCAAATTTTTATGATTTTTTCATTGGATAAGTTTTTCAAGATTTTGTGGACATTAAAACATCTAGTTTCCATTGGCACAGGGATACATTTTTTTCGAAGTTACTATTAACTTCCATTGAGTTGGAAGATTTAAAAAATCCCATATCAACCAAATCTATATAATTATTAGTTTTTTAATCCACAAGGTTAGTAAAATAATATGAATTTTTATGTTAATAAAAAAATGATTTTACATGGCCTTTTGGATGAGTTTTCTTAATAACTTGAGTTATTTTAGCCTTCACCTCCAAATATTTGTTAAAATTATCATTCATATTCTTCAAATTATTATCAATATCATGTCATATTCATTGATTTTTTTCATATCTATTTTACCTAAGAAAAAAAAATTCATTAACATATCTCACAATTTTTCCTTTTTCTACTACTTTCATCTTGAGGTTTTTAATTTCCTCGATGTACAAATCTTCCTTTTTTTGAAATTGTTTTATTCATTCTTCATTTTCAATATCCTGACTTATTTATTGGGTTTAGTATTTTTTATAAGACATTTCTCATGTTTATATATCTTAATATGTTCCATGTAAGTTTATTCACCACCATTTTATTCACTAATTGAAGTTTCTTCCTTTATTTAATTGTAATCCTTTATGGTTTTAAAATTCTATGGACCTTTTCAAATGGAATTTCATTAATAGGAGATTACTCTGATTATTTACTCAAAAAATTTCCTCCAGTGACATTTTTATTACTTTTAGTGTATTTTTAACTTCATTTAATGTTTTACTGCACTTCCTTCTATGATTTTTTCTTTAGGATCATCATTATCATATTCTCCACCTTTTATATTCATACACTTTACTACAAAATTTATGATCACTCCACACACAAAACATTTGAGTGGGGGTTTTTCTTTAAAATTTACTCCACATTTCTTGAAATAACTTGATATAAAAAGCATATTCCTCTTATGTACTTCACTACCTTCTTACTTATCTGCTCATTAATTGAATCACCTAACCTCATCTTTTGAGTTTCATGTAACACCGAGTGATTTTGTAATATTTGAAAATATATTTAAACTTTTTGATATTTTAAATTACATGAAACCCTGATTTTATCTTGTGTTTCATGAAATATTAATTTTGTCTTGTGTTACACACAATTATGAGTTTATCTTATGTTACATGCAACCCTGATTTTTAACCAAACATGATATAATATTCAAATATTATTTATTAATATGATAGTTATCAACTAGCCATTGGAATGGAGGATATGAATAGAATTAACTAAATTATTAAAATATGGTTTACAAATGTTTATATAATTATTTTGTTACCAATTAATTATTAATTAAAATAAAACCCTTTTGAAAATAATATGAAATCTTTTTCTGAAAAAATATTTTTTATACACACAAGTATGTTTTATATCAATAAATTAACCAAGTAAATTTTTGTTAATTATTTTAATTAAATCTATATATTATATATTAAATTAAAATTTTAATATTCCAATTATATTTTTTCTATAAAAGAGATAAAAATAAATCAAATTTTATGTTTAAATTTGTATTTTTTTTCAAAAAAGCATGTTTGTTGACTTTTTATGGAACTATTATTTTAAAACTATATTTTTGAATTTTATAAAATTAATTTTAAAAACAGAAAATTAATTTTAAATTCATAATATCCAAATTAACTTATGTTGAATTTTTGGTATTTTTTTGAAAAGTTTCATTTTTTGATGAATAGTGAAAATACTGAATTTTAATTGAAAACTACCTTATTGTTTAATTTATTTATAAATTTAAATTATACTTTGAAATTTTTTTAAAGTAAAATTAGTTAAAATTTTTATTCACTAATAAAATTTATGTTATTCTAACATATTTCATATTGAATTTGGATATAAAAACAATTCAAACTTTTGAACTTTTTTCTCATTAATTTTTTTCTCGTCACATCCACGAGTTTAATTTTAATTAATTTTTACTAGTTATCTAAATTTAATTTGGAAAAATGGATTCCATATTTGTAATAATAAAAATTTATAATTTATAATAAGGACAGATTAATTTTTTACCAAAATAAATAGTGAATGTAGTAAAAATTAGTTACTGAGGTTAAAGTAAAAATCAGTTTACTAGGGGGTTAAACTAGAATAATAAGATTTAAAATGACCAAAATTATTATCTTAATTTTATTGGATTAATTTATTTTGATATTTTGCATAAAATTATCTGAATTATAAAAATTCCTCACCACTTTTCTTTGAATATGACGCATATAATATGTTAAGTCTTGAAAAGGACAAAAAAGATACTTTTATTACTTTTAATATCTATAAAGATTTGGGATAGGGTAAAAAACAATGTATGTCCAGTTATATATATCATTTTTAAATTTAAATTATTTTTATTATCATGAAAATTAATTTTAAATTTTTTGTATGAAATAATTACTTTAATTTCTTCAGAAACACCAACACAGTAATTATTTAGTTAACAATTAAATAATATAAATAATACTAAAAATATTAACTGAAGTAAATTTAATTAGTTTTTGTGTTCTATTGTTTTCTTGTTTAAATATATCACGATAAATGTGTGTGAATTTGATATATTTTAATTCCAACATTATCTTGGTATTTTTTAAATTTAATTTAATAGAATAATGTTAAAATTGACATTAATGTTATTTTATGATAAATTATATTTTATTAAATGATTTAAAATTTATAAATATTATATATTCTTCCAAGATAATTTTAAATGAAAATAAATATAAATTATTTTCCATTCATGGACCAATTTTTCTATTATAATTAATATATTAATCCCTAAATAGTAAAAAGTTTGTTAGCGTGGTTAAGGTTAAAGTGTTGTTTTTACACTTTACATACGCTTATGTTAAAATTAATTTCCAACACACATAGAATTTATATTTTATAAATTAGGTTTAATATTTAGAAAAATTGGGCATAAAATATCTAATAAGTATCATTTTAATTTATTCTTAAAGGATAAATTATCTAGGTTAAAAAGACTAGTTACCATAGTGAAAACCCAAAATGGTAAAAATAGAGATACTTAGAAGTTAATGAAGAAAATATTTAAAACAAGTATTTAATTGTGTTTTTGGAGGTTTTTCAAAAATATATCACACCACCACAACTTTAATTATAATATTTAGATCGAATTGAAGAAATATTGAACTCCCAATAGTGAATACTTTTCAGTATTTATAACAATGCCACTCCTCCTCTACTATAAAAGGGAACTCACTCTCTCCACTTATTCACACCTCTCAATCCATTCAGTTTTAACAATATCTACCCAAATCACATACCAAATTCCCTCCCCCTCATCTTATAATCCTTATTTTCTATATAAATTCAACTTGGCAAGGCATTAGTAAAAACCCAAGGAGGATACCCTAAAAATAGATAATGTACAATCATAAGAATTTCCATTTTATTTCTTCCTCTAACCCCTTAAATTCTTATTTACTATGTTTATATATTAATATAAGTATCTTAAAAATACTTATATGTTTTTATGTTAATGTTAAAATCTAAAACCACACAACATCCATCAAATGGGTTATGAAATCATTGTCTGTGTGTACGACGGACTACTGCCTCACGAACTGATGTCATTCATTTTTACATTACCACATTTCAAGGCTGATAATAATGATAGATTTATAATTTATATTTGATATATATGATATATTTGAGGTTATTATTCTTCTTTAATTATTATATAATACATACCTTCATGTTTTCTATTTTGGGGGAATATGATAACATCGTTTGTGTGTACAGTAGACTACCATCTCGTGAAGTGATGTGATTCATTCACGCTTTACAAAGAATGTATTAAGAATGTATTTGATAAAAATATGTGATATATATGAAATATAAATTCTACTTTAATGATAATATATACACATATATATCATTTACTTTTCTTTATTTTAATAACATAAGAAGATGAAAACAACATTCATGAAAATGTACGGCCTATCATCTCCAAGAATGGTGTATTTCATTTCCTATCACTAAATATTATGGATTACTATAATTACATATATTCTGAATATATATGATTTTTATATAATCTTTATCATTATGGATTTATTAAATTATGATCAAATTAAGAGAACCAAAAATAACAATTCAAAACACATATAAAAAATAAAGTTATTATTACCCTATACGTAACTTTAACAAGAAATTGTTTATAAGAATATAATAAAAGGTCATAATAAAATTATATATGGTAAGTTATATATGAATATTTTTATACAATATATTTATATTAAAATTATATTTATTATACAGTGTGTTTTAATGAGTATGATGAGATTAATGATTTAAGGTAAAGGATTTTCATCTCACTTGTTACATTTGTGTGACACGTGCTATATTCACCACCTCTTTTTTATATGTAGTGTATATTCCACCCATGAATTTATGTTATAATTATTAAACTTAAATTATTTTTATCAACATATCCATTTGAGTATATATCTTTCATGTGGTTTATAGTTAAAGTGTTACCAAAACAGTAAGGGGTTTTTGTCTCAAATTTCCTTCTTTGAGAAATACATTATTTTATGCACCTATATTATTTCAAAAGATGTTTATACCACCAATTTGACATGTAATATTATTAATTTATTAATAATCATGATATTTTGAGTTTCATTTAATGTTATTACTTTTTGGGGCTTATGAATCAATGTTACTAATGTGGTAAAGATTTCATGTAACAATCTCATCTTTTATCGGGATTGTTTATGATTATGTTTGTGTTGATAAAATATTATTATACATATCTCAATAATTCATATGAATTTTCTTCTACACTAGTTATTTATGATATATTCAAGTAATATGTCCATTTTTACAATATTTGGTACCTAAATTAATTGAGAAAATATTTTTAAGAAAATATGAATTTATTACTTTCTTTGGGAAAAAAATGTTTTTTCTTCAGGAAACATATTTTCTAAAAAAATTAAAAAATAAAATTATTACTAACATATGATTTTTAAAAATAATTTTTTATACGTTTTCTAATTTTTTATAAAAATGTTTTGAAATAAATCTTCATGAAGTTTTCTAAACAATGATAATTTGGATCTTATCAAAAATGTGAAAAGAATATTCATTTTAATGTGTATGATATGAAAAAATATATTTTGAAATCATGACCTATAATTTCCTTGAATATTACTTTATAAGTTTTCAAGTTTATTTTCAAGGAAAAATTATTAAATTTTTTTACATTTTAAAAATATTTTTTAAAATCTGAAAGGTTATTTTGCTTAATAAATGTTTTAAATGGTCTTTCAAAATTATTTTACACCTATGATGGCATATTTAGATGTTAAAATTACATTAAAAGGGATATGGTTGAAGGATAAAATTCATATTCTTTCTCAAAATGGTTTATGTTTTGAAAGAATGATGTTTATGAAACCTGTTTCTTTTCCATGGGATATACCATGATAAGATTCTTATGAAACATGTTCTTTTTCACAGGTTATTCTATGATAAAATGATTATAAAGCCTATATCTTTTCCAAAAGTTTTGATATAATGTAATTTTTATGAAACCTAACTATTTATAGGGGTTGTGATATGATTAATGACATGATATGGTGTCACACATACGTATGATTTTCATTATGTGATGGATGAGACCTATATCTCCCTCCAATGCATTGGGTAATGGTTAATGTTATATAATCCCAAAGGGTACATAGGATGTTATCCCAAGATTGAAATAGAGTACATGGGAGGTCATCCCAGTTTTGAATTAGAAACATAGGTGGTTGTCCCAACCCTATCTTTTAGGAATGTCTTGGTGGGTAGCCTTTACATAGGATGTTATATGCTTATGTGTATGTCACAGATATATTTATTATACTATTTTTCTGATCTCATGGATAATTCTCTTTTATTACCATATGATTAATGTATTATTAACTAACAATTTTTATGAAATGAATATTTTTTATGCTCTATGAAAGGTTAGGTATGAACTCCATAACATATGTTCATTATCACATACCCTTATGCTTATCTTATGCTTTCATATGATCATATATTTATATCTCTTATATTCACTCTTAAATGATCATATGAGATCAAACATTATTTTGTTTTCTTTCCCCAGGCTATGAATAAAGGTTTTATATATGGTATGTCTATTAACAGTACTTAATGGGAAGATATATGTGTTAAAATTTGAATATCTTCCACCAGATTATAAGATTTTGTTCCAATTTTCTAATGGAACTAAAGTATTATGGTCCTCATGAATGTGTTTGTGCAACGTAATGAATATATATATATAAAGTTCTAATATCCATGCATCAAGAGCCCAAATAAATATATTTGGTATCAGATGAAAGTTTTATTTAACCTTTAGAAACTATAATGAGAACACTTTGGTGATACTAGTAGGGATTTTTCTAAGGATGTGTCTGGGGATGTCTCTAAGGATAAGTTTTAGGATGAGTAAATGTATAGGAAAATGTATTGGAATTTTTTTAGAGGATATAGTGAGTGTTTTACAAGAAATTACATCCCTATATAGGTACTAAGTGGATGTGGACTTGGCACAGAAGTAACCAAGGGTAACAACACCAAAAACACCATATTGGTCTTGACTAGATTGGGAACTGGTGCATGACAATGATCCTTACTTCACACCTAGTTTGACACTCCTGGGGGATATTATTTAGAAATTCATAAACTCTTTACAAACCATCATAAAGTATTTAAATAGATGATGAATATGAATAAACTGGTATAAACCTAAGGTGTCATAGATTAAAAATAAGGTATCATGATTTATACATCATATAAGTGATTTTTTTCATGATTATCTGGTTTCTGCTATGATTAGTGTTTCAAGCACTATTCTTTGTGATTTTAGTCAAGGGTAGGTACCATAATGAATAGGGATAGCATTGAATATGATGGAATATTTACTGATGAGAATCAAAATAGGATTTTGAATGGAGTGAAAGATTTTATGATTATTCCCAACCAGTTTTCATTTAATATGATTAATAACGTGTACCTTAACCAACTCTCAAACTCACCAAAGAAGATAAGAAAAGAGTTCACTAAGGTTTAGGGTAGTAGAGAGCATGGAGAAAATAATATTATGTTTCCTATGTGTTGATAATGTGGAAAGAATCAGTGAAGTGAATATCTCCAAGGAATGGGAAGATGTATTGATTGTGGGGAAGAAGAACACAAATAAAGTAACTACAAAGGGAAAATGAAAAGTTCAGTTAACACAGTGGATAGGGATATTGTTCACCCTATGATATCCTTGGATGTTGAATGCTTTAAATGTGGAAGTTATAGTCATTATGAGAAATTTAAGTCCTAAAGCTAAATCTTGTGGAGAAAATCAATAATGTTATATGTGTAATAGTCATATTTGGGATGATTAAGAGGCTACAAATGACATATTAATGTACAGAATTGTTAAGGAATGAGATGAAGAATCTCGGTGAAATATCTAATATGGAAGTGGGATTATTGAAGTATTTATGAATTGAAATTCAATTATTATATTATATAAATCATAGAATATATAAATACTATTCATTATAAGTTTTTCTTTAAGGATTTGATATAATATGTTGAATAATGACGATAACCTAGAAAAGGTATTTAATTTCAAGGTGGTATTCATGGAAAATGAATGATTAAGGGAAAGATAATCCTTAATATGCTCTTGATGTTGAGATAATGATTCTAGGGTAAATCTATGATTGATTTGGATAAATTAAATTAGATAGTATTGATGACCTTCGAATTGATAAAGGATTTATAAACAAAGTGCTTTATGTTATCATTAATGCAGTTTATAGCATTTTTAGATTTATTAAATATATACAATAGTCTATGTTTTATGTAAGGAATGAGGAAGAATGTATGTTTTCAATATTATTTTTTTGTGATTTAGGTTATTACCATGTTTCAAGAGAATACACAATGAAGGTATTCACATGTTTGGTATGTGACAATCCAGAGCAACTTTATGATATTGGGGGGATTAATGTTAAGTTTATTTTGAGAAATTTAGTAACATTATTCATAAATTTTGAATTTTGGAAGCGTTATAATATTAAAAATTTATCGAATGTTTTAATTTAAAATTATAATGAGATTTTATATATTAACATATTACTTCACCATATGTAGATTTATCCTTATTTGGTGACAAATGAAAACCATTTTGTTTTGTTGATAACTAAGGATATATGAAATAACTTATCATTCTATTTATAGATCATATAATCCATTAGTGATCTAGAAATACCAAATTCACCTTAATTTTTGAAGTAAGATATGAAGTGGAAATTCATTAAGGCACAACCAAAGGGTGAGATTTTTCATATGAAATGGAATGAAATCAAGCAATTATATCTTCTTGTGAAAATTATTCAATTTTAGTAAAATGATCTTGAAATAAAATTTTTTCATGTTATCATCATTTTTTATGATATCAATGAAATTTTAATTCCTATTTGGGTTATGTTTTTTTCATTAACTTTCCCTAGGTCACCCAATTTATTATGACCAGTGATCTTTATCACTCTCTATAATTATTTACGCTTTTCTTTCATGTCTAGATCTTCACATCTCACCTATGTTCATCTATGAGGAATCCCAGTTATGAGATTCCTTGGATAATCATTATATTTCAAACTTTCCCTTATTAAGGGAGGTTTTATCATCCATTTATATGATGTGGGTTTCTATGATGTAATTTTCAATTTTTAAACCTTTGATAACCAAGACAAGTTTCATGGGAAAAATTCATTTTAAAGGGGGCAGAAAGTAACCCTCCAATATTTTGTAAAATTTTCAAAAATATTCAATGTTTTTGATATTTTACATTACATGAAACACTATGTTTATATTCTTATACCTGAAATACTAATTTTTACTTATGTTACACACAATTATTATTTTTTCTTGCATTACATGCAACACTGAGTTCAAACCAAAGATGACATACTATTTAAATATTATTATTTAATATGATATTTATCAACTAACTGATGGAATGGAGTGTATGAATAGTATTAAATAAACTATAAAAATATGGTTTTTTTGTGTTTATATAATTAATTTGTGGAAAATTAATTAGAAAAGAAAATAAAACCCTTTTGAAAATAAAAGGAAATATTTTTTTCGAAAAACTATTTTATATGCCCATAAGTGTGTTTTATATAAACAAATTTAACACATAACTTTTAGTTATTTATTTTAATGAAATTTATATATTATATATTCAATAAAATGTTTAACATTCCTCTTATATGTTTTCAAGACAACAGATAAGAATAAATCCATTTTTACGCTTAAAAACTATATTTTTTATAAAAAGAAATTTTGTTGCCTTTTTATGGCACACTTATCTTAAAAATAAATTTTCATATTTTATAAAATTAATTTTTTAAAATAAAAATAATTTTTTATATGAGGATATCAAAATTATATTACACTTAATTTTTTGGATTTTTTTGAAAAGTTTCATTTTTGACGAATAGTGAAAAATACTGAATCTTAATTGAAAACTGCCTTTTCCTTTAATTTATTTATAAATTTAAATTATATTTTGAAATTATTTTAAGGTATAATTTGTAAAATTTTAACTTTATTAATCAAATTTTGTTAATTGTAACAAATTTAATATTGAATTTGGAGATTAAAAAATTTCAAACTTTTAAACTTTTTCACATTAAAAACATGCTTTCTCATTCTGACTCTAGGATTAATTTTAAATTAATTATTTTAACTTATGTGTATCACATTTTTAAAATTTTATTCCTTATTCATAATTATAATAATTTATAATTTTGAATATTTTCAACTTAATTTTTTACTAAAATAAATAGAGAATGGAGTAAAAATTAATAATTATAGTTAAAGTGAAAATGGGTTTACCCAGGGTTAAACTAAAATGAAAAGAATAAAAATAACATAAAATATTATCTTAATTTTATTTAATAAATTTATTTATATTTTGTACATAAAATTGTCATAAATATAAATGACTAGTTTTTGTCATGAAAATTTATTTTAATTTTTTCAAGATGAAATAATTACATTAAATTCTTAAGAAACGCCGACACAATAATTATTTAGTTAACAATAAATAAAATAAATGATAATAAAACATTTAAATTGAATTAAGTTGACGTGATTATTATGTTAAATTTTATTTTTATATTAATATATTATGATACATAGGTTTGACGATAAAATATTTGAATTCTATCATTGTATTGATATTTTTTTCAATTCAATTTAAATGAATAATGTAAAAATTAACGTCAATGATATTTTATGATAAATTATATTTTATAAAAGGATTTAAAATTTCTGAAAATCATATATTATGAAAATTTATTTTTAAATGATAGTAAATATAAACTATTTTCCATTCATGAACCAAATGTTTTTTATAATGAATATATTATTCCCTAAATAGTAAAAACTATCCTTGTACATTTAAGGTTAAAGTGACATTTTTTCACATTATATGTGCTTATATCAAAAATGATTTCCAAAACACATAGAATTTATATTTTACAATTTAGATTTAATATTTAGAATCAGTGTGTCCAAATTATCTAATAAGAATCAATTTTAATTTTTTCTTAAAGGATAAATTATCTATGTTAAAAAGACTAGTTACCATAGTGAAAAACCAAAATGGTAAAAATAGGTATACTTAGAAGTTAAGGAATAAAATTTTTAAAACCATTGTTTAATTGTGTTGTGGAGTTTCGGATCGACCATATTATCCTTAAATACTACTAATTATCATATTTTGCCTCACATGAGGTAATATTAACCTCCCAATAATGAATACTTTTGAGTATTTACATGAATTTCACTCCTCAACTGTCACAAACCGTCCTCAAGGCCCGTGTTGTGACTATCCCAAGCCCGCCTTCCATAGGCCAGGGGATAGAAACTAGCACCAAAGGCATAAATCTCTAAGATGGGAAGGCATTGCCTTTATAAAAGTAAAAAAACATAGCAGAGTGCGCTACAGGAAGTAAACACTAAGTAAAACTGAATACAAAAGAGTGTGTTGGAAAGTAAATGGGCCAGTATACAATCCCAACTGAACTACAAGAACAAGTAAAAAGGGACAAATAGCTGAAAGTAAAGAGCAGATCCTAGATCATCCTCCAGGGATTCCTACCTAAAGGGTAGGTATAGATGGCCACCTCAGCACTCACATCCATCAATCTCCTCCGTGTACCGACTCATTGCAAGGTCCACCTCCAGGTACCTTCCAGTTGTGGCTCTCTCGGCCTTTGTTAGCATTGTCTGCCGTCTGCATCCAACACAACTAGGTGTGGGCATATCCTGTGCAGGGGTGAGTATAACGATACTCAGTAGGGTCCTCGAGACCCACAAGGTCTCACAATATCCACAAAGGATAAAAAAAGATACAATCATGAAGTATCAACCAACCCTACTTAGGTATATGCCCATACATATACCTAAGTTACCAATCTCAGTCCGGCTCCAACTCTCGAGCTCAAGCACAAACCAATTCCTCAAATGAAGTAAAGTCAATCACCATAATGATAATGGTTGAAGACATGACTCATCTCACACAGGTATAACACGAATAGTATAGAGATATAGATGATCAGATATTACCACTGGATCATCTAAGTTGTTGGACCCACACCGAATACAAGACCAGATAAGCTGTCAGACTCACACAGGATACAGGACCAGCTATCTCATCTATGTTTTCGGACCCACACAGGATACAAGACCAGCTAATCTGTCGGACCCACACAGGATATAGGACCAGTTATCTCATCTAAGCTGTCAGAACCACACAGGATATAGGACCAGCTATAATTCATCTGAGTTGTTGGACCCACACAGGATACAGGACCAGCTATTCTGTTGGACCCACACAGGATACAAGAACAGAAGTCAGAACTGTCGAACCCACACAGGATTCCAGAACAGTAGTCGTCGCTGTCGAACCCACGAAGAATTACAGTACAGTATTCTTCATTGTCTATCCCACGGAGGATTCCAGTACAGTAGTGGTCGTTGTCGAACCCACACAGGATTCTGGTACACAAGTCGTCACAGCCAGCTCTCGGGTTCCCGCACACATCACGCTTGATTCCGAGGGGGGATCTCCTCGATTCAAGTATCAATACATCAACTAAGTTCTGACTTGATATATTCCATAGTTTCGTCTCATCATAAGAAACCCAACGTGATAGAGGGTGCGTCAATCGGACGCCCGGTCGAACAGTTGTTGGCATTTTTGTTCGAGGGGCCCAGTAGATTTTTAGGCTTAAACAAACCCGACTCTACCCCAACTGCATCCAAACCTCAAGTGTGGTATTCCAAAAGTACCGTTCTTCTCTAAGCCTTCTATCTTCATAGACGGTTCATCGATCGGACACCCGTAGACCATGTTACAGACAAATAAGTGATTTTGGGTTACATGGTCCGGACAGGGGTCCGACCCGGTCCACGGGTCCGACTCGATCTACGGGCCCCACCCAGCCCGATGGGGCGGCCCGGCCTGGTGACGGCCCGGCCCGGCCCACATGGGCACCCCAGCCCGAAGTGGATGCCCGACCCGCATGGGCCCCCCGGCCCAAAGTGGCGGCCCGGCCTAGTGGCCATGGGGCGCCCGGATGGCTGGTCGTGGGGTACCCGGTCAGCTAGCCATGAGGCGCCCGGCCAGCGGGCCGTGTGGGGCCCGGCCGGGCTGGCCATGGGGCTCCCGGCCTAGCTGGTCATGGGGCGCCCAGCCCGGAAGACTGGCCCAGCTGGCCAGCTGGCCGCGTAAAGGGAGGGGACCCCCCCCCCCCCCCCTTGTGGTCCATAACGACCCGCGCGAGGCACCGGTCTTTGGTAACCACGGGACCCGAAGGGTCCCGCCATGTGGAGCGTCACCGGCGGCCGGCTCAGTCAGCCGCCCTCCTTCATCTATCACCGACCTTTGGTCATAGTCCTCTCCAGCCCCACGGCAGCCTCCCCGGCTGTCCGCCTCTACACCCCCACCGCGGCGTGACGGCATCGCGGTTCCACTACCCTCTGCTCGACGCAACAGCGTCGCGCCTCTCATCCGTCATGGCCCTACTAGTCGTGGTTCTTCTCTGGTGTGGTGTGATGTCATCACTCCCCTTCGGCAACCTGGTGGCCCTTGCGCTGCCGGTTCCTCTCGCGGCTGATCCATCACCGACCGCTGATGCTCCAATGCGTTCCTCTCTTTCGATGGCATTGTTGCGCCACCGTCGTCATCAATCAACCAAGAACCAACAGAGGGTTGTCGGGCCATGTTTGTTTGGTCCACACCCTCCGCGTTAGGTGATAACAAATTACTGACATTGAACCACAATAAACAATGATGAATGAAGATTTAATTCAATCAAAACAAAATCCTACCTTTTATTCGATGATCGCATGAAGTAGTCGTGGGAAGGTGGCGTCGTTCCATTGACATCGGGAGGAGATGACGTCGTCGTTCTTCATTGGAATATGTCGTTCTCCAAGAACTCCAAGCTCTCTCCAAATATTATGCCAAACATCCAAAATAATAAAGGATGGTCCTATTAAATCTTTGTCACAACACCACAAGTTGGGTTTAATTAAATATGGCGACTCATTTAATTAATTCTATGGAATGGTTCAAATTCCAAATATTAGAAGAGGTGAAAGGTTCCAATAAATTAGAAGAGTTATCCAATTAATAAAGGGAAGTTAATGGGGGGTTTAAGCTCGTGGGGTCCCACCTAATAACATCCTCTCAAAGGAGGTTATGTGGGGGTGGGCCCCACCTCCAACTTCCCTTTGGAGAAATTAACCACCACACTTTTAAGGAAAAATCTGTTGCACATATTTTTTATTAAATTTAGAAATCCTCCAAAAAAAATATCTTCCACTCCCGATAAAATGCAACTGTGGTTAAGGTCTCCTTAAGCGAATATCGGTGCTTCGAGTTCATCGGTGTCCTTGGATTTACATTCCAATCACTAGTTCAAAAGATTGAAAAACATGCACGTACGTTTACTAAACATACCCAAAAAAAACTTTATAAAATGATTTTGGGCACACCGGGCCTCAGAATCAGGCGCCGTCAAAAAAAATCGAACTCGTAAAATTCCAAAAAATTTAAGAAAAAAATCCATGCAATTTTCAAGTCTTTATATTACCCCCACATCAGGTATTTATTTCCCTATAAATCTATAACACGCACTAGAAAAACAAAAAGGGTACTGAGCACGCATCTGAGCCTCCTGCTCCCATGTGCTCTCCTGGAAGTTCCCCTGATGCTAGAGAACTTTCACTAGAGGAATCAACCATCCACGTAGGACCCGCTCATTTCGATCCTCAATCTCCACTAGAACCTCCGTGAATGTCACCCCGTCATCAATGTCCAGCTCCCCGTGGTCGATGATGTGGGACGGGTCATGCATGTATCTCCTCAGCTGAGATAATTAGAAGACGTCATGCACCCGGTGCAACTGAGGTGGAAGGGCCAGGTGGTAAGCCACCTCGCCTACTCTGGTGAGGACCTGGAACGGTCCAATGAATAGCAGAGATAACTTGCCGCCTCAGAAAAAACTCTGTAAACCTCGTCGAGGTGAGACCCATAGGAAGACATGATCACCATCCTCTAACTACAGTGGTCTCTGTCTCCTATCAATATAGTACTTCTGCCTGCTCTGTGCAGTCTTCATCCACTCCTTGGATGATCTACACCTTCTCTGTGGTAGCCTGAACCATCTCTGGTCCTACAAGTGCTGACTCCCCTGGGTCAGTCCAGTAGAGGGGCGATCTTCAAGGTCGGTCGTACAGTGCCTCATAAGGTTCCATCCTGATGGTGGAGTGGTAGTTGTTGTTGTGCGCAAACTCCACCAAGGGTAAGTGATCCTCCCAACTATGACCAAAATCAAGGACACAAGCACGGAGCATGTACTCGAGTGTCTGGATGGTCCTCTCAGTCTGACCATCCGTCTGTGCATGGAAGGCGGTGCTCAAGTGAAGCTACGTCCCGAAAGCCTCCTGCAACCCCTTCCACAGCCGGGATGTGAAATGAGCATCCTGATCAGAGACGATCTTCAATGTCACACCATGAATCCATACGATATCCTAAACATAGATGCATCCCAAGCTCTCTACTTATCCCTATTCTCTGATCGGTAGGAAGTGGTCCGACTTAGTGAGTCTATTAATAATCACCTAGAGAGATTCATGTCCTCTGGATGTAGATGAATGTCTCGTCACGAAATCCATGGATATCCCATCCCACTTCCACTATAGAGCCTCTAAGGGATGAACCAAGCCTATTGTAACCTGGTTCTTTGCCTTCACTTACTAACAAGTGAGGCATCAAGAGACAAACTCTACTAATGCTTTCTTCATACCTGGCCACCAGTGTTATAGTCTATGGTCCTGAAACAACTTCGCCACTCCTGGATGTACCGCTTGAGGGTAAGTGTGGAACTCCCTCAATACCTCCTCCTGTAGTGAAACTAGTACCATGGCACGTCCTCTGAAGAGGATGGCGTGCTCCCCACCTTCGAAAAACCCATCAGGATTCTGCCCTAAGGATATCTGAGCACGTCGCGCCTCACAGTCAACGTCCCCACGTTGTGCCTCTCTAACTCACTAAAGAAGTGGAGGAGTGGTTGTGAGAGACTATAGAAAGGATGATCCATCTCTATCCACAAAGGATATCTACAATGCGTCCAGCTGCTCTGTAACCTCTCCTAGCAGATAAATGTCTGATCTCCTACTGAGAGCATCTGCTGGAATCTCTCCTTCCACAAGGAGGGATTCCCCTTCTTCGCCAAAGCTGAGAGTGGTGCTGCAACTCTGGATAATTCTAGCATAATGGTAAGTCTAGCCGACTCATGAGTGATCAACCTCACCCTCTTATGCATGATTTCATCATGTGCTTCCATGGCTTTCCTTTTAGCCGACCAAGGAAAACCCCATCCCAACGTTGTAGATAAACCAAAACCTTTTTCCTCATACTGTCAATCTGTGTATGAACTGTGGTTTCCTAGTCCATACCCAAACTAAAGTCGTAAGGCCTCGACGCTTCCACCAATAGGTTCCAACCGAAACTCTCGCCTCAAGGGTCAGATAACACCATCGGCATAAGTGTGATTATCGAGTCTCCTCCCAAAGGTATCTCTAGACGTGAGGATCAAGTCAACGGCTTAACCGAAAACTCTAGGTCTAGGACAAGATTCGTGGAAGGAAGGAGTGATTTTTACCTATTTTTATTGATACGGAAGCTAGTAGTAGACACAGACCATACCTCAAATCATTCCTAGATCCCTTGGGTCACACTCCTTGACCTTATGCAGCTACTCTCTTCTCCTGCCCTCCAGCTCCCTGAGCCTAGCAGGGACTACAAAGGCGGGTGGTTGTAATATGTCAAAATGTTTACCACCTCATGATGCTCTCCTAACTCTGCTTCCACATCTGCTGCCCTAAAAATTCATCTATCCTTAACACTTTCTCTTTGAAACATTCTACATGCTCAAGTCTCGGAGACTTACGCCAGTTTTATGTTTCCAACTGCAAACATTCACTGGCTGTAACCGCTCATCCAATGAACATTCAACCACACAGGTTCTCTCTAGAACCCTAACATTAGTAGGAATTCATAGAGAAAAAAGTGTTAGCTTGGATATCCTTAAACACACCTCACTCAGAGTTCTGAGCTCTAAAGCACTGATCGTATCATATTCATCAAGTACCAGGAAATATTGGTATGCCTCGATGAATACACAGCTACTGACACGTCGTCCTACCGAACTTGTATAAGCTCTAGTAAACTCTCAGCCACCTCCTCAAGACAGTCCTCA
Source organism: Viscum album (assembly GCA_963277665.1). Classification (NCBI taxonomy): domain Eukaryota; kingdom Viridiplantae; phylum Streptophyta; class Magnoliopsida; order Santalales; family Viscaceae; genus Viscum; species Viscum album. Next base: position 2,066,618,266 of record OY728131.1, read on the forward strand.
GCCGCCTTTGGGTCGGGCTCGCCTCAGAACCTGAGGGGTATCTGATGTTGAAACATGTGTAAGGCACTAAGCCTACAAGTGTTCTCTAACGGTATTGTTGGTTGCAACTGCTAACCAACAGGCACTGATATAGCTGACACACTACTCGGAGGTACTATCTCGGGTAATGGTCCACATACCGAAACCTCACCACTATCTGGACCATCCACATGGTCACTCACAGAAAATATTAGTAGCTAAGATCAACATCTGCTCAACTAGTGTCTCAAATAGGTGGAAAAATCTAGTAATCGCCTCCATCCAGTCCTCTACTACTTGGTAATCTGTCTCACCTCGAAACCTCAAAGGTCTCTACTGCTGAAACTCATAAAACATGCTCAGTTTGCGTGCATCATCTTCCAGTGTGTCTGGTGGTATCTACTTCCCAACAGGTGATGGTGTTGTTGGTACACCACCCGAAGGTGCCAACGTAGAAAGAGGGCCCTAAACCAGAGCCTCATCGCTCGGTGGGCCGTCATCGTGTATTGTCTTAGAAACCCAAGCTGGCTGTCTATGCAGCGACATCCTGATAAGGAACAGGTGTGCCACGGTCAATAAGTTATACCTATTGAGCTGACTCAAAAAGTTCATAAATAAAAATCTTGGAAACACACTCGCAATCAGTGTTTTCATGTACTGAGTCAGAAATCAAAAGTCAGGGTCTTGTTGTATGGATACATCGGTCGCCGCACCAACACTGGACTCCCTGGACTGAAACCACACTCAATAGTCTTAACACTATTACATCACAGTAAGACAGATCAAAGTCCTATGTTCTGTGGAAGAACCGACTCCTCTGATACCAATTTTCCACGACCCTTCCTTGGGGCCCGTGCCGTGACTACCCCAAGCCCACCTTCCATAGGCCAGGGGCTGGCGACTAGCACCAAAGGCATAAATCCCTATACTGGGAAGGAATTTCCTTTATAAAAGTAGACAAACACAATAGAGTGCGCTACAGGAAGTAAACACTAAGTAAAAATGAATAAAAAAGAGTGTGCTAGAAATTAAATGGGCCAATATACAAACCCAACTGAACTACAAGTACAAGTAAAAAGGGAAAAACAGCTGAAAGTAAAGAGCAGCTCCTGGATCGTCTTCTAGGGATTCCTACCTGAAGGGTAGGTACAGATGGCCACCTCAGCACTCACATCTGTTAGTCTCCTCCGTGTACCGACTCCTCACAAGGTCCACCTATGGGTACCGTCCAGTCGTGGCACTCTCAGCCTCAGTTAGCGTTGTTCTTCGTCTGCATCCAACACAACGAGGTGTGGGCATATCCCGTGTAGGGGTGAGTATAACGATACTCAGTAGGGTCCCCGAGACCCACAAGGTCTCAAAATATCCACTAAGGATAAAAAAATTAAGAAATATATAATCACGAAGTATCAACCAACCATAATTAGGTATATGCCCATACATATACCTATGTTACCAATCTCATTCCGGCTCCAACTCTCAAGCTCAAGCACACACCAATTCCTCAAAGGAATTAAATTCAATCACCACGATGATAATGGTTGAAGTCATGACTCAGCTCACACAGGTATGCCACAAATAGTAGAGAGATATAGATGATCGGATGTAGCCACTAGATCATCTAAGTTGTCGGACCCACACAGGATACAGGACCAGCTAAGATGTCAAACCCACACGGGATATAGGACTAGCTATATCGTCTAAGCTGTCAGACCCACATAGGATACAGGACCAGCTATAATTCATCTGAGCTGTCGGACCCACACAGGATACAGGACCAGCTAATTTTTCGAACCCACACAGGATACAGGACAAGCTATCTCGACTAAGTCGTCAAACCCACAGAGGATATAGGACCAGCTATAATTCATTTGAGCTGTCGGACCCACATAGGATACAGGACCAGCTATTCTATCGGACCCACAGAGGATACAGGAATAGAAGTCAGAACTGTCAAACCCACACAGGATTCTATAAAGTAGTCATCGTTGTCGAACCCATGGAGGATTCCAGTATAGTATTCATCTTTGTCGAACCCATAGAGGATTCCAGTACATTAGTTGTTGTTGTCGAACCCACACAGGATTCCAGAATAGAAGTTGTCGCAGCCATCTCTAGGGTTCCCGCACACATCATGCTCGATTTCGAGAGGGTCCTCTCCTCGATTAAAGTATCGATACATTAACTATGTCCTGATTTTATGTATCTCGTAGTTCTATCTCATCATAAGGAACTCAACGCGACAGACGGTGCGTCAATCGAACGCCTGGTCTAAGAGTTATTGGCATTTTCATTCTAGGGGACTAGTTGGTTTTTAGGTTAAACCAACCCGACCATACCCCAACTGCATCCAAGCCTCAAGCAGGGTATTATAAAATTACCATTCTTCTCTAATACTTCTGTCACCGTAGACAGTTCGTCGATCGGACAACCATAGCCCATGTTACAGAAAAATAAGTGATTTCGGGTTAAATGGTCCGGACAAGGGTCTGGCCTGGTCCGCAGGTCTGACCCGATTCGTGGGTCCCACCCAGCCCGATGGGGTTACCCGGCCTGGTGATGGCCCGACCCAAATTGGAAGCCCGGTTTTCTTGGGCGGCCCGGCCTGAAGTGGCGGCCTGGCCCGCATGGGTGCCCGGGCCCAAAGTGGCGGCCCAGCCCGCATGGGCGCCCCGACCTGAAGTGATGGCCCGGTCCGAATGGGCGCCCTGGCCCGGTGGCCTTAGGGCGCCCGGCTGGCGGGTCGTGCGGCGCCCAGCCCGGCTGGCCAGCTGGCCGCGCAAAGGGAGGGGAACCCCCCTCTCCCTGTGTGGTCTGTAACGACTTGCACGAGGTGCCAGTATTTGGTAACCATGGGACCCGAAGAGTCCCACCTTATGGAGCACCACCGGCGGCTGGCTCAACCGGCCTCCCTCCTTCATCAGTCGCGACCCTTTGGTTGTGGTCCTCTCCACCTCCACGGTGGCTGTCCCGGCCGGCCGCCTCTGCAGCCCCACTGTGGCGCGACGGCGCCGCAGTTCTTCTGCCCTTTGCTCGGTGCGACGGCATCACCCCTCTCATCCACCACGGACCTCCTACACGCAGTTCTTCTCTAGTGCGGTGCGAAGGCACTGCTCCCCTTCGATGACCCGGTTGCCCTTGCGCCACCGGTTCCTCTCGCGGACAATCCGTTGCCGGCCGTCGATGCTCCATCACGTTCCTCTCTCCCGGTGGTGTTGTTGCACCACTGTCGTCGTCAATCAACCAAGAACCAACGGAGGGTCATCGGGCCATGTTTATTCAGCACATGCCCTCCACGTTAGGTGATAACAAATGGCCAACATAGAACCACAATAAATAATGAGGAAAGAATATTTAATTCAATCAAAATGAACCCCTACCTTGTATTTGGTGATCTCATGACGTAGTCGTGGGAAGGCGGCGTCGTTCTGTTGACGTCGAGAGGATATGACATCATCGTTCTTCGTTGGAATATGTTCCTCTCCAAGAACTCCAAGCACACTCCAAATATTATGCCAACCACCCAAAATAATAAAGTATGTTCCTATTAAATCTTTGGCACAACACCACAAGTTGTGCTTAATTAAATGTGGCAACTCATTTAATTAATGCTAATGAATAGTTCAAATTTAAAATATTAGAGGTGAAAGGTGCCAATTGATGAGGAGAGTTGTCCAATTAATAAAGGGGAGTTGATGGGGGGTTTAAGCTCGTGGGGGCCCCACCTAATAACATCCTCTCAAAGGAGGTTATGTCGGGGTGGGCCCCACCTCCAACTTCCCTTTGGAGAAATTAAACACCACACTTTTAAGAAATAATATTCTACACATATTTTATATTAAGTTTAGAAATCCTCCAAAAAAATTATCTTCCACTCCCAATAAAACACAACTGCGGTGAAGGTCTCCTTAAGAGAATATCGGCGTTGTGGGTTCATCAGTGTCCTCGAATTTCAATTCCAAGCACCGGTTCAAAAGATACAAAAACCTGCATATATTTTTACTGAACGTACCCAAAAAAACTTCAAAAATTGATTTCAGGCCTCAGAATCAGGCACCATCAGAAACTATGGACTCGTAAAATTCCAAATAATTTAAGAAAAAAAATTCCTTGAAATTTATGGGTCTTTACGTTATCAATAAAAGGAAACTCACTCTCCCAACTTATTCACACCTATCAATACATTTGGATTGAATAAGATATAACTAAATAACTTTAAAACTTTCATCACCTCATCCTAGAAGCCATTTTTTAAATAGAAATCAAAACAATTAAGGCTTTAGTGCAAACCCAAAAAGGATACTCGAAGAAGTGGTAATGTTCATTGACAATAATTTTCATTTTATTTCATCATCCACACCATTAAATTATTATTATAAAATGATTATATAATAACCTCAGTATATTAAATATACTTATATTTTGTTATTTTATGGTTATGATCTGAAAATACACACACTTCTATCAAATTGGTTATGAAATCATCATTCATGTGTACGGAGAACTACAACCTCACGAACTAGTGCCGTTTATTTTTCCATTACCAACTTAAAGGTTGGAAATAATGATAAATTTATAGTTTATATATGAAATTTATGATTTTATTATTCTTATTGAATTATTATATCATATATTCATTCATGCTTTCCATTTTTTGGGAATATGATAACATCATTTGTGTGTACAGTGGACTACCACCTTGCGAAGAGATGTGATTCATTCACGCTTTACATGGAATGTATTAAGGATGGGTTTAATAAAAATATTTTATATATATGAAATTTTAATTTTAATTTAATGATAATAAAAAATTTATATCATTTACTTTTCATTCTTTTAATGTGATAAAAAATGAAAACAATGTTCATACGTATGTACGGCCTACCATCTCCATGAATGGTGTATTTCATTTTCTGTAAATAAATATTAGGGATTACTATTAATAATTATATACTAAATATATATAATTTATATATAATGTTTACCGTTTTTTAAATTATCAAATCATGATCAAATTATGAGGACCAAAAATCAAAATCAAAAAATATGCGAAAAACAAAGAGGTTATTACCCGAGACAAAACTTTAACATGAAATTGTTAATAAGAGGGTAATAAAAGTTCATAATAACATAATATATGGAATGATATATATGAATATTTTTATCTAATATATTTATAATAAAATTATAATTATTATATAGGAAGTTTGAACAAGCACGATGAGATTCAAGACATAAGGTAAGGGATTTTCATCTCACTTTTTACTTTTGTGTGACACATGAAAAATTAACCACCTATTTATTATATGTGGTGTATATAATAAAAATGAATTTACTTTATTATTATTATATATATAATTATTTTTATTTACATATCCTTTTTATTATCTCTCTTTCTTGTGGTTTTTGGTTCAAAAGTTTCCAAAACGGTAAGGTATGTTTGTCTCAATTTTCCTTCTTTGATACATGCATTTTGTTATGCACCTATATTCTTTAACAAGGTGTATATATAGAACCTTTGACATATAATATCCGGAATTTATTCATCCTCATGATATTTTAAGTATTATTATATTATATTCCAATATGGTTCTTATGAATAAATGTTTCCACAGTGGTAAAGATTTCATGTTACAATCTCATTGTTTATTAGTATTATTTTCAGTCATGTTTTGGATGATAAAATATTATAATAAAACTCTTAATAAATCTATGAATTTTCTTATCCTATGTTTTTTAGTGATATATTTAAGTAATGGTTCCATTTTCCCACACTTTGGTACTTAAATCAATTGATAAATTTTTATTCATAAATTAAAACTTTATTTCTCTCTTCGACTTGAAATCTATTTTATTACAAAAACATGATTTATAAAAATATTTCAAAAATGTTTTATTAATACATTATGATTTTTAAAAATAAAATTTTACCCATTTTTTAAATTTTTTACATATTTTTCTGAAAGGAATCTTTATATCATTTTCAAAACAATTTATGTTTGGATTTCACTAAAAATGTGAAAGGAATCGTCATTTTAACATGTAAAACATAAACGAAATCATCATAAGTCATGACCAGTATTTTCTTCGAAGCATCCTTTATAATTTTTAAATTTTATTTTAAATGAAAAAGGTTTAAAAAATATTTTACATTTTAAAACATAATTTTTCAAAGTTGAAATGTTATTTTCCTTAAGAAATGTTTTAAATGATCTTTTAAAATTATTTTCCATCTAATATGACATATATCAATGTTACACATGCCTTAATGGGGATATGGCTCATGGATACCATTTATATTTTTTCTTTAAATGGTTTATGTTTTGATATCATTATGTTTAATAATCATTTTACTTTTCCATGTGTTATACCATGATAAGCTATTTGTGAAACCTAACCCTTTTCATTGGTTATGATATGGTGAAATGATTATGAAACATATCCCTTTTCCAAAAGTTATGATATGATGAAATTTTTATAAAACCAATATCATTTTAGGGGTTATGATATTATGAATGTTACAATATTGTGTAACACATATGTATGATTTTCATTATGTGAAAGGTGGGACCTATATCTCCATACAATGTATTAGGTAACGGTTAATGTTATATGAGCTCAAAGTGTACATGAGTGGTTATCCCAAGACCACAAGAGGGTACCTATGAGGTCATCCCAAGCTAAAAGTAGGTACATGGGTTGGTAGACCATGACTAACATTTTATTAATGTCTTGGTGGGTATCCTTGACATAGGATTTTCTATGCTTATGTGTGTGCCAAAAAACTATTTATTATGCCAATGTTATGCTCTCATGGATCATGTTATTTGATATACTTATGATTCATGTCTTATTAACTACCAATACTTATCCCATGTATCATATTTATGATCTATGATAGGTTCATTATGAACTTAGGAAGTTATATTCATTATCAAACACCCCTATTATTGTTTTATGCTCTTATAAGATCATAGATTTATATCTCTTATGTTCACAGTTACTGAGCATCCGAACTCAAAATTTCTTATAGTTCATTTCTCTATGTTTTGAAGAATGTTTTTATGTGGGTAATTATTATGAAGAGTACTAAATGGGAAGATATTTCTAGAAAACATTGATGATATTTCACCATATCAGATTATTGTATTCTATGTTTCCAATGGAACTAAACTATAACGATCCATAGGTGTGTCATTTTTTAATGTAATGAATATTGATCTAAAAATTTTTAATATCCATGAATGAGAATCCTGTGTCACTATATTTCAAATTTTAATATTCATAATAGATTCAAATTTCATTTCCTTCTTAATGTTCTTTTTTAATGTTATATCTTTACTTATTTCATATGAAACAATTATGTCAAGAAATTCATTAGAAGATAGACCATTACTATCTTATAATGAAAATAATATACAATCACCCTTATATGGAAAGTTTCTCATCAATTTTTTCACAATGATTGAATCTTTCAAAATATCTTATATTCCTTTAATGTTACAAACTAATTCATTTTCTCATGTGAAATAATCATCAATAGTTTCTTCCTCGGCCATCATGATAACTTAGAACATGCTTCGCTAGATCTAAAGATCTAATTATTTAACTTTTAAATTTCCTATGAAGATTATTTATGGTTTTTACCACATCTATTTTGTAGTTTAGATACCCATAAAATTCATATAAACCTTTTGGGACATGGAACATAGAATATAATTCTATTATTTTCCATAAACCCCAAGATTCCTTTTGTCATTAAAAGATATAAGAGTATCTTTCTCCAGGGGTGACATCCAGTAGTAGCTACATCAATCACCACCTAACCAAGTTATAGAATATGGGTTATCATTCTATTTTTTCATCCATGATAATTTTTTCCTTCAAACATAGGAATTCATCTACTATTTACTGTGTTTATATTTTCCTTGATAAAAATGAAAACATATTGTAGAGGAAACATGGGTTGATCTGATACCATTTAAAGTTTCCAATAATATATGAACCATTGAGAAGGTTTTGGGTGGATTAGTAGTTATTTTTTATAATTTACTTTCTCATTAAATTAACCCTTATAATTTGATAAAGGTATGATCCTATCAAATTTATAACTTAACCTCACCCACATGCAATGATAAAGAAAATAATTGTAAGGCATATAAGTTTTAAAAAGCCTAGGTCCCAATGTGGGTACCTATTCCTTACTATCAATGGTTATTATTCTAAGACAAAAATATCCACTAAATAAAATTAGTGAATAAAAATGAGATAACTCTCATAAAGATCATTTTATTTCTCAGTAATAAATTTGACTGGTTCCCATTAGTTATAAGATTTGATTCTTATACCATGAAAACCAAATAGTGGAATGTTTTTTATTCACAATGTAATCTATCTAGAATTTAATTCTTTAAAAATTAAGTTACCAAAATATATAAACCTAGTCTCTTAACTTTACAGGCTTATAGAATTTATAAATTTATTCTTATCACTAAAAACTTCAAAACTTAATCACTTCTTTGACCATTCTGATTATTTAAAAAGTATGGTCGAACACTCTACCATAATAATTTCTCTTATAATTCTAAAAAACTCAAAATCAAGTATCAAATAAACTTACTTCTCATATACTCTAACTTTTCTAGAATTAATCAGAGATATATGGGATTTAAAATCCTTAACATTTTCATGTTCATAAATCCATATGAATGACTTCAATTCTCCCACTTTTATTAGAGTTAATGTTCCTCTTTAGATATTCAATGAAAGTAGGCTTCAAAAATTTTCAAAGCTCCCTAGGATCTCAACAACAATCATGAGTTATACCTCATAAATTATAACCATGGACATCTAAAAAGGCATCATCATAAATTATATTTTCCTAAAAATGAATCTTTAGAAGGAAAAATTTTCTTCTTTTAGTTTTTTATAAACTTAAACCCATTGGATGGTTTGAACTCTTGGTCATAGTACTTCTTTATGAAATTGCATCTTATAATTGCCATATGATCCATTTTTGGGACCCTGACTAATTATCTACAGTGAAATTTGTATAACTACACTTTCAAAACTATTAATAAACTCAGGATTAATCATTTTATTCAGGATATTATTCTCTATTTAATTTTACATTTTCATTTTAATGTTGGCCTATAGACTATATCTTCTAAATCATGTAGAATTCATCTTTCTTAAAGCATTGTATTTATCTTCCATGTATCTCAGTCTATCACTGAATTCACATGATAATCAAATTTTTATGTATCACTACACATATGTTTCAATATATACATATCCTCCACTATGGAACATAATCCATATTTTATTTCACAAAAACTCTTGATACAACTTAGATTAGTGTAACACTTTCACTACTATGATGTTTCACATTAACCAGATTATTAAATAATCATCATATTTCAATATTCTTCTTTTGGATCATCTTATGTTAGTTTTATTATCCAAAATAATCCCTTATTGTACTTATTAATACCAATATTCATCATCCTCAAACACTTAGATATTATGGTATTTAAGTTAGAGATATTAGTTCATCTTTAATTTCTTGTACAACTGATATCATTACAAATTGTTTCTAATGGAACTTATAGATATCTTGAGATTCTTTATCATCACCCACCAAACAAACCAACTAAAATCTTGGTGATTTCATAGAAATCATACACTATCAATATTAACATCTCATATTCTAGTGCATATAACTTTATGCACTCACTTACCACATTTTCATCCCAATAATCTCCCAATCATCCTCAATAATTACTACATTAATCCTCCATAAAATGAGATTTTTGGAAAACTTATATTTTCCTAGTGAAGAGATCCTAGAAGATTTAATGTGGCTCATAAAATAATGGTAAAATATGAAATTGATAGACTTATTTAATATAATCTCACACATATATTTTTTTTAATTTGAATAGTATCCTATGTAACTGATCCCACAATGAATTTTGAATTAGAATTCACTGGGACTTATTATACTCAATACACCAAACTAACTTCAATAAACCCATTGATTCCACCACCCTTAGTGGTCCACCTATGCCTTCCCACACAATGTTCTGACCCTACTTATATTGTTCATCAACCCACACATGTGTCTAACTCTGCATCCATTATGCACTGATTCATACACAATATATTCATTCTATTACTTACCCATGACCATCCTTGAGTGTATTTTCATTATCCAATATATTTTACAGGGATACATTTTTCTATATCGATTTGGCCATAAATAGTTTTAAAAACTCACAATATGTTTTTTTAGATAATAAAATCTTCACAAAAATCTATCTTCTAATTATATAACCAAACAACCCATGCATGTGTCCAACCCTACATCAATTATGCACTAATATATACATAATTTATTAATATTGTCCACTCCCTATAACTATCCTAGAGTGGGTTTATGTTGTCCAATATATTATACTAGGATACTTTGGTGGTTTTCCTGGGTTAGCCATAAATATTTTATAAAACTCAAAATTTGTTTTTAGATTATGAAATATTCACAAAAATATATCTTTTGATTACTTAACTAGATAACCCATGAAATTTTCCAACCCTATATCCATTATTCACCGATCCATAAATAATGTCTTTATACTTTTCACAATCCATGAGCTTCCTATAGTATGTTTCCATTGTCTAGTATATTGTACTAGGATGATTTATTGGTTGTCTCAATTTGGCCATAAAGTTTTCTTAAAAACTCACAAATTATTTTTTTTAAGATCATAAAATTTTCACATTAATCTATATTTTAATTACATAACTATATAACCTATGCATGTGTCTAACCCTACATCTATTATGTGTTGATCTATATACAATGTATTAATGTCGGTCTTTCCCCATGACCATCCTATAGTGGGTTTCCATTAGTATATTGTATTATGATTCTTTATTGGTTGTCTCGAGTTGGCCGTAGATATTTTAAAAAACTCAAAAGATTTTGTTTAGATCCTAAAATAATCACAAAAATCTATCTTCTGATTACTTAACTAGATAACTAATGCATGTGTCCAACCCTACATTCATTATGAATGGATCCATATGCAATGTCTTTATGTTGGTGCTTACCCATGACCATACTAGCATGGTTTTACATTATTGAATAAATTTCACTAGTGTTCTTTGATTATTTTCTTGGGTTAGTATTTTTTTTTTTTAAACGCACGATATTTTTTTAGTTCATAAAATATCCACAATAATCTATCTCCTAATTACTTAAATAGATAACTTTCAATGTATCTTCAAGAATAATATTATTCAACCCAAAAACTTCATCCTCACCTAAAATAAAAAAAATCATATGAAAACATTGAAAATAAATACTATAACATTAATATTTCCAAACCAAGGGTTCTTCAAATATTGAACACTGGAAATGTAGGATAATTGAAGTGTTGAATATTATTGAGATAGTATTAACATAATTTTTTGAATTTATATGAAGAGAAAAAGGATAATAAAATTAAATTTTTATTAGATACTACATCTTGGTCTAGATATGTGTATAAAGGAGAGGGATATAGAAAAAAAGATGAACACTATCTATTATTAATTATCTGAAATGAGGAAAGAAAAGATTAGATTGATAATAAATAGAAGTACTGCAATTGATGAGATAGAATACAACATGTTTTCCTTTCTCTAATGCACATTATAATTATTTGAAAATATTGAAGAATAATTTTTATGTGAATTTAGTACTACTGGTTATGTTTCAATGGTCAAAGACCTGATTTTGATATGGATGGTCTTATATTGTGATTCAAATACATCAAGACACTCACTAAATATCTTTTTCACCTAATTGTTGAAGGTAAATCATTTAATTTTTAAATGATCTAATATAATAATATCTAAAAAATTTGGTAGACTAAAATGGTTTAGGCAGATATCCACTATTACGTGGTAGCTTTGGATAGGATGATACCTTTCCAGGCTTGAGCATAATTTCTTCCCACCCCTTGAGAGAACTGAGTTCAGGATGATTCTTTAATCATGATATTTTTAATCAATAAAATTTATTAGTGATCAAAACTACATTTTAGACTCAATATAGACACAATAAGGAGTATTCACCCACATTGAAAGAAAACCTTGTGAAAAAATCCCTATGTGATTTTCTTTTCTCTATATCAGTTGAATTTAACTAGAAATTTATGTAAATTTATAAAGAATAATTTATAAAGAAGTTATCACTAATTCATACCCCCCTCATAGTTATACATCACCACTTTACTAGGATCCCAAGTGGAATCAGAGCTATCCAGGTTCTCTATAAAACATTAAATCTTGTCTAAAGTGGAAGATGGAGAATATGAATTCTGTCAGAAATATATGTGTTTCTATTATCAATGGAAATAATTTTCATGGATAGAATAATTATATGATTACTTATATTTTTTCATAAGGAAAAAAAGTTTTTAATGATGTTAAAGTGAGTTTTACGCCACTTATAAGGGAATCCCTTTTGTTATTTACTAATAAAATAAATTTAGAAGTTGATGAAAAGCATGAAATTAAATCTTGAGTTTCTTATCTTCTAAATCCTATACAATTTTTATGGAACTCAAAACTAATATATAAATTTGGGATAATCTTGAGAACATTTTTAAGGAAATTTCAGGGAAAAGGAAGCCAAATTTAAAATATAGATAGAAAAGGAATCCAAATTTAAAATACAGATGACTGTGTCAAAATATTTAATGATATAATTATTAATATTAGGTGTTTTGGTGAATCTTTGGAGGACTCAACCATTTTCTATAATCTTATGAGAAATTTTACTAACTTATCTGATGGAAAATATTCCACTTTGTAAGAAAATGAGTACTTATGTCTTGATGTGTTATATAACAAACTTGTCAACTATGAGATTAGAAAATCTCCTATGTTTAATAATAAAGTCATTGAGGATATGGAATTAAAATCCATGAACCAAGATAAAATAAATGAATGGGAATATGAGTACTCTAATGAACCTAAATAAAATTAATAAAGGTATAAATAGTAAAACTGGATCATAGATCTTATCGCAAAGAACATCCAAAAAGGAAAAGGTAATTATAAAGGGAAACTCTCACTAAAGTTTTTCAAATATGGTGGAATTATTCATTATTTATCTGATTTTCTAAATAATAAAAGTGGAGAGTATGAATATATGAATAAATTACATGAAATAATAAATAGGTAATAAATTCTAAGGAATCTAATAAATTTATTTGGAAAAGGGAAAGTTTCAAAGATGAAAATGAATAAGTATGATGAGCAATGAAAATGAAGAGTAATTCGTTGAAAGTATTCAATTTAAGGAATAAGTTTCTAAAAAGTTTAGAAATTTATTGTACATGTCTAAAAGTATAAATAAACATTAGATATTGAGAAATAAAGGGAAAACCTACACTAAGTACATGTTTAAAGAAATCCTTAAAATATGTCTGGATTAGAATACCCAACACAGTAAGAAAATAAATTCCTAAAGTAAGAGGTTGAAAATTTAAATAAGTAAGATGATTAATTTCACAAAACAGAGGGTGACTATATTGACAATATCTGGATTCTCAGAGTAAATGCTATTGAAAAAGACAAAATTATAAGGGATTTTGAAAAGAATTTTTTTATAAAGTAAAAATGAATTATAAAATACATACTAAATGTTTCTAGAATATAGTAATACCCAATATGAAATAAAAAATTACAAAAAAAAAAGATATAGAAATAAATGAGGAGTCATAAGAACTATTTATAATAGTTTTATAAAATCTTAGGTAAAATATGCACTTGTGAATCGCAAGAATGTTAAATCAGTCATGTCCAATAATGAAGGATTTAAAGTAAAATCTTAGAAATACTATATTGAGATAGATCCTTGTATGTATACATATATATAAAGGGAAGTTGGATATATCTCAGTAAGGTAATTTTCTTGAATTCAAAAACAAAAGGAAGTTTGGATTATCCATGAATGGAAAGAATAATTTTGAAGACGATTATTTAAATTTCATAGAATAATGGATTTTAAAGGAAACAACTAGTGTTATGGAGTCTTTAAAAATAAATCCTATAATATTTTTTATAATATTTCATTTATATTATTTTAGATAAAGAAAAAAATTTAGGTGGAGATACCCAATGAAATAATAAACAAATTTGAGAAGAATCAAGATAAAGTTATAAATAATAATATTTCATTATTTCCTACTCAGAATAAATTAGATTGCTTGGATGAGATTTATGAAAATTGTAAGAAACCAAGTAAATTTAATGACGAGTGTATGGAAAAACTCCTAGGAAAAACTCTTCAAGATGCTATAATTAATACATATTAAAGAATAATGAATGATGAAAAGTTATCACTTGTTAGGGTGGATTTTAAATAAAGAATAAAGAAGAAAGATATAGATTCTTGATAGTGGTTTCTCATCATAAATGATAGAGGATAAAAAATTCATAAATATTATTTAATAGAATGATGGATGTGTAATTAATTTTGGGAATGATAGTTCCTTAATGATTATAGGAACTTTTAAAATTGAGATTGAATTTCAAAAGATGAAATCTAAATAGGTTTTATTTATTAGTGGAATTAAAAAACTTATTGAGTGTATAAAAAAAAATTTAATCAGTGTAATAAAGTTATTTTTAGAAGAAAATATTTTTTTATAAAGAAAATAAAGGATGTAGTATTTATCACCAAGGTTAAAATATTAGAGGATAATATATTCTAAATTGGATATCCAAGTAAAACATGTTATATGAGTATAGATGAAGAAAATAAACTTGGGCACAAAAGAATTTTCCATCATGGATATTAGTTTTTGAGTAAAATTTAAAAATAAAGTACATTGAGAGATCTACCACGACTAAATATTTGAAGATATATTATTTTTTAAACATTTAAAAATGGTAATATGATATATATAAGACACAAAATAGTGTAAATTCAGCACACTGAGCCTCTTGAATTAGTACTTTCATATCTATAACATCAAATAATACATCAATCCACTATAGTTTAACGATACTTCATGATGTCTTTATAAGAATTAATAATGTGATGTTAGTGAACAATAATTTTGAGGTAGTGGGGATGTTTATGTTTTTTAAAAGGGGATTTGAGAAAGATCATAGGGTCTATATCAAGAAACTAAGGACTAACAATCAAAGGGATATAACTAGTATTTATATTGAATCCAATCTTTCTAATCATGGGATTAAATATCAATATAGTTCCCCTTATACTGCCTAGAATAATGGAGTTCTAGAAAGAATGAATAAAATATCTAAAGAAATAGAAAGAACAATAATTGTTGAATTCAACCACGCAAAATTCTTTTAGAGATAAGCTGTAAGCACAACTATGAATATTGAGAATATATTTTTATTAAGAACCAAGCCAAATATCACTTCATATAATATTTTTTATAATAATAAAAAAAATTAAAATATTTCAAAGTTTTTAAAGTCCATTTTTTATTATAATCAAAAAATAAAATTTGGGTAAGTTTATTGAGAAATTAAGGGAAGGTATTTTTTGGGGATACTTATACAATATAAGAAACTACAAGTACTGGAACAAAAGGCTTAAAAATTTTGTAGACTATGTTATTGTGAAGAATATATAAATTTTTGTGTGTTAAATGAGGGATTTTTTTAAAATAAAGATCTAAAAAACATCAAGATTTATGAGAAAATCAATGGGGAACTAGCTGGAAATGAGATAGATAATGCAGATATCAATTCAAGTTATACTAGTGATGATGAAGGTGATGCTAAAGATGAGAAAAAGAAATATAAAAAGCTAAATAAACTGATATAATCATAAAATATAATTGGAAATCACAATTCATCGGTTCATACTAGAAGAATATTGATATTTTATAACCAAAATGAATTATTTCAAACTAAAATAAAATTTATATTTTACAAAAAAAACAATAGTTATTTCCTAAGTTGAAACATGATTAATTATTGAGTCCTTGAAAAAAAATAATGGATAGATGTAATGAATGAGGATCTAGATAAAATTGAAAATAATTCTACTTGGAATCTTGTTCTATGAACAAAAGGAAAAAATATCATTGTAACCAAATGGGTATTTAAAAATAATCTCAATAATAAAGGATAAGTTTTAATAAATATATCTAGATTAGTGTGTAAAGGATACTCTTAGGTTAACAAAGTTGATTTTGAAGAAAAAATTTCCATTATTATATGACTTGAATCTATTATAATATTTATAGTTATTTTAATAAACATTCATTAAAAATTATATTAAATGGATCTGAAATATATATTGTTGAATAGAGAGTTCTAAGAAAAATTTTATATTGAATGAACTAGTAGTTTTTTATATAGAATGAAATGATTTTTTTATTTGATAGAGATGTAACTATGGTATATATACTGAATAAATAACTATATGGGATAAATAAATCCTCTAGATCATGATATTCAAAGCTAGATAAAATTCTAAGAGACATGAGATTCACTTAAGGGAAAGTTAATAACAACCTTTGTATTAAGGAAATGATCACATTTACTCTTATTTTCAATGTTTATGTCATTTAAATAATATTTACAAGTAAAAAATCTTATGATTATGAATAATTTTCTAAAAAAATAAAGAATCATTTTAAAATTTTGATTCTTAGAGAAAATATTTTTTTGGGGTTTATAGGTTATTAAAAATATGATTATATTTTTCAATTTTAATTATCAAAGAATATTATAATAAAATATTCTAGAGGCATTTCCACACCCATAAAGTTGGGGATAAGCTGAGAAAAGATAATAAAGGTCTAAGTGTGAATCAAAATGAGTTTAGAAGTATAATTGGTAGTTCAATTTATCTCACTACATAAAAAACTCTAATTATCTTTATTATGACACTTTGTGAAAGGTGTTAAAGTCATCCAAAATAATTACATTTTATTTCTTCAAAGTGGGTTCTAAAATATATCAAAGGAACCTTCAATTTTGGGCTATTTTATAAAATAGATAAGAACCTGAACCTATTTTGATATACTGATGCAAATTGGTTTGAAGATTATGATCATAGGAAATTAGATTCTAGGGGAAAATTATTTTTTGGAAGAAGTTGTTTGAGATGAAATTTCAGGAAGAAAAACCTAGTGACCTAAAAAATCATATTGTAAAAATATGTGGATATGAAAAGTTCATGTAGATAGATGATTAAAATAAAATAATAAATTAAATATATGAAGCTGAAGATTGAAAATCCAATGAAATTTTCATGTGAAAATCAAAGTGAAATTCATCTTTCGAAAAATATAGCGCATAAATATATCAAATATAAGGTTTCTAATAGAGATATGAGGTTATTATTCATTCATATAAGGTATTAACTTACTATAATCTTCACTAAATCCATAACCAAGGATATATTTGAATATTTCATATTGAACTTCCTTGTTTAGACTTTCCCTCTAACTTGAGGATCAGTAGGATGCCTCTCATTCTTATGTATTTTTTCATAAAATGGGTATAAAGGTGAAAAACTCTTGTGTATTTTTATCTTGAATCAAAATGTGATTTTATTTCAAAATGGAGGAGTAGTGATTATATGGATTTATGGGGAGAGCATAAAATTACTTGGACAAAATTTTCTTATCACTGCGGGATGAAATTATTTCAAAAAAATTACCTTATCTAGTAGTGTAATTTTGGAATATTTATTTATAGAAAATATATTATTTTATCTTATTTGATGTGATTTATTGAGTTTAACAACAAATATATAGTGATTGATTGAAGAATCTCTAGAATTTTTAAAGAAGAGTCGTATTTTTTTCAACAACTTATGAGAACCTTTAGAAGACATTATGAATATGGATGAGGTGTTGAGAATTATTTTGAGTTTTGAAAATTATCTGAGTATATATAAAGATATTTTGAGTTGATTTGTTAATGTTATGAAATTCTGGGTTTGTGTTAAAAATGGAAAATTTAGGACATGCATAAGGGTAATCATAAAAACTCCCGGAATATATTAGAATGAATATATATGTAAAATTAATTTATGACCAGATTAGATAAAATTTTAAAACTCACTTGATACATAAGAGTATTATTTAAACAAAAAGTAATATATAAAATTAAATCTAAATATTTCATAAAGTTAAACCTATCAATTCATTTAGAAAAATTGGAAAATTGTTGGAAACTCGGTGAATACATTAGAGTCATTCCAATAGTGGAGTGGAAAACAAGAAAATATATTGTATATGTAAAATTCATTTAAATCATGTGTAAGAGTCATTTGAATCTTATGTTATAGTAACACCATATTAAAATAGAATAAATTGGAAAAGGAATGAACTTACAGAGAAAAATAAGATTCATTTACTCTAATGTGGGTATTGTTATTTAATATTTGGAAAAGACTGAGATTTATCTACATACATAAAGGTTAAATGATTGATATATAAAATTATTTTAGTTATAAATTTTTTTGAATATGAATATTTTATGGAAAATAATTTCATAAGTTAACTCAGACAATATTGAATTTGTTATTTCAAGTATAAAATATCGAACTGATTCAAAGGAAAATTTGATTCAAGATAAGTGTTAAAAATGTGATCCACACACTATAGAGAAAAAGATCATGTTGTGATGCAGTTTAAGAATAAAATATCACCCAAAGTTAGTTCTATATTTTGAGAGGCTGCAATACAGTGAGGATAATTTGATGGACTACTACAAGATAAAGAGGAGTATCAAGTGGGACCTACTGGTTTTAATGATAATCCTTGAAAGTTATATTTGATGCTACTTATTGATTAATGAAGAAATCATTCCATGGAGAAAAGTATCACACCGTGAGGATTTATGTGGTTATATGAATTTATATGAAGAGAAAAAAGGAGAATAAAATTTTATATTGATCATATACTATATCTTGTTGTTGATCCATGTATCAAAATGAGAGAATGAGAAAAACTGATGAGCACTTTTTATTGTTCATTATCTAGATTGAGGCAAGAAAAAAATTGGTTGATCATCAAAAATATTCTTGAAATTGAGGAGTCAAAAGACAATGTGTGTGTGCATTCTCTCATACATACATTGACCATTATGAAAGCTTAAAGTAGAATTTTAATGTGCATAGAGTGTTATATATTATTTTCTAGTTTTCTATTGCCTAGTTTTGGGTAGGAATATCTTATATTGTGATTTAAATACATTAAAGGTATCACTAAATATCATGTTCACATAAGAGAGGAATGATAATCATTGAATAATGGAGTGATATTATATAATAATATTCACACCAATAAGGAGACTAAAGGGATTTTGGCAGATAGCCATTACCACATGGTAATATTGGGAATGATTATACCTTCCTATGGTTAAGGATAATTTCTTCCCACCCCCTGTAATCATTAATTTTAAGATGATTCGCTAATCATGATTTTGTGATAACTGTAATTGATTAGTGATCAAATCGGTATATAAGACTCAATCTAAACACAATAATTAGTAGTCACTAACATTGGGTATAAATATTTTACAAAATTCCTTATATTCTTTTAATTTATATATAACAGTTTCATACAAGTGAGTCTAAGATTAAAATAGAGTGGATCAAATTTTTATTTAGACACAGTGGTTAATTTATAAAGAATAAATTTAAAAAAAGTATCATTAACTCATTCATCCTTCTCTTCTCAATGATACATCACTACTTTCTTGGTTTATTCATTAATAATGAATGAAAATACATTTTTTCAAACAAAATACCAAATTCTATTTTTTATTTATGGGAGGAACATAATAATGGTTTTCTAATTCCAAAACTAATCCACTATGTATAATTATATCATAAGTGTTGACCTCAAATTCGGTAAACCTTTTCCCATTTCCAATATTTAGATCTACTTCCCCTTTCTTAAATTATATCATATCTCTGAGTTTTTATTTATTATTAAAAATGTGTGATATATAACTAGTATTTAATACTCATGAGTCATAGTTGGAGAAATTTATTTCTATAACATTCTCTTTTCTATTCTCAAAATTCTTTTCTTTAAGAACACTTGTCAACATTAAATATCAATATATAATATTTTTATAGGTCATATCCATAAGATACCTCAAAATGATATATTTTATTCATGTCATGATCTATAATTGAGTCACATATATAGGTGAGTATCATGTTTTATATATTTTTATCTAATACATTAAATAAAAGTACTCCCATTAAAAATGATAAGCCCATACATCATATCCATTTTGTGAGATAAGACCCATTTTTCATCATGAATTATACAGGTTAAGGATGTCAATAAGTCATAGTTATATATAGTATTAAATCATTCCAATCATATCATATATTAATCTTTTGTGGTTGAGTGGGTAGATATTTATCATAATCCATCATATGGATTCACTCAAACCTATCACTCAAGTATCCTAAAAGTTAGGGTTTCTTGGATTAGTGTATCTTAAAGATTATATAAAATATAGTAACCTAACAGTTGGGTTTTGTTATAATCTTCATACCATAAACAACATAATTCATGATCACATAATGATTAGGGACACCCATACTAAATGATCAATGAATTTTCAAGTGTTCACCTTTGAAGGAATAAAACAATTAGTATTTTGGGGGGTTGTCTTTCAATGTCTTTCCAATTTAATATAAATCATATGCATATTATATAAATAACTATTACACCCCATTAAATATTTATTATTTCATGTTTTATTCCTTTATGTATGCACATTTATAATGATTTAGTTTTAGAATCCCTATTAAATCGACCAAATTAATATGTTCAAACCATATTAATGTGAAACTCCTTACACAACTCAAAATTTATGTTATTCACCCAAAAATATAATCCAAATATATTTACGCATGTCCAAATGAATATTATACATATGGTATCTAAATTATTCATGTAAATATATTTGAATTTAACAATCCCTATATAACCATAATACCTAATATGTGTAAACTATATTCAAAAACTAAATTCCAGCTAATATATTTAATTACAAACTGAATTAAAGGTAGATAAAAGATAAATATTATGTTTTCATACCAACCATGTAAAGGGTGACAAGAAAATTTTTAAAAAACAATTTATCGCATAAATTAATGAATACATAACATTAATATTTTAAAAAAAATACAATCATGAATATTCAAAATAAATAAATAAATAAATAAATATTTTATTTACATCTCAAACATGATATATTAATATGAACATTTCATATTTTATTTTGGTATAAGGATATTCTATTTAAAATTACTAACACTTATCATTTACAAACAATTTATAATCAATAATATTTTTTCAAAAAAATGTTAAATTTATTTATTTTTTTTCTTAATTCATGTATTAAAACTAATAAAAAGATTTATTAATAATAAATTGCAATAGGGAATCTTACATGGCATATAATTCTCCATATATATAAATTTTGAAAGGGATTTTAGTTCTCCATACATTGGTACCCTATTATATGTTGTGGTGTGCTAAAAGATACTTATTTAATCTAATGTGGACCAACTTTATAACCCAATGTGAGAGTCATGTCATAGTCGTAAATTCGAAAGATCTAATATTTATCACTTGATTAATCCCATGTTGATAACTTTAGTGACTCTTATATAGGAAAGAATCATAATTTGTGATATCACCTATATCACCGTCATTCTTCAGTGCTCTATTTTTTTCACAACCTGGGTTTCAGTTATATCCTATAATGTAACATACAGCATAGATTACAACATATAAAAGAAACAATGGGGTTTTATTGTATTGTACCTTATAATATGCACCAGTCATACCATATGACTAAGCATCGCCACATTACATTATACTATAATGTATTGTTAGCCAAATTAATTGAGTGATCTGATAGTTAACATTCAACCATGACATATCATATATTATGATATGGAATATCATAGATAATGATATGTATGTTCTTTAAAAATCAATAAAAGAACATGTTTATTTGAATATGATCATGGATCTAATACTACTGATGGGTTTTGTAGGATCATCACATTATTAACATGGTTAAAGAAACCCATTTGTTTTTCTGATATAGCATGTCAAATAAACATGCATTGAATAACACATAAAAAATAAATAGGAATGCCTCAAACTTATAACACTCTATATTTATCAATCTTTGAGGAGGCACATTTTTTAGAGATCACCAAGAGAAAACAAAGTTATTCTCACCTCCATGCGTGGTACACTAACCACTGAGATCCTAGTATACTATGATAGGACCCACAGACTCTAATTGTGTGATAGAACCTTCCATGATAAATAAAAATTGATAGAAAGGTTGAATAGATATTGTGATATGGCTTAACACCATCACACATACATCCACTACCCCAACAGGAGGTTCTTCAACCTTTATATAGGCACCTTCTATTCAGTGAATGGATTTGCAGGTCGATGACCATCACATGACAACCAACATGTGTTAGTCATAATGAATTCCCCTTGGGGTTTTTTGATTATATAAAGTTTCAATGATCATAATGTATTTTTCAATACATAAATGAATCAAACTTAGACTCATAACCGAAGTCAAACTAAGTCGGATATGTGGTAGTGGTTGTGAACTTAATATCATAATCCCATATGTGTGATATTAAATATATGCATATCTTAGGATATGACTCATGGGATATTTCATAATTTGATGTCAGTGTTTTAGTTCATATCCCACAATCGAGGAAAAATCCAACCCACTGGGGTATCATATTCTCTAATTATCCATCTCTCATCAAAATAATCCTGATAATAGTCATACAAATATCCCTTAATTCCACCCCTAAAAATTATCATTCTATTAATGTTTACACACCCAAGACATTCATAATTAAATGGATTCATCACCCAAACCCATGAACCAAGATAAAAGTTCACTTAAGCCTCAAATTATCCCACATAGCACACACTAAGTTAAGGTTCCAAGACATAGTGGAAGTTTTTGGGCCCATGTCCAAAAATGGTTTTTTTATTTATTTGGATAAATCCTCAAAATTGGATGAAAAAACCCCATAATATTCGAAGAGATAATTTTTAATTTTTAATTTTTAATTAAATTATAAATAATAATTACCTCATATTATAAATTTTTTCCTTCTTTATGATCAAACTATTTTATGTTACTATCATATCATTATTCTGATAAACGATCCAAAGAAGAATCCATCCAGTTTTATCTACACATTCTCTATAATCTTAGAACATAATCGAAAGATCTTTGGGTGCTAGTGTGGAGGTACTAATCATCTTTCATCGTTCACTATTGATCACAATAAGAATTCCTTTAGGATTTAATAATTGTATATTGTTCACATGGTCTTGAGAGGGAATACTAGTAGGATTACCTCTCATTCTTGAAAGTTTTCTTAAGATAATTCTCTTCTCAATTGAGAGAAAATTTTGTGTAAAAAATCCCTTAACCTAGAAAATGATAGAAGTTGGTTATATACTTAGGTTTAGATAATTAGTTATTGCACAAAGTCTCTTAACAGATTACTTAATTCTAAGTAAACCCCATGACTAATAATAATGTCATTATTATTATTATTATTATTTAAATGGAATTAATTAACTAATGTCTATTTAAATATCATTTCTTAAATAAATAAATCAATATTTATTTAAATGATATTAAATAAATATAATATATCATTTCCATTCAAGACCTTAACTTGGTTAGCCAATCCTTCATGTAATTTTTTGATCCATGAATAATAAATATTTATTCCAAATAAAAATAATTATATTATTCTATATTATTATAGGTATAGGGTATTTCTAAAAACCAAAAAACACACACACTCAAACACACTAGTAGGTCAAGCCTCATCCCACTCCATAAGGAATTAAAATCACCCAATAGAACTATTTTTATTACAATACATGTCTGGAAGGACAGAGGCCTTAGAACATGGGTGGACCAAAATCCAAGATATTTAAGGATGAATACATGGTTTCTCTCAAATTAGAAGCCTAATTCATACCATTTCACATTTCTTTCACCTCATCACCCCCTGTCAGTAGTCATCACATTGTGTTACCAGTCTAAAAGTTATGTTTCCCCGGCTAAGAATCTTTTCATTATACTCAAATGAAAGGCACCATTGAAGGGTACTCATCTTTCCCAAATCTTATATTTGTGCTAGTAGAGTTCATAATGATATATTTGGGCACATTAATCTCTCTTTAGATCAACCCACTCTGTGATGATTATGTGGTGCCCCAATACATTTTCCACCTATTTCATTACACCACGTAACTAATATCACTGCATTGATTTTCATGTGGTGGGGAATCTATCTTCCCATATCATAAATATATGGGGAAAGATAGTGGGATGATAAGAATTAGGGAACCCATCCCTCTTTTAAGGCCTCTGACCTAGTGGTGCATCTATGTCCCCATGTTGCACTGCCTACCTGTTACACTGAGCTATTTGTATGATACTACCATGTCACATATTTCCCATTGATTATGTTTTATAGGCCCCATGTCCCCAAGAAAATTTTTAGGGATAAACCCAGTGGTCTATAGGTCCATTTTTTCCCAAAATCTCATTTCAGATGAATAGTACTGCTACTACAGTTCAATCTATAGTACCCACAGTTCTACAATGTTATAGTTCCTACTAGTGTTGATCAAGAACATAAATAAATTCACTCCCATCATATTCCATCCTAGGTTTTTAATGAAGGGTTATAAGGTGTTTTCCACCTAGGAACCACCATAACGTAAATTATATTATTCATTTAAAAATTAAATAAATAAATATTAAATTCTCTAAATAGGGAATAAATATTAATCTAATATCCTACTCTCATATATTTCAAAATAAAATAACTGCTGATTGAAGTTATGAGATCAATAGAAATGACTAATTATTGTTCCTCATTCATGAAAATAATATTTATTATCTATGAAATTAAAATAAAATTTAATTGAGTTTTTAATACACTTAGTGTGTGTCCCTTTAGGCCTCTTTTTTAGTGTCATTAGGTGGTATTTCCTAAATTTTAAGATTATAATATAGAAATATGTCAATGCACCCATAGAGAATGATGGTAATACTAAAATGAAAATGACCTCATATGAATGATTACTATGTAATATGATCCCTTTGTCTCAATATATCATCAATTTGTTTTCATACTTGAGTCATCAATATATATTCATGAATATCTTTCTTTGACTCTCTGAAATAAGCTCATGAATAAACTATTATGGCCATGGACTTAATCTAGAAGTTCAATTTCAATCAAAGGGGATAAGATACCATCTTTCAGTCTAGGAAGAAAAAAATAATTTATTGAATTATTCATTAATTTAATATCACTTAGGACATACCCAACAGATCTTAATTCACTATGAGTATATTATTAGGTTAAGTGTGAGAAATATATTCTGGGTTAAGTGTTGGAAGCTCTAAAAGTTCTGTCACAAAAAATTTACAATTGAAGACCTAGATATAGACAATATATAAACACCATGGTTAATCCTAATTCAATTAGTATCAATGAGTTCATTGTAAGAATTAATCTCACTTTAATGTAAGTTTTATTGGTTCCTTGAAGTGTCATATCAATGAAAATGTGTTAGATAGTGTGAAAAATGATAGATGGGTTCAATAGAAGAAGCCGAATGGATGAGTTCAGTGGATGTATCATATTGAATTCTATCTGTGGGTATATTGAGAAAGAGAATTTGATTCATGTACTTTGGAGTGGGTCATTCTCAATAGAGAAAGAGTGACATGGAAAGAAGGGATATATTTTTGATGCTGAATGAAATTTTGAATCTGTTATGGTATACAGAATTCATGAGGGGAATCCAGTGGTGATGATGCATAGATACTTTCCTTTATATGTTTTTGGTATAGTGAATTTTTATTGAATTGTATTTGTAATCAAAATATGACAAGCATTATTCACTAAGATTTGGTGATTAGAGAAATGAATTCCCCAGGCAATCAGAAGTTTCTAGTGACAATGGTGGATCATAAGTGAATATTATATGGAGTTGTTAGTTGTATGATTGGTTTTCCTCTACTATATAAGTGGGACTAGTCCATCTGTGTTTAATTAAAATATAAAAATGAAATATTACTGATAGGTCATAATATAGAGGCCATTAAAGAACTATAAAGATAACACCCGGGCACATCCAGGTGTCGGAAGCTGAAATACCAAATTCGGGAGGGTGGGAGGAGTTTTTTTGAAAGATACAATAGCTAGGTAATAAATGAGACTTATTTTGGATGTTTGGGTATGGTTATTAAAAGTTTAATATCTTTATAAATTAGACATGATTCATAAATAGACCATATGTTGATTTCATTTATTGTACAGAAAACGGTGATGATATTACACCGTTAATCTATATTGGGCCAAGGAAAATCAATTGTTTCTTGGATAATATATATGGAAATCATCAATATAGAAACCATTTATACCTAATTATTGATATATCTGATCTTCATGGAATAACATGACAAGTGATGATGGAGATGTTCTAGTGATGTCTATTATAGTTTGGAATAGTTTGTTAGAATCCATCTAGATGGGGAGTTTTAAGTGATATTATTTAAGGGTGAAGATATAGATAAAATTTTGAGATATTATGAGAAACCATCCAAGATTTATCACACATTAAGGATATTAAATATCAGTATTTAATAGAATATATATTATATTTTGATAAGTTTTAAGAAGCCTATATATAATTGGAATTTATTCTGATTTTATTTCAATAATTCTAGTTTTTCATTAAAGAAATAAAAAAATGGATAAGTCCAGAATAGTGTATGGTTCATTTTCTTACATTGCATATGATTCATTTTTACGCTATGTATGTCTCATATCATAGAAAAAGGACCCATGTATGTGATTTTTTCAATATTTTTATAAATCATTATCAATCTTCATATGTGCCATTTATCAGTTGAGTATGAGTTATTACATGTGTATGTTTGATTGGAGGTATACATAGGTTTCATTCGAGTTTTATAAGTATCATTAGACTGATGAATTTGTTTCATTTACCATCTTCATATGTGTCAAAACTTAGATAAATTTTTTAGCTTCTATAAACTGAAAAATATAATCATATAGATTTGAAAATATGGTGAATAGAATTATAATAATGATACAATAGTAGTTATATGATGTTCAAAAAATTATAGAACATTGAAAATACACGATCCAAACATGATATGTAGATGAATAAAATGAGTAGAATATTATAATATCACTATTTTGTTTATTTATTTTGAAGAATAATTTAGACATTGGAAGAGTCAAAGCTTGATCTGTTCTACATCAATTCAAATATCATAAATAAGCTATGATTCATGTATTGATTCAAGGAAATGGTCTTTACACTATAATAAAAAAGTTAGAGTAGAGAAGAGAAGCTAACAGTGATGCTACCACGACATGAGAAGAATCTCTACACCATAAATGATATACTATATGACTTTCATGAAGAAATAAAAAAATATTTTGAATTATAAATGATGTGTTGATTTTGTAGTAGGTGTTTTGATAATAATACTCAATTAAAGATTTATAATAAATAATTAGTTTTTACCACTATGTTTTAAAATAAAAATGATCAAGAGAACATTGGAAAAAAAACTACTTGGGAAGTTGACTTGAAAGATCTTAAAGATCTTGGAGATCATGGAGATAAAATTTACATGAATGGATTGATATGTTAGTTTAAACACATATTATGAGTTAATATCATCAATTAAAAAATAAGAATACCCCAAGAAAAGGTGGGAAGCCTCCTGTACTATTAAGGTATGTATACTCTTAAGGAAATCATGTGGAGTTTTCTTGAATAATATACAATCCCTGAGAGAAGAAGTGATTACTAGAACCATGAGTGATTTAAGTTAACCTATTCTATCAAAGAAATAAATGTAAAGGATCCTGACTACAGTTAATAATTATTTTGTGTCAAAGGAGGAGGGGGAATCCAACACTTATGATATAGTTTTTAAGATGAGGATTAAGTGAGAATAAATAATACATTGCTGCTACCAATGATATTACTTCATTAGGAGATGCAATGAGTAAGGAGAATATAATCTCAAGAAGAGAGGTTGGGAATACTTGAAGGAGAATAATGTTGATTTTATACCATTGAAGAAAAAGTTAAAAATCTATTCAAAGGAGTAGTTTGGGATAAATATTGAATAAATATTTGTATGAAGTGTAAAGACCCCAAAATGATATGAAAATAGGCTTTTTGGAGATATATTCAATTTGTGAGAGCCAGTTTAAAGAACCCATATTGTGGTTGATACTATTATCTCATGAAGACCAAACATTTCATCTTATTTCTACTCGATATTTTAAGATATTATTCATAATGATTCTTCAAATATGGATAATATTTGTACTAAAGTTAATTCATAGTTGAAGAACCATGTCTTAGAACACAACTTGAACCTAGAAAGAAGTATTATTTCTAGAAAAATTAATCCAAATCCATATATCTTGTAGATTTTATATTCTTAAAGTTTGATTAAGGTCTAGAGAAAAAAAAGTATTGGATTGAATATTTAACCAACTGTAGAGGTTGAATTAATAAGTCATAGTCGTAAAATTAAAAATTTATCACTGATTCACCCCTCCCCCTCTCATTGATCTCACAATACCCAAGAACTAAAAGTGGTATCAGAGAAAATCCATGTTTCCTTTGAAAGATCCATAGAGATGTATGTAGGATCTTAATCATGTCAACATCAAAACTCATTATCATGAATCATAACTAATATGTTTATGAAATAAAATTTAAACATTATAAATCATATTAAAAAATATTCTAGTATCTCTAATGATCTTATAATATTGCACTTTGAGTTTATAAACAATAATCGACATTGCTTTTACAAAGCTATCACAAAACAAACTATCAAAACTAACAACATCTCGTGATGAAAACAGAGTATAAGTAACTAATATTTTCATAATAAATTATTATAAATGAAGTTTATAAAATTTTATTGATAAAATTAAGGTTTTTAAATAGGCTATTAAGATAGTTATTTTTTTTATACATGGGGATAAATGGAATTGGACTAAGTAGGAATAAAATTAATGAGTTTTGATGACTTAAATATTTTACTTGGGTCATAATCACTCCTATTTGACTATAATATTTCAATATTAATTTATTCTACCCTAAAATTATTATTATTTTTACACCTTATTTTATTGGTAAATCATTTTTCACACCCAAGTATTCTTCCTTGATGAATCAATTGTTTCATGAAAATGAAAATTTGTTAAGAATAGTTCCCATATCTTTTTATGCCACCCCCCCCCCATGTATCCATATTTTTTACTTCAAACCAATGTTATTAATTCACAAGTGGAAACTAAAATAAGTTTTATATACTATGATCCATATATTTACCTTTAGTCAATTTTTAAAAAGGTTTCATTATCCATTAATGATGTGGTTTTAAATAAAGGTGTTTTAAAATATTTAAAAGGATTTTCTTTTACATTATATTATATTCTTCCATTATACTTATGACATTTTACATATGATTTTTTAGGGACTATTTTTTTTAAATTAATTTTTTAATAATACTTCTCTTCATCTCATAAAGATTTGATTTGTAAAGTTATATGTAATTCATGACATTTTAAGAAGATATGAAGAAATATTTTCATTGAAAGACTATTTTCATAATTTATATTAAATTTTCAAAAAAAATTAATATCCAATGGAGTAATGGTATATAAATAAACCTATATATTCTCTTTTTAAATACTTATTTGGTATTCTCATGTTTTTGTTAATAACCAATCATGCTTTTTATTAAATTCATTTTATGTGACACTGTTTGGAAAATTTATGAAACCAATTTTCTTACCATGGGTTCTCTATGATAAGATGAATGATTTTATTTTAAGTGGAACTCATAAGTATGGATGAATTATGGGTGGTATGTTATATTCCCCTTCAATGCATTGGTTAAGTATTTATCTATCATAAGAAAATGAAGTGTGTACAAACTTGTATTTTTTCAAAATGTAAAAGGTGGACATATTAGATTTTTTGATAATATAAAGGTTGGAATTAGTTGTATTTTTTTCACAATTTAAATGGTATATATACTTGTATTTGTTCACAAATTAAACATTGGTAAGGATTTATTTTTATCATAACATTTTAAAATTCCTATATTAGTGACACATCTCTAAAATGTGCCTTATTTCCAAGTTATTCCAAATATTTATAATATTCCATAATTTAAATATATTATTATTTCTTATGTTATGATTTCATTTTTTTTATTTAAATTATATGCTTCTAATACATTATTTTTATAACCTACATTTGTTTTTATTTTCTAATTCCATGATCCTTAATTCTCAATCAATTTTTTATAATTGTCACTTAAGATTCCATGTTATTTTTATCAACCATTTCTACCTTATCTGTGATTTATCTCATGATTATGATCTAACCTTTATGAACTATAAGGCCCCGGCCTTAAACCTTACTTAATGTTGAATTAAATGAAAAATTCACATTGAGGATCTTTTCAGGTTTAGATTTTTAGAGAATTAGATCATAAATCATGAATTACATTCCACATTTAAACAAAGTGGTTACATAAAAGATAGTATTGGTTTTTCCCCATCAACGAAAACATATTTAAAATAAAACATGGTTTCTTTATTGACATATCCTTGACACTATCATCATATCATGCACCTTTCCCTTGACCTGTTAAAAACATTTCAAAAACTTGGGATGAGCATAAAAAGCTTAGTAAGGGATATAAAAGTACGAAAAGAAAACATTAGTCCATGTATGAAATAATACTTTACTCATAAAACATAATCAGTTTAACATACCTCATCAAATCATGAATAAATCATAGAAATCATAAGG
This sequence comes from Viscum album, assembly GCA_963277665.1. Classification (NCBI taxonomy): domain Eukaryota; kingdom Viridiplantae; phylum Streptophyta; class Magnoliopsida; order Santalales; family Viscaceae; genus Viscum; species Viscum album. Next base: position 2,066,649,303 of record OY728131.1, read on the forward strand.
CATAAAGGTAACTTGAGGCATTCATAACATTCTTACGTAGGGAGTAACCCTCTTGGTTTCGTTTGAAATACCCATCATAGTATATTCCCTAAATCTCTTAGGAGAAACCTTAACGTTTAACTCCTTCACGTTACCCAATGTATTGGAGAGCTATATCGGGCTCACCCGCCCTTAGTTTATCACTGAACCACCCGTCTTCATAATAATTCCCAAGAACCATAACATAATCGTATCACATAAAACATGCATAAAGGAAACATAACATTTCCACTTTTCAATCACAAGATATCAATACAACCCATTGATATAAAAACATTATGAAAACCATTTTCAATACTAAATAAAATAAAATTAATACATGGTATTTATTTTTTTCATTTTAAAAGAAAGGTATGGCTTATAGAGGAAGTCGAAACTCAAATAATGGTCACAGTGGCGGAGAAGTCATTGTCGCCGCATACATACGAAAAAGAAACATTCCTTTTGTCTTTTAGTAAAACGCTTCGTATAAAAATAGATTCCTTTTGAATAAGCGTAAAAGTAAAAGGGTTTTATAAATCGTATAAAAGAAAGTTATGCAGAAAATAAAATATGCCTCAATGAATGGAGATTGAGACAAAGTCCCTTACAAAGACAGTATCCTTGGATTAAGGATAAATCTATTGCATAATTATGTGTGAAAAATGAATACACCAAATATAAGTGAATATTAAGTGTAAAACAATCACAGCTTATTCACACATATTCATAGAACGACATATTCAAGGAGTATAAGTTTATCCCAAAGAATCAAAATTGGGTTAAGAAGTTCCCTTGCAAAAATTCGACAGCCTAACGGCGTCACTTCAAAATTCATAAAAAGAGTTGATGAGAGATAAAAATGGTATATCATCACTTGGACATAAAATTTACATTAATAAGGATATAGAAGAACATATCCAAACTTAATAGTATTTGAATTAAAATACATAACCAAATATGTCTTTTAAAAAGAGGAGGGTGAAAGGTTCCCTTACCGACTTGGGTATCTTTCAAAACATACACCCCATGAAAGAAAGACAATACAAAATTGATGTAAATACTAATAACTGAAATTATATAACACAAATAGTAGAATAATTTTCAGTACATATACCACTCAAAGTAAAAGGTGGCAAATGTAGCATTAATCTCACGGGAATAAAAGTGAGATGAAAAATCCCTTACGAAAACTCAGCAGCCTAATGACGCCACTTAAAAATTCTAAAAGAGATGAGAGTAAGAGGGGGTATCTCATCATATAAAAATAAAAATTACAGTATGGTTAATATAAAATAACATTCTCAAACATAAGAACATGGAGCATAAATGGAATGACATAAAAGAGGGTACTTGAAAAGAAAGCGAGGGGTCGGATCCCTTACCTCAAGTCCGACTTGTCTTGTTCGTTTCTTTATATTCCTGAATAATAAACTTTGTTCAATTTATAATTTCTTAAGGACCTACTTTAAAGATTATTATTCAGTTCATATCACATATTATAATGTTATAATAATTGTTTAATAATGTTAGTTCATATCAAATGTTTTTTGCCGATGTTTGGTACATGAGTAAAAAAATGAACTTGTTTGAAAATGATTTCCCATGTAGTTATATGTAAATCATTTAAATAATAGTATTAATGATTAAAATATCATATATATCCAGTACATATTCATTTTATACTATTCCATAACATTTAGAGATAAAAAATGAAAAGCACCATTCATGGAGACGGTAGGTCGTACATACGCATGAACGCTACTTTCATTTTTTTTTCATATTAATGGAATTAAAAATAAATGATATATATATATATATTATAATTAAATTATAATATATATGTTATATAGGTCACATATGTTCATTAATTTCATTCTTTATACATTCCATGTATTGCATTAACGAGTCACATCACTTGAGGGGGCGGTAGTCCACACTTCCTCATATGAAATTATCGCATTTGCACAACATGAAAAGAATAAAGGTATGTTTTAAATATAAAATACAGAAGCATATAGTAAACATAAATACCATATATATCATATATAAAATACAGTGACATCATAATGACCACCTTTAAAGGTGTTAAAATAATATTTAACAATCATCATTTCGTGAGGCAGAAAATCGCCAACCACAGAAACAGTATGTTCTTTAACCATTAGATGAAGGTGTGTGTAAGTGTAGCTCTAAACCTTACACATAACAACATCCTAGTATTTTAAATATACTGTTGTTGTTACAAAATAAAATAATAAAAAGATTTTATGGGGTTGTAGAAGCAAAATAAAACATAAGAACATGAGAGAAAACACTACCTTTAAAACGGGTAACTCTCTTTGATTTAAGCTCAAAGGCTTCCTTGGAAAGGATTCTGCCCAAAGTGAGGCTTCAATGATGAATAGAGTGATGCAGAGAGATGAAATGGGCAGGGTTTGTCTGAGCAAAAGTCTTGAGAGGTGTGTGTAAGGTGGTAGAGGTGGGGGCCGTTTATAAGAGGAGAAGAGGGGCACTCTTGGAAAGTTATAAAATATTACTTTATTATAAAATGATTTTAGGATTTTAAAGGTACCAAGATTATATATTTCGAGGATAAGGTGATAATAGTTAGAAATCCGGACATCCAATAGGTTTTTGACAAGTGTAGGTCTTAGATTTTACATTATCTTTTCATTTTATTTAAATCATTCATTTATGAGGTAATCACTGCATCATCACGGTGTCATAAATAAATTAATTTATTTAATGTCTAAAAATTATAAAAAAAATATCATGATGTATGAAATCTGTTTATCTTTTTAATTAATATTTATAGTCAAAAATATGAATTATATAACCCCATGTTAAAAAAAATTTAGTAAAATAACACATGTTTGTGACATTATAATTTTAACTTTAAATAAAAAGGTATTAATGTCATCTTCCAACCAAAGGGGCTCCATGGGGTCCCCAATTTGACCCATGGATTTTCTTGGTCAGTAATAACACATACAATAATTTTATGACATTATTCAAGTTCATTTCATATTATTAAAACATTATTTTTACCTTAAATTACACTAATTACCTCTAATCGCGATTAAAAACATAAAAGTTACTATTCACCCAAAAATTATTTTAATCCCATTGAACCACATTTTACTTCCTAATGAAAACCATGTATGTTTTATTTTTTAAATTCAAAACATAGAAGTGGTTAAGTTTCATTTAAACGAAAAATCGGTTTTTTAAGTATTACTTAGTGGTTTCACTATTCATCAAAAATTGAAGTTTTTTAGAAAAATACCAAAACTTCACCCTAAGATATATTTGATATTCCGAATTCAAAAATGTTATCTATTTTAAAAAATTAAAATCATATAAGTTACATTAAATAATTTAATAATTAATTCCCGATGTCATGACAAATAGCGTGTTTTTATGAAACAATATATATCAAAAGATTGACACTAGTTTAAGTCCAAATTCAAAGTGAAATTAAATCCAACGACCACTATTGGATTAAATGGTAAAAATATATTCTAATTTCACTTTAAAACCAATTAAAAAGATAATATAATCATATAAATAAATTAGATTAAAAAGAGGTTTTGGATTAAAATACAACATTTTTCACTATTCATTTAAAAATGAACTTTATCGGAAAAATACCAAAAATTTACACAAAGTAAATTTTGATGTCCAGATTATAAAGAAGAATTTTATTTTGTCAAATATAACACATAAAATTGTCCAAAAGTGGATTTAAAATAGGTTCTCCATCAAAAGGCGGTTAATCGACCTTTTAAAGAATATTAGAATGTTTATGCTTAAAATTGGATTCATTCGCATTTTTAATCCTCTAACATTTATTGTAAAGAGTAAAAATATTTGACAAACATATATAATCATTTTGTAGTTAGTTTTCTTCATTCTCACCATTACAATGGCTAGGCATTAACTACCATTTAAAATAATATTATTTTATTATTACAGTGCAACGTAAGATTCCCAAAAAACTCGTTGTTGCGTATTGGGTACGCCATCGAGCATAGCGTCCCCTTTAAAGTAATATTAATATTTTATTCACAAATATGGATAAATATGAAAATGTCATATTCTTTATTTACCTGGGGTGTTACGTGAATAGTTTCTATTAATGAGTGTTAGAGCTCACCAATTTCATATGTTTTATTTCTATAGGATATAAATAAGGTTATTACATATGATATGTTTAGAAGGGGGTTTATAGTTGATTAGTTATGGATAAATGATGATGGATATTTTAAAATAAGTTTTTTATGCAGCTAATCATCCAAGATATTAATCCTTCAGTTCTCTAATTTATATGACTATTTTTGAATAAATTTTTATTCATGTACAATAATTAAGTAAGGGTGTTTATTTAGATTGGGTTACCTCAGTTGGTATCAAATGAGGGTTTTGTTGTTTGGAGGATTATTTTAGATAAATTTAGTTAGAACCTTTGTAATAATTATCAGTATTAGATATAATCTTGAAGTTTTGTTAAAATAGATATTGTGTGGTTTTTCTTGGAAATAAAATAATTGTATAGATACTGGAAAGTGGATGTTGTTATGGAACTGATGTACGTAGTTGTAATCACCCTGAAAGAGGATGGTTGAGTATCAACTATATCATCATTCTGGTACATGATGAGTGGGCCAAAGACTACACACCTGGAGGGCCACTCCTATGGGATATGATTAGGTTACTTAAAATTCACTAAATGAACCCTGATGATGGATTTATGGATTAATCCATCTGGGAAGAAGTTAACAATGAATTTATATCTATTTTATGTGTACATGTTAGTATATTTTTAGATGAACTACCTAGTCTTTCCCCAGAGTGTGAGGTTGAGTTTTCAATTTAACTCATACTTAGATCTATCCTATCTCAAAAATTCCATATATGATGGCTCCTATTGAGCTGGAATAATTAAATAAGCAATTACAAGAGAATATGGATAAGTTTTTTATATGCACTAGTGCTTCACCATGGGGTGCATCAGTCCTCTTCATCAAAAAGAAGGATAGATCAATTTTTATTTTCATTGATAATCATAAGCTTAGAAAAATCACGTTCAAGAAAAAGTATCCTCAACCCTATATAAATGATACATTTTATTATCTTAGTAGAGCTCAATACTTCTCAAATATTGACCTTTGATCTAGATACAATCTGTTAAGGGTCAAAAGGGAGGATATTTCAAAGAAAAATTTCCATATGAGGTTTCGATGATATAAATTTATAATAATTCTATATTGATTTAGGAATTCTCCCACTATATTCATGGATATAATGGATCGATTATATAGAGAATACCATGATCAATTTATGGTTATCTTTATAGATGATAGTCTTATATATTAATAGTGCAAGGAAGAACATGAGGATCATTTGTGGATTATGTTAAAGAACTTTATAAATGAGAAACAACATTCCAAGTTTATAAAGTGTAAATTCTATACACATAAAGTATCATTATTGGGTCTTATAATCACCAATAATGGAAAATATATAGATACATGAAAGATTAAATTTATCAAGAAATACACCATAAAAACCATAGTAACTGAGATTTATAGTTTTCTAAGTTTAACTTGATACTATAGACACTTTATGAGTAATTTCTCATGGAAATGAAATCCTCTAACTAAGTTAACATGAAAGGGAGTAAAGTTTCTTTACATAGAGGAATGTGAATAAATTCTTAAATAATTGAAGAAGAGATTGTTCATTGCACCTGTACTTACATTACCCTACAGTGGGGAAGGGTTTTTAATATATAGTGATTACCTTAAAAGGGATTAGGATAGATCCTCATAAAGAATGATATGGTAATTACTTATACCACATTCTAATTAAAGACTCGTGAGAAAAATTAACTGATGCATGATTTGGAGTAAGAAGTGATGATATTTTCATTAAATATTTATAGTAATTATATCTATGGTGGAAAGTGTGATATATACACCAATTATATGAGTTTAAAATATATATTCATGTAGATGGAGTTAAAATTTTTCAAAATGAGATGGTTAGACTTGATAAAAGATTATGACGGATACATAACCACCTAGTGAATGAAAACATAGTGGAGGATTCTATAAGAAGGAAATATCATTCTATATTATCCATAATAGGATTGAAAAAGACTCAATACTCATGGATTTGAAATGGATGAATCATGAAATGAGTAAGGATGAAGAAAAATCTAATATTTTTCAAATGACTACCCAATCATCCATTCACATGAAGATCAAAGAATCCCAGAAAGATAATGAGTATCTACAAAAAGGTTGGTGAGTATTCCAGAGTTAAAATATTATAATGATTGAATTATAAGTTTTGGAACCAATATATGTGTCTAATAGGAACCAAAACTGAAGAGGGATGTTTTCATGGTATGTATAGATATTCCTTCTCTATTCATCTAGGGAGCACATAGATGTATAGATATCTAAAGAAAAATGTATGATAGTATAACATGAGAATAAATATTTCCTAATTCATTTTTATATTATTGTTATTCTATAATGATAAGGTTTAATGAAAAAAATTCAAGGGTATATTGAAAACATTACCCATACAAGTTTGTAAATGGGAAAACATTACCATCAATTTTGTTATGGGAATCCCTAGGAGATAGAAAGTCCATAATTACCTTTCAGTTTTCATTGATAATATTATAAATTCAGAACATATTATTTCTATAAAATAATATTTCTCTATTGAATAACTTTCCATGATATACATAAGATAAGTTGTACGGATATATGGAGTTCTACTCTCCATTATATCTAATAGAGATCCAAATTTTACCTCGAGGTTTTGGAAATACTTCCGTAATCATTGGGGAAAAAGTTGAGTTTTGGCACTGATTATAACCCTCATACAAATATTCTATTTAAGAGGACCATACAAACTCTGAAAGATAGGTTTATATCTTTTTTGACGAAATTCAAAGGATATTGGGATCAACATATTTACTTGGAATATTTCTCATATGACTACATTTTCTATTCAATAATTTGAATGGAACCATATGAGGCTCTATATTGGAAAATATATAGGACCCCAACATACTAATATGAAGTTGGAGAGAGGAATTTGATCAGTCTTGACCTTATCTAAGAAATGAATAATAAGGTTCAAATCATTCAACGATATATTAAAGTGGAATAAAGTTGATAGAAGAGTTATACTGACAATCATCAAGGAAATATAAAGTTTGAAATTAGTAACAAGATGTTCCTCCATATATATCCATAGAATTGGGTAATTGTATATGACAATAAGGGTATGATATTCCCTAGATACATTGGCCCCTTTGATATCCTTGATCATTTCGGGGCATTATCTTCTCACTTAGCACTCCCTCTGAACCTCTCCCTAGTACATGATGTGTTCCATGTATCAATTTTAAGGAATGAAATTCCAAACCCTTCACATATAATGAGCTCAGAAGTTGTGAAATTGGGACATGATCTCTTGTATGAGGAATAACCATTAGATATCCTAGATCAAAGAGATAAATAATTGTGAAACAATAATACTCATCTGGTCAAAGTTCTATAGAGAAATCATAGTTTCAAAGAAGCTACATGGGAACTCAAGGATATAATGAGACAAAAGTACTCTCACTTTTTTTCTTCCCAGTAATAAAATTTTGATAATTAAATTTTTTAAGGGGGGTAGAATGTAGCAACCCATTATTTTAGAAAATATTTTTTCTTAAATCGTGTTAAGTAGCTTGTCTTATCCGTAACACCAAACTAAAACAAAAACCATGATACTTTAATAAAATAAAGTTATTAAATATTACCATTATATTATAACCAAAAAACTAGAGGTTATAAATAAGAATAAATTGATTTATGATAACTTTATAAAAATTTATAATAAAGAAAAGGTCATTTTATGCTTTAAAATACACTTTTTCTAAAAAAAAATGTGTTTTGTGCATTAAGTGCACTAATATGAAAATTATTTTTTTTATCACCAATAGAATTTTTATTTGGTAAAATTTTGAAAATTAATAGGTAAAAATTATATAAAAAACTAATTTCATTTTTAGGAATAAAAATAAGATTTTTTTTATTAAAGTTAATTAGCGTGATAATTGTTAAACTATTATTTTCAAAGGATTGTTTTATTAATATTGCGTAATTTTTAACTAATAAAATTAATTGATATATTCTCAAAAATGAATATAAAATAATTTTTAAGCCTAAATATAAATATATTATAACTCATTCAATTGTTAATCAATACTAAATAATATTAAGAACACCTAACTGTGAAAATAATATTTTTCTACCAAATAATTATTCTATATAATAAATGTTTTAATTTAAAAATTAATTTTATATTATTTAAAAATTGAAATAGATTGTGTGAAGTTTAAATTTAGGTTCTTAACAACAACATTTGGAAAGTGAGGTTACCTTTTATTTTTTAATAAAATATAAGTTTCTTGGGTAAAAAATAATTACCAAGGTTCAAACCAAAATGGTAAAATGTAAATAATATAGAGGTAAAAGACTTTAAACATGTGTGAAAATTAATGTTGGAGGCTTTAAATACCCTATTTCACCCCATAATTCACTATTTTCCACTTTTAGATCCATTGAGTCATGAAGAGTTTCATTATATCATTGAAAACATAATAGGAATATACAAAAGTTCCATTTTTATCACTTATAAAAGGGAATAACTTCCACCACATTTCTACACAATTTACAAAGAATTATCTCTACCAAAAATCTTTTATAGTCTCTCATAAACTCCCTCCAAATTTTCTATTACCCTTTTTCTTTCCAAAATAAAATTCTAAATATCCTTGAGTTGTTACCCTAGAGAGAACATCCAATGGATAGGTAATGTTCAAAACTAAGATCTCATATTAATTTTAATATTATCTCACCTCAAACCTATTATGTCACTGAAATTATGGTAAAATTATTATTAATAATATTTATAAATTTTATTATATTAATTTAAATTCAATTTTCTACCTCCCTCCTAACCGTCTAAAAAACAAAAATGTTTCTTGTGTTATTTGTGGACTTCCACCCCCATAAGTGACGTGATTAATTTTTCATAACGGCCTTCATGGATGGTTTAAATGGGATTTTTAATGAATTAATATAATAATTTAAACATTATTATTATTTTTAAATATAATCAAATTCTTTCCTCCTTTACATTATATGTAAACGAACGTGTCAACTGTGAATAAATGCGGACTACGGCCTCCACGAAAGTAATGTATTTAATTTTCACCTAGTATTTTCTATCATGGATAATAAAGGAAACCTAATTATTGGTTATATTGGAAATAATATTTAAATTATTATTTTATTTTGGTTCTATAATGGGAATGGTAACATCTAACCTGTAAATAAAAAACCACCCCATGTTTGTTAAAATTAACGAAACAAGCTCATCCTTAACCTCATCATCATGAATTGTGACTAAAATATTTATCAAATTAAATTAGAAATTTGTAAATAATTATAAAAAATATATTATAGTACCATTAATGATCTTTTAATTTTTAACTTTGAGTCTATATACAAGAATTGACACAATCATTACAAAGGAAGTACAAAACAAACTATCAAAAATAGTAACATTTGATGATGAAAATAAGGTATAACTAACTAATATTATTGTAATAAATGATTATAAATGAATTTAATAAAAGTTTATAGATATGAATAAGGTTATTAAATTGGTTATCGAGATAGGTATTTTTCTATTCAGAATGATAGATCGCATTAAACTAAGCATAAATATAAGTAAGGGTTTTTCATGACTAAAATATTTTCCTTGGGTCATTATCACTCCTATTTGACTATATACTTCATGTTTGATTTATTATATCCTATTCTGATATTATGTTGTATTTAAAACTTTGTTTTTGGGGAAATACAGATTCAAACACAAGCCTTCCAAATAGATAAATTTATCATTTCATGAAAATGTAATTTTGTTAAGAATAACTCTGGTCTCTTTTTATGGATTTTCTCTCATAACTAAGTTTTAAAATCCCAAAAATGTTCTCCTTTCTCGAGTGGAAACTCAATTTTTTTATCACCTATTTTTCCTATATTCCCTTGTATTAATTAAAAAATTTTATATTATCTTTTTAATGATGTGGGATTTTAATTATTTAGTTTTAAAATATTTAAAAGAATTTTATTTTGCAAGTTCTTATATTCTTCCCTTACACTTCTCATTTTTTGAATATGATTTATTTATATTCAAGTTATATTTTTTATATTTTTTAAAAATTAATGTTTTAATAAATATTCTATTCATTCTAAAAAATTTATTTTTGAAAGTGATATAAAAGTAAAATATTTTTAAGATGATATTAAGGAATGATTTTGAAGAAAAACTCTTTTCATGATTTCTATTCCATTTTCAAAAGATCCATCTCCAATGAAGAAATGGTTCATAAATCACCACATATTCACTAAATACTACTATCAGGTGGTCATTTTTTTGGTCTCAACCGATCTTTTTTTTTAATTCATTTTATGTGATACTATTTAGACAAGTTATAAAACCCATTTTTTCTCATGGGTTTTTTATGATAAGATGAATGATTTTATTTTAAGTAGAACTAATTGTATGGTTTATTATTAGTGGCGTAATATATCTCCCTCTAATGAATTTGTTAAGGTTTTAAATCTTCAGAGATAATGAAGTATGGACATACTTGGATTTTTTCACAATCTAAAGGATAGTCATACATTGATTTCATCACAATTTAAAGGGTGGACATACATGGATTTATTTATAATTTAAAGTGTGTAAATACTTGGATTTTTTCATGAATTAATGGGTGGGAATGATTCGGTTTACTAAATACTTTTTTCTATGCTGATGTTTGTGCCACATCTCTAAAATATGTCATATTTCCAAGTTATTATAAACATTTATGATGCTTCATGTTCTAAATTTATTATGTACTCTTATGTTATGATTTTATGTTATTTTTAATTTATGTTATATGCTTCTAAAAGATGATTTTCATGATATTTATTTAGTTTTATTTTCTTATTCCATGATCCATAATGCCCAATCAAGTTTTAGTATTATCACTTATGATTCTATTTTCTTTTTATTAGATATTTATTCCTAATTCATGTTTTCACTCATGTTTACAATCTAAACATTATGAATAGTTTCACTTACTAAGAATCTGACCACGCCCCTTTTTTAATTTTTATTTCTCTAGGATATGAATATCGGTATTACATATGAGATTTTTGGAAGGGGGTTCAGAGTTGAGAGGTTTTCCAAAAATTCCAATAAGTTTTATAAAATTAGTGGATTATGTAACGAATCTTCCAAGACACTAAACCTTTATTTCGGTGGTTTTTGTGACTATTTATTAATGGAGTGAGTATTCATGTAAAATAATGAAATAAGTATGTTTATTTTTCTTGTATCACCTTAGTTGGTATTAAAGGAGGTTTTAGTTATTTTTCAGATTAGTTTAGATAACTTTAGTGAGAAACCTAGGAATAAGTATAAGTATTGGATTATATCTTGAATTTTTAGTAAAATAAAGATTATATTATTTTTCTAGAAATATCACCTCTGTTTGGATACTAGAATAGATTATACTAGGGGTAATCACCCTAAAAATGTATGGTTTAATATTAACTCAATCTTTACTTTGATGAACGGTGAGTGGGCCTAAGACTACACACCTGGAGAGATACTCCCAATGGATATGCTTTGGTTAATTCACATTTTATTTATAAACCATAATGAGAGATTTATAACCCAAATGATCAGGGAAGAAGTTGACGTTTATTACATTCCTACTAAATGGTAATATATTGATGTATTTATGGATGAATTTTATGGTCTCTCCATATGGTGAGAGATTGATTTGTTAATCAAACTTATAATAGGATTCATTCCTATATCAAAAATTAAATATTGAATGTATCTCATTGAGTTGGTAGAATTAAATAAGAAGCTATAAGATAATATAGTAAAGGGTTTTATACACCATAGTGCTTCATTATAGAGATTTCTAGTCCTCTTCATAAAAAAGAAAGATGGATCAATGTGTCTTTTCATTGATTATTAGAGCTTAATAAAATTATGATCAATAATAAGTATTTTCTACCTCATATCTATTATCTAGTATATTAACTTTTAGGATCTCAATACCTCTTAAATATTGAAATTTTATCTTGATACAATCATTTGTGGTTCAAAAGGGAGGATATTTCAATGATAACTTTAGTATTAGGTATAGAAGCTATGAATTTATTGTGATTTCATTTAGACTTAATAATTCCCCCTCTATATTCATGAATATAATGAATAGATTCTTTAGAGACTACCATGATAAATTTGTGGTTGTATTTATAGATTATATTCTTATATATTTAAAGATAAAGTAAGAGTTTGAAGATCCTTTTCAAATTTTATTCAAGACCTCAAGAAAAGAGAAATCATATGCTAAGTTTAGAAAGTTGGAATTTTGGCTGAAAAAAATATCATTCTTTGGCCATGTAATCTTTGAAAATTTCATATATGTAGATCCTTCAAGGATAGAAGTAATAAAGAAATAGCCCAGATCAACCACGATAAGTGAGATTCAAGTTATATTGGGTTAGCTAGATAATATAGTTTTTTAGTAATTTCTCACAACTATCAAATACATTATCCAAGTTAACATGGAAAGAAATAAAGTTCATTTGGTTAGAAGAATATGAAGTAATTTTCAAGGAACCGAAAAATAGGTTGGTCACTACACCTACAATTGTATTGCCCTTTACTCGGTAAGGGTTTTTAATATATAATGATTCCTTGAAAAAAGCATTCAAATGTTTTCTAATGTATAATTATATGTTAATTTTTATGACTTATCCCAATTAAATCCTCATGAGAAAAATTATCTGTTGAATGATTTGAAGTTGAAAGTTGTGGTCATTACATTAAATATTTGGATGAATTATCCCAATGATGAAAAGTGTGATAAATAAAATGACTAAAATTGTTTGAAATATATATTTGAACAGAAGGAGTTAAACATTCCCTTAATTAGATGGTTGGTGTTGAAAAAAGATTATGATTACTAAATATATTACTATATAGAGGTAGATAATGATCTGATAAAGAAGTATCATTCTATCTTATCCATGATGTGGATTGAAAAAAACTCAATACTCAGGGACTTGAAGCAGATGAATCTTGAAATCATATGGGATGGAAATAAATACTATCTTTCCCAAATGACTACTCAACCATCATTCATGTAAAGATCAAAGAAGCCCAAAATATGATTCAAAACAATAAAAAAATGTAGACAGTATTTTGAAGTTAGAATTTGATAAATAAATATTTATAAGGATTTGAACCCAAATATGTGTCAAGTCAAAACCAAAAGTGTAGTGGGAACTTTTGAATGGTGAAGATAACTCATCATTCTATATTCATCCAAGAAACACAAATATTTATAGAGATCTAAAAAAACTTATGGTATGATAGGTTGAAAAGAAAGATTTTAGAATATATATCTTGATACTTGGTATTTCAAAAAGTTAATATTGGACAAAAAAAATTCTAAGGATATGTTGCAACAATTTTCCATACCATTATAGAAATGGTAAAACATTACCGTGGATTTATTTGTGGGAATCCTCAAGACATCTAAATACCATAATGTCATTTGTGTTGAGGTCAATAACCATACAATTTCATTGTATTTTATTGTTATAAAATAATATTTCTCCCTAGACCAACTCACCAAGATATACATAATATAAGTGGTAAGGATTCCTAGAGTTCCACTTTCAATTATTTTTTATTGAGATCTGAGGCTTACCTTGAGGTTTTGGAGAATCATTCATTAAGAATTAGAGATAGAGTTGAGTTTTAACACACCTCATCACCCTCATATATATGGTTTTCCTCATAGAACCATCGAAACTATGGAGGATACAATTATATCCTATTCTATAGAATTCCAACGATTTGGGAATCAGAACCTCCCTCTGGTAGAGTTATCATATAACAATGTTTTCTATTAGAGTGTTCAAATAAAACCATATGAGGATATGTGTGGGAATAGATATAAGACTCAAAAATGTTGGGATGACATTAGATAGAGGAAACTGATAGGTCCTCACTCTTTTCATCAAATAACAGAGAATGTTCAAACCATTCAGTGGTATATGAAATCTGTACAAATTTGATAGAATAGTTATGTATAAAATCATTGATGAGATCAGGAGTTTAAAGTTGGTAATAAGGTGTTCCTCCAGATATCTCCATGAAATTAGGTTATGAAATTTAGGGAAATATTTTCCCTTGATATATCCTTCGATATCCTTGATCTTATTGGGATGGTAGATTACCACTTAGTACTCCTTTAATACCCCCAAAGTACATGATGTGTTTCATGTACTGGTTTTGAGGAAGTACAAACCAAACCCTTCACATGTACTAAACATGGATGTCATGCAATTGGAACATGATATCTCATATTAGGAACAAACAATAGAGATCATATATCAAATAAATAAGGTACTACCATAACACCCCAAGTTTTAATGAATTAATTTTTTTGATTTAATTTATATTTTTTGATATTTTTCATTTCACACAATAGTGAATATAGCTTGTGTTATATGAAATCGCCAAGTTATTCTTATTTTGTATGCAATACTAAGTTGAGATTATGCAACATAAAACACTTAGATTATCTTTAGGTACATACAACACTATGTTTGGATTGTGTAATACATAATTTCGAGATCCTCCAATAACTTGCAAGACAAGAAAGACCAAGATTTACCAAATTAAAATCTTACTCTTAATATTATTATTAAAATATAATTATAATAGTCACCTAACCATTAGAATGGTGTCTACGAAAAAGATTAATTAAAATATGAAAAAAAAAATTACAAATGTATATAAGAATAATTATTCAGTGACCAGTTAACAAGTAATGAAAATAAAACCCTTATGAAAATATAGGATATATTTTGCTAGAAAACTATATTTTTGAAATCAAAAATGTTTTACCTCAAAAAATTAATTAAACCACTTTTGATGAATTATTTTTAATGAAATATATTTTTTATTTTCATTAAACTATTTGAAATTCATCTTATGTGTTTTCTAGACAATATATAAGAATAAAAATAATTTTATGTATAAAGATATAAATTTTTCTATAGGTTAATTTTACCGTATTTTAATAGAATTTCGATTTTAAATATAATTTTTGAAACTTTAATAAATATTATTTGAAAAAATAAAATTTATTTTTGAAAGAGGGGAGTCAAAATTAGCTTGGGTGAATTTTTGGTATTTTTCTAAGAAGTATCATTTTTGGATGAATCACTACAAAATATTTAACTTTTTTCAACAGGGTCATATTTGTTGGTAAAGGAATATTTTATATTGAAAAAAAATTTACCAAAAAATATATCCCTATCACTAAACTTCCAATAAAAACAATATCACTAAATGTTATTGTGATATATAAAATAGTTCTCTTACAATTATATTAATAACAACAAATAATGTATATGTTGGTCTAAGTGTTTAGAAACATATTCATATGAAAAAATTATTTTTTGGTAATAATATTACCAACATATAACATCTATTTATAAATTATATTTAAATTTTTATTTTAAATTTTTATTTTTAGTAAAATTTCATATTATATTTATTAATATATCAAATATAATAAATATATTTTAATTATAGAACCGAAGACGCTATTAATGAATGTTCAAACTTGAAAAATTGATTATATTTATAATGAAACGTAATACAACATGAATCAATACATATTTGAAGTTTCTTGATCCCTAAAAAGATCATAAAAACAAAAAAAAAACAGTTCCCCCTAAAAAAATAAAAATTATATCATCTATTAACTGCAATCCTCCAACATCGTCCATGATAAAAGAATATTAATTCTTTCCAAATATATTTCATCACCACCATTGAGGCTACTAGAAGAAACAAATCAAGTTAGGTCCAGTACTAGTGAGGAACCTCAAGACACTGTTATACCAAACCCTTCAGCTCCATGATCTTAACCACACAATCAAAGAGAATACCCATCATAAAATGGGGTGAATAATACAATAAATAAATAATAAAAAAGTGAACATGTTATGTAATAGAGAAAAATAATCTGAATAGAAAAATATCAATGATTTAACACAATACACCCCTTCCACAAAACCAACCAAATGAAGAACACGCTTGTCACGTATTCTCCATGAATTTGGACACACTCACACATGAAACCACCTACATACTAAACAAATATGTCCTAATAAATAAATATTCAGTTAAAAAATGAATTGAATATGTGCAGCCAAAACAAATTCTAACCAACAATCAAAGAAAATTAATCCTTGAAACTATAAATATGAAACCAAAAAGTCATTTTTTATTTACTCATGAAACATTCAAACTGAATATGAAACCAAAACAAAGACTAACCAACCACAAAAATTCAAAACTATTTATGCATTCATTTACCATAAACTATAAAAAATTATTTTTTATTTACTCTTGAAACTATCAATATGCATCCTAAAAAAAGAATGTGTATCCAAAACAATAAACCCCTTAGTATGTCAAAAATGTTAATCAAACTATATATATAAAACCATACTATAGGATATATAATCTAAAATACATATATCTAAATTTTTTCACAAAACATGGAATTGGAATGTGAAAACATAGTGATCTAAAATTCATATATCCAAATTTTTTCATTGACTATGCAATTGGAATGTAAAAATAGTGTAGTCATCTCAACTGATCTAAAACATTTTAAAACATCAACTAAACCCAGACCATGTTGAACATAAAATGGTGTAATGTCTTGGATTAAAAAATTTTCTTCATAGTCACAGATAATAACCAACAAATCTTAGTTTTCCATCATCCTAGAATTAAAAATTGATGGCATTGCATCATTTAGACCCTGGGAACTCAACACAAATAAATATTTATTGTGTTCTTTATTTTTCATTATCAATTAATGACCATTACTAGATTTAAATTAACAAAATGTAATGATTTTAAATATTTCATAATATGTAAAGATCATTACCAACACAACATGACTTTTCAAGGAATATGTAGTCAAAGAAATTTGTGTGTTGTGTCATGACACATAAATTTATTTGTTCTATATTAATTGATATAATTACAATGTTACGAAAATTGATTTAAAACAATTACCTTGGTATGGACCTTTTGGCAGTAGTAATTTCACTGTATTTAAATAGAAACATAAATATGTTAGTGGAATTAATATAAGTTGAATCAGACATAAATAAGGAAATTTATTCTCCAAAGAATAAAGAAATGCATGCTTCAAATAATTTATAAAACATTAGGAATTTTTTACCTTAAATGAATAGTTTTCATCCATCCTTGATTCTATATTAGTCAGTGAAATTTTAATCATTAATCATGGGTAAAATTTCTTAAAAACATAATAAAATAACCAGTCAATTTGGTTTTTCTTGAATTATGCATGCACAAGAGAGAAACTAATTGAGAGGGGAAGATAATAAGAATAAAATACTCACTATAAAGTGAGATAGATGTAAATCGACATCATGTGACACCTAGAGGAGAAGGAGAGGGATGAAGGAGAATGGATGAATAGGAAGTGGTGTCTGAGGTGAAGGATTGGATTGATTCTGAAAGGAAATGGAGCATGTGGGTTAGAGGGAGGGAGGTATTAGTGTTTCTTTGTCATGGCTATCTATTAATCTTGAATATAATGGTGGGAGATATATGGAAGAAGAAAATAATCATGAAAATATTATTATATGGAAAAAACCATATTAAACTTTTCACATCACTCAAATCTTATTTTTTAAGGAAATTTTGTTAAAAAAACTAACCATCTTCTATAATACCTCTCATTCAAAAAAAACAAACACATTTTTTAAATACATATTAGATTTAAAAAACCATAAAAAATTATTTGTAATCTTGATTACATATTTAAATAAAATTATTTTTAGAATTTTTATAAAAATTAATTTTAAACTAAAATTAATATGGAAATGAAAACAAAATAAAGTAACCAATAAAAATTTATAGGATCGGTATGAAATTGAGTAAAATTTGTACAAATAAGTTAAGAATGTCGCGAATAAATAGAGACTATATATATAAGAGAAATCATGGTTGGGTAGCTCTATAAAATTATTAGAATCTATATTATTTGAGTAGAAACTTAGTACCTAATAGGGACAGGTGGAATCCCCTTGAGTCACTTTTAGAATGAAGAAGACAACACATGAACCAGTAAAAGCTTAGATCATCATAGTGAACCATCTGTGAGCATCCACAACAAGAACACTTCACTTATTCCATGAGCTGACCTTCATTAGACACCTTAAATAAAACTAAAATCAGAGAAAAAAATAATTCAAAACTTAATTTTGGGGTAATAGAAAAGAAAATAATTTAAAAATGAAACACAACTTATAACAAAAATAAACAAGATCATCTCAAAATCATAGATTTCAAAAACATGAACTTTTTATTCTTAGATATAGTCCTTAGTTCAGTCGTTAAAAATTTCAATATCAAGTGCATGATCATAATCTAGCTTATGATATAGTTTAATTCAGGGACATGTGAGTGAAATAATTGGAGTCAACATGATAAACATGGAAGCTAAAAAGTTAGATTCAATTTATTTTAACAATTAATAAAACATTACTTGAAAAGGTCCAATACTGGAGAAATATTTTAACTCTTTAATATCATATTTAATTTAGAATCACTATCTTTATATAATCTTCAAAAAATATTACAAAAGAAAACTCATTAATTAGAACAAAAATAAGAAATAGAAATAAATATTAAAGAGAGACATCTTCTACCTAGTTATCAGAGGACTTAATCTACATTTCTACGGATGAAATATATTAATAATTTTTCATCATTCAAATTTTGAATGTACCACAAACTATGATCATCATTTTAAAGTTTCAAACATTGAACTTATTCTCATTTTATCTATACATGGTTTAATCTATTTTTCTTAAATCCACTAACCTATCACAAATTTTGAGATAATCAATGTTTGAGGAAAAAATGGATATAGTTCAAAGATAAATATATTTCTTTATTCATGTCATAGAAATATTAAACTTTAGTAAAAAATAGAATCTTTATTTTAAATAAGAATCATGTTTAAGAATTTAATGTTAACTTGGTAAATACATAAGAAATTTAGGCTTGTAAAAATGGTAGCGTTCTTATTGAGTGCTAAAAATACATTAAAAATGACTTTAATATAGTGAAAGTAAATTGAATAAATTAAAATTTATTTTTTTCCTTTCCAGGTACTATAATAACAAATTGAAATAATATGTATGATTAATAACTATAAGTAATATTTTTTCTCTTATAAGGGGTTGTAAGTAATAATAAACTACTATGTATTTTTAGATTTTTGTGTATGATTAATAACTATCCTAGAGTAAAATAAAATAATAATAAAATGAAATAATATGTATTTAACATCATTGAACAAATCTATAACAAAACACTTACTCAATCCTTTATAAATTCTTATCACTGATGGGTCCTATGTCTGGAACTGACATTTAAAATTATTACAATTTACTGATAAAAAAATGAGTCCTACAAATAATATATTTACATTAATATAAACTTGAAATATCAAATGTGAGTTTCTGTAAATATGTAAATTGAGAAAATGAAAATTTATTTGTTGGGTGATCTTAGGTTTTTTCTATTCAATGGTCATTCAAGATAATTCAATTCAAAAGGTATATTTTTATTTACTAATTAAAATCATATATACACAATCATAAATAAATATAATTGAATAAAATCATGTTTTAATATAAATTTTTTTATTGAAGAATCAATGAGTGGTTATATCATAATCAAAATGTTAAAATTTATAAATAAATTTGTTATACCAGCTTTTTTAAAACTACTTTCACAAATACTAACCTTTAAAGACCTAAGAACGTATATCATGAATCTAAATATCCTTTTTTTGTGGGACAAGATATTAGCTAAAAACACTTGGAAGGATGCCTAAAAATATTTAAAAAAAAATATCCCAATAAAAGATGATTGTACTGAGAACAATTTGTTCTTACAGTTGAGTGTGTATCCACATTCACATCTAAGGTTATATTCCCACTTTTCACAGTGCACTTATATCAACAATGAAAAATTATACCTTTTCAGGCCAAAAATTTTAAGGATCATGCCAATGAAATTTTGAATTAAGAAATTGATCGTGTGGTGAATTTTATAATACAATGTCAACATATTTTCAAAAAAATGAATGATGATATTATAACCAATAAAATTTATAATAATCAAATTTATTGAGATGAAAAAAAATCATTCAGGTATTAAAAATTGGGATAAAATATAAACAATTAACATACACAACATCAAATATAAATTATTCTCTTGCACCGGAAAAGGAAGATAAGAACAAACCCAATATTTAATAAAAATTATAAAAGGAATGACCAAACTAAACAAGTATTTATTAAAGTAATATAACTAGGAATAAAACATGGATTAAAAAGGGGTTTTAGGGGAGTGCCTGAAAAATAATGACATCTGTTTACTCAATATCAAGTATATCCTTTTGAAATGTTAACTTCAGAATATTTAGTAATTTCATACAATGTAAAAACAAATAAAAATGATAAGTAATGAAGAAAATGGATGAAAATATATTCTGAGAAAAAAAATTGATTAGATTTCATGGTGAATTATAAATTACCTACTAGCAAACAAGGAAGATAGATTAAATAAAATTTTATTCCTAGAAATTCAAACAATATAACAATTATTGGTGTTATAGAAAAAATAATGATCATATATCCTATTAAAAAACAAATACATATTGAATAAAAACTACTAACTACAAACTTGAATAAAAAACCAATGTTGCAGAAAATCAATTTTTCATATAGAAAGCTTAGACATTGAACTCAACTCCAATTAGAAACCAGAACGTTGAGGCAGATTTGAAATCTAGAGGGATTTATTTGCATTAAAACCTTCCAAAGAAGTGATAAGTGAACAAAATTAAAATCATAGTGAATCTATGGGTTCCATAGTGATGACTGTGGGAAATGGGAAGAGATTCTAAGGAAAGATAGGGTTGAGAAAGGATGTCTGGGATAGAGAGGTTTCATGGGGACACTGGCCTAAAGTGATGTAGATGATAGTGATCAAGCGGGGAATACATATTAGAACACCTGGAATGGAAAGGTCCAAGGAGGGGTTTCGCACAAGGATTCCAATTGGGAATAGAGAGGGGGTTTGTGTGATGATATCGGAGGGGGAAGCAGACATGGAATGTGGAGGGGGTTCTTGAAAAGATTTCAATAAGGAACATTGTTTAGGGGAAGTGAGGGGTTTTTGTAAGGAGATTTATGAGAAACTCTAGTGGGGGAAATGGGGAAGGGTAGGGGGAGGGGGTCATGGAAGGTGTGGTGGGCGGTGTGGTGGAGGTGTGCGGTGGGGGTGGGGTCTCATTAGTGGGGGTTTTTTAATTATTTTTTTCATAATTTTTTTATAATTTTGTTTCATTATAATTTTTTCATTATTAATATTTATTAATATAATTTTTTTATGATGTTTTTATATATATAATTTTTTTATTAACAAAATGATATGTTTGTAGTGGGTAAAATATATATATATTAAATTTTTGGTAAAATAATTGATATTATTAAATAATTTATTTCTAATAGATTTTTATAATAGTAAAATATTTTTTGGTAATAATAATTTATAAAAATATATTTATTTATCAGTATATCAATTGTTTGTATTATAATAATAATGAAATAGATTTAAATGTTAGTAAAATATTTTTTTGTACTAAACTATTAATATAAAAAGATATTTTTTGGAAAAAAATAAATGTTTGTTCCTATATAAAATATCAAAATAATTTATTATTTTTTTAATTAATCATTTTTACCAATAGATATATTATATGCAAGTAATTTTTTTTGGTAAAGGTCCCTTTTTTGTAGTGAATAGTGAAAATACTAAATTTTAATTGAAAACTGTTTTTCATCAAATTTATTTATATAGTTAAATAATGTTTTAATCTTGTTTTAAAGTATAACTAGATAAATTATACATATATTAATACAATTTAGTTCACTGAAATCAATTTCACATTGAAATTGGATATAAAAACATTTCATACTTTTGAACATTTTTACTTTAAAAACTCATTGTCTCATCCCATCTACGGGATTAATTTTAAATTAATTTATACCACTTATGTGATTAGAGTTTAGAAAAATAGATTTCATATTTGGAATAAGAATAATTTATAATATCTATTAATTTCAACATAATTTTTTACTAAAAATATTAGTGAAAGTAATTAAAATTAATTACAGCGATTAAGGTAAAAATGAGTTTACTTAGTGGTTAAACTGTAACTTAAGGGTCCAAATAATATAGAAACATGTTCAAAAGAAATTTTATTTCCATATTACTACCATATACTCCATTTTATTAAAAAATTACTATTATTAGAGGTACATTATTTAATTAATACCTCTCAATAGTGTTTACCTTTTTATATTTTTAAGAATTATACTCCTCCACTATAAAAGGGCACTAAACCTCCCCCCCCCCCTCACACATCACTTATTCCCACCTATCAAGACATTTGGATCATCCAAAACCTGCCAAAATAATCTCCCAAAATCCCTCATCTCAAAATATAATCCTCAATTTGGGAAGATAGCAAACCAAGTTAGTCCTTTGGTGAAAACCAAAAGGAGTTACCCAAAGAACAGGTAACGTTATTCAACGAGAACTTCAGTTTCATTTCTTTCTCCACACATTCAATTATTATTATTCCACAATTATATAATAACATTTGTGTACTAAATATACTTATATGTTTTTATGTGAAGGTTTTTACCTGCACCTATACACACTACCGTCAAATTTGATGCACAATCATCATTTCTATCTACAACGAACTACCACCTCGTGAACTGATGTTGTTCATTCTTCCATTACCACATCTCAAGGATGTAAATAATGATTTAATTACTGTTTTTGTATGATATAAATTATATTAATTATGTATTATTATTATTTAATTATTATATAACAGATAACTTCACGGTTTCCATGTTGTGGGAATACGATAACTTAGTTTGTGGATGTGTGGACTACCGCTTCCTCAGAGAAAAATGATTCGTTCACACTTTACATGGAATGTATTAAGGATGATTTTAGAAAAATCATATGATATATATGAAATAATAATTATACTAGAATGATAATATATATATATATATATGTATATTTATATGTATTTTACTTTCATACTTTTAATACGACAAGAAAACAGAAACATTGTTCAATAGTACGTGCGGCCTACCATCTACATGAACAGTATATTCCATTTCATATTTATATATTTTATAGATTATTATAAATACATATATACTTAATATATATGATATTTATATCATTTTTATCATTATTTAGGTGATGAAATCATGATATAATTAAGATAACCAAAGATATATCATATCAAAACAGATGCGAAAAACAAAGCGGTTATTACCCAAAATGTAACTTTAACATGGAGTTGTTAATAAAAAAGTAATATAAAGTCATAATAAAATCATATATGGTATTATATATAATAATATATTTATTTATTATATTTATAATAAAATTATATTTATTATACATAACTTTTGAACATGTATGAAGAAATTCAAGACTTAAGATAAGGGTTTTCTCATCTCACTTTTATTCATGTGAGATATATTCTATATTCACCACTTATTATTTTTGTGTGGTGTATATAATGAACTATGAAATTTTATATCATGAATTTAATTTATTTCATGATAATAAAACTTTAATTTTATGTTATTCTTTTACATATCTCATGATTCAAAAGTTACTCAAGTAGTAAGGGGATTTCTAGTCTCACTTTCATTTCTGCAACACATATGCCTTATTAACCACTCAATTATTTTTCATGGTGTATATAATTATAATTAATGTATTATATGAATAATATTATTAATTTATTAGTATTTACAATTTTTTTATGATCTATTCTTCATGGGTTTTACAGTTAAAAAATTACTAAATCGATAAAGTATTTTTGTCTCAATTTGACTTCTTTGAGACACATGTTATATTATGCACCTATATTATTTTACAAGGTATAGATAATTTGCCTTTGAAATGTTATATAATGATTATTTAATGATATTATATTCTTTTTTTAATTTTATTATTTCATTAGGATTATGACTCAAAGTTACCAAAGTGGTAAGAGTTTACTACTACAATCTCATCGTTTATGAGGGTTATTTCCGATTATGATTACACTGATGAAATATTATGATCCAAAGATCAAAAAACTCATGAATGTTTTTATAATTTGTTTATTGATGATATTTTCATGTAATAATACCATTTTTACACTCTTTTTTACATAATATAATCAAGAAAAATATTTTTAAGAAAATTATACCTTATCTCTCTCTTCAGTCGGAAATATGTGTTATTCAAAAACCATATTTTAAAAAATGTTTTTAAATAATATTTTAATATTATTTTCATGTAAAATTATTTTAAATACGTTTTATGTTTTAAAAAGTGATTTAAATTATTTTGAAATATTCATTTATAAGTTTTTAAGGTTATTTTCAAATAAAAATGCTTCCAAAAATGTTTTATTTTCAAGATGTGTTTGAATGATTTTAAAATGATTTTTTTATAAGTTATCAAGGTTATTTTCAAAGAAAAGGGTTTTTAAAAAAATTATGTTAAAAATTGTTTTAAATTATATTCAAATCCTCTTTTATAATTTTTCAAGGTAATTTTCAAGGAAAAGGTTTTTAAAAATGTGTTATGTTTTAAAAAGGAATTTTTCAAAGAGGAAAGGATATTTTCCTCAATAAATGTTTTAAATGATCCTTTAAAAGTTATTTTCGATCTAAGATATAATTATTTGATAAATTTTATAATTTATTGGGGATATTATCCAAGTACACCATTTTTGTTATCTCTTTGAATGGTTTATGTTTATGATGACATGTTTCTTATGAAACTCATTTCTATTCGATGGGTTGTACCACGATAAAATTATTATGAAACCCACTTCCTTTCACAAGTTATTATATGATTAAATTATTATGAAACCTGTCTCTTTTCCATAGGTTATTATAGGAGTAAGTGTTTATAATACCCATTTCATTTCATGGGTTATGATATTATGAACATTTATGATCTTTTAGTACACATATGTATGATTTCATTATGTGACAGGTGGAACCTATATATATCTCCAATGAAATGGGTAATGATAGATGAATAATGATTATATATGTAATGAATGAACATAATTACATGTTCACAATGTTATGAGGGAACCTTATTACATATTTATAATGTTATTCATAAACCTGATTACTTGTTCACAATGTTATGCATAGACCTGGTTTCATGTCCATATGTTTATGCATGAAATTGATTATATGTTCACAATGTTATGTGTGAACTGGATTACATGTTCAAAATGTTATGTGTCGACCAAGTTTCATGTCCATAAGTTTATGTGTGATCCTGATTACATATTAACAATGTTATGAATGAACCTGATTACACGTTAACAATGTTATGCATAGACCTGGTTTCATGTCCATAAGTTTATGAGGCTGCTTGATTTCAGGTCCTTAACTTAATAAGTTCACCAATTACAATTTACATAATTTCACAATGTTATAATATTATGTTTAATCCATAATTCTATATCTTATTCAAATTTTATGCTCTCATGACTCATGTTCTTTGATTTCCTTATGATTCATGTGTTGGGATGGAGTCCAATTCCATGGTATAAGCAATCTCAAAACACCACATAATTCACCCAAAGGCATTTTATCTCCCGAAGGAATTTTACACAGCACCAGAAGGATTTTTACACCCAAATGAATTTTTTCATACTCCCATGAATATACCATTTTGATGTACCACCGATCACCACAACCAGGACACACTACCTGATCTTCTCAACCAAGAAGACTTTCGATACATGTCACCATCATGAATCTCTTTTCACGACATAATTGAAAATTATCTTTCAATCGTCGCATGTCGTTGTCTTCGTCATCTCTTCACATGAGTTACCACAAGTTGTAGCCTCTTCCCATTTATCTCTAGGTAGATACGTCTTTCTTGCCCAACTTTTACATCGATTACAGCAAACGTGGAAACTCTTTCTCGATTATCTGTCGTAGCGGCTATATCTTGTCAACTCCCTATATTCTTATTTGTCACATCACTATATATATGGAGGAATGAACCGCCTCTCTCAAAGATAAGAAACATATCTCTTTTTTATATCTAATCACACGAATCACTTTTTTCATATCAAATCCCACATATCTCTTTTCCATATAAAAATATTTTATCCATTTTTCTCTCTCTCATATTCAAATTTTAAAATCAAAAAATATCCCAACAATATCCAAATTAATTTGAAATTTTAATACTCCGCCATAATACCCACCATTAATTCCATCATAATTGTTGGATTCACCATTACAAACTCATCTATGATCAGATCTGTCACATCAACTCCACCTTAGTCGGATCTTCATCTGCATTAGATCTTCACCCATTATAGTTTTTATCTTTACAGTTCTCTGAGGAACTACTCAATGCATTACCATCACTATATCTTGATCTTATCTGTTTAGAATCATGAACCTCCTATAATATCAATTTTTTGGGTGAAGCCTGACTCTATATCAGAATCATTTTCAAAACATCACATAATTCACCCAAATTACTTTTATCACTCAAAGAAATTTTACCCAGCACCCGAAGGATTTTTCCACCCAAAGAAATTTTTTCATAATCACTTGAAGTATTTTAACACCACACCCGAATGTATTTTTATAATCCACCCACACCCATGAACATACCATTTTGATTTATCTTAGATCACTACAACCAAGACACACCCCTTGATCTCCGCAACTAAGAATACTTTCAATACATTTCACCATCATGAATCTCTTTTCACGTCGTCATTGAAAACTCTCTTGAAATTGTCACATGCCATTGTCTTTGTCATCCCTTCGCATGAGCTACCATAAGTGGTATCCTATTCCTGGTTATCTCTAGGAATCTACATCCTGCCTACCCTGCTTTTTCACTGGTTACTGCAATAATGACAACTCCTCAATTCTCCCTCTCAGAGGATATATTCTATCGACTCTTTCTCTTCTTCTTTATCAAATCACCATATATATAGAGTCTTTCGCCCAACCCCCCCCCCCCCCCCCCCCCTCAATGTTAATAAACAAATCTTTTTTATATCTAATCACATAAATCTCTTTTTCATATGAAATCCAACATATATCTTTTCCATATCAAAATCTTTTATCCATTTTTCTTTCTATCATATTCAAATTTTAAAATCAAAAAATATCCAAACATCATGTCCTATTAACTACCAATATTTATTCCACAATTCTTTATAATCATCTTTGATATGTAGAATGTGATCCTAAAATGTTACACTCATGTTATCATACCCTTATGTTCAGGTTATGCTTATGTATCTCTTTTGTTTACCCTTACTGATCTTATGATCTCACCCTTTCTTAGGTTTCCTTTCCCCAGGTTATAAAGAAATATTTTAACTATGCGAACTAAAAGGGGAATGTATTTGTGGTAAATAATGAATATCTTTCACCAAGATATAAAATTGTGTCCCAAGTTTCCAAATACACTAAACTATTATGGTCTTTTGGAATGAACTTTTTTAATTTGATGAATGGTAATCTAAAATGATTTTATATCCATGTATGTTAATCTTAGGTCGCTATAGTTGGTATTGAAGGAAAGGTTTAGTAAACATTTAGAAACTAGTATAGTTAAAAATTAGTGATATCCATAGGGTTATTTCTAAGGATATGTCTAGGGATTTCTCACATGATAAGCTTAAGTTATCATAGATTAAAGAACATTTCCTAATTTAGACATCCTATAAGTTATTATTCATGATTACATTATTCTCCACTATGATAAGTTTTTCTTACACTATGCTTTATAGTTTTAGAAAATGAATATAACCAAAAGGAACCGGGTTGACACAGAATGTAACAAACAATTTTATGATGATAATTCAAATGGTATGATCATTGGATTGAATGACTTTTTGATCATGCCTATTCAGATTTCATGGAACATGATTAACAATTTATACCTTAATAAACTCTAAAACTCACCAAGTAAGATAAGGAAATATATTTTTGATAATTATAGTAATAAATACCATAGAAGAAATAATATTTAGTTTTATTTGTGTCAATAATGTGGGAAGAAACACCCAAAAAAATGTCATAGAGGAATAGGAATATGTTTTGACTATGGAAAGAAGGACACAAAGTAAGTAACTTCAAAGGGGAAATTAAAAGTTTAGTTAACACAATGTATGGGAATATTAGCCTCCCTAAGGTACCATCAATTGATGAAATCTTTAAATTTGGAAATAATGGGGATTATAAAAATCGATTCCCTAAGTGGAAATATCACAAATATAATCAACAACGTGGTACAAGTAAGGGTTATATTGCTGATTATGATGAGACTACTAGTGAAATGTTAACGGAGAGATTTATTAAGTAATTGGATGAGGTATCCTTGTTAATGTATTAAGGATGAAGTGTAATAATCGAAGTGCTTATGTATTTGGATTCAAGATTTATGAAATATATAAGGATTGTTCAGTATAATTTTTTCAGTAAGGATTTGGAAGAATATATTGAATAGTACTGATGGCCAAGAGAAGTGATTTAATGGAAAGGTTATATTTTCTGGAAAAAAATATTAAGGAAATTAACCCTTTAATATGTTATGAATGTTGATAAATTGATGCTTAGTATGGATAAATAGATGATTGATATGGATAAAGAAAATTGGATAGTATTGATGGCATCATAACTGATAAAGCATTTGTTTATAAATTGGTTTATATTATCATTGATAAAGTTTACATAATTTTTGAATTTAAGGAATATATCCAATAAACTTTGGAATAAGGAAACATTCATGTTTTCAATAATTATTTATGGTAATTTAGGTTATGACCATGTTTCAAGAGAATACATGATGAAGATATTCACATGATTAGTATGTGAAAAATTATATCCACTTTATGACATATGGGGGGATCAATGGTAATATTTTTTTGTAAATTTAGTGATATTTTTTTTAATGTTTTGGATTTTCATCTTTTTAAAGGGTTACAAGGTTAACCATTTATGGGAAGTTTAAGTAAAACTATTGATGAAGGTTGTGATATTAATGTATTATCTCACCATATGAGTATATATGAATGTTAGATAACCTATTCTAACCATTTTTCTATGATGTTAACTAAATATAGATGGAATGACTTATCATTATACATCATGATCAGTTTTTATCTCAAGAATGGAAAAGTCACCTTCAATTCTTAGAGTAAGTGATAAAGTGGAAATCAAGCACGGCACAACCAAAGGGTCGGATTGTGCATATGAAAAGGAAAAAAATCAAGTATAAATATTTCCTTATATTATTATACTATAAAATAATCCTCAACTCTAGGAAAATGATATTGAAAAATATTTTTTATAATACCATAATTTTTGTTGAACTGATTGTCTTATAAATCATCATAGATTTATTCTTTTGAGGCCCATAATGTTCTATTGATAATTCACTTGTTGTGGATAAATTATATTTATCACTCTAAATAATTATTTACACTTTATTTCAAGTTCAATATTCACTCCCAACCTATGTTCTCCTATGAGGAAACCTAGTTATGAGTTACTTTGTGTAACCATTACGTTTCCAACATTCCCTTTTTTAATGATGTTTTAGAATTCATTTTTATGATGTGGGTTTCTATTAAAGGAACTTTCAAGTATTAAAACTTTGATAACCAAAATGAATTTTGAAGGAGATATTTATTTTAAAGGGGTAGAATATAACACCCTAAATTTTTATGAATTATTTTTTTGGATTTAATTTAATCTTTTTGATATTTTTCATTTCACGCAACACTGAACATAGCTTTTGTTATATGAAAGAACCGAGTTATTATTGATTTTTTTGTAACACAAAGTTGATATTACTCTACATGAAACACTTATATTAACTTTTGATACATTAAATACTATGTTTTTCTTGTGTTATACACAATTTTGAGTTCCTTTAATAACCTTTATGACACGCAAGGCCTGGTTTTACCAAACTACAATGTACTATTAATATTAGTATTAAAATATTAATATAGTTATCACCTAGCCATTGGAATGGTGTTTATGAATAAGATGAATTAAATTATTAAAATATGGTTTAGACATGTATATAAGAAGAATTATATAGTGACCAATTAACTAGAAATCAAAATAAAACACTTTTGAAAATATAGGAAATCTTTTGCAGGAAAACTATATTTATACAATGAAACATGTTTTACCTCAAAAAATTAATTAAACCACTTTTGATAAATATTTTTAATTAAATATATATTTTTTATATTCAATAAACTATTTAAATTTTATATTATGTCTTTTCTAGATAAGAAATAAGAATAAAACCAATTTTATTTATAAAGATATATATTTTTCCAAAAAGTAATTTCACCACCCTTTAGTGGTGTGCCTATTTTAAATATAATTTTTGAAACTTTTATAAATTTCATATTAAAAAATAAAATTAATTTTTGAAATCATAATGTAAAAATTATCTTAGGGTGATTTTTTAGTATTTTTCTGGGAAGTTTCATTTTTGGATGAATAATGAAAAATATTGAATTTTAATTGAATACTTTTTTTGTAGAATTTATTTATAAAGTTAATTTATGTTTTAATTTATTTTTAAAGTATAATTAGATCAATTATACACCAATTAATATATATTTTTTAATTTAATCAATTTAACATTGAAATTTTATATAAAAACATTTCAAACTTTTGAAGATTTTTACTTTAAATTCATATTGTCTCATCCTATCTACGAGATTAATTTTAAATTAATTTATGCCAATTATGTGATTAGAATTTGGAAAAATGTATCCCATATTTATAATCATAATAATATATAATTTATAGTAATTTAAACTTAGTTTTTTACCAAAAATATTAGTTAAAGTAATTAAAATTAATTATAGTGATTCGTGTAAAAAACGTGTTTAATTAGTGGTTAAACTTTAACATAAGGTGTCAAATAACCTAGAAACGTGTCTAAAATACATTTTATGGAAGTATTTATACTATATCATACATTTTATATAAAATTTAATATTATTTTAGGAGCATGAGATAAGTAATACCTCAGAATAGTATTTACCGTATAATATTTACAAGGATGCCACTAGTCCTCCACTATAAAAGAGAACCCTCCCCCCTCAATTATTCACCCCATTAAAACCGGTTGTATCCTAAAAAACATAAAAAAATAATCTCCAAAAATACATTCTCTAAACCTATAATCCTAAATTTGGTCACAAATCAAACCAAGTTAGTCCCTTTATGCAAACCAAAATGAATTACCTAAAGAACAGGTAATGTTCTTCATCGAGAACTTTTGTTTCATTAATTTATATACCCATTAAATTATTATTATAACATGATTATATATTAAACTCAGTATCCTAAATATAATTATATGTTTTTATGTTAAGTTTTTTACCTAAAACTACAAACACTTCCATCAAATGGGATGCACAATAATCATTCATATGTACGGAGGACTACCGACTCACGAACTAATGTTGTTCGTTCTTCTATTACCACCTATAAAAGTTTAGAATAATGATATAATTTCTATTTTTATATGATATATATGATTTTTATAATTGCATTTTGATTATTTAATTATTATATTAAACATGCCTTCATGCTTTCCATTTTGTGGGAATATGATAACTTCGTTTGTGGAAGTGTGGACTACCACCTCCTCATAACAATGTGATTTGTTAACAATTTAAAAGGAATTTATTAAGGATGGGTTTTGTAAAAATATATAATATATATGAAATAATATTTACACTTTAATAATAATATATATATATATATATATCATTTACTTTATTTCTTCCAATACGACAAGTAAATGAAAACAGTGTTCATGCGTACATACGGTCTACCGTCTCCATCAATGGTCTATTCCATTTCATATTTATATCTTTCATGGATTATTATAAATACATATATACTGAACATATATGATATTTATATCATTTTATCATTATTTAGGTGATTAAATCATGATATAAGTAATACAAACAAAAATATAACAAATCAAAACACATGTTAAAAACAAATATGTGATTACATAAAACACAAATTTTACATGTAGTTGTTAATAAATAGGTACTATAAAGTCATAATAAAATAATATATGGTGTTATATATAATAATATTTTTCTTTGGTATATTTATAATAAAATTATATTTATTATACATAAGTTTTGAAAATGTACGAAGAAAGTCAATACTTAAGGTAAGAGTTTTCTCATCTCACTTTTATTTTTGTGTGATATATGATATATTCACCACTTATTCTTATTTTGTGATGTATATACTTAACTATTACATGTTTTATCATGAATTTAAATTATTTCATGATATTAAAATTTTCAATTTATTTTATTATTTCATGTATCTCATGATTCAAAAGTTACTCATATAGTAAGGGGATTTGTTGTCTCACTTTAATTTCTCCGAGTCTTACTCTTTATTCACCGCTCATTTCATTTGTGTGATGGATATAACAACAAAGAATTTATTATATTATTATTATAATTAAATTTATGGGTACTTACATACCCATTTTATTATCTCTTCTTCATGGGTTTGTGGTTCAAAATTTACCAAATCGTTAAGGTATTTTTGTCTCAATTTTCCTTCATTGAGACACATGTTAGGTTATGCACCTATATTATTTTAAAAGGTGTATATACTACTAATTTGACATGTTATATAATGATTATAATTATTTTTATTATATTATATTATTAATTTAATATTATTATTTCATGGGTATTATGATTCAATGTTACCAAAGGTGTGAGGGTTTATTGCTACAATCTCATCATTTATCGGGATTGTTTACGATTATGCTTCCATTGATGAAATATTATGATCCATATATCAATAAAATTCATGAATTTTATTATCCTATTGGTATTTATTATATTTTTATATAATGATACTGTTTTCGCACTCATTGGTACTTATGATAATTGAAAAAAAAATCAATACAATCTAACCTTATTTCTCTCTTTAGTCGGAAATCTATGTTATTCAAAAACCCTATTTTACAAAATGTTTTTAAATGATATTTTAATCTCATTTTCAAGGAAAATGATTTTAAAAATGTTTTATATTTTTTTAAAAAATAAATTGTTTTCAAAGATTCCTTTATAAGTTTTTGATGTTATTTTCAAAGAAAAAGGTTTTCAAAAATGTTTTCTGTTAAAGAAGTGTTTTAAATGATTTTCAAAGAAAAATGTTTTAAAAATTGTTTTATATTAAAAAATTGTTTTAAATTATTTTCAAATATTCCTTTATAGGTTTTCAAGGTTATTTTCAAGGGATATTTTTTCAAAATAAATTATTTTTTAAAAATAAATTTTCAAAGAGGAAAGGATATTTTCTGCAAGAAATATTTTAAATGATCTTTTCAAAATTATTTTCCATTTAAGATATAATCCTTTGATATATTTTATGATATATTGGTGATATGATCTAAGGACACCATATTTATTATTTCTTTGAATGGTTTATGTTTATGATGACAAGTTGCTTATGAAATCCATTTCTCTTCCACGGGTTATACCATGATAAAATTCTTAAGAAACCCAATTACTTTCACATGTTATTATATTATTAAATTATTATGAAACCTATCGATTTTACATGGGTTTTGTTATAATTAAGTGTATATAATACCTATTTAATTTTATTGGTTATAATATTATGAATGTTTATGATATTTTGGAACATGTATGCATGATTTCATTATGTGAAGGGTAGAACCTATATCTCCCTCCAATTAATTGGGTAATGATGGATGACTCATGAGTATATATATTATACATGAACATTATTACATGTTTAAAATGTTATTAGTGAACTTTATTACATGTTAATAATGTTATACATGAACCTGATTACATATTACCAAAGTTATGAATAGACCTGGTTCCATGTCCATATGTTTATACATGAACATGATTATATGTTCATAATGTTATGTATGAACCTAATTACATTTTCATAATGTTATGCATGGACCTGGTTTCATATCCATAAATTTATGATTGATCCTTATTATATGTTAAAAATGATATGTGTGAACCTTATTACCTGTTCACAATGTAATGTGTGGACTTGGTTGCATGTCCATAAGTTTATGTGAGGGTTGGATTTCATGTCCTTAACTTAATGAGTAAACCTGTTCTTATTTAAACTTGCTTAAAATGTTATAAGGTTATGTTTATTATAAAAGTATATATATTATTCCAATGTTATTATCTCATGACCCATTCTATTTGATTTCCTTATGATTCATGTCTTATGAACTGCCAATATTTATTCCATGACTTGTGATTATGATATTTGATATGCAAGGTATGATCTTAAAATGTTATTATCATGTTCTCATACCCCTATGTCAGCGTTATACTTATGTACCTCCCTTTTTTACATTTATTGAGAATTTATTCTCACCCTTTATTATTTTTCATTTCCTCAGTTTATGAATAATGGTTTTATCTTGGATTACTAAAATGGAAATATATTTTTGGGAAATATTGAAGATCTTTCACCAATATGGAAGATTGTGTTCTAAATTTCTAGATACACTAAACTATTATGGTCCTTGGGAATGTACTTTTTTAATGTGATGAATATTAATATAAAACTATATAATATCCATGTATCTTAATCTCAAGTCACTATAACTATGGAAATTTTACTATACTAATGGAACATCCATTTTATACCCTCCTCCTGACTATCAGAAAAAACAAAAATGTCACCTGTGTTGGGTGTGTACTGCCACCTCCATAAGCAGTGTGATCTATTTTTCATAAATAAATTACATGGATGGTTAAAAGGGTGTATTTAATGAATCAATATTATACTTAAAACATTATTAGTATTTTTAAAATATAATCCAATTCCTACCACCTTCACATTCTATGTCAATGAACACATCATCAGTGCATATATTCAGACTACCACCTCTATGAAAGTGATGTATTTTATTTTCCACATAGTATTTTATATCATTAATAACTAATGAGACCTAATTAATGGTGATATTATAAAATAATAAGTAAATAATTATTTTTTCTGGTTCTAGAATAGTTATGGTAATATCAAACCATTAATTAAGATACCACCCATTTGTTTGTTAAAATTACAAAAATAGTCTCGTAACTGAACACGTCTCCATGAATCATAAAAAATACTTAGGAATTGAAATTATAACATTATACATCTTTATAAAACATTTATTAATATACCAATAATGATCTAAAAATTATAACCTTTGAGTCTATAAACAAGAATCAATGTCATCATTACAAAGCTAGTGGAAAAAAACTATCGAAACTAATAACATTTGATGATGAAAATATTGTATAATTAACTAATATTTTGTAATAAATGATTATAAATGAAGTTTATAAAAGTTTATATATGTGAATTAGGTTATCAAATTGGTAATTAATATAGTTATTTTTTAAGTAGGAGGATATAGCGCATTCGAATAAGAAGTAATAAATGTAACGGGTTTTCGTGACTCAAATATTTTCCTTGGGTCATAATCACTCCTCTTTGATTATAATCCTTCAATATTGATTTATTATAACCTATTTTAATGTTATGTTTTATTTAAACCTTTTTTTTTTGGATAAATTATGTTTCAAATCCAATTATTTATCATTAATGAATCTATTTTTTCCTGAAAATGTAATTTTTTTAAGAATAATTCTCATCTATTTTTAGGTATTTTTTCCCAATATCTATGTTTTTACTTCCCAATAATACACTCCATTACCCAGTGTAAAATAAAATTATTTTTTTTATCCTATGATCCTTATATTACTTTTTATTCATTCTAAAAAAATACATTATCCTTTTAATAATTTGGGTTTACAATGAAGTTGCTTAAAATTATTAAAAAGGATTTCCTTTTATACGATCTTATATTATTACTTTATACTTCACATTTTTTACATATGATTTATTCCTTTTCAAAGTATATTTATTTTAATTATCTTTAAATTGATGTTTTAATAAGTATTCTCTTCATCTTTAAAAAAAATTGGTTTTGTAAAGTGAAACAAAAATGATGCCTTTTTAAGATGATAATAATAAATATTTTCTAAGAAAAACTATTTTGTATTTTATATTCCAGTTTCAAAAGATTCATCTCAAATTGATTAATGGTTCATAAATCAC
The DNA here is from genome assembly GCA_963277665.1 of Viscum album. Classification (NCBI taxonomy): domain Eukaryota; kingdom Viridiplantae; phylum Streptophyta; class Magnoliopsida; order Santalales; family Viscaceae; genus Viscum; species Viscum album. The sequence goes on from OY728131.1 coordinate 2,066,685,935, forward strand.
CTTATATGTACTCATTTTAAATACACCTTTTGGGTGATCATGTTTTTTCTATCAATTGATCATGTTTTTCTTAAGTTAATTTATGGTATACTATTTGGAAAGGTTATTAAACTCATTTTATTCCCATGATTTATTTTTTAAAAGATGAATAATTTGATTTTAAGTGGAACTCATATCTATGTATGATGATTGTTGGGGTCTTATATCACCCTCTAATTCATTGGTTAAGATTTTACATCTCATGGGATAATAAATAGTGGATATACTTGTATTTTTTCAAAATATAAAGGGTGGAAATACATAGATTTGTTCACAATATAAAAGATAAAATACTTGGATTTGGTCACAATTTAAAGGGTGTAAATAATTGGATTTTTTCACAACATAAAGGTGGGAATTATTGAGATTTATCACAGTTATTTCTTATGATTATGTTTGTTCCACTTCTCTAAAATGTGCCTAATTTCAAATTTATTCCAAACATTTATGATTTTTCATGTTCTAAATATATTCCACTTCCTAATTTTATGATTTAATATTCTTTTTCATTTTTTATATATTCTTTTAATCCTTTCTTTTGATGAACTTTATTTTGTATTATGTTCATATTCCATGATCCTCAATACTCAGTCAAGTTTTATGATTATCACTTATGATTCCTTGTTCTTTTTATTAGATATTTCTTCCTTATTCATGTTTTCTCTCATGCTTATAATTTAACTATTTTGACTTGTTTCCCTTACTGAGAATTTGATCTCACCTGTTTCTTATACTTTCTTTCCCTAGGATGTGAATATAGGTATTACATGTGATATGTTTAGTAGTAGGTTTATAATTGAGTAGTTATATAGAAATATTGACAAGTATTATAAAATAAGTTGTTAATATAGCTAATATTAAAAGACACTAAATATTTAGTTCTCCGATTCATGTGATTATTTATGAATGGAATGATTATTCATATAGAATAATTAAATAATTTTGTTTATTTATCATGGGTCAATGCATGTTTGGAGACTTTCCTTATAGATTTTTGAAAAAGTAAATGTATCTTAAATTATAAATATAATCAAATGATGACATTCACTACTCATTGGGATTTGGAGATCATAGAAATGAATTCTATAAACAATAAAAATTTGTGAGTATCAATAGTGGGTCACCCACATATGTTGAATGGCGGTATTGACTATATGATCAGTTGGGGGCCACTATATAAATGAGACTGCTTCATATATAATGAACGACTATATGATGATGATAGATCACTTCTTAGGCCTAACATGATGGTTGGTGTGGCTTTAGATGGATCACGCATGAGAAAATCTAAGTGTTAGAGGTTGAAATTATAAATTTAGAAGGCTAAGAGGAGGTGTACTAGAAGATGAAATAACTAAGGAGTTAGTGAGAACTATTTGAGTAGTTTGTGTAAGGTTTTCTGAACTTTAGTATCCTTGTAACTCTAATGTACTTAATTTACTTAAATGAAATTGAAGTTTTCATTCTCCTATGGATATAGGAAATAATGTCTAAACCATATAATCATTTTGTGCACATTATTTTTTCCTTCATGTGTATGCTTTTTATGTACTTGTATACTTGGGAGTTTCTCATAAGGGATAGCATGAGATGACTAGAACCAGTAGTGGAGGATTACTAGATATAGTGTTTGGGTTCTTAGACTTCTTAGTTTCATATGTTTAAGATGTGGGGGTGTTTGATTAAAGGGAGGTGCTGCTTATGGTTAATGCTATATTGCATTGGAGAACTTAAATAATGAACATCCAGTGATTTGAATCTTTTCCCTCATCCCCATAAAATATGTCATCGTGTTTTTTGATAATAAATTAATTTATGAAATTAATTATATACATTAATAATAGTCTCGAGTCTAAGTACCAAAACACACATTAGAAAATAGGAATATCTAATAACACATATAACATGGGGAATTCCTATTAGTGGTTCTATCATCATAACCTCACATATTAGAGATTTCCAACTATGAAACATCATGAGAAGAATCTTCATCTACTTATGATCATCCAACACCTGATAATCAAACATCACCTATGTCTCATCAAATAGATTTTTTTCAACCATATGACATATAAGAGAATAGTTTCATAGCACTTCAAGGTTATCATCATAGTAGGGAACAACTATCATCTTTTCGATCTGAAAAATACTCAAAGTAAATTATCACATTAAGGTTGTGCATAATAAAACTCATCATGTGATAAGATATTTATTAATATTTGGGCCTTTTAATATTCGATTAATCAAAAGTAAAAAAGTTAGTTGGTTCAAGGGAACCAACTCCAACACTATTCCTAACCAAAATAAAAGGAAAACCCTACCTTAAGCCTTGAAAAAATTCCATGTTTCAACATAAACAATCTATCTCACACATACATACCCTCCAAGGGTTCAATAACATCAATCTCATCTCACCCATCCACTTTGATACCAAAAATATAACATTTTCAGAAAAACACACACACCCACGTGCATGAAAACCCATAAAAATGTATATAAATTCCATAACATGGTAAGTACTTCCTAAATCAAGATTAATATAGATTTTCCACCAAACCTCCCTAATTCTCCCTATCATAGTGCATGGATAAAAAAATTATTTTCATAATGCATCACAAAGTCTGACCAGGGGCATCTCACTTGAGGAGTGTTGCAATCGGTTCAATCACTAATTCTATTCCACCTAATCTAATTATTTCTATTGTTTTTATTTATTTATGAAAAAAATGAAATTTTAAGATTTTTAGTTTTGAAAAATAAATGCAACGCAATAAAACCCAAATGCATGTAGATGCAAAAAAATAATGAAATTTGGGAATAAAGGTCTTAGTTATAGGGCTGACTACATGGGTTCTTTCATTAATTATTGTTTTTTAAAATTAAATTTGATAATCATATAACATTTTAAAAGTATTGATAATATCTTTCTTGAGTGGGACATTTACATACCTTAAAAACCACTTTGGCATAGTAAAGCTCCACCTCCTTTGGTATAAGGTTTTAATGGATTTGATATTCATGTCACGGTGGATGTTCTCCAAACCTGTGCATTTCAACCTCATCCATCACAAAAAATAATGGTAGAATTAAATAATTTCAAGTGAAATGATAAAGAATGTCATGAAAACTCCCCCAGGTCTCATCCATGGATTATTAACTATCCATTCACAAAATGAAAAGAGATCATCGTGGGAAGAGAGAAGAGAGAGAGAATGAGATTAGGGTTGGAAGAGAAAGAGAGATGGAAGAATATGGAAACACTTGAATTAAAATATAAATGAATTAATTGTATGGGAAAATAAAACAAATAGAAAAGGAAAAAAAACAAATCATAAAGTAGCAGTATCCTTACAAGGCAGTACAGCAGTGGATCATCAGGAATTGGTTGATCCATTAACCTATGGCATAGGCTTGTGTTTATAGGCCTTATATATTCTTGGGTTCTATAAATGGAGTCATAAATGAGTCAAAAATTCACCCTGGGGGGTCCTATCACTACTACACAAATACCCTTTATCAGCATGAAAAATGGATTTTAACAGTGCTAAAAAAATTATTGGTAATCAAAGTGTTAATAAAGGGGGTTCATTGTCCATGTCAAAAACAATAATAAAGTACCCCATCTATCAGTGATATTTTATCACTGATAAAGGTCACCCTTTATCAGTGCTATTTTTAATGCTGATAAAGGTCTAGCCGGCTGCAATGTGGTGTTAATATAATAGCACACCCAATAAAAACATGTAATTTCAAAAAATTCTATACACATTTAACATGACACCAAGAATACAAAAAATGTCTACCCATGGTATATAAAAAACCACTAGTATATACATTTCAAACAATGTTTTATATATTTACATTTACAACTATCCAACAAACATTTAAAAAATTTAATGTTTCATCTTTTTACACATGTGATCCCCTCTCAAAAATGTTCACCCATGGCATCAGTTTCTGAATAGATCATCTCAACCCAAGAAAAATATTCCGCCTATATAAGTAAAAAATATTATGTTAGTAATACTATAAAGTAACAAATTAAACATTAATATAAAATAATAAATTAATAATGTAAGATCCCAAGTTTTTAAAAATTGTAATTATATAAAGATTAATGAATTAAGACTAACAAAGAAATGATTTAATAAAAAATAATGAATATTTTTTATAATAAAAAATATGTTTTGAATATAAAATATTAATTGATATTTCAAATAGAATTTTTTTATCTAAATAAATATATATAAAGTATACTTCTTTGATTAGTTTTGTTAAAATGAAATTTTCAAATAATAAAATAATTGAAACAGAAGGTAATATATTTTAAGAATATATCATTTTTTATTTAAAAAAAAGTTATAAAAATGATGATAAATCGATTGAAAAGTGGGAAAAAGGATGTGGGGTTGGATCATTGATCAGGGGGTGGAGGGTTTCATTTTTGGAAACCCGAGAACAATAGAGGATCTAAAGCCTAGGATCGGTGCTAGTTTATGGTGGGGTGAAGGTTCATCTCAGGCTGCCTAAGGGAAAGTCAATACGGGGACTGAGCATGAGCATGGATGATGAGAGCGGCCATTGTAAGGGGCCGACTACCAATGATGAAGCTCTGTGTGTTTCCGTGCATGGTGAAGGTCGGATTTGTCCACCGGTGTGTGTAGAATGAGAACTGTTAGGGTTTCCTTTCCAATAAGATTGACCACCGGTTGTAGATCTGGTTTTTATCACCCGTAGTCTTAGAAGAACATATATGATCTAGTTAGGTATTTTTGTTTCTAGGTACTGATTTTCTTCACTGTAACAATTTATTGTTTTATGGTTTCTTGATTTTCTCTACAGAAATCATTTTTGTTTATCTCCAATTGCTAACAATATGAACTTTTTTTTACTTATCCTACTCTAATTTCGATTATAGATTTTTCTATGAACTGAGTGAATTTTTTTTGTAGATCATTTTTTTCTTTTCATATATCTATTTTTTGTTGTACATGTTTTATTTTGATAATATTAAATATTTGTTTCATTCTGGATTTTTCAAGATTTGGATAACCAACTTGTAGAAATAAAAAAAAATTAATCTATTACTCAACAGTCTTTTAATCATAACAACATCTATATTCAGTTAAATAAATATAAAAATATTTATAATAATAAAATTAATAAATAAATACACAAGAGTCATCTATATGAATCCAGACTACCAAATATTTCCAGTAAGCAAAAACAGGGGTGCATTATGTTCACTTTCTTCATTCTTTAAACGAATTTCTATACTCTTACTTCTTTCATGATTATTCTAGTGTGTACAAAGAATTTTTTCTAGTTCAATTTGTTGAGGTAAGGGTGAAATTAAATTCAGTTTCATATTTTGGTTCGTGATATTATTTATATATTATATGTAAGGGTATCTTAGAGGCTATATTGTGTCTATTTCTATTCAAATCCTAATTCTTGATTTACAATGAGTAATACAATTTATTAAAAACATGTTTTAATATTTTGGTTTTCTTATTTTTTTGATTTTATTATGTAATTATATTTTAAGAGAACTATTGGTATGAGGTATTTTTATTTATCAATTTATGAATTAATTTATTTTTTTAAGGGAGATTATATACTTTATTTTTAGTGTTCATATTTTAATTATAAAGAATTATTTTTATTTTATCAATTTTAGTTTTAATTAAAGTTTGTGTAAGGAATCAAACTATCCATAAATTTATGTAATCATGAAAATGATTATGTTTATGATAATCAAAACTATGTTTTAATTCTTGTTAAATACGAATATTTTTATTGAACAAGTTTTTTATTAAACATGCATTTCTTCTGTGGTTATGAGTACTATAAATTCCTTATATATATATAAGGTTAAAATATCTATTGACATGTTATAAATTGTATTGTCATTTTTATAAATAAATTCACATAGCATGTCATCATGTTATATTAAAATTAAGGACATCGCATCTTTATATAATCATGGTTGTGTATTATGCATAACATCGACATACCTTGCATCCATAATAAACTCATGTTTTCAATTTAAATTCTACGGTTATATCCAAAATTATTAAGCACATGGATTTTTACATGAATTAAAATGATTTAATTAAGTTATTTATTTTATAATTCTATGTGAAAAACATAAATAATTATTGTGATCAATTATTTATATGAATAGAAAATGTATTCCATGAAAGAAAGTTTGGATTCATGGATAGTTCATGAAAAGGCTTATGGCACGGGTTTTGGTTGTGACCAAACTCACAAGTGATATGGAATCAAAGTTAATATATTTATATATATATATATATCATTATATATCATTATAAGTGTGAACTTTTATTTTAATGTAGTGACATTTTTTCAAATTTAAAACTCCAGTGAATATATATATATATATATATATATATATAAAGAAATCTTAAAAGGTTTTCATAAAATCTGGCACTTGAAAGTTGTAAATATGGAAGGAAATTGGGGAGTGAACCCATACTTCCTTAAGTGGGTAGGCCCATGACAACCTTAAATATTTCAAATAACCTCATAATAGTGTTTTGTTTTTAGAATCTTGCATATTGTTTTTATAGAAACACTGCATTATGTTTAAGAAAATTTTGAACATAATAATTTTATAAAATTATCTAATATTTTTAAGCCATAAGTAATTTCAAGTAATATTTTAAAAAAGAGTACTTCTAAATGTATTTACAAAATTATTTTCAAAATAATATTTTATATGGATTTATCAAATGGTTTTAAACCCCTTATTGGGTGATTTAATTCTCATCCCTTGTTTCAAAATTATTTTTGAAGGTCACTTTGAAGTCTAAAGTCGGACGTCATCATTTGTTTGCATGTAGAGGAAGAAAATTTGGCTTTTGTTTGTTTAATTTTTTTTCATCTCTGATAAATTGTAAGCTTGTATCTAACTCTCTAGAACCTAGACTGGTAAAAGGTCTTATGTTGTGTAATGTTTAAGGTCAGGTCATTATAAATAAAATGTAAATATTTAATAAAAAATGCACATTTGGAGTTATACTGGTCACACCATGAGTTGGATTGAATTGGGGGTTATTCCTACACGTCAAAAATGATTCATGGATTGTTGTCCAAAAGTTTCAAAACAATCCTAATTTGTTTGGTTGGTTTTCAGTATGTCAGTTGTGTTTTTTTACTAAAATGTCATGTCAAACTGGAAAGACACATTTTAAGTCATACCGGTCACATCATGCATTAGTTTGATGTGAGACTAACTCATACAAATAAAAAAGGACTTATTAATCAATGTCCTAAATTATCAAGACAAGTAGATCATGTTTTCTTAGTTTTCAGTGAGTGGCACATTTTGAACTAAAATGTCAATTTTAAACTAATAATAGATGATTTTAGTCATACCAGTCACACCATGCATTTTATTGAGGTGTGGATAATTCTTACACATCATAAATGACTCATGGATCATTTAACTAAAGTATAAAAATAATTTGAATGTGTTTGCTCGATTTTCAGTATGTCACTTTTTCTTTTTACTGAAATTAATTTAAATTTTAAATAAAAAGACACACTTTGAGTCATACCTATCACACCATGAATCATATTAAGGTGAGGCTGAATCCTACACATTACAAATGACTAATGTATAATTTTCTTAAAGTATCAAAATAATCCAAATTTTTTTGGTTTGTTTTCACTATGCTAGTTGTGTTTTTTTAATAAAATGTCATTTCAAACTGGAAACATGCATTTTGAGTCATACCGGTCGCATCGTGCATTATTTTGATGTGATAATTCTTAATACACATCAAGAAGAACTTATAAATCGATTTCCAAATTTTTTAAGATAATAATAGAATTTTTTCTTGGTTTTTAGTGAGTGACATGTTTTGTACTAAAATGTCAATTTTAAACTGATAACATACACTTTTAGTCCTACTGGTCGCACCATGCATCAGATTAAGGTTTGATTGATTCCTAAACATCAAAAATGACTCATGGATATTTTTTCTAAAGTATCAAAACAATCCTAATGTTTTTATTAGTTTTCAGTATGTCACTTGTTCTTTTTACTTAAATTAATGTCAATTTTAAATAAAAAGACACACTTGGATTCATACCTGTCACACCATGCATTGTATTATGGTTCAGTTGACTCTTAGACATCACAAATGACTCATGGATCAGTTTCCTAAAGTATCAAAACAATCTGAATTTATTTGGTTGATTTTCAGTATGTAATTTTTGTTTTTTTACTATAATGTAATTTCAAACTGGAAGCACTCATTTTGAGTCATATCAGTCGCATAGTGCATCGGTTTTATTTGAGACTACATTATACATGTCACAAAGTACTTTTGAATTGATTTCCTAAATTATCAATACAATCAGAGGTTGTTTTCTTGGTTTTTAGTGGGTGACACATTTTGAACTAAAATGTCAATTTTAAATTGATAACAGACACATTTAGTCATACCGGCCATATCGTGCATCATATTGATGTGGGGTTGATTCCTACATGTCAAAAATGAATCATGGATCATTTTCATAAAGTATCAAAACAATATGGATGCATTTTCTTAGTTTTTAGTATTTCCCTTGTTCTTTTTACTAAAATTAATGTCAATTTTAAATAAAATTATGCACTTGGAGTCATACCTGTCACATCGTGCATCATATTGAGGTTTGTTTGAATCCTACATGTCAAAAATGAATCATGGGTCATTTTAATATGGTATAAAAACAATCATAATTTTTTTGGTTGGTTTTCAATATGCTAGTTATGTTTTTTTACTAAAATGTCATTTAAAACTGAAAAAACATATTTTAATTCATATTGGTTGCATCATGATTCGGTTTGATGTGATAATACTTCATACACGTCATAAAGGACTTATTAATCGATGTAAAATGTTATCAAGACAATCGGAGCACGTTTTCTTGGTTTTCAGTGAGTGACATGTTTTGAACTAAAATGTAAATTTTAAACTGATAACAAACACTTATAGTCATACCTATCACACCGCGCATTGGATTGGGGTGTGGTTGATTCTTACACATCAAAAATTACTCATAGATTTTTTTTCAAAATTATCAAAATAATTGGATTTGTTTTCTCAGTTTTCAGTATGTCACTTGTTCTTTTTACTAAAATTAATGTCAATTTTAAATAAAAAGTCACACTAAGAGTCATATATGTCACATCGTGTGTCATATTGAGGTTTTATTGACTCATATAAAACAAAAATGACTCATGGATCATTTTTATAATGTATCAAAAAAATATGAATGTGTTTTATCTTTTTTTAGTATGCTAGTCTTGTTTTGTTAAAAAATGTCATTTCAAACTGGAAACATGCATTTTGAGTCATGCCGATCACATTGTGTGTCAGTTTGATGTCATACTACTTCATACACATCAAAAAGGAATTATAAATCATTTTGTTAAATTATAATAACAATTAGAGCATTTTTGATAAGTTTTCATTGAGTGACACATTTTTGACCTAAATGTTATCTTTAAACTGATAATGGACACTTTTATTCATACTAGTCACACCATGCATAAAATTGAGGTGTGGCTGATTCCTACACATCACAAATGACTCATGGATCATTTACCTAAATTATCAAAATAAAAAAATCATTTTTATGGGTTTTCAGTATGTCAGTTGTTCTTTTTACTAAAATTAATGTCAAATTTAAATGAAAAGAGGCACTTTGAGTTGTACCAGTCACACCGTACACATCATAAATTACTTATAGATCATTTTTCAAAATTATAAAAATAATATGAATGCATTTTCTCAGTTTTCAGTATTCCATTTGTTCTTTTTACTAAATTTAATGTCAAATTTAAATAAAAAGACACACTTTGAGTCATACCGGGCACATCGTGTATCTTATTGAGATTAGGTCGATTCCTACATGTCATAAATGACTTATGCACCATTTTATTAAAGTATCAAAACAATATGAATAGGTTTGATCAATTTTTTTTATGTCAGTTTTCTTTTTAACTAAAATTTATGACAATTTTAAATAGAAAAAATCTCTTGGAGTCATACATGTCACATCATCTATCGGATTGAGGTGAAGATAAATTATACATGTCCCAAAGTCTCGAAACAAACCTTAACTATCAATTTTTTAATTATTTCCATTACCTTTCTTTATATAACTGTCAACACTACATATTGACTTGATGTTATTAAGGGAAAACCCTTTCTCATTGTTGAAATACTGGAGATTGGAGGAAGCTCATGTGTTAACTACATCATGAGAAATCACTACAATGAGCACATGAGCTTCCTCTTCTCTTATAGATTTCAATGAGAAAGGTTTTTCTACCAAATACCATTGAATATATATAGTGTTTCCAGTTTGAAAAATAGAATCAATGGAAATCATAAAGATCTATGAAGAAAACTAAATAAGTGTTAGATAGAAATGATAAGTAAATTAACTTAAAAATTGTAGATAAAATGATGAAAATTTTAAATAAAAATAAGTACTTAGATTATGTTAATTCCTTATAGAATAGAAAATATTATGAGGATAACATAGTATATTAAAAAATACTTTACCTTCTCATTGAATTCTGAGTTGCACCCTTGAAGTCTTAATTGTCACGATCATGAGCATCTTTGAACAAACCACCCCATATTAAACAAAGGAATCCATATATATAAGAAAACTATTATTATGTGAGTAATACTAAAAATAAATAAATTAAATATAAATATGAAAAAATCCACTACTTCTGTGGAAGTCACATCACCATGTTATGTATGTAAATTCTCCCATTAGGTATGTTTTCCATTCATTTCTAAGAAAATCTATATCATATTGTGAATATGATTCTTTTCAACAGTCATAGTATCAATAGAAAAATATAAAGATACAGAGGATTAATAAATATTGTAAATGAAAAAGTAATTATCTTTGAAAATACTTCTTTAGGGATGCTAGTTTTTTGATAGAATATGATCTCTCTCATAAATTTACAAACATAATAACCATAATCTTTTCTATTTTTTGTTTCATACATTGCAGAAGCTTTAAGGAAAATAATTTATTTGTTTTGATATGTGTTTGGGTAGTGAAATTTTATTATATATACCCTAATAATTTCCCAATCATAGTACTTTTCATGTTCTATATGCTTATCCCCTAGCATCATTCCTTGATTTTTATGATATTGATGCACCACCCTATCATAATAGAATCCTCATTAAAACATAATATAAATTATATAACCTGATTTTTAGTTCTAAAAAATTGGATGTATTTTATTACAAATTGAAAATTTTCACCATGTGTGGTTAGTTTTTTGGATATTCGTGCATTGAATTCAGAAAATAAATCTTTAGAGTATCCAAATTGACCGCAATGAAAAAAAGTTTCTTAAAAAAAAGGAATATGTAATGAAAGAAATTAAAATATATTTGATATGATTAAACTATATATTTTTACCCCCACATCATTTTTATTAAGAAGGTTCTGTCATCTTTAAGTTTTATTTCAAAAAAATTGACCAAGCCTACCACTATTTCATCCTCTTTTTTGAAATATATTTTTGGTTGTTTTGTAGAGAAGATGTGAGGACTAATGAGTGCAAAAAAATCATGGATAAATCGCTTTAATTTTTTTCATATATATTTCTTCCAAAAATATGAAATGTATTTATTCATAATTAACATAGTATATCAGCTTTTGGAAAACCAAATCATGAAAACGTACCTCATGTATAAATTTACAACTGAGATACCTAGCCAATCATAGTCAAGGATTTAAATTACATTCTCTACATAAATGAAGTCTTGAACTTACACTCTGTATATATTTTATTCAAAATCTATTATGTGTGTATGAATATTTTTTAACTTTGTATCCACATGAACCTTAAATGATAGTAAATTAGGATATGGAACAAGAAGGTTAAAGGTTAATTTGGTATATCTTTTCAATCAGTTGTTCAATATTTTAGATGGTTTTGAGTCATTATTTTGGTAGATCTTTTCGATCAGTTGGTATATCTTTTCAATTAGTTGGAAATGAATACCTGTATATCGACATGTTTTTTTACAAGATGTGAGGACCATGAAATGAATGTTACAAAAATGTGTTCAACCTTATGAATATAATCCTCATAAATTGGAATATGTATATTGGCACTCGGATCATGGGATATGTGTAATACCCCAAGCTTCAACGGTACAATTCTCATTGAATAATACAGTATCGTGTGTTGTAAGCAACTTTGAGATTCTAACACACTGCGATTAATCAATGTAACTGTTATGAATAGTAATACCCACTTTTTGAAATTTTATAAATTTTATCTCTAAAAATGGACTTCATTTTTGGATTCGGAATATCGAAATTAGCCTAGGGTGAAATTTTGGTACTTTTCAGATAACTTTTATATTTTGATGAATAGTGAAAATTACCAAATTTTAATTAAAAACAACTTTTTTAATCGAAATAATTAATAGTGATAAATTATGAATTTGAGTGGTTTTAAAGAATATTTAGAATATATTTTTACCATTTAATACAATTTTGGTCATTGGACATAATTTCACAATTAAACGGGACATAAACAAGTGCCAATCTTTTGATAGTTATTATCTATTAAAAACACGCTTTTTGTTTTAACAACAGAAATTAATTTTAAATTAATTTATACCCCTTCTGTGTTTTGAATTTGGAAAAATGGATTCCATATTTGCAATCAGGATTTCCAAATTGTGTAAATAGGTAACTTTTATTTTTAGACATTTTGAATAATTACTTCGGTAAATATTTTATTTACCATGGTTAAAGGGTAAATCCGGTAAATAAGGGTAAACAAATAATATTATAATAATAATAAATTACACTAAAATGTATCCTAACCTTATTGGTTGATAAATGTCCGACCATGGGCATCTTTGGGACGATTTTGGGACCCCATGGATCCACTTGTAAGTGATAAGGACACTTTATATTAATTAAGTTAAAATAAATACAAAAATGACATAAGCATATATCTTTTAGAAAAACAATTATTACATAGGGTTTTATATGTTGGATTTTCAACTATAAATATTCATTAAAAATATAAAAATATTTACGACATAATGGTATTTTATTTATAATTTTTATACATTTAATAATTATTATTATTTATGACACAATAATGATGCAGTATTTTCCTTATTAATGAAAGAATCAATTAATTGGTATTATAAATGTTAAAATAAATATAATTTAAAGTTTTGATGACATACATGAATTTTATTGGTTAATATAAAATTATATTATTTCTTAAATGAATTTTTTTTTAATTAATAATGTTGTTAAGACATTAACAAAAATCAATTATTGAATAGTGTCAAAATTGACATAAATGAGTTTTTAAAACAAATATTATATTATTAATTGATATTCTATTCCTAAAAATCTAAGGTTCGGCCAAAGGAATTATATCATGATAGGTGTATCATTAATGGATCACTTTGGGGTCTCTTGGATGTATATAGTAAGTTTCTTAACTATATAATATAAAAATACAAAGTGACATGGTAAATATTAAACTAATTAACTAAGAGTTAAAACTAAAAGATAAGGTTAATATAATGACCCAAACCTGTCTAAATTATATTGGTTGAAAGTATTTCGAAACATCCCCACCTTATACTTTTAATAATCCACTTTGTATCCATTAGAAAAATAATATTAATTTATTATAAAATAATATTTCTAGTTTTTCTAAAGGTGCCCCTCACCCCTCTTATAAAAAGGGCACTCCCCCTTCTCACTAATTAACACATTCAAAGCCTTTTGGCTCGGACAACCCCTGCCCAAATACTCTATAAACTTCCCTAACTTCAATCTAGAGGCCTTAGTTTGATCATAAATCCAACATAAGGATCCCTTTTTATCAAATTAAAAGTAAGAACCCGAAGAAGAGGTAATGTTTTCACCACCCTCTTTCAAGTTCCTTTCTTCTGCCACTTCTTATTTATTTGTAATTCCCATTATAAAATAATAAATACAGTAACTTATATATACTGTGATTTTATTATAAACATGGTACAACTATATTCAGTATTCTATCCATCCTTTGAATGACATGTCACCATACATGCATACGTACGGCTTACCATCTCCACGTCATGGTGTAATTATTATTCAAAACATTATTATTTGTATGGTTATAATAATGATGTGTAATTCATGTAAATAATAAATATAACATGATAAATATTATGTGTATATATATATATATATCATCCAATTATAAATTATTTTAATATCAAAATAATGATATTGTCGCTTGTGCGTACGTACGGACTATCATCTCCACGAACGCGATGAGATTCATTCCCAATCATATCCATTCAAGACTAATTATCATTTGATGATTAAAAATAATTTTTAAGGACTTGATATCATTTTTTATATCAATAAGATATAACATATCCATAACAAACATGGCTTATGTTACAAAACATATAATTTAACTCCCGAAACGACGATAATACTAAGATATTATTAACAAAGAAATGTTAAAAGATTATATATGATACCATAATAATGTATATGATTATTTTATAATTTAATAATAATTATTTCACCATTATACAGGAGGTTAACCTACCCCCAACCAAGGAAAATTACAAGGTAAGGGGTTCCTTATCTCACTTTTAATTTCGTGAGATTTCCATTGTTCACCACTTATTTATTGCATGTGATGTATTGTGTACTACCATTTGATATGTATTATCATGATCCTATTTATATTCATGATATTATATGATTCATTTGGTGGTTATTGACTATTTTTCATACGACTCGATTGATTACAATGAGGTAAGTGTTTATTTCACAATCTCTTCATTATCTGAGGTTGTTTATACGTAATTATCTACTGGGACCTCTTTATCATCCACATCCATGTTTCTTAAAAATTTATTTCAAAACATTATTAATATTTTACAGAATATGGGTTAAAGTCATTTATACCCTTTTTGGACTTTTTATAAGAAGTTTATCAAGGAATCTTTTTTTCATTTTCCAAACAAGGTCCTTTTTAACCTTTTCGACAGAATTAAGGTAAGAATGTATTTTTTTTTAACTTATACGGAGGGTGTGGCTATTTTCCACCATTATAAAATCTTTGAAGCTTTCCTTACAAGATTATAAGAATATTTTAAAAGTAAAAGTTTTATTTTATAATTATGTGACTTTTAAATTATTTTAAAAAAGATATATTTCTATCAAATAGTTTTGACTTCATCTATGTCAACATCCTTTAATGGATTTTAAGATTATTTGAAGTTTATTTATTATGATAAAAAACTTCCATATTGTATTGAAGGTTTTTTGATATTTTTGATTGTGGATGTGTTATTTTTATACCATTCATGGTTTATGGAGAAAGTATTGACATTTCGTATGCTAGTTTTAATACGAATGTTTATGTTATGTTTAAACCTGTTCATATGAGGAATCCATTGGACTTAATAAGTGATGTGTGGCGCCCGCTATAGCTCCTCGATGCATCAGTAGGTCTCATGAGACAAACTAGTGTCTTGTCACAAGGCCTTGACAAAATTTTATTTGTAGTCTTGGCACGAGGCCTTGGCTATGTGGTTATGATAGTCTGGCATTATGCATTCCATCATTATGAAAGTGGTTATTGATATTGCATGTGATTATTAGAATAATAGAATATCCATGTGAATAAGTAAATGGAATTATTTCATTTTATCTTTTCCATATTATGTTTAAGTTCAAGTTTTAAAGGATTTTGTTTTAGTTATAAATTTCCTTAAATGTTTGTTCTTATTTATGAAAGTTTCTGCTATATTGTTATCCTTACTGAGCATCTGAGCTCACCCCTTTCAATGTTTTATTTTTCCTAGGATGTGAAGAATTAATTTATGAATGACCTACAAGGAAATTATGAGGGGATATGAAGTCAAGATGTTGTTGTAGTAGTTTTCACTTTATGATGTAATGTAAACTTTATGAATGTATCTAGTTATTCCAAGTCTAATAAACTAATCGGTCTTTCGAGACTTAATCTTTTGTGATCATGAAAATATTATGTAATAATGCACCGACTCTGGGTAACTGGGGTCGGGGTGTTATAGTTGGTATTTGAGGAAGTTTAGTAAAAACCTTGGAAGCTAGATTTAGATAAACTCTGATTAGAGCACATAGACCTAAGATGAACTTTGAGGATTATTATAGAAAAACTTCCTAGAATTTTGGTATTTTAGATATTTTGTGATTTTTCTGAGCCATACATCCCTGTCTAGATACGAGCAGGAAGAGGAGGCTCTGGCACAGATGTGCCTAGGGGTAAAACCTGAAAACACCACTTTGATCTATACTCGAACGGGAACTAGTGCACAACAACGGGCCTTGCTGCACTCTTGGTTACGACACTTCTGGGGGATATGCTTAGGATAATTATCATTTTCTTTAAAAACCATTATGAAGGGTTAATGAGTATATACTTCCTCAAAGAAAACATTTTTATGATTATGGATTATATCCATAAATAGTTCAATTTATGTTAATTGTTTTAAAAGTATGAAATTATGTATTTTGATTCATAAACTGATCTAGTTTATTCCATTATTTAGAAATGGTGCCTAGTGGAAGAAATGGAAACTATATCAATGCACGCACTCCATGTAGGGATTTCCCTCTTGCTCAAGATAATTATAGTGGGGCCGGTGATGCAACCGGTGCTGATCAACTAATCACCATATTGGGACAACTCACTCGGGTTATGAATAATAACCTTACCCATATGAAGCACCCTGATCCACAGCATGGAGGATCAATGTTAAATCGCTTCATGAGGCAGAAACCACCAACATTCAATGGGAGTAAAAATCCATTAGTATCTGAGAAATGGATAAGTTCCGTAGAGAAAATATTTCAGGCTTTGGGGAGTAGTGAAAGGGAAAAATTTGTCATGGCAGTTTATCTCCTCACTGGAGATGCTGATCAATGGTGGTCATTGATTCAAAACACGAAGGAAGATGATGAAGTATCAAATATAGAATGGATGGAGTTCAAAGATCTTTTCTTAGAAAAATACTTTCCTCGTGACCATCGAGCAGATATGGAAAGGCAATTTCTGAGTCTGAGACAAAAGAAGGATGAGAATGTCGCAAAGTATGAGGCTAACTTTACAAGGTTAGCAAGGTATGATGGAGATTATATACATAACCCAATAAGTAATATTGATCATTTCTTTGATGGGTTAAAACCATTTCTTCTTTGAGCATTAGTGTCACAATCCTTCTCGCCATACGAAAATATTGTCTCATGTGCTATTACGACAGAAAAAGAATTCTCTAAGTCTTATGACTTTAAAGAAAATCAAGAGAAGAAGAGATATATTGATCACTCTGGGAATGGAAATAAGGGGAAGAAGGGAAAAGATGAATATACATACTGTAGTAAATATGGGAAGAAACACCATGTTACTTTCTTGAAGGGAATTGGAGTTTGTTACAAGTGTGGTGAAAAAGACCACCAAGATCTTGATTGCAAGGGGAAGAAAGAAGCTACTGATGTTCAATGCTACAACTATAGAGATATGGGACATTATGAAAATTAATGTCCTAAGAATCAGGGGAAATTACCTTAGAAAAGACCAAGGGATCAAGGCCAAGCTTATGTTATCACTACTACTGAGGAAGAAGCTCTGAAAGACGTGGTGGAAGGTAATTTAATGGTTTCCTCAAGTATAGAAAATGAATTATTTGATTCTGCATCATCGCATTGTTTTATATCTTCCCAGTTTGCTAAGAAAATTAGATATTTCCAATTTTATTTAACAAGAGAGTTGTCAGTTAAAACTCCTGAGGGAAGTATCATTGCAAAAAAGTTTTGTGAATCAGTCCCCATTAGAGCACATAAATGTTCTTTATCCATTGATCTCATCGTCATACCTATGATTGAGTTTGATATAATCTTCGGTATGGATTGAATTTCAGACCATGATATGAAGTTTTATTGTAAGAAGAAGGAGGTTATGATTTTTGATGATGGTGATAAGGAACACCATATCTTTAGAGCAGAATCGTCACCACCTAATTCTTATCTAGATCCACCCCAGTAGCTCAACTAAATTCAATTATTAGGGAGGAAGAGAGTGAAATGATTGTGGGTGAGTAAAGTAATGTTCAAATAGAGGATGTACCTATTGTGAGAGAATATGTAGATGTGTTTCCGGAGGACTTACCTGGACATCCTTCAGAACGAGAAGTTGAGTTTTCCATTGATTTAATTCCTAGATCAAGGCCTATATCAAATACCCCTTATAGAATGTCCACTATGGAATTAGTTGAACTAAATAAAAAACTAGAGGAATTAAGTAATAAGGGATTTATTCACCCTAGTGTTTCTCTATGGGGATCCCCTGTTATTTTTGTTAAAAAGAAAGATGGATATACGAGGTTATGTATCGACTACAGGGAGATCAATGCTATAAAAATAAAGAACAAGTATCCCCTACCTCGCATTAATGATTTATTTGACCAACTGAATGGAGCTCAATACTTTTCAAAGATTGAATTTCGGTCTGGATACCATCAGTTGTGTGTGAAGAAGGAAGACATTCCGAAGACATCATTTCGAACCAGGTACGGGCATTATGAGTTTACAGTAATGCCTTTTGGGCTGACTAATGCGCCCTCTGTATTCATGGATATAATGAATAGAGTTTTCAAGGAATAACTAGATGAATTTTTGGTGGTATTTATTGATGATATCTTGGTATACTCCAAAAGCTACGAAGATCATGAAAATCACTTGAACATTATCCTGAATACTCTGAGAAGACATGAATTATATGGGAAGTTTAGTAAGTGTGAATTCTGGATTCAAGAGATTTCTTTTCTTGTCCATATTGTCTCTAAAGATGGAATCTATTTTGATCCTTATAAGACCAAGACTATCCAAGAATGGCCTGCACTGATGAGTATAACTGAGGTACACAGTTTTATTGGTTTAGCAGGTTATTATCAACATTTCATCTATAATTTTTCCCGGTTGGCTAACCCATTAACAAAGCTCACATGTAAAGGGGTTAAATTTTTTTGTAAAAAAGAGTGTGAAGAATGTTTCTAAGAACTGAATAGAATATTAGTAAATGCTCCTATATTGACTCTACCATCAGGGAATGATGGGTTCGTTATTTATAGTGATGAATCGAAGAAAGGACTTGGTTGTGTCCTTATGTAGAATGATAGGGTTATTGCCTATGAATCTCAACAGTTGAAAATTCATGAGAATAACTATCCTACTCATGATCTCGAGTTAGCAGTTGTGATCTTTGATTTGAAGATATGGAGACACTACCTCTATGGTGAAAAATGTGAGATTTATACTGATCACAAGAGTTTGAAGTATATTTTCTCACAAAAAGAACTCAACATGAGGCAAAGTAGATAGCTTGAATTACTCAAGGATTATGATTTCACGATACACTACCACCCGGGGAAGGCAAACAAGGTGGCAGATGCTTTGATCAGAAAAGATCATGGAGTTTTGAACAATATGAGAATTGAAAGGGATCCAATTTTCATAGATCTAGTGAAGATGGACATGGGAATAACAATGAAAGGTGAAACATCAATGCTTTTTCAAATGGTTTCCAAACCATCTTTACTAGAAAGGATTAAGAGTTCTCATACCAATGATGAAGAATTTCAAAAGAATATTAAAGATGTGAATTATGGGAGACTGAGAGACTTTGTGTATGAAGATGGAATTTTGAAATTTGGGAAGAGACTTTGTGTTCCCGATATACCTGATCTAAAAAGGGAATTGCTGGACGATGCTCATAGTTATAATTTCTCTATACACCTTGGGAGCACCAAAATGTATAGAGATTTGAAGGAACATTTTTGGTGGGACAACATGAAGAGGGAGATTGCTGATTTTGTGTCAAGATGTATGGTTTTTCAACAAGTGAACGCTAGAAGGCAACATCCTGGTGGATTATTGCAACCTCTTCCCATACCAGAGTGGAAATGGGATAATATTATGATGGACTTCGTCATGGGGATACCAAAGACTCCTAGAAGGAACGATGAAATATGGGTCATTTTTTATCGTCTTACCAATTCAGCACATTTTCTTGCTATAAGAGAAGATTTACAACTCGAATGTCTATAAAGACTATATATTAATGAAGTTGTGAGACTTCATGGAGTACCACTATTGATTGTTTCTGATCGTGATCCCCATTTTACTTCAATATTTAGGAAAAGTCTTTAGAAGGACCAGGATACTGAACTTCATTTGAGCACTGCTTACCACCCTCAAACAGATGGACAATCAGAACAGACTATTCAAACCTTAGAAGACATGTTGTGATCCTGCTCACTTGACTTTTAGGGTATGTGGGATCAATATTTACCTCTGTTATAATTTTCCTATAACAATAGCTTCCATTAGAGTATTAAAATGGCACAATATGAAGTGTTATACAGAAAGAGATGTCGCACACCAACCTATTGGGATAACATTGGTGAAAGAAAACTTGTAGGCCCGGAACTGGAGGAGGAAATGATGGAGAAGGTGAAGGTAATCTGAAACCACATCAAAGCAGCTCAAAGTAGGCAGAAGACCTATGCTGACAACCGAAGGAAGGATTTGGAATTTCAGGTAGGAGATCATGTTTTCTTGAAGGTATCTCCATGGAAGGGAGTTATTCATTTCGGCAAGAAAGTTAAATTGAGTCTCAGGTACATAGGACCTTTCAAAATTCTAGAATGAATTGGGGTTGTATCTTACCATTTGGAAATACCACCAAGTCTCTCCAAAGTTCACGATGTGTTCCACTTATCACTGTTGAGAAAATACATGCCTGACCCAATGCATGTACTCACTTATGAGGAATTAGAACTGGAACCTAATCTGTCTTATTGCGAAGATCCCGTTAAGATTCTTGATACAAGAGACCAAGTGCTGAGAAACCGGACGACTCGTCTGGTAAAATTTATATGGAGGAACCATAAGATGGAAGAGGCAATGTGGGAACCCGAGGAACTCATGATAAAGAACCACCCATGTCTTTTCATGTAGTAGTATTATAGAAATTTCAAGGACGAAATTATTTGAAGGAGGGGATAATGTAACACCCCAAGCTTCCACGGTACGATTCTCTTTGAATAATACAGTATCGTGTCTTGTACGCAACTTCGATATTCTAACACACTGCGACCAATCAAAGTAGTTGTTATGAATAGTAATACATACTTTTTGAAATTTTATAAATTTTATCTCTCAAAATGGACTTCATTTTTGGATTCGGAATATCAAAATTATCCTAGGGTGAAATTTTGGTACTTTTTGGATAACTTTTATATTTTGATGAATAGTGAAAATTACCAAATTTTAATAAAAAACAACTTTTTTAATTGAAATAATTAATAGTGATAAATTATCAATTTGAGTGGTTTTAAAGTATATTTAGAATATATTTTTACCATTTAATACAATTTTGGTCATTTGACATAATTTCACAATTAAACCGGACATAAACAAGTGTCAATCTTTTGATAGTTATTATCTCTTAAAAACACGTTTTTTGTTTTAACAACGGGAATTAATTTTAAATTAATTTCTGTCACTTCTATGTTTTGAATTTGGAAAAATGGATTCCATATTTGTAATCAGTATGTCCAAATTGTGTAAATAGTTAACTTTTATTTTTAGACATTTTGAACAATTACTTCGGTAAATATTTTATTTATGATGGTTAAAGGGAAAATCTGGTAAATAAGGGTAAAAAAATAATATTATAATAATAATAAATTACTGTAAAACGTGTCCTAACCTTATTGGTTGATACATGTCCGACCATGGGAATCTTTGGGTCGATTTTGGGACCCCATGGATCCACTTGTAAGTGATAAGGACACTTTATATTAATTAAGTTAGAATAAATACAAAAATGACATAAGCATATATCTTTTAGAAAAACAATTTTTAAATAGGGTTTTATATGTTGGATTTTCGACTATAAATATTCATTAGAAATATAAAAAGATTTCCGACATAATGGTATTTTATTTATAATTTTAATACAATTAATAATTATTATTATTTATGATACAATAATGATGCAGTATTTTCCTTATTAATGAAAGAATCAAATAATTGGTATTATAAATGTTAAAATAAATATAATTTGAAATTTTTGATGACATACATGAATTTTATTGGTTAATATTACATTATATTATTGCTTAAACGAATTTTTTTTGAATTAATAAATTTTTTAAGACTTTAACAAAAATCAATTATTGAATAGTGTCAAAATTGACATAAATGAGTTTTTAAAACAAATATTATATTATTAATTGATATTATATTCCTAAAAATCTACGGTTCGGCCAGAGGACTTATATCATGATATTTGTATAATTAATGGACCACTTGGGGGTCTCTTGGATGTATATTGTAAGTTTATTAACTATATAATATAAAAATACAAAGTGACATGGTAAATGTTAAACTAATTAACTAAGAGTTAAAAATAAAAGATAAGGTTAATATAATGACCCAAACCTGTCTAAATTCTATTGGTTGAAATTATTTCGACCCATACCCACCTTATACTTTTAATAATCCACATTGTATCCATTAGAAACTGAATATGAAAGTATTATAAAATAATATTTCTAGCTTTTCCAAAGGTGCCCCTCACCCCTCTTATAAAAAGGGAACTCCCCCTTCTCACTAATTCACACATTCAAAGCCTTTTGTCTTAGCCAACCCCTGCCCAAATACTCTCTAAACTTAACTTTCTTAAACCTATAGGCCTTATTTTGATCATAAATCCAACCTAAGGAGCCCTTTTGATCAAATCAAAAGGAAGAACCCGAAGAAGAGGTAATGTTTTCACCACCCTCTTTCAAGTTCCTTTCTTCTTCCACTTCTTCTTTCCTTTTTATTCCCATTCTAAAATAATAACTCCAGTATATTATATATACTGTGATTTTATTATAAACATGGTACAACCATATTCAGTATTCTATCCATCCTTTGAATGACATGTCACCATACGTGCGTACGTATGGATTACCGTCTCCACGTCGTGGTGTAATTGTTATTCAAAAAATTATTATTTGGATGGGTATAATAATGATGTTTAATTCCTGTAAATAATAAATATTACATGATAAAGATTCTGTATATATGATATACCATCCAATTATATATTATTTTATTATCAAAAGAATGATATTGTCGCTCGTGCGTACGTACGGACTACCGTCTCCATGAACGTGATGAGATTCATTCCCAATCATATCCATTAGAGACTAATTCTCATTTGATGATTAAAAATAATGTTTAAGGACTTGATATAATTCTGGATATGAATAAGATACAACATATCCATAACAAACACGTCTTATGTAACAAAACATATAAGTTAACTCCCGAAACGACGATAATGCTAAGATATTATTAACAAAGCAATGTTAAAAGATCATATATGATATCATATTAATGTATATGATTCTTGTATAATTTAATAAAAATTATTTCACCATTATACAGGAGGTTAACTTACCCCCAACCAAGTAAAAGTACAAGTTAAGGGGTTTCTTATCTCACTTTTAATCCCGTGAGATTTCCATTATTCACCACTTATTTATTACATGTGGTGTATTGTGTACTTCCATTTGATATGTATTATCATGATCCTATTTATATTCATGATATTATATGAATAATTTGGTTTTTATTGACTATTGTTCATATGACTCGATTTATTACAATGTGGTAAGGGTTTATTTCACAATCTCTTCATTATCCGAGGCTGTTTATACGTAATTATCTACTGGGACCTCTTTATCATCCACATCCATGTTTCTTAAAAGTGTATTTCAAAAAATTATTACTATTTTACAAAATATGGGTTAAATTCATTTATACCCTTTTTTTACTTTTTATAAGAATTTTATAAAGGAATCTTTCTGTCATTTTCCAAACAAGGTCCTTTTTAACCTTTTTGACGGAATTAAGACAAGAATGTCTTTTTTTAACTTATACAGCGGTTGCGGCTATTTTCCGCCATTATAAAATCTTTGAAGCTTCCCTTACAAGCTTATAAGAATATTTTCAAATTAAAAGTTTTATTTTATAATTATGTGTATTTTAAATGATTTCAAAAAATAAATATTTCTATCAAATAGTTTTGATTTCATCTATGTCAACATCCTTTAATGGATTTTAAGCTTATTTGAAGTTTATTTATTATGATACAAAACTTCCATATTGTATTAAAGGTTTTGTGATATGTTTGACTATGGATGTGTTATTTTTACACCATACATGGTTTATGGAGAAAGTATTTACATTTCGTATGAAAGTTTTAATATGAATGTTTATGTTATGTTTAAACCTTTTCATATGAGGAATGCATTGGACTTAATAAGTGACGGGTGGATCCCGCTATAGCTCCTCGATGCATCGGTAGGTCTCATGAGACAAACTAGTGTCTTGGCACAAGGCCTTGACAAAATCTTATTTGTAGTCTTGGCACGAGGCCTTGGCTATGTGGTTATGATAGTATGGCATTATGCATTCCATCATTATGAAAGTGGCTATTGATATTACATATAATTATTCGACTAGTAGAATATCCATGTGAATAAGTAAATGGAATTATTTCATTTTATCTTTCCCATATTATTCTGAATTTAAAGTTTAAAAGGATTTTGTTTTAGTTATACATTGCCTTAAATGTTTGTTCTTATTTATGAAAGTTTCCGCTATATTGTTATCCTTACTGAGCATCTCAGCTCACCCCTTTCAATGTTTTATTTTTCCCAGGATGTGAAGAAGTAATTTATGAATGACCTGCAGGTATAGTATGATGGGATATGAAGTCAGGATTTTGTTGTTGTAGTTTTCACTTTATGATGTAATGTACACTTTATGAATGTATCTAGTTATTCCAAGGATACTAAACTAATCAGTCTTTCAAGACTTGATCTTTTGTGATCACGCTAATATTATGTAATAATGCACCGAATCTGGGTAACTGGGGTCAGGGTGTTACAATATGCTAATTAATACACTCACATAACTTGTTGTATGTGGTATATTGTGTAGACTATCATCTTTGATATTGAACATCATATCCTTTGATACAATGTGATGGGTGGGTGTTGATAGATATAAATCATATTAATTGCTATTTAATATTGGAATAGGAAAGATATTAGTGTCTATCTGATTCACATTTCATAGAAACAATTATTACAACATTTATTACCTAGACCAAGATAGCTCTTTGATGGGAATGATCACCTCAAAGATGATGGTGGTGGGGGTATTGTCAGGAAATAGTTGTTCTTGATTTTTTTGTTCTCTTTTCTTCCCTCATTAAAGTTGATATAATCTATCTCTACAATTGTAATTTTTATTCAATGGTAGCTACCCTTTGTCTTATCCATTTCATTTCTTCACCTTGATCCTCCTTTTTTTCTCAAAATATGTTTGAGGTGTCACCCTAAAACCCACAACACTAACGTGGCCATACTGTTATGGCCACTTCAAGGCCACTGATAGTATGTGTTCATTTGGTATAAGTGTTTTTGATTATTGTGACTATGTCAGATAGAAAATATATTAAAATAAGTAATCATTGTTATGTAATAGAGATTTAAAGAAAAAATAATTTTATAATGACATACTTACACATGTTTCCCACACTTTTTGAGTGTTTTCATCTATTAGTATCCCATATTTATTTACACATGCCTCATTCCATATAACATAGAATGGAATTTAAGTGGATTTTAATTTAGAGTCATCAATCTACATCTAAATAGGGGAACATAATTATGTTGTTTTTTCAGGTCACATAAAAGTATTGTGGTAGATTTAAAATACGTATCAATTTTTTTCAAGTGAAGTGTACCCAATCTTTGCTTTACGGTAGGGGTGTGTTGGTTTTTCTGTCTGTTCCTTATTTTCAGAACTCAGTTGTTGTTTCATAAATATAAAATTATCAATAAAAGTAATGAATCCATGTATCATCAAACAATGTGTTACTAGCCTCAATTTACCTGAAAGGACACATCCACACGAGGGCTTATAAATGCATCTCATGCTTCATGGGTTATCAGGTGTGTATTGATAAATTTTGGGTGTGGGTTTATTTTCCCTTAAATATCATTAAGATGATGTCTTGTTAGAATTGTTTGAAAGCCTATTTGAATACTTCCATCAAGCATTAATACATATTTCTTGTGCATTGATCTATTATAAATTCACTCTGCAAGGTATGATGAATAATAAGTCGATGTTTCATTATTTTATTTTTTAGTAAAATAAATAAATGATATCATATTATTAACATAATCCCTTCCCACATCAATGTCTTTATCCCATACCCAACATGGTTCCACGAATCTACATCAATCGGTGCATGTTGTCAAGTGACGATTCCAATGTAACTACAAAACATGGCCTTATTGGGGTTAACATGCTGACCCCACAAATTCCATCTGACCTCTTATTTGATGCCTTTGATTTTTTCCTTCATTATTTTTTCTATCACCATTAAAATAAAACACTCCTATTTTTTCTATGTTTTCAATCCTTCGTTTCATACCATTTACTCATATTCAATATCATCAATATGTTCCTCTAGAGTGGTAGCATTGGCATGTGCAGATGGTCATTGTACCTCTACCCTGGGAGAAACAATAGGTTGTGAAACTTGTTTTTCCTTAGGATTAGGAGCACCAGTACATGAAGAAGGTCGTTGTTCCTCTGTACTGTGAGCAGAAACAGGTATAGAGACCTATCATTCCTTAGGATTGGGATCACCAACACGTGTAGAAGTCATTATCTGTATAACTAGTTTAACATTTAATTTAGATTAAATTAATATAGTAGTGAATGGATAATAACATGAGGTAACATGATGTATATTACAAAAAATATATAACCTGATTATTGAAATCTTTTTTTAAAGGCTAAAGGGATTTTACCCCTCTATAAACTATCCAAATCCCTTCATTGTGGTCTCCTCTAACAAACAAACATCATCTAAATTGGGATCACTGTGAAATGATTGTGATGTTCCAATGAAAGGTTTTTCCTCATTTTAATTTTTATCTGAACCTTCAGTGGTTTTCATCGATAATAGAATAATTGACCACTTTCAGTTTGTGGGATATGGAACATAAAATACTTATACAGCATGTCATGCAATTATAAATGGTTTGTCTTTGTACCATTACTTACCATATTAAAATTTCATGAATCCCAATTCATCTATTTTAAAAACAATCTTGTTATCAACCCACTTGCATTGAAAAATTATCACTTGGAATATTTTATAATCCAACTCTCATATTTGTTTGATGATGCCAAAGTATGATATATTCATGTAAATTGGATTTCTATCCTTAGTACCAAAAAAATGTATCGCTTCCACCAAAAGTGTAACTCAACTATTTTTCATGGTATTGTCGTCATCATGTTCATTTTTATAGAATGTATAATTATTAATTATATAATCATTGTAAGATAATACGTACACACTTGGCCTTCTGACTATCCATCAAAGCTATTTTAAAATTGAATCCAGATTTTTATCTGACTCCTTAAAAATATGGTCTTGAAACCGTCCTATAAACCATTGATTAAGTGTATTTGATATCCATATTTCATCCCTTGATGGATTCAAGTTCCTACAAATTTCATTGTGGGTTTCAACATATGGGGAAACCTCCAAAATGTTATGTAAAATATAAAGGTGGGTCTTCTCTCAAATTGTAATATTCATTGTGATAACATCTCTTCCTGAAATTCCTTCATCCACAAACCACCTAATGTGATGAGATTTTGGTAGACCAATTCTTTCCACATCAGATAGGTATTTGATGTAGAATTCAACATCTTACTTAACAATATATCAATCTGTAATATAACCCTCTTGCCGACTTTTATTTTTGACATACCCTTTCAAAATCTTCATATATCGTTAAATGGGGTACATCCATATATAGTGTACAGGATCAAATAGTTTAATATCTCTCTCCAAGTGAACTGTAAAATGAACCATCGTATCATATAGTATTGCTGGGAAGAATATTTCCAATTCACATAATAAAACAGAAAATTATCTTTCTATAGTTAGCAATTTCACCAGTTCTATAACTTTTTTACATATATATTTGAAGAATAAATAGATCTTGGTTAATGTATGATGTATATTCTTGGGGAAAATATAACATAAATATATAGTAATTAGATCTCACATCAAAACATGTCATTCATGTGACTTAAAACCCTTTATCTTTAAATAGGTCATTGACATGATGTTCTTGATATTTGATGAGTACCCGTCTGGAACCATTACTTCATTCAAGAAGTTGAAAAAATGATATCTCTCCTACCTAGAAAGAGTGTAAGCATCCAGTGGGATAAAAGTTTGTTTTTTACCCTTCACTAGCACCAACTCTTCTCATATTACTATGTCAACCATGTTTAACCAAGCCTTAATTCCATCCTTTGTTTTACCAGGTATATATAGAAACATGAAGATGACATGATCATATACATTTTTTTCAACATGTATAACATCAATAAATTTTCTTGTGTACAATAAAATATATTATGGTAATTCAAAAAAACTAATCTCTCTTTTCAACTAGTTTTCATAAGGTTTTCAAAAATGGTTTTCCAAAAGTTTTACCCATGTATTTTACTTTCTCAACTAGTTGATCACCTATTAGTAGAGATAGTGTTGTACATTCTTCTGAACTTCTATCAAATGATTTTTCCCAAGATCGTTCCTTTTTTCATCATGGTAGAAATCTATGATTTCCTAGAAACACAATTTTTTAATGAATGTTTCAACCTAATTGACTATGTACCCTGTTCGAAAATGGGATACCCTTGTGTTACTTTAATTCTATATCCATACACACTTCCATAAGCATGAAATTCATTTATCATCTCATAAAACATGGATCTTAATGTTAAATCTTAATTTCTATAAGAATCATAAAAAATAACACTTGAATCCCACAATAATTTCAAATCTTTGATAAATGGTGCCAAATTAATATCAATATCATTAACCAGTTGCTTTGGTTCTGATTTCAGCATAGATAACATGATTTATTTTTGTTTCATGTATAACCATAGCGGTAATTTATAATCTACCAACATAACCATCCATGTATTATGAGTACTTCTTTGAAAATCAAAAGGATTCACTCCATCTATAGATAATGTGAGATGAAGGTTTCTATGTTCGTTTCCAAATTCAAGATACACATGATCAATTATCTTCCACTGAGGAAATTCTATCAGGTGAAGTAGTTTCCAATATTAATTGTTGTATCTTCATGCCATGTCAATTTACCTATATTATTCTCACTTCTATATAGGCACCTAAACCCTGTAAGGATTGGAAAGTACCATTCAAATTTCATAGGACC
Source organism: Viscum album (assembly GCA_963277665.1). Taxonomy (NCBI): domain Eukaryota; kingdom Viridiplantae; phylum Streptophyta; class Magnoliopsida; order Santalales; family Viscaceae; genus Viscum; species Viscum album. The sequence continues at coordinate 2,066,715,481 of OY728131.1, forward strand.
AGATTAATAGTTATTGTATCAATAATTGAAACACTTTGGGAATTTTATAAGTGATTTTTGGTTCTTTAAAAAAGGTATACAATAATTTGGAAGGCATGTATTCTTATAGATATCATACACATCGAGTGTAGAATTCTTTTGGCATCTTATTTTTAGATTGGGATCTCATTATCTTCTGGTATCATGTCATGAAACAAATCAAGTAGTTCTGTAAAACTGTTGTCACTCTGTTTGTTGCCTACTTTAAAATTATACAGCTTCAGTATGTCTCAAAATGTTGTATATTTAGTGTAACCCGCATATAATGGCATCTTTTCACGACTCTTTAACTTCTCAAACAATTTAAGTCAATCAAAAAGTTCATCTTAAACTATCTTTGTTATTTCATCAATATGATATCTATTATCATTCACATCTATAATCACATCACTGATATGGTATTATTCATTTTCAACACTTTTAATCATATCATATGATCCATAAAACACAGTGTTATCCCAGCCACTAGCTATATTCAGTTTTTTATGTGATTATTCCAATATTTATAATTTTGATCTATTACATAAGAAATAAAGTGTTTTTACAACTTCTCTGGACTAATTATTCTTGAGTTAAAATAGCATAAACATGGAAAAAGGATTTGAGAAGGGTCATATGCATGATCTTTTACAAACTTGATGAACTCTTTCACTCCATCTTCATACTCTTTTGTCAGATGATTGGAATCCATCCATTCTTTAATCATATCCATCCTATTTGATTCTGTAATATTAATATTTAAAAAAATAAATACACAAAATATTTTCAACTAGGGTCATAATCCAACTATATATCCCTTTAAGAAGATCCAAAGGACGTGAAACTAACCAGAACAAACCTAAACCTATAAAAATAAAACAATATTTTCCAAAAAAAATAACACTTTAAAGTCACTCAAACTCTTGATTTGGAATTAAATTAACTAAATAATACTTTTTAAAAGATCAAGTTAGTGATTACAATTGATTTTAAAAGAAAAATCATTCTTTAAACAAATCTATTTAGGCATTTTCTCAAACACTTTTCATCAAATATCATTCCATAACAAGGGGTAAAACCACTTTTCAAAGACCATTTATCCCTCGTAAGAACTCATATAGGCATAAGTATAATAAGAAAACACTTTTAAAAATATAATAATTTAAAGATAAATAAAATATGAAAGATAAAGAAAAATAAATGGAACATGGTATATAAGAAAGTTGGGAAAAATAAGATGGTGTATCAAGGACTAAGAAGGGCACATCAAATCTAACAAAATTATATTCGTAAATGAAACATAATCATTTTATAAAGAAGATTAACCATGGAATGGATTAAGAGTAAAATAAAAATATAATGTAAATGTTCAAGCAATAGTTCATCAAAGTATTTGTTCTCCAAATATAGGAAGATTAATAAAATAACAATTAATCACTTTTTCACCAAAACTTCAAATATTCATAAAAATATTCAAATAATTACAATTTCATTAAAAACAACCAATATTCAATAATTCTCCATAAAATGAAATTTTGACATTAAAACTCCATTAAAATCTCAAAATAGATGTGGTGAACATGTATCAAATTAAGGCCACGACACCCCAATATCATTATTTGAATAAAATATTTAGAACGTTACATTTTTTATCATAAAGATAATTAAAAGTATTTTTAAATCCATGAACACAAATTTTTAAACCAGTATCATTAAAAAATATTCTTTTAAAAGAAATCATAGGGAAAGAAATTTCTTAAAAACTGCTTGGAGATAAATTAGGAGAAATACTTTAAAACTTAAAAATAGAATTTTTTATGGTAAACAATACCCTTACCTTGATTCCCATAGAATAATTGAATTTTTTTTATGGATTTCATTTAAAACATATCCATAGAAACTCTTTCCCATTATTGAAATCTAAATGATAGGTATATAGGTTATGGGTGAAGGAATATGGGTGTAATTTAGATAAAAATCCAAATTCTAGATACTTGGAAAAGGGTGGGGGAAGTTCTCCTTTATAGCAAACCTTAATGAAATTTTCATAATTAAATGTTAATTATATAATTTCTAAATGAAAATTTGATCATAAAATAGAAATACATAGAGAAAATTTCATATATCTATTATCTTCTTATTTCATAATATTTGATAAAATTTCATTTAAAGTGACTTTAATAAAATATATCTTCTCACCATTATGCTTATCTTGCACTGCTCTACACTACTTCATATAAACTTTATCTTGAAATATCTAAATATCAATCTACTAGCATTCATTGATAGACTTGACCACCCCATATCCTTTTCATGTCTAGACCTTGTAGCACTAGTTCTCCAACTAAACCAATCCATAAGCCTTCTATACCTACCACATGTCTAGCTCTATTTAACCAACTATAAATCATCATTACCTTAGATACATCAAGTAATTCCTATGATTATAGATTGAAAAAAACTAAACCTTATTGGTACCTTTTTTTGCATCCATATTTTTATAATTTTAAGACTAGATCCCATACATATAGCCACTATAGATCCAAGACAAACTCTCCAAGAATTACTCATAACTAGATTAGATCTCACCCATCTTCCCAAAAAACTAATCAATGGAACTGGCTATGAGAATCCCTTGCTCTAGAATTTTTTAGTATCCCACATGTGATATTTTTTAAATAATACCTCTAAGAGTACAATCCTACTTAAAATCTATACATTCCAAATACACAAACATAAATCTAGAACTACCAATAATAGTTAACCAATAACCACTTTTTTGTTTTGTTATACATCCCAAAGTAGATTCAATGTACATGTGTAGTACCACCACAAGAACCATATAGATCAGGAGCCTATATATTTAGTATTGTGTATTCAATATCAAATCTATCCTTCTAAATATTCAATCGAATGACTGAACCAACTACTATATGCATTTTTGTAAACCGTTTTTTTAGTGTTTCTCTAGAAACATAAAGGCATGCTTCACCAGCCCATGTCAACTAGGCCCATCCACTAACCCTAGCTAATTTTAGCCTTGATTAACTATCAAACCACTTCAATATTTATTTGAATCGTGTCCCTCATCACTAATACTAGCACCAGATCATGCCTATATATATTCAAGAACTAGTAACTGCCTGAAATATTCTTTTTTAAGTAGTGCATTACCATGTACTAATTATACCTCCATAAATATGAAGTTCTATACCTTGAAAAATCCAGGCTAGACCAATAATCTCTCTTTCCATACTAATATATCCATCCCTCTTCCTTGTGTGCAATCCCATCATAATAAACCTGGTTCCATATTATCAAAAGAACTCAATATTCAGAACCTTACTAAACTAGATCATTACCCCTTTATATGAACCAAGTTTCCATTTCATGAAAGAGAAACCCTAAAATCATCAACACGTCACCTTTTATTGATTCCAGGTGGTATAATAGATCCTCCCAACTCCTGGTAAGATAACATTTTTGGAGTTTCATGTAGGATTCTTGATGAAATTTCTCAAGGAATGTTTCCTTTATATCATTGCAATATTACAAGTCGAATGCATAAACTAGAAGTATGGTGTAACCCGTCAGAGAAAAATATTTTCATACATGATGATTCCCCATAACAATAAACACAAAATAACACCATTTTTTTAATAAAGTAACCATATTCATTATATTTGAATGAAAATTCATAGAGCACATGCATAATTCAGAAATAGAGGAAGCGGTGGAACCAAATCTTGAAAATTTTTGAGGTTAAATCTTGAAGTAAGATCCCATAGAAGAATTTATCAAAGAAATAGAATACATAAGAAACTTTGAACTTACTGACCATATGTTGAAATATGGTAAATAGAAAAACCTTACATGGTAAATAAGGATTATTCATCATCAAAGGAGAATACCTTTCAAAGAGTGATGGCGGTGAAGCAAAAAGAGTGTGGCGAGGCAGGGAGAGATGGCGAAGAGGCAAAGATAGACGATGGAGAGGTAGCGATAGATGGAATAAAGTAGGGAGAGAAGGTTTTAAGGTAGGGAGAGATGGAATTGAGTATAGGAGAGATAATATTTGAGGTGAGTTTTTGGAAAAGGATCGGTTCGTAGAGGAGGTAGGATTCATGGAGGAGGTGGGGTTTGGTGGCAGAGGTGGGGTTCAGAGGCAAAAATGGGGTTCATGGTAGCAGAGGAGGAGGGATTCACAGTGATGGAGGAGGGATTAACAGTGGTGTAGGATGGGTCAGTGGTGGTAGGGGTCAGCTTCCATGAGAGTTTGAGGTGTGCAAGAGAAGATTTCGACTGTTAGGGTTCATTTATAAAAAAGGGAAAGGCTTTTATCAACGCTACTAAAAAGCATTGATAAAGCAATGTTTTATCAATTCTAAAATATAAAGAACTAATAAGGATATAATGTTAATAAATTATTTATATTATTATATATATTTATAAAATTTTATATATAATAAATATATATTTAATAAAAAATTATAATACTTGTATTTATTATACATATAATTTTATAAATATATATAATTAATATATTTATTAAATTTTATAATTATTTAAATATATCTATATTTTTTTCAAAAAGTACAGTCATGGGTGGGATCCCAAACCCATGAGTCAAAATTTATTAAGAAAAAGTAAAAGTGCAATATAGATAGAGGTACAAGCAAAACACTACAAGCCAATAGTGAAATACAATTCACTACATCTGGGATCCCCTAGAAACCATATTCTGAGGATGTCTACCCCTTACCTTTGGAAGCCTGCCTCTCCTCCAAGTCTTAGTATATGGGGGTTCATTGTCCACATCAGGCGATGACTTAGGATATTCCTTAATAATTTTGTATTTCTAGGATAGGTATCATAAATTCATCTCTGCATTCGAGCAGAATCCATCCTCAAAATTTATAGCAAGCAGTTTCAAGAATAATAAATAGTCACTATAGCCAAACAAATTCAATTCCATCATAGCAAAGATCACCTACAACTATAGAAAAAATAAATCAGTCGCTTCCTAATTAGAGAATTCAAGTTTTCATTCCCCTTTCTAGTCTCCTGAGAAAGTGATATTCATATTCTTCCTTCTTGTACTAAGAAATTCCTCATCCAAGGCCTTGCCAAAGTATTAATAGGCACTCATCATGAGATAAGAAAATTGGGAAGGGTAATTCCAATCCAAAGGCTTGAAATCGTCCACAAGCTTAATTGGGGTAAAATACACCATTTTAAAATCTTTGGATTTTTGAGGAAGAACCATTTAGAATCCCTTCAAATCCACCATAGCACTCTTGGATTTGTTACTCGGTTGCAAAGAGGCAACCACAAAAGTTCCTTTTCTCTTTATGTTGGCATTGAGGAGTGATCTTTACAGAGATAAATCCCCATCCATCTCAATTGGGATTTGATTATTGGAACAATTTAATTAATCATCATATGTAGAGCCTCCAACCTGCCCTTCTACTGATATTTCATCCCATGACCATTTGGGAAAAGAAGTACCACCATGAGTCAAAACATTCTGCTGATGATTCTCAGCATCAATAGAAGGTAGCCTTCAAATAGGGGTATCCATAATATCAAAAACATGAGATTGTGTGGACTTACTCAAGTAATCAATTGTTCCTCTATCAAATCTTCAATAGTAATGTTTCTTATCATTAACAGGCTGTGAAAAAACCCCAGAAGCACAAACATCTTGGACCGCATGCTAAGTTACCTCTCTGGTATGCCCTTGTCAAGGTTTATCCCCATTAATAGGCACTAGAGCTTCAACTTGCATATGCGCATCAGGATTATTATCTTGCCTCAGTTTATCAAGTCACTCCTTCTGGAAGCATATAGAATCCTCATGGCTATGTGCTAATCAAAACACACATACCAAGGATTTTTTACTGGTTGAGATATCATGGTAGGGCATTGTAGTAGCGGCAGGGTACTGTGTGGTACTGTAGCAGGTGGGTACTATAGCAATACTATTCACAGAATGGGCTTTGGGCCAAAAATTTGGGCATACGGGCCATGTAATGGGCTAAATGCCCACTGGGCCTTCGTTCTATGTAATGGGTCTCCCTCTACCCAGTTAAAAGATGTATTTTATTTGATTTAATAATAAATGAGGCTTCCACCCCAACCTTTTAGAAAAAAACTGTGTCAACAGGAGTGGATCTAAGATCCACCTCCACCAGAAAGCAGGAAAAATTTCCATACTAAGCTAATTTCGTTTTTTGTCTAGTTCTACTGGTACACCAATTGAAAGTGAAATATCATATAGAATCTTTGGATACCATAATATCCAGTTCAAACCATGAACTTTAACCCATAACTACATAGATGATTTGCTTATAACTTCTAGATTAAAGTTCTTATCCCACTCCCTTATATGCATCACACCCGATTTAAGGGATATCATTCCATACCCCTACACTTTCATCTTCAGATATTTAGTGGGAAATAGAAGGTGATAAAAACCTCGGCCCATCAAAACACATTTCCACTTGTCAAAACCCCAAATTTCAGAAATTCAAACAAACAAATCCTCCAATTTCTAGGGTTTGGAGCCTTTTGCTAAAATAATACAAGTGATTATGGAATGCTTACCCTTGAGAAGTAGCTCCGCAATCGCATCTGAATCCACTTTGACATGAGAAACACTACCCTTGCATCGAATAAACCCATGATTTGCATCCTTGAAGAGCAAGAAGGAGTTTTCACCAACACAACCAGGGTTGAAATCCACCGAAATAGGTCCACCCTAATCAACCTACGAATCACCACCAGGGTTGGGGTCCACTGAAGATCCCCCTCAAGCTACCATTGAATCTCCATGAGGGTTAGGATCCACTGACAATCCACCCTGATCTACCTGTGAAACATGATCAGGGTTTGGAGCCACATATCCACCTCGATTTTCCCTTTCGTCACTACCAAGGTTAACATCTGCCATAGATCTACCATACGATCCCTATTCCAAATTGAGGACAGCATCACGGTCGATCTGCTACACTGATGAGGTTGAACCCAGCTGAAAATCAGTCTAAAGTAATTCAAAAGTGTGAAGATTCACGCTACGTGAATGAAGGGCAACCTCATTGCCTAGAGGCATTCTCCTTTCTGATTCCTCCATTCAAATAAATATATCTATATTTATTTATAATTATAATTATATATATTTGTATTTATTTAAAAATATTTGTATATATTTATAAATATATTTTTTTAATTATATATATTTATAACATTATAAGTATAATAAATATATTTATTATAATTTTATAGTTATTTAAATATATATATATATATTTATAATTATAATTATAAGTATAAATAAATAAATATTTGTTTATAATTATAAAAATAAAATAAATAAATATTTATATATAGTTGTAATTAAAATTTTATTTATTTATTTATATAATTACAGAATTATAAGAAATATATTTATTATATTTATAATTCTCTTAATATATATAATTAATATATTTATTATAATTTTATAATTATTTGAAAATATCTATATTTATTTATAATTATAATTATAAATATTTGTATTTATTTTTAAATATATTTATATATATAAATAAATTTATTTAATTATATATATTTATAACATTATAAGTATAATAAATTTATATTTTTATATTTTTATAATATTTAAATAAATATATATTTATTTTTAATTATAACTATAAATAAATATTTATTTATTTTTAATTAAAAAATTATAATAAATATATATATATTTATGGTTATGATTATAAATATATATATTCATTTATTTAAATAATTATAAAATTATAAAAAATATGTTTATTTTATTTATAATTTTATAAATATATATAATTAGTATATTTATTATAATTTTATAATTATTTAAATATATATATTAATTTATAATTATAATTATAGATATTTGTATTCATTTATAAATATTTTTATATATTTATAAATATAATTAATTATATATATATTTTTATAACATTTTAAGTATAATAAATATATTTATTATAATTTTATAATTGTTTACATATATATATATATTTATTTATAACTATAAGTATGAATAAATATATTTATAGATATTTTTATATAATTATAAATATATTTATATATATATATAGATGTTTCTATTGTAATTATATATTTATTAAATATATATATTTAGTTATTATTATAATTATAAATAAATATATTTAAAAATTATTTATATATAATTGAAATTTTATAATTATAAATATAATAAATATATTTAATATTTAAATATATTTATTGTAATTTAATTAGTATTTATGAGAACATAATAGATTAATGGGTATAAAATGAATGAATCATATACCTAGTAAAGTATAGATCATAAAAAATAAGTCACCCCATATATGGACAACATGAATAATAATAATAAGGGTGTAATGTATAAATGGATTCATGATGAATACATAACATATGCATGTCGATTATACTCACGCATCAATATATTTATGAACCAAATTCATTAGAACATATATTTATTTATTTATAATTATAATTATAATTATATATATATATATATAAAGTATTTATATATAATTATAAATATATAATTATATATATAATAAATATATTTATTATTTAATAAAATTTATTATAATATTAAAATTATTTAAATATATATTTATTTAATTATAATCTTATAAATGATTTTTTTAAAAGTTATATATATTTGAATTATTAAAAATATATACTAATTATAAACATGTGTGTTTTTTATTTAATGTATATAAATAAAAATTATTTTTGAATATAAATTAATAATATTTTATATTAAAAAACATAATGAGTGAAAATAATAGAACTAATAAATTTATAATTTATCAGCACTAAAAAAATGTTGATAAAGGGTACGCCTTTATCAGTGGTTGTTTTAGCGCTGATAAAGGGTGGATTTATTAGCACTTTTATCAGCACGTTTTTCGTAGTGCTAATAATGGTTGGTGTTGTCCTTGAACTGATTTGTGGTAGTGTGGGGTCTTCAAAGTGGTCTTATCCATTAATTATGACAAATCGGTCCATTTTTTGTCCATCCTAACATTTTTACATTTTGTAAGTTTTACACGATGTGTAAAGGGCATGGAAGAACTTCTCACAGCTTATTGTCCAGATTATATTCTTCTCTGGTAAATTATTAGAAGTGTCATAGTGTTAAAATGTGTGTCATTCCATAACACATGTTTATTTGGCCCCGATCACTTCTTTTTCTTCATGTCATTGTTTCACATCTTGTATTCTTTCAAGTTACACATCGTGAATGGATTACACGACATTTAATGTTTTTTTCCAGCCAGTTTCACTCCATTTTGGCCTGGTTCTACATTTTCATGCTTCATACTTGGTCCTTGAATTTCCCTTGACTCTTCTAGAGCATCAATATACCTTTAAAAATCTGGTGTTTCACTATGGCGTTATTTTTGTTTGCTTTCTAAACATTTGTGGTATCCTTTCATAAATCATAAAAACAATTAAATTCTAGAAAGAATAATATAAAAGTTTTTAAAAATAGGTTATATATATATATAAGTATATGTAAAATATGACTCTTTCACGCCCCTTTGAATTCAAGCCTAAACTAATAAATCCTTAATTTCAGACATAAACCCTTAGAATTAGGGATTTGAGATGGGAAACAAGTGAATAAGCAAAGAAAGAGGAATTTAGAGAATATAAGGGGTTAGACTCACCAAACTAAATCCAACACACCAAAAAACTTCAATTCATGAGAGGGGAGGTTTGGAGGAACTTTGGAAGCCAAGATGGCCCCTAAAAATTACAGTTCCTTGAGTGGGGCTCGAGGGAGAAGAGAAGGGGGAAAGGGTATGAGGAGGAAATTCTAAAATATACCCTATAAAAATTCCAAATGAGTTCATTATGGTGTGACAATGATGGTCATGATGTAATGAATCACTACTAAGGCCAAATTATGGCATGGCCCTTTTTACCGTGACATAATAACCCCCCAATAAAGAGCCTCTAAACCCAAAAAATCACCATTATGGCATGAACTTTATTCTCATGTTGTAATTGTACACACCAAAGCCTCATAATGAAACCCCCATAGCTATGTCGCAATCCTTACTAACCCAAGATTTTCATGCTATAGTGTCCTGCATTATGCCATGACCTATTACCTACTACATAATTTTCAGTCATGAACCATGCACTATGCCATGAATGACACTCACAATGTCATTCCCCGACCTGGCATGGCCTAAGACGTAACTACCCAAATCCCACCTCCAATAGTCTAGGGACTAGAGACTAGTTCCAAGAAGTCATATGACACACATTGGAGGCATTAGCCTAAGGTATAGTACACACACATCTCTAAGACCATAAAATAATGAAATGTAAAAGAACTGATAACAATGAATGCATACATCTATAATTCCATAACTAGAGTGTTGCGTAAAGTACTGGAAAGAAAATAAGGGCAAAATAAAATCCCAACAAAAAATATAAAGTAAATTACAACTTGATTAGATGGAGGGGACTACTTTAAAATGAAACACTGGTATAAAACTCGATCTGTCTAGCCCCAAACTAGCTCCACCTTCTCTTATTCCACTAAGGACTCCATAAAAAGGTATGACATCTGCATTGGACATAACACATGCAAGAAGAGGCCATGTAGGAGTGAGTATAATATTACTCAACAGGACTCCCCGAAATAACAAAAAACATCAAGATTAGTCATCTAATCATAGGATTTTTCAATAATAATATGAGACATAAAAATAGAAAACTAGATATACTCATGATAGGCAAATGGTCTCAAAGTAAGATCACAACTTTCAAACCACTCTAGGATTATAGTTCAAAGGTTCCACATAATGATCATCTGAGAGAACACACTCCATGATCTATACTAGCACTAGAAATGCTCATCCTAGAGGTCACTCTCATCAGGTCTCTAGAAAAAGGAAACTAATAGGGTTCATCCGAGATACACAATTGATTGGACTACACATCATTAGAAAGATCAGATCTCAATACACGAATTGGGGGGTCAATACCCAGGTATCACTAGGGAGACACCAAACCCAAATAGAAACATCTCCCAAGATAGGGGATTGGTGTTCGTGTAAATATTGGTCACACAAGTTCCAATAAATTCATCTAAGGTAACATGAAGAGAAATGTGGATCACTCTGGTCCTCCTAGAGGGATACATTCTCCAAGTCCCTGAGTCAGTAGTTGAAGTGATCTGAATCAACTCACTCTAGAATAACAAAATTCACCCACAATTCAATAATCTTAGGAAGATATAGTGGAATCGCCCTCTATTAAAGGAACTTGACACGAAATCGAACCCTCATAAGAATAGACTGAGGAAACACATTCAACCGATACTGGTTCAAGGTAGCTCACACAAGCTCCTGAAAAATCTAATCTAAAAAGAAAGAGGAAACTGACCTATTCTAATGTATTACATAGTGTTTTCCTACTGGTACATTATGTGTCTCACTAATTCTGACAATGCTCATGTCTCGCACTCACACAGTATGTAATTTTTTCAATACACGGAGTGTCCCTAAGGTACACGACATGTAGATGTATGGGATTGCACTCAATGTGTAACCTGCCCATTCCCATGTACTTTCGTAATTATAAGGAATGTGGATCACCATATATGGTGTGTAAGACCACAAGATATCCTGGGTGTGTATTCCCTATACATGCCAAGCCACCTTCCAGGGTATACATGGCATCTGGCATGGTCCACACGGCATGTACGGCCACCCAAATTCCCAAGAGTGTACTCCCTATACATGATGAGCTATTCAGCTAAGGTTCACACTACATATGACATGGGTTACATGGAATGTGATACTTTTCTCTACAATGAAGCCCTGGTGCTGTATAAAAAGGACTACACAACATGTATTTATTGGACTACATGCCATGTAGTCCATTTTTTCATATAACCCACGGAATAACTTCATGTATCTTTGATAAGGCCTCTATAGCCACCGATTCCACCATGAATCACACCACACACTAAAGATCTGGTTTTGACCAAACCTCCTCACCACTGACATCTAGAATCCGGAAATTTTGGCCATACACGTTACTCAGGAAGCACCTATGTCACGCCTCATCAGTTTCGCATGCCTAAAGCACAAAGAATAGGTCTTAATCTATCCTTCGATCTACTTCTGTAGTTTTATCCTGAAATCATGTTTTTGAATCTCCATCTCAAACTCATGGTAAAGATCCTTTTCACCAAATATTGAACGTGCAATGATCGTTCGCTGGGTATTCATCAAATTGTAGTCCAAAATAAATGTCAATGATGAATAGACATAGAATGGGGAGAGAAAACTAAAAACCATGAAAGTGGAAAAAATCTAAACCTGTGTTCATTTTGGAAATGATCCATTTTTATAGGAATAATAATGAAGAGTTATGTTCACCAATGAATAAATAAAATAATAAACATCCCCAAATCTTTCAATTTATCCCATAACCAAAAAACGATTGATCTGTGAATCAATTTGTTAGTCGATTGATTTTTGTTATTCATGAGATAAAAAAACAAGGATAAATGAATAAAGAAACATCATAACTTTATTTGGATTGATCACTGATGAAGAACAAATCCACATCATTGTCATTAGAAAGATCCTCAAGTTATGCTAGCACTTAATCCTCAATCTGATCTGATCTATCTTCATTCACCAAGAACTCTCTCTTCTAATGCTCTCTAATGGTCACCTAGGTCTCCAGGGTTTATCATGAAACACTAATACAAACTCCATAACCATGTATTTATAGAGAGATTGTTCAGTGAATTTTAAACAAATAAAATAAATTTATTTATTTATTTATTTTATTCATTTATGCTTGTGACAACTTTTTCACAAATGCCTCATGTAGACAATGACTGTGTCATGCCTATGGTAAAACCCACATTATGAACTCAATGGTGCCCATATATTTCTGATCTAGCCCTTCATTTTAGAGTTATTCCACTTTTTTAGGAAAACTGCACATGTGTGATATTAATATATTTAATATAATTCAAAAAATTATTTTGATCACAAACTAGAACATTACACTATTCCATACCTCAAGTATTTTTGTCCCTGAAAAGAAAAAACTACAAAAATATAGGGATACTGACCTCTCAACTATGTCTCTTACTCCTATGATCTCTCTTAACGGTTCCCTATACTATCAACAAACATGTAACCAAGGAAAACACTTTCTAATAAAGGGTGTTTCTCATGCCGATACTCAACGTCACTAACTCCGTGAAAAGGAAAACTACAATCTCACATCCCAACTCATCCAGGTTAATATTGTACGATGAGTTGTGCACATAACTCTTTAGATGTGAAAAAATGAGAACACCAAGCAATCCAAAACTATTATGGCCTCAGGGTTAAGTGGTACACCACCACACTAACCTAGAACAATATTAAGAAAGAAAGGGACTAAGATTGTCAGAGATAAACTACTGACCTGGATAATACTTCATAAATTTCCAACTCTAAAGGCTTACATAATCATTCCACTTAGGACTCTTTACATTTACCGATTGTTCATCATCCTCTTCTGGATGAACTAAACCCCTTTACAACCATCACTATCACCAAAACTAGGACCCAAGAATTGTTATCAACTGGCTCCAACTAGTATAATTGTGCCCTACAAGGTACCTGGTTTATGTCTTTGAAAAGGTGCTACTCTGGTGGTGGAGTGGTAACCATCATGATATGAAAACCCCACCAATGGTTGATGATCCTCCTAGATGTGGCTCAAAACCGATATACAACCCTGAAGAATTTCTACCAAAAATTGAATGGTTTACTTTTCCTAGACAAATCATTCCAATAGATCTTGGTACATCTCCACCTCCACTAGATGTACTGCTAAGGAAAACCAACCTTCTTAGCACCACTTATTACATCATGATTAGAATCATTTTATGTCCCTAGAAAACGATGAAATAATTCCCTCCTATAAAGAATTTCAGAAAAAATGTATCCAATGGATATCTGGTCCCACAACATATCACAATCAATATACCTGAGTTGTACCTCCTTAGATCACTGAAGAAACAAAGTGTAACAATAGTCGACTAGAGGTATATTGATCCATCCTCAACCACATGGGGTCAATTGCAAAGAGTTCATCTATTCTATCACCTCACTTGACAACAGCAGACAGAAAACCTTGTTTTGATCATCTTCTACTATGGACACACCCTATGTGGCTCTCAAGATCATATCGCCTAAACCTCTATATGGTCCACTATCACTCCCATGTCTGAGAATCCATATTTTTATAACTAACTCTACAGGAGATTCCATATGACTAGAACTCTTGGAACATGCATAGGACCATCCTCTTATGTCTCACATGTTCTAACTCTAACATTGACGAGACAAGGGTATCATCGTAGAAGACTACCACAAACAAATCCAATAAAGGTTAAGAATCCAGCTCATAAGTCTCATGAAATTAGATTGGGTTATAACCCATTATGAAGTCAAACTATGAGATCCAGTTTGCCTCCATCCATGGGATGAAGAAGCCGTCAATTATTAGGAGTGAATACTTTCCCTTGTTTCACCTGGGCTACGTGACACCAATTCATATCTAACCAAAAAACTCTTATCCACCTCTTAGGGGAACATAAGAGGGCTTCCCAAGAAAAAACAATGGGTGTTATGAAGCCACTTTCTCTGAAAACTCCTGACTACACCTTCATCTCTCATAGTTACTTGTGGTTATATGATAAACTAGCATAGATATCTAGCTATAACTAGTGCAATTCCCTTGTACCCCTACACCATCACAGAAACTGAAATCTCATAGAATTTGTTGCTCTAAATGTTTCACTGGCCAATTGATAGGTAGTCAGTCATATCATCGTGAAAATGAGCTCATCCTACCCCATCTAGAAATCATTCCTTATCAAAGTAGGAAAAACCCTATCCCAATCACTAAAATTACTGCTACTCTCACAGGTAGTATCATTTAAGCATTAATGGTAGTAAAACGGTCCATACTGAGGAAAAAATCATAGGGTATCACCACCACTATGAAAATATTCCATGTTAGGCTCTCTATCTCCTCTTAGAGTCAGGTCACACTATTGGTAGAAGCATACAATAACTGATCCTCTCTATAGGATCCTCTATAGAAACTCATCCACCACAGCTCTAGTAGAATCATGAAATAACTGATATGACACCTTGGAACATAAAAAAAATCAAACACACAATTCATAGAAACTCATCCACCACACCTTAACACTATCCGCTTTGAGCGGAACTGACTCACATGTACAGTTTTGGATCACATCTCAAGAACATGTCTTGGAGGGAGGAATTGCCTCTCCTACTTGCACATATAAATTCACATCAACCATTACCAACACAGGTATCTAAAAATTCGATGCATCACCCTGGAGAATTATTTCCACTTGAACTACCCATTAGGGAGGGGTCTCATTCAATTGGGACACTCACACCATAGGCTCTTTCCAGTACTCCACTACCTGAGAAGAGGGTCTAGCCCCACTATGTAACTTGGTTGATCTCTAACTCTAAAACTTAGGATTAACACTCATCATAGGTGTTTTATCTTATAGAACCACTGGATCCATATTCTTCTCCATGGATAAAATGGGTCGAAAGAAACCCATTCGATTGGTTGGGATTCAAAAATTCCAGAAACCGAGACCACTGCCTCGAGTTAGACCTCTACCACCTAAAGGTATATCTCATCCTAGAATCTCGATGATCCATGTTCCTATAATTCATGTAACATGACAAACCTTCACATAACATTGTGCAATCCTATTTGAGCGATCAACTTCTCAACATGTAGATGATCATCTGCCTGATCTATAGAAGGATCCATGTGCTGCTCAACAGGGGGTATCACTGCTCTGTGCCCACTTGGAGTAAAAACCACATAAGTGTATCCCAAAACCAGAACCCCATCACTCATATAGTATTCAACATGACACTGTTTGAGAATCCTAGTTTGTTGTCATCGTAGAGGCATCTTGAATATTTTCAAGACATACCACAGTCAATGAGTATATCTTGGGAGTTGGCTAGAGATAGACATGGAAACTAGAAAACATTTCTATATGATACATGGGCCAATGTTTTCCCTGTAACCAATTTCTATATATAACAATTCAATAAGAAAGTTATCAAGGTATTAGTGAATGGATACGTCAGTCTTCGTACCAATATTGGACACTTAGGACTGATATACAAACTCAAATCACTTTAATATTATTCCCCTAGTTCCAAATAAATCCTCAAAACTAGAAAAAAGAGACTCTAAACATCAATCCTAAACCCAAAAAATGTCATAACACTATATTTTGGGTATTGGCTCTGATACCATTCTTTCATGACCCGAACCAATGGTTCCCTAGATTCAACTACCCCAATCCCACCTTTAATAGGCTAGGGGATAGAAACTAGCACAAAAAGGTCATATTACACACATGGGAGGAATTATCCTAACGTACATGTACATACACACACATATCCAAGACCAAAAAATGTTAAAATGTAAAATAACTAATAATAATTCATTCATACATCTATAATCCCACAATCAGAGTATGATGTAAAGTATTGGAAAGCAAAAAGGGTCCAAATACTTTCCCAACCAAGACTGTAAAATGAATTCTGATGTACTTAGAAGAAGGGGAATTTTGTTAAATGAAACATCAGTATACACCTCAGTATATCTAGCACCAAACTAGCTCCACCTTCTCCTAGTCCACCAAGGACTCCATAAAAAGGTTCTCCATCTACATAAGGAATGACATGTGTAGGAAAATACCATCAAGGGTGAGTATAACAATACCCATTAGGACACTCAAAAATAACCAAACACAAAGAATCAAGAGTAGTCATCTCATCATAGGATATTTCAATCACAATATGAGACATACAAATAAACATCCAGATATACTCCCAGTAGACACACAGTCTCAAAGTAATATCACAACTATAAATCCAGCCCAGGATTCCTACTTAAAGGTGCAATATAATGCTCGTCTAGGAGAACACACTGCATAAACTATACCAAAACTAATGATACTCATCCTAGATATCATTATTGTCAAGTATCAACACAAAGGAAACCTATAGGGTTCATTTGAGATACTCACTCAATTGGACTACACCTCATTGGAATGATCAAATATTGATACACATATAAAGGGTCAATGCTTAGGGCTCACTGGGGGAACTAGACCCAATTGGAAACACCCTCTAAGATAGGGGATCAATTCCCACATAAATATTGGTCACACTAATTCCAAAAAACCCCATATAAGGTAACCTGAAGGGAATTGAGGATCGTTTCGGGACTCTTAGATGGATACATGCTCCAAGACGCTGAGTCGGTAGTCAAAGCGGTCTGAATAAACTCAATCCCTAATAAGGGAACTCACCCACACAACACTAATCATAGGAATCTACATTGTAATCACCCTCTATGATGGGAATGTGATTCCACACCTAACCCTCATTGTAATAGACCGAGGAAACACACTCAACTGATACTGGTACAAGGTATTTCACACAATATCATGATGAATCTAAGCTGAGAAGAAAGATGAAACCAACTTATCCTCAAATAAGTACATGGAATGTCTCTGGGATTTCATGGACTGTCTCACTAAGTCTATAATTTACCATGTCTTGTGCTCAGATGGTATTTATGTTTTCTTAATACATGCCGCTTCCCTGAGGTATATGGCATGTATATGTATGGGTCGGCACTGGGTGTGTATCCTACTTGTGCCCATATACTTTCTTAGGTACACGAATTATGGATCTAAATACACAGTGTGTAAGATCACATAATCTACAGGGAATGTATTCTCAATACACATTGATTCATCTATGAGGTTATATATAACATGTTTCATGGTCCACATGGTGTGTAGGCCACCCGGCTTCTCGGGCATGCAATCCTTGTACACATAGAGCTAGTCAAATAAGGGTCGCACGGTGTATGACATGGGTCACACGGTGTGTGACATGGGTAACACAGTGGGTGATAATTTTCTCCACACTATAATCCTAACTATGAATAGAAATTACTACATAGCGTGTGTTCATTGAACAATATGTCGTATAGTTTGGTTTTTCAAAGAACCTATAGAAGAACATTACACATCTTTGATCAGGCCTCTGTAGCCATAGATTCCATCGAAAATCACATCGCATGCTATGGATCTAGTATTAACCAAAACTCTTCACTATAGATGGCTAGAATCCGGTCATTCCATCCATACCCGTTGCTAGGGAATCACCCACATCGCACCTAATCGGTGTCTCATGCCTAAAGAATGATTAAAAGGTCGTGTTTCATTCATAGATCTACTGTCATAGTCATATCCCACAACCATGTCATCCAATCTCCATCTAAAACCCATGGTAATGATCCATTGAACCATAGATCAAATGTGCAATGATCTTTCACCTTGTATCATCAAATCATTAGCCAAAATAAATGCCAACGATGAACACACAAAGAATGGAGAGAAAAAACCAAAAACCAAGAAAGTGAGGAATGAACCTAACCTTTATTTTTTTTGCCTTGATCCATTATCATAGGAAGATGAATGAATAGGTATATGAATAAATGAAAAAATAAAACAATAATTATCCCCAAATCCCATAATTTAACCCATACCTACAAAAATGAATGATCCACGAATTAATATGTTATCCAATTGATTCACATTAATCATGGGATAAAAAACATAGATAAATCCACAAATAAACATCCTACCTTTCTTTGGATTAATCGTTGATGAAGAATGAATTTGTGTCATTGTTCTTGGTGAGATCCTCAAGCTGTGTTAGTGCACAATCCTTGATCTGATCTAATTCTTCATCATTATCCAAGAATGATCTCCAACGGTCACCTAGGTATCTATTTTTTAGTGGTAAACCCTAAGAAAAAATCCATAACCATGTATTTATAGAGATATTAGTTTCTGCATTTTAAAAAAAATAAAAAAAAAATTATTTATTTATTTTATTCATTTACATCTATGGGAACTTTTTCAAAAATGAATCTCACCGAAAACGATTATGGTGCGCCTAGGGTAAAACCCATATCTTGAACTCAATAGTGTCCTAATATTTTTTATATACACCTTTATTTAAGATTTATTCCACTTTTTCTAAAAAACCACATGCACGTGATATTAATATATTTAATGTATTTCAAAAAATTATTATGAACGCACAGGGCCTCAGAATCTCATGTTGTATCAACACCTATCTCTAGAAATATTCCTGAAAATATTTCAAAGTATTACATGGAAAAAAATGGGACATTACACACAGCGCATTTGATCTTTAAATTAAAATAAATTTATAATACATATATAATGAATAACGCAAATAAATTTTAAAAAATGTATAATAATTAAAATTTAATAATTATTTTAATAAATAATTAAACAATATTGATTATTTTACAAAATAAAATTGTAACTGACTAAATATAATTTAATAAAAATCTCATATAAAAAATTTAAAAAAAATATTTACTACATAAAAAACATATTCAACCTAATTTTGATCTTAAATAAATAGAGATCATGGTCTTTACTAGTTGGGTTCAATAGAATAAGGAGTGATATGATCATAAATTGTGAGATTTAGTGGTGTGAAGGTTGAGAATTGGGACAAGGGTGAAAAAAGTTTGGAAAAGATGCGAGTCGGTAATGGGAGGAGTGAAGATAGTGAGGATAGTGGTGGAGATGGGGAGAGGCGGTGTTGAAAGTAGTGATGTCTAGTGATTACAAGGTTTTAGTGGTGTAGTGGGTTGGGGAAGAGTAAGAGAAAATGAATTAATTGAGTGGGGGAGAAATAGGATAAGATAACGAGGTGATTGATCCCCCTAACATAGTTAGTTAGGATAGAGAATAGGTATCCTTGAGGTTTGATATTCAAAACACGGATAATTTTTTTTATAGTAATGATTTTTGGGAAAATATTAATATGTAAGGCCTTTAGTCACTCGTAAATTTAATTTTTCCAAGCCACCTCTTGGTTCACCCCTGAAATTATAGGAGGATTGAATGCCCTACCTATGGCTTCAAAGGTTATTCCTGAATCCACTAGTTCAATCATTATGTATATTATTATATTTATATAATATTTATAAATATATTTTTATTTTAGAAAAAAATAAATGGGTTGTTATGGGTCAACCCAAACTTGACCTGAATGTTATTCGAGCCAAATAGGTTAACCCGATTATAACCTGAATCCATTTATACTAAACCCAAACACATATATTTATTTGGTTAAAAAGTTAGTTTAATGGGTTTGGTTATAAATTTCAACCTCTTCCTTAAATGTAAGTCCCTCAAGATAAGGACTTCCGACCAATTTTTTAAAAAAAATAAAATAAAAAGGGGGATTAAGATTTAAATTTGATCAATACAATTTACAACTAATTTTTTGAATGACTAATAAAAATTTAAATGAGTTTTTTAAAACATAGTGTTCATCAAAAAGGATATCTAATGTCCCTATTGAGTAAGGATAGCAATGTTCACTTAATTACCGGGCACTCGACCCTAACCAAAATGATAAAATCAAGTTTAGTATCACAAAACTGAGTTCAGGTAAGGTTAAACTTTTAAATATAAACTACTCAATTATTAGTCGATTCAGTTTTGTGAACCTCTTAAATAGATCCCCCCTTTATTAATGTTATAATTCACGTTTATTAGCACTAAAATTATTGATGTTATAAGCACTGATAATTGTTGGTTTCTTTTATCATTACTAAAAAAACATTGATAAAATTATCATTCATCAGTGATAAAATTCATTGATAAATAGTTGCCTTTATTAGTGTTATTCCCACCCCATTTTGAGGATTCTTTTATCAGTGCTAATTTTGAGCACTAACAAAACACACACAAAATCACTATTACACCCACCCCCTGCTCTTTATCAGCACCCAGACACCCCTTAATCAACACCGAGCCCCCGTTTTATCAATGCTTCCAACCAGTGCCCAGACCCCCCCCCCCCCCATTAGTGCTTCCCCCCACTACCCAACCCTCCCTTTATCGATGCTTATAATTTCTCAACGGATCAATAACTTGCGCTATTGAAGACTCGAACATGGGACTAGCTTGTACATAGTGAACACCCTTACCACTACTCCATTTACTTTTCTTCCATATATTATGATATATCTATTTATTTATATATATATATATATTTAAATACATATTTTATTTATATATTTATATAATTATATATAGTTATATAATTTTTGAAATTATATATAGTTATATAATTAATTTTAAGTACATTTATAAAATATAGTTATATAGTTATATATTTTTATTTTTATTTTTATTTTTATTTTTATTTTTATTTTTATTTTTATTTTTATTTATTTTTTATTTTTTTTTATTTTTTTTTTTATTTTTATTTTATTTTTTATTTTTATTTTTATTTTTATTTTTATTTTTATTTTTATTTTTATTTTTATTTTTATTTTTATTTTTATTTTTATTTTTATTTTTATTTTTATTTTTATTTTTATTTTTATTTTTATTTTTATTTTTATTTTTATTTTTATTTTTACTTATATTTATATTTATATTTACAGATATATTTATATATTTATGTATAATTTTATTCTTACATATAAATTTTGTATAATGGATTTATAAAATGCATATTTATTATAAATACATTTGTGTGTGTGTATTTGAATGTGTGTGTTTGTGAGAGTGTAACTCTCACTCTCTCCCTCCCCCTATATATATAAATATATTTTTTTTTGTGTGTGTTTATATAAGTATGTGTGTGTGTCTATATATATTAATGTATACGTATTTTAATTTATATTTTTTATAATGTATAAAGATAATGATGGGAGGATGTCAGGTTTGGGAGCTCTCCTATGGAGATGAAGAGAGTGATTAGGGTTTCGGTGAAATCATGGCTCTTCATTTCTACCTAGGCTCCAAAATTATGCTGTAAAGATCATATGTGGTAGCACCATTGACTACAAACACTCTTTCGTGACCTATTGAAGGTTTTTTTGTTCAGAACGAAAGATCAAGTTTTCCCCATGATTTGAAGTCTTCCTCTAGAATGCGTTTGTTGGCATATTTTATGGACTCCTCCATTGGAAAATCCTTAAAAATGGTTCATTGGTGTAGGTCGATGTCAATCTAGAATCCTATTTGGAAAGTTTATCCATGGGTTGGAATTCCCTAATTATAAGGCTTTTCCTCCCTAAGGGGGAGAATCCATGGAAGATGGACGAGTTGATTAGGAGGGTTTCTTTCTCATGGGGGTTCTCGGATTGGGGATGTGTATCCATTAGTCATAGGTTTTTCCACTATTTTTTCTCTCAGACGAGTCTAGACTAAGAGCATGGATCATTTTTTATCTATTCTTAATTACTAGAACTCTACATCTACATGAGTGGTTGTTGGACTTCAATGTCTCAAAGGTGATAAATTCTTTTTCCCGAGTTTAGATCAGGATGCTTAGACTTAACTAGATCCTTTAGCATCCAAATATATTGCATGATATTACCATGTAAATTGGATCACCAATTCATCTAGATAGGGTGACTAAACATGTTTGGTTTGGACACTATGTCAGAATGCTGATTATGGTAGACCTTAGATCTTCTCTCATTGACATTGTTATTCTCACCACATCCATGGATGATATCTAAATTTTCTTTTATTATGAGAAACATATACCTTTTTCAATGAATTTTTTGTTGTTGGTCACTCAATAGAAGATTTTTGCAAGAGGTTACATTGAAAGGCTTGTGGCATGAAAGGAAATCTATCCAATGTTTATAATATTATGGAGAAAGGGGAAGTTGTAGGGTATAAATTGTTTTTTTAATCTAATGGGCCTCCTTATTCCAAGGGTGTTGTATAAAATAAGAATCTGTAATTTGAAAAGGGTAAGGCCTTTTTGGTCAATTCTAGTCAATCTTGTGCTACCTCAAAATCCTATATAGATATTTCTGAAGAAATCAACCATGTGGAGGTGAATGTTAATCCTCAGCATTCTGATCTATTTAATAGTTCAAAAGGTGGAGGGACTGATGAAACAATGGAGGTACAGTGTTCATTTAGAGATGTTCTTATACATGTCTCAAAGGAAGCTGATCTTGTGGATGATCACACTAATGGTGATAATGAATCTCAAGATCAAGCAGATCAACTGTTATGGATTGAGTATAAATTAGTTAATTCCAAAAACTACAAAGGTAAGGTAAATATGTAATTTTCTACTGAAAATGACTCAATGGAGAAACATAAGAAAAATTCAGTCTCGTACAGGATGAATACCCCTGGTATTTCCTAAATCTCCCCTGCAACTGGAAGTATGAAGGATGCAAATTCTAGACAGTCTAGGCACTTAGAGTATTTGTCCTTGACCCATACCAATCTGCATGGTGCTTCTGATACTGTGTATTTGGATCATACAAGGACCTTTGATCATATTGTTCCTCCTAATCTGGTTATAGATTCCTTGGAAGTGAAGAAGGTTGTAGATCTCGTTGGCCTATCCATGGAAAATGGTTAGGATGCTTCAGATGGGGATTTTAGAGGTGAAAAATCTTTCCAGGTTATTGGAAAGGCCACACCCAAAACTCAGAGTGATTTTTATGGGAATTTTACTAGTGACATAGTTGGATAGGTAATTGATCATTTTTATTCTATTTTTATAGGTGATCATGGAAATATGTATAAGAATAGAACTCCTACATATGCCAAAAAATTTAAACTGTATCTCCTAGTAAATATTGAGATCCATAGTGCTTCTTTGGAAAAAAAAATAGATCATCAATGGGTGCGAGTGTTCTGGTAAATAATTCTCATGAATCACATGTTTCCTCAGGTAAAACACATGTAGATACTCATAAATCTTTTGAAATTCTGGATTCTATGCATGGTGTGAATGATGAAGCGGTCTAGATAGATAAGAAGTAGACATATATAAGAAAGGATAGTGGGGATCTTTCACTTGATGACTCGATCAAGAGAATAGTGTATTAATTTGATGTTGGGAGTTCTAGCTTGGAGAGTACTAACTTGGAAGGCCTTTGATAGTAAGAAATAACATGGAGGAGATAATTTCATCCTAGATTTTGATGTTGTGGGAATGTATGTTTTTTTTTAAACGATCAAGAAAATTTTATTAGAAAAAGAGAGATGAGTTACATGAAGCGGAATGATGGTATCTTATTACAATATCTTACAAAGTGAGGGAGAATATCAACTGGAAAAGTATCACTCGATGTCATATCTTGGTTGAATCCTTTTTTGGAAAAACCATCTACCACCATGTTTTCTTCACGGTATGTATGGGTGGCAATGTATCCGATTTCAAGAAGAGAATTGAGGCAGTTCATCCACCATGTGGTGAGAGGCCAGGAAAGGTGGATCACCCCATTCCAAATAGTATGAACAATGGTGGTGGAGTCACTTTCTATCCAGATGTTATTACATCCTTTTAGCTTGACAAAAATAATGGCCTGAATCACCGCCATCATTTCTGCTTCAAGAGAAGAGGCATTGCCACAGCTCCCAAAGAAGCATCTATGACATCGTCCGAGAGAGTCTCTGAAAATGGACTCACATCCCGCAGGACCCGAGCTTCCTATAGAAGCTCCATCTTTGTTGATCTTGATCCATCCAGGAACCGAAGCTTGCCAAAATACCTCGATAGAATGCTTCGTCTTAGTGTATACACCATTGATTTTTAGTCGTAGAAGAATCACAATGTCCCCAACCGAATTTTCGTAGTGGGATTTTTGTAGAAGGGCTACTTCCCTGATGGCAATAAGAATCCTCCTCCAACCTACATTAAGATTAAATAGGTAATTGTTGTGAATAATTACATTTCTATCATACCATATCACATGTAGGAGCTCAGCAATAGTGGAAAAGAGGAGGTTCTTGATTTTCCGATAAGATTCAAGATCCACACAATGTTTTAGCTAAGTGAAAATAGAGTCAGGGGATAACCATCTACAGTCAAATAGGTCAGTAACATATTTCCAAAGATCAGAGGCTATAGCACAATACAAGAAAATATTATTGGTGTCCTCCTTATGTTGATGGCATAATTTACATTTAGAGCATAGTTAGACACCAAAAGACTGAAGACAAACCTCTTTAGAAATACGTTTATGGGAAATGCGCCAGACATGGTTAATACTTGAATGTTTAATCCAAGGTCTTTCAAAAAACTTCAACCATGAAAAAATGGGGTCAGAGTTAGTGAAACAATGGTTATAGAAGTTTTTGGAATCCAAAATACTGTTGTGAGTAGGCTCCCAAGTAAGTAAATAATCCCCATTTATAAAGGGGTAGTTCTCCACAACGTGCATAATGTGATCTGGGATATTAGCTGGACTAGAGTGCATTACATAATTTATGGTGAGGTTGATGTTATCCAAAGAATCATATGGAGATAACATAGAAATGAGGGGGGTGCTAGTCTAGTTATCAAGCCAGAAGTTCACAGTGTAATCTGAACTAACCATCCATCCTTTCTTATGCATGATGTCAACAAAGGTATTTCTAATGGATGGCCAGAGGGAAGAATTTTTCTAACTAGATTGTCCTTTTTTAAGTTTTTGCAGAAATCTATTACGAAGAAAGGTCATGGAGTCAGATTTATTTTTGATCAACCTCCAGATGAGATTTTCTTGAAGATCCTTGTTAAAAAGTTTTAGATTTTTAATACCAAGACCACCTCTTTCAAGAGGTTTACATCATGTCGACCAAGGGACAGTAACAAGATTTCTTTCAAGAATACTGCCAATCCAAAAAAAGTTTTTGATTTAGCCATTAACTTTTTTTAATAAGACTATTAGGCCATTTATATATCAATAGGGAGTAAATAATTTTGGAGATAATTGTGGATTTCACGAGGCATATCCTGCCAGCCATGGAGAGGGATTCCCCTTTCCAGGAGGCCAGTTGATTAGTCACTTGATCCACAACAGCATTAAAGTACATAGATTTAGGCCTACCCCAAAAGAGGGGAACTCCTACATAGGTAAAGGGGATGGATCCCTCTTTGATCCCAAGACTTTCAATGATAAAACCTTTTCTAGAAGGAGGGAAGGTTTTTCCAAAAAATACAAAGGATTTATTCCAACTAATGGATTGACCAGTGACCTCTTCATAGTGAGACAGGGCCTTCTGAGGTTAAGGATATTTTTTCTACCCCCATTAAGGAATAGAATAATGTCGTCGGCATAAAGGAGATGGGCCAGAAAAGCTAGATTTCTAGCATCCTGTATGGTTTTGAGCTTTCTTTGGTGAACAATGGAGGAAAGAAACCTAATAAGGTAGTCTTCTGCAATGGTAAAGAGAATAGAAGAAAGAGGTTCACCTTGATGCACCCCTTTTGAGCATTTGAAGTATCCCTCCGGAGAATTTTTAACAAGGATGAAAATAAAAGTCGTGTTGAAAAGGTATTTTATCCTTCCAATAAAAGTATCATTGAACCCAAAATTCTTAAGGACGTTGAAAATGAAGATCCAATCGATGGTGTCAAAGGCTTTTTTAATGTCAAGTTTGATTGAAATATTCCCTCCTCTGGACTTTTTATTAAGAGAGTTAATTCATTCTGAGGCAGTGAAAATTCAATCTTGAATGGATCTGTCCTTGGAGCTAAAATCAGGAAAAATTTAGGCCTTTGAATGCTTTTGATTAGGGAATTTTTCCATGTTTGACCCCATCCTCCTGTCTGTCTATTATGTTTATTTTATCTTTTAATAAAAGGTATTTTTCCCTACCTTTTCAATTAATGTATAATGATACATACATACATATATACAAACAACAAGCATACTTACAACTAGCCTAGAATATATTTATATATATGTATATATATTTTATAATATATACTTATTTTAATATATGTATATATATATATATATATTTACATATATTATTAGAATATACACATAAATATATATATATATATATGTTTGTTAATACGCACACATATTTATATATAAACAATACATATACTTTTGAAGTACATATATATATATATATATTAATTTTTAACAAAATAAATAAAATGGTTATATTTTAATTTAAAATAAAATTGATAATAAATATTTATTTTTATATGGTTTATATATTTAGAAATATTATATATATATGTGTGTGTGTGTGTGTTTAAATATTTATTTATACAATTGAATATTTATATAAAAACATATACAGATAGTATGTGTGTATATATATATGCATATATTTAATTATAAGTAACACTAAAATATAAAAAAGGCTAAAACGTAAACACCATAATATCCATATGAGTATAATCTCTAGTAATAAATTTAGTATCAGCCAAAACAAATAAAAATACCCTATTAAAATAATATGAAGTTCCATCAAATATTAAAAAATTAGGGTATCCCAACTAAAAAATTGGTTTTGCACGACTTCTAGGGACTTTTGACCTCAAAAAAAAGAGTGACTATAGTTTCCAAAATCAACATGACATAGATAACTTTGTAGGCTTTAATTTTATATCTTGTAGATCCCAAACTAACACCTAGATATAACTTTATGTCTTTTTGAAATTCAAGTCATGTTTTTAACTTGTCTTATGATATTAATTAATTTATTAATTTTTTATATCACTAAATTATTATGAAATATCTATTACTCAAAACTATTTTTCAAATTATCAATTAATATTAAATTTTAATTATTTTGTAAACCATTTTCACTAATTATATTGTATATTAAGTGTAAAGACATATTTCATAATATATAAATCATATTTATGAAAATATATTTATATATTAAAATTTTATTTTTAATAATTTATAAAAAATATAAAGGTCACATTTTATCAGCTCTAAGAAAAACATTGATATACAGTACCTTTATCAGTACTAAAAAAATCTTATGAAATGTGATAATAAATGGGGCCTTTATAATTACTTAAAAGAGTACTGATAAAAGATAGAATTTATCATCACTTTTTTTAGTGCTGATAAAGGCCTCATTTATTTGTTCTTTTAGTTAGTGCTAATAAAAGATCCCCCTTTATTAGTGTTTTTTATCATTGATAAAGAGTATAATTTAATATAGAAAAAATATTTTATAAAGGACCACTCATAATTTAAATAGTTTTTTTTTAAACATAGTTTCCATCAAAAGGGATCACTAATGTATTTATCAATGATTATCGTAATGCCCCGACCTAAATTACTCTGATCAATACCTTTTTTGGACCACCACATGACCGCAATTGTCCCTCCCCATACTCTAGAGGCTTCCGACTAGCAGTGAGGGCCATAAGGTTATCATGAGGGGATTATTCCCTTATTATTAGAGTGCACAACACAATATAAATAAATTAAATCATATACACATCTAAATAATCATAACTACCATGGAAAGTGATGATAATAAAAAACAACATCATATATAATAAAAATTAATGTGTCATAAATACTACATTGAATCCCTTATGGGATGATCATACATAAGAAGCACTAAAAGAAAAAAAATAAAACTGAGGCTAACAGCCCATCCCCAACTGATCTCGAGTCTTGCCTGGTCTCATCATCTAACTGCAACCTAGGAATCCAATCAACCTTCATCAACATTGGACCTTTCCCTAAACTTTTCCCACAAACAAAAATGATGTCTACTCAGGTACCCAATTGTCATGGTGGCTTAAGCAGGGTGTGAGTAAAACTCAATAGGTCACCACTAAAGACATCCCTCAAAATAAATAGTTTGTACAAAGTGCATGCAGGAGTGCTATAGATAAACAATTTAACAATTTTAAGAATATCATAATTAACCACCAATGCCTTGAATTCATGATGAAACTTGAGTTTTTCTGTAAAATTGTCGATCCTTGGGTATCTGACCCCAATCAACCATACTTTATCCATCCAATACCATGGTGTCTCCAAGTTTTTAATGGGAACCATGACAACAATATAACAAATATGGGTTTCTCTAGTATACAAATGAATAACATGGACCTCTCATACATGAGTTTTCTCAGTAAAGGGAACATGCCTAGTAGTAACATGGACCTCCCCTATGGGAGTTTTCTCATACAAATCATTAATAATAGTTTCCATTTCAAAACCAAAACCAATTACAATTTCCAATTTTCATTTCAAAATCCATTTCCAAATAAAATTTCAAAATTATATTTCTAAATAAAAATTCCAAAACACCAACACATGTCTTCAAATTCATTTAATATTTCTCATTTAAAAAACCAAATTCACTTTACCATTTACAATTCACCTTTCCAAAATACAATTTAAAAAATACCATCCCAATTTCAATTATCAAAATACCAATCTTAAAATAATAAACACATGTTATCCATACCATTTCACAATTTTTATTTCAAAAAACCTAATTCAATTTATTACCAAGGCACCCCACTAGGGCCATCTCTTACTAAAGTTATAGAATGTACAAGGGAATCAATAAAATAATTAGTTTAAAACATTTAATCATTTATATGTTCATCACTCAGCACACTTGAAATACCGCCACCTCATGCCCTTTGGAAAAATAATGTGAGACTATGGGAAATTTTAGGGACCATATACCTTTAAAGAATATTTACACATTATTTCCATAAAAAGGAAGTTGTATCCTAGGATCTACAAGCCCAATTTATACCAAAAAATTACCCTCCCACACTTTGGGATCCTAACCCACACCACAACATCTCAAAAAATTAATTATAATTAATTATAATTAATTTAACAACTAACTTGATAAGTCATAATGGTGAAAAACCTGCCGGAATCTCTCATCACATCGGAACTATAACAAAATGCTTTACAAAAACCCACCACACACCCTAAATCATATCCTAGGAAAAATAAATAAAAAAATATGATAAAACATACAGAAATTTATTTAATTTAAATTAAAACCCTTAAATAAAATTGTAATCACCTCATACCTCCATTAAAACGATGTGCAACGTTGGGTGGACGTCATCACGGGATCTCTTCTATGCATGCTGCAAGAAAGACTCAAGAGAAAATGGATGATTCCACTATGATCTGGTGGAATCGCCAAAAACCCAATGATAGGTATAGAACCCCAAGACTTTTATACATATAATTACATGATTTTAACCATAATTAACTATCAAAT
Organism: Viscum album; assembly: GCA_963277665.1. Taxonomy (NCBI): domain Eukaryota; kingdom Viridiplantae; phylum Streptophyta; class Magnoliopsida; order Santalales; family Viscaceae; genus Viscum; species Viscum album. The sequence goes on from OY728131.1 coordinate 2,066,745,740, forward strand.
TATAAGACAATGATCATAAATTCTAGTTTCTTTGGAAAACTAGGTACAAAAAAACTGAAAACATGGGACTAAATAAAACATTTCTTTATTTATCATCCATTATGAGCTCGTAACTTCCTTTGAGACCTTAAATACACATAGGATAACTTGGGGATAACATGAAAAAAGTGATGAGATAAAATCACAGTAAGGTAATAAAAATAATAATAAATCTTAGCACATGGGTTATAAGGCATAACATAATGATATAAAAGGGAATGGAATATTATTAGACATAAGGATTCATAATATATATAACATGAGATCATATAATCATGGAATATTAGTAATTTGGAATCAAAATAAAAATTACTTTAGCATTATTCAAGGCTTGTTTCACATAGATAATCATGATTCAAGGATAACCACCAAGACCATTGCACATGGAGCATGAGTCAAGGCTAACCACCAAGATCATTGCACATAACATTCATGAGACTAAAAATTACCCAATTAATTATAGAACTATATAGGAACATAAATTATAACATGTTCATTAATATGTTTTCTATATGGATAATCATACATAAGCAATCAATCATAAACATAAGGGTTACACATGGAAAGAATTGGGTATCATAATCATGTCATAAAGCATAACATAAGGGAATATCACAATGGTGTCCGTGAAAGAAATAATTTAAATAATAAATGGATATTAATAAGGTAAAATAGTCATATACCATGATAACTAATGTCAAAATGAAGTGATAACATGTAAAAAGAGTATTTAAGAAACTTTATAATTAAAACATTTTAGTGCGGTTTGAGGAAAATATTAAAGAGCATTTAAAGCAGAAAATGGAATAATCCTTTATATAAAACCAGAAGTTAACAAATAAATTTTTCATAATAAAATGAGTGATTTTATAAAAATATTTTTCTCTTAAAAATTTATTATAGAGTTCACTTGAAAATGGTTAAGAATTTGAGAAGTTCCCTTAAATCGAGTTTTCTTATCGGGAAGAATTGAGTAGGGAGCCTTTTAAAAACATGTATATACCAAAAAAATAAGGATGAATGGATCTTGATGCATGAGTTTGGAACATATAAAAATCATTTATAATATTTAAATAAAAATAAAAGATAATTTAATTTTATGTAAAAAGAGAGAAAGAGTAACCCTAAGGAATAATGGAGGTTCAGGAAGAATCTCTTACCTTAAGTCCGAAGGTGTTATTCACTTGGTTTTAATATAGAAGATAATAAAGTTATATTATTAATTCACGAAAAATTTATATATATTTTTTATTTATTATTACCTTATTAAGTTCATTTATTGACTTTTTGATGGGTTAAGAGGTTCAATTTCATTATTTAGGAGCATTTGTTTCCTTGGTTTTCATGATCAGTTTACTTGTATACATGTACGAAAGGTTGTGTAAAGTGGGGGTAATTATACATAATTGAACTTATATGTTATTAATAATATTTAGAGGTTAAATTGGTCTTATAAATACTTTGTTTTTATAGAATGAGGGTGAATCATTAGATAAATCGTGAATGGTAACCGTTTGGGTTTATTTTTTTGGTTTTCTATCACAACGAACACATTTTGTTTAATAAAATAATATCATGTGTAAAAAATGATTCCAGAAAATTATATAAGCTATAATACATATATTATAGTTTTTTCAACCATAAAAATGATTTCATGACCATACATGAAGGTGTAATTGAAATATGAAAGCACGTCATCGATGAAGGTGGTAAATCGACACCTCACGGATCATGTTTTCATTCTTAGTATAAAAGGAAGGGGAAAGAGAGATGATAATGAGTTATTACATTATAATAACAAAATTACAGTATATGTAAGGTAATATAGTTACTATACTATTTGGATGAGTGGATGTGAGTATAGAAAAAGGAAATAAAGGAACTTGAAAAGAAATTAAAATAATAGGAAGAGGGTTTTACCTCTTGATTCCTTCTTCTTGAGAACCTCCTTAGGGGATTGGTTTTGTTATTTTTTTAAGAAAAAAATCTCTTGGATGTGGGGAAGAGTTTTGGGAATATTATTAGGAAGCATTTTTACAAGGTTCAAGGCTATAGAGGTGTGAGGAGAAGAGGTAGTGAGGAGTGGTATTTATAGTGGAGGAGAGGGGTGTTTCTCATTATTTTAATCATTAGTTTATTATTTTGGATCCAGACTATGAATAGTTTAAGAATTTTAATAAAATATAATAAAATAATGAATTATGGTTTGATATTTTTGGTTTACATTATCTATATATCATTTATGAATCCATAATTCATGTATATAGCATTTATCGTAAATTACCGTATTTTACTATTCACCAAAATTTTAGCTATTTTAGAAAAATCCAAAAAAATTACCCTAACCATTTTTCGATATGTAGAATTAAAAAATAAAATCCATTTTATGAAAATAATTTTCTAAATATGATAAATATAATTTTTAATTAAAATAGTCATTTACTTATAAAATACAAATTTTAAAATTAAAACTGCTTTTCTAATATTTTGAAAAAATAATTAAGGTTTCATAAAATTATCTCATAATCATAAAGAATCAAAATATTAATTTATTAATACATTTTATTAAAAAAAATTCTTTTAAATTGTTAAATTAGTCGTAAAATTGTTATTAAATATTTATGACTTACAAAAATACCAACACTTAATTAATAATTTTTAAAATATTTATTTTTCTATATTATGACATAATTATATCATATAATAAGATGGATAAATTTTATTTATAATTTCATTGGTGAAGTTACTATCCAATTATTCAGTTTACTATTCATAAGGGTCGCATTACTATTCCAATGAAAAAGTTACTATTTCATCAGTATAGGTTCCTTAATTTCTATAAATGCTTATTATTTCATTCATTCATCATTTATAAAGATTTTATTGTGTTCTATTATGTGTTTATACCATATGAAATAATTATAAGACGGTAATTTCTATAGATAACACTTTGGGTCGTTACATTATTCCCCCTTATGAAATTTCACCCTAGAAATTTCATTTTACGTTTTAAATTAAAAACATGTGTGGGTACTTTTATTTCTTCACTTACTCTGGTTCCCATGTTTCCACATCATACTTATGTTTCCACTAAAGTAAATTGACCAGGTGAGTAGTCTTGTTGCATAGAACTTTATCTCTATGATCCAAGATCTTCACTAGCTGCTCCTCATAAGAAAGATCATTCCCCAATTGTACCACCTTTGAATTCAGTACATGTGAAGGATCCAATATGTACTTACTTAATAGGGATGCATGGAATACATTGTGTACTTGAGACATGGTTGGTGGAAGTACCGGTCGATAGGCCACAACTACGACACGATCAAGGATCTTGAATGGGCCAATGTACCTGGGACTTAACTTCCCTTTCTTCCTAAATCTCATTATCCTCTTCCTTGGAGATATGTGAAGGAATAACATGTCTCTAACCTTAAACTCCTGGTCTTTTCGATGATTATATGCATAGATATTTTGTCAACTTTGAGCTGCCTTGATTTATTATTGAATGGTCTTCTCCTTATCCACCATTTATTCAACCATTTCATGTCCTAGCATCTTATGTTCACTGACTTCATCACTGCATACTGGTGTTCTGTACCTTTTCCCATAAAGGGATTTATATGGAGATATTTGGATTCTCAAGTGGAAACTATTATTGTAAGAGAAAACAAACAGAGAAATATTTTGGTCCCATCCTCCTTTGAATTCCATAGAACATGCTCTCAACATGTCTTCTAGTTTCTAAATATTCCACTCAGATTGTTCATCAGTTTGAGGATAATAGGTTATATTGAAGTTCAACTCGGTGTTCATATCATGTTAAATACTTTTCCAAAACATAGAGGTAAATCTCAGATCTTGGTCAAATACAATCGATATTGGTACTCCATGAAACATTACCACTTCTTTGATGTATATATGTTCAAGTTTATCACATGAGAAGTCCTCTAGAATTATGATAAAGTGATATTTCTTTGTAAGATGATCCATAATAACCCATATATAATTATTTCCTCTGGATGTATTTGTAAGTCTAGTGACAAAGTCCACAGTGATGTTTTTCCATTTCCATTTTGGTATGGGTAATGGTTTCATCATCCCTTTAAACTTTTTCCTTTTAGCATTAACTTTCTAGCATACCATCCACATTGATGTATATTCAGTGATCTCTATTTTTATATTGTCCCAACAAAAGTTCTCCCAGAGATCTCAATACATCTTTGTGCTCCCTGGGTGAATAGAGAAGGTTGATCTAAGTGTGTTATTCAGAATCTCTTTCTTTATCTCTGGATTGGAAGGTACACATATTCATGACCCAAATCTTACGAATCCATCCTTACTGATCTTGAACTTGTAGGATTTCCCATTTCAGATAGCTTCCACCAATTTTTGAATTTTCACATCATTTCTTTGAGCATGTATTATTTTCTCTATAAGGGACAGATTAGCAATCATTTGAGAAAGGATTGATGATTTTCCTCCCTTCATGATTTCCATTTCCATCCTTTATAATTATAAGAATATTGGATCCTTCTCAATTCTCAACATTGATAAAGATGCAGGATCCTTTATACTTAGAGAATCTTCCACCTTATTTTATATACCAGTATGGTAGTAGATTGAGCAGTTGTAATCCTTGATGAGCTCTAACCATCTTCACTAGAACATATTAATCTCTTTCTGTGTGAATATATATTTAAGACTTTTGTTATCAGTATATATCTCATACTTCTCCCCATGTAGATATTGTCACTAGATTTTCAATGTGAATATCATAGCAGCCAACTCGATATCAGGAGTGGGATAGATTTTCTAATGAATTTTCAACTTCCTTGAGGTGTAGGATATCACTTTATCATATTTTATAAGTAAATATCCTAAACCTTTCTTTGAAGAATCACTATACACCATAAAGAGTTTTCCACTTTTTGGGAGTGTGGGTATTGACATAGTGATAAGCCTCCTTTTGAGATCCTTAAAGCTTTCCTCACGTTCTTGAGTCCAAAAAAACTTCACTACCTTCTATGTCAGCTTGTTTATTAGGTTTTACAATCATGATAATTTCTTCAAAAATCATTGGTAATACCCAGCTGGACCAAGAAATTTGTGGATCTCTATTATAATTGTTGGCCTAGGCCACTCTTTGATTGCCTTTGTCTTAGAAGGGTCCATAGATATTCCTTTACTGGTGTAACATGCCCCAAGAATGATACTTCCTCCATCCATAACTCACATTTACTATAATTTTCATATATTTTCTCCCTTTTCAAAGCCTTCAATGTAGTATTAAAATTCTTCTCATGTTTCTCATTTATCTTGGAGTATATCAGAATATCATTGATAAAGACTACCACAAATTTGTCAAAGTAATCTCTAAAGACTTTATTCATTAAATCCATGAAAAATTTTGAAGAATTAGTGATTCAAAAGGGTGTCACTATGAACTCATAGTGTCCATACCTTTTTTGAAAGGAAATATTGGGAATATCTTCCTTCTTCACCTGTAATTGGTGATATATTAGGTGAAGTTCCACCTTAGATAAATAATTATCCCCACGTATCTGATCGAAAAAGTTATCTATCCATGCTATTAGATACTTGTTTTTTATCATGATTTTATTGATATTATGATTATCAATGCATAGGTTCATTGATCCATCCTTATTCTTGACGAAGAGGACTGGAACACCTCATGCTGAAGCACTAAAGCATATAAAACCCTTGTTTGGATTCTCTTGTAACTGCTTCATTAGTTCTTCCTGCTCAATGTTGTCCATTCTATAAGGTGTCTTTGATATAGGTAGAGATACATGAATAATTTCAATTCATAATTAAACCTCTCAGTCAGGAAAAAGACAAAGTAATTCTTTAAGGAATACATTAATCCCTCATGATGGGAATATCTTTAACCATTATCAACTCCTTTGTATCAATCATTTGAGCAAGATATGCTTACTCATAAGACAGTAAAATCTACATTGTAGATGATTATTCTAAAGGAGATTCATCTTCCTCCTTACACTTGTAAATAATTATAGGATGCTTTGGGATGTGAATAGTGATCTCCATTTCCTGACATTTGATGTTGTATTTTAATCAAGATATCAAATCCATGACCAAAATAGCATAAAACTCTACCAAAGGTAGTATGATAAGATTTATTGGAAGGTTCAGTCCATAAAAATTATCTGAGGAGGATTAATGTACTTTGGTTGGAATAATTTCCCCATTATCGTTTCTCACAGATAACTCAACCTCCAAATTTTGAGGTGGTTTTTTAATAGTTCTACTAAACTTGCAAGATGTGAAAGAATTCATAGAACCATAATCAAATAGTATGCTATATGTTCTTGAATGAATAACTAGTGTACCTATCACCGCATTGTTGTCTGGATCCATATCAGTAGTAGTGATAGCATAATCCCATCCTTTTTTACTTGGAGGTTGTTGTTGAATTTCTCCAAAAACCCTAGTCTTAGGGAATTGGTTTTCAAAATTCCCATGTTTCTTATAGTTGAAACACTCCACTACAGGCTAAGTGTTGATCTGAACCTTTATTTATTCTTCCACATTAGTGGAATTATTCATATCCCTTCAGAAGTTCTTATCAATATTCCCCATTCTTCAACATTTAAATCATTTCCTAGTTCCCTTTAGACAGTTCCCGGGATACTTCTTCACACAATTTTGACACATGGGATATTTGGTATTCCTTCTATCATGGTATTTATTTTAAGATCCAACCATATTAGACTCCATTTTCTTCTCTTTTTCATTAGGCCCATGAGACCATTGAGAGTCTCCAATATCCATTTCAACCTTAAGGGCACAATGGAAAATATTCTCATAATTGTTAATGTTTCGAATCACCAAATCTTTTCATAGACTCAACTTTAGTCCAATAAAGAATAAATCCACCTTTCTTTTGGTTTTCATGATAAATTCAAAGTTGTATCTTTCAATCCTTATAAAGTTTTATTCATACTCCCGGGTAGACTCATCTTCTTTCTGCTTAATTCTGAGGAACTCTCTTTCCATATTGAGATGGAGGGTTTGAGGAAAATATTTATTGAAAAACATTTTCTTTAATTCTTCCCAATCCATGGAATAAATTTCCTCCCTGGAATTTGTATTTTTTATCATTTTCCACCACTGATCAGCTTCCCCATCAAAACAATAAACCACTATCACAACTTTCTCTTCTTCTGAACACTATAGGACAGAGAATATCTTTTCAATATAGTTAATACACTATTACATGGGTAGGGGATCAGAATATTCACTAAACATGGGATTCCTTTTCTACATGAAGGATTCCAAATAGCTTTCTCTCTCCTAGGAGAAAAAGGGAATTCCACGTGATTCAAGTTATTATTCATAACATGAGCCTGATAAGCAAGTACTGTCATAAAGTTTTGAGTACTCGCTTCCATCATATTTTTCATATAATTAGGGAAATAATCACATTGCCTATCACATTGACTATTGTAATGTGTTCTTCTATTTCTTTCCATTAACTTAGAAAAATAAAGTACAATTCAGGGGCTTGAATACTTAGCATAAAAAAGTATACTTTAAACATAAAAGGATAAAATTGTAAAGGAAAAGTATATCCTAACTTCTGATTCCCTAGGTTTAAATCTATGTTATTTATGATCTATTTCCAAACATGTATTCTTTTTGGAATTTTCTATATTCCCTTAATAATTTTTTATAATGAGCTTATGAATTTATCAAAGCATGTCCCCAGGGAGTGTCAAACCAGGTGCATGGTAAGGCATGTTTTCATGTACTAGGTTACCCTGAGATAGAACAAGAACACCTTATCAGAGATTTTACTCCTAGGAACATCTATGTCAGAACCACATCGACTTATAGTATCCAGAAATGGATTTATTTTATTGATAAACCACTTACTCTAAACTTACCAAAATTTTGGGATATTTTCTTAGACTTAGTCTTATCCCTAAGGTTCTTACTAAAGTTGTATTTTCATAATCTCCAAAAACAACTATACAATCCTCTAATACCAACTATACCAACCCAACATATCATTACATGATTTTAAGCATAATTAACTATCAAATTACAAGCTAAGGATCCTATATTCTAGTGTATTTGGATGATTAGGTACATAAAACTGAAAACATGGGACTAAATAAAACAATTCTTTATTTATCATTTATTATGAAATTATAACTTCCTTTGAGCCCTTAAATCATCATAGGATAACTTAGGGATAACATTAACAAAGGGGTGAGCTAAAATACTGATAAAAAATAAACATAAGAATAAAGCTTAGCACATGGGTTACAAGGCATAACATGATGATATAAAAATTCATGGAACATGATTAGACTTAAGGAATCATAAAATATATAACATGGGTTAATATAATCATGTAATATTATTAATGTGTAAGCAATATAAAACATTAATTTATCATGATTCAAGGCTTTTTTCATATATAGAATCATGAGTCAAGGCTAACCACCAAGACTGTTGCACATGAATCACTAGTCAAGGATAACCACCAAGATTGTTGCACATAACATCTCATGAGACTAAACATTACCCAATAAATTGGAGTTTTATTTGGACACACCTATAATAACATGTTCATTAATATGTTTTCCACATAAATAATCATACATAAGAAATTAGATATAAATATAAGGGTTACCCATGGAAAGAATTGGGTATCATAATCATGTCATAAAGCATAACATAAGAGAATATCACAATGGTGTACAAGAAAGAAATAATTTAAATCATAAATGGACATTCATATGGTAAAATAGGCATAGATAATGACAAGTTATTCCAAACTTAATTGATAACATGTAAAAAGAGTATTTAAGAAACTTTATAATTAAAAAAATTTAGTGAGGTTTAAGGAAAATATTAAAGACCATTTAATGCATAAAATGGAATAATATATTATATAAACCAGAAGTTAACCAAGAAATTTTTCATAATAAAATGAGTTATTTTAGAAAAATAATGAATTCTTAAAAATAGATTATATATTGCACTTGAAAATGGGTAAGAATTTAGGAAGTTCTCTTAAATCGGGTTTACTTATCGGGAAGAATTGAGTAGGGAATCTTTTAAAACATGAATATCCATAAAAAATAAGGATTAATGGATTGTGATAAATGATTTTGGAACATATACACAACATTTATAATATTTATATAAAAATAAAATTTAATTTAATTTGGGTAAAATGAGAGAAAAAGTAACCTGAATGAATAATGGAGGTTCAGTTAGAATCCCTTACCTTAAGTCTAAAGGTGTTCTTCACTAGATCTTAATATACTAGATATTAAAATTAGATTCATAATTTTATAACCCTTTATATATGTATTTTATTTATTATAACCTTATTATGTTCATTTATGTCCTTTTTGATGGGTTAAGAGGTTCAATTTCATCGTTTAGGAGTGTTAGTTTCCTTGGTTTTCCTTATCGGTTTACTTGTATACAAGTACAAAAGGTTGTATAGAGTGGGGTAATTATCTAGAATTAAACTTATATTTTATTATTTATATTAAATAGGTTAAATTGGTATTATAAATACATTTTTATTTCATTAATATTAATCATTAGATAGATAGTTAATTATAATCATTTGGGTTTATTTTTGGCATTTTTCTATCACAATGAACTAATTTTGTTTAATAAATTAATATCATGTGTAAAAAATGATTAAATAAAATTAAATAATATATAATACATATATTATAATCGTGTTCAACCAAAAAATGGTTTCATGACCATCCTTGAAGGTGTAATTGAAAGATGAAAGCACGCCATCCATGAAGGTGGTAAATTGGCACCTCACGGATGATGTTTTCATTCTTAGTATAAAAGGTGGGGGAAAGAGAGATGATGATAAATTATTACATTAGCATAAAAAAAATTCCAGTATATTTAATTTACTAGAGTTATCATACCCTTTGGATGAGGGGAGGTGAGGAGAGAAAAATAAAATAAAGGAACTTGAAAAGAAATTAAAAGAAAAGGAAGAGGGTTTTACCTCTTGATTCCTTCTTCTTGAGAACCTCCTTAGGGGAATGGTTTTGGTATTTTTTTTAATAAAAAAATATCATGAACATGGGGAATATTTTTTGGAAGATTCTTGGTCAGAATTTGTACAAGGCTCAAATCTTGAGAGGTGTGAGGAGAAGAGGTGGTGAGGGGTGGTAATTGCAGTGTAGGAGAGGGGTGTTTTCTCATTATTTTCATCATTAGTTTATTATTTTGGATCAAGACTATGAATAATTTGATAATTATCATAAAATATAATAAAATAATTAATGATATTTCTATATTTTGGGCTTACATAATCCATACATCATCTATGACTTCATAAATCATGTATTTAGCATTTATCGTAAATTATCACATTTTATTATCCACCAAAATATCAAGTATTTTAGAAAAATACCCAAAAAATCACCCTAACCATTTTTTTTATGTGTATAATTAAAAAATGAACTCCATTTTATGGAAATAATTTTCTAAATATAAGAAATATAATTTTTAATTAAAATCATCATTTACTTGGAAAATACAAATTTTAAAATTAAAATTGTTTTTATAACACTTTGAAAAATTAATTAATGTCTCATAAAATTATATCCTAATAATAATGCATCTAAATATTAATTTATTAATAAATTTTATGAAAATGAATTTTCTTTTAAATTATTCAATTAGTCATAAAATTGTAATTAAATATTTATGACTTACAAAGATACCAACACTTAATTAATAATTTTTAAAATATTTATTAACTTATACTATAATATAATTATATAATATTGTCACTTATAATATGGATAAATTTTATTTATAATTTCATTGGTGTGGTTACTATTCAATTTTATGGTTTAATATTCATAAGGATCACATTACTATTCTAAATATCAAGTTACGATTTCATCAGTATAGGTTTCTTAACTTCTAGAAAGTCTTCTTATTTCATTCATTCATAATTTATAAATCTTGTATTATGTTATCTTATGTGTTTATACTATATGATATATTTATAAGAAGTTAATTTCAATAGATAAAACTTTGGGTTATTATAAGAGGGATTTATCATGGATCCCTCACCAATAAATTTATATTACCTAATAATGGAGCATAGTGAGCATCCTAGGGTTGATCTTTTGAGGAGGTTGCTCACACACACTCATTTTCTATTGTCACTATTTATAGACTAACTAAAACACTACTAATTATATAACAATATAGTGTGGGGTTTATGAAATTCATGATATTAATATATATATATATATATATATGAATTCATGAAGCACATAAAAAAGAAAATGAAACACACTGAAGTTAGTGAAGAAGCGTTGTTGTTTTTAAGAGACTGTGGTGATGCTATCATTATTCTTTAAAATATTAATTCTAAATATTCTACTCAATTTTGAGATAAAAACTATTAATGAAAACAATCCCATTGAATTTTTATTATCCCACAAAAAACCTCTATATAAAATACAATACTTCCTCACATTATCACTACAATGCTACTCCACCCTATATGCAGCATTATGATGATAAAGGAGAGAAATAAAAAAATAGGAAGAAGAATGAAATATTAGTGAAAATGGGGTGAACCATACACCAACTTCAGTTTAACCACTAATAAAATTATAATATATAATAATGAGAAACATTTTAGTATATGAACTCAAGATTCACTGCCCACGCACCCCCCCCCTCGAACAATCATAAAAGTTATTTCTCCATTTTTATAGAGTTAATAAGGGAATGGTTGAAGAACACAAAAGAGAAAATGGATGATAAGAGAGGAATATAAAATAAAATATATTAAACACTTAAAACACTGTTTATGCATCATATAACCTGATTATACTTAAAATTTATAAACATAATATCCAAATCCTTGAAATGGAGAGGGAGATACAGTTTTATAGTTAGGGGATTGGGAAAATTTATCTTCAATTCTATCCTAATAAAGTTTCCATGTGGTGGGAATAGTAAATGGATTAATTTGGAATTATTCTCTTCTATAAATATGTTTATTTATTTCTTATACATACTTCCACCATATTTCATAAATTTTTTACATTTATATCCAATTTTATGATGATATCATTAAAGAAAATATTTATGGAATAGAAGTTTATTTGTATTCCCATTATCTAACTTCACATACATTTATGGAATTTATGAAAGATAAATATCATATGGTAATAATAAAAGATAATTATCCTCATAATATTATAGGTATACATGAAAAATTAAATACCTTTTTGGCTTCCCATTTGTGACTTATAATCTTATCTCTAAAATCTATTCAATATGGGCACAGATTCCAAGACTCAACGTTTGAGCTTTATTTGAAATTCATAATGTTAGATTAGGTTTTGGTTCTAGTTGAGTGAAATATAGGCCATATATTTTTAAAACTTAAAAAAATAAATTTTATAATTTATATTAGTGTAAAATAAGTTTTGGATGAAATTTCAATATGATATAAAAATATTTAAATTCAAAAATTCATCTATTTTCACAATTGAGATCAAATTATAAATTAAAATTAAAATTGTTAGAGTTTACCTTAAATATTAAATTTGTGGGAGTAAAAAATTTAATGATAAAATTATATGTGTAAAATTATGATCTTTATCAATCTCCCACACTTAAACATTTCACTCAATGACAATCATCAAATATATAAATCAAAATCCACACCAAAATCAAAAGTGAGAAAATTTCCAAGGTCTTTCCCAAAATTAAATTACATCATGTCTAGTTAATGAAAAACAATTACATTTTATATTAAAATATCACATTTAAATTCATTAAACCTCATAAATCCAATCATGGTCTAATGACACCTACCTCACATTGAAATTCATGTCACTCTTCACTCAATAGAAATTAAATTTGGGGTGATAATCATACTTGGAAAGTGCATGTGTCACTATAGGATTGTGACATATCCACACCGAGAGACATAAAAATTTTATTTATCATAAGGTATTTTTCATGGTGAATTATATAGCTAAGGGTCGATGGGTACAAAAAATTAAAAAATTTAGACTGAAAAGAGGATGTTGAACTCTTAAATACAAATGCATGAATATTCAAGTGAAAACATAGAAAATATACCTCATTAAATTCCCATTAAAAATTTACAACACACATACTTTAACATGAAACATGAGTCAAAAGGTGAATACAATGAATTATTTCAACCTAATTATATCATTTTATCTTTTTTTATTTTTATTTTTTATTTTTTATTTTTTTCATTTTTTCATGGAGGATAAGATGATAATAAAATATAATGAAATAATGAAAATAATTCTCATAATTTTTAAGAGTGGAATGATTCATAAATTTAATCACAACTAATAATTCAATCTCACCTCCTTTTTCATTTTCATTTTTTTCTTTTTTTTCTATATTTTATTAAAGGATAATCGGATGATACAAATAAAGCATAATGAATAAAATTGACTCATGCCCATTCTAATGACCAAAATTTTTATAAACACCTCACACCACCCTTAAATTAAGTAAATCCAAAATAAAACACATAATAGTACCTTACCTGACACTCAAACTTGAAATATTCATGGAGAAATATTAATAGTATAGGTAGGTAAGAAAAAATCAGCTTGTAATGTGGTCGTTTCTAATGGAAAATGTTTGTGTACTTTGTTCGATGGTATGACTGTGGGGGTTTGAATGGTTTCATAATAATTTTTTTTGTATCCATCATTTTCAAATGGATTCTAATGGATTTTTTTTGGAGATGGAAACATCCAATGGTTCCCTTATTCGAGATGTTTCACAAACCTACTTTCCAAAGGCAGGTGTTTATTGGGAAATGGATCCAATGATGCTTAGGGACTCACATTGGTCAAGAGGATGGGAGTTTGGTCTCATCACACCCTTTTGGGGGAAATTATTTCCTACTTCGGGACTCTCTTAAATTTTTAATACATATTTTTGAATCCTTCATTAATTCCTAAGTATGACACGGGTCACCCTTGAATTAACAATCAATTATTAAAATGTATGTATTTTATAAACATCTGTATGTATCCAAGGTTATTCATCGATATAGACATTGATATTTACTTGAGTTTATCCATTAATGGTACCCTTTTTTATGGATTAGATATTATTTTGTCATTTATTATCATGATATTAGGTTCAAGACACATAGTGGGGGAACTCCATAATTTATCAGCATCCAGGGAGATGGAAGTCTTTTTGATGTCGACATCAGGCCCATGAGATGGGCTTAATATGTATACCTGTGAAATGAATTATATCCCACATATTTCAGTGCCACTTTATGGGACACATCATACATTTTAAGGTCATGTGATGATGACCAAATCGTGCAGTTTAATGTGATGCAGCAAGGACATTCAGGAGAAAGGTTCCTTGTAATGGTTTTGTGTGTGACTTATGTTGAGTTAGCCCAATGAATCTAGAAGGAATGTGGGATACCAGGTTTTATGTAACCCTATTGGTAATGTGGACTAGAGATAATTATGTGTGATTTCGGGGTTTTGGGTTTATACCTTAGGGAGTATTCCTACGTATCCCTTTTGGATGGGATTCAAAAATCATGTAGTTTAGATTTGGGTTGAGGACCCGTGCCTATGGAGTTCCTCTGATGTTTTTTCTTGTGGGAATGTGAATATTTTAGAAGATTGAGTTGGTATTTATATTTAATAGGAGGCCATTGGCTTGCTTCATCAGGAATATGGACCCTTTCAAGATTAAGGAATGGTTTCAGGGCTTACAATGTATAGGAAGATTCCCTATGGGTTGGATACATGGATTTGAAGACCCACACCTATGGATGCCCTCTGAATAATGGTGAGAAGAATATCTAGAAAATTATTCTCTTCCAAGACATGAATATAATTATGCATATTTAATGATTGTATCTATCCTCTAGGACCATGGGATCCATGATCGGATGTGAGAAACAAGAGGAAGAAAAATATATAGAAAAAATCATCATCCTTCATATACTGGTGTATGAGGCTAGGATAATGGGAGAATAAGAAAAGAATTTTATGTTCCTATTTTTCCTCCCATTTTTTTAATCGGGATAGTCACATATGACTACTCCTCTAGCTATAGACCATAAGAAAAAGCTAGGGTCTTTCTCCCAAATGGATTTCCTAATAATGGTTATAGATAATAGAGGAGTATAATCCATTAAACCTCAAAGGAAAAAACATGTTTGATCCTCTCCCTCGTCATTTGGAACCATTGGTCCCTGGTCTCAGAGATGACGATTTAAAGACATGGCCCAAACCCTCGTGTATTAGAGATGATGAGGGAAGGAAAAGGACTTGGCCCTTTTCTCTGATATTGTGAAGTCTTTGTAACTCTCTCTAGGGTTTTTATCATCATGACCAAATGGATTAATAAATTCATACACTCTGAGGACCCTACCTTTAATGTAAAACAAGTGTAGGACACCTATAATCAATGTAATTCATAATAGAAAAAGGGACACACTAGTGTGCCTCCATCCATGGTTGTGAAAGTTTGGAGGCTTTGGTGGAGGAATTTATTTGGTCTCCCTTATATGGTAGTCCCAAGGAAGAAGGTTCCCTTCCATTTGTGGCCTGAAAGAGGGCTCAAAGGAGGCTCGCATAGGTGAAAGTTGGGAAAGTTAGAGGTGTCTCGCATAGGGTAAGCCTACCCAGATCAGAAGTACTCCACACAGAGTAAGGCCTATGTGAGATTGATATGACTTCTAGATGATGGACAACCAAGGAAAAAACACTTGTTCAAGGAATTTCTTTAGGCTCCAAGGGTCTCCTTAGTTGTCCCTAGAGTTGTCTAACGCAGGTCCCATATTTTTTAAGGGTCCTTCATGCTAGTAACTTTTGATTAGGGAGTGTATAGCTCCTCATGTAGGTGTTTTTTATTTTAAACTATAGGGGGAATTTTATCCCATTGTCCCTATTAATTTCCTATTCTCTCTGGTTTTAGAGAGATACCTAGGTGGTTTTGAGGGCCTATGTGAATAAATGGGGTGATCATAGCTTTAATAATTATCTGGTGTTTTCATCATGTAAATGAGTATCCTTAAGTCCTATTTATCAGAAAAAATGGGACCATGGAAGAAGTAGTTGGCTCACATGGGTGGTTCATGAAGATGGGCCATGCATGTGAGACACAATAGGCTATTGGTCCTACCTTCTTAGGCTTGTGAAGCACCGATGGGTGTGCCAGTAGAACCTTCAAAAAAACACTATTATATGGGGCCTACTCAAGATAGATTCTAATGAGTGTCAAATCCATGATATAGTTCAATCCTTAAATTTTTTCTTCTTGTGGCAATTTCTTTTAATATCTTTTCATCCACATGACAAAATTAAGTTTCAAAAAAAACCACACTCAGTATTGGATCTGATCAGAAGAAGGGGGTTTGATCCTGAGGTAGAGGGGTAAAAAGGTCTTGAGGGTCATATTGGCCACCGGCATAGGTCATCTGTATAGGCCATCTTCACTGTTGTTTAGTTAATATAGATTGTGCACAAGGTCTCCCATGTCTATAAATAGGGTTGATGGCCTCAGTGGTACCCCTTCTTGCTGATGTGCCACTTCTCCCATCATGCTATTCTTCCACATAGACTATACACTTAATCTTTTTTTTAATGATTCATTCACACAAACTATGTATGGACATATCTATGTGATGCATACACTTAGGTGAGCGGCCTGCATGGGGTCACTTGGGCGAGAAATCTATGTGAGGTCACTTGGTTGAGTGACCTACGTGAGTCTATTCCTCTGCCAAATTTCTGAATTTATGGAATTTTTTCAAAACCAAGACTTGTATTCTAATGAAATAGTGGTACTTCCTTTCAGGTTCCCAAGGGATTATCATAAGGATAAATTTTATGATAAACAAGATGGATATTGTATCAAGGAGATGGTTGATACTGTTGGGCTGGATTTCTACCACATATGTGATACTACCCTTCTAGATTTGAAAAAACATATGAAGAAGGACCATCATGAATATTCAGAGAGTAACTACCAACCACTCTATGACCACAAACTTCTGAAGGATGTTTTCATCCTAGATATTAAGTACTATGTCCATATTTTCTAGTTCCAAGAGTATAATAATTTTACCACCACCAACATCTCAATCCAGGTCACATACATTAATGTGATAACCTCATCCATGGCCTATGTCATGCATCATAGCAGATGCACCCCATATTTGAAATATCATACCCCTAAGTTATAGCCTCATTTATACTCTTCTATATTTCATGGTTCTAAGATAGATTAATTAAAGGGATATAAGGAAGATTGGGACCTCTATCTAGGAGGGTGTGTGAGACCCGAGTGAATGTGGGCATACTGGGTGTGCTAGACCTATGATGATTTTTTGACCAAGATGAAGGAATTCAGTATTTATTAGGCAGTCTAGGGGGCCATACATATGTATACAATAATCTTGATATCTTTCCTAAAATATTTAGTTTATGGATCCTATAGAACAATTCCTTCCATATAATTTATTGAGAGGTTGGAATCAGTCTATGGGATGTCTACTAGATCTATAGATCTCCCATAATTAGAGAAATGTATGTTGAATTCATCCCACTAAAATCCTCTTAGGAAGATGCCAAAAGGATGCCAATTCTGGCCCGTGAGCTATTGGAGATGGCCTAGGATATCAAGAAAGAAGACCATATCCTAAATGAGGTTATTTGTTTTGAAGCATGGATGTGTTAATTTATGAAGCCAAAGGGAGAGGTTCCCATGTAAAAACATCCTATGGTATGTCCCGTGACGGAGAAGAAAGGCATTCTCGGTAAATTCAAGCCCATATTGGAGTAGGGTGAGTATAATTAGTGGGTTTGTGCCACCAAATATAACATACCTACCAAGAAGTTCCTTGTAGGATTCTTTGAAATGTGTCTAAGCATATACATACTTACAATCCATGGCTCCAATGGTGGTGTAAGGACAAGAACATTTTTTATAGCACCCAAGCTAGTAGAGGGAAAGCGCATAGGGTTGGAATCCCCTATAATAGTGAATATCCACAAGTTACTACTACATGTTCACATAGGAAATGCCCCTTTCAGAATTACAAGGTCATTCTATGTACTATAGGCATGGGTTCTAGCATGATTTTCCTCCTACTACATGTTGAGTGGAATCAAAGTTCCCAGGGCTGGTTTTGACCATTTTTCTAGGTCATTTTTGGTATCCAACTCATGTCCCTGAAGCCTAGTGAAGCCTTAATGATATTTAATCCTTTTAGGGAGTTCAATGTATTTCCCATATGGGGATCCTACCATTTGTAATTTCACTAAATATGGTAAGTAAATTGATGAAATGAGGTCACACTTAATCACCTTTAGAGATGGTGTGCTTGTAACCCAAATCAATGGGAAGGTTATATGTGAGGCATATCCTCTATATAGATTTTCATGCCAATTTATGTTTTTTTTAGAAAAAAAATGTATCTCCTCCTATGAATATAAAATTAGAGAGGAACCCAATGTTTGTTTAACAACTCTAGAAGATCGCGGCTATGGATGTGACTTGATCAGTAATCAATATACCTCCGACGAGTGCATCCACGGTCTTGCCCTCTTAGTATGTCGAGGCTTGGATTTCATTGTATCCCCAAGGGGTGTTTATGGTATTCATTCCTTGAGTCATGTTTTTAATAACTACTAGTTGGGGGAATCCTAATAGAAAGTCTCCACCCATCCCATGTATTGATTGTGAGGAGGCCCCGAGCTTTCCCACATAGACTCATGCGTGTTTTAGCCTACTATTCAGGGTTAAAAGGGATATGCCAACTAAGATTGGGGATAGAATATCAATTATCCATTGTCAAGAGGAAATCAGGGATCCATTTTTTTCACCCTTCTACTACAATAGAGAGAGTTTTGAATCTCTTGAAACCAAAGAGTGTTAGGTCTACTTCATAGCAGGCCCGAGAAAACTTGTATTTTCTTTGATTGGAGGTGGTTCAAATTTTCAAAAGCAAGTCCTTATATTCTAATGAATTGTGGATAATTCTTCATGTCAGGTTGTGTATTCCATAGGTTGGGGATGTTTATGCCCCACCTGACCTCCACTTTGATGTTCACCTTATCGGGGTTCAAATATATATCTAAGAGTTAGAGATGATAAATTACACCACTGATGATTGGGTCCTAGACACAAATCGAGTAAATGAAATTCTAGAATGGGGGGCTATTGAAGGGGTTGATGAGTCACCCGCTGATGAATGGGATGACTTCATCAATCCTCAGTATGTAATTGTTCTCCTCTCTTGTTTTTCTCATTCATAATTTTTTCCCTTATTTTGAAAAAAAATATTGTTAATAAGGAAATGGTATCCCTAATTTGTAGTGGGTAGAGGAGGAAAATATTGGGATCCCTTCACTAGAATATGGCCCAACATAATCCCTTATTGGGGTTGAAGAATAAACTCTTGAATTAGGGGATTTATCCTCTGTCCGTAGGATGATGGAGGTAGAAATTTTAGGAGAGTATTCTTGACAACCACCTCTAATACCAGTATTTGTGGAGGTAAGTGTCAGTATTACTCTATAAAAAGTGAAGGAATGATGGTGAGTGAATCACTTAGCCTAGTGCATCATTAGTTAGGGTGAGTTTTCTTGAAAATTTTTATTCTTTATTAGTCTAGAATAAATTATTGATTATGTCCATGAGTTGCATAATCCACTTATACTTCCTCTCTCAAGTGTCTTAGAGATAACCCCACCCACCCACTCCCACCCCCCGAGAATACAGGAGGATGTTCTAGATGAGGCACAAGTTCCTTCTGGAATGTTTGTTCTCACAATAAGAGAATTATCAAGGGATGAGGTCACATATATTCTCATTACTATGGAGAGGGAGGAGAATACTGGTAATGTCAACATACATCATAAAGTTCCAGGTGCCAACTATTGACTTTTATTCCTTATGATATTTCAGACCTGCCGCACACACTAAAGGACCCTGAGACCACTACTTCTGATCATGTCACCACTCTATAAGGGGATAACATGGATCTCAGACTATCCAATGAAGGTGGTGGTGATGATACTAATCCGTCAAGGATTGAGAGGGTTATGACTACTAAAAACATAGTGAATTTTGTTGACGTTGGAGCCAATTTGGGTATTTATATCAGCATCTTAGACACCCTTACTGGTGAGGATGAGATGAGACTTGAAATACAATATCACAAAGTAATTTACACACATAATCTGGATATTTATATCTCAGTATCCCTTGAGGAGTTTTGGGGACTTTAATAAGGAATTGGACAGACATGAGTTTTATTTTTCTTGTGTTTTCAAACATAGTGGACCTTATTTCATTTGATGTTTTACACCAAAGATCAACTTTTGAAGATTTTTCTTTAGAAAACATCACCAAGGAACTTCATGACCTAGGAATCCAAGTCCATCCTAGTCCCATTTCTAAGGGATTAATAGCTGAGAACCCTGAAGTGGTAGATCCTTGAGGTCCCTCTATCTCGATCACTGGGAAAACTCATAAGGATGTTCCTTATCAAGATGTCGCTACCCAAAGTGCTAAGATCAGAGTTTTCAAAGAGGAAATAATTCCATTCATTGATCCACCAATGGGTGAGGGTGTTTAATGGATTAGTTTTTTTTACAACCTTCTTTTTCTATTAACTTCCTTATGTTAATGAGGGGTTCCATCTATTAGCTAGTTCCATCAACTTTAGAATTCGAGCCTAAGGTGGGGGATTTTGTTCCAATTCATCCAACAGTGTTAGGTGATGTTGAAAGTATTTCTGAGGGAGTGGAACTAGGTACCTATTTGAGTGTGTTAATACTAAGATACATCTCTCCTTATGAAATTAGTTCTGATTCATACTTGGAGACATAGTATGCCTTGTGTACCACACACTTTATCATTTTGTGTGATATCTAGAATATAGTCTCGGAGATGCCTTTCAAAGACCTTATATCAATAATTTTCCAACTTATAACACTATTTTACTTTCTAGGGTATGGTATTTTTGACTAAAACATTATACACTATGTTGTGAAGTCAATCATTAGACAATGGGAATAGGAGAAAATATCTCAATAGTCTAAGGCATAATTGGTAGGACAGATTGAATATCTCAGCACTATTGTGTCCTAGGTGAAGCCCAATCATTCCAATGAGGTAGATAAGTATCAATGTCATATAGATGAGAAATATTTTTAAATGTTACTCCTTTAAGAATAAATAAATTCCATAGAGGAATAGATTTTTCAAATCCACTACTTCTTAAAGAGGGTCTTAGCACAAGGCGAGGATTCATTTACTGTAGAGAAGAAAACACTTCATCACATTGAAGAGGTTGTCGCCACACAACTAGATGGGTTATGTAAATCTATGGAGAATGATTGATCCACAGTTCAAATTCTCAAGGCTTATGTCAAGGAACACTTATAAAATTTGGAAGAGAGACTCCAAACTGTGGAATCTCCTCCACATTTTAAAATGTGAATAAAGAAGGATTATTTTGTTCCTTTATTATTTTTTATGTGTTTTGGTCCTCATCATAATCATAACATTGAAAATTAATAGTTTTATTGAATATAAACATGGAAATGTGTTAAAATTAAAAATAAAATGATGAAAACACTCTAATTTTTGCCTAATTCATTTTGACCTAGTGAGAATAGTTCGACTGTTTCTAGGGATATAAAATATACCTTACAAACTTTGTGTCTTTTATATCATCACGCTAATTTTTTCTTAATTCATGATAAAAATGACTTAGTGGGTGAGAATTTTCATTTTATCAGGCCTCCCTTTGTGGGTTTTCAGCCTGAAATGTTTTATGCCTATTTATTTTCATTGCTCTGTTTTTTCCTAAACCATGTGGAGTTCAAGTTTAGAGAGATAGGACTCAACTTTTAACCATGATTACCTTTTTGGGTTTTCAACCTAGGGATTATTATGTAACTTTTGTGGGAAGTTTATATTCTTACAAACTAGACTAATTTGATTGGTTTTTTAGGTCTAACAACTTTGACCTTGAGTTATGGAATTACAACCCAAGATAGGATTACTGGCCAATAATGTTCTAAAATTCTTCAGATACCTTAAGAGGAATTTTGATCCATAATTTTATGATTTTCATATCTAAAACATGACATGATAAAAACATACAAGGAAATACCACATACCATATTCAAGAATCATTTTCTAGATTGATGTTGTCATTGAGGCTTATAGAGATAGAATAAGTCTCTCCCAAGGATGAATAGACCTCTAGTTGATAGGAACTTTTGGTGGGAGACTTATGAAAATCAAACTATGGATTATTAATTCATATTAAAAAAATTTAATCCTCTAGATGATATTCTCTTTTGGGTGGGTGACTTATTCAAATCTAACTACGGCGTATTACTACAAAGTCAGACAAAGGTGTTTTCAAGAATCTGACATTCCATTATTGTCGGTCTGGTAGTTTATGAAGATCTGGATTTTTCAAGACCACAAAGGGTGATTTTTAAATTGAAAGTGCCTAAAAATGAAAAGAACATATGTATTGTAATTTTCCATGAATGGTAAACTGCTCCTACATGAATTTTGATTGTGTAACTAAGGGTACATTCTCTTAGATGATTGATTTTCAGGGGAAAGGCACCTCCCTATCAAGGATTGAATCAACATGAAGTTTAATGTCATGAAATAAAGACATGGAACATATAGTTTAATGTAATATGGTGAGAAATTTGGGGCTATAGTTTAAGTTAATTTATCTTTTATCAAAATATTAGTGCGTTTCCCCTTTCACGGTAATCTATCCAATAATGTGTCATCATTTTCAAGTACGAATAAGGGAGGTTTGTAAGCTGTAATATGGTTTTTATGAATCCAAAGAGTGGTAAGGGAATAAAACATCATTAGGGATTATGGAGATAGAATAGGTATCTCCTAGGGGTGAATGTGCCTCTGGTTGATAGGCCCTTTTGGTGGTCAAATTATGAAAATCCAACTGGGGTGTATTACTGCATAGTCAAATAATAACATCCTATGGTTGATAGACTTATGTAGACCCAATTGGGGCATATTACTGCATATTCATAAAAAGGAATCCTCGGGAATATGAAATTCCACTAATGATGGCTAGAGAAATTTTATAGAGATTTAAATTTTACTAGACACGTAGTTTGGTTTGTGGAATGAGGGTTCCTTAATATTGGAGGATCATTTCATGTAAAAATTAGCAAGAATGGTAAGAAATGATTTCCCTATGTTGGTTTAACCCATGCATAGGAAAATTGGATTTTATTTTTATATTGTGGCTGGACTATGGAATAGGACCGGGGCATTACTATGTATCTCATCAAAATGAGAATTAATACACACGTAGTTCTATAAAATATTCCCCACACTGGTTAAATTATTGTGTAGAGAAGGGTTTTTTAATATAGGTTCATAAATGGGGTGAGAACCCATATTGGATCATTTTATTCAGATCTGACTCATACATAGAGGAGTGGGATAATTTCAAATATTTTAGATGGACCAAGATATAGGATCTGGGTGTCACTACATATCTCATCAAACAAAGAATCAATACGCATTCAGTTCTTGGAATTTTTGTTAACCATGTAGTTTAACATCATACAGTAAGTAAATCTTGTGTAACTTTTAAGGCCTTGCGATTAGAACCATATTAACCCTAATGTGAATTTATATGGCTTGATCATGTGGGGAATCCTTTATCGAAACTCCTAATTCAAAGTGATATGTGCTCAGTGTGAGAAAAAAGGATTGGAAAAGTTTTATTCCACCACACAAAGGAAATAAAAATGAAGGATAATGAAATTTTGATTTTATGGTGGTTGGACTAGGATGTAGGATCCAATCATTGCTACGTATCCCATTAGAATTAGAATCAGGTCATACGTAATTCTGGGAAACCGTTCAGTTTAGTGTCATGCGAAAAGAAAACTGGCCATTCAGTTTAATGTCATGTGGTAAGGGTGAATGTGACTCGATATGAAAAAAAATTATGTGGCTGGACCCAAGAGTTGAGATCTGGGCATCACTATATATATCTCAATGGTAGGAACCAAGCCACACATAGATTTTGAATTTACACCAACCATGTAATTTAACACCATTTAGTGAGGATGTCTGGTGTCTTGCAGTTTTAGTCCGTATGGAAAGGAACATTTTTCAAGAAAATAAAGAGTGATGTAAGTATTATCAGGCCAAGGATTCTCTGACATGATTTGGACATGAAGGAGGAAACTATAAACCATGATCTTATGAGTTCTATGATCTGAAATGTGATATGAGACAAAATAAAAGGGATGACTATAACGACCCAAAATTTTATCAATGGAATTTATCCCTTATTATAGTAATTTCATATAGTATAAATCACATAAAATCACTTATAGACCATAATAAAAAACCTTATAAATAAATAATTGAAAAAATAAGAAGTATTTCTATAAGTTAAGAAACCAATACCGATGAAATAGTAACTTGACCTTTGGAATAGTAATATGACCCTTTTGAATAGTAAACCGGACAAATGAATAGTAACCTCACCCATGGTAGTATAAATAAAAGTTAGGCATCTTATAAATGAAATTATGGTATAATTATATCATAGTATAAGTAAATAAATTTTTTAAAAACTATTAATTTAGTGTTGGCATTTTTGTAAGTCATAAATATTTAATTAAAATTTTATGATTAATTTAATAATTTAAAAGAAAATTTATTTTCATAAAATGTATTCATAAATTAATATTTTGATGTCTTATGGTTTTAATATAGTTTTGTGAGACCTTAATTTATTTTTCAAAGTCTTATAAAATCAGTTATAATTTTAAAATTTGTATTTTCCAAGTAAATGATGATTTGAATTAAAAATTAAATTAATAATATTTAGAAAATTATTTTCAAAAAATTGAGTCTATTTTTGAATTCTAAAATTTCAAAAAATTGTTAGGGTGAAGTTTTTGTATTTTTCTAAAATACTTGAATTTTTTATAAATAGTAAAATATTGTAATTTACAATAAAAGATAAATAAATGAATTATAGAGTCATAGATTATTTAAGGATTGTTTAATCCCAAAA
The DNA here is from genome assembly GCA_963277665.1 of Viscum album. Classification (NCBI taxonomy): domain Eukaryota; kingdom Viridiplantae; phylum Streptophyta; class Magnoliopsida; order Santalales; family Viscaceae; genus Viscum; species Viscum album. The sequence goes on from OY728131.1 coordinate 2,066,770,950, forward strand.
TCTCAAACTCTCCTTAATTATTTTAATATATTTAGTGATAATTCTCAAACTATTCATATTCTTGATCCAAATTAATAAAGTAATGAATATAATAATGGGAAACACCCATCTCCTCTGCTATAAATATCAGCCCTCACCAACTCTTTTTCTTACACCTCTCAAACTTTGAGACTTGCCCAAATTCTACCCAAATATCTCCCCAAGACCCTATCCCATGCCTAGGATCTCTCGGTCTCATCAAAAGACCCAAACCATTTCCCTAAGGAGGCTCTCAAGGAGGATAAATCCAAGAGGTAAAATCCTCATCATTTTTTCTTTCAATTTCTTTTCAATCTCATTTATTTTATTCTCTTATCCTCAACTTCTATTACCCAAATGGAATGATAACTCCATTATTATTGATATAATTTAATTCTATCATTTTAATGTAAGATCTTTCATTAAACTCCTCCCTCTCTCTTTTTTATTCTAAAAATGAAATTGTCACCCATGATGTGTCAATTTACCAACATCGTGGGCGATGCACTTTAATTTTACTTTAACACCTTCAAGAATTTTAATAAAACCATTATAATGGTTGAAAAATATTTTAAAATTTATGTTACAACCCTCTTTATGTTCTATAACTAACATATATACATAATACTAAATGATAAAACAAAATGAGTTTGTTGTGATCGAAAAACCGCTAAAATTAACCTAAAACGATCATCCTTAACTTTTATCTAATGATTCATCTTCATTAAATATAAAAAAATTGTTTATAATATTATTTAAACTTCTATAATATCATTAATAACATATAATAACAACTCTAGATATTTATCCGCATTTTACATGAACTTCCATTCATGAATACAAGTGAACTGATCATGGAAACTAAGAAAATGAACACTCCAAAACAATGAAATTAAACTCTATAACTCATAAAAAAGTCTATAAATGAACTTAATAAAATCATAATGAATCAAAGTCATGTATAAAATGTTCTTTATTTTTTAATTAATGAATCTAATGTGATTATACCTGATATTAAAGTGAATAAAGCATTTGGACCTAACATAAGGGGAATTCTCAAACCCAACTCTCTTTCTTTGGGTTTTCCCTCTTCCACCCCACTTTCAGTATGGATATTCATTAAATATCATTTCATTATCATTATCTTACCTTTTATGTGATATAATTGTTTTATACTTGAGTTTATGACAAACACAATGTTTTCTAAAAGAACTCTTCTTTCAAAAAAACACCTTTTACTTCTTGAGTGTCACGACCCATCCCATGAGGCTCATGCCATGACTACCCCAAGCCCGCCTTTCATATGCCAGGGGATGGAAACTAGCAACAAAAAAGTGTATCTCTATAACATGAATTCATTGCCTTTAAACCTGTACAAACACACAATTCAAGAACACAACAAAAAGAAACCACGAACTAAACTGTTGTAGTAAAAAGTGTACTAAAAGTAAAGGGGTCGGAATACAAGCCCAACTGAAAAGTACAAGTATAACTAAAAAGAGAATACATATCTAGGATCTTCCACTGAGGATCCTACCTGAAGGGTAGGTATAGCTCATGATCATTAGTCACTGCGGCACGTCATGTCAAATGGTCCACCTCTGAGCATCGTCCAGTCCTGGCTCCCTCAGCCTCGATCAACGTTGTCCATCGTCTGCACAAGACACAGCAAGGTGTGGGAATATCCCATGTAGGGGTGAGTATAACAATACTTTGTAGGGATCTTGAGACCCCCTAAGGTCTCCCAGAGTTCCACAAAGGATAAACAACAATGCAAGACCTAAAACACAAAGCACGAAGAATTCATCAATTCTACATCGGTATATTCCCATAAATATACCTAATTTATCAAGATATACTTGTCTCATACATGAGTAAACATAAGCCTCCAACTTTTAAGCCTTTAGAATAACTGATCCATGAGGGAAGAATATCACAAAGGTAACACCACAAAGGTAACGCCATGAAGGTAAAAGTACCACAAAGGTAACACCACGAAGGTAAAACCACAGTGGTAAAAGTACCACAAAGGTAACACCATGAAGGTAAAATTACCACAAAGTTAAAGACTCAGCTCACGCTAGGTATATAACTCAAGTACAAAAGTACAGATGATTAGTCGTAAATCTATATCATCTTATTCTGTTGAGAGGCTCCGCTCCTGACCCACATAGGATCGATAGATACTGACCCACATAGGATCGCTTAGCGCTAACCCACATAGTATCAATAGATACTAACCCACATAGGATCGCTAAGCGCTGACCCACACAGGATCGATAGATGTTGACCCATATAGGATTGTTGTTCTTTCTTCACATTATAGCCGGCCATGAGATTCCCGCACTAAGCACGCTTGATTCTGGGATGATCCTATCCTTAATCCATTGTTTATAACTCAACCACCAAAAAGTTCCACTAAGAAGTATCCCAAAGGATCACCATGTCATAAGGGTTCCAACGTGACAGACAGCATGTCAATCGGATTCCCAATCTGTGAATTATAAGAGTTTTAATACCGAGGGCCCAGTTGGATTCGGATTCAATCCAACCCGGTTGTACTCCAACATTCTCCAAAACTCAAGTGTAGTATACCAAAAGGATAGTATATCTCTAAGGATCCTAGTACCATAGATGGTTTTCCAAACAAATTCATAGTACACAAGTTATGGCTCTTTTAGTGAACTGGGCCTGGAAGGGTCCGGGTCCAATCTGACCCAACCCGACCCGGTCTGGTCCAACCCGACCCGATCTGGGTGACCCGACCCAGTTTAGGTCGGCCCGAACTGGTCCGGGTCTGACCCGGCCTGTGTTGGCCCATTTGAGATAGGTCGCGGCGTGCTCGGCCCACTGGGCCGCGGACCGGCCCAGCCCACTTGGGTAGTGTGGCACGTTGGGCTAGTGCGGCCCGGCCCAGAGAGGGGCGCGGCCCAGCCTGTGGAGGGTGAGGCCCAATGATATCGTGTGGCCCGCTGGAGGCACGGACCGCTAGATCAGGGCCCTCCCTATCTGGTATGGAGGGTGTTTCCCCCTGTTCGGAGTCGGAGCGGCAGCGCCACGGGGTGCTGCCAGGTCGCCCGCAGGACCTATAGGGAGTGGGTCCTAGCCCTCATATGCGGCTTCCAATCCATGGCCATCATCAGCGGCACGTGACGGCATGACGCTCGCCTCCATCTGCGGTTGTCCTATGCCGACCTCCACTGTATTCCATGGCTATACTGACATCTGAAGGTCATATTCTGCACATCCTCATCTCATACCCGAAGCAGATGATATCCTGATCTGAGGTCTATCTTTGAAAACCATCAAGCTCCCTTCAACTGATCAAAGAGATCATCAATCCTCGGAAGTGGATACTTGTTCTTCACGATCACCTAGTTCAAGTACCAATATTCCACACAGAGTTTCAAATTCCCATTTGCCTTCTTGGTGAACAAAATCAGGGTTTCCCATGGAGAAACACTAGGCCTTATGAACCCCTTCCTCGGCAAGTCCTCCAGCTGTACCCATAACTCATGAAGCTCTGCATGATTCATATAATATGCTGGTGTAGATATCGATGTCTTCCCTGGGTATAGGTCTATGTAAAATTCTACCTCTCTACGTGGAGGTAGTCCTGAAACATCATCAGGAAAGACATTGGCATACTGGTCCACCACTACAGGACAACTCGGACTCTCAACATCAACTGCTCTAAGGGTAAGGCTATCCAACTAATGTGTGATCGGCTGAACCCTCCTCTAGTAAAGTTAATCAGGTGCTGCTAAGGTTCCCATCTCACCGGTGAAAAAAAACATGGTCCCATACTCACAGACACACCGCACTTTTCACCTAATACAGTAAATATGAGCATGGACTGTGGATAACTAGTCCATTCCCAATATGATTTCGTAAGGCCTTGACACCGCTAATAAAAGATCCCAGCCGAAGTTATCGCCTCCTAGAGTAAGATAACACTGTCGTCACCAATGTGTAATCGTCTAATCTTCTCCTATAGAAGTCTATAATCACAAGGATCGAGCCAACGGCTCCACTGGAATCTCTGAGATCCAAACAAGAGTCGTGGAAATGAAAGAGTAACTGGAACCTGTGTCTATAAGTACTACAGCTAAGGTGTAGTAGACACATATTGTACCTAGAATCATCTCTGGAGTACCATGACCATATGCCTCAGCTTCCTGGAGCTGAGCTCATCTCTCTCCACCTGCTCCCTGTGGTTGGGGTGGACCACCTGGAGGTGGTGGTGGTAGAACCTCAAATCGTCAACCACCGCCAGCTGCACAGACATCTTCTATGCCACATCTGCTACCCTACGGTCCTCCTTGCTCAATCCTCTTACTCTTCCTCTACGGTCCCCCAGTCATCTTCTATTCGTTCATACGGCAGTTCGGGCATTCGTGAGCCATGTGACCCTGCCTGCCACACGAGTAGCACTACCTTCTCCTTATCTTTCCTCCTCTATCTCATGATCCCCTCACCACCAACCATGTACCTTGAATCGTCCACCAGAAGGTCTGGCCCACTTTGGCCCCTACGTCATCTGTCTACTGCCTGTTGCGGATTACTCTACTACCCGACATCCAATGGTGGCTCTCATTGTCAGTGCCTTCTCAAATAAGAATCTCTTAACCAAAAGCGCTCTCTCTAGCACCCCAGATTGCGTCAGAATGATGAGTGATATCATCGATTCTCTTATCTCCCATTGAATACCCTGCTTAAAGGTCTGGGCCCTAAATAAAAGGGTCTTGTACCATGTTGGTGGAGTATAGGGAGAGATCAGTGAACCTCGCCGAGTGCTAAGCCCCGGTCATGTTACCCTATTGTAAGTACAACTGCTCATGTATACACACTGAGCATAGGGTTGCTGGGAAAAAATCTTCCCCAAAAAGGCCCTCGAAGTCCGACCAGGTGAGGTTTTCCTCGTCATGTAACTGGAGTGTTAGACTCCACCATCTCCCAACTTCTCCCTGGAAGAGACTGGAAGCTAGGATCACCATCAGATCATTTTGTGTCCTAAATAAGTGAAAAACTCTGTCCACAGCCTCCATCCAGTCCTCAACTGCATGTGGATCCATCTCGCCTCGAAACCTCAAAGGCCCTTGCTGCTGAAAATCGTGCAACATGCTCAGTCATCATGCACCCACTGCTGGTGGGGCTGGTGGAAATGGCTTCCCAATGGGTATTGGTGCTGCTGGTACACCACTTGATGGTGCTAACACCATAAGAGGGCCCTACACCGAGGCCTCATCACTCGGTGGTCCGTCATCATGTACTCTCTCAGGAATCCTGGATGGCTTTCTATGTGGAGGCATCCTGAAAGAAAATAGGTGTGCCACAGTCAATAAGTTATACCTGGTGAGATGACTCAAATTTATCATAAGAAAAACTTTTCAAAACACACACAATCATTGTTTTCATGCACTGAGTCGAAAATCAGAATTTAGGGTCCTGGTGTATGGATACATCGGCCACTGCACCAACATGGATTCCCCAAACTGAAAACCACTCTCATAACACTTAACATTATTTCCACATAGAAAATTTCAAAGTCCTAATTCTTCGGTAGAATCGACTCCTCTGATACCACTTTCTCACAACTCGTCCCCTGGGGCCTGTGCTATGACTACCCCAATCCCGCCTTCCATAGGCCAGGGGCTGGCGACTAGCACCAAAAATGCGTATCCCTATAACAGTAAGGCATTGCCTTTAAACCTATACAAACACACAATCCAAGAACACAACAAGGAGAAACCACAAAGTACACTATTGTAGTAAAATTTGTACTGAATGTAAAGGGGTCAGAATACAAGCCCAACTAAAAAGTACAAGTACAAATGAAAAGAAAATACATCTCTTGGATTGTCTACCGAGGATCCTACCTAAAGGGTAGGTACAGCTCACGATCAATAGTCATTACGGCACGTCACATCAAATGGTCCACCTCTGAGCACCATCTAATCTTGGCTCCCTCAGCCTCGATCAATTTTGTACGTCGTCTGTACAAGACACAACAAGGTACGGGCATAGCCCTTGGAGAGGTGAGTATAACAATACTCAATAGTGACCCTAAGACCCCCAAAGGTCTCCTAGAGTTTTACAAAGGATAAACCAAAAAGTAAGACCACAAACACAAAGCACGAAGTAGTCATCAACTTTACTTAGGTATATTCCCATACATATAACTAAGTTATAAAGATATACTCATCTTATACATGACGAAACATAAGGATCCAACTTTTAAGCCTCTATCACAACTGATCCACGAGGGAAAAATACCACAAAGGTAACACCACGAAGGTAACACCATGAAGGTAAAAGTACCACAAAGGAAACACCATGAAGGTAACACTGTGGAGGTAAAAGTACCACAAAGGTAAAACCACAAAGGTAAAAGTAACAAAAATGTAAATACTCATCTCACACCAGGTATATAACTCAAGTACATAAGTATATATGATTAGTCGTAAATCTAGATCATCTTATTCTGTCGAGAGGCTCCACTGCTGACCCACATAGAATCGATAGATGTTGACCCACATAGGATCGCTAGGCACTGACCCAAACAGGATTGATAGATACTAACCCACACAGGATCGCTAAGTTCTAACCCACACAGGATTGATAAATGATGACCCACATAGGATCGATGTTCTTTCTTCATGTTACGCCTAGCCACAATATTCCTGCACTAAGCACGCTTGATTTCAGTAGGATCCACTCCGTAAGCCATCGTTCATACCTCAACCACCACGAAATTCCACGAAGAAGTATCCCAAAGGACCTCCTTATCGTAAGTGTTCCAATGCGATAGACGGTAAGTCAATTGGTCGCCCGGTCTATGACTTATAAGTGTTTTGGTACTGAGGGCCCAGTTGGATTTGGGTTCGATCCAACCCGACCGTACTCTAACTTTCTCTGAAACTCAATCGAAGTATACCAAAAGAACTGTCTCTCTCCAAGAATCTAAGAACCATAGATAGTTCATCAAACAAATGTCTGGTTCACAAGTTATGGCTCTTTTAGAGAAACTGGGTCTGGAAGAGTCTGGGTCTGGTCTGACCTAGTCGGGCCGACCCGGGCCGACTCGACCCGGTTTGGGTCGACCTGACCTGGTCCGGGTCTAACCAATCCTGGCCTGGGTCGGCCCAATTGGGATGGTCCATGGTGGGTTCGGCCCGCTGGGCCGTGGACCGTCCCGGCCCGCCTGGGCGGTGCAGCCCGTCGGGGCGGTGCAGTTCGTTGGGTTGGCACGGCCCGGCCCATGGAGGGGCATGGCCCACTGGGCTCTCGCGGCCCGGCCCACAGAGGGCGCGTCCCACTGGGCTTGCATGGCCCGGCCTATAGAGGGCACGGACCACTGAAGCGAGGCCCACCCTAGCTGGAATGGGGGGCATTTCCCTCCGTTAGGAATCAGAGCAGTGGCGCCACTAGGTCTCTCGTGGCACCCGTAGGGAATGGGTCCCAACCCTCCATCACGGCTTTCGAGTTGTGGCCATCTTCAGCGGCACGTGACGGTGCACTACTCGCCTCTATCTGTGGTTGGTCGATTCTGGCCGCCACTGTCTTCCACGGCTATATGCCATCACCCCCTTCTTCGGTGGTGCGCGACGGTGCGTCACCACCTCCTTTGCGGCCAATCAGAGTCAGCCTCTATCTTCACCCACCATGGCTATGGCCATGTCCTTCTCCACCAGTGGCATTCGACGGTGTGCCGCCATCTCCTCTTCTACTGGTGCCAGTTTCTGGCAGTCTTCCAAGGGTCACCGGGTGATCTCTGTTGGCCTGTTTTTTCATCTGATGGTGCTAACAGACTCCCTGAGATACCCTCTTCATCACTAAACCCATCGTTCTGAGTTCTGTCTAACCCAAATAAATCACTCACGAAGAACACGTCAAATTTCAACAAAAGGCGGAGGGTCTGTTCCTTTTTTGTTTGTCCCATTCCCTCCACGTTAGCTTGATAAAAAGAGGGTAGTATACTAATTAAACAACTCTTGAATTTAGACAAGAAATAAACCCTACCTCAAGATTCATTTAAGAACATTCGTGCTTGAGTAGGAGTTGATGTTCATCGGTTTTTGATTTGATGGTTCTCATCACCACTTGCTGGAACCGGTTCCGTCCTCCAAGTGGTTAGTGTCGCGATACTTTTCCAGAGCTTCATGGCTTGGTGAAGCTGTTCCAACACTCCTCCCCGAGCTCCATATAAATAGGAGATGGGGAGGGTGAGTAATTCCTTTGGGAATTTATGAGGTTCATTTAATGAATGAACCTCCCAAATTCCAATGGTGTTGTTACAAAGATTGAGGATTCAATCCAATTAATGGCTTGACATGTCGTTGGTCCTCCCACCGCCGCTTGTCTGCTGGAGGAAAAGAAAAATATAAATAAAATAACTTTTTTATTTTATTATTATTTTAAATTTCCAAAAATCAATCATTTTCTCTCGACCTAATATGGTCGAAGTGAATCCTTCCTTAAGAAAATCCTGGCACTGCAGATTCAACGGTGCTCTCATATTTTTAATCTAATCACTGGTTCAAAAGATAGAAAACGTCACTCGCGTGTTTACTGAACATAACTTAAAAAAAGTTCAGAAATTAATTTTGGTCATACCGGGCTTCGGAATCATGCATCGTCAATTTTCTCAAACTCGTAATAATTCCATATAATTAAAAAAATTACATGGAAAATCTGGGTATTTACATTGAGAATGTTTCTTCTTCACTCGAGGTTATGGTTCTTATATCAAGTATGTTATTCCCTCCTTCATTTGTGATCCCAATGTTTATTAATGAATTCTTTATGAAATGAAACCCATTCCTTTCCATGGATTATTTTATGTCCAAGATTTATATATTTTCTATGTGGCATGCATGATAATGTAAATGATATGGTGTAATGGGTGCACCTGGAATTATATAGCGCAATTTAAATTTTATGTTGTGATGGGTGCACCAAAAATTATATAGCACTCCAATGCATTGGTTAATATGATTTATCTCATGATAAATGTGAAATACATTTGAACATGATTCAAGTTTTGTTCACAACTATGTGTGGTATTTTACCACTAAGACATGATGTTTCATTTTTATGTATTACCACATTCTATGCCTTTATCATATGATACCTATCATGATTATGATGATGATGTTATGATTATGATAACACCGTGTTATATTGTTTCATGTTATTATATATCTTCTTACTAGTATTTTAGCTCACCCATTTCTTTGATGTATATCCTTAGGTGACTACATGTACTAAGAAGAATTCAAGGTCTAATAAGAATCTAGAGAAGAAGGAATTAAATAAATGATTATGTTTTATTTTTTAAATGTTATGTTTGGTCCTAATTTTCCCAAGACACTAAACCTTTGGATCCTATTTTTGTAATTCATTTATGTTGTTATCTTTAAAATGATGTAATATTCATTTAAGAAAAATCAGGGTCTCTATAGTGACCATGGATCAATGTTTGAATAGCAGGTCCCTAGCATAGTGTTTTTAAGCTTATCAAAATATAAGAGGTCTCTCCCAGGGATGAATATACCTCTTCTTGATAGACACATTTTGTGGGTGACTTAAAAAAATTCAAATTGTGATTATTGTTACATAGTAAAATTGGGGAATCCTCTGGCTGAAAAGTCCATTTGGGTGGGAGATTTTGCAAAGAAAACTGGGGTGTATTGCTACATAGTTATAAAAAGGTGTCTTTGGGAATTTTATATCCTATCACTTATGGTCAACTAAAGTTTATTGATATCCAAAATTATCTAGGACACAGAGTATGCTATTTGGAAGGGATATTTCTAACCACAAAGGAATCATTTACATCATCATTTTCCAAGGAGTGTGGAGTCCCCTACATAGATTTTTTTATTTATATGTAGGAGAGGAATCTTTATGTTTCCATGATGGGATCCTGAATGAGGGAACTTTAGTTAAGATCTCTTGTATGGATTTGGATTGTATAAAGAAGATTGTAAATTTTTCATTGGTCACAGTTGGGCCCAAGACATAGGATCTAGGTTTCACTATATATCTCATGGAAATTTGAATCATGAAACACATAGTTCTTATAAGGCTCCCTATACAAATCTAACCTATACATAGGTAGAGTATGAATTTTTTTTGTTGTGTCCAGACCCAATACTGGAAGTCTGGGCATCAATAAATATCGTTTGATGGTAGTAATCAAGCCATAAAAAGTTCTTTAACATAGGTGTGGTAAAAGACCAACACCAACAATCATGATCGTCTCAAGCATAGATTGAAATGCTACATAGTTTTGCATCACATAACAAGGATGTGAACCATGCAGTTTTATGTCATGTGGAAAGGGAATTGTCATAAAATTTGACGTCTTATGAATAAGATGTTATTCTATGTATTTTAAAATCTTACAGCTCATAATATTATGTCTTGTATTTTTGGGTCATACAACTAGGACTATATGGTGTGCCTTTTAAGTTCGTGCATGAATGACCACAATTTTATGAAGTTTAATGTATTATAACAAAGATTTTATTGTCATGAATATTATAATCTTGTAATGTGGATAAAATTTCATTCCTTTTAAGTTCATGTGAAAATGACTGACTATGCATTTTAATGTCTTCCCATGGATATGATGTCACACTTTTGTCACATGAAGTATTTCTTGAGTAATATTGCATTGGTAGGGGTCATAATGAGATCTATGTCCATCAATAATTTGGAATAAGCTCCATTATAGTGGACCTTATATATGGAAAAAGGTCCCTCCCACTTTGGCTTAAACTTTGGAGGCTTCTTCCCTGGTATTATCGAATTCTGGAAGACCAATATCAGTTATCCTTAGAGGAATGAATGGAGGTGGACTTTCTTATTAAAATATTATGCTATCTGAATTTGATGGACCTCCAAGTGATGTAAGGTATAAAATTTTTTCTCATTGAGTCTCTCCAATTCATCCAACCATTTTTAGGATTTCTCATCTATGGATAGATTATCACATATGTAAACACAGAGCAAGGGAAATTGGACCTCAATGGGTAGAAATTATTTTTTTCCATATTTGAGTGAATACGGGATCGCCCATGTGGTGGTATAGGTGGTAATATGGTATGCCCACAAGGCATGAAAGATATTTTTAGAATAATACTTTTTATCTATATCCACCATCTTCTAAAGTATGTTTGATGGGGTCTATTTAAGGCCTCTATCTCTCCATTATCTATTGTGTGATAGTGGGAGGAGTGTTTGGATTTGATAATATACCCCTGATATAGCTTCTCCAACTTAGAAGACTAGAAATTGGTGTTGTTTTCTATCATTATTATATTAGGGAATCCAAATCTAGTAATGATGTTGGATTTCAAAAAGTTGTAAGTTTTTGGGTCCTAACTTATTTAAGGTATATTGCCTCTTCCCATTTAGAGAAGAATATAGTAGAATTTAGAATTTGAACTTCTTAGACATAGCTGGAGGATAAATCCCTACAACATCTATTCCCCATATGAAAAATATCCAAGATTATTTGGTTTTATGTATCAATTCTGAGGGTTGATGGGTGAAGTTTTCATGTACATGGAAGGAATCACACTTCTTGGTAAATTTTTTATAATCCTGCATCATTGATAGCCAGAAGTATCCAAGTATTCAGATTTTATTGGAAAGATATAAACCTAACTAGTGGGCATCACAAAATTCTATATGAAATTATTTTAGGATAGAAACAATATCTTCTTCATCGATACATCTCAGAATGACTCCATAAAAACCTCTTTTATAGAGAACTTTTGTGTGATTTTGGCTATAATAAAGAGTAAATTTGGTCACTCATTGTCATATTTTCTATTTCCTGGCTCTTTTATATGAGATCATTATATTTTTAAGGTATTACACAATGGTTATCTTCTAACTAGTAGTATAACTATCTATTTTGGGGATGAGAATAGCCTCATTGATGTCTTCTATGATGACATAATCAAAAGGTGGGACCATTCGGTGGTGCGCAATGTTGATGATTATTTCATCCTAGACTGGATCTGCTAGAGTTGTTGCTGAATTCTCAAATGCATCATCTTGTGAATTTTTTTACCATGGTATGTGAGTCAATGTTGGCTCTGAGAAAAATTATACCATTATTCCTCTGACATATTCAAGTAGGAGTACTGGTTCTTCTTTTCTGATAGAATAATCTTCATTAATATATTTTATTACCAACTCTAAATATCCTTTCACCTCCAGGTGGTCCACTAAAATTTGAAGATCCAATTCTTAGACTATAATGAGGGACTGATATTATTTCTCATTATTTGTACAGCCTTCTTAAAATATTAAGGAGTAAGGAAATACTACTATTTCTAGAGAGATGAACATGAATCCCAGCCTGACTTTGTTAAGATTGGGGTTGTAAGATCTCTTCTTTTTCTAGGTACGTCCCTCTTTTAGATTTTATTTGAGCCTTGGTTTCTGAGTCTTGTTTGAAAATGGAGATCCTTTTTTGGGTAAAATGACCTAAATTTTAGTGATATATGTTATTTTGAATTAATGGAGTCTAGATATAAATGTTTTAAATGGGTTTATGAGGTTTTTCCATGGTTTGGAAGTCTTAGGGGGTGTTTGGATCCTTATATTGGAAAAATGGGTCTGAAAGTTGTCTGTAGGAGAATTAAATGTTGTGTAAAGGTATTACACACCATTTAAAATCTTCCAAACACATTTCATGAAACAAATAAAGGTAATGAACTATTTACAAATTATGTAAAAAGTACACATCATGTAATGTTTGGGCTAATTAAATATTAAGTCTAGGTGATGGGTTTTTCTGCGTATCCTTCTAAAAAGAAATACACAATGTGTAACTGAATTACATAGTGTGTACTTTCCCAAACAGGTTTTTAAAAATGGTCATGCATGAGATTGATTTTATTCCCTCTGATGAATCTTTATCCTCTCAACCCAAGGGAAACTTCCAAGCTATTTTAGACCACCTCTATTGATTTCGGACATCTTGAGCATGCAACTGATCCCTATATTCTTATTTTGATCATCTGCGCCTTCTTCCTCATTGGTATTTCCATTGTAATCATTGTTTTATCATTAGTTAATGGTAGGGTGTCTAAACATTAACCCTATGGTCTTTTTAATTTGAAAATTATGTGTAGTATTTCATTTTCTCCAACATAGAATGCATATGAATTAATTTAATGGGGAATTGGTTTATTCCTTGGAATCCCTTTGGATCTAACTGGTCATTGACCTAGATTTTGGCTACTGTTCGGGTGAGAGAATCCTTGATTATAAATGAAGATATTAATGGATTAAAATGTGTTTAGCATGACATGAGATGGGTGATTACTTGATATAGATTCACCTTGTCTTGGCCTGATTATTAAAGTGACTAATATGTTATTGGTTTAAGACCAAATGATAAATTAAATGTGTAATTGAAAGTTAAATGGTAATTTTCATAATCAACCATTGATCCTGATGATGTGATATTTTGATATACTTATTTCTATGACATGTGTTATCATTTATATGTTATAATTCCCATATAGGTAGTTATCCTAGTTTTCATGCTCTAATGATTATATAGGATTTTGGCCTAGTTTACATATTGAAATGATTATATACTGGTCTATTCCCTGAGACATGCTAAAATACTTATATAGCAGGCTATGCCCAGTGAAAAATGTTGAAATGCTTATACATTGAGCCATTCCTAGATATATGTTAAAAATATTATACACCAAGATTGTCCCTAATACTTTTTGAAATTATTATATATCAAGCTCGACACTTATTAAATTCTTAAATGCTTATATAGTGGTTTTTGACCTAGATTTTTTGTGATTTATACCTTGGTTATAAGGTTGTGTTTTGGAATGGTTATGAGACATGCTGAGAGACATTATGGAATGGTGATGAGGTAGGTTATGTTTTACCATGGTTATATGGTTATGGTTGGCATGATTGGGATACATGCTCATAGATATCCTTATATCGTGCCAAAGTAGGTTGATGGGGTATTAATTTAATTTTTTTAATTAATTAAATACACATGTTTATTGTATTATTTCATGAACTTTTTATTAGACTAATTATGTTTAGACATAGTGGTTTCGACCTACTAATTTATACTCACATCCTATTCAGGCCATCGTTTGGTTCCCAGGAAGATTACATGGATGTAGGTTTGGGAAAGAGTAAAGGACCTTGCTTTTTATTGTTTTCTTTCTGGGTGGGATGGGGTTTGGAGATGATACTAAGATGGGGTTCAGGACTAGGTAATTATGATTCTTTATCAAGTCTACTTGTATTTTATTTTTTTCTTCTATAGAATTAAATTTATTTATATTCCATCACAACATTACATTGTTCCTTTATTTTTTTTATTGGATTATTTAATTGTATTTTATTTTTGGATTTTCCGCTACGGTGTTTTGTTTCCATTATTCCTACACTATGATATTTATTATTATTATTATATGATTATTATTCAGTGTTGTGACTTTGTAACTAGGGGGTATTATCTCCACGCTATACATATCATGCCCCCGCTACTATTTGGCATCCTCTGGCATATGGGGAGGCACGCTTGAGGTCCTGTAACCAACCTATTTCAGCTACATGAGAGAGTGCCAAATCGGAGGACATTACAAGTGGTATTAGAGTATCATGTTTTATTTTTTATTTATTTACTACTTGGGAAATGTTTAAAGGATACTAGGATATTTCAGGACTTTGTAATGATCTTGTTTATGGGAGTAGCTAACCCATGTATGAGGGAAAATATGAGTGGCTAGGGGTGGATTTCTATTTATAGTGTTTTCTTATTATAGTTGATCTTAGTTTACCCTGAGTGATTCACATGTTCTGTGAGGTTATTATTTCATGATTTTATTAGTTCTTTAGATTTATAATCATGGCCCGACATGGCATGAGATGAGTATGCATGCATCGTTAAAGGAAAAATGGATATATATTGACATGCATTGTTCATGATAGGGACATATTTTTTGCATGTGATATATACTTGCATGTTTGAAATATGATATAGGATTGTCTATTATATTGGAGAAATGAAAAAAAAATGAACTGTTATTTCATGCTAAAACACTTATAATCCATGTTTAGAGAAAACAGGAGTTAGTGGTTCTCTATTTTTGTCACCTTTTGAGGTTGATCTTATTGCTATATCCAGTGTTCTAAGTAGTGTGTTTTCTTGTGTAGAAAATGTATCCCTTTCATATTTGAGTTGAGCCTTAGGAGAGTGAAAATCAGCATGCTCCTAAGATAGCTAAACCATAGCTTCTTATAGTTCTTTAGGATTAGATGGATGTTCAACTTCA
Organism: Viscum album; assembly: GCA_963277665.1. NCBI lineage: Eukaryota > Viridiplantae > Streptophyta > Magnoliopsida > Santalales > Viscaceae > Viscum > Viscum album. Next base: position 2,066,786,315 of record OY728131.1, read on the forward strand.
TGACTAATTCCTAAGGTTCATATGATACATAGGGTCAGAATGGACCAAAAACCTTCATTTTTTTTATTTTTGATAATCCACCTTTCAAGGGGTGAGGTGGAACCCTTACAGGGCCTGAAGGCTTAGAGACAATTACATGACCCGCAGGTCTTAGAGAAATTTCCCAAATAAGACAACTTGGAACTGATCCTCCCCATCATATGTCATGATATCAGCACTCCACTTTTATAGGGATGGTCGACTGGCTCTCCTATGTAAATCTGTATAGTCCTGGTACCGATGGAAAATCCATACCCTCTCATTCTTCCAATTTCGGTTAGCTCTGCTCCAGTGAATGTGCCTTCCCTGAATCCTCTTCTGAAGCCTTTTCCATTATATTCTGACCGTTACATCTGCATTTTCATGTGGCCCGAAGGCCTTGGGGTGGCCCTAAGGCCTTAAGGTGGCCCAAAGGCCTTGAGAATCAACTGTCCTGAATGCCTTGGGTGGACCGAAAGCCTTGCAGGACCTGAGAACCAAACCGGTGGCCCAAAGGCCCAGATGGATGAATAGTTCCGACTGCTACAGTACCAAACAGTTTCTGCTACAGTTCCTACTACAGTACCTGAAAATATGCCTCCACCCGGATTTGATCCCGGGTCTCTTGGATGCACCTACCCAGTCCTCACCAACCAGGCTGGGAAGAGAGTTATAGGTACAACATTTTCCTATGTTCGCTCGTTATAGAGGCCCCTAGGTAGTCAATTTCTAGATCAAGTTAGTCCATATGATCTTTAAGCATCTTGAGACACCCATAGATAAGAGGTTGAAGCTTGCTATATATATAATTTGTGGACCCACCAAGCATTGGTGGGATTTTATGGAGCAGGTAAGGTGATAGGAGGAGATATCTTGGAAGAAATTTGAGATTAATTTCTTAATAAATTTATACCCTAAGACATTAATGGATGATAAGGATCATGAGTTCATTCACCTAATGTAGGGGGGGGCATGTTAGTGCTGCAATACGATGAATGTTTCACCGACCTAAAGCACTTTGTGCCATCTTTGGAAGTTGATGAGATATCTAGGGTGAGATTTTTTAGGATGGTCTCTTATATGTGATTAAGTAGAAGTTTAACATGTCTTGTCTAGGTAGTTTTTTATATGTGATGAATTAGGAACTCCTCCTGGAAGGGAATCTAAGAGAGGCCTCGAGCAGCGGCCAAGCTGTTTCAATAGGGAAAAATGTGAACTCTTCTTCTAGTGGAAATAAGCATCACTGTGAAAAATTTCACAAAGGAAACAATAGGTAGATCATTTAGGGAAATGGGTAGCCATCTTAGGAATGTGTTTCGTTGTAGTGCTATCAGTGTGTAAATATGTTCAATAAACGACCTTAGTTTCTATACCCCACTTTGGAGATTCATTCTTGTGGAATATTGGGTCACCTATAAAGGTTTTGTAGGTTCATGTAGCAATATAGAAGTGGATGGGGATTAGGATAAGCCCCAGATTCTGGGAATTACTCAGGTAATTCTCAGCAGATAGGTAGTTGTAGTTTCATAGGACGTTATGGTTGAGGCAAGGGATGTGGTACCTTGGTGTAGGAACAACAATACTAGACAGAGAGAATACCTCAGAGGAGCTAGGATAGATCCTAGAGAAGAGTGGATGGTCAGCTGTGTGTTATGCAGACTGCTCCAACTATAGTATATCCAGGTCCATCTACTATCATAGGTAAGATTCTTGTATCATATACCATTTCTTGTGTTTTTTTTATACATGCGAATCACATTCCTTTTTATACACTCTGTTTTTAAATGTTTTGGGCTTGTATGTGGAAAACATGAATAGTGTTTTGACCATCTAGACACCATTGGTAGTGTGGTTGGATAATATCAAACATTAAAATGTGTGTTCTCTATATATTGGTGGTTACCATTTATTTTGGTAATTGTTCGTGTTAGAAATGAAAGGATTCAATTTTATTCTTGGTATGGATTGTTTAATTCTATACCTAGATCATATCCACTATTAGTAAAGGAGAGTTAGGTTTTTATCACTAAAATTATGTATCTATTCTCACCAAGGTGAGTAGGATCTTCAGGATGGTTGTGCAGGACCAATTCAATACATATTGGATTGTATCATGGCTCAGATAGTCATTCTTACTCTAGATGATGGTGGAATGCATTAGAATTATTATCCTCTATTGGTATACCATTTTAAAGATATTTTTTCTAAAGAGTTTTATAGCTTTCCACTCAAGTGAGAGATCAATTTTAAGATCGAGTTGGTGTTAGGAGAAGATCTAGTTTCTATCTCACCTTATAGAATGGCACCAGTAGAGATTTGGGAGTTGAAAGTTTAGTTGGAAGATATAGAAGCTAAAGGAATAATAGAGCCTAGTACATCACCTTGGTGTTCTCCCGTTCTCTTCTCCAATAAGGTTGATGAGTCTTTGCACTTATGAGTGGATTATTAGAGATTGAACCAGATGATGGTCAAGAACTAGTATCCTCTTTCACACATCAATGATCTCTTTGATTAGCTGAGAGGTGATAAGATATTAACTAATATTGACTTGAGATATGGATACCATAAATTGAGTTTGAGACCATCATACATACCTCTAAATTATTTTCAGAGAAGATATGTCTTGTATGAGTTCTTTGTGATACTTTTTGGTTTGACTAATGTACCGGCAGTATTCATGACCTTGATGAATAGGATCTTTCATCCTTTTCTAGACCGGTTTGTGGTGGTTTTTGTTGATGAAATTTTAGTGTACTCTCATTCATCAGATGATCATTCTCAACATCTTTACATCATCCTAATTACATTTAGATAGCATCAAATTTATGCCAAGACAACTAAATTTAGTTTCTAGATTGATAAAGTGCACTTCATGGGCCATGTCATCTCAGATGAAGTAGTGTTAGTGAACCCATAGAAAGTTACAACCACGGTGTCTTGGGAGAAGATCATGAATGTATTTTATATTCATATATTTCTATATTTAGTAGGTTATTATCAGTGTTTTATCTTGGATTTTTTCTATGTGGAAGAACTGATGTTTGGGATTACCAAGAAAGGGGTGAAGTTTTTTTGTTATGATGTTTTCAAGAGATATTATTAGGATATTAAAGGAAGGATGAACTCAACACATGTCTTATCTTTTCTTGTTCCAGGTAAAGTATATATTGTGTACTTTGATGCATCCAAAGTTAGACTCGTAGAAGCACTGATGCAGGAGGATCGAGTGGTTTCTTATGGATCCAGATAGATAATAATGAATGAGAATAATTATCCTACTCACGATTTGGAGTTATCAGTAGTGGTAAATTCCTTGAGATATAGAAGATATTATCTCATGGGTAGTGTTTTGTGGTATACACTGACCACAAGATCCTCATGTATATCTTTTCTCAAGGAGACTTGAACCTTTAGTAGAGGAGGTGGTTCGAGTATCTGTATTTGGTTTCTCACTTCTTCAAGCATCTTAGAATTTTTTTCAATCAATTTAATTTTTTTTAAATTGAATCATTAATGAATTATCCATCCAAATATCATACATTTTTTTATTATCATGCCAAGCATAAGAAAAATCACTATGAAATACATCTTTACCAAATAAAAAAATATGAAATGAATTTCTATTTTTTTAGTTTTTGAAATTTATGAATTTTTAAAAAACAATATGTATAAGTGATTGGACTCCCCAAAAATAGTGCCAAATTAATGAGAGATATTTTGTATGGATCTCTCACTAATAAATTTTTATTACCTAATAATTTAGTATAGTGAACACCAAGGGTTGATCTCTTGAGGATGCCACTCACACACGCCGATTTTTTATTGTCACTATTTATAAACTAACTAATATACTACTAATGATATACTAATATATAGGGGAGTTTATAAAATTCATGATATTGGTATATATATATATTAATTATTGAAATTAACAAAGAAGAAAATGAAACACAATGAACTTAGTGAATAGGTGTTATTGTTACTAGGAGATCATGGTAATGTTATCATTGTTCTTTAAAATATTAATTCTCAATATCCTACTCAATATTTAGATCAACCCTGTCACTAAATACCTTACCATTAAATTTTTATTATCCCACACTGACCCTACACATGTGGTAAAATACTCCCTCACATCATCACCACAATGCTAATTCACCCCATATGCAACATTATGATAATGAAGGTGAGGAATGAAAATGAATGGGAAGAAGAATACAACAGTATTGAAAGAAGAGTGAACCCTATATCAAAATCTGTTTCACCACTACTTAAATTATCAGAATAGAATAATGAGAAACATTTTTGTTCATGAACTCAAGCTTTACCACCCCCCCCCTGAACAAGTTTCAAAGTTAGTTCTCTATTTTCAGGGAGTAGAGAGAACTGTGGAAGAACACGAAAGTAAAAATGAAAGATAAGAGATTAAGATGAAATAAAATATATTAAAAATGTAAAAATCATTACAGTAGCATAAACCCTAATTCTAATCAAAATGGATAAACAAAATATTTAACTCCTTGAAATAGAGAGGGAGATATATTTTTATAGTGAGGGGAGTGGAAAATTTTCACTCCAATTATGTCCTCGGAAAGTTTCCATGTGGTGGTCATAGTAAATGGAAGAATTTGGAATTGTGTTATTCTAAAAAGATGTTCATTTATGTATTCCCTCTGCATCCACCAAAGTTTATCCTTTTTGAATATGTGTAGCCGAAGTTATGACCATATCATTAAAGAAAAATATGTTTGACCTGATAGTCAGTTTGTATTCTCATGTTATGACTTCACATGAATTTATGGAATTGATGATGGTAGAATATTGAGTGAGAATAGTAAAATAAAATGTTCATCATCATCTTTTTGGTCTCTATGTGATGTTTAAGCTCCTTTGGTGTGTCCATTTGTGAGATATGGACCCATATCTAAAATCCATTCAATATGGACACATATTCCAAGGCTCGATTTGTGAGCATTATTTGTATTTCATGATGTTGGATTCATCTTTAGGTTCGGTTAAATGAAATGTAGACCATAATTTTTTAAGGCCTACAAAAAATAAATTTCAAAATTTGGATTAGTGTAGAATAAATTATAACTGAAATACCAGTTTGATATAAAAAAATTTAAATTCCAAAATTAGACCATTTTCACAACTAAACTAAAATTATTAATAAAACCTAAAATTATGACAATTACCCTTAAAATATGAAATTAGTGGGATTAAAATATTGTATTAAATAATTTTATATATGAAATAATGAGCCTCAAAAATAACCTAAACTAGAAAACTCAAAAATTGAGGAGGAAGAAGGGGATGAGTGGAAGCCATTTGAGGAGAAGGCATACCTTGAATCATCGAAGAATGGCCACAAAAACCACCAAGATCAAGGGGTGTTAAGGGAGAAGGGGAGAGGGATGTTGGGGTCATATGAACCAAACTAAGGGGGAGAGTGGGGATTCCTCCTAAAAAACATGAGGGGGAAATATTGTAATTTCCCCCCTTTAAAAATATCACTGGCTGGTTGGTGGTCTACTGCGGCTTTGCATCAGCCACCTCATCCCTTCTGAGACACTCCCTCTAGCTCCCAGGAAACTTCCAAGCCCCATTACCTATCCAAAAATGCTCATTTGGGGTCCTCAAACTCTCAGAATACCATTCTCATGCCCAGTTCAAAATCCAACCCATCCATTATTTCAAAAATTCAAAATCCTCTTGAATTCCAAATGCACGTACGAACGTGAGATGTTACAATTACTGAGTAAGGATGACAATCACTACCACAGATCTAGGCAAGGGATGTGCTAACCTTTATCAATGCTAAACAGAAATCACTGATAAAAGGGGGACCTTTATCAATGCTATTATTAGCATTGATAAAAGTTTTTAATAAAAAATATTATTAATTTATATGAAAATTTTATATTTATATTCAAAAATAATGTTTATTTGTATACATTAAATAAAAATGCATGTTTATAATTAATAAATGTTTTTTAATAATTCAAATATATATATAATGTTTTAAAAAAGTATTCCTAAGATTATAATTAAATAATTATATATTTAAATAATTATAATATTATAATAAATTTCATTTAATAATAAATATATTTATTATATTTATTATATTTATTATATTTATTATATTTATTATATTTATTATATTTATTATATTTATTATATTTATTATATTTATTATATTTATTATATTTATTATATTTATTATATTTATTATATTTATTATATTTATTATATTTATTATATTTATTATATTTATTATATTTATTATATTTACTATATTTATAATTATATATAAATACTTTTTAAATATATATATTTATAATTATAATTATAAATATATATATATTTATTTATTTATTTATAATTATAATTATAAATATATATATATATATATATATGTTTCTAATGAATTTGGTCAATAAATATATTGATACGTGAGTATAATTAACGTGCATATATGTTATGAATTCATCATGAATGTTCATTTATACATTACACCCTTCTTATTATTCATGTTGTCCATATGTGATGACTTGTTTTTTATTATCTATACTTTACTAGGTATATGATTCATTCATGTTACACCCATGAATCTATTATGTTCTCAAAAATACTTATAAAATTACAATAAATATTTTTAAATAATAATTATATTTGTTGTATTTATAATTATAAAATTTTAATTATATATAAATACTTTTTAAATATATTTATTTGTAATTATAATTATAACTATATATATATATATAATTATAAAATTACAAAAAATACATCTATTATAATTTTATAAATAAATATTTATATATATATATAAATACATTTATAAATATATACAAATATTTATAAATATATCTATTTATAGTTATAATTATAGATATAAATATATATATATATATATTATTATAAAATTATAATAAATATATTTATCATACTTATAAAGTTATAAATATATATAATTAATTAATTATATTTATAAATATATAAAAATATTTATAAATAAAGAAAAATAGTTATAATTATAATTCTAAATAAATATAGATATATTTAAATAATTATAAAATTATAATAAAAATATTAATTATATATATTTATATAAAAATATTTATAAATAAACATAAATAGTTATAATTATAATTCTAAATAAATATAGATATATTTAAATAATTATAAAATCATAATAAATATATTAATTAAATATATTTATAAAATTAGATATATATTTGTTATAATTTTATAATTATTTAAATATATATATTTATAATTACAACTATAGATAAATATATATTTATTATAATTTTTAATTACAAATAAATATATATTTATTTATAGTTCTAAATATAAATAAATATTTATTTATTTAAATAATCAAAATTTTATAAAAAATATATTTATTATTCTTATATCTTTTTAAAAAGGTTGGGGCCAAAGCCTTATTTTATTATTAAAGCAAAGCAAAGACCTCTTTTAACTAGGCAGAGGGAGACCCATTACATAGCCCGAAGGCCCAATAGGCATGTAGCCCATTATATAGCCCATAGGGCCAATTGTTTGGCCCAAGGCCCATTCTGTGAATAGTACTACTACAGTACCCACATGCTACAGTACCCGTACAGTACTCGTTACTGCTATAGTGCCTTACTGCCGCTACAGTGTTCTGCCACCGCTACAATACCTGTCGTTACTACAGTACCTCCACTGCTACAATACAACAATAGTACTGCTACAGTGACCTACACTCAATGGGTTTTGAACCCCCATTTTTCATATAGGATTATGAGGTGCTTAAAAAGGGTCGATAAAGATACAATTAATATATATTAATTATATATATTAATAAAATTATAAATATAATAAATATATTTTTTATAATTTTATAATTATTTAAATAAATTAATATTTATTTATTTATTTAAATAATTATAAAATTATAACAAATATATTTATTATATTTATAATTTTATTAATGTATATAATTAATATATTTATTATAATTTTATAAATATAAATAATTATTTATTTAATTATATTTATAATTATAAATATATATATATATATATCATATATATAATTTTATAAATATATATAATAATATAAATAAATTATTAACATTATATCTTTATCGGTGCTTTTTAACTAGCACTAATAAAAGCTTCGTCTGATTTTATAAATGAACCCTAACAGTCCTCTCCTTCTCTCGCATACCTCAAGCTCTCGTGGAATCCAACCTCTGTGGCACCGACCTCTCCTCTGCCTTGACCTCACCTCTGCCGTCGTCGACCCCTCCTCAGCTGCGAACCCTCTTCGGTCGTGATCGCTCCTCTTCCATGAACCCTCCTCCACCGCGAACCCACCTCCACCCCGACCCCTCCTCCGCTACGAACCCTCATCTACCGCAAACCCACCTCCACCGCAAACCCACCTCCTCTATGAACCCACCTTTACCGCATGTCGAACCCCACCTTCTCCACGAACCTACCTCTGCCGCGAACCCACCTCTGCCAAGAACCCACCTCTGTCGCGAACTCACCTCCGCCTCTAACCCACCTCTACCACATGCCAAACCCCACCTCTACTGCGAACCCTCCTCCGTTGCGAACCCACCTCTACCAAGAACCCCTCCATGGCCTCTACTGCCACTACCGCCGCCACCTATCCCAACTCCGCTGCTGTCAAATCCTACTCCTATCGTAGGTATTCTATTTTTTCACATTATTATGAATTCCTAATATATAGATAGATTTTTATTTTAATTGAGGTTTTGGTCTGTTCTTACATTACATTTAAATTTTTAGTATGTTCCTATTTGTGAAACCCAGATTCCCTAAACATTAGTGGCAGGCCCACCACACCCAATGATATTTCATATTGAGATTACATTTGGGGAATTATCATTAGCACTACATTGTTCCTTCTAATCAGTTGTGGTTGGTTAAAATCACTTAACATCATGTTTCACTCTCACTTTGGTTCAATTAATTTCATGAAATCAATGGATTAGAATTCGATGGATGGATCCCCATCCCAATCTATTATGGAGGGTTAACATTTATAGTTTTCTCACATTCAATGTTCATCTCTGATTTTGATTTTTGGGTATGATCATAATTCATTAAAGAGATTCTCTATTGTAATCAACTCGTTTGACCTCTATGGTATGGATACAACTTCAATCATGAACAAGAAATCATTTTTCAAACATCTTTTCTTAGAGATGTATTTCATTTGGACCTTTCTTAGGATGGTCATAGTTGTAGTTTTTATATATTTATCCATCTTTCAGGGACCTTATATTCTTAAAAAGTTAAATATTCATCTTTGGAATAATTAGTACTTCATCTTCTTAAGCTCCCTCACCCATATTAGAATACTTCTATTCTCTAATCAAATTGGAATGCATTTGGACTTTTTCTATATACCAAAAAATCCACTCTCTGGATGTAGCGCAATATAGTGGACATAATTTATGTGGATCGTGATTTGGACTCGCCTTTAATGATCAACATCATTGAGACATGTCCTTATTCCCTCTTGGATCCAGATTCTCTTGTTAAACTATAATTCCCCTATTCTTAGGATATGTTTCCCTTGATTTATCCAAATTCCATTTGATACTTATCTTTTTTATGGTAATAATATAATTACAATATTTACATATAGAATTCTACTAACCAAGTTCATTAGGTCCCACCCTCTTGTGCATATCCTCCATTGGACTTGGATTCTACTCATGATTAGATTGTGCAATCAGTTGAATCACCCAACACATTAGCCTTTATGAATCTGTTGTTGCCAATCACCCTTAACTTCTCAATAAATGACATAAATGATGGTTGACTATCAGGTGATGGAGTCTCATATTAAATTGATACATCTTCTCATGAAGTTCACACTTGGTGATCTCTAAGAATAATGGTCTCAAGGAAATACTCATTAATAGGAATTCCACATGTTTTATGTGTCATTTGATATTACTATATGAAAAAATGTTTATTTTCCCTAAAACTAGAATTTTTTTATTTTTTCTTACAAATTTATATTTTATAAAATCTTATTTATTTTTTATTCATGTATATTTTATAAAGTTCCTCTCTTGGGATTTATGTCTTTTTTAAAATTCCTAGGTGCCTCTATTAAAATGACTTAAGTTTTTTAAAATAATTCTTAAAAAATTTATGTGTTCAAAATACACTTTTTTGGTTTTAAATAGATTTAAAATGATTTAACATTTGGCATGGACTTATGTTGCATTACAATTGTTTCTAAACTCACCCAATTGGATTTCATAAATTGATGTGAATTTTTTGAAAGTGTATTTAATGTTGGTTTCATTTAAACAAGGGGTGTGTGGAGTTTTAAATGAAAATTTATAAAATATATAGGTTTTTTTAATTTTAAATGATTAATATTATTGGTTCATGAGTTTTCTTTGAATGATTTAAAAAAATGAATTTTGTTTTTGTTAAAGAGTTCTTGGGATTGATTGGTTTATTTTAAAAAGGGTGTGTTATTAAAGAGTAATTTATGTAAATGGTTGGTTTTTTTAATGGTATTTTAAATGTTATTTTAAAAATAGTTTTTAAAGGACATATAAAATGTAGTTTTTGCATAATATTTTAAGTATATATTTTTATAGAATTAGGAAAACCAATACATTATATTGGGAAGACAAGTAGATTAATAATAACACCATTTAAAGGTAATGTCACTAACTCTATTTAACCCATAAGATATCCATCATAACCTCACTCCTACAAAATGTGAATTAATGTTTAACCCCATTACAACTCCTAAACCTAATTTACATCCAAAATCACTTTAATAGTTTAAATTAGGGGTCCATTGTTTGATATGTCTATTTAGGGCTTTTCCCTTATAGGGATGCAGTTGTTTATTAATATGAAATTCTTGATGCTTATTCATGGATGTGAAAATGGTCTCTTGCTTTTGAGGGTGTTAGATTTGACATGTGATTTACTATTTATATTATATTTATTCATGTGATGATCATTGGCTTGTTGTTTCTCAATTTCACTTGTTTGGTTGCATGGTAAACCTATGAATTAAGAAATAGGTCTAAATATATACTAAACTAGTTAGCTCATTCACTAGCTAGTTTCTCCTATTTGTATGGTTTTCTTAGTCTATAGTAGTGTACCTAATGAGGAATGTGTGGGTAGGTCTGGTGGATTTTCTATTTTTTAGGATTCATCATAGGCTAACTGTTGGCCTCATTATAGTGTGAGTACAAAATAAAGGAATAATTGAATTCCATATATGATTTTTATACATTGTAGATAATAGAATTGGAACCAATAAAGAGGGATCTATAGAATAATTAGATTTTTCATCTAAAGGAGAAAGTGTATGATATAAAATAGTGAAAGTTTTCTCTAGTTGTAAATGAATTTCAATAATTAGAAGGAATAGATTTCAGTAAGATTTTTTCTCCTACAGTAAATAATATAATAATTTAGATGGTTCTCAACTTGGTTTCCATTGAAGGTTTATTTCTAGAAAAAATGGTTTTCATGATTATATTCCTTTATAGAGATTATAAGGAAGAGATATACATAGATCAACCAAAAGGTTTCATTCTAAATGGAATAGAAGTTTTGGTTCCAGTCTCAAATGGAGTTTTTGTGGGATTAAGTAGGCACCAAGACAATGTAACTGGAATTTCAATGCTTTCATGGTAGAATTAATGTTCATGTAGTGTAATGTAAATAATTGATATTATATAAAGGTGTATTATGATGGGATTTTTATCATTTTACTTCTTTATGTGGATTAATTTCTCTTAGTTGGACCAATGAAGGAAAGGATGGAAGATCTGAAGATTTATTTATATAGAAATTCTAAATGAAGGACCTTAGTTCTGGAAAGTGGATATTGGGGATCAATATTTAAAGAGACCTAAACTTTTTAACTTTTTTTAGCATTGGTTAATTTTTATATAAATTTTTTGTGTTTTTATTTTTTAAATATTAATATTATTTAATCAAATAGGATGGATATGAATAAATAATGGATGGATGCCAATCGTTTGACAAAATAATATGAATATGGAGTGAAAGAGTTCATCATGTTTTCAAAAGATCATGAATATGACCCTTATCAAATCCTTTATCCATGTTTGCATTGTTTTTATTCAAGAAAAATTAGTCCAGAGGACTTATACGAACACTTGATCTGTCACGGAATAGATCAAAGTTATAAATGTTGGAATAAACATGGGGAAAAATAAAATATAGCTAGCAGATGGGATAACACTATGTTTTATGGATCATATGATATGATTACAAGTGTGTATAATGAAGAAGATTGTATCAAGCACAAGAGCCTCAGCACAATTAGTGAGCACTCACTAGGTGCATCCAAGAGACCCGAGATCAAATCCGGGTGGAGGCATATTTCTAGGGGTACTGTAGCAGTATTGTATAAGTACTGTAGCAGGCACTGTTTGGTACTATAGCATCCAGACCTATTCATCCATCTGGGCCTTCGGTCCAACGGTTTTTTCCTCGGGTCCTACAAGGCCTTCAGGCCACCCAAGGCCTTCAGGCCACCTTAAGCCCTTCGGGCCACCCCAAGGCCTTCGGGCCACATGAATGCAGGCCCCGGACACACTACAAAAAAGGAGCAGCCCCAGATGAGGATTCAGAGCAGGTGGCACTCACCAGAGCATAGCCAAATGGATTGTCAGAATGAGAGGGTATGGCTATGCCATCGGTACCAGCCTGTGCTTGCACGGGAAGCCTATCCAGACGGTCATGCAAAGGTGGAGAGCTACTATCAAGATGCAGATGCTGGGGAGGGGTAGTTACTTGTATATAGTCTGGTTGAATTACCTAATACCTTCGGGTCATGTAATCTCCTAAGCCTACAGGCCATGTAATCTCTGAGCCTACAGGATTTGTAAGGGTTCCCCCTCATCCCTTAAAAGGGGGGTTATCAAAAAATCAATAAAAATGAAGGCCTTCAGGCCATTCAGGCAGGAAGAAGATCGTATCAAGGATGTGATTACATATATGAATGATGATGAAGATCATATTGAGTAAATGACAAGGACAGTTGAAGATGAACTTTGTGATTGCCCCAAATTATTTGAGAAGTTAAAAAGTTTTTCAAAGACTCTATTGTATGTTGGTTTCACTAAATATACAGCATTTTCATCCATACTGAAGATTTATAATTTGAAAACAGGAAATGGATGGATTCATGCTGGTTTTATGGAACTAATTTCTCTCTTGAATGACATGATATCAGAAGATAATGAGCTCCTGATGCGAATATATGATTCCAAACAAATGTTATGCTTGATGGGTATGATCTCTAAAAGAATACTTGTCTCCCTAAATGATTTTATACTATTTCACAAGGAACAAAAATCACTTATATAATGATCAAAAGTGTGGTGCTTCTCGATACAAGAAAGATGAATCTAGTTCTACAAAAGTTGTATGGTACTTTCCAATCATTCCAAGGTTTTCGCAACTATATGGAAGTGAGGAGACTATAGGCACTACTGGAAAATAGGTCTATACCCACGGTTTTGCAAAAAACTGTGGGTATAGAGATAATATGTGAACCTATACCCACGGTTTTCCAAAACCGTGGGTATAGTCCACCTATACCCACGGTTATGCCAAAAACTGTGGGTATAGTTTTCTTTTAAGACCTATACCCACGGTTTTGGGGAAAACTGTGGGTATAGGGTATTTTCTGAAGATCTATACTGATGGTTCATTAAAACCATGGGTATTGGGCTTTTTTCTTTTAAGACCTATACCCACGGTTCTCCAGAACTGTGGGTATAGCTTTCCCGCGTTATGGAGGGGAAACAAATTAGGTGGGACACGAAAAAAATTTGATGGGAGACATTTATTCAAAGTTTAGATTAATATATTTACGTAAATATAAATATTTAACTTCAAAAATTTAGTATCTTGGGTGGTAAAACGTTTCCCGCATCTACTGTAGGTCATGAGTTCGAATCCCGCTGTTTACATTTTTCGAAACAAAAATCTTATTAATATATATATATATAGGTAGATGTATATTTAAGCAACAAATAAAAAATGTTGGTCGGTTGATCCTTTGTGCAGGCACGACAGTGAGGCAAATCGGGAGACCCGGGTTCAAATCCCACCTCCCGCGTTTTTTGATACAGATATAACTAAGATTGATTGCTCTATTGGTCAGTTGGACAGGCACTGTCGGGACATGGTTCATGAGGTGTGGGTTCAAACCCCCTGCAACGCAATATTTTTGTATTTTAATACCCCATGGTTTGAGACCCCTATACCGATGCATTTCCAGCCCACGGTTCCCAAAACCGTGGGTATGGGTTATACTCACGGTTTTGGGGGCTATACCAATGGTTTTGAACCATGGGTATAGGTCGTTTTTTCAGTAGTGAGGAAAATTGATGTGGCATGTAGATATAAGAATTAAAGATGGGAAACTATGTCACCCAATAGAATCTACTTAATGGAAGATAATTTATCATGAGTATCTTGAATTTTGAAACGAACTGAGAACCCTTTGTCTTGCATTATCTATAGATGGAGTGAATCCTTTTGGTGTTGGTTATGTTGGTAAATTATAATTTGGAACTATGGTTATGCGTGAAATAAAAATACATCATGTTATCTATGCTTATATCAGGACCAAAACAACTGGGTAATGATATTAATGTTTATTTGGATCCATTGATTGAGGATTTGAAATTATTGTGGGATTCATGTGTTACATTGTATGATGCTTACAGAAATAAAGATTTCACATTGAGATCCATGTTGTATGGGATGATAAATGACTTTCCCACTTATGGAAATTTTTCTGGATATAGAATTAAAGGAACTCAAGGGTGACCCATTTTCAAAAAAGGTACACAGTCAATTAGGATTAAACATTCATCAAAAAACCATGTTTCTAGGACATCATAGATTTCTATCCCAATGGCATAAGTACCAATCATGGACAAAATCATTCAGTGGAAGTTAAGAAGAACGTACAGTACCGTCTCCACTAATAGGTGATCAAATGTTTGAAATAGTAAAAGATATGGACACTGTTTTTGGTAAACCATTTTTGAAAAAATTTGTGAATACCAGTTGTAAAAATGATCATTTTTTTTGAATTACTATACTGGAATTGTATGTATGTCAAGAATTTTATTGATGTTATGCATGTTGAAAAACAATTATGTGATAGTGTCATTATCATGTTGCTAAATTCACCCAGAAAAACAAAGTATGTAATTAAGGCTAGGTTGGACATGGTTGAAATGGGAATATGAGAAGAGTTGGGGGCAATTAAGGGTGAAAATTAACTTCTCTTCATCTAGATGCTTACACTCTTTCCGGGAAGGAGAGATATCAGTTTTTCAACTTCTTTAATGAAATAAAGGTTCTAGAGGGGTATTCATAGAATATCAAGAACATCATGTCAATGACCAATTTAATGTTAAGGGTATGAAATCACATGACTGTCATGTTTTGATGCAAGATCTAATGCCTATAGCTTTATGTTGCATTTTACCCAAGAATTTCCATCATACATTATCCAAGATCTATTTCTTCTTCAAAGCTATATGAAGCAAAGTTATAGACCCAGTGAAATTTTCGACTATGGAAAGAGAAATTGACATCATATTATGTGGATTGGAAATGTTCTTTCCACTAACATTATTTGATATGATGGTTCATTTTATAGTTTAATTGGTGAGAGAGATTTGACTTTGTGGTCCTGTACACTATAGATGGATGTATCCCATTGAATGGTATATGAAGATTTTGAAAGGTTATGTCAAAAATTGAAGTTGGATAGAGGGTTTTATTATGGAGCAATATATTATTGAGGAATCTATTGAATTTTTTACCAAATACCTATCTGGTGTGAAAAGGATTGGTCTACCAAAATCTCATCACGTTGGGTGGCTTGTGAGTGAAGGAATTTTTGGAAGAGATGTTGTCAAAATCAATATTATAGATCAGGAACAGGAACACCTTTACATTTTTCATAATAGTTTGGAGTTCCCCATATGTTAAAACCCACAAAGAAATTCTTAGGAATTTGAATTCATAAAGGGATGAAATATAGATATCAAATAAACATAATAAATAGTTTATAGGATGGTTTTGGGACCATATTTTTAAGGAGTCAGATGAAAATCTAGATTCAATTTCAGAACGAATTCGATGGATAGCCATAGGACCATGTGTGTATGTATTATCTTACAATGGTTATATATTCAATAAAAATGAGCATGGTAAATACAATACCATAAAAAATAGTGCAGTTACACTTGTGGTTGAAGCGATGCATGTTTCAGGTACTAAGGAAAAAAATCCAATTTTCACAAATATGTTATACTTTGGTATCATCAAAAAAATATGGGATTTGGATTATACAACATTCCAAGTGTCATTTTTTCAATAAAATTGGGTTGATAATAGGTGTGATATTAAAATAGATGAATTGGGATTCATGAATGTTGATTTTAGTAAAGAAGGGTAAAAAGATTAATTGTTTATAATGAAATCACAGGAAGTACAATTATTTTATGTTCTAGATCCTACAAACTGAAAGTGGTCAATTATTCTATTTTTGACCAAAACCACTGAAAGATTAGATGAAAATTCAACTGAAGATGACCCTTTCATTGGGACGTTGAAATCATTTCACAATGATCCCAATGTAGATGGTGTTTTTTTATCAGAGGAGACCACAATTAAGGGATTTGGATAGTTGATAGAGGGTCCAAATCTCTTCAGACTTTTAAAAAAAAGAGTTCAATAATTAGATAATATTTTTTTGTAATATACATTATGTTACCTCATTTTATTATCTATTTTTTGGTTCATTTATGTACTCTAAATTAAATTTTAAACCACTTTTGAATATAATGACTTTCACACATGTTGGTGATCCCAATCCTAAGGAAGAATAGGTCTCTCAACCTGGTTCATGCTTGCAGTGCAGAAGAAAAATGACCTTCTACATGTGCTAGATCTCCCAATCCTGAGGCATAATAGGTCTATCAACCTATTTTTTCTCTCAGTGAAAAGTAACAATGAACTTCTGCACATACTGGTGCTCCCATTCCTGAGGAATAATAGATTTCTCAACCAGTTGTTTCTCCCAGTGTAGAGGTACAATGACCATCTTCACATGGAAATGCTACCATTCTAGAGGAATATATTGATGATTTTGAATCTAGGGAAATGGTAAGTGATAAAGGACCGATGACATAGAAAAAATAGGAGCACTATAGTTTTATGGTGTTGGAAAAATCATTAAGGTGAAAATCAAAGACATCAAATATAACGTCAGATGGAATGCGTGGAGCCATCATGTTAACTCTAACAAGGCCATGTTCTGTAGTTACATCATAATTTTCACTCGGCAAAGCATGATTACTGATGTAGATTCATGGAACCATGTTGTGTCTATGCTTAAAACACTAATGTGGGAAGAGATTACGGTAACATTATGATATCATTTCTTTATTTTACTAAAAAATAAAATAATGAAACATTGAATTACTCTTAATCATCCATTACAGAATGTATTTATAGTAGATAACTCCCATAATAAATATGTATTAATGCTTTCTGGAAGGATTCATAAAGGATTTATCAAAATTCTAACTAGGAATCATCTTAAAGATGTTGAGGGGAAAATAAACCTGCACCCACCACTTAT